>JALAZF010000341.1:5474393-6918786 GCA_022829125.1 Lathyrus tuberosus | reverse complement strand
TAAAACACAGTTGACAAGGAATGTTAGCACACATGGCATGCCATGTACAGTTGGAAACGGAAAACATTAGGGGGACCAAACTTGAATTTAGTTATTTTCATGGACCTAATATTTATTAACTCCATATATATATATATATATATATATATATATATATATATATATATATATATATTTATCTATCTATCTTATGCTTCTCTTTTTATTAAAAAAAAAAAGCAAATTAAATAATAAAATAAAATAAGGAAAAGAAGCGTACTGGTGTTTTTGTTTAAAAAAATTAATTCAGGTAATAAGAAGTATAAACAATTTATATTTTTTTGGTTTTAGAAAATCTGCTTCATGAAAAAATCTTTTATAAAAATTTTAAAAGAAAATTTAATAAAGAAATTGATTTCGCTTTATGATTTTTTTAGTGTACAAAGATAATATGATGATAATTAAAATTATTGTTAAAACAGAATAAAATACTCAAAAACTCAACAATGAATCAAGAGTGAATTAAGCGTCATTATAATAAGGAAAATCTAGAACAACAAACATAGAGATCATGTATTATATAACAAAAAGATAAATCGATATCCTAAATAAATATTAGACATCAAAACAAAATATCGAACAAGATTTGCACTATAAGTGAGACCAACCTACGAGATTGAGATTTATCCCGGTGAGCAAGATAATTCCTTTTTGTTTCTTCTCGCTCCTTTCTCCTTCCTTCCACTTTCTTTTGTATTTTTCTCCATTTTATTTTAGTGCAAGATCCATTTTCCCTTTTGGTGTTCCCTTTTGGTGTTGTTGTTCTTTGAGGTGAAGAGAGCAAAGATTTTAGACTAATTTATTTGTGAATTGTGGATGTCCTCAAAAGTGTAGAAGTAGGTAGTATTTGTAGATAAAAAATTAGGTCAAAAATTGAATGTGATTTGTCAATTTAGGAAGGTTTTCATCTTGATTCGATTTTCTCTTTTTCTTAAAGCCCTAGCCAATGAATATGAATGGATTCATGGTTTGGTGAATTTAGATTAAAAAAAAATATTTTAAAATAATAACAACAATATAATAATGATAATGAGACAAAAATTATTGATTTTTATTTTATTTTATGATTTTATGACTATTTTATATCTAAAATCATGACTTTAATGGAAAAATTATACTTTAAAAAAATGCATTGATAAAAATTAATAATTAAATGATCAAAAATGCTATTTTTTGATTTTTTTGAGATAAGAAAAGTTAGAAACAAATAAAAGAAACCACGATATATATATATATATATATATATATATATATATATATATATATATATATATATATATATATATATATATATATATATATATATATATATATATATATATATATATATATATATATATATATATATATATATATATTTCATGCTTCTCTTTTTTTTTTTAAAAAAGAAAAATAAATAATAAAATAAAATAAGGAAAAGAAGCATACTGGTGTTTTTGTTTAAAAAAATTAATTAAGGTAATAAGAAGTATAAACAATTTATATTTTTTTGGTTTTAGAAAATCTGCTTCATGAAAAAATCTTTTATAAAATTAAAAAAAAAATTAATAATGAAATTGATTTGGCTTTATGATTTTTTTAGTGTACAAAGTTAATATGATGATAATTAAAATTATTGTTAAAACAGAATAAAATACTCAGAAACTCAACAATGAATAAAGAGCGAATTAAGCGTCATTATAATAAGCAAAATCCAGAACAACACACAAAGAGATCATGTATTATATAACAAAAAGATAAATCGATATCCTAAATAAATATTAGACATCAAAACAAAATATCGAACAAGAATTGCACTATAAGTGAGACCAACCTACGAGATTGAGATTTATCCCGGTGAGCAAGATAATTCCTTTTTGTTTCTTCTTTCTCCTTTCTCCTTCCTTCCACTTTCTTTTGTATTTTTCTCCATTTTTCTTTAGTGCAAGATCCATTTTCCCTTTTGGTGTTGTTGTTCTTTGAGGTGAAGAGAGCAAAGGTTTTAGATTAATTTATATGTCAGTTGTGGATGTCCTCAAAAGTGTAGAAGTAGGTAGTATTTGTAGATAAAAAATTAGGTCAAAAATTGAATGTGATTTGTCAATTTAGGAAGGTTTACATCTTGACTTGATTTTCTCTTTTTCTTAAAGCTCAAGCCAATGAATCTGGATGGATTCATGGTTTGGTGAATTTAGATTAAATAAATATTTTAAAATAATAACAAAAATCTAATAAAGATAATGAGAAAAAAATTATTGATTTTTATTTTATTTTATGATTTTATGACTATTTTATATCTAAAATCATGACTTTAATGGAAAAATAATACTTTAAAAAAATGCATTGATAAAAATTAATAATTGAATGATCAAAAATGTTATTTTTGTGATTATTTTGAGATTAGAAAAGTTAAAAACAAATAAAAGAGAAAAAACACTAAAAGTGAGGAAGGTGAGATTCAAACTCATGACCTTCCTCCCTTGTAACCCCTTACACATGAGTCCTTACCAAATGAGCCATTCCGATCATTTGAAATGAAATGCCACTAAAACTAATAATAATACTAATAATTCTTAAAAAAATATAACTTAATAATAATTAAAAAAAAAACTCACCAATTTCTATTAATAATATAAGCTACACCCCATTTAAAATTAATAGTAGGCCTAAGGATATTTTCCTAGTAAATTAGTCATATTTTTCTTTCTAATGAAAATTACATGTTAAGTAATTAAAAAAAAAGCTATAGATCCTAAAATAACAACCAAACCCTTAATGTAAGATCTAACTCCTTAAGGGAGAATAAAAAGTTAAAAATGGCTCACTTGATTGTTTAGGTCATCGGGAGTGACTAGAGGACTTGTAAGAACGCTGGATATGTTATTGATCTAAGCACTAAGATAGATGAAAAGTGAAAAGACTGGTGGTCAAAATTTGGGGGTACGACATAGTGAACCATATGAAAGCATTCTTGTCAGGAAGTTTGGGAAGTATTTCATCTTTAAATTTTTGTTATTATCCAGATCACCGGCGTCTGACTGGAATCTAACAATGTGTTCAATAGTTGACTCACTAGTGTCACATGCAAATTTAGTAAACTTAGGGATTTTTCAGTCACTAGGGAGTTCAGTTTGTAAGACATATTCAGATAATGCAGAAATAAAATTTGGCATATGAGGACCAACATTAAGACCATTTTGAGTTAGGATTTGTTCAACCATATTGGTTATGTTATTTTGCCTCCCAAAATTGTTTTGTTGGACTCTCCCAACTATGCGATCTGCATCTTCATTCATGTTTACCAACATCACATCTTCAATTATCCTGGGTCTAGGTTTTTTGATTGGCTGGGGCGCAACATGCTATCACACTTAGTTATTAGAGACTGGCTGAATTGGTGTTGGGGGAGCACCAAAAGTCAGGAATTTGACCTATTTGATGTGTTAATTATTGGTAACTATGATTGGTATTTTGTATAAAAGGATTGAACACCGTACCAACTTATTGGGTAAGCATGTTAACCATGTCATGGTTACTGTCATCCATCTGTTGCCTCACAACCATAAGTGAATTATCAGTTAATGGTGGCATAACTTGAGGGGTGTATCCCAATCCTCCCTGAGATTGTCCCATTCGACCAAGGATGTTTTTAGCATATTCGGATGCCATGTATGGATGGAAATGAGAGGCAACAACCATTGCATTATCTGTGTAAATCGACGCATTTGTCTGTAGGTCTGCCAACATTGCAGTTGAAATGCCATATGGATACTTCCTACCACTAGGGGAGTGTAAAACTTGGATGGAATGGAGGCCTAATACCTCCTATAGTGGTTGGTGTAACCACAAAATTAATAGGAAAACTAGTTTGTTGTGTTGGTTGTATCACCATTTCTAGTGTCGCAATCGAAACTAATGTTTGACTTATGACAGGAGCAGTTATTACAATGAGTACCGTTGTAATAGCAACATCCACAAAATAAATGGTTTTAATTGCAATACCCTTAATACAACCTCAACCACGACTGCGGTCTCAATTTAAAACTATGTTTAAGAGTAGACTTGCAAAAAGACCATAGTTAGGAAAAATCAATAAATAGAAAGATCTACAAATGTGCAGCCCCAAAACAGTTGCAGTAAGCTAAAAAAAATAAAGATGCAATGCAACCTTTATGTTAATACATAGGCAAGTACTTGAATAGTTTACATATACAATTTAGGAGAAACTATTTGTTCATGGCATATAGTAAACTTATATGTAAGCATTACAAGTACAAACTTTATTAGCAACATCATACTCATTCATATGAGAAATAAATTCTCTTTTCTATTTTTTTCTAAAAGCCATTCAATTAAAAAGTAACACAAAGGGTGTTCCAACCTTTACAAGATCAAAACAACAGAAAGAACATAACAGAAAAACCCTACCAACTCAAAACCATCCATATTCCCTTAACGGATTCATACAAAACAAATATTCATTGAACTTGTTTTCTTATGGACTAGATTTCAAAGACTACGAGTAATAGGAATGAAGCATAGGTCATATTTTCTTCCACCTGTAATCCCTAAAATCTCTGTCATATCTAATTCTTCATTCTTCATTCCATTGGGAAGCTTCCAGTCAAAGTGGTAAAGTAAATTAGCAAGAGGCAACTTAACATTAGGTAAGCCAAATGCCATGCCTGGATAAATCCTCATTCCAGCACCAAATGGTATGTATTCAAAGTTTGTACCTTGGAAATTAACTTTACTATCAAGAAATTTCTATGGTTTAAAACTCTCTCAGCTTCAACCCAATACCTTGGATCTCTTCCAATAGCCCACGCATTGATAATGAGCCTTGTTTTAGCTGGGATATCATACCCATTTATTTGACATTTCTCTCTACTTTCTCTTGGAATCAACAATGGTAGAGAAGGATGCAACCTCAATGTTTCTTTGACGACAGACTTTAAGTATATACATTTTTGTATCTCTGACTCACCTACAAACCCATTTTTATCGAACACTCTTTTTACCTCAAATTGTGCTTCTTTCATTACCTTTGGGTTCTTTACCATCACAGACATCCCCTATAACACAATCCCTGAAGGTGTTTCGGTACCACCAGTGAACAAGTCCTGCAAAGGGATATACAATAATAAAAAAAAGTTATTACTTAGATGATATTTCCAAAATTATAAGATTATTCCAAAATTACTTAGATGATGTTTCGGTACTATTAGGTATATTTCGACGATCCAGAATATATATTAAAAGATAGACTTAATACAAATACAATTACAATGTACTATTAGATATATTTCGGCGGGTCAGAGTATATATGAAAAAAGAGACGTCTTTGAATTTTTTTACTAATCCATAGAAGAAGAGATCAATACTTAGGCCAACAGATATTCAGGTGTACAGTTGAGTAGAAGGAAACATGTATGTGTTGACTTGAGTAAACTTTCCTCATTAGTGGAACTAAGAACATAAGGTTTTATTCTAGGACATGTAACCCTCAAAATAGTTTCAAGTAATATGGTCAAATATGAAAAAAGGTATTTCGACAATTAACATACTTTTTAAACAATTTGCATTTAACACTTTTAGTTTTCTAGCGCCCAAGACAGTAAATCTTTTAACAATAGTCCAAAACGTCATTCATAACAATATTTTGTCTATTACATCAATAATACAATCTTTTAAAAGATTGTTTTTAACATCTAAAAAAAGATAGCAGTGCAGTTTGTTATTATAGCGCAATTTGTTTTATATATATATATATATATATATATATATATATACACACGGACTTATTAGAATGCAATTCTAATTTACACCATGATCACCAACTTATAAACATAGTTTTACATATGACTGATACAATTTTCCTCAACCGCGTCAGATTACAATTGGGGATGAATTCGTATTCGGTTGCATTTTGAACTACATTAGACAATTTCGTACATATTTTTTCAAAAATTTTCATTAAAACCCAAAATTTCATAATCTCACAAGCCATAACTCAATTTAATTATGTGGTAAAGAAAAATAGTAATATTAAGAGTTTTAAACGGTTTATTTCAAAAACATCAGATCAAAATTCACGTTGTAACGGCTGCAATATACATCACAACAACTATAATTATTGCAATCACAACACCCGCAACCACAATAGCAACAACAACCGCATCCATGGTATTGTATCCCAAATTTTACCCTTAGATTCTTTGATCTTTTGCATATCATTCTAGGTCAATCATCTTGCATAATACCCAATTTGTCGTTTTACAACGATTTTATTTTAATTTTTAATTAATATATATTTTTTTAATTATTAATCAGATTTTGTGTAATATAAGTTTTTATTATTAATTGTTTTGTATTATTTTATTTATTTCATTATTTTTATTTATTATTTATTTTATCTTAATAACATTTAATTCTTTGTTTTTTATTCTATTTTAACAAGACTTAAGAGATAAGGGTTGGAAAGCATTTTGTTTTTTTTTTTTTCTTGTTTCATGAAAGGCTACGTAGCATGTAGCATGCATGCGTACTGCCATTTACTCCCTTCGCCAGCTGCATCACGCGTGGTCCCCCTTCCTATTTCCTTTTCATCATCCCATTTTTATACAACACAATGCTTCCTACAAGAAGCCAGACCTGAAACTTTGCTGAAACTTTGACCAAAGACAAGGACTTCTCAATACCACTAACCCATGCGGACCCCAACGGCTCTCTCCCTCTGCGTTTTTGTTTCTTGGATTTTTCCTCCCTCCTTATGACCTACTTCATATATCACTCTGCAACACTCTTCAATGGTGTCCTTTATTTTATTCACGCACACTCACCTCTCATAAACACAAACCTCACACCAGCTACAAAAACACCATGTTGCAGCCTCATTTCCTTTTCCATCATCTTAACACTAGTCACACTTCACAACTAAATAACAACTTTCAACACTAGGAAGCCATCACCACCGCTGCCTTTGATTCCGGTCGTCCCGTCGACAAAACCGACATACACAATCCAACACATTCTCACGTAAACCATAATCCAATAACCATAAGCTGCAAACTTTCTCCAAGTTCAACCTTCCATCACGTTCACATAAAAACAACTACATGCACATGAACTATTACAAACACTTTACCCTCATTGACCTTGCTCACCTTCATTCCATTACTAATCATCAACCACCAGCACTTTCGACCAAACGCACACCGTCACCACCTTATCATAATCTTTCACTCGCTACTAACCGTATCTCCAACCGTTTTCCACACCGTCGACGTAGCCAAGAAGCAATTGAAAGCAGCCGGCGAACCACACACAACCTACACTCCATGTCGGTAATATTTTAAACTGCGTTTCGATCTCTTTGAGTGTTGTTATGTAATACTTTGCAGTATTGGTTTTGATTGTTTTGATTGTTGTTGCCCCTGGATCATTCTAGTAATATAAACGACTTTGTAAATAAACTCATAGTGTTGATGCTGATTTTTGTTTGTTTTGTAATTTGTAATTTGAAAATAGTTTCTAATAGTCTGAGGTGGTCCTATGCTTGTATTGTATTACCCAGGACATGATCTGTAGCCATACACGGTTTGTTTAAATCCTAATGGTTTTGTTTATTGAAGCTATTACCTTTTGGCTAAACAATAATAAAAAAGACTATTTCATTTAAATTATTTGCTTTTTTATTATCTTTCAATTTTGTATATAAAATATATATATATATATATATATATATATATATATATATATATATATATATATATATATATATATATATATATATATATATATTTATTTATTTATTTTTATCTTTTGACTATTTATTTTTTGTTCTCGTATTTAAGAACCTAAAAAATATTTAGTTATCTTTAGATCATTTATTTTTATTTTTCATATAAAAACTGTTCCGGACTGGGCCGGCGCCTGCCCTACGGTCGGGCAGACCCAAGCCCAATGACCAACGAAGGTCCAACGAGGTCAAAAGTCGCCTCCGTGTCAGGCACGTACCTATCCCATTGGACGTGGGGCACGCGAGGCAAAGACTGTCGAGCAGAGGCACGTAGCTCCTCTCCTCGACACCCACGTGCTCCTCCCCGCGAGGGCATATTCTCTTGTAACTTCCCACTCCCGAAGGAATCGGTCTGCTATACTTCCGGAGATTCATGAACCGTTACACCAGGGCGAAGACCACGAGCTGGTCTTCACTACGCCACGTAAGCCCCGACAGTTACTTGGATTGGGCCTTCCAATCCAGCTCAGTGCAGGTAACCATTGGCTCCGCGCTGGGGGCTCTCTATAAATATCCTCTCACTTGAGAGGGTCAAGTTACACAACATATTCTAACTCTCACCTGTTTTTTCTGTACTTGCTTACTCCCTTTCTTACTTGAGCGTCGGAGTACCTTGCAGGTACACCCTCCCCGCCGTATCATCATCACCGGAGCTGAAGTCCATACGACATTGCTGGCCATTGAACAACTGTCTGATCCAGGGTAAAGATCAGTGGCGCCGTCTGTGGGAAACATTGCTTCCCTGTTTTTCCTTCAACGTTAAACCAAAGCAATCCTTTCGTTCATCACTAGCATGACCAATAACCCGTCTGCGAACAAAGCTCTGGACACCGTCCTCGCGCAACTCGAGAACGGAAACAACCGTGAAGACGTTGCTGCCCTCAACGTCGAAGAAGGCGACGTAAGAGACGGGCATACCGCCTCCCCAGACTCCCAAGACACAGCTTACGACACCGCCCGCCAGGACGACCAGCAAGTCGTCTTTCAGCCAGTTGCTCCTCCGCCTGATGCAGATTCGAGCACCGTGGCCCTATTTACCTTGGTCAATCAGACCAACCAGCTGATCATGCAACAGAATCTCAGAATCGAAGCACTCGAGCGAGGGTGGGCACGACGATCTTCCCCACGAAGACATCGTCGCCCACCTTCGCCTCGCCGTTCTCCTTCTCCGTGAAGGACTCCTTCAGAAGAATCTCGAACCCCCTCGCCGGTGCGCGAGGGCCGTCGGCCGCGCCTCGAACGCCCCCAGCCGACGATCTCCCAGAAGCGCTGTCGTTCCCCACCTCGGAAGGAACCCAGGCCCTCCTCAACTACCAAGAAGATCAAGACCACCGAGGAGAGGCCGAGGAACCGTTCAAGGAATTCCCCTCCACGACAAGAACCTGGTCGACATCACCGATCCCCTTCGAGGTCCCCGGATGGAAGCGACGACGACGACCAGAGTACCCCCCTATCATGGGAGATCATGGACGCCCCAATTCCTGCGGGCATGGAGAAACCCCCGCCACTGGAGACCTACGATGGCTTGGCCGACCCCGATGATCACGTCGAAAGTTTTGAAGCCATGCTCGACTTTAGAAACGTCAGGGGAGCCATTAAGTGCAAGCTTTTCCCCACCACCTTGCGGAAGGGCGCCATGACTTGGTACAAGGGTCTGGCACCCGGGTCGATCACATCCTGAAAGCAATTAAGACAACGCTTCACCAAACACTTCACAGCATCTCGTCGACACCCGAAGACGGAAGCTGCACTAGAGAGCATCTTCCGGGGGAAGAACGAATCTCTCAGGAACTACATTGAGAGATTCAACAAGGAAGCTGTCAAGGTTCATATGACTGACGACATGAAGAAGTATTTAATCATCCACGGACTACGTTTTGGATCCTATTTTGCCAAGTCTGTGGGCCTCCGCAGACCTCGCCGTCTGGAGGTCCTCCTCCAACGAGCTCAGTCGTACATCGAGCTCGAGGAGTCGGAGGCAGCGCAGATCGCCCTTGAGTCGAGGCCGAAGGAAGGCCCCCGCGGCCACAAAGAAGAAGACACTCTTCCCCGACGAGGAGGCAAAAGAAAGAAAGAAAATCTCCCCCGGGATCCTCGTGAACCACACGGACCAGCTGCCCGTTTCACAGAATACACCCCGCTCAACGCTCCCCGCGCGTGAATCCTCTCCGAGCGCTCCAACTCGGAATTTCTCAAAGGAGGCGTCTGCTTTCCGAAGCCAACGACCCCCAAATCAAACACGGACAGGTCCAAGTATTGCAGGTTCCACCGTGTCATACCCCAAATTTTGACCACTAAGATTTCCCATCATTATGCAAATCATCAGTACAATATGGATGGACCATCATACCTCATTAGTCTCCCCAAAGGTGGGTGAGCATTCACTACAAACAGGATTTAGGGTTTCAAGCCCTCGCAGAGCTCTTAGACAAAGGATCAATCAAGGAATGACATGATCTTCAACTTGTCTAGCCTCTCAAATATCCATAATGGATCAAGAGGACTCCCACTTCAAGGATTAAGCACAAGGCTGCTCCCTTCTAGGTGGATCAAGCCTCAGGATCGCCAGTGTCACCAAATTAGGGTTTGGTCGACTGGGGCCTCCAGATGGAAATTTTCCTCAGGGCATGAGCCAATGCTTCAAAGCATAACCTAAAATGCTCCATGGAACATCATAAACCCCATCATTAAGTCAATTTAGCCTCAGGGGATGCATACATCAAAAATAAAAAATTAGGGTTTCTTGACCTAATTCACCCCTAAGTTGACTTTTGGGACAAATCATGAGCCAAGACCTCAAGACATGATTTGAGGGTCTCCAACATACCAAGTTGATCCATTTGCAACAATGGATTGACCCAAGAAACTTGAGCAACAAGTTTCAATTTCATCTGAACCACAGTTAGGGTTTCGCGAGAAAAGTCAATTGTAGCTTTGACTTTTGACCAGGACATGCTCCCAAGCCATGGGACACGATTAAATACACCCTATAACACCCATGGAACATGTCCATCAATTTTGATTTAGGTCAAGGACATGATTTCCTAAAGGATCGCACAGTTTGGAATTCATCTGATAAAAAGTCAACTGTGCACAAAAGTCAAACTTTGACTTTTTGAGATTTTTCATAAAAATGGTTTTTTAACCCTAAAATGATGTTAATGTGTGATTGGAATCATCATTCATCAAGAAAAATCAAAGAAAGTGGGATAACTTGTAAAAGGGGGTAACCATAAAAACTTAGAAATTTTTCTAAGTTATGGAATAAAGTGGCAAGGGTACCCACTTTGGAGGATCATAACTCCTAAACCACAAAGCCATTTTTCCCCATCCAAAGATGGATTTGTAGACCTCATGGCCCTCTACAAAAGTGTCAACTACACTTCATCCCAATTCATCATGGATTTTGAGTTATGGTTGGATCAAAATGGCTAAAAACTTAAAATTGACATTTTTCAGCACTTAGCCAAAATCTGCCTTGTAATTTCAGCACAATGTCCCAACTTCAAGGCTGTTTTTCTCCATGATCCAAGTTGAACCAGGTCTAGTGTCAAACATCAAAGTTGAAGTACGTCATCTAAGCTTTCCGGAAAGTCCTAGAACGGCCATGTAGCATACTCGAGCAGGGAGTTATGGATCTTACAAAAAGCCTTGCTGCAGCTGAATTTTTCAGGGGCAGATTTGCACATTTTTTGTGTCACACGAATTTTCAAGCATTGTCATCAGTTTGGACACATCTAAGGATCAAATCCAAGTGGGATGATCTGATCCATGAGCCTCCCAAGTCCAAGGAACCATAAAAAGCATGCCAAAACCTAGAAATCCCTAAAAGAGGGACAAAACTGCAATTTTGGTTTAGAGCATTTAATGGATGCTTAGAGGTGGCATGAATTGAGCTTCCTCCAACTGAATTCAGTCAAGATTCCTCCAACAACTAGGGAACCAGCAGCTTGTGCTCTAACCTCTAGTCAATGGCTAGAGGAGACTTGGATTTTCATTGGCCAACATTGGCCAAACCTCTGCTGCAGCCACCATTCACTATTGCTTGCAAAACAAACTTGCTCTACTATAAATAGAGCTCATTTGTGCTCAGTTTGAGTACACCAAAGCCATCAAACAGATGCTTTCCTCAAATTCTCTCTTTCACTCCAAAATGTCTTCTTTAGTAAGGAAATTCTGATTTTTTGAGTTAGAGAGCATTTCCATCACAGCTCATGATCCTAACACCTCATAAACATCATATGTAGGTGATCCAAACTCTCACAAGTGACCTATAACACCAACATCACAAAGTCACATCTCAAAACCTCAAAATGGCACTTTTTTGTATTTTTCAAGCCATGTCTTGATTCAGTCACTTTCCAAACCAGATAAAACCTCAAACACACTCTAAATATCATCCTTGAACTGTCCCAAATGGTGCCACACATCTGGAACACCATTTGAGAGAGTTGGCATTTTGGCCACTTTTGACCATTTTGCGAGAAAGTGCTTAAACTTGCTCCAGAGGTTTCCAGCTGATTCCAACCATCCTAAAAGCTTATAAGAGGTCATTTGAGGTTGTCCAAAGCATCAAATCATTTCTGGAACAAAGCACTTGATAGGTTGCCCAAAATCTCCAAAAAAGAGGTAAAATTCACAACTTGAATTCTTTGAATCATGCTTTCCTTTGTTGTCCACATACATGCATCATATTGAACAATTCTTGAGGCAAAAATGTAGTCCTTAATGTGTATGTTGTGATCCTCCCACTGTTTGCATTTTAACATGTTTTTATGTGGAATTTTGGTTGTTTCAAAATCATGTCCAATTCTGGTTTTTTGATTAGTGTGTTCTGTACATTAAGTTTTAGTGTGCATGAGTAACATCATTGGATTCCTCGCGAAAAATCGGTCAAGATAGGTTTTTACGGATTTCAATTCCGATGAAAATTGAGAGAGTTACGCGAGTTGGAAATTTGACGCGAAACGATGTCGAATTAACGATAGCAGTTCTAGTTTTTTAATTGCTGCGTTTTGTGTGTTGATTTTCTGTGTGCGTGAGTAATACCATTGGATTCCTTGCGAAAAACCGGTCAAGATAGGTTTTTACAGATTTCAATTCGGATAAAAATCGAGAGAGTTACGCGTGTTGGAAATTCGACGCGGAACGATGTTTTCAATCGATAACAGTTCTGGTTTTTTAATTTCTGTGTTTTGTATGTTGATTTTCCGTGTGCGTGAGTAATCGAGCTAGGTTTTTACGGATTCCTTGTGAAAAATCGGTCAAGATAGGTTTTTACGGATTTCAATTCGGATAAAAATCGAGAGAGTTACGCGTGTCGGAAATTCGACGCAGAACGATGTTTTTAATCGATAACAATTCTGGATTTTTAATTTATGCATTTTGTGTGTTGATTTTCCGTGTGCGTGTGTGGTACCATCGGATTCCTTGCAAAAAATCGGTCAAGATAGGTGCTTCTGGATTTTGATTCCGATAAAAATTGAGAGAGTTATGAGTGTTTGAAATTTGACAAAAAACGTATTGAAAATTAAAGTTTCGGTACTAGTTTTTACCCTATAAGAAATGTCGGAGATGATATTGTGACATCTTTCCTCTTTTTCTTATTTTTATTTTCAAAACTCAATTAATTCTTTTACATAGCAAAAAAAATATCATTTTCCAATTCATACCCCATAATATTTTAATCCACAAAAAATCACAAAAAAAAGTATTATTTTTAGATTATTTTTAATATATTTAAAAATAGTGTTTTAAATTGTTTTAAATGCTTTTAAAATGATTTCTTTTTTCTTGATTTTTAAAACCAAAATGATTTTAAATATTTATGTGGATAAAATATTTTTTTCATAAACTTTAATCATTATTTAATGATTTTATTTGATATTTTTATCATTTTTTACTTAATTTTTCTTGGAAAAATGCCTTAAAAAATGAAATTGGGGTTTTCTTTGATTTTCACCCTAACAAATCTTTTTCAAACACTTGGGCCTCTATTAGAGTGTAAGACCCAATCCCCTTTTAACCAAAACAATTTTGGGTCTCACTTATTGTATAAGTCCCTCTGCGTTAAAAGAAAACCTCGGCGCGATCGCCATTTTCAAATGAAAATCAATTGGACTTCTCTTTTAGCTGTAAGTCCCATTTCTTTTCATTTTTAAACACTTGGGCCTCTATTAGAGTGTAAGACCCAA
The DNA here is from genome assembly GCA_022829125.1 of Lathyrus tuberosus. Classification (NCBI taxonomy): domain Eukaryota; kingdom Viridiplantae; phylum Streptophyta; class Magnoliopsida; order Fabales; family Fabaceae; genus Lathyrus; species Lathyrus tuberosus. Next base: position 6,904,773 of record JALAZF010000341.1, on the reverse strand, counting down.
CTCTTTTTTAACAAAACAATTTTGGGCCTCAGCTATTGTATAAGTCCCGATACGTTAAAAATATCGGCGTGACCGCCATTGTCAAACTGAAAATATTTTGGGCCTCTCCCTGAGTTGTAAGCCCCATATTTTGTACAAAAATACACTTTGGGTCTCTAATAGAGTGTAAGACCCAAAACCCTTTTTTTTTATCACTTTTTCATATTTTCTCATTTTTCATATTATTTTTTTAATGATTTGGAAAATTAATAACTCCCTCAATTTTGATTATTTTTTATTGGTTCTTTTTCTGAAAAATCACAAAAATAGTAAAATATTTTATTCTACAAAAAAATCAAATTTATATTATTTATTTAATATAGTTGGTATTTTTGTGAATAAATTCATTTTTAATTATTTTTAAACATTTTAAAAGTGAACATTCATCTTGAAAATCAAAACTAAATAAGTTTTAAATCATCTTGTGATTAAAACCTCATTTTTCAAACCTTAACAAAAAATCACAAGTGGTTTATTTAAACTTATTTGATTTTTTGTCATTTTTTATTAATTTTCTTTGAAAAATTACTTTTAAAAAGTGAAAATTAGGGTTTCTTTGATTTTTAATCATACTCAAATGTTTCAAGACTCTTTGGGCCTCTAATAGAGTGTAAGACCCAATCCCTTTGTAAATACCAAAATTTTTTGCCTCAGTCACTTGTATAAGTCCCACGGTGTTTCCAAAACCTCAGTGCGGTCGTTGCCCTTTTCAAAATTAACCATTGGGCCTACCCTCGAGTAGTAAGACCCATTTCTTTTCTTAAAACTCACTTGGGCCTCTAATAGAGTGTAAGACCCATCCCTTTGTACAGAAAACCTTTCTTGGGCCTCAGTCACTTGTATAAGTCCCTCTGTACAAATTCAACAGTGCGCTCACTGATAAAACCATGGGCCTCTCCTTGAGCTGTAAGCCCCAAATCTTTTTATTTCAAAGCACTTTCTCCTTTGATTTTGAATATACTGTTGTTTTCAATCTTTCTTTGTTGAACAACTAACCAAACAGCATGGAAGCTCTACAACCGAGTAAGTGTTTACCCGCTTTCATTTACCGCTTTCATATGTATATAACTGTATTGTGGGGCTGTTTCACTGTAAGTCTCCTTTCATAAACTCATATATATATATATATATATATATATATATATATATATATATATATATATATATATATATATATATATATATAACTGTATTGTGGGGCTGTTTTGCTGTAAGTCTTCTTTCATAAACTCATATCAACTATGTAATAATAGTATAGATATTTAGAGTTTCCCCGACAACTACGTCTAGCACTAGGTAAAGCCGTTTCAATCACTCTTAGAAATAGTCAAAACTAGATCCCCATAGGATTACCAGACACAGTCTTCCCTCCTCTTAGGGTTAAACAATATGGAGATATGAAAGGCAGCATTCCCTGTGAACCCTTTCATAGACTGACACTCATAGAAGTTGTCAAAGAAACTCTATTCCCCAGAGATGATCTTTTCTCCGTGAATGGCATCTCTTGAGTTTCTTCCAAATTCTCGAACTTTCCTGACTTTGATCTATTCTCGGTGAATAACATTGCCTTGAATTTCTCGGGGTTTGGGGACCCACAGGCTTCTTAAAAGCACTTGTCAAAGAAACTCTATTCCCCAGAGATGATCTTTTCTCCGTGAATGGCATCTCTTGAGTTTCTTCCAAATTCTCAAACTTTCCTGACTTGATCTATTCCTTGTGAATAGCTTGCCTTGAATTTCTCGGGGTTTGGGGACCCATCGGCTTCTTAAAAGCAATCGGCCTCCTCTTGGGCATCGTACAAGGACCCACAGGCTTCCCAAAAGAAACCCCACCTCCTCTTGGGCTTAGTACAAGGACCCTACGGCTTCTTAGAAGTATTCACAGCCTCCTCTTAGGCTTTGTATAATGATCTCTTCCTCCGGGAATGATAGCCTCCTCTTGGGCTTAATACAAGGACCCGTCGGCTTCTTAAAAGTCTCTAGCCTCCTCTTGAGCTTCGTACAAATTGTCCCGACGACCTCCGAGAGGTATAGGAATAGAACTTAGTAATCTCAATAGAACAGTCCTTTCATAGAGTCTACTACTGTTTCTCAAAACATAGTACAAAAGACAAAACTCTAGACACGGTCAGTCTAATCTCCTTGAGTCTCAAAGACATTCTCAAGTGACCCCTTCGTTAAATAGGAAGAAAACCCGTAGACTCGGACAGTCTCAATACCCTTTGGATTTCCCGTTTCCTCAAAGAAAAGGAAATAACCCGGATCCTTGAATCAAATCCATGAGTACAGTGTTGCTCATATAAGAACTGATTTTCTCTTTTAAAATCAATATACTGGATCTATCACTCAATTGAAACAGTAACCATAGCCTCCTCTTAGGCTTTGTATAATGATCCTTCTTCAATGAAGTTAGCCTCCTCTTGGGCTTTGTACAATGATTCTCCCCAGCGGAGTCAAACAACGTTTAGCCTCTCTCTCGGGCTTTGTACGAGACACATAAGAGACTTCCTCGTTGAGTCAATCACCCTTTTGCCTCCATCTCGGGCTTTATACGAGATACAAAAAGGTTCTTATTGAGCCAAACAAATAATCGCCTCCATCTCGGGCTTTATACGAGATACCAAAAGATTCTCTTGTTGAGTCAAACCTTGTAGCCTCCATCTCGGGCTTCGTACGAGATACAAAGACTCTCTTGTTGAGTCAAACTTTTAGCCTCCATCTCGGGCTTCGTACGAGATACAAAAACATTCTCTTGTTGAGTATAAAAGATCCTCTTGTAGGATCAACCCCTTTTAGCCTCTCTCTCGGGCTTTGTACGAGACACATATTAGCCTCCTGTTAGGCTTTTTATAAGAAAACCACTGGTTAATCCAATTAACCTTTCAGCCTCAAAGCTGTGCCTCGTTCACAGTATACAAACATCAACAAATCCTTTCCCTTCATCTAATCGCTGTAAGCGGCAAGCCTCTGGATTATTTACATCCACGCCACTGTTCCTCTTTTAGCATGAGAAATTCCTAAGGAAAGATGGCATTGCTCTACACTGAGTTAAAGTCTTCTCCTTCAGGTTGGAACTCCCCTATAAAGGAAATTATGGCATTGCCGGATTCACATATACCGGTTAAAGTAATTCCCCTTTATAAACAGTTGTGACAAAAACCCCTTATTTAGAGATGACAAAATTCTCTCTAAAGTCAACACCCTTTTAGCTTCATATCTTGGGCTTTGAACAAGACACAAATAGACCTTTAGCTTCACGTCTTGGGCTTTGAACAAGATACAAATAGACTTTTCAGCTTCACATCTTGGGCTTTGAACAAGATACAAATCACCTTTCGCTTCACGTCTTGGTCTTTGAACAAGACACCAAAAACCAATTTCCTCCCATAGAATAGGAGGAACTACGAACGCTCTGATTTCCCTGTTTCGGTAAACGGGAATACGTAGGCATAAGATTGAAAGAAAAATCTTAGCGAGCATAATCAACAAAAAAACCAAATCCCGTACTCTCACATTCAAAAGCATCAGTCCTAACATCCTAATCCTCGTTCCCCGCCAGAAACCTTCTGTCAAAATGAAAAGAAAGAAAACAGTATTGGCAAAAATACAAATAACCAGTACAAAGGTCCCCCCACATTGATAGCATCCGTAACCTAACAGACCGCTATTTAAACTCAGTATGCAAGCAGGGTTAATTGGAGACATCTATTTCCCTTCCTTCATCAGCTTTAATAGGATAAAAAATGAATCGACCTGTAGTAAGCTCAACCGCAGAGAGCGACCAGTGCTTAAGAACCACGTCCAAAATCGTTCGCTACACACCGGAGCCATGGACATTTCACGGAGGACTGTATCCATCTCAAAGATGAAATTGAGATCCTGATCAAGGAAGGACACTTAAAGAAATACGCCCAAAAGAATGAAGCTCCTCGTCCCAGCTCACGGGAAGCCCAAAACTTCGAGGAAACGACACCCCCTCCCGACGAGAGTCGACTTCAGGTCGCCCTCAGCATCACTCGACCCGAAGACTTCTTTGTCCCCGAAGGCATCGAGGGCCAAGAAGCAGTTCGCAGCATGTGGGCAAACTTCCCCCATGAAGACCCCGTCGCTGCCCGCAGCATATGGGAAGGTTTCCCCAAGACTATGGTCATCTCCGGGGGTGGTTACGAGAAGGTGTCCGTCGGGTCGATCAAGCGGAAATTTGACGAACTGGAGTCCGCAACATCGGCGAAGACCACTACTCTTAAAAAGGTGCAAGGGAAGTCAAACCCTATCACCTTCTACCTTGAAGAGCTCCCAGGCGGAGCGCCCAACGCCACCATCCCCCTCTTGGTCAGGGCACAGATGGCGAATTTTGACATTCGAAGGATCCTCGTCGACCAGGGAAGTTTGGTCGACATCATTATACCCATCTGTTTGGGACTCTCCAGCTCGACGAGAGACATCTGACCCCGTACGTCGGTTCAGATCTGCAGGGGTTCAACGACACCACCACCAGACCATGGGGCTACGTTGAACTAATGGTCACATTCGGGGGTGAAGACACCACCCGCCAAGTGAAGACCCGCTTCCTGGTGGTTGAATGCCCATCCCTCTACAACTGCATCCTCAGGAGGACCACCCTGGCCGAACTAACAGCAGTACCATCAACGGTCCACCTCAAGATGAAGTACTACACGGCCAGGGGACGTGTAGTTACGATGCACGGGGACACAGACGCGGCCAGGAGGTGCTTCGATGCTGCGATCAAAGGCATGAGTTCCATCGGCACCAAGCCCAAGACTGGAGCAAAGCCAGCCCCGGACACCGTACAGAGGCCTCTCCCGCGCATCAACGCGGTTGACCTCGACAGTAGGTTCCTGGACGAGCATGAAGAGGGCGGAGCAGCGGACCTTGACCTCCAGGCGGAAAACAACAGGCGGCCTCTCCACCCAGCGCGCCCCATCCCAGACGGAAACTTTGAGCTCGTGGGAGCAGCTGAAGGCATGTCTCTGGGAGAACGCTGATCTATTCGCATGGAGCGCCTCCGAGATGCCGGCCTTGACCCCGAGGTGGCTTACCATCAGCTCGCAGTAGATCCGTCCGCTAGGGCCATAACGCAACATAGGCGTAAGCAGTCTCCCGAAAAAGTGGAGGCTGCTGAAAAAGTTGTAAAAGACCTCCTAGAGGCGAATTTTATTTTGGAGGCCAGATACACAACCTGGCTGTCCAACGTTGTACTCGTCAAATAGAATAATGGAAAATGGAGGATGTGTGTTGGCTATACTGATCTTAACCGGGCATGCCCGAAAGACTGCTATCCCTTGCCTAACATCGACCAGCTGGTCGACAACTCTGCAGGTTACAAACTATTATCCTTTACGGACGCCTACTCAGGATACAACCAAATTCCCATGGATAAGGTCGACAAACAGCACACGGCCTTCATGACTGAGTCGGGAAATTACTACTACAACGTAATGCCCTTCGGCCTGAAGAACGCCGGGGCGACCTACCAAAGGATGATGAACAAGGTTTTCCGGGCCGAAATCGGAGACATGCTGGAGGTCTATATGGACGACATGATTGTCAAATCTGCGGAGGAAGTCGACCATGCCGTGCACCTAAAGGAGATTCCGCATGAGGTTCAATCCCGACAAATGCACCTTTGGCGTTCGGGCAGGTAAGTTCCTCGGCTTCTACCTCACAGAGCGAGGAATCGAGGCCAACCCCGACAAGTGTAGGGCTTTCTCCGAGATCCCTACTTCGGACTCGAAGAAGTCAATATAATCATTGAACGGGATGCTCACCGCCCTCTCTCGCTTCGTCGCCAAGTCTGCACAATACGCGCTCCCGTTTTTCAAACTTCTTCGACAAAAAGCGACGTTTGAATGGAGCGAAGAATGCGAGTAGGCACTCCTCCACCTAAAACAAGTCCTATCACGACCCCCGATCCTCCCACGGCCTGATCACGGGGAGACACCGTTCTTGTATCTCGCAATCACGAGTGAAACGGTCAGCGCCATCCTCATCCGGGAAACCCCGGACGGGCAGAAACCGATTTACTTCACGAGTAATGCCCTCCAAGGCCCCGAGCTCGGGTATCAGCAGATAGAGAAAGTCGCCCTGGCCCTCGTCACCGTAGCCAGGAGGCTGCGCCATTACTTCCTAGCTCACACTGTCGTCGTGAGGACCGAATAACCTATAAGGCAACTCCTTGGACGACCAGATATGGCGGGGAGGATGCTCAGATGGTCGCTCGAACTCGCCGAATTCGACATCCAATACGAGGGAAGGAAAGCCCTGAAGGATCAGGTATTGGCCGACTTTGTGGTGGAGATGACCGTCCCAGAACCTTCGATCAACGGATCCCAAAAGTGGACGATCTATGTCGACGAAGCATCCAACACGAAGGGAAGCGGGGCGGGCATTATCCTCGAAAATGAGGAAGGCATCCTGATCGAGGTATTCCTCGAACTATCCTTCCCGACGTCGAACAACCAAGCAGAGTACGAGGCTTTCCTCGCCGGGCTTCGGTTGGCCAAGGACCTCGGTGCCAAGGAGGTCAAAATCTTCACCGACTCCCAGCTCGTGGCCTCGCAAGTCCGAGGAGAGTACCAGGCCAAGAACGACAGCCTCATCGAATACTTGACCTTGGTGAAAGAAAAGATGAAAAAATTCACCTCCGCGGAGGTAACCCACATCCCTCGCGAGCACAATACCCGAGCAGATGTCTTGTCCAAATTGGCAAACACAAAGAAGAAAGGCGGAAACAAATCCGTCATACAAGAAGTGCTTTCTCGCCCGAGCATCGGCAAACCCGTTCCGGCGGCAGACGTGAACGCCATCGGTGACAGCAATTGCTGGATGACCCCGGTATACGAGTACCTCACGACGGGCAAACTACCCGAAGATCCCAAGGAAGCGGGGATGGTGAAGCGGCGGGCGTGCTCGTACGCGATAGTCGAGGATAAGCTATACCGACGAGGGTTTTCTATTCCCCTCCTCAGGTGTGTCGAGGAGACCAAGGTCCCTGGCATACTCCAGGAAATCCATGAGGGAATCAATGTACAGCACCTCGGTGGACGATCGTTAGCCCGTAAAGCACTTCGGGTAGGGTATTACTGGCCCACCATGCAACAAGACGCCAAGGAACATGTCAAGAAGTGCGATAGATGCCAGCGACATGGGGACATGCACCTCGCTCCTCCTAACGAGCTCAAAACACTATCCTCCCCGTGGTCGTTTGCGTGGTGGGGGATGGATATCCTCGGACCTTTCGTCGTGGGATCGTACCAAAACAAATACCTCATCGTCGGGGTGGATTATTTTACGAAGTGGATCGAGGCGTAACCTCGCCCGATTCGGCGTGCCCCAAGCTATTGTCACCGACAACTGAACACAGTTCACCGACAGGAACTTCCAAGACTTCGTCACCAAACTGGGCACGAAGCAGCACTTCACGTCGGTCGAGCACCCTTAAACGAACGGGTAAGCCGAAGCGGCAAACAGAGTAATCCTCTGAGGGCTGAAACGTCGACTAGGCGATGCCAAACAACGGTGGGTCGAGGAGCTACACAACGTCTACCGAACAACCCCGCATTCCACGACCGGGGAGACCCCTTTTCGTCTAACCAATAGAACGGAAGCGGTGATCCCCGTGGATATCAGGGAACCCTCGAGGAGGACGGAAGCCCCCCTCGACGGAGACGCGAACAACGAAGCCCTGAGGGAAGAGCTCGATTTCGTCGAGAAGACGCATTCGGGCACTTCTCTCCGAGAAGCTTCACTTAAACAGAAAATAACTTTACGTTATAACGACAAAGTTATCAAACATGATTTTCAAGTAGGCACCCTCGTCCTACGAAGGAACCAGAAATATTCGCGAAAAGGCAAACTCGCCGCGAACTGGGAGGGCCCGTACCGCGTCCGCGCGAAAACGGGGACAGGAGCCTACTTCCTCGAAAATCTGCACGAGAAAGAACTTGCTCGACCATGGAACGCTGAGAAACTCAAACAGTACTACAGTTAAACACTGTCCGCGGCATACTAGCATCGCGGTTACGGGGACACACTAGGGTACAAGCGCGACACCCCTATACAGAACACGATGATCAAAGGCCGAGTTGTGTGTGCGCGAGGACTTTTGATCCGACGAGGATTCCTCGATCGAGCTCCGCCGTCGTTGTAGCAATAAGGCAGAACACCCAGCTCGCGATGGGAAGTTCACGCCACAAAGCTAAAACCTCGACCGGGCTCTTAGCATCGTTGAAGGTCGGAATACACTTCCGGCCACTCGACCAGCTCTCCACGCAGTCGAGGATTATCGAAGTCGAGCAAGCCCCAAAATCTCTATACTTAGACAAAAATTAACAAAGTATAGCAAATACAATAACATCACACACAAATAAAACAAGTAAACATCACACACATATAAATATAGCGATCAAAATATAAATCTGGGCAAAAAGCCCATTTTACAAATATTACAAATATTCCAAAAGCCCTTGGCACGCAGGCCGGGCAAACAAAAGAAACAAAATGAAATGGCTCGCAGGCCAAGCAAAACAAGAAAACAAAACCTATTCCCCAGCCGTCCCCTATGGCTACTCACGCCCGGTCGCGTCCCCGTCAACCTCTTCCTCTTCCACCGGCCGCACGATTCAACCATCAACCACGTCGTAGTCGGAGTGGGCTCCCTCCATAAAGAGGCCAGGGTTGAGGATCTGAAGCTACTGCACAGCATTCTTGAAGCCTATTTCAGCGGCCACAAGGCTGTCCTGCTCAGTCTCTCGGAGTTTAGTAATCAACGTTGCCCGCGATGTCAATAATCTATCTTCCTCGGTTTCTTCTTAGGCGGGGCGAGCAGCATCTTCCAATTCAGGGACCTTCTCCAAGAGGCTTTTCCTTCCCTCCTCGGCTTTTCTCCACTTCTCCTCAATCTGTTTCAGGTTTTCAGCCTGCTGCTTCTGATGCTCGGCCTGAACTCGGTTTAGTTCTTTGCACTCAGCCAGCTCCTTTCCCACTTTTGTCACCTCGACAACAACGAACTGGAACCTCTCTTGCAGCCCGGTCATCTCGGCTACTGGACAAGTCTCGTCGTTCAAGATTAAAGCCGTCGAACAAACTCGCATAACGGCGGACAAGCCTCAATCAGGGATTTCCTCCTCGAAGCTTAAGGAGCACCCAGGATAGCCTGGACTTCGGCAGCAGGGATACCTGTAGAGTTGGCACCTAAGAAGAAGTGGGGCCTCAAGTGACAAGGAGGAAGTATGAACTTCTCAAAGGGAGGATTGTTCTCAACTGCCAGGTCGACGTCCACCCGCCCGTCTGTGCGCTATTGTTTCGGAGACCCTTGGCTACTGGGAGACTGACTCCCTTGGGGAGAGGTCGAAGAATTCTGGGCACTGAAGTCGTGGCAGGATGCTGTGCTCGGAGTTGTTCGACCCGACCCTTTTTCAAAGCACGGGTGTTTTTCAGTTTCTTGAGACGCTCCTCGACACTCGACATCTTACCTGCACAGAAAACAAAGAGGTCAGTAATTCAAAAAGTAGGACGAAAGGAATGGCAGGCCGGGGAGGCCACCCCACCTAACAGCTCGAGAGCCTCCTCGTCAGAAAACGTCTCGAGGAGAGCCCTAGTGTTGATCAATCGACGCTTCGTTAAGACCTCCCCGTCGTCGCCCAGAAGGAAGTCCCCGTTCGGCGTCACGAACTTGGCTTTGTTAAACCCACCGACGAACTTGACTATGGCCTCGTGAGCCAAGCGATCCCCTTCACAGAGTTTACCAAGGCTGACAATATAGCTGTCTGTTCCCCTCTTGAAGTGTTCTTCAGTCCAGAACAACGGGAACCTGGGCACAAAGGCCTCCTCTCGCCGCCCATCTACTTCTTCGACGACCCGATGGTACACTAAATTTATGGCCTCAAGGGTGACCGGCCTCACGAGGTAGTACCGATACTTGAAATCTCACACAGAGTCCATATAAGTGTGAAACAGGCTGCTCACCCGCTTGAAGGACACTCAGCCATGCTTACCGTCGACGGCCTGCCGTTAAAGATGGAAAATGAGAAAAAATAGGGGTACAGTCACCCCGACCTTCAGGTATTTGTACACGAGCTCGAAAGCCCTGATGAAAGCGAGAGAGTTGGGGTGGAGTTAAGAAGGGGCCAAACGCAGCCAGACAAACACTGACTGTTGAAAATCCGTGAAGGACAAACGCCACCCTGCCTTGTCTAACATGAACTCGTATACGGGAAACCGCATCCCGCTATATGTCGAGCATATTCGATGATGTGGCAAAGGCCTGAGCACGTTCCACGTCTTCGATGAACCCACTAGACGGTGCTCGACGGTGCAAAATATGTCGGCCTCGTCCAAATCGACAAACTGGGAGATCATGTTTACAGCCTCCTCGCAGGCCCAGTAGTCGGGTGACCTCTCCCCGGTGCTGGTCGTCTCCACCATATGTGAGTCGAGCTCGTCGTAGTATCTAAAGTTCCCTCGGCCACTTGCAATATATCCATTTACCTGAAAAGCAGAAGGAAATGGTGAATTCGATTACCCATATCAAATCCACCCCTCCACTGCTGATCAAGTGAAAGGGCGAGGAAGGAACGTCGAGAAACGCGAACCCGCGACCATCCTCAGGTCTGCGGGGAGTGGTGTTGGGCGGGACCCCGAGATATTCGACCCACGTCCCTGTGACATTCTTTGTGTCCCCGGGGATTTCGTCAGTTATCCCCGGGAGACTCAACAAAAGAACTGAGAGATGTTCATCTCACGACCCCGGGGCATTCTTCATGTCCTCGGGGATCTCATTGTCTCTCCCCGCGAGATTCAACGAGTAAACTAGGAAATTCCATCGGTTTCGCCAGATATTTCGTGATTTCCATGGGAACTTCATCGGTTCACCATAGATTCACCCTACAAATGCAAGCAAAAGAGGAAAAAAAGAGAGAAACTTACTTCGAAGGTGCTTCCGGTAGGGTTCCGGTGCGGTTGTCAGCGACGGTGAACGGCGTTTGAAGAGAGAAGAAAGAAGGCAAAGTCTGATCAGAGAGAAAGCGAAAATGGAAATGAAACGAGATGGCCCCTATTTATAAGGGTCTCACGAGCCTCGAGGGCTCCTAGGCAATCGATTACGCTACCCTAACGTAGCCACCCTAGGCAATGGTGAGATGTGACACGTGGCACACACTCTCCCACACATGTCTCTTCATTCCCAAACACGCGTCCTTCTGTTCTCCTCGGTTCAAACTTCTCGTATCCCCGCGATGGCGCTCATCCGCAACCAGCCTAGCCCGAGCGGAGCGATTTATTTCTCCCCGTTTGACCGACCACTCCCCGTCTAGAATCCCTTCCCCGACGGGATACGTCCTCGACATATTACTGGCCCTTAAGTCATTACTCTAACACCTCAGAACAACGACTTGGGGGGCTCCTGTTCCGGACTGGGCCGGCGCCTGCCCTACGGTCGGGCAGGCCCAAGGCCAATGACCAACGAAGGCCCAACGAGGTCAAAAGTCGCCTTCGTGTCGGGCACGTACCAATCCCGTTGGACGTCGGGCACGCGAGGCAAAGAATGTCAAGCAGAGGCACATAGCTCCTCTCCTCGACACCCACGTACTCCTCCCCGCGAGGACACGTTCTCTTGTAACTTCCCACTCCCGAAGGAATCGATATGCCCTACTTCTGGAGATTCAGGGACCGTTACACCAGGGCGAAGACCACGTGCTGGTCTTCACTGTGCCACGTAAGCCCTAACAGTTACTTGTTTATTTGTTTATTTGTTACTTGTTTATTTGTTACTTGTTTATCTGAAACATCTTATAATTATGTGGGTCAAGCTTTTCAATTATCAACTGGTGCAAATTTGATTTTTTTACACAAATAAATAGGGTTATATAGCACAGGTTTTCATTTATTATTTTTTTTTTGGCACAAATAGATAGGGTCATATAGCACGGGTTTTCATTTATTATTTTATTTTATTTACAAAAATAGATAGGGCCATATAACACGGGTTTCCATTTATTATTTTGTTTTTGTCTTAAAACATTGTTGAAAAGAAAAGTGTGGTAATTGTAGTTGTTCCAATGGGAGTCAGTAGACAACAATTTTAGATAGCTATTGTGTCGTGTCAGTTGAGTCGCATTGCATAGGTGAATGATTGAGTATGGGTTGAATATTCCAGGTATTGATGTGGCACTTGTACGTGCGTTGTGATTGTTGATTGGTGTGAATTGTGTGAATTACTACTCCTTAGCATGTGATTTTCACCGTGTATTATTGAATGTAATTCTCACCCCTTTTCTGTTGTTGTGTCTGTGTTCCTTGGAGAGTACAGATAATCAAGTACCTGAGTAGTGCTTGAAGCATGTGTTTCTATTGCTCGAGTCTTAGGAGTCGCTCTGATACGTAACACGGGAAGGATGTGGATTTCGTTATTTTCTCTATGTTATTTGTTATTTGTTACGTATCTTGATTTGCTTAATGTTATCAAACCACGGATTTTGTGGAGGTTGATTTAATTGGGGCCTTAGTGCCGAACTAATTGATTATTCCGCTGTTTAATTTAATTTTTCATGAGTAATAAGATATGAAGTGATTTGATACTTCACGTGCTATTTTTGTTGATGTGGCATCCTACGTGTGTAACTCTGATTTTTCCTGCAAACTATTTTCGTATTTCTATGTATTAAATGAAAGGGTAGAGTAGGGTGTTACAATTGGTATCAGAGCAGGTTGGTTTGTCTGCCCAGTGTTGTTGTAGAGTCTGACTATAAAGTGAATATAGTAATGTGTTTCTTCTAACCTATATTTTCTTTGGTGTTGAGCATTATGGCTGGTAGGAATGAAGTTGTGATTGCTCCTGCGTTACAAGCTATTGCGCAGGCAGTGGAGATTACCAATCAGAATGCTGGGGATGTCGAGTTCCGCAATTTGGAGAAGTTCCAGAACAACAAGCCACCTAAGTTTGAGGGTAGGCACAAACCAAATGCGGTGCGGAAGTGGATGAAGGACATTGAGAAGATCTTCAGAGTCATGGGATGCACCGAAGATCAGAAGGTGCAGTTTGGCACTCATATGTTGACTGAGGAAGCTGAAGATTGGTGGGATAACACTCGTCAAAGTTTAGAAGCTGTAGGTAGTCCTATTACTTGGACGGTGTTCAGGGCTGAGTTTCTGGAGCAGTATTTTCCAGAAGCTGTTCGTGGTAAGAAGGAGATTGAATTCCTAGAATTGAAGCAGGGAAACACGACAATTGCAGAATATGCGGCCAAGTTCGAGGAACTGGTGAAGTATTGTCCTCATTACAATACTGATGTTGCTATGGGTTCGAATTGTATCAAGTTTGAGCATGGGCTACGTCCCAAGATCAAACAAGGTATCGGTTATCAGTAGATCAGATACTTCCCTGAGTTGGTGAACCGGTGTCAGATTTATGACGAAGATTACAGGGCTCGAGTTGCTCACTACAAGGCCCTGGGTGACAAAAGGGGTAAGCAGAGACATAGGAGTACGCCTTACAGTGCTCCGGCCAATAAAAAGAAGAAGAAAGCTGTTGTTGGCAAGAAGCCAAGTGGGGGAGGAAATTCTTCCAACCCTATCAAGTGTTTTAGATGTTGTGGCGCAGGTCACCGTGCTAATGAATGTCAGAATAAGGTGAAGAATTGTTTCAAATGCAGGAAGCCAGGTCATGTTATGGCAGATTGTAGGACCAATATACTTGTACATGCCAAATACATTTGGAGCCGAGTTGTATGGTCGGCCAAGGCTAGACGTGAGTTTGGCTATGAAACAAAGAAGGGTCGAGTAGCACCAAGAGCTAGGTAAGAGATATTTACAACCCGGAACTGGCCAGGGAGGATGGTTCCCATGCCGACTATTGCATCTCCTTTCAGCCAAACTCCTACGAGGCCGAGTACTATACCCCATCAACCCGACACTTACGTCGAACATGAACTCAACTGGCACACCAACAATTATAACGGTGGCGGCGCATCAATGCAGATGTCACTAGGTCTTCAAAGCATGCATTCATTAAGAAGAGTTATGGCAATGATGGCCATGTGACGCTAGAAGGCCAAGAGACTTCTCTTAATGGAAAACCTTGAGTGAAGGCTATAAAAGGGGCTCCCACATGAGGGTTAAACAATACATAATCATCTTGAGACAATACCCTGCACAAGTGTAGCTCTCAAATCCCCAAATATCCCTCACAATACAGACAGCGTAGTTCTTCTTGTCCAAGACAAGGGGAACAAGCACTTTTGGTGTTCTAACCATTTTTGGCTAGAACATTTGGTGCCTACCGTGGGACCTAGGTAAAACTCTCCCATGCCACACCTTACACTAACAACATGTCCTCTGAAGGAGATCCTCTAGACAGGACTCAACTGCTAGCCATGATGGAGACCATGCGCCAGCAGAATGAGATGCTGCAAGACAACATATAAGTTCTGCAACAACAAAGTCAGACTGACGGCGACTGTGAGGAGGAGGTTCTCGAGCCACAACCTCTTTCTCAAGAGATATGGGACGAACACGTCCCAGAAAACTCTAAATCACCATCACTAACCTCTTATGATGGGAAGACGGATCCTCAGGAGCATGTTATTGCCATTAATAATCAGATGGCCATAGTTTCCCATTCGGATTCACTGAAGTGAAAGTTCATGGCCGGTACCTTTAAGGATGTAGTTCTACGATGGTACATGAGCCTTCCTTGGCTCTCCATCGTAAGATATCAAGACTTGACTAAGAAGTTAGTACAACACTTCTCGGCAAGCAAGCGCCAGAAGGTGTCTACTACCACACTGTTCAGTGTTCGACCAAAAAAGTTAGAATCACTATGTGAGTACCTGACTTGATTCAATGAGGAAACCCTCAAAGTATCTCATCCAAACCAGGAACTATTTGTGGGAGCTTTTCAACATAGACTACGAGCCGGACAGTTCAATGAGTCGTTAGCTCAGAAGCCGACTATCAGCATGGACGAGATCACTACTCGGGCTGAGTGTTACATCAAAGGAGAAGAAAGTAACCAAGAGAAAAGAGCTTGGGACAGCAGTGAAAAGACAAAGAGTAAGAAAGAGGTGTCAAACAGGAGAAAGGAGCATCCTCGGGTAGCTACGCGCGAATGAGATGCTCCCATACCATATAGACGGTCATATGAGCCGGACAGAGACCTCACCAATGCAAGCAGGGGAGATATCCTTCAAGAAGTCGACCATATGAACATGTTATCGGAGCCTCATCTTCCCAAAAGAGCCAACGCTATCATGGGAAGGTAAACTGAGGCTTGGTGTAATTACCACCGTATATGGGGACATCACACCGAGGACTGTTAACAGCTAAAAAAAAAATTGAAGCTCTAATCCAGAGAGGCCATCTCTTGGCATATGTGAAGGATTCTCGACCATAAAATAACAAGAGAAGTTCCCGCCGAGATGACCCGGGACCAGAAAGGTCATCCCGGAAGAAGAGTTCAGATGCCGAAGAGGGTCACGAGACAAAGATAGTTCGGCACACACTAAATACCATCGCTGGAGGGTTTGCTGGTGGTGGAGAAACAAGTTCATCCAGAAAGAGATATGCTAGGGCAATCATGCATATCAACCAGAGATTCCCAGAGAAACCGGAAGGCAACTTAGATGCTGTAACATTCTCCAAACAAGACGCCATAGGAGTCCTAGCTCATGAAAATGATCCCATGGTTATTAAAGTATAAATTAGAGACTAGAGCGTGAAAAGGGTATTGATAGACCCCAGAAGCTCATCCGATGTACTGTATTGGGATGCTTTTAGAGGAATGGGGCTCGATACGACCAAGTTTTATTACATTCAAAGGAAGTCTAGTAGGATTCTCGGGAGAACAGGTGCAGGTGCTCGGGCACCTAGCGTTGCCGACCACCTTTGGTAACACGGCTAATACGAAGACTGTCCGAATGAGGTACCTGATAGTTAATGCTGCTTCACCCTATAACATCATTATAGGTCGGCCATCATTCAACACACTGGAAGCTTTGCTTTCAAATCTGTATTTGACTGTGAAATTCCCACTCAGAGATGGCCGGGTTGGTATTGTCTAAGGCGACCAGGGGCTGGCGAGAAAGTGTTATAAGGATAGCCTAAAGTTGAAAAGAAAGGAACCCGCAGGAAAAGCAGATCCCAAAAATACCCTTAAAGTTCACCTGGTCGACATAGACCCACATGATGATTCAGTTGAAGACAACATAGTGCCCAACGAAGAAACAAAGCAAGTCCAGATTGGGCACCTACCGTCCCATGTTACACACATCAGAGTCAACTAGTGCCCCGAAGAGGAGAAAGAGATCGTTCAAACACTAAAAGACAATGTGGATCTTTTCGCTTGGAAACCATCAGACATGCTAGGGATAGATCCCAATTTCATGTGTCATCACTTAGCAATCAACCTGGATATTAATCCAGTTTCCCAAAGGAAAAGAAATGGTGGTGATGAAAAGAGAAAAGCAATTGGAGTGGAGCTCGAGAAGCTATTACAGGTCGGGTTCATCAAGGAGATCAAGTATCTGAACTAGTTATCCAAAGTGATGATGGTAAAGAAGAAATCTGGGAAATGGAGAATGTGTGTGGACTTCACGGACCTCAACAAGGCGTGTCCTAAAGATCCATATTGTAGCGTCGGTTTTTTGGTGACGCAACCACCTACCGCTATTTGGTGCTACTTTCTAATTTTTGTATTTATCACATGAAGCTTAAAAGGAAGGGGAAGATATCTTAAACTAACCATGTACACAAGTGTGTTCTTTAACAAATGCTAAGAGATCGGGGATCGGGGTTTGGTTATACAAAGGGAAGCTATTAACACCCAGAGTATCTATAGTAATCTATAGGAACCTTCGTTTGCATGTATTTCTACTGTTTGAACTGCTTTCTTGTGTTTATCTTCTATTGATTGGGAAAGTTTCTCCTTTTGGAGTGTTAAAAGAATGTTTTTTTTTTATTTTCGGGTTTTCTATTGTTTTTGGGAAGGTACCTGGACCTAGAATTTTTTATTTGTGTGCTCGCTAAGATTTCACAATCTTATGCCTACGTATTCCCGTAAAGAGGTTTGAGAAATCAGAGCAATTGTAGTTCCTCCTATTTCTATGGGAGGAAAGTTTATTGTCTTTTTCAAAGCCCAAGATTGAAGCTAGCAGAGTATTTGTGTCTTGTTCAAAGCCCAAGATTGAAGCTAAAAGGGTGTTTGTGTATTGTTCAAAGCCTAAGATTGAAGCTAAAAGGGTGACTGAGAGAGTTAATTTGAGCAGAGTTGATTTGCCAAATGCCATGAGGCTCTGATTCTTTTGAGGATTTGTTGATGGTAAACTGACCCTGGCTGGGATTTTTTAAGGTGAAAGTTAAGCTTTGTTGGGGGTCAGAGGGGTTTAAAGGTGAGTTTGTAAACCTTAGAAGTTTTAAGTCTTCTGGGGACTGGTGTATAGGTAAAATGATTAGGATCTATATTATGCTTTTAGGAAGCCTATAGGTCCTTGTGTTAAGCCCAAGAGGAGACTACGCGGGTGAGACTTTCCAAGTCTACTTGTATGAAGCCCAAGAGGAGGCTGAGACTATCCAAGTCTCTTAGGAAGAGGTAGACTCTGGTTAGAGAGAAATCTTTGTATGATACCCAAGAGGAGGTTGTGGGTTCTAGGGATGAAGATCAACCCTTGAATGATTGGATGTTCTGGAGCTTTGACTTTCCTAAGGATTGAACTAGCAGAGATGACTGAATTCTATCCTATGCTTTTAGGAAGCCTTTGGGTCCTTGTACTAAGCCCAAGAGGAGGCTAGGGAACTTTTAAGAAGCCTGTTGGTCCTTGTACTAAGCCCAAGAGGAGGCTATGGGGAAATTTTAAGAAGCCAGTGGGTCCAAGCCTAAGATAAGTTCAAGAAAGGTTTCACCGAGAATAAGTCCTTTCTTTGTTGAAAAGTTCTAAGGATTGAAGAAATTCAAAAGAGGTTTCACCAGGAATTAATCCTCTATGGGGAAATGAATTTATTTTATATGTTTCTAAGTTTTGACAGTCTTAAGAAAAGTTTCACCAGGAATAATTCCTTTCTTATTTCCATCACTACTACGAAAAACCCATTTAACAACGGTTGGTAATGACATATAATGACGCGGGCGAAGGCGTTGTTATGTAGATTGTCATTGTAAGTTCGCTGTTTCTACAACGGTATGGAAACCATTGTTGTATTCTGGAAGTGCGCGTTATATTGCAACGGTTAGGTATTTCAACCTTTGCAATATATATTAACTGTCACAACGGTTATGTGTATCAACCGTTGTCATACATATTAACTATCACAACGGTTATGTGTCTCAACCGTTGTGAAATGTATCCTTAGTTTATTAAATACAAATGTATATTGGTTGTTTTACCATACACCTAATTAAAGAAATACAACCATTAAAATTGGTAAAGAACTATATAATCTGAAAATTAAACTGTTCTTGAAAACCAACTTAAACACACCACTGTTTTCTGAATTAAATCCATTTCATTCCGCACATTTTATGTTCCTTAACATAAAATTTATGGTTCAATGGTCGGTTTCCTTCAATCCATCGATATCTTTTATTATAAAATACCTCATCATCGCCAAAAATCATCGCGATTTTATCATCATAACAATCATGATCTTAACAACAACGATGATTAGTGACGACGATGAGGTAAACTATAATAAAAGATATCGATGAATTGAAGCAAACGGACCATTGGACCATAAATTTTATGTTAAGGAACATTAAATGTGCTGAATGAAATGGATGCAATTCGGAAAACATTGACATGATAAAGGTTGGTTTTCAAATACATCTTAATTTTTAGATTATAATGTTCTATATCAATTTAACTGATTGCATTTTCAATAAAAGGATAGTGAAACACACAATATACATAGTATATAATAAACTAAATTTCATATATAATATCAAAATGGATTCATATATATGTAACTTATCAGAATGAATTCATATATATATATATGTACCACCATCATCATCACCATTTGAAACAAACCTTAAAAAGTGGGAAGCAATGAAGAAAACTAGTTAGTATTCAATTTAACTATATACAATATACATAGTATATAATAAACTAATGTTCTATATCAATTTAAATGATTGCATTTTTCAATAAAAGGATAGTGAAACAAACAATATACATAGTATATAATAAACTAAATTTCACATACAATATCAGAATGAATTCATATAAATGTACCTTATCAGAATGAATTCATATATATATATATATATATATATATATATATATATATATATATATATATATATATATATATATATATATATGTACCACCATCATCATCACCATGTGAAACAAACCCTAAGAAGTGGGAAGCAATGAAGAAAATTAGTTAGTATTCAAAACAAAACAACCAAAAGTAGAAACAAAACCCTAAGAAGTGGGACTGTACCATTACAATGAAGTTCACCTTGCTTGTGAAGCATTGAAGTCGAATCTGCACAAAATGAGAACAATCAACAAAAATAACATGAAGCAAACGAGATAATGGGAACTATCTAACAAAAAGATTGAAGTAGAAGAATACCTTATTTTCCATAAACAATATGTACATTACGCTTGCTACCGCCATCATCATCACTATGTTCATCTAGTTTTAGATTCTGCAAGAAGAAATACAAGGAGGAAGAAGCTTAAATCAAAAGCTTCATACTTCTTGTATTTCTTCTTGCGGATTCTATAAAAAGATGAAGTTTGCTGCCAAAAATGGGTGTTAGGGTTTCGCTGTGAAGGAAACGACGCTACTGTCAATAATAGAAAGTTAATTCCCTTATATAGGTAAATATTTCACAACGGTTTTCTAAAATAACCGTAATGATAAGTATATATATTATTTTAATAATATCACAATGGTTAGTTATATTAACCGTAGCGATACCCTTTATAATTGGTACAAGGTTCGCTCCAGGCAACAACATTTTTCTATAATTATGTAAAATAGAAAAATGTTGTTGCCTGGAGTCGAACCTTGTACCAAGTATAAGGGGTATCGCTACGGTTATTATTACTAACCGTTGTAATATTATAACCCTTTCTCTTCCCGGAGTAGAGAACACTCTGACCATAATGATTTAAAATTTTCTTCGTTTTTCAAAAAATATCGTTCCAGAATATCAACCATTTACAAGTTATCATCATTGCAAGCATTAAAATATTAGACTTTTCATCTTCAACCTCATCTATAAATAAACAACTTTACATATCTTCATAATATATTCTTCGTAAAAAATAAGTTCTACAAATGAGAATGCTAGAAACATCACCAATGAGGAACGTCAGGCGCCAATTGAGGAGGTCCAACCAGCGGCCATCGTCAGGGATGCCTTAAGGGTGAGGAAGGATAAGAAGAAGAAGAAGAAGAAGAAGCTGAAGAAGAAAAAAATAAAGAAGAAAAGGAGGACTGTTTATTATGATTCCGATGAGGGGAGTGAGGAGAGATGTCTAGATTATGAAGATGCATTTGCAGCTATGGGCTCTGACATTGATAAATATATGTAATATGATTATCAATGTACTTTTCTTAATGGAATCTTAATAAAATGTTATTTTATATATGCTAATCTCTTACAGTTTTATTTTTAAAATTATATATACTATTGTCTTGCACTTAAAAACACTAACAAAAGAAATAAAATATATGTTTAAAAGAAAAACAATGATGAATTTTGAGTTTTGAGGTTAAATCCCCGTAACACTAACAAAAGAAATAAAATATATGTTTAAAATATAAAAATATGACAAAAAATATAGTTGCTGGGAATCAAAGCTTGTTACATGTATTACAACGGTGTTGTAATTTAACCGTGTTTAAAATGTAAAAATATGGAAAAAAATGTAGTTGTTGGGAATCGAAGCTTGTTACACACCATGTATTACAACGGTTGTTTAATACGACCGTCGTTAAATATGGCGTTATAAATCAGCTGCAAATTTTTTAACCTATTACAACAGTGGGTTACGAATCCGTTGTAAAACTGGCGTTGTTGTTTTAGCATTTTGTAGTAGTGCACATTGAATAAAGTCCAAGAGGAGGCTGACTGTATTGAGGGAAGTTTCCTATGAGGGAACTAGTTATTGACTAAGTTAGAAGTATCCTACTGTTTGACCTAAGGATGACTTAACTGTTAGGGAAACTCTAGACATATATGCACAAGTATATACAAATAAGTGAATCAATAGGTATATAAACAAGTATGCATTAAATTGAAAAGATGTTGGGTTTCACACTCTGAAAAGAGGCCCAAGTGTATTGTGATTGGTTGTATTGACTATAACTGTGTGATTAAGGTTTTAAGAAATTGAAGAAAGTTTTGAGTAAAATTTGCATTTTGAAATTTAAGAAATGTTGTTGGTTATTTGAATGAAGAGAAGGTTTAGGGCTTATAAATCAAAGAGAGGCCCAAGTGGTCTAAGAGCAGTTTCACCGAGAATAATGCTCCTCCTAGTACCAGTTTAATAACAGACATATGATTTTGAAAACAAAGGTATGGGGATTACAACTCAAGGAGAGGCCCATGGAAGTTGTTTATTATTAAAAACAAAGTTTATGTACAAAAGATTGAGGCTTCTTATACTCAAGGAGAGGCCCAAATGATTTATTCTTAAAACAGTGATCGTACTGCGATACCGAAAGACATTGTGGAACTTATACTTTAGCAAAGGCCCAAAAAATTTACTTATGTACAAAGAGGTTGGGTCTTACACTCTATTAGAGGCCAAAAATCTATGTTGAAAGAAAGAAAAGTGGGGCTTATACTAAAGGAGAAGCCCAGATGAAAAACAGTGGACGCACCGTTATTTTGAAAATCGTACTGGGACTTATACTATGATAGAGGCCCAAAAATTATTTATTTACAAAAGGGGTTGGGTCTTACACTCTATTAGAGGCCCAAAAGTGTTTAGTGTGAAGTTTGAATGATTGAATTTTAAAGGAAACCCTAATTTCTAATTTTTTTAAAAGAAAAATCAATTAAAAAATGATGAAAAAATATCAAATAATTCCAATAAACATGTTGTGAATTGTGTTCAAGGTTTGAAAAATGATGTTTTATTCACATGATGATTAAAAATCAAATTGGTTTTGAAAAATCAAGAAAAAGAAATTATTTAAAAATGTTTAAAAACAAATTAAAATAAAAATCTTTGAAATATTTAAAAATATATCAAAATAAAAATCTTTTTTGTGATTTTTGGTAAATAAAATAATTTTAATGTGTGGGTGACTTTTGTGAAAAAAAAATCATTTAAAAATAATTAATTTTAAATATTAAAACAAATATTTGAAATTAAATAAGAAAAATATGAAAAATATGAGAAAAATGGGAAAAGTGGCAAAAATGACATAGGTAGGGTTTGAACCCACGACCTCACCCTCCAACTCACAAAACACGCCCTTGCCAACTGAGCCAGCGTGTGCTGGTGATAAAAATGGCAAACCAACACATAGTATATGAAACATGAGTGGAAAATTCAAATGTCGCGCCAAACTTCATCTTCTTCCTCGAGCCAACTTCTGATTTGCAAAACTTATGTTATCTCTCTCAATACGCAACTATTTGACATGATTTAAACACCAAAGTTGGGTGTTTTTTAACAAGGAATTGGATGGTTCTTTTTAATTTCATTTATTTTAAGTGTATCACAAGATATCATATTGTAATCAGATGAACCCTAAAAAATGCAAGAACTATATGAAATTCCCATACACGCAAGATAAATGGAAATTGATTAAGGGTTAATGATCTATGAACACCTAGAAACATGTTGGTAACTTGAAAACATATTTATGATGCATGACTCATAGAGTTCAGTTTTGAGGAAGCTTACATGGCAAGTGAGAATTGAATTCTACAATGTAGGTTTTACAGATGCAAGATGATGATCTGGATAGCTTCCTTGACCCCCAAGGATAGTTTTTGAATGACTATAATGGGTTGAAACCTTCTGGATCACTTGGCTCGACTCAATCTGCATCCTTGAGGAAAATTTGAGCAAAAGGATAGTGACTTGGTGATTATGATCTTACAGAAGTGTTTTGAGGTTATGGATCACTTCTATAATGCTCATGTGGTGTTTGGATGCTCGGTTTGAGTGGAATTAGACTGGTTTGAGAATTCCAAGTTTTCACTCTTTGAGAACTTTGAATTTTGCAAGAGGAAGAATTTGTGAGAAAACAAGTATTGTAGTTGTTTTGGTGTGTTTTGAAATATCAGAACTGAGCTCTATTTATAGGTGAATAAGTTTGTCTTGGAGGAATAGTGTTGGCTTGAAGGATATGAGCTTGGTTCAATGGTTTTTGATTGGTGTCATTACTTCTCAAGCAAGGTACAATAGCTCTCTCAAGTGGCATAGCTAACTTTTGACCAATTCCACATTCCTCGTATGTTTTTATTGTTGTTTATGTGAACATCTTGACTGAGGAGTGTGGAATCTTTGAATATGCATTATTGCACATAAATGTCATTTGAATTCAAGGCATCCATGACAAAACTTCATCATTTTTATGAGATTCTTTCTTAGTTCTTTGGCACTATCTTGCAGGTTTGTGATGAGTCATTCTGATCCATGTTGAAATGGTATGATTATGATCGTTGCAATTTGACTCAAAAATCGTGTGGTGCAAGAAATGACAAAACTGATTTTGCAAACAGTTTGTAGCAAGGCATGTTGATCACTCTATATCTCTTTGCTAAAATGGAGTTTGATGATGTTCTTGTACTCTTTGGAAAGCTTGTACATCATACTTCAACTTTGATGTTTGTATTTGGTATTGGATCATTGTGGATCATGGAGAAAAATGGCCTCAAAGTTGGCTAAAACACAAACAGATTCTGTCCCAAAATTTCACTAAGTGTCAAAAGTGGAAATCCCATGAAACCCTAACTTTATGGCTTTATAACTCAAAATCCATGCATCTTTTGACTATGGATCAGTAGGACACTTTTGTAGCATGTAATGAGAGCTTTCATTTGAGCTTTGGATGGAAGAAAATTGTTACTTGGATCATAAGTTATGGCCTTGCAAAGTTAGGTAAAAATCATCTTTTTTCTTCATAACTTAGTGAAATTTTAAGTTTCTTAAGATTACCCCTTTTGCAAGTAACCTCACTTTTCTTTATTTTTCTTGATTGATGATGATCTAAACCATAAGTTAATATTTTTTTTGACTTAAAGAAGCCATGTTTGTCAAAAAAATCTTGAAAGTCAAACTTGGTTTGGGTCACAGTTGACTTTTTATCAAATGAATTTCAAACTTTGTGATCCTTTATGAAATCAAGTCCTTGGGCTAAATCAAACCTAATGGATGGATTCCATAGGTGTTTTAGAGTGTCTTGAATCATTTCCCAAGGTTTGAGATCATGTCTTGGTCAAAAGTAAAAGGTGTGGTTGACTTTTTCTCAGAAACCGTAGTTTGTGGTCGAGATGAATTTGAATCTTTATATTGCTCATGAATCAAGTTCTTTGTGTCAGTTTAACCTTGTTAGAGGATCAATATAAGATATTTGAGGTCTTCAAAACATTTCTTGAGGTCTTGGCTCATACCTTGCTACAAAAGTCAACTTAGGGGTGAATTAGGTCAAGAAACCCTAATTCCTAATTTTTTATGAATGCATCCCCTGAGGCTATTTTTAACTCATGATTGGATCCATGAGGTCCCTTTGAGCTTCCTGAATCATGTTTTGGAGTATTGGCTCATGCCCAGATGAAAATTTCCCTCTGGAGGCCTTGGTCGACCAAAACCCTAATTTGGTGACACGAGTGATCTTGAGGCTTGATCAGCTTGAGATGTTGCATTCCTATGCTTCATTCTTGATGTGGGAGACCTCTTGATCCTAAATGGATGTTTGAGAGGCTTGAAAAGTTCAAGATCATGTCAATTCTTGATTGATCCTTTGCCTGAGTGCTCTGAGAGGGCTCAAAACCCTAATTCTTGATTGAGGTGAATCTCAACAATCTTTAAGAGGATTGAGGAGGCATGAAGGTACATCGATATTATGGTGATGATTTGCACAATGATGTGGAACCTTGTGGTCAAAATTTAGTGTATGACAGATGCCCTTATTTAATCTTCTTGGACCTTAAGGAGTGAATGGCGAAGGCGTTCGGACATTCAAGGTAAAAGAGGATTAAATATCGGAATACCCGAAATTTTGATTGTGGTTGTGAATGGTAGCTAATTTGCTCGTCCATCTTCTCTTACTAAGTAATGCTACTTAGAAAAGGGTAAAACCTCCCCCTCGATCCTGGTCTTCAGCCACGTAACCGGTCTTAGTTTCTTTTGAAATAAACTTCCCCTTGATCCCGGTCTTCAGCCACGAAACTAGTCTTAGTTTCTTTTGAAATAAGCTTCCCCTTGATCCTGGTCTTCAGCCATAGAACTGGTCTTAGTTTCTTTTTTAAATAAACTTCCCCTTGATCCTGGTCTTCAGCCACAAAACTGATCTTATTTTATTTTGAAATAAACTTTCCCTCGATCCTGGTCTTCAACCATAGAACTGGTCCCAATTTCTTCTTGTCGAATTCTTTTCTTGACAAGGAAGGCTATCTGTGATGGTTTTTTTATCAAACTTCTCACCGAGATTTACTGGGGAGATGCCATTTGATGGAAAAAGATTTGATGTCAGACTTGCTGGGGATAACCATTTGTCTGAATTGTAGAGGTGCGCAAACTTCTCTATGGGAGATGCCATTTGTCGTCCAACTGGGGAAAAACAAGTCTCTTGAGAGATTTCTTTTTGCTTAGTGATTGATAGAGACTTATTTGGAGGTTATGACGTCCAAGAGTTTTTTCGTTGAGAAGCTTCCGCTGGGAATTTTCTTTAATCCGGGAAAGCAAAACATCATCTTCAGTGGCGAAGAATTAATCTTCAAATGTGTTTAACCAAATATCTTCTTGCCTTTTAGAGGTTCAAGTTGTCAAAGTGGTTGAAGAGCGATTTTAATCCAGGAATACACTGGAGAGAGATTGTTTAGACGATACATTTCCTGACTAGGAAATGACTCAAACCGGGATTTTATCCTATCAAGTGTAGAAAGGAAAACTTACAACTCTAATGGAAAGAGGACATTTATCACTTGGGGATGAGTATGACCAAAGTGGTTGTAATGCAATACGAATATGAATATGAATCAATTATGCATGATGTATGAATGGATGCTTATACTGACAAAACAGGCACAACATACAAACTAGTAATGAACACAACTAGATACTTAGCCACTCCAGGGGATAAAAAGTATCACTGGTCTATCGAGGGAACAAACCTCTATTGCTTAATTTCACCTCTTCTTGGCAGTAACAAGATGCGACTCCCGAGGAAAGTGAAAACTTTTACTGGTGTTTTCTGAAAGTAATAGTCTGTTGGAGGAAGGGATTCTTGTTCTTCTCTTTATTCCTGGGGATAGAAACCCTACTAGGGATGACATAAAAAATACACAACACACAAAAGATATAGAACATATAACAACATATTATATTACGAACAACATATTACGATCAACATATTACGAAACAAAGTTCATACTAGAAGGTACTTAGGAAAACTTAAAACAAGGCCTTAAACAAGACATAACTTAGAAACTTAAACAATAACTTAGATAAAATTTAAGAAATAACTAAAAATAATGTAGGACATCTTAGTCACTTTCGGACATTTCTTTATCCTCATCTCTGCTTGCTTCTTCTTCTCCACTTTCTTCTTCTTCACTTTCCTCTCTTGGCTCACGGGTTTGGTAAGGAGCAAAACACCTTAAAAGTCTCTTAATGAAAGCCATTTCTAGTTTATACTCACAGTGGTTTGTTTGATGGTTTATTCCATTGAGCACATTTTTGCATAAAGCATGTTATTGGTGTATCCACCTTCCGGAATAGGTTCGAGAACACTTGATGAAGAACCATCCTTGTATCGAAAACGTCCATCACTACAAATGACAATTCCGGTGTTTTTGAGAATCGTGTTGGAATTAATTTCATTTCCTTTTTCATTCATCTTGGTTTGAGGTTCTCTCCTCAATTCCAATCCATTTGCTTCCAATAAACGTGAAACCAATCTTCCATAAGGGAGGCCACCATTCAACGAAATTTGATGCTTCATGTGGTACATCATAGTGAGCGCCCAATTCACTTTGATTTCATTTTTGATAGCCAAAATAACTTGCATTTCCACATCATTAATCTGTGAATGATTCGAATGCTTTGGTAACAGAACATAGCAAATCACATAGTGGAGCATCCGATCACTCACCGATAAATTTTTTGCATAGCATAAAACCCTTGAGGACGATAAATTATGTCAACTCAAAACTTTAGTTTGACTTCCTCGACAGATTTCAAAGTAGTAGTCCATTTTCTTATATCTAGCCCATGGACCATCTTCGTGAGTAACACCTTGACGGATGAAATAACCTTCAGAAGGGAGATCTAAAGCAGTTCCAAAACCAGTCATCTCCTCACAAATCTCAATATTTTTAACTTTTGAGTACAACATTTGTTTCTCACGAATATCCAGACCAATTTGCAAATTAGAGAAAAACACCTTAACTAAATCAGGATAAACTAATCCAAAATTAGACACAAACTTAGTAAGACCTTGAGTTTCTAACAAGGCAGGGAAAGAAAAGTTATGATCAGGAAACACTTTGAGATTCACATATTTTATCGGCAGGAGAGAACAATTTCTTACATTAAAATCCAGCCTTCTAGCGTTTGTTGAGGGTTGTTGAGCCTCTATCTGAGATGGTTCGAAACTTTCTGCACCCATTGGAAGCTTTCCATTTCCTTTTCTAGATGAAGTCATTAATGAAGGTTGAAGCTTTTGAAGGTTAGGGTTTGAAGGATTTTCGGATTTTTAGAGGAGTGAGATATTGTGATGAAAGGTATGAGGTGAATATGAGTTATAAAGGGTTTATAGAGTAGGGGGTTTTAATTTGGTTTGAATGGATTCAAGGATTTTGGGGAAGATGAATGTGGAAGAATGTGAAAGAATGGAGTCAAATGGAGAGTTCCAAGAAGAAGTTTGAAAATAAAAAGTGTTTTTCCCAACCAAAAGCACTTATATGCATGTAATAAAAATATAAATGAAATAATATAATAGAAAATAAATAAAACAAAACAATTCAGAGTTTGAAGAATTAAAAAAAAAATCAATTTACAGCAGTGGTAATAGGTTAACCGTATATGGTTAACCGGTTACAGGGTGAAAACAAGGAAAAATACGCAAGATTGAGAGGCGTTAACCAGTTACCCTCATATGGTTAACCAGTTAATGGTGCAAAAAAAAACAGAATGTTTGCAGAGCTTCACACACGTGAAATTTTCAAAAAAATTTGCATAGACATGTTCAAACATGTTATTATACACATAGTAATCACCCAAACAAATTATAAAAAATATTTTATGGACATGTAGAATGAAGATTTATAATTTTGGCACATAACACAAATTTTAGGAAAAAATGTAAAATTTAGAAAGTTGAAAATTATGTGTACCTTGGCTTCATTATAGCATATAATGAATAATTATTGAAGATTTAAACATCAAATTCATCTAAAATGCAAAGTTTCCTTCGAATCTTGAAAAACTATTCTTTTGCGAGCGGTTTCGTGAAGATGTCTGCTAGTTAGTTGTGTGTATCCATAAAGGTGACTTCGACATCCTTTTGAAGTACATGATCACGAAGTAAGTGATATCGTATGTCGATGTGCTTTGTCCTTGAATGCATAACCAGATTCTTTGTTATGTTGATCGCACATGTATTATCACATCGTAAAGGAACACATCCAAGATTGAGTCCATAATCATGTAGTTGTTGCTTGAGCCATAGAATATGGGCACAACAACTTCCTGCTGCAATATATTCGGCCTCGGCTGTGTTAAGTGCGACTTATGCTTGTTTCTTGCAGGACCATGATACTAATGCATTCCCTAGTATGTGACATGTACCACTTATGCTCTTGCGATCAGTTTTACAACCTGCATAGTCTGAGTCAGAATAACCTACTAAATTACAAACACTACGTTTTGGATACCATAGCCCAACATTGGTCGTTCCCTTGAGATACTTCATGATTCTTTTAACAGCGGTGAGATGTGACTCCTTCGGATTTGCTTGAAAATGGGCACATAAACACACACTAAACATTATGTTAGGACGACTTGCCGTCAAATACAATAAAGAACCAATCATACCTCGATACTTTGTAACGTCAACTAAAAAGCACTTATATGCATGTAATAAAAATATAATTGAAATAAAATAATAGAAAATAAATAAAACAAAACAATTCATAGTTTGAAGAATTAAAAAAAATTCAATTTGCAGCAGTGGTAATCGGTTAACCATATATGGTTAACCGGTTAAAGCGTGAAAACAAGGAAAAATACGCAGGATTAAGAGGCATTAACCGGTTACCCTCATATGGTTAACCGGTTAATGGTGCAAAAAAAACAGAATGTTTGCAGAGCTTCACACACATGAAATTTTTAAATTGTTTTGCATAGACATGTTCAAACTTGTTATTATCCACCTAGTAATCACCCAAACAAATTGTAAAAAACATTTTATGGACATGTAGAATGAAGATTTATAATTTTGTCACATAACACAAATTTTAAGAAAAAGTGCAAAAGTTAGAAAGTTTAAAATTATGCGTACCTTGGCTTAACACACACTAAACATTATGTCAGGATGGCTTGCCGTCAAATACAATAAGGAACCAATCATACCTCGATACTTTATAACGTCAACTGAAATACCCAATTCGTCTTGATCAACGTAGGTTCCAGATCCCATAGGAGTAGACATAACTTTGCAACCATCCATGTCGAATCTCTTCAACAACGCCTTGCAGTACTTGGATTGGTTGATGAAGATTCCATCCTTTAAGTGATTAATTTGTAATCCAAGGAAGTAATTCATCTTACCCATCATAGACATCTTGAATTCTCCTTGCGTCATCAACGAGAATTATTCACAAAGTTCTTTGTTTGTTGATCTGAATATGATGTCGTCAACGTAAACTTGAACCAATAAAGTGTTTTCCTTAATTCTCTTAATGAACAAGGTCTTATCTACTTTACCTTTTTCAAATGTAAGGAATGAAACTAGAAGGAATTGTATGAAGGTTTAATGCACAAGTTTCACTCTTTGAAAAATTTTGATTTGAACACTTGAGAATTTGAAAGTTTAAAGATGAAAAGAATGTTTGAAATTATTTGCAAGAAGGTGAGATTAAAAATATTATGCAATGGTGTTTATATAGCCCTAATACACCTTTACAAATGAGTGTAATATATAAAGGGATGCCATGGTTCAAGACAATTTTTTTTTAAAACAAACATATGAAAAAATGTAATACAATCTGCCACTGGTTCAGTGTTAATCGGTTAACCACAGGGGGTTAATCGGTTAACACACTGTAACGTATAAATTTTTTGAAAGTTTTGACTGGTTAATCGATTAACCCCAGGTGGTTAACCGATTAACAGCCTGGTAGAATAAAAAATTCCTTCTTTTTTCAATATAAAACTTATGGCAACATGGTTCTAAACACTCTAAACACTTATAACATGCAAGTACAACCTATGAACACTTGTATATTCATTAGATAGAACTGAATGTCATATACCTCTTGATCTATCCTTGAAAATCTTTAAGACTTAGATGAAATTGAAATTTTGCTCTCTTTTATTGTTTTTGATCCATTTCCTTTTTGTTGATCCACTCTTGTATGTTGAGTTTTGTCTTCATCAAAACCTTGAGAAGCTTGTCTTCACACATTACTAGGGCTTCCACTTGAGTTTGGATTCCCTAAAGCCATGTTTCAACCATGTTTGAATGCTTTACTCATATGCTTATCTCCATTAGGGTTTTGATTACGCTTTACCATATTCATCTGATCCTCGATTTATTTTTGAATATATGCCTACTTGAACTTTTTTGTGATTGCTTCCATAGATTAAATCTTTGCTCACATGTTTAAGTATTTCCTTCATAAACTCTTACCATGATGAACATATCTCCTTGTCTAATGTACATTCACATGTTGATATATCATGCTTAATCATGCCATATTCATGCCATCCTCGATGACTAAATTTTGTTTAAAAGCTTAATTAGACTTGTCTTGTTAAGTTTCTCTTGATATTTACAACACTTACATAATTGTAGCATTTTTAGCTCATCCCTAGTTTAGACTCAGTTCAAACTTTAGGATCCTCTTCAACTACAACTTAGTTCAAACGTTAGGTTTCCCTTGTTGAAGTTCCAACTATCAACCCAAACCCCCTCTTGGTCTTTTTACAAGGAAGTTAGACTTCAGACTCAACTCTTCAACAAGGAGATGAGAATTCCCTTTTGGAGTCCTAAAGTCAACCATAGCCCCTTGTGACTTCAAACTTTCAAACCTTCAAACCTCAAACTTTAATTCAAACCCTAGCCAACCTTTGGCTACAAAATTCAAAACTTTTCCCTAGAGATGAGACATGAATCATCTCTATGGAAGAGATGTCTCTTCTATTCCTCCACCAAACATAAATAAAACATTTCAAACTTTTTTCCATTTAAGTGATGTAAGTGGCACACATGTTAATTCAAAATCCAAGCTAGAGTCCTTCTCATATTATGGTATACAAAACACTTTCTT
This sequence comes from Lathyrus tuberosus, assembly GCA_022829125.1. Taxonomy (NCBI): domain Eukaryota; kingdom Viridiplantae; phylum Streptophyta; class Magnoliopsida; order Fabales; family Fabaceae; genus Lathyrus; species Lathyrus tuberosus. Next base: position 6,873,030 of record JALAZF010000341.1, on the reverse strand, counting down.
TCATTTAAGTGATGTAAGTGGCACACTTGTAGATTCTATATCCAAGTCAAGGTCTTTCTCTTAATATGCAAAGACTTATTTAAAGAAGATGTGACATTACTCTGGATTTTCTACATCCAAGTTTAAAGCTTCTTCCTTTATTATCTTCTTTCTCAAAAATGTTTGTGGTGAATAGGCGAGATATCTCCCTTTAAATGACAACTTGTCTCTTCTCCCAAACCCAATTCCACCCATTAGTAGTTGGAACTACAAATGCTCTGATTTCTCAACTTCTTTTTTAGAATACATAGGCATAAGATTATGAGGTCTTAGCGAGCACAATATTAAATAAAACCATTAGGTTCCCTACACTTTTTATCATAGTTTACCTCAACATAACCTACAAAAACATTTCCCACTATCACCACTCACTCAAAACCAATCAACAAATTCCTATTACACATCAAATAACTCAAACAACAGTAATACAAATATACCCAAGAGGTTCCTATAGGATACTATAGATACTTAGGGTGCTAATACCTTCCCTTTGTATAACCAATCCCGATTCTCGGTCTCTCAAGTGAATTGTTTTGCATTGCACACACTCATGGGTTTATTCAGATTTTTTCCCTTTCCCTCCTTTGGGATAAATTAAAAGTTCACATGTAAAAGGGTGAACCTTCGAAAAATCGCGCGGCTATAGTAATCCTCAGATGTTCTGCATGATCCCTTTCCGACCTGGAGTAAATTAAAATGTTGTCAATAAAAACTACAACAAACTGATCTAAATAGGAATGGAAGATATGATTCATGTACTCCATGAATACGCCTAGCGCATTGGACACTCGTAGCGACATCACAAGATATTCGTAATATCCATACCGAGTCTTGAAAGCCGTCTTCTGAATATCATCCTCTTTCACCCGAATCTGATGGTAACCTGATCTCAAATACGTTTTACTGAAAACACGAGCTCCCACAAGTTAATCCATTAGATCATCAATTCTTGGAAGCAGATATTTGTTCTTGATGGTATCCTTTTTCAACTGACGATAATCAATACACAATCCCATACTACCGTCCTTTTTCTTAACCAACAACACTGGAGCTCCCCACGGCGACACACTGGGTCTAATAAACTTCTTATCAAGTAGTTCTCCCAGCTGAGATTTCAACTATACCATTATGAAGTTGACATCCTGTATGGTGCCATAGATATAGATCTGGTACCAGGGATAATATCAATTGTAAATTGCACCTCTTACTTAGGAGGCAACTCTGAAATATCATTCGAAAACACTTATGGAAACTCTTTCACTACAGGTAACTCATTAATCGACGTTTTGCCTTCAACAGACAATGAGGCAAACACCGCGAACATTTTAGCTTCATCTTCCAACAAGGTTCTCAATTCCTTGGTAGATATAAAATTAGCCAACTCTTCCTCCTCTGGGGTAAGAAATAATAACCACTTCCTATAACAATTAATGTAGACATAATTGCTCTCTAGCCAGTTCATCCCTAAATAACATCCAGATCACTGAGTGGTAGGCAAATCATATCCACTCCGAAATCTTTACCAAAGAACGACACAAGATAGATCAAGCATACTAGAGACGTAGTTATCGAACTAATAGATGGGTATCGATCACCATCCCTTACTCAGAATAGATGACACAAGTCCTAGTTTCTTCACACAATCAATAGAAATAAACGAGTGGGTCGCACCCGTATCAATTATAGCAATCAAATTAGTGTTATGGATGTAACAAGTACCTCTGACCAAACGATCCTCACTGGTAGGCTGAGCCCCCACCAATGCAAATACCTTTCCACCGGTCTGCGACTTCTTCGGCTTCTGACTGTGGGTGCTGATGTAACCCTGTTCACCACAGTTGTAACAGGTAGGTATATTGGTCCAACAATTTGCCACAACATGACCTGGCTTCCCGCATTTGAAACACTTCTTCACCTCATTCTGACATTCATTAGCACGGTGACCCGCGCCATCACATCTGAAACACTTGATAGGGTTGGAAGAATTTCCTCCCCCACTTGGCTTCTTGCCAACAACAACTTTCTGCTTCCCTTTATCGGTCGGATCACTGTAAGGCATACTCCCGTGTCTCTGCTTACCCCTTTTGTCACTCAGGTCCTTATAGTGAGCAACCCGAGCCCTGTTATCTTCGTCATAAATCTGACACCTGTTCACCAACTCAGGGAAGTATCTGATCTTCTGATAACCGATACCTTGTTTGATCTTGGGATGCAGCCCGTTCTCAAACTTGATACACTTTGAACCCCTGGAAGAATTAGTATGGTAATGAGGACAATACTTCACCAGTTCCTCGAACTTGGCCGCATATTCTGCAACTGTCGAGTTTCTCTGCTTCAATTCTAGGAATTCAATCTCCTTCTTACCACGAACATCTTCTGGTAAATACCGCTCCAGAAACTCAGACCTGAACATTGTCCAAGTAATAAGACTACCTGCAACTTATAACCTTTGACGAGTGTTATCCCACCAATCTTCAGCTTCCACAGTCAACATATTGTAGCGTGCGATTTTTGTCGGTAACGCGACCACCTTATCACCATGACTTTCTCCTCACCGTAATGGTAGGAGTTGGGGTGCTACTTTTTGATTTCTTATTTATCCTGTGAAGCTGGAAAGGAAAGGGAAGATATCTAAAACTAACCTTGCACACGAAAGTTTAACTGAACAAATGCTTAAAGAGATTGGGGAGTTCGGGGTCAGGTCATACAATAGGGAGTTGTCAATTGCCCATCCTATATGTGGTTATCCATATGTTGTTAGCAATTATACTTTCTGCTTTCTACTTACTAGTGTTTGTCTGTTGTGGGTTGGGAAAGTTTCTCCTTTAGGAGTGTTTAAGAGAGAGTTTTTGTTAATGTCGGTTTTTTCCGATGTTTTTGGGTAAGGTACTGGACCTAAATTTTTTTATTAAAGTTTTTGATTGGTGTGTGAAGGTACTGGACCTAAAGTTTTGATTGGTCTGCTCGCTAAGATTTCACAATCTTATGTCTACGTATTCCCGTTAAAGAAAAACAGGGAAATCAGAGAAATCGTAGTTCCTCCTATTCTATGGGAGGAAAAGATGTTTGGTGTCTTGTTCAAAGCCCAAGATTGAAGCTAGAAGGTTGAGTATTTGTGTCTTGTTCAAAGCCCAAGATTGAAGCTAAAAGGTTATTGACTGAGAGAGAATTTGTCATCTCTAAAGGGAGACATCTTGTCTGTTTATCACAACTGTTGGGTGACTGATTATAAAGGAGAATTACTTTAACTGGGATATGTGAATCCAGCAATGCCATAACTTCCTTTATAGTGGTGTTGTCCTGAAGGAGAAAACTTTAACTCAGTGTAGAGTAATGCCATTTTTCCTTAGGAATCTTTCATGCTAAGAGAGGGAAATTGGCTTGGATGTAAATAATCCAGAGGCTTGCCACTTACAGCAATTAGATGATAGAGGAAGTTTACTAGGATAAGAGATGGACGACAGCTTGGATTTTTTAATCAACAAGTGTGCCACTTATAGCAGTTATCTGGAATTAGAGTTTGTTTGATTTATTTGTTTTGATGTGTGATTGTACAGAAAAATGTCTTCCTACAGAGAGTTTTTTATTTCCTCTGAGGGGATGTGGATTTTTGTGTGACTTTATTAAAGCCCAAGGTTGAAGCTAAAAGGTTTATTGAATCCACTGGGGAGTTTATTATCTCTCTTGTATAAAGCCCAAGATTGAGGCTGAAAAAGAGACTGACTCTTTGGGGGATATCATTATACAAAGCCTAAGAGGAGGCTGAAAGTTAACTTTTCCAGGGAAATATTTTGTATGTCTTGTTCAAAGCCCAAGATTGAGGCTAAAAAAGGATTTTTTGACTCCACTGGGGAATATTTGTATGTGTCTTGTACAAAGCCCAAGATTGAGGCTAAAAGAGTAAACTGACTCTCCCGATGAGAGGTTTTATCTGTCTTGTACAAAGCCCAAGATTGCGGGTAAAATGAAATTTGACTGACTCAGCTGAGGATATTTTAGATGTCTTATACAAAGCTCAAGATTGAGGCTGAAAGAAGATTGACTCTGCTGGAGAGTATGATTTCTCTTGTATAAAGCCCAAGATTGAGGCTAAAAAGAGAATTGACTCTGCTTAAGGAGATTTTATATGTGTCTTGTACAAAGCCCATGATTGAGGCTGAAAGATATTTGACAGACTCAACTAGAGAGTGTTTTTGTGGGTGTCTTGCATAAAGCCCGTGATTGAGGCTGAAAAAGGTTAACTCAACAAAAGAGTGTTTTAAGAAAGAAGATTGACTCAACAAAAGAGTGCTTTTGAGGCTAACTCTGCTGAGGAAAATCATTATACAAAGCCTAAGAGGAGGCTGTCTTCTGCTGAGGATTATTGAGATCCAGAGGCAGGTCCAAAATGGGGAATCAACTCTTGCTGAGGATTACAGAAGAGTTGAGGTAGCAGATGCCTTGAGGTTATGATTTGGGATAGTGTTATATTGATGATAAGCTGACCCTAGCTGGGGAAATTTAGGATGAAAGACTGAGTTTTAGATCCTGTGAGGGTTTTAACTCTATTGGAGATTGATTAAATGACCAGGGTTTCTCCTGTGTTTGTATGGAGCTTGAGAATGTCTTTGAGATCCAAGAGGAGATTAGACTGTCCAAGTCTACTGGTATGGAAAAGTTTATCTTTGTATGATGCCCAAGAGGAGGCAGGTGCTTTAAGGGATGAGAATCAACCCTAAAATTGGTCTGAGGTTTTGACTCTTTAGAAAGACTGATCTAACAAAAGATGACTAAGTTCTGTCCTATACCTTTAAGAGGTCTTTAGGGGTCCTTGTATTAAGCCCAAAAGAAGGCATGAGAACTTCTAAGAAGCCGGAGGGTCCTTGTACAAAGCCCAAGAGGAGGCTGGGGATGCTTTTAGGAAGCCTGTGAGTCCAAACTTAAGAAATGTTCAAGAAAAGTTTCACCGGGAATAATCTTTTCTTTAGTGAACAGTTCTAGGGTTTGAAGAAATTTAAGAGAGATTTCACCGGGAATTAATCCTCTTTGGGAAAATGAATTTCTTTGACAATTTTCTTATAGTGACAGTCTGAGAAAATTTTCACCGGGAATAATGCCTTTCCCTTTGTTCCATATTGTATAAGCCCAAGGGGAGACAAGACTGTATCTGGAATTTCCTATGGGGAACTAGTTTTGACTGTGTTGAAAGAGTGAACACTGGCATTATCTAATCCTAGACCTAATTGCCGGGGAAAAATCTAAGCAGATAATATATAAGCATATATATACAGATGAAATATATATTGTATATAAAAGAGGGTAGGAGGACTTACAGGTGAGCAAGCTTCCAACACAAACAAATATATATATGTGTGTGTGTGTGTGTGTGTGCAAGTATGTAAAAGAAAGCTGTTTAAAATTACAAGCGAGCAAGCTTCCAATGTAACAGCTGTATGGTTAGTTGTTCAAGAAATTAAAGAAAGTTTTGATAACAACTATGAATTTGAAAAAGAAGATTAGGGCTTATACTAAAGAAAGGCCCAAATGAAAAACAGTGATCGTACCGTTGATCTGAAAGTAATATCTGGACTTATATAATGACTGAGGCCCAAAAAGGTTTTCTGTACAAAGGGATGGGTCTTACAACTCAAGGATAGGCCCAAAGTGTTTGAAGAAAAAGAAAATAAATGAGACTTACAACACAAGGGTAGGCCCAGATGATTTTGTTTTGAAATGGCGATCGCGCCGTGGTTTTAGAAAACACTGTGGGACTTATACAATGGTTGAGGCCCAAATTATTTATGTACAAAAGGGGTTGGGTCTTACACTCTATTAGAGGCCCAAAGTGTTTTAGTGAAAGATTTGTGAGGGTGAAAATCAACAAAAACCCTAATTTGATTTAAAATGTATTTTAATTGAATGAAATTCAATTAAAATGATCAAAATTACCAAACATGTGTGAAAAATCAAATTGTGATCTTGGATTAATGTTTGAAAAATCATGTTTCATTCCTAGAATGATTTGAAAATCATTTGAATTTGCAAAATCAAGAGAAAGAAATATTTTTAAATGTTTAAAAACAAATAAAAACATAATTTTTTACAAAAATACCAAATATATGAAATAAATAATATTTTTGTGAAATTTTTGTAGAATAAAATATTTTAACATTTTTGGGAATTAAAAAAAAAAGAACTAATAAAAAATAATTAAAATTGAGAGAGAAATTAATTAACAAAAACCATAAAATATGTGAAAAATAGCAAAAATAGAGAAAATGGTAAAATGGTTTGGGTGGCTGTTGAACCCACGACCTTCCATCCAAACACACATGCGCGCTACCATTGGGGTGGTGATACATCCGTGTATCAAAACCACCCCATCAACATATATGGGGGCCTTGTTTTTAGGCCTAGCCAAGGCGCCATGGCTTGGCCCTTGCCCAAGGCAAGGCCTGATTTTAGGCCTCTTGCATGAAGGCTCTAACTTCATTATTTCTCCATGGATTTGGACAAAATTTAGGTGTATCCCGCCTAGAATTTCATGAGGAATCCAATGGTGCCTTTGGAAGTTTCGAAAAATGTTTCCATTTTAAAATCCGATAGTGATATCAAAATAGGCCTAGATTTGCATGTTCTATGCTATCTCATTGTACATGCAATAATAACATGATAAATTGGTTCAAACACAACATATATGACATGTATGAGATGTCCATGATCAACGGACATCAAAGTAATGCATGATTTAGAGAGTTCAAGTTGTGATGGACTTACCTCTTGAAGCTCCTTGTGCTATCTGTCAAGTTCCTTGTGCCAGAAGTAATCCAATGCTTTTTACACTCTTGATTGATCCTTTAGAAGCTCTTAGGATGATCAAAACCAGCTGGAATCCTCAGGAACAAGAATTGGCTCTTTCTTGCAAAAGGGGCAAAAGTGACCAAGATAGTAACTCTCTCAAATGGTGTTCCAGATGAGGGAAACCAATTGGGACAGTTTGAGGATGATATTTGGAGTGTGTTTTAGGCTTTGTTTGGTTTGGAAAGTGACTGAATCAAGACATGGCTTGCAAAATGCAAAACAGTCAAAATTTGAGATTTTGGAGGTTGACTTTCTGATTTTGGTGTTTCAGATCAAGGGTGAGTGTTTGAACAACTTAGATATGATACATTGGATGTGTTTGGATCATGAGCTGTGGTGGTATTGCTCTCTAACTCAAAAAATTAGAGATGACTTGCAAAAGAAGGCATTTTGGCCTAATGAGAGAGATTTTGTGGAAAACATCAGTTGTAGTGCTTTGGTATACTCAAACTGACCACAAATGAGCTCTATTTATAGTAGAGTAAGTTTGTTTTGCAAGCAATAGTGAATGGCAACTTGGACAGTCCCTTTGATTTAGAGCTAAATATTGACTCATTCAGTTAGCAATGTCTCAGTCCATGCCACCTTGATGCATCCATTGAATGCTTGGAAACAAAATTGGAGTCTTTGAGCTTTTTAGCCTTTTTAGGGCACTTTTGGCTACATGTAGTTCCTTGGACTTGGGAGGCTTGTGGATTAGATCATTCCTCTTTGATTTTATCCCTAGAGGTGTCCAAATGGATGACTAGGCTTGGAGTTATCTGATTTGGCCAAATCGAGCAAATGACCTATAATCTGCCTTGAACAAAATCAGTTCATGATGCCATGTTCCAAGGGTTGTATCTCCCTACTCAAATTGAATTTGGAGATGATCTGGTACTTGTTGGAAAGCCCTCATGGCATACTTCAACTTTGATGTTCACCAATGGACCTGGTTTAACTTGGATCAAAGTGAAAAATGTCCATACATTTTGGAAAAAGTAAGGCAGATTCTGACTTATTGAAAATTTCACTAAGTGTTGGAAAAGTGGTCATTTTCATGTTTTTGTGATTTTGACCAATCCATAACTCAAAATCCATGAGGATTTGGATTCTCTTGTAGTTGACATATTTGAAGTATGTCAGATGGACTTTCATTTAAGCTTTGAATGGGAGAAAAAGGCCTTGTGGTTTAGGAGTTATGACTTTGCAGAGTTGGTACACAATCACTTTTGTTCCATAACTCAGAAAAAATTTGGTTTCTCAAGGTTGCCCCTTTTGCAAGAAACCTCACTTTTCTTGATTTTTATTAATGAATGATGATAAATACCATACATTAACATTGTTTTTGACTTAGAGGAACCATATTTGTGAAAAATTCCTAAAAAGTCAAATTTGATTTTGTGCACAGTTGACTTTTTGTCAGATGAAATCCAAACTGTGTGATTCTTTGTGCAATCAAGTCCTTGAACTAATTCAAACCTAATGGATGGGTTCCATAGGTGTTTTAGGGTGTCTTGAATCATGTCCCAAGGTTTGGGAGCATGTCTTGGTCAAAAGTCAAAGATACAGTTGACTTTTTCTTCAAAACCCTAATTGTGGTCTAGATGAAATTGAAACTTGTAAATCAAGCTTCTTGGGTTAATCCATTGTTGCAAATGGATCAATGTGGTGTATTTGAGTCCCTCAAATCATGTCTTGAGGTCTTGGCTCATGCTTTGCCCCAAAAGTCAACTTAGGGGTGAATTAGGTCAAGAAACCCTAATTCCTGATTTTTGAGGAATGCTTCCCCTGAGGTTCTTTTGACTTGATGATTGGGTTCATGATGTTCCTTTGAGTATCTTGGGCCATGCTTTGAAGTATTGGCTCATGCCCAGATGAAAATTTCATCTGGAGGCCTTGGTCGACCAAAACCCTAATTTGGTGACACTATCGATCTTGAGGCTTGATCCACTTGGAATGTTGCAACCTTGTGCATGATTCTTGATGTGGGAGACCTCTTGATCCTTTAGGGGTGTTTGAGGGGGTTAGACAAGTTGAAAATCATGTCCTTTCTTGATTGATCCTTTGTCTAAGTGCTCTGAGAGGCCTCAAAACCCTAATTCTTGACTGTAGTGAATGCCCAACAATTCTTAAGGAGAATGATGAAGCATGATGGTACACCCATATTGTGGTGATGATTCTCACAATGATGGGAAATCTTGTAGTCAAAATTTGGGGTATGACACATATGAGTGCCAAACTGCACCTTATGAGCTTCGGTGCATCCCATGACTCTGAAGATCTTATCAATGTCCTTCAACCACTTACGCGCCGCATCTGGTTCGTGCCTATCCTCAAACTTAGGTAACTTGTTGTTCTGGAACTTCTCCAAATTGTGGAACTCGACATCCCTAGCATTCTGATTGGTATTCTGCATCGCCTACGCAACAACTTGTAACGCATCAGCAATCACAACATCATTCCTACCAGCCATACTGCTCAACACCAAAGAAAATATAGATTAGAAGAAACACATGACTATATTCACTTTATAGTCAGACTCTACTACAACACTGGCCGGACGAACCAACCTGCTCTGATACCAATTGTAACACCCTACTTTACCCATTCATTTAATACATAGAAATACAAAAATAGTTTACAGGAAAAATGAGAGTTACACGTGTAGGATGCCACATCAACAAAAATACCACATGAAGTATCAAATCACTTCATATCTTATTACTCATGAAAAATTAAATTAAACAGCAGAATAATTAATTAGTTCGGCACTAAGGTCCCAACTACATCAACCTCCACGAAATTCGTGGTTCAATAACATTAAGCAAATCAAGATACGTAACAAATAACAAATAACATAGAGAAAATAATGAAATCCACATCCTTCCCATGTTACGTATCAGAGCGACTCCTAAGACTCAACCAATTGTAACACATGCTCCAAGCACTACTCAGGTACCTGATTATCTGTACTCCCCAAGGAGCACATACACAACAACAGAAAAATGGTGAGAATTACATTCAATAATACACGATGAAAATCACATGCTAAGGAGTAGTAATTCACAAAATTCACACTAATCAACAATCACAACGCACGTACAAGTGCCACATCAATACCTGGCATATTCAGCCCACATTCAATCATACACATATGCAATGCGACTCAACTGACACGACACAATGCATGCGGTACCACCACAATCCATACGGTTCACTCTCTGAACCTGATTCCCGTCGGAATCCGGATAAGTCATATACGTTCCTCTGAACTACGAGTTATCTCTACTTGACTCCCACACGGGGTCCGGACGAGACTAGGCACCCATCATGGATTCCCACCTAGGCTCATCTCCACATGACACAACATGAATGCATGAAATACACTTATGCATAATATAAACATCATTAATGCATAACACACGATCCACAATGATCACACGTGAGCCACATGCTCACCGTAATTCTCTCTGGAATTACCACCTCTGCCAAGACTGTCCACATAACAACAATCTTAGCCCACAATCATCAATTACACATCGTAAAGAAAACCACACAAAATTCCATGTTTTACTCTATTTACTATTATTTGTCGGTTTCCTTATGTCCAATTATGTACTTTTAGTCTTACGAACCAAGAGGAATTGCATCACACGCGAAATCGGGAAAGAAATCCCGAAAATGAAAAAAACATCATACAGCCCTGCTGATACGTGTATGACCCTGTCCATACGCGTATGGACATATTTCCTTGCCCCATGCCTGCATATGCTACACGTAGGGCCTCTGCTGCCAGGTCTTCATACGCGTAATGCCCCAGCTGTACGCCTATGACTAGAGGGTCATTTCCTTTCAGAATCCCCCAAGAACTTGCCATACGCGTAATGGCTACCCCATACGCGTATGGCCCATTTCCTTACGCGTTTCCTACGCGTACGGCCAGAAGGCTGTGCTGGCTCTGGGGACGGGGTGCGTATGATATGCGTACTGCCTCTGAGAGTGTCTCTCATATGCGTATTGCCCCTAGTATACGCGTATGACCAATCTGTTGCAGAAAACCAGTTTTTCGCATCAGCGCGATTTTCCCCCCATTGGAGCACTTTCAAGCTCCTATTTCAGACCTAAAACAACATCCATACTAGTTTATCATTAATGGTTCCATTCTACTTCATTAACTTATCATTCTATTAAGGTTTTTCACCAATTAAATCACATTTTCGTCACATCTCAAAACCCCTAATTTTCCAGATCTGATTTCATGGTAAACACATCAACAACAATACATACTTCACACGAATTTCATATCCAATATCAGCATGCAAGACGAATTCACATCAGAACATTACACAGATACAAATTTACAAGGGTCATCACACAAGCATACAATCAAACAAGAAGAAGAAGAAAAACACAGAAATCCTAAGAGGGGAAGGAACCCTCACTACCCTCCCATGCTCAGACCACCATTAAAGAACCCATTCTCCCCCTTACCTAAATTTCCAAGCTTGCCCTCTCTTTAACAATGGTGGAACTCTCTTGATTACTCTTGCTCTAGCTCTGCTTCCTTCTCTCTTTCTCTTTTCACGTAAACTGATTTCCCCCATCTCTTTCCCCACTTTCCTCTAATTATGGTTATTTTCCTTTAATTATCATAATAATAATAAAAATAATATTATTACCATTATTACTATGAATAAATATTCCATGTCATAATAATAATATTTATAATAATATTAATAATGATGAAATATTTATCCATTACCATTTATATTATTATCACTATAATATTATTCTAAGGTTTTTTCCAACTAGCTCATTACACTATGTTCTCACACTCACCCTTACAAACATACCCTTAATTAAGCCAATGCCAGAATAATTACACGAATGAACTCACAAAATGACTAAATATTTAAATTGGGTGTTACACCTTCCACTCTTTTAACTGACTCCCGGCCTTAGTCTTTCACCCTTAGATTGTATGTTTTATCATTATTTTCATGTCCCTCAGGACGAATAAAAGATGATGGTGACTCTGTTATTTTTCCCGGTCGCGACACACTACTCTCCCTTTAAACTCCATATATAATTGGAATCAACTAGAGAAAGTATTCCATTAGCAGTTTTATATGGGTCAGTCTAAAATAAGCCATAAAGAGGTAGCTAGTGTGAAATGAAAATCGTCTTAACCAATAGATAATTATCTCAATAGATTCAAATAATGAAGTTAAGATGATTTACTCAAGTGCCTGAATATGAGCTAGTCGAAATGCCTGCAAGTGGTTTAGACTATTCCGTTAGGAATAAGTAAGATACCCAATACCTAAGAGATATGGCCCAATTAGCAAATAGGGTTAGACAAGTCGAGCACCTGAAGAAAGAAAAATCTATATTAGAAAAGGCTAGAATTAATCAACACCCTAGAAAAAAAATTACCTACATAGAAATATATGATAGTAACCAAGAACTCGATGTAGTTTTTGAATGTGTCAAAGAAAATGAGATTAATTTGGAAAAATTGTTGCCAAGACCTCCATATGTTTGTAAAGTTTTGAGGCCTTCGAATGGGGGGAACCCTGTGGAACCAAGTAGAAATAGTAGTGTCTTGGACGTTGATACTAAAAAAATGGACAACAACAATTTGTTTGTGGACGGCAAAGAAAATCAATAAACTCGCTTATTTTACCCTTCGGTTTAGACAAAAAAAATGACGTAAAAGGTTTTTTCTTTTTTAAATAAAAACTAAAATAAAATAGGGACTATTTACCTCGATGTTTTAATCCACTAAGGTAATAGAAGTATTACTTTTATTGCAAAAGAAAAAAAATTGTGTATGGAAAAAATTGAAAGTAACATGCATTGTTTACTTATTTAATTTTTTTTACCATTCACCAATTTCTTTATGTGTTGCAATAATCAAACAAACGACTATAGTTTAAATTTTTTTCAAGATGTTATTTTGCAAAACAACAACATTGCAGTATAATTAGGAATAAATATTTCAATGTTGTCAACCGAAGAAAGCAATATATATTATAGAATATTTTCTTTGACTAACAACATTGGGAAGTTATTCCAAAATATATCAATATTTTCTTTTACCATTCAACAGTGGAAAGAGGTGGAAACCACAACAACAACATCATTATGTGATATCGATTGAAAGAATAAAAGAATGATTTGTTAAAGGCTGATGTTAGAAGAACAACAACATAGAACAAAAGAATTTTTCTGTCTTACAATCCATCCAAAAGAATGATGTTTAAGAGTATGGAGCGGTTGTATATATGAGTTAGGTTTAGGGTAAGTGAACGAATCATTTTATAGTTAAATTCAATTATCATACCCCTCGGTTATTAGGGAAACCGATGGAATAAATTATTTAATAATTTAATAAAAATAAAAATAAAAAGAAGTGCGTCACTATTAAAAAAATAAAAACAAAAACTATCGTTGTTGGGATTCAAAGCATGACCCTACATTATTTTACCCCTCAATTATAGTATATAATCGAGAGAATAGATGATATTTTTTTTAAAAAAAAAATAAAGTAGCACGTTCAAGAATTTTTCTTCAGTTTTTTGTTGGGTGAAGTGAATGTTTTATGTAAAATTTATTATTTGTAGTAGTACCAAAATATATGTTATCTAATTTGGTTGCCAAGACACATTCATTACACACATTAAAAAACCGCACAAATTAATGTCTACGACCCCGAATGCTCTTCGGCAGGATAATCACTTCATCAATTTCTCTGAAGCTCTTGAATTTTTCATGCATATTCCTAGCCAAAAACTCTTTAGAAAAGGACGTGAAAAAGAAAATCGTTCTTTGACATTCTTTCTCCTTACCAAACTTTAATCTGCATTGTCTATACAAACATGTTTCCTGTTACCACTAATCTTGCTTTGAGCTGGTTTCCAATCTTCCATGATAGCTAATGCAAGCAACAAGAAAAGGGAAGTTGTGTCTCGAGAGAAAAGTTACCATTTGAATTTTGTCATACCGAATCTATCTTCAATACAACATTATATATTTTTCAATTGTTTCTCTTTATTAATATTGTTTTGTACTCCCTCCGTCCCAAATTATAAGACGTTTTGGACATTTCACACAGTTTAAGAAAAATATTCAATGCTGTATGGGAAAAACAAATTATGTTTAACTTTACAATATTGTCCTTCATTAATTATAGAGGAAAGATAAATTAATAGAATCAAAAGAAGAAAAAAAAAATAGTTAAAGATATATTATGAAAAATGTCATTAATGTTGTATTGGGATGATAAAGTGATTTATAATGTGGAACAAATATTTTTTTGCGAGTAATTTAAAACAGAGGTAGTATTATATAAATTCAATATTTTATATTATTTAAAGTTTTATATATATATATATATATATATATATATATATATATATATATATATATATATATATATATATATATATATATATATATATATATATAGGATTATGCTAATGCACACCCATGTAGGAGTGTATTAGCAACATACACCTTAGTGCATTGTCTATACATTAATATTCATATATATATATATATATATATATATATATATATATATCGTTAAGATCAAATAATACCAAAGTGTCAAACATAGTAACATGACACCTCCGATAACTCTTTATCGCATATTCATATAATAAAATCCACCGTTGGATTGAAAGAGATTATCACATTGATCATCTTAATAAAATTTAACATCTATCAAAAATCATTGGCTTAAATAATGTTTTCGTCCCTGTAAGTTGGCGTGTTTTTGGTTTTCGTCCCTGTATCCTTTTTTTTTTCGGTTTTAGTCCCTATATCTTACTTTTTGTTGGTGTTTAGTCCCTAAAGCCAAAAGTCGCAGGAAAATCCAAAGGTTTCCTGTGGATTTTCCTGCGAATTTTTCGAAAAACCAAAATCCGCAGGAAAATCCATAGGAAAATCCGCAGGAAACCTCTATAGGGACTTAGCAAGTACAAAAAGTAAGATACAGGGACTAAAACCGAAAAAAAAAAGATACAGGGACGAAAACCAAAAACTCGCCAATTTACAGGGACGAAAATACTATTTAAGCCAAAATCATTTTATATGTTAAAAGAGAAAAATCAAAATTAACAATTTTGTTAAAGTTTTGTAAGACGTTAATTTTTATGCATTTCGTTGACATATCAAATATCTTCTATTGATGTTAAATTTTTTAAAAATGAATTATATGATAATAGCTTTCAATCCAACAATGGATTTTGTCATACATATGATATGTGTAGTGAAGAGTTATCGAATGTGTCATGTTATTAACTTTAAAGAA
Source organism: Lathyrus tuberosus (assembly GCA_022829125.1). Classification (NCBI taxonomy): domain Eukaryota; kingdom Viridiplantae; phylum Streptophyta; class Magnoliopsida; order Fabales; family Fabaceae; genus Lathyrus; species Lathyrus tuberosus. The sequence continues at coordinate 6,857,852 of JALAZF010000341.1, read as the reverse complement.
GAAACACAAATTAGGGTTTATATTCCAATTTCATAGACTTCTTTTCTTATTTTCTTTAACAGTTGATTTTTATTTAAATAAATGGCTTAATATTCTTTTTGGTCTCGTATCTTAACCTCGAGGTACATTTTGGTCCTTTAACTTTACAAAGGTCCATATTAGTCCTTTAACTCTTCATAACGTTTCATATTAGTTCTTTTTCTCTAATTAGCGACGAATTTAGCGACTGATTTTTAAATTTTTTCGTCACTAATAAGACAAAAAAGACTAATATGGAACGTTTTGAAGAGTTAAAAGACCAACATAGATCTTTTTAAAATTAAAAGACTAAAATGAATCCCGAAATTAAGATACGAGACCAAAAAAGATATTTTTCCTAAATAAAAATATCCTATCCATTTATATCCAATTCACTAACTAATTTTTAATGATGGAAGAATTAGATAAATGAATGTAATGGATATATCCAATTCATTAACTTATTAGATAAATAATTAGATAAATTACTCTTCATATATTGTTTTTTTTTCTTGTTACTTAATATAAGGGATTCTATTTCATCTAAAAATAGAGAAAGGTGTTAATAAAATATTTCTTATAATTAATATTTTCTATATGTAATAGTTGTAATCACTAATATAATCTTATCTAGTTTTCATTTAAAAAAGAAATTATCATTCTCAAACAAACTATTATTTATTAGATAAATAATTTATTTGGTTAGCTCTTGTTTTTCTTAATTTGGTAATTTTTTCTTTTCTGTTTGTTTTCTGTCTTGGATTGAAGTGATGGAAAATTCAGACATAATAACAAATTAATATATAGCAGATATAAAACTCCTTAAATTTGTAGGAATCTTGAGGATCAACAATAAAGATCAACATAAAATATAAGACAACAAATCGAACAAATAAAGGTATAACAGAACACTGATATTTTTAATGTGGAAAACTCCTTAATGTAAGAGTAAAATCCACGAGTTGTCCAGACCAAAGAAATAACTCCACTATAATCAATTAAGAATACAAAAGAGTCTTAAAGTGATTCAAAAACTAGTGTTAACAACCGCAAATCACAAAGCAAACTAGCTTATATATAATATTAAAAAAATTGGAAAAAAATTTTCAAATTTGTAGCTTCAGTGCGAAGCAGATAACTCTCACCTCACACGATTTTTGAATATCTGAACAGTCAAAAGTTAGATACATGTGTTATGAACCTTCCCTCCAAATTTGAGCTCGATCGGATTGTTAACGAATCAGGGATCATCGATTTAATGAGGTTGGTTGCAGAAAAATGGGAATGAGTTTATCTCCTCTTTTCTCTCTTTTGAATACATTTTTTCTCTCTATCAGTCTCAACCCTAAATTGATCCTCTCCAATTAATTAAGTGAGACAAATAGGCTAATCCTATTTGGATATTTCTCCACATAAGAAAGGAGCTCAAATCCAACAAATTTATATATATTAACAAAGGAATCACTGCTGCCTAAAAAAAGGTAACAAATTTGACCCCTTTCTGAAACAACTTATAGTTATGTATGTCTAGCTTTTCAATTACTCCTTTTGTCTCATAAAAAGTGATCATGAAGGCTGGATCAGATCCTGTAGAATCAGGCCGCCAAGTGCGTCAGGGATGCTGGTCGTATGGAGATGAGGAGGGGGTGTACCTGCAAGGCACTCCGACGCTCAAGTAAGAAAGGGTCAGAGAAAAGGAGCAAGTACAAAGTATGAATTCTTCGGGTGAATATTGGATACCTAACCCTCTCAAGCGATAGGGTTTATATAGAGCCCCTAGCGCGTGGCCAACGGTCCTATTTTCGGGGAGAAATAACCGTTTTCCCGAAAGACTAGGTAACTACCCAAACTAGCCGTTATGTCGGGCAGGGTGCCCAAAACTAGTCGTTGTGTCGGGCATAGGCATGGTTCCGGGCGTCTGCCCATAGCAGTTCGGGGAGCGATGAAGCCGTGCGTGACGGGCATTAATTCCGGGGAGGAAATTCCTTGTCCGGTTGGAGGGGCAGAAATGTAACTTTCGCCCCTCTGTGGATTTGACTTAGGGAATTTGGGCCACTCTGGAGCAGAGGAGGATTGGGCCAATTCTAGCCATTGGTCCAGACCGGAACAGGAGCCCCCAAGTCGTTGCTCCCGAGCATGAGAGTGATGACTTAAGGACTACTCGTTGCTCCGGGGAGCCAGTATAGAGTCGTCGTTTGAAGACGAGGAGGATTGTCTCGAAGTGCTCGTGACCCCAGATGTTCGTGAAATTCATGGTCGTGACCTTATTGCCCGGTGTCCGGGGAGACAAAGGGTCAGACAGAATTGGAAACGTTGGGTTGCCACGTGTGCCTCGAGCTCTGTGTAGCAGTTAATAGGCAATGATGGCTAGTGGGTAGTCATTATGGCCTACGGGCGCGTGGTTGCACGTGCCCCTTTGTATAAAAGGGGGAAAATCGTTCCATTTGGGACTTTTTCTTCCTGATTTCTCTTCGCCCCCTTAAGGTTCTTACCCGTCACCGTCCTCTGCCTCTCCGACCATCGTAATAGGCTTCCGAGCAGCACCTTTCTTTACTCAAATCAAGTAAGTTTTTTGATCTGGAACTTGTTCTGCTTCTGTTTGTTGTTAGTGGTAGATTGCATGTGGTTAGGGCTAGCTTTAGAGGACAAAATAGATGGATTTCTGGTGACTGTTGGTGGTGGACGGTGGTCGTGCCACTTTTCTACTTCTGACAGGTCAGCGAACGTGTCTGCGTGTTCTGGTTAGGAGGGCGGTTGACGGCGTCGTCGCGATGGTGACGCCTGCGTAACCGTCGTGATTTTTCATTTTCTGAACGAATGATGAGTTTTCCGGCAGAATAATTCCAGATTCCGGTGAAGCTTCGTGATTTCCGGCGGAGCTTCGAACGGAAACTGGGATTGAGTGCGGGGAAGCTCCTCGTCAGTCGATGATATGTTTCGAGCGGCTCCTCGTGGGGAGGTTCCAACTTTTACTTTGATGTTAGGGCTTAGGTCGGGGACGCCGTCCTTAGCCCTTTGCGCGCCCTTTCACTTGACTTAGCAGTGGAAGGGTGGATTTGATTTGCTGTCGAATTCACATTCTTCTCTGTTTTTCAGGTGATCGACATGGCGACGGGGCCGGATAGAGAAGTTATTTTAGACACCTCTGAGGAGGAAACAGGATCCTCGAACAAGAGCAGCTCGACGGCTTCGAGCTCTCCAAGTGATGTCGAGGAAGAAGAGGTTCGGGATGATATGGACAAGGATGTTGCTGATGATTCCACAGAGGAATGGGAGGTGGCCGAGCCTGCTGAGCACGTGTCCAAGCTTGCGGGGGATGCTTTTACTGTAGTCGGGCCGGAGGGAGAGTGGAGGGTGCACTTCCCTTCCGAGGATGAATGGGTCTGCACAAACTTCGGGGACCGCTTTACGATGTACGAATATGCCTTCAAGGAGCTAGGCTTGAGGTTGCCGTTCACCGATTTCCAGCAGTCAGTGTTCGAGCATTTGAGGTTGGCCCCCACGCAGCTGCATCCGAACTCTCTGGCCTTTATCTGGGCGTTTGAGTTAGTGTGTGAGCATCTTGCTATAGGGACTACTCTCCCTCTGTTCTTCACTGTCTTCCATCTTCAGCAGCAGCTGTCGGGGAGGAAGTATGGCTGGGTTTCGTTGAAGCAGCCTCGCAAGTTGTTCAAGCCTTTTTCGGAGTCAATAAGGACGTTTAAGGAATGTTATTATGTCGTGGAACCCTTGTCCGAAGCTGCCTAGGACAACACATATGTCTGGGAGATAGAGGTTGACGAGGATGGGAACGAGCTGCACGACAAGGAAGGGAAGTATATTGGGCAGAGACTTTACAAGTTCCTCATCCACTGGTCACCCGACCACTTCACCAGGGAGCCTAGTGATTATGTCTTCCAACCGAGCGAGCTGCTCGGGCAGGACGCCGCGGCGTATGAGGCGCTAGTGAACTGGGTCAACTCCTTTCGGCTTGCTGAGTGCTGGACGAGCAAGGGCAGTCCGATCTTCGAGGAGGATGGGAACCAGAGAGTTGAGCATATATTCATCAATGTTAAGGCACTGCTGGAGTGCAAGACTCCTGAGGACGCTAAGAAACTGCTCGGTAGTTTTAGTTATTTAGATTTTGTTCATGTCATTTCTTTTTCTCGGGTAGCTGAGAAAGGGAAGTTCGAGCTTCCTCCCTGCATCCTTGATAGGAGGTTCTTCGAAGGTAACTCTTTGGTTGTTCCTCGGGTGGAATCTCTTCGCTTGGAAGGTATGGATCGCCCGAGAAAGAGGGCGCTGGTGGCCCAGGACACTTCTGCCTTGGTCAGGATGCTAGAGATGGCGACTTTGTATGCTAAAGGGGACTCCACGACTGAGTCCGAACTCAATGCTGCCCGCGCTTCTGTGACATCCCTTAAGGAAGAGGTCAAGACTGTCGGGGAGGCTCGGAAGAAGGCCGAAGAGGAAATGGCCAGGTTGAAGGAGGAGAACTCCAAGCTGGCGGCGGAGAAGAAAGCTGCCGAGGAACTGATCCAAGAGCTGAGGGCGGCCAATGCCCCGGGTGCCGATGAGCCGGACGATTTGAAAGATCTGAAGACTAGGTCCGAGCTGGTTACTCGCATTCTGTAGGCCGAAGATGATGGCATCGCCGTGACGGAGGAGTCTTTCAGAAACGCTGTGGCTCAACTGCGCTTGGTGAACCCTGGGCTTGAAATCTCTACCGAGGGTACTCACTATCTTGCGCGTGTTGATGATGGTCGTATTGTCTTACCCCAAGGTCTCTTTGTCGTTACCCCCGAGGATCCGCCCGCAGAGGAGCAGGGACCCGAGCCAGAGTCAATCGAGCATGCTGGTGAATGAGGAATTTGTTACTTTTTTTTATGTCGTTGTAATTTGTCCGGCCTGCGTGCCGTTGTAATTTATTTTTGGGGAGCATGGCCCCTGTTTTATGTAACAACGTACAATTGTGGTTTTTGCGGCCACTTGTTAAATTATCACATATTTAGCTCTCTCGTTTGCATGATTTTACTTGCTTTTATTTTTGCTAAGCATCGTATTCATGCTCGCTGTGAACGTACGTCCGCCCGTGATAGGGGGTGTTTGACTTGTGTGAATATTTTTTTGGGAGATTGCTCGCAATAGATGTGTTCGGCAGTGTGGGGAACTGGTCGAACTGCCGGGGGATGTCCTGGCGGGGAGCGGAGCTCAGGTCGCGTTTGAGGCCTGAGTTCGCGGCGTGAACATCCCATCCAAAGCTGAGGTTCTGCCAATCATGGTACTTTAACGACGGCGATGCTCGATCGAGGACCGCTGTCGAGCACTTACCGGGCTCGTTACTGAGCAGGGTTATGCTTTAATCGTATGCGACGCTTGTACCTAGACGCGCATAGTGGTCGGTAACTGACGTTCGTCGTTGCGATGAGTCGAACCGAGGGTTTAGCTGTAGTATTGTTTTAGCTTTTCAGCGTTCCATGGCCGAGCAAGTTCTTCCCCAGTGAGATGTTCTAGGTAATAGGCCCCATTTTCCATTTTTGCCCAGACGCGATAGGGTCCTTCCCAGTTGGCTGCTAGTTTGCCTTCGCGAGAGTCTTTGTGGTTTCTTCTTAGAACAAGGCTTCCCATATCAAACTCTCGCCGTATCACCTTGGCGTTGTGCCTGATGGTAATTTTTTGTTTTAGTGAGGCTTCGCGGAGGGCTGCACCGGCTCTGATTTCCTTGACGAGGTCGAGCTCTTCTCTTAAAGACTCGTCGTTCATCTCCTCTTCTAGGGGCGACTCTGTCCGCCTAGAGGGTACGTGAACTTTGACGGGAATTATAGCCTCGGTTCCGTATGCTAGACGGAAAGGTGTTTCCCCGGTCGTTAAGTGTGGAGTTGTACGGTATGCCCAGAGTACGCTGTGCAGTTCCTCGACCCATGCCTTCTTTGTTTCGTCTGGCCTTCGCTTGAGGCCTCGAAGCATGACTCGGTTAGCTGCCTCAGCCTGCCCGTTTGTTTGGGGATGCTCGATGGATGCGAAGTGTTGCTTCTTGCCCAGATGGGCGACGAAGTCCTGAAACTTCCTGTCCGTGAATTGCGTCCCATTGTCCGTTACTATCGCTTGGGGGATACCGAAACGTGCAAGGATGTTTTGTTTGTAGAACGCAGGATGTTGAGGGCAGTTATTTTGGCTAGAGCTTCTGCTTCTATCCATTTGGTGAAATAGTCCACACCCACTATGAGATACTTGTTCTGACTTGATCCTACCACGAAGGGTCCTAGGATGTCTAAGCCCCACCAGGCGAATGGCCACGGGGAGGACATGGGCTTAAGCTCGTTAGGCGGAGCCAGGTGCATGTCCCCGTGCCTTTGGCATTTGTCGCATTTCTTCATGTGTTCTTTCGCATCGTTTTGCATGGTCGGCCAGTAGTAGCCTGCCCGGCGCGCCTTTCGAGCGAGGGACCTTCCGGCCAGATGTTAGGCGTGATTCCTTCGTCGATTTCGCATAGAATGTGTGCTACCATTTCCTTCTCGACACATTTGAGCAGCGGGATGGAGAATTCCCGTCTGTAGAGTTTATCTTCGACCAAGACATAAGAGTAGGCTCTTCGCCTGACTATGCTGGCCTCCTTTGGGTCGGACGGGAGTTCGTCTTTGGCGAGATAGTTGTAGACTGGGGTCATCCAACAGTTGTTGTCTCTGATCACTTGCACGTCGAGTGTCGGGGAGGCCTTCTCGATGCTGGGTCGAGGAAGTACTTCCTGTATGACGGACTTGTTTCCGCCTTTCTTCTTTGTGCTGGCTAGTTTAGATAACACATCTGCTCGCACGTTATGTTCGTGGGGAACATGTTTCACTTCCACTGTTGTGAATTTCGCCATTTCCTTCTTCACCAGGGCCAAGTATTCAGTCAGGTTGTTGTTTTTGGCTTGGTATTCACCCCGAACCTGGAGGGCCACGAGTTAAGAATCCGTGCAAATGACGACTTCTTGTGCTCCCAGGTCCTCGACAAGGCGTAGCCCAGCGAGGAAGGCTTCGTATTCTGCCTGGTTATTGGAGGTTGGGAAAGACAGTGTGAGTGATACCTCGAGGATAATTCCTTCGTCTCTCTCCAGTATGATCCCCGCGCCGCTTCCTGCAGAGCTTGAGGCGCCGTCGACGAAGATGGTCCATTTGCGTGCTTTGCTCGCGGGAAGTCCGCGAACGTCATCTCCGCGACGAAGTCGGCCAGAGCTTGGGCCTTGAGGGCTTTTCTGCCTTCGTATTGGATGTCGAATTCGGACAGTTCCAGCGACCATTTAAGCATTCGGCCAGACATATCTGGTCGTCCGAGCAGCTGCTTTATGGGCTGATCTGTTCGAACCACGATCGTGTGAGCCAGGAAGTAGTGTCTTAACCTCCTGGCTGCGTTAATGAGGGCCAGCGCCACCTTCTCTATCTGTTGGTATCTTAACTCTGGTCCTTGCAGCGCTTTGCTCGTGAAATAAATAGGCCTCTGCTCGTCAGGCGTCTCGCGGATGAGAGCGGCACTCACTGCTTCGGTTGCTACGGATAGGTATAGGTACAATGTTTCTCCGTTGTCCGGTCGAGAGAGGACCGATGGCTCTGAGAGTGCCCGTTTCAGATGGAGAAGGGCCTTGTCACACTCCTCGGTCCATTCGAACGTTGCCTCTTTGCGGAGGAGTTTGAAGAATGGTAGGGCTTGCTGGTCGGACTTGGCCACGAAACGAGATAGTGACGCGAGCATCCCGTTGAGGGACTGGATAGATTTTTTCGATTTGGGTGTAGGAAACTCGGAGAATGCCCGACATTTGTCAGGGTTGGCCTCGATTCCTCGCTCAGTTAAGTAGAAGCCGAGGAATTTTCCTGCCCGGACACCGAACGTGCACTTCTCCGGATTGAAACACATCTTGTATTTCCTTGCCTGTTCGAAGACTTTTCGTAGATGGGCGGTGTGATCGGTTTCCTCATGGGATTTTACGATCATGTCGTCCATGTAGACTTCGAGCATGTCGTCTATTTCTCCCCATAACACTTTGTTCATCATTCGTTGGTATGTTGCTCCGGCGTTCTTCAGGCCGCAGGGCATTACATTGTAGTAATAGTTGCCCGATTCGGTCATGAAGGCCGTATATTTTTTGTCGGACATTGCCATTGGGATTTGATTGTAGCCCGAGTAGGCGTCCATGAACGATAAAAGTTTAAAACCAGCAGAATTATCAACAAGTTTATCAATATTGGGGAGGGGGTAGGCATCCTTCGGGCATGCCTTATTGAAATCAGTATAATCAATGCACATGCGCCATTTTCCATTAGATTTTTTAACCAATACAACGTTGGATAGCCAAGTGGTGTACTTAGATTCCGAAATAAATTTGGCCTCGAGGAGGTCCTTTACAGCTTTTTCAGCAGCCTCCGTTTTCTCCGAAGACTGCTTCCTTCTACTTTGTGCTACGACCTTAATGGCCGAGTCAATTGTCAACTGGTGATAGGCGGTGGACGGATCCAAATCGGGTATTTCCGCGGAACTCCATGCGAAGAGGTCGGCATTCTCCCTGAGGCATGCTTTGAGCTGCTTCCTCGCGATGTCAGGCAGGTCAGCTCCGATCTTCACTCCCCGTTGGGGGTCTTCGCCGAACAGAACTATCTCGAAATTGCCATTCGGGATTGGGCGCATCGGATGGGAGTTGCTGCTGGATGACGTGGACGGGCTGGCTGAAGCTGCTCGTTCCTCTTGTTGGTCCTCGGGGAAGCGATTGTCGAGGTCGATAGAGTCGACCTGGGGCAGAGGCTTGGCCTCCTCGGAGCTGCTTGGCAGTGCTGGCTTGCTCGACGCTTTAGGCTTGGGCGTAATGGCGTTGAGCCCCTTTGTAGCTGCTTCAAAACACTGTCGGGCAGCTTCTATATCACCGTGGAGGGTGGCGACCATTCCATTCAAAGTGTAATACTTCATCTTCAGGTGGACGGTTGATGGCACTGCTACCAACTCGGCTAGAGTTGGCCTTCCAAAAATGCATTGGTAAAGTGACAGGCAGTCGATTACCAGAAATTGCACCTTGATGAATCTGGCCGTTTCAGCTGCTCCGAATGTCATGATCAGCTCGACGTATCCCCACAGCTTGGTCACAGACCCGTTGAATCCCTGTAAATCGGACCCTACGTAGGGTGTAAGGTGCGATTCGTCCAGCTGAAGCGTTGAGAACAACTGGGAGTACATGATGTCGACCGAGCTGCCCTGGTCGACTAGGATTCGGCGAACGTCGAAGTTTTCCATTTGGGCTCTGACGAGCAACGGAATTCTTGAGTTCGGGGAGCCGCCGAGGAGTTCCTTCCTGTAGAAGAAGATGGGGACGGAACCCTTCGGGGCCTGATCAAGCCTGGTCACTTTGTTCGAGCTGGTGTTGATTAGGTGTTCAAACTTCCGTTTCACGGATCCCACAGTAACTTTGTTGAAACCCCCGCCAGAGATGACCATGGCAGAGGGAAAGGTCTCCCACGGGCTGTGGGCCGCGAGATATGCAGGGGCACTGAGCCCGTCAGGGACGTTGAAGTCCTCGGGTCGCGATATGGACATAGCGACCTGTATGTTGGCGTCTTCCGAGGAGGGTACCTCCTCCTCGACCTTCTTGGACTCCTGGGCGTCCTCCCGAGGAGTGTCATTCTTCTTCGCAAACTGCTTCAGGTGGTCGTCCCTGATCAGTATTTCAATGGCATCCTTCAGATGGATGCAGTCCTCCGTAGTATGGCCGTGACTTTTGTGGAAGCGGCAGTATTTTGACTTGTCCACGTTTGGTCTATTCGGCAGCTGTTTGGGGAAGCGGACCCCTGTTTGTTTGAACTCCGAATTGGCACATTCGGTCAAAATCTTCTCCCTGGAAACGGTCAGGGGAGTGTAATCATGGAAACGCCCGGAGGCCCCTTTGCTGTCACGGGAGTCGCGGGGACGGTCCTCGTGCCTTCGTTCACCTCGATAAGATGTCGAGGCTTCTTCTCCTTTAGAGGCCCGAGTGTTCTCCTGGTGGCGAGATGCTCGGATGTTGCAGGCCGCAATCTTCTCTTTGTATTGAATGTGAGATTGGGCTTTGAGGAAGAGGAGGGCTTCTAGGTTCCTCGGTGACGCGAGGCCAATGGCTTTAGCGAACTCGAAGTCCGGGCGGACCCATTGTTCGAGCAGGAACTTCTTCATCTTATCTGTTGTCGGGACCTGCACAGCTTCCTTGTTGAACCTCTCGACATATGCACGGAGAGGTTCGTCTTTCCCCTAGATTATGGCTCCGAGGGAGGCCTCAGTTTTGGGATGGCGATAAGATGATGTGAAGTGTCGCGAGAACATCCTGCCCAGTTGTTTCCACGAGGTGATGGATTCCTCGGGCAGTTGTTTATACCATGTCATTGCTCCCTTCTGAAGCGTGGTCAGAAACAGTCTACATTTGATGGCGCCCCGTACGTCGTGGTAGTCTAGCAGCGCATCGATGTTCTCGATGTGCTCATCGGGGTCGGTGGTCCCGTCGTATGTGCCAAGTGAAGGGGGTTTCTCCAAGATCTCCTGGGACAACAGGCCGCGAGGCTCTTCGTCGTCACTAGAACGGGTGTATGATGGTGACCGGACGGGATGCTCGCATCGGCGGTTCCTTCGTGGAGAAGGTGAGCGGTTTCTTCGAGGAGAAGGTGAGCGGTTCCTTCGAGGAGAAGGTGAGCGGTTCCTTCGAGGAGAAGGTGAGCGTGCCCGTCCTTTGGACTTGATCGGAGATTCCTCGTTCCTTCGAGTCCTTTTGTGGTCATGAGCGTGCTGGTCACGCGGGGAGATCTGGTTGCGCTTTCGGGCTAAGCGAGGATCGTGCTCTTGGCGCAGTCTTCGGTCGATTTCTCTCTGTGGCTGCGGGCTTCTTGATCGTCGCTGGTTCCTCCGCGTAAGAGGGGATCTTGGACGGCGAGACTCTTCCAGTGCCCCGATCCTCTCATTTTGCTGCAGGATCAGGGTGTTCGTTTTGTTGAGTACCTCCAAGAGGGCTGCCACGATCGGGTCGGCGTTGGGCGGAACAGGAACGAACTGGAGGTCGAGAGACGGTTGATCGTTGTTGCGATCAGCAGGGGTAAGGGAAGGAGAAGCAGTGGCTCCATCCCTAAGGAAACAGGCATCTCGGAGGAGAGATGATTGGCTGTCAACGTCAGATTTGTTGACGGGGAGGATGGTTGATTGGAGAGCATCCTTGGAGCGATCTTGGGAGGCCATGATTGTGATGATGTATGAGAATTATTTTGATCTTCGGTTAAAGAAAGATGGGGAGAACAAAGTTTCCCACAGACGGCGCCACTGATCATGAAGGCTGGATCAGATCCTGTAGAATCAGGCCACCAAGTGCGTCAGGGATGCTGGTCGTATGGAGGGGGGGATGGGGTGTACCTGCAAGGCACTCTGACGCTCAAGTAAGAAAGGGTCAGAGAAAAGGAGCAAGTACAAAGTATGAATTCTTCGGGTGAATATTGGATACCTGACCCTCTCAAGCGAGAGAGTTTATATAGAGCCTCCAGCGCGTGGCCAACGGTCCTATTTTCGGGGCAAAATAACCGTTTTCCCGAAAGAATAGGTAACTACCCAAACTAGTCGTTATGTCAGGCAGGGTGCCCAAAACTAGCCATTGTGTCGGCAATAGACATGGTTCCGGGCATCTGCCCATAGCAGTTCGGGGAGCGATGAAGCCGTGCGTGACGAGCATTAATTTCGGGGAGGAATGTTGCATTGCTTGTCCGGTTGGAGGGGCAGAAAGGTAACTTTCGCCCCTCTGTGGATTGGACTTAGGGAATTTGGGCCGCTCTGGAGCAGAGGCGGATTGGGCCAATTCTAGCCATTGGTCCAGTCCAGAACAAAAAGTATCTCATTTGCATTTTTTCTATATTTCAAAATAAATATCTCTTTAGAATACCAATACAATATTTACTATTTTTTTTCATTACTATACTCCTATTTATTAACTTTCACGCTTTTCAACTACTTCACTAACTATAATAAATAAGAATATTTTTGTAAAAGATATTAATTTTTTCATTAAAATAAACAAATCTAATCATTTTCTTAATAATGACGCAAAGCAAAAATAAGACATTTAGACTCTACTTGGTAAAACCAGCTGATATCTGATAAGCTAGCTGGTAACTGGTAGCTGATGTCTAATAGCTAATAGCTTATAGCTGATTGCTGGTAGTTGAATACTGATGACTTATAGTTGATAAGCTAATTTGAGTGTTTGGTAAATTAGCGGTTACACTAGCTGATAAATACAAAATGACATAAAAGAACATTCTTAATTAAAAAAATTAGTGATTCTATTTATTAAATTATTTTTTATTCAACAAAAATAAACATATTAACAATCAAATACAAAACATTTTAAATATAAATATAAAGTTAAACATAATACAAAAATATATTAAACACTTATATATAAATTTTGTAATGAAATTTAAATATCTAAAATACTAATATTGTAAATTGATCTTATATTTCAATAAAGTGCATACCTCCTTCTCTTTTTTTTTCTCTCTCAAAATCTATGATATGCTTACTAAAAAACAAATATATTCAATCATTCATTATCATATTTATAAAAATAATACATTAATAATAAAAACTCAAGTAATAAATAATTAAAATAATAATTAAAAGTAATAAAAAAAAACAATTCAATGTATTGAATCAAAATATTCTATTAATAACAAAATTGAAGATGAATTGCATCGTGAATTTGTTCGGTAAAAATAATGACTAATCTTTTTTATTTCCTAAACTAAAACACTATTATTTTAATTTAAATCATAATAATATAAAGGGTAAAAATGAGATTTTGATAAGATAATGAGGGTACAAATGAAATAAAAAGTCATAAGCTCAAAAACTACTTCAAATAGTTTTTGAAAAAAAAGAGCTAAAAGCTAGTAAAAACGCTATATGCTAAGAGCTAAAAGACATTTACCAAACATAACTTTTTCATTAATGTGAATTAAAAAACTAAAAGCTAAAAGTTAAAAGTTTTTTTTTATATCTTACCAAAAAAACTTTTATTATGAGACGGAGGAAATATCAACTAGTACAAATTTGTTTTTTTACACAAGTAGATAGGGCCATATAGCACGGGTTTCTATTTATTGTTTTACTTTTGACTTAAACAATGCTGAAAAGAAAAGTGTGGTAATTGTTATGGGAGATTTTCACTAGGGAGCATTGAACATTGTGTGATTTTTTTTTCTAGAGCAACACCTTTGTGAGAGACACACCACATACTCACCCAAACCTTAAGGTAATAGGTGTGTGGGTTCTCTCACTTATAAATACTCAAGTCACCACATTTCTATCCAATGTGGGACTATTATCCATACTACTCACACTTGTTAATACTTAACACTCCCCCTCAAGTGTGAGTCTATCCACAATGCTTCCACAATGCCCCCCCTTAAGCGGAAGCTTCAACTGTGCAACTGCACTACCCTTGTACCGCCGTTGACACTCTTCAACGAGACACCTCCTAACCACCACCTGTGGGGAGTACTTTCGATACAAATAAAGTCAGTCCTTCACTCGAACCAAAGGCTCATGATACCACTGTTAGGGGAAGATTTCTACTATGGAGCATTGAACATTGTGAGATTTCTTTTTTTTAGAGCAACACCTTTGTGAGAGACATACCACATACTCACCCAAAACCTTAAGGTGATAGGTGTGTGGTTTCTCCCACTTATAAATGCTCAAGTCACCACATTCCTATCTAATGTGGGACTATTATCTACAATACTCACACTTGTTAATACTTAACACTCCCCCTCAAGTGTGAGTTAATCCACAATGCTTCCACAATGTTTCCCCTTAAGCAGAAGCTTCAACTGTGCAACTGCACTTTTTGTTGTGTGTTTCTTACTCAACACCCTTGTACCGTCGTTGACACTCTTCAACGAGGCACCTCCTAACCACCACCTATACAAGTAAGTCGGTCCTTTACTCGAACCAAAGGCTCATGATACCACTGTTAGGGGAAGATTTCTACTAGGGAGCATTGAACATTGTGGGATTTATTTTTTTTAGAGAAACACCTTTGTGAGAGACACGCCACATACTCACCCAAAACCTTAAGGTGATAGGTGTGTGGGTTCTCCCACTTATAAATGCTCAAGTCACCACATTCCTATCCAATGTGGGACTATTATCCAGAATACTTACACTTGTTAATACTTAACACTCCCCCTCAAGTGTGAGTCTATCCACAATGCTCCCTCTTAAGCGGAAGCTTCAACTGTGCAACTGCACCCTTATATCGCTATTGACACTCTTCAACGGGACACCTCCTTAACCACCACCTGTGGGGAGTAATTTCGATACAAGTAAGCTGGTCCTTTACTCGAACCACAGGCTCATGATACCACTGTTAGGGGAAGGTTTCTACTAGGGAGTATTGAACATTGTGGGATTTTTGAAAGCTCCTGAGGTTTGACTAAATTTTGGTTAAAACTTAATGAAGAATGCTGCAGACAAAGATGTCGAATACAATGTTCCAACATTCAGATTCGACAAATATAACAGGTTTTAAATCAGGTGCAATAATCAAGGAATGATCGCAACAGTGGATTAAGGGATCAAAAAATAGAAGATTTGAAGCCCAATGAAGCAGAAGGCTATAAAAGAAGACCAAGACCTAGGCAAAAAAAAGAGAGAGAACGACATAGACTTAGGAATCCTATTTTGTAAAGTTTTGTAAAGTAGGGTTTAGGGTTTTGAGAGTCGTAAGTTTCTCTTGCAAGTCTCCCTCTGTATCGATTTGATACATTGTGGCAGACATAGATAGTTGTACAGATTCAGAAACCCGTAGGTAATGAATCATGTATTGTTCTTGGATGAAGCTTTTAAGCAAATCTAAGTTAACTTGTTAGTCAAGAATGCTTGACTGAACTTTGTATTGAAAGGGGTGTCTTTCAAGTAGAATGATACAGTTATTGTGACTATAACTGTTAGATAATCACAGGTTGTGATTTAGGGAGTGAGATGAGTTTCTCATATCTAGGATGGAGTTCTTAGATAAAGTTTTCATTGGGTAGTGAAGGTAAACCAGAGGTTGTTTACTGTAAACCAATGGTTGTTTATATAAAAATATACTACTGATAGTGGACTCTTCTTCCTGGCTTGGTATGCCCCCAGATGTAGGTGATTTGCACCGAACAGGGTTATCATATTTTGTGTTATTTATCATTATGCAATTTACAGTTCAATTTTGATTAACATGTTGTAACAAATGTCGAAACATTTGTCTTGCTGCTATTACTGATATTCTGAATATCAGTTTGTTGTTTTGTTCTTGTTTTAAAGTTGTGTAGAGAACAGTGTCTTGACATATGTTAGGACATCTACTATCTGCTATGCCAGAATTTCATTTGGTGTCAAAGCAGTAATCCTGTCTGTGTCTGGATGAGATCTTGGGAGATACTTTCTGGCACTTTAAACAAGGAGGCGTGTGGAAATCAGATCATTCACTCGAACATACTCATGGGTATTAATGGATGGGATGGATGTTCTGGATCGAAGGTAACAACTACTGGTGGTTGTTCATGTTTTCTGAGGAGTTTCTACAACAAATGCAGGAGGAGTGGCTAGTTCTCTTGTGTGGTATCTTATAAGATGTTCAGACATCTTATTAGGGCATGTTGAAGATGTCCCTTGGTGGTTCTGCTGCATATGTTTTTGATGGAAGAACTCTGGTATTTATGGGATTCTGGAGTTGTGACCGAAGAAAGATGGTGGAAGATCTCAATTGTTGGCTTCTTCTCTTAAAGATATCAACATCTATTCATTCTAAAGTCGGGAGCGATGGAATGGAGAGAGTTGTTGGTTGATGTATGTCATGGTGATTTGGTACTTGGAAGGTTGGTTCCATCGTATATCTTGAAGTCAGTTTAAAGATAAGGTGAGTTGAGATTGGGTTTATCAAGTTCATGCTCTAGGAAATTGGTAAATTATTTTAAGCTAAGTTGTCAAAGATACTTGAGATTTCTCTCAAGTCCACTCATAAAGGCATATGAGTCGTGCATCTGGAGACTTCTAGTTACTCTTCTGACTAGAGGGTGTTTCTGTGAAACATAAATTTGAAGAGAGTGGAGGTGATTTATTTTCACCATCCAAATTTGCAAGGAAGGATTCTTCTTTCTTAATCCTAAGAATGAATCCAATCTGAAAGGAGATTTCAGATCTGTTGAGGTAAATAGGGTTTGTTCAGAGAAAATCTTAGTTACTTGAGTCAAGGGTGGCAGCCTTGAGATCTCAACACTTTGTTTGTCAAGGAAGATACTTGCAAAGATTGAATACTTGATAAGTGTTCATGAAGTGATCTCCTGGAGTATATCTTCAACAATATGATAGGGTTACTAAATAAGGATTTAAGATCAATTTCTATTAGTGGAAGTCATAAATATTTAATTGAGTATCCTTGTAATTGGAGTACAAGATCATTGATGACAAGTGGTACATCAGGAAGTACAACATTTATTGCTGCATGGGAACTGATGTTCTATCAAATGTTGAAACATCTTGACAGTGGAGTATCTGCAGAAGCCTGTTGATTCAAGGAGTGAATCTCTGGTGCAAGGGAGTTGTACCTAATGATCTTGGTACCATACACGTGTGTGTGGTAGGACCATTCCTTATTACAAGGCATGTATTCTGATAAGTGAAAATTGTAGCTATTTTTGTATATAAGTTTTGTTGCACTTATCGATACTTTTTGGATAATATCGTTCGAATAAACCCCGATTTGTTTATAAATACGTTTACTTTACATTTTAGTGTATATATTGCGTATCGTGTAAATATCATTAAGTTTAATTGATTTTCTTTTATTTTTGCAGGTATTCAATCAAGGATATCTTGCCATATTCATAAAGATCATTGAATAAGCTTTCCAGCACTTTCGATCGTGCGTCAATCAGAGTTAAGGTTTAGAAGTTGTGGTCAAATTAAGGTCTGGTTTGCTGTCAAGTTTGCTTTGAGAGCTCGCCAGCGAAAGTTTGCTTTGCGAATGGCTGGCGAGTTCCCAGTCAAGGCTCCCAGAATTGGACAGGGGAGAAAGAGACCAAAGTTCGCTTTGCAAACTGTGCAGCGAGCATTTGCTTTGCGAATAAATCATTCGCACTGTGAACTTCTGGAATTTTGCAGAGGTGGTTTAGCATTTCAGAGGCATTTAAGTGCCATTTTTTGAGGCTCGCTTTGCGAGTAAAATGTTCGCTTGGCGAACGTGACAGATTTTGTAATACTATAAGTTCATTTTCAGTCATTTTTTAGGTATGGTTTTGGGGATTTTTGCTCCCAACTCCATCAACTTCATTTCTCAGTAGATTAGCCTAGAAAACAACATGGAAGCTTGCACACAGATGATCCGGGGTGGATTTCTCATTGATCGACTCTGACAATCCGTGAGATGTTTGGTTTATTTCTCTTCTTCTTTGTGTTTTACTTTTTTGTTGGGTTGTTGTATATGTATTTACTTTGAACTCATGTATATTTGTCGCCCATGGCGTTGTGTGAAATCTGTTTTGCAAATCTTTATTGGTGATTATCCTTGATTTTTGCTTTATGCTCGGCGTTTGAGTTGTGTTAGAGATAACCATCGCAAACTTTGATTAGGGATGATTATCTGTTAGTTTCTGGATTCTAGAGATAGATTTAGAGCTAACAATCTTCAATAGGCGTCGAAGCTTAATGCCTCCTTATCTTGAGTCGAGGAGTGTCAACGATGGTAACACGGTTGTTCTCTCAGCTCAGCGTGTCAAAGATGGACACTATTGTTAGCGATGTTGGGTGATATTGAGGAGTATTATAGGTTAACTATAACTGGTCGGTAAGTTTAAGTTTGTGAGGAGTCGATTATGTGCATGACTGGACAAGTTCGTCTCTCTGATTAATGAATTCTTTTTATGTTAATGTTTATTTTTCTGCATTTACTTTAAACCCATTTTAATCCAAACTCATAAACGCGAGAGATTGTTGAACTGCATTCTTTCCCTCGAACCGATCTCTGTGGACACGACATAAATCCCGAAGGGAATTCTTCCGAAAATAAATATTTTTGCTTGCCGCTTTACCGCTCCAACAAAATGGCGCCGTTGCTGGGGATTGGTTTTGATATTGAATCGCATTGCGACAGTTTCTTTGTTTTTGAGTTTTGTATATATCGTATATATTGTCTATTTCCATTATGTTTGTTCAAGTGTTGTATACATTTTGTTCCCGTAACGTTTGTTTATGTTTGGTTAGGGCACTTGCTTTTGGTTTGCACGGTGAGGCATCACCATGGCATGAAGGAAGGAAGTTGCTAGCTAAGCATTGTAAAGGCGTCGAGCTTACGATGTAAAACAAGCATGTTGTATTATTTTCTTTTGTTGTGGTTTAGCTTAGGTAGTGTGGTGAACATTCATTATACAAGTTGTACTCGGATTTTTCGTGAAATTCTCAAATCGTCACTTTACAACTTGTTTAATCCATTTTCACCCGGTCTTTTAGTTTGTTTATATTAATAGTTTTTGTGTTTGTCAATGAGCTTGTTTTGAGTAGCTTGAGGAAATTTACGGTGATTTTCCAAGTTTGATCGTTTCAACTTGCGGATGTGTGGTAATGATATTGTTAAGTTTGGTACACGTCCAAGGTATGTGTTTATCGCTTTCTTGTCTTTAGCATATTCATGATACTTAGGCATTTTACAAACTTCCATGTCATTCATTCTTTTGTATACTTGTTCTTGTTGTGAATCACTTTAGTTCCCACCCTTTTTGAGAGGTAGCTTTCCATTTTTCATATATGCGCGGAGTACAGTACCAACATTCTTGTTCTAACTGGATTTTATTATGCTTAATCTTTTGTTTGTGTTGATTATATGAAAGCATGAAAAGGATCAAGGCATTTTGTTTCATTTTGAGCACAACTACCTAGCCAAATAGTCATTCACCTTGTGAGTGTGTGATCATTCGTAACCCCTTTGAGCTTTTTGATCCATGTTTTATTTGAACTTAATGCTTGTCTATAAGTGTTTAGTTCACTTATTTTTGAATGGATTTTGTTTTTTCTTGAACCCTCAACTTTGTGTTGTTGTATGAATTTTTACCTTGCCTTAGAAAGTAGGGAGTATTCACATGATGATGTGGTTGAATTCAAGTTGGGGAGAGAATGATTGTTTACTCATTGGTTGGTTTCTATGAGGATGAAAAAAAAAAGAAAAGAAAAAAGAGAAAAATATGAAAAAGAAAAGAAAAGAAAAATGTGAAAAAGAAAGAAAAAGAAAATCCTTGAGAAAGGAAACAAAAAGAGTTCAAATAATTGTGCTAAATAAGTATTGTGTTTTGTGTAACACTTGGGATTTTGGAAGAAGTTGATGGGAATTGTGTGTTTTAGTCTTTGTGAGTTGATCACTCCCTTAGGTTTAGACAAGTTTTTGTTTCAATTACCTTTAGAAATTGCCCCTTGTTTGTTTACCCGACAACGCTACAACCTTGAAAGTCCTTGTGATTCTTGCATTTGTATGTTCAATATGATTGTTGGATGTTTTCATAATTTAGTCTTTTGTTTGCAAGATTGTTGTGTGAGTGATAAGTACCCCATTTTGTGTTTTTCATCTACCGATGATTGTTTTTGCTAGGTGTGATTCACATTTGAACTTGTGTTGTTTTAGGATGTTTGGCATGATTTTTGTATTTTGCATTTTTTTCGTGACTATGTTATCGTCTTAGTTTAGTGGTAAGTATTTACTTTGTGTGTGTCGTTTTTCATTTGAACCATTCATTTGTTCCGTTTTTCAAAACCTGTTGATTCGTGATTCTTTGGTTATCACTCTGTTTCTTTGAGGACAAACAAGTTTAAGTTGGAGAGAGTTTGACAAGTGCAAATTGTATATATTTTTGTATATAAGTTTTGTTGCACTTATCGATACTTTTTGGTTAATAACGTTCGAATAAACCCCGATTTGTTTATAAATACGTTTACTTTACATTTTAGTGTATATATTCCGTATCGTGTAAATATCATTAAGTTTAATTGATTTTTTCTCATTTTTGCAGGTATTCAATCAAGGATATCTTTCCATATTCATAAATAGCATTGAATAAGCTTTCCAGCGCTTCCGACCGTGCGTCAATCAGAGTTACGGTTCAGAAGTTGTGGTCAAATTAAGGTCTGGTTTGCTGTCAAGTTCGCTTTGCGAGCTTGCCAGCGAATGTTCGGTTTGCGAGTGGCTGGCGAGTTCCCAGGGAAGGCTCCCAGAATTGGACAGGGGAGAAAGAGACCAAAGTTTGCTTTGCAAACTGTGCAGTGAGCATTCGCTTTGCGAATAAATCGTTCGCACTACAAACTTCTGGAATTTTGCAGAGGCGGTTTAGCATTTCAGAGGAACTTAAGTGCCATTTATTGAGGCTCCCTTAGCGAACGTGACAGATTTTGTAATACTATAAGTTTATTTTCAGTCATTTTTTAGGTATTGTTTTGGGGATTTTTGCTCCCAACTCCATCATCTTCATTTTTCAGTAGATTAGCTTAGAAAACAACATGGAAGCTTGCACACGGAGGATCCGGGGTGGATTTCTCATCGATCGGCTCTGACAATCCGCGAGATGTTTGATTTATTTCTCTTCTTCTTTGTTGGGTTGTTGTATATGTATTTACTTTAAACTCATGTATATTTGTCACCCATGGCGTTGTATGAAGTCTGTTTTACAAATCTTTATTGGTGATTGTCCTTAATTTTTGGTTTATGCTCGGGGATTGAGTTGTGTTAGAGATAACCATCGCAAACTTTGATTAGGGATGATTATCTGGTAGTTTCTGGATTCTAGAGATAGATTTAGAGCTAACAATCTTCAATAGGCGTCGAAACTTAATGCTTCCGTATCTTGAGTCGGGTGCGAGAGTGTCGACGATGGTAACACCGTTGTTCTCTCAGCTTAGTGTGTCAGAGATGGACACTGTTTTGAGCGATGCTGGGTGATATTGAGGAGTATTGTAGGTTGAGTATAACTGGTCGGTAAGTTTAAGTTTGTGAGGAGTCGATTATGTGCATGACCGGACAAGTTCGTCTCTCTGATTAATGAATTTTTGTTATGTTAATGTTTATTCTGCATTTACTTTAAACCCATTTTAATACAAACTCATAAACGCGAGAGATTGTCGAACGACATTCTTTCCCTTGAACCGATCTCTGTGGACACGACATAAATCCCAGAGGGAATTCTTCTGAAAATAAATATTTTTGCTTGCCGCTTTACCGCTCCAACATATTCAGACTAGGAAGGTTCGTGGCAGGAAGCTTGACTAGAATGTGGTGCTGTTGGAAGTGAAGATGGAGACAATTCTGTTAGTTCAGTTTATTTCTGACCTTCGTGTATTGGAGTATAGTAGGTGTGTTCCAGTTTTTTTACTAGAAGCACTTGATTTTTATCTGGAAAGTTTCCTGGCAAGAGACTTGTCTAGAATATGGTGCTGGTGATAGCATTGCTTGGGCTAGTTTATTTCTGATCTAGGTGCGTAGGAGCAGGTGATCTTGCTCATCTTGGAGGTGAAGAATAAGTGGCAGTTATCTCTGACTTCCTGAAGAAGTCTCTACTTAAGGAAGGTGGGATTCCTTTTGTAAAGATCTTGTGTGACAAATCTCTTTTGAAGAATCAAGCTTTGGCAGGTTTGGGTTGTCTAAAGATGAGAGGAGTGTTGCAGTACAACAAAGCAGGATGGAGGTTGTCTACTCTAACTTGATATTATTGATCAAGTTTATGAGAACATGGAACTCTTGTTCTGTTATAGGGAGGAGGTTCTTCTAAGTGGAAGAAGGAAGAGGTGAATTCTTTAGCTGGATGTCTGAACAGATGTTCTGACATCAAGCAGAAACTCCAGGGTCTTAGTGGATGTCTGGAAGAGTTACGGGACTTCACCCTCAAAACCCCAAATTCATCTATTTTTTTTATTTTTAATAAATGTTTTATTGTTTTCATAGTCTCAAAAAATTCCAAAAAAATTCTCAAAATTCTTATTTTACCTAATTAGATTAAATTTCATGTTTTTAGATTTTTCTGAATTTATTTTAATCATGTTACTTCTTTCCTATTTTTCCAAAATGCTAACAAACCTTTCACCACGGGTACTTAAATCAACCGTCATTATAGGTAGCATTTTTTACTTATTTTTCAAAATGCTGAAAGGCCTTTCACCACGGGTATTTAAACCAACCGTCATTATAGGTAGCGTCTTGTCATGGGTTCAAGTCCCAGCACCAGCATTTTTTGTTTTTTACTTATTTTTTCAAGTCCCATTACCAACATTATAGGTGGCGCGCATATTGAGTTTATTCACTATCCTTAAACAAATCTTGGCCGTCCATTTAGTGATTATCAACGGCCAAGACACTACTATTAGTGATCCGCGTGAAACCTAAAACTTAGACGAACTACATCTTTTACCTCCAAACATCATCTTTCATTTACGATACTCTATTTCTCTACTAAACCAAAATTCATAACAAATTTCAGAACTCGAGTTAGCAATGTTTGTTGTTGGTGTTCTTTTATAATTATTGTTGTTCTTGTTGTTCTTTTTTATTAATATTGTTCTTGTTGTTATTATTATTATTATTATTATTATTATTGTTGTTGTTGTTGTTGTTGTTGTTGTTGCTGTTGTTCTTGTTCTTGTTCTTATTCTTGCTCTTGTTCTTGTTCTTGTTCTTGTTCTTGTTCTTGTTCTTGTTGTTCTTAATGTTGTTCTTGATGTTCTTGATGTTGTTCTTGTTCTAATGTTGCAATTTTTTTTATTTTATTAAAAGACATACAACAACGGTTATTTAAAATAACAGTCATTATAGGTAGTATACAACAACAGTTCTTTAAAATAACCGTCATTATAGGTAGTTCTAATGCTGTGTTTTTTTATTGTATTAAAAGACATACAACAACGGGTATTTAAAATAACCGTTATTATAGGTAGTGCGCTTTCCAATTTATTACAACGCTTACTGAGCCGTGATTGTAAGTATCATATATACAACGACACTCTACATAACAACGCTTGTGCCTCCGTCATTATATATATTTCCCAATCGTTGTTAAATGGGTTTTCCGTAGTAGTGTTACCTTGATATTTGTGATCATTGTTTTCATCATTTTCCTCCTCACCGGTGCTATCAGAGCCACCCTCACCATCGTCAAAATCATTTTCTTTCGACTCGCTATCTAACTAAGCCTTTGAATCCATAGTTATTCTTTTGGGGCCATGAAGATCTTCCATCAACTTGATTCCATAGACCCTACCATTGATCTCAACATTAATGAAGCACTCATTAAGATTAATGGCGTATTTCATCTTAACTAAGAATCTGGTAACATCCAAGTGTTTTTGTTTTTTCGTTTCTTCATCGCAATAGACGAAGACACCTACACAACCAGAGATTAATTTGAAGAACACAGTGCACCACGCATGGCATGGCAAGCCGAAACATTTTATCCACGTAAGTCTCTCGTTGTCTATATCATCAGGTGTCCACGGATGGATGTCTCAAAACCATTGTGTTATCCACTCTTCCTCTTCCTGAAATAATGTCCTTAGTGTGCCCTTGTCATCTTCCTCAAGCAAGAAAAGGTTTGCACCTAGAGGCGTGACCTTGATCTGAAAAAAGCCTTCAGCATTAAATGCTTCCTGGATGTTGTATGTTGAACTATATTTCTTCACCACTCCCACAAACGACTTCTCGAATCTAGCAGTCCTTCTTTCTTTCATTGAACATAAGGTGGCCAAACTTAGGTTTTTCAGCTGATGCTTTTTTCCACACTCTTGCATGATTACCTACTCCGATACCATCATTTGAAGAATGCACGTTCAACGCCACCTGGGCATAAGATTTTCCAAGAAGTTGACCATCCTCGTTTGAGTACGACGACTTACCCCTTACATCTTGGTTCTTACTTACCATGTTTCTGTTTTTCTTACCCTTCACTACACCTCCACGCTTAAATCTTGGGATGTTTGCATAAATTTTTCTACCCTGGATAGTAATACTGTCAAGCTTTGCAGTCGAGATCCTTTCCTCCATCACGTTTCAGAATCGAACAAAACCATAGTGTTTACCCCTCTTATCCCTTCTAGCTGGGATAAAGACCTCCATTAAAATGTCATACTCTTTGAATAGCTCCGCCATATCCCTAGCCCCAAGTGATTCCGGAAATTCAGTGAAGAAGAAAGATGATATAACATCATTCTCCCCCGTATTTTTGCCTTTTCTTTCAGTCCAGACCGAGTTTCTCATAATGTTTCCACCCGTTTTCCTCCTTCTTACCTCCTCCCTGTCGCTCATGTTGTTTATCAGTATATACTTTACTGAAATCTTCAACAGAAAATCTTGTTGATTAGATCCTTAATCCAAAGATTAAGAGTTTAAACCATATCAACAAGAATTCTTGGAAAACCTTAATCAACAAAGCCTTAATTTTACTTGTATATGAAATAAATGGAAATGTTTTTTTTTTGGATTAATACATTTTGGTTGTAACATAGTGTTTGTTGGTATCACCACCCCTATCTAAACCCAAATTTTCTTGAATCACACTCAATCTGATGAATCTCATATATGTTGGAATAACTTCGATCCACTTAAGATAAAAAGCAACCATTACAAACATATTCTTTCTTTGTCAACGAAAAAATTAACAAGTTTAAATATGAAATTATCTATTCACATCAACGAAGAGTTTGAAAATGATTAGGCTAAAACTAATGCTCAAGATATTTTAAATTTTAACAATAAATATTAAAATGACACATCAATACGTAATCAAACTTTAGAGATACATTACAACATGTTTACAACTTAAACAAACTTTCAATTCAACAAAACAAAGTTCACACATGATGTGATTTATTTATTTAAATAGAAATAAAGTGCATAAAAACTAAAAATCTCCCTCAAACCGGCACTGAATCCACAAGCAATAACTTAATGAATGTTTTCATTTCTCCTTCAGGATGTGTGAAGTTATCT
Source organism: Lathyrus tuberosus (assembly GCA_022829125.1). Taxonomy (NCBI): domain Eukaryota; kingdom Viridiplantae; phylum Streptophyta; class Magnoliopsida; order Fabales; family Fabaceae; genus Lathyrus; species Lathyrus tuberosus. The sequence goes on along the minus strand of JALAZF010000341.1, from coordinate 6,832,837 downwards.
TTATCTTTATAAAAAAACATCCATAAAACGTGAGAGGTTTAGAATACGTGTCAGAAAAGGCATTGGAACTTGAGTTGGCATAAGACATTCTTCATTCATATCTTTCCAAGCCCCAACAATTTTCTTTCGACCTTCTTGAATGGCGGCTTCTCTTGAAACTTTATATTTATCCATATAGCATTCTATGAATGAGGAAATATGTGTTGGAATCAACCCAAAAAACGATGAGAATTTCTACTATCACGCAGTAAGAATACTATTCATCTTCTTCTTCCCTATTTTCTTTCTACTTTTCTGTATAATTGCTGCGTGATAGTAGGAATTCCCATCGTTTTTTGGTATCATGAGTCTTTGGTTCGAGAAAGGGACCAGCTTACTTGTATCGAAACACATCCCGCAGGTGTGGGTAGAAGGTGTTCCGTTGAGTTCAACGGTGATACAAGTGTATGTGGAAGAGAGAGCTTCCACATGAGGGGGAACATTGTGTATAAACTCACACTTGAGGGAGAGTGTTGAGAATCAAGTGTGAGGAAGAAGTCCCACATTGATTAGAAAAGAGAAGATTAAACACTTTATAAGTAGGAGAACCCACACACCTATTGTTGGCGGAACAATCGAGGGGGTCATCGAGGGAGCATTTCTTATTTGGGACACACCTTTGTGAGAGACACACCACATATCCACCTAGGTGAGTATGTGGTGTGTCTCTCACAAAGGTGCGTCCCAATTAAGAAATGCTCTCTCGTTGACCCTCTCGATTTTAATGCAAACTCTGGTATCTAGAGCTCCGGTTTAAGAGATTCAAGGGCAAGAAATCGCAAGAACGCGATGGCTACGAATCATCCAAACGGCCATTTTCCAGCAAACCTTCCAATTCTCAAGAAAGATAATTATGAGAATTGGTGCAAGCAAATCAAGGTTGTTTTCTGTTATCAAGATTTGTGGGATCTTGTGAAGGAAGGAATAACAACTCTTGAAGAAGGTGCGACGGATCAAGAAAAGGCTGCATTCAAAGAATTGAAGAAGAAAGATTATAAAGCTCTCTTTATAATCCATCAATGTGTTGATGCAGATAACTTTGAGAAAGTTAGTGATGCAGAAACAGCGAAGGATGCATGGGAGATTCTGGAAAAATCGTTTGGAGGCGCAGAGAAGGTGAAAGAGGTGAGGTTACAAACTCACAAAAGGGCGTATGAATTGCTTCAGATGGAAGACAATGAGAGCATAACAGATTTCTTCACAAGAGTTACGAAACTTGTGAATCAAATCAAAGTGTGTGGAGAAGTGTTGACGACGAAAGCAGTTGTCTCAAAGATTTTGAGATCGTTGGCTCCAAAATTTGATCACGTAGTAGTAGCCATAGAAGAATCAAAAGATTTGTCGAAGGTGACGAAAGAAGAGCTTCAAGGGACGCTTGAATCTCATGAACAAAGAATGGCTGAAAGAGCTGCAGGCAAGTCGAAGAATGATGTGGCCTTGCAAGCTCAATCAGCAAAAGATAAGAAGGGTAAAGAAAAGATGGTCGACAAAGGTAGAGGAAGCTACAACAATTCGACAGGCAGAGGAAATCAGCAAGAGGCGAATTGGTCGAACCATAGAAGGACCCAGAACCAAGGCAACCAAAGAGGTGGTGCTGCAGGTAGAGGAAGAGGTGGTGGTCGAAAGCCTGACAAAAGCCATATTCAGTGTTATAATTGTCACCAGTATGGTCACTATTCGACAAAATGTCCTGAAAGAAAGAATCAAGAAGATGATGCAAAGCTGGCGAAGCATGAAGAAGAAGAAGGTATGATGCTGATGGTTACAACCAGAGATAATGAGAGTTTCAAGGACCAGTGGTACTTGGACTCAGGATGCTCATCACACATGACTGGAAGGAAAGATTGGTTTGTCAACATGAAGCCCTCAATGAAGAACACAGTGAAATTTGCAAATGACAATACTCTAGCAGCTGAAGGTATTGGTGATGTTCTGATTAAGAGGAAGGATGGCAAGAGGTCAGTAATTTCCAATGTTTTGTACATACCAGGCATGAAGAGCAATTTGCTCAGCATAGGGCAGTTGGTCGAAAAGAACTACAAGGTGTTGGTCGAAGACAAGGTGATGAGAGTTGTCGACGCAAGTGGTAGGTTGATCTTGAAGGCTCCAATGTCTCAGAATAGAACCTTCAAGATTGAACTAAATGTGATGGAGCACAAGTGTCTTGCAACTGTAGCTAGCAGAGATGAGTGGATATGGCATTATAGGCTTGGGCATCTCAACTTCAAAGACATCAGAGATCTGAAGAGAAAGAACATGGTTTCAGGTTTGCCAGAAATTAACATTCCAGATGAAGTTTGTGAGGAATGTGTGCAGGCAAAGCAACACAAGAATTGCTTCAGTAAGGATGCAGGAAGCAGGTCGAAGGGAATTCTTGATGTTGTGTACTCTGATGTATGTGGTCCAATCCAGGTCGATTCTATGGGAGGTAACAAATACTTTGTCACATTCATAGATGATTTCAGTCGAAAAATGTGGACTTACCTGATCAAGAAGAAAAGTGAAGTGATTGAGGTATTTGCCAAGTTCAAATCTATGGTTGAAAGACAAAGTGGTCGTAAGCTCAAGGTTTTGAGAACTGATGGTGGTGGAGAATATGTGTCGAAAGATTTCGACAGACTATGTGAGAAAGAAGGGATTGTGCATGAGGTGGTGCCACCCTATACTCCACAGCAGAATGGAATTGTAGAAAGGAAGAATCGAACCATCATGAACATGGTTTGAAGTATGTTGAAGGGCAAACATCTACCCAAAGAATTATGGGGAGAAGCAGTTTCGACAGCAACATATCTTTTGAACAGGTGTCCGACAAAGAAGCTTGAAGGAATCACGCCAGAAGAATGTTGGTCTGGTGACAAGCCTAGCCTTAGTCACTTAAAGGTGTTTGGATCTATAGCACATAGACATGTGCCAGATCAGTTGAGAAGGAAGCTTGATGACAAGTCGAATCAGATGATCTTGATAGGATATCATTCGACAGGTGGATACAAACTGTTCGACCCAGTGAACAAGCAGATTGTGATCAGCAGAGACGTGATCATTGATGAGCTTAAGGAGTGGGACTGGACAGAAAATGTCAACAAAGATTCAGTAAGAATCAGTTGTGAAGAACCAGCTAGAGAAGCTGAGAGAGAAGTTCGACAAGAAAATGTCGAAGACCAAGCAGGACCAAGTAGACCTCGTCGAACAAGACAAATGCCAGCAAGGTTGCAGGAATGTGTGATTACATCAGATGATGTTGTCGATGAAGAAGGTGAACTGGTACACTATGCTTTCTATACAGATGTCGAACCTGTCAATGCAGCTGAGGCATTGAAAGATTCGAAGTGGGTGAAAGCAATGAATGAAGAAATAGAATCCATCGAAGTCAACAACACCTGGTCACTTGTCGAATTGCCTGAAGGCAAGAAGGCAATTGATGTGAAGTGGGTTTACAAAGTAAAGTTGAATCCAAAAGGTGAAGTAGTTCGACACAAAGCAAGACTCGTAGCGAAAGGATTTCTTCAGAAGGAAGGAATTGATTATGACGAAGTCTTTGCACCAGTTGCTAGGATCGAAAAAATCAGGTTGGTTGTTGGTCTAGCAAATATGAATAGTTGGCACACATGTCAGATGGATGTGAAGTGTGCATTCCTGAATGGCTCCTTAGACGAAGAAGTTTATGTTGCACAACCAGTTGGGTTTGTGAAACAAGGCAAAGAGAGAAAGGTGTACAGGCTGCATAAAGCCCTGTATGGACTTAAGCAAGCTCCAAGAGCTTGGAATAAGAAAATCGACAGCTTCTTAAGGGAGAAGGAATTTGTGAAGTGCACAACTGAGCATGGAGTATATGTAAGAAGAAGCAATGGCGAATTGCTTATACTATGTCTCTATGTCGATGATCTGTTGATAACAGGAAGTTGCAAGAAGGAGATCGAAGATTTCAAACGTAACTTGAGTAAAGAGTTTGAAATGTCAGACTTGGGAAATCTCTCATATTTCCTTGGCATCGAATTCTACAAGAGTAGTAGAGGTTTGATGATGCATCAAAGAAGATATGCAGGCGAAATATTGAAGAGATTTGAGATGCAAGATTGCAACCCAACTTCGACTCCAGCTGAGCCCAGACAGCAACTGTCAAAAAATTCAGATGAAGATGATGTCGACCCAACCCAATACAGAAGACTTATTGGGTCACTTCGATACCTTTGTCACACAAGGCCTGACTTAGCATACAGTGTTGGTATGGTAAGTAGATTTATGCAGAAGCCAAAGGTATCACACCTAGCAGCGGTGAAGAGGATACTAAGGTATCTGAAAGGAACTCTCGACTATGGCATTTTGTTTCCAGCAGCTGATGAAGGGAAAGAATGCAAGTTAGTGGGATACACAGACTCTAGCTGGTGTAGTGATGCAGAGGATAGAAAATCCACAGCTGGATATGTGTTTATGTTAGGTGGTGCACCAGTTGCTTGGAGTTCGAGGAAAGAGCCAGTAGTGGCATTGTCATCATGCGAAGCAAAATACATTGCTGCTTCTCTTTGTGCATGTCAAGCAACATGGATGGTGAATCTGGTCGAAGAAATTACATCAATGAGTCATGAAGCAATTACCATGAAGATCGACAGCATGCCAGCTATCAACTTGGAAAAGAATCCAATAGCACACGGTCGAAGCAAGCACATCGAAATGAGGTTCCATTATCTTCGAGAGCAGGTAGCAGAAGGGAAGATGAAGTTGGAACACTGCAGAACTGAGAATCAGATTGCAGATATCATGACGAAGGGAGTGCAGGTCGAAGCCTTCAGAAGACTAAGATCGATGATGAATGTAGACAGCTTAGACACAATGAATTAGGTGGTGTGTTAAATTATAATTCATAGTGTCGAAAACTTAGTGTGTCGAAGTCGAAGCAGAAGGAAGCAGTCGAAGTCGAAACATTCATGTGTCGAAGTGTTGTGCTGAACTGTCGAAAGTGTTTCGACAGATTCATTTAGATGGGATTCAGATTTTGCTTTTATTAGATTTGATTTGATTTGATATGATTTAGATTAGATTTGATATTTTGGGCTTTTATAGTTTGGGCTTTGTCTTGAGATGCAAACAAACCTAATTCTATAAATAGGGAGTTTCCCTCATTATTTTGTAACAATTACAACAATTTGTAATTTCTCACAGAATTCTGCAGTTGCAGAGTGAGTAATAAGAAGAGAGAAAGTCCCACAGTTTGTGGGCAGCAAGAATTGTTTGCATTAAAATCGAGGGGGTCAACGAGAGAGCATTTCTTAATTGGGACGCACCTTTGTGAGAGACACACCACATACTCACCTAAAACCTTAAGGTGATAGGTGTGTGGGTTCTCCCACTTATAAAGTGTTTAATCTTCCCTTTTCTAATCAATGTGGGACTTCTTCCTCACACTTGATTCTCAACACTCCCCCTCAAGTGTGAGTTTATACACATGAGGGGGAGCATTGTGCATAAACTCACACTTGAGGGAGAGTGTTGAGAATCAAGTGTGAGGAAGAAGTCTCACATTGATTAGAAAAGGGAAGATTAAACACTTTATAAGTGGGAGAACCCACACACCTATCACCTTAAGGTTTTAGGTGAGTATGTGGTGTGTCTCTCACAAAGGTGCGTCCCAATTAAGAAATGCTCTCTCGTTGACCCCCTCGATTTTAATGCAAACAATATGGTCTCTTTTTTGTTCAAACTATATCCAACAAAAAATATTTTATGTAGATTACTACATTGCATGAACTAAAACAAATACTTTTAATAGAAAATTATTCAAATTTTTATATAAATACCTCAATGGACACTATGTCGTCCATTAGTCTCCCAATAACAATGGATGCATTAACAACTTTTGGCTCATTTGCTACCCACTTCAAAATGTCCTCTGTGACAATTTCTCCCATGCCCATGAAACAAGATGTTATCATAAACACATAACCTGATGATTCCATTGATAGTTGAATGTATTCCTCCAATGTTGGTTTGTAATTATTGTTTAACCATCTGGCTTCAGTCATATAAGCTTGAACATATTTCTCAAACTGTCAACAGAATGTAATATTATAAGTATATCTTTTGTCCTTAAAAAAGTCATGTAATTATATTTATGTTTTGAGGTACAAATGTATTAATATTAATTTTTAATAATTTTTACTTAAATATTATTAATTTATGGTAGAAATGTCAATATTAAACATACATGTTAAAATGGACTATCCCATATAGACCGGTCCGCAATGCCCAAAAATCATAGGATTTGGACCTTAAAACTAGAGCTCATATTTTTCAAGGGTTTTCTAACCCAGACTTAAAAAATCCGTTATCTATTAAGGTTTAGCCCGTATGGACCGTGGCTATTTCGTTAGGTCCGCATAGCTAAAAAATTTAAAAAAATTTATATTATTACTTATATTGTCTTACTCCAAAATAATATATTATATTTTCTCTCCTCATTAAATTTTATCTATGTTCTATTTAATCTTTCTCTTTTAAATTTTATACATTAATATAATTAACATTCTTTCTTTGTATTCTTTAAGTTTCCTTTATGTTAAATATTTTAGTATTATATTTTATATAATTTAGATATGTGTTGTATTTAAAAAGACATATTATAATATTTATAAAAGATAATATAGTATTTAAAATATATTATGTTTAAAATAATATAATTTTTAATTTTATTTATAATAAATATTATGAGATTTTTATTTTCATTTTTTATTCGAAAAAATTTTATTTAAAGTCAGATAGCTCGAAACCCATTTAAGACTGGATTCAGATAATAATTTTTAAGTCCATAAAATAATAAGACTTTTTTATCCAATCCTAATGGATAGCCCATTTTGATAGCTGCATCATAATTATATAGTAACTTAATTAACATATAAATATTACAAATATATAAGACAATTATAATAAAACAAAATAATTAGAAAAAGACAAGAATACATACTTCTTTTACATAGTAGTTTAAGGCAAATACTTTTCCTCTCATCTTCATTTCATGCTCAAGTTCTTCATAAAGATCTAAATCTATTCGGTAGAGAAACTTCATATAAGGTGGAAGATTATCCAAGCAGTTCCACCTGAAAATCACTTTCATTAAAAAATAGTTGAAACATTTATTATAAGTATTAAAATCTTGGTTATTATAATAAAAGTTCAATTATTTTTAACACATTTAATATTTTTTTAATAATTTATGAGAAAATGAGATATGCACATTTTACATTAGGGATGTAAATGAATATCCATAAAAACGAATACTATGATATGCGTATTCACTCCGTTAGATATATATGATATTCATATCTGCCCCATATCCATGCGGTTATCCGTTAAGTGGATAATATGCATATTTTACGGTATCCACAGATATTTACAGATATCAATAAATAATATTTTTTTATAAAAATTATTTTAAAAAAAAATATTTTTACACAAGGAATTATTATCACATAACGTCCATACAATTCTATCTTAATTTAACAATAAAATTTCATCACATTAATTTTCTTCTTATTCACCAAAACATAATTAGATCCAAACATAATATCCATACATTTCACTTTTAACCAAACAAATAAAAAATATTATGATTGTGAATTACGATGGAAGAACAGATGACAAAGGAGTATGAATGAATGACAACGCTAGTTGGTTGGACTATAAAATTATTGAAATGAGGTATGAAGTATTGAAGAGTTTAAATATAAAATGTGAAAGGTTTTCTTCAAAGAAAATTGTAAAAAATATATATATATATATATAAGAAGACTACTTTTTTTTAGAAGATGAAAAGATAAGGTATAATAAAGTAATAATATTTAAATAATTTTTATAATTTATTAATGAATATGAAAATTCGCAGACATGAATATCATTAAACTTATATCCATATCTATTACCAAACATATATTTAAATATTCATTTATTTTATCCGTTGATATCTATTAAGCTATCCACCATCATGTATTCCATCACATCTGATTGTAAATTTTAAGTCAATTATATGACATAACAAATTGATAAATTTCTATTGGATGACAATGTAAAATTATTTTACACTGTCAGTGCGTATCAATTAAACTTATATTTTATATACAGTCAACTTCATTATTATTTCAAAGACATGAAATTCTAACTGACCTTGCAATTGCTTTAGTAAAAAGTTCTAATTCATCAATGGTTCCGTATGCATCAAATGTATCATCAACAATTGTCATTATGATGATTAACTTCATCATGAATATTCTAATGATAGAATATTGAGGTTCAAAATAGATTGCCAAAGCCCAAAAACAACTTTCTGTCAACCTATCTCTTGCGTACGGTAGTTTATTATGCACATCCAACTCATTCCACCATCTATCAACATTAAGAAGAAAAATAATATTAATCAGAATTATAATTTTTTTTTCTTATATAGTTACATAGGAGTGTAACCTTACTTACTTGCAAACATCACCAAATTCCTTTTTATGTAGCCTTTGTAGCATGTTGAAATCTAATTTTGCCAAAAGAAGTAAATTTTCAACATGGAAAGGATCTTGTTCATATGTGGAAATGAATCTTCTTGCCTCAAGCATAGGCAAGTTCTTATGAATACTCTGCCTTAAGCTTTGTTTGGCTTGTGTGGCATGAGAATGGCTTGATTGGTTGGCAATGGACTCAAGATGAGTTGCTGTAAAAGCCAAAGCCTCTTCCAAAATGTCCTCTCCATGGATCATCAAATGAGTGGCTTCATATAAGCTTAACATTCCCTCAACATCTTCGATCATTGTTTCACTAAAATTCCCTTTGTCATCCTTGAATTTATTGAATACATCTAATAAAGCAAGAAGTAAAAATTTAGAAGAGGAGCATAATTTAATACAATATATTAATATGAAAAATAAAATAAATTTAGGATAAAATACTTGGGGAAACGTGAAGTCCTTTTTTTTTTCAATAAGCAATAGATTAAAGGAAGCACAAGGGGTGCTTAAACCCAATTACAAAGAGAGACCGACTAATCAGAGCGAAAAATACAATCGATAGGAGCTGTACTCCAATCATAAAAACTAATACTACTCTTAACAGAGATTAAGCTAATCCATTTCCAAGATAAGAGCTTAATAGAGTACAGAGTATCCGCAACCGGCACCAATTCCGTCTTAAAGATGAAACGGTTTCTACTCAGCCAGATACACCAAACAGCCGCCATCCACACTACTGCACCGTTAGAATTGCCACCGGCCTTTTTAATCACCTTTAAGAATTCCAAAAAAGAAGCAGAGCAGAGATCTAGATACATTACTTCAAAACCGACCCACCTTCTAACTCCCCTCCAAATTTCTTTCGCATGTTTACAGTTAAAAAAAAGATGGTCACTTGTTTCTTCAGACTGTAGACAGAGAGGACAAATACTCCCTCCTTCGCCGAGCGAAACATTCCGACGAGCCAACTGTACCTTCGTCGCTACTCTATCCTTCAACAAGCGCCACATGAAGATTTGAATCTTAGAAGGGATGTTTAATTTCCAAATCCGCTTCATGGCTTCCAAGTTTGTCTCCTCCTCTTCTTCCCTATGCTCCTCCGGCGAATCGTTGAACGTTGATAAGAACCTGTAGCTACTGGCGACCGAGAAAAGATTAGAGAAGTCATCAGAAATCCAAACAAAAACATCATGAACCTCCTGAATCGGGTGATGCCGCTCCAGCAGTTTGTACAGATCTTCCAACTCCTTGGCCGCGATTTCATTAACAGAAACAGGGAGCTTCTTAATATTCCAATACCAGTTAGATTCCAACCAATAACCTGCAGAAGAAATAGTAGACAAGGGATGTGTGGCAGCTGCAAAGGCATTAGGATATAAATGTTTTAGAGGACAATCTGTCAACCAATTCGAATGCCATAAAAGGATGTTGTCTCCCTTCCCCAGCTTGCACGACAGATTAACGGTAAAAAGATCTACCCCTGAGTCTTCGTCAAGACCAGCCAGACATAAGTCCCTCCACCATATAGAGGCCCCCCTGTGAACCCTTCTCCCTGCGCCACTCAAAACCTCTGATGAAAGGTTACCATTAGAGTATCTAAGTTTTAAAATGTTGTACCATAAAGCCTTCTTCTCATGCAGGATCCGCCATTTCCATTTCAACAAAAGAGCTTTGTTAAAAACCGCCAAATCCTTAACTCCCAGCCCACCCCTATCTTTCGAGGCGCAAACCTTTTTCCATTCCACCCAGTGAATTGTTCTTTTTTCAGACCAACCTCCCCATAAGAAACGACTTTGGATACTTTGAATAGCCTTTACCACCGCCTTTGGCGCTTTGTAGAACGACAAAGAGTATAGAGGCAAGGAGTTGAGAATAGAGTTTAAAAGAGTAACTCTGCCTCCAATGGACATGTTTCTACCTTTCCAGGACGATAAACGAGATCTAATGTTCTCAATGACCTCCTTCCACATAACGACCTTTCTAGGACTATCACCAACATAAATACCCAGGAACTTAAAAGGAAGTTTACTCTTACCGCAGTTTAAGAAATCCGCAGCTGCATCCAAAAAAATCGGTTTAACATTTAGGCTCCCCATGCTACTCTTTCTAAAATTGATCTTCAGACCCGTCAATAACTCGAATGCCCTTAAAGCAGCCTTGATACTCCACAGGTTGTCCCATGACGCTTCACCAATGAGAATCATATCATCAGCGAATTGGACCAACTTAATTGAAACGTCTTCATCCAATTTGAATCCCTTGTACTTACCTTCTTCTTCCAGCTTTTTAAGCATAACAGAAAGTAATTCTGTCACTAGAATAAACAGAAAAAGGGGAGAGGGGGTCCCCCTGACGTAGACCTTTGGAAACCATGAAATCATTCGTAACGCTACCGTTAATAAGAATCGATGTAGTACCATTAAAGATCAGAGCTTCCATCCAAGCCATCCAATGATTTCCAAAATTCATGCGGACCATAACCTTTCTAAGATAGTCCCAGGAGACACAGTCGAACGCTCGTTCAAAATCAAGCTTAATGAACATACAGCTGCGCTTGTTTCTCTTTGCATAATCCAGGACTTCATTAACCACCAAGACCCCATCATAGATTTGTCTATTAGGAACAAAAGCAGACTGTTCTGCTGAGACTAATGAACCTACAACCTTCTTCAATCTCCCAGCCAAAATTTTTGATAGCAACTTAACAGTGATATAGGTCTGTAATTGATAAGAGACTAAGGGTTTGAGATTTTTGGAACTAATGCTACAAAAGAGGCGGTAATCGCCTTCGTAAGTATTGGCTTCGAATGAAAATCCCGAACGAAACAAACAACATCTGATTGGACAATATTCCAACAAGCTTGGAAAAAACCAAATGAAAAACCGTCCGGACCAGGGCTTTTACTGGCATTGCAAAGCCAGACAGCCTCCTTTATTTCTTCAACTGAAAATTCCTCCTCTAAAGCCTTCTTGTTTGACATTGTTAACTTACCAAAATGCAGATTGTCAAAAGAAGGACAGCTCTGATCATTACCAGAGAAATAATTTCTAAAGAACCTCCAAACTTCGTCTTTTACTTCCTCCACTCTCTCCTTCCTGCCACTGGCCGAATTTACAAAGGTAATGTTATTCCTTCTCCTCCTACCTCTAATAACATTGTGGAAAAATTTTGAATTTTTATCTCCCTCCTTAAGCCACAAAGCTCTTGATTTTAATCTCAACATTCTTTCCTTCAAATTAAGGCCCTTCCAAATATCAATTCTCACCTCTTTCCTTTGGTTGACAAAGTCTTCTTCTACTGCCATCCCTGCAACATCCCCCTTGGCATCTAAAACTTTAAGTTTATCAACTCCTCGCTTGATGTTCAGATCGATCCACCCGAAAACCTTCACATTCCAGTCCTTGAGACACTTCTTCAGAAGACCCAATTTCGTTTTTAGAACATAATCTCCCCTACTTGTAACCTCGAAAGACTTCCACTGAGATTCGACGAAGGAGTAAAAATCCGGATGAGTAAGCCAACAATTGTTGAAAACAAAGGGTTTAGGGCCCCAGTCCACTACCTTTGGTTTGAGCCAAATGGGACAGTGGTCAGAGACGTCCCTGTCGCCGATATACTGATTGGATATACCCCAGTCCTCAATCAACGAAGAAGTCACCAAAAATCTATCAAGACGGCTTCTCGCAGTACCTGAACTGTTGAACCATGTGTATCTGCCTCCTACACAAGGAACATCGAAGCTCCCCACCTCAGAGATGAACGAGTTGAAATCCTCAATTTCCTTCCTGTTTTCTCTAGTTGACACTCTTTTCCTTTCACTAACACAGGACACTGCATTAAAATCTCCCCCGAAAATGAATTCTGCTTCCTTAAATTTACCTCTGAGATCAACCAAATCCTTCCACAACGATCTTTTACGCCCTAAATGACACGAGGAATAAATGTTGACCAACATCACATCTTTACCTTTCCAATCCACCATAATCCCCAAATAACTTTCACCTTTGATACTCAAAATAACATTAACAAAATCTTTCTTCCACAGAGTTAACAATCCACCAGCCTGACCAGAAGCTCCAACATACGACTAACCCACCGACTGATCCCCCCAGATTGACACGGCCAAAGAATTATCCATTTGAGGCAATTTGGATTCTTGAATAAAACAGACATCCATATATCCCGACTGAATTAACCCAGCTATTCTCTTTCTTTTAACTAAATTACCGCATCCTCTAACGTTGTAGGAAAGTAAATTCATTAAGATACCTTGGCTTTTGACTCCTTATGAACTAAGCTTTCCCTATCTCTCACCTCCAATGCTTGAATTTCACTACAACAGATAAGACCTTAGACAGCGCTTTTTTTGCCCTTAGACAACGCTTTTAAGCGCTGTCTAAACCTGCGCTGCTATAGGTTTAGACAGCGCTTTGGGTAATACCAAAAGCGCTGTCTAAAGGGGGGTATATTTAATGAAAAACGCTGTCTATGGTACCTTTAGACAGCGCTTTTTGACATTATAAGGTATACCTTAGACAGCGCTTTTGGGAAAAGCGCTTTCGAAGCCTTACCTTTTTTGACATTTTTTTGGTATACCTTAGACAGCGCTTTCTCCAAAAGCGCTGTCTAAGGTCAACCTTTTGAACTTTTTTAGGTATACCTTAGACAACGCTTTTGGTAAAAGCGCTTTCTAAGGTCTACCTTAGACAGCGCTTTTGTCAAAAGCGCTTTCTAATCCCCACCTTAGACAGCGCTTTCACCAAAAGCGCTGTCTAAGGTATACGAAAAATTTTATATAAATTTTTTTAAACCACAATTTTTACCAGGTTTTTTCAACCAGAATTTGACCTGTTTTTCAACCAGCAATTTTTTTCAGAAAAATACCACAATTTGGAGATTCAAATCAATCCAATTTATCCTATTTAAATGTACCAATTTACACCAAAATTATATATCCAAAACAATTGGCAATTCAAACCAATATATATATTTAAAATTACAAACCAAAATTATATATACACCTATTTATAATTACAAATCATTACATTTTTTCTACAAATGCACATATTACTTATACTAGTACTTTTGCATCCAACCAAAGCATTGCTTCAAATCTACATTATAGGTCCTGAAAACACAAAGATTGTAATTCAATTAAAAGAATACATAAACAAAGTTACACATATTTAAATTCTCATCAATTAAAGTAAGAGTACAATATTATACCTTGTAAAATTCCGATCTCCATAATGTATTGACACCAATCCTCTTTAATTTCATCCAATTGAGAAATTGAGTAATGAGCACACTTGCATTCTTCAAAGTACTACATAATAATATAACAGAGTTTGATTTAGTTTTAACTATTTCATTAGACATGAGAGATATGTGTTAATATTAAAATAACTCATAAGTTGAATAGAAATATAATAAAGAAATCAAGTATATAACAAATTTTACCTCTTTCACTAACATCTCTTTCTTTTCTTGGTTGGAATATAAATTACTTGTTTCTTAGCAATGCGGACGGATGAATGGATCCAAATTCCCTCGTTATGGTCATTTTTGATATATGACTCATCCGCTATAAGATCCTCATCTTGATCATTTCTATTCAACTCATTCCGTCTAATGCATGACTCATTCTCAACATCAATATCACATTGATCTACACCGCTATCATCAACCACTTTGTTAGATAGAAGCACTATAGACCATATCGTACTCGTCGGGTCAGTGACATAGAACACTTGTCTAGCTTGAGATGCTAGAATAAAAGGCTCATCTTTGTACCCCACCCTATTAAGATCCACTTGCAAAAATCCAGACTTATCCATTCGTATGCCACTACTATTTACCCACTTGCAACCAAAGATTGGAATCTGAAACTTCTCGTAATCAAGCACCCAAATGTGCTCAATAACTCCAAAATATGACAGATTTGCATATTTGGGGTTTAAGTCCTTCATACTTGATATGTGCATTGCTTCAGCTAGGACGGTGACACCACTATTTTGCATAGTACTTTTATCGTCTTGTTCTTTGGTATAAAATGTGTATCCATTAATTGCGTATGCGCTATGAGAATACACATGCAAACTTGGACCATATGCCAAACATCTCAACCTTTCTGTTACTGAAGCAGGATCTGAAAAACGCTTCGAATAAATATGATCCTTTAACCATCGTATGAAACTTTGATTGTGCTCTCGTACTATCCAATTTTCATTTCTGTTCTGATTTAACCTTCGGAGTACATCCTTGTGCATCTCAACATATGGCTCAACCTCATTATCATTGTGCAGAACATACAAATGCACTTGATCCCGTTCATCCCTTGACACTGTCACAATTTTATTTCCAATTAATTTTTTACCATCCTTTTTTTCAAAAATATGAGCTTTGGGGAGTCCAATCGACTGAACATTGGACAAATATTCTGTACAAAACTCAACCGCTTCTTCAACAATGTATCGTTCAACAATACACCCCTCTGGTCGACTTCGGCTTTTCACGTACCCTTTTAATATTTTCATATAACGTTCAGCAGGGTACATCCATCTCATATAAGCTGGTCCACACAACTGTGTCTCTTTCATAAGATGAACAACTAGATGTACCATTATGTCAAAAAAAGAGGGAGGAAAATACATTTCAAGCTCACACAAGGTAATAACTATCTCTTTTTGTAGTGTTGGTAAGATATCGGGATCGATTACCTTACTACAAATTGACCTAAAGAAAAAACACAAATTAGTTATGGCGCTTCTTACTTTCACTGGCAAAATAGAACGTATACCTATTGGTAGAAAGTGTTCCATTATAACATGGTAGTCGTGTGTCTTTAAACTCTTCAACGTGAGGTCTTTCATAGACACAAGTCTTCTGACATCTGAAGAGTATCCTTCTGGAACTTTAACTCCACTCAGAAGCTTACACAATATTTTCTTCTCCTTTCTAGACAGACTAAAAGCAGCAGGTGGTAGATATGTTCGTCTTCCTTTCTTCACGGGTGCTAATTCAGTTCTACTCCCCATCGCTACCAAGTCTTTTCTTGCTTTAAGGACATCCTTAGTCTTTCCTTTTATATTGAGTAACGTACCAATAACACTTTCAAATACATTTTTCTCAATATGCATAACATCGAGAAAATGTCTCACATACAAAGACTTCTAATATGGCAATTCAAAAAATATCGACCTCTTTTTCCACCCACCTTTGACAACCTTATGTGCAAAAGGTTTGCCAAACTCAGTACGCATATCTTTCACCTTTTTAAAAACTTGGTCACCTGACAACATAGGTGGAGCTCTACCTTGTTCGTTGTCTCCATTGAATTCTTGTCTCCACCCACGGTAGTGATGTTTGGCATTTAAGAATCTACGATGACCGAGAAAGACATTCTTATGACCAAACTCCAATCGCTTCGAAACTGTTTTATCTTCACAAATAGGACACGCTCTTTCACCTTTTATGTTGTACCCTGATAGATTCCCGTAAGTTGGAAAATCATTAATTGTGCCAAACAACATCGCCCTCAAATTGAAACTTTCTTTCCTATATCCATCATAAACCTCCACACCGTTCTCCCACAATATCTTTAAATCTTCGATCAAAGGTGTCAAGTATACGTCTATGTCATTCCCTGGTTGTTTAGGCCCAGAGATTAACATAGATAACATCATGTACTTACGCTTCATGCATAGCGACGGAGGTAGGTTATAAATCATAAGAATCACAGGCCATGTGGTATGTGAGATACTTCGAAGACCATGCGGGTTCATTCCATCAGTAGATAATGCCAAGCGAAGGTTTCTTGCTTCTTCTCCAAAGTCAGGATAATCATTATCAATTTTCGACCACTGTGGTGAATTAGCCGGATGTCGCAACTTTCCATCAATAATTCTTTCATCTGCATGCCAAGTCAGGTGTCTTGCATCGATTTCACTACGAAACATGCGCCTAAATCTCGGTATTATAGGAAAATACCATAAGACCTTGGCTGGAGACAATTTTTTCTTATATTGAGACAAACCGCATTTAGGGCACTCAGTTAACGATGCATATTCGTTTCGAAACAAAACGCAATCGTTTGGACAAGCATGTATCTTATCATAGCTCATGCCAATAGAGCACAACATTTTTTTGGCCTCATAGGTTCGATTGGGAAGAACATTATCCTCCGGTAGCATTTCTCTCAAAAGGGCCAACAACTCTGTGAAACTTTTATCCGACCATCCATTGCCCGCCTTTAAGTTGTACAACTTCAATACCGCAGACAGTCTTGTGAATTTAGTGCAACCTTGATAGAGCGGTTTCTCTGCATCGCTTACCAACCTCTCAAACATTTCGGGACAATCATGAAGATCTTCTACAACTGCTTCTGCAATCTCTTCGACTCGATCACAGTCGTATGTTTCCGTGTCTTTGTCATCTGAAGCATAGGTCGTATTACTTTTCCCCGTCGGTTCAACATTCTCGTTAATTTTCTCACCATGATGTATCCAACACTTATAACTTCGATCAATTCCATTCATCAGTAAATGCGATTTCAATCCATCTGCGTCAACCCTACCCACATAACAACAACCCAAGCAAGGACATTTTATTCGATTGAGCTCTTCAGCGTCAGCGTGTTGAACAGCAAACTTAACGAAATCCAATACCCCATTCTCGTACTCTTTGGACAATCGATCGGCATCCATCCATTTTTTATCCATGGTTTTCCTACTTATTAAGGTCAACAAAATAACATTAATTCAACCATATTAATCAAGAAATGAACAAGTTTGATAGTGTTTGATATGTAACTGGTTGAATTTCTTATGTTTTAATGACAAAGAAGAATATATAAATAATCCTCCTAAAGAAGAAAGAGAGTTTACATACCGCTAGCATCATCAGTTTCAAAATGAGTAAATAATATTGTTTAATATATGATCCTAAAGTACATCATTAAAGTCTTTATAGAGAAATCAGACCACAGTCAAATCAAAGTCAAACCAAAATGGCCCTATCCTACTGTATGCTCTCATCAATGTTAATATCCATACATATATGATATATCTCTATGCTGCCTCTTCTCATGCTTTGTGTTGTTTTGTATATATAGGAGGAAGACAAAGCTAGACTGGTTCAGGAAACAGGCTTGCAATTAAAGCAGATAAACAATTGGTTCATCAATCAAAGGAAAAGGAATTGGCATGCTAACTCTCCATCCTCTAGTAACTCCAAAACCAAGCGCAAGAGGTATTACCAATTTATGAGCATATATTGCATAAATGATACATTGATTTAAAAGCAAAATTGTAAATGAAATATAGTTAAATGGTTTTTATCAAAATCCTAAAGTTTTATTTTTTTTATGATAACAGTGCAGGCGATACCAGTAATCAGAGCTTCATGTGAATAATATATTCACATACTTTATATTTTGAGCAAATAAACTATTGGTTTTCTTCTTCATTTCATGTTATCCGTACGGAATAGTGGACGTGAAATTGAAGCAACAGAATATGGAGTAGAAAGAAAAGTTGTGTTGAAATCGTTGTAAAGAAATAGTGTAAAGCAACAAAACTTCATTAACAAAACTCATCAAACATACTCATTCACTACAACATTGTAAAGCAACAAAACCCTACAACAACAATGTAAAGCAACAAAACCCAATTCTTCACAACAACGACGTACCTTTAACGACGACAACAACGGCAATGCAAGAACGAAATGTATCAGTTACAAAGAGCAGAAACGAACGACGGCAATGAGTTCGCAACGGACGGCAATACAACGACGGCAACGGACGGACGGCAATGCAACGACGGCAACAACGAATGACGGCACGGTGGAGGACGGTTGACGGTGAAGGTTTGAGTTCGCAAGGGTTTTGAGCTCAGTTCGCAAGGGTTTTGAGCTCAGTTCGCAAGGGGAGAAGAAAGAGCGGAAATATGAAAATGAATACTGACTATTCATATATTTTAATTTAATTAGACCTTAGACAGCGATTTTCATAAAAGCGCTGTCTAAGGCCAACCTTAGAAAGCGCTTTTAAAAGCGCTGTCTAAGGTTGGCCTTAGACAGCGCTTTTGATTTTATTTTATTTTTATTTTTAAGACCTTAGAAAGCGCTTTAAAGGGAAGCGCTGTCTAATATTTTTCTTTAATTTTTTTTTTAAAATTAATAAAACTTTAGAAAGCGCTTTTTACCGAAGCGCTGTCTAAGGTCTTATATTTTTTTTAAATTTATAAGACCTTAGAAAGCGCTTTTAAATAAAGCGCTGTCTAATATTTTCCATTAAATTTATTTTTAAAATTTATAAGACCTTATAAAGCGCTTTTGACCAAAGCGCTGTCTAAGGTCTTATATTTTTTTGCACTTTTCTTTTTTTAAATGACTAGTTTCCTTGTTTTTAACTTATAGCAGCGGTTTTGTATTAAAGCGCTGTCTAAGGTGCGATGTTATAACTTACTTTTGTTGTAGTGTTTCCGCCAATAGGTCTTCCTTTTTTCCTTCGCCTTTGATACCTAGAGAATGGAATATGTCCCATACCTTCAGTGATACTTTGGATTCCATCTCCGACCAAAATCTCTTATTGCCCAAAGCAACCTCCGAATCTGTAACAGAGTGGCATCTAGACTCCCTTCCTACCGAGATAGATTGATCTTCTACAGTTAGCCCTAATCTTTGAACCGGTGCCTTCCTGGTCTTCGATTTGGTCGCAATAACCCTTCTATGAACTCCATCATGTTGTGAACCTTCACCTTGAGGAGCGAAAGAATTAGAGAAAGAAGAAATGGAGTCAGACTCCAAAGCAGGCGCTCTACCTAAATTGAGCCCTCTTTCCATGGAGATTGGGTGCGAGAGAGAGTCTCCTCCATCTACTTTCTTCGGGTCTGGGCCAGAGTCACTTTTACTGGATCTCCTTGCTAATTGGGCTTTCAAAAGCCCATCGAAAGAGACAGAATTGTCTTTTAAAACAATTGCGTTTCTGAAAACCTTTTTCGCCGTATTGCTGAGACCCACCTCCTGAGTCTCTTTCTCTTTAATAGCACCCTTCTTGGCTATGGATGACACGTTACCCCTAGCTATAGGTGCTACCACAGAAGCAACAGGCGCCTCGAGCCCACCTTTTAGCACCAGATTGGTTTCTTCTGCTGTGCAATTGTCAGAATCATTAAAAACAAAACTACCCTTTTTATCAAACCCACTTCTGATACTCTGTGCCTTTAAGACCTCGATATTAGCGAAGTCTTCTTCAACCTCATTGCCGGAACCACCATGAACCTCACCTTCAAAATCTTCGCTATCATTCACAAAAGATGACTCGTCTTCCGATTCTGAACTAGGAAAAGGTGCCTTTATAACCGTTTTGGCCAAAGGACCAAGAGTTTCCTCTGCTATTCTTACTCTAAATAAGACCCCGTTGATACTAATCTTAACCGTTTCATCTATTAAGGAACCCACGGAGGTCCTTACCATGATATTAGCGACGTCGAACTTAGAACAATCTGATGTATTTTCCTCGCTGCAAACAAAGGCCCCGACAAGAGAAGCTAAAAAAACAAAAAACTCTGACGTCCATGCATGACAAGGGATGCCGTAGCACCTCAACCACGTGATCCTTTCGTGATCCACCATTTGCGGTTCCCACTTTACCACCTCGCTGAACCATTGTTCAAGCCACTCTTTTGCTCCCTCTATGAGACAAGCTAGTTCTCCCTCTTCGCCTTCCTCGAGCAGACACAGATTCGCTCCAAGAGGAGTAATTTTTACTCCAAAATAACCTTCTAGATGGAAGTTACGTTGCATGTTGTAAGATGCACCTGGATTTAGAACTTTCCCCACATAAGCTCCTTCAAACCTTTTGAATGACTCCCTGCTCATTGTGAACTTAAGGATACCTTCTCCCTCCTCCTTCTTCTTTGGCGCCAGAGCTTCCAAGAAAGTACGATTTCCGAAGGGAACGCCTATAGAGGCTCGATTCTCTGCATAATGTTTGGAGGAGTATAAGGATGGATTCGGAACAGTTTTATCACGGTGAACAAACTTCTCCTTCTCCCTTCCTTGAAGCTCCCTAGAGGGTTTAGAGAATCTTGAGATATTTGCAAACAATTTCTTGCCGTCGATAAAGAAGTTGTTTAGTTTCAACACTAAACTCCTCAAGTCCTCGACCCCAAAAAAACGAACAAAACCGTATCTTTTACCTCTTTTGTCACGTTTCGATGGGATGAACACTTCGTCAACCTCCCCGAACTCTTCCAGTAGTAGATAGAGATCCTTTGCCCTGAGTCTCTCAGGGAACTCCGTAATGAAAATGGTTGTCGAATCCTTAGCTTCCTTGCCTTTCGTTCTACCTGCGTCGTCCCATCTCCTCCTAGTTGAAGAGGAGGAGCGATACCTGACTTCCTTCCAACCGCCTCCTAGTTCTTGGCTTGCCTTGTTGATCATTGCGCTCTCAAGGAACAAATTGTTGCCTTAACAATCTGAATAACACAGCAAGAGAATAAAGATTGTCTTCAAAAATTATTTCTCCATTTTCAACATAAATTTTGTGAATATATTACAAATTCTCTTCAATCTCTTCTTCAAAGTGATAGCTAACACCCAAGCGGCATATGGAGTCAATCAAGTGAACTTTTTCGAAGTGCTTCTCACTCTTTTCAACAAGCATCTTTCTCACGTCATGTTTTAATGTTTCAATCTGTGCGTCGATATTTTGATCGAGTTCCTGCATGGTATTGAATAAAAACTTATTCAAGTAATCAGAATATTCATGCACTTGATTTTAGAGGGTATGTCTTATATAAAATTCATCTAATCTGTATTCAGGGCCCTGCTGAAGAGTAAGGCGACTCATTGTAAGAGTTTTAGACTTCAAAATTTTAATTATAAAAAGGTTTTAAAATTTTTTTATTTGATCATATATATCTCAAATGACATATTTTTATATAAAATCTAATTGTTGAATTGATAGAAGAGAGGCATCGTATCTTTAAGGTTTTCTATTTAAATCTTGTTAAAACAAAATTAGATTTTATTTATTTATTTTGAATGTCTCATTTTAAAAAATAAAAATAAATCTCTAAGTAGATTGGGCCGACCTGACTATATCGCTTAAATTATATAGAAATTTCAATACATAATAAATAAATAAAAACACTCAAAATTTAAAATTAATAAATAAAGTTTTAAATAATTTTATAATAATCATAATATATATATATATATATATATATATATATATATATATATATATATATATATATATATATATATATATATATATATATATATATATATATATATATATATATATATATATGAGTTTGCTAACGTAAATCCACTTGTTTTTATAAAGGTTTATTTTAACAAGCTTTAACTGAAAAATGTTTAGATGTACTTAAAGTGCATGTGGCTAAAATAGACCTTTATAAAAACAAATGGGTACATGAATTTGCTAAAATACAACCACTTATTTTTATGAAAGTTTATTTTAAACAAATTTTAATTAAAAAAATGGTTAGATGCACTTTAAAGTGTATGGTGTTAAAATAGACGTTCATTAACTTTTTAATTAAAATCAACGGATCTAATAATTTGTTTCAGAATATCATGCCCAAGTCAAATAGAATATTTTCCTCGAGGCAAAGTTATATATTGTTCATTAAACCGACCTTAAAGTGTATTTTTATCTTGTTCATTAAACCGTGCTAAAAAATTTATTGCATGAATCATAAGCATAAAAAGCACCAAGTTTTTTTTTTTTTTGGAAAAGCGAAATTCAATTGAAAACTAAAATTATGGCATAAGTTATGCCAATACAAAAGTTTGAATTGATACAGTTTCCAATTAAGCACCAAGTTAAGTTTACTTACCATAGACTCAGAAGCATATTGAAGGAAATAATTTCCCCAAACACTTGGTTGAAAATCTGCAACATTTCTATGCAAGTTATATTTAGTATCATGATTGAAACAACCTTCAACAGACATACTTTAATATTAGTATCACTCTCTATATCTCTCTCTTCCTTCTACTCGATCTTAGAGGTTGAGTTGGGAAAGATGTCTACGCATAGAAATTTATAGGAAGAACTAAATGAATATTAAATTAATTCACACCATGGGGTTCTCATAAAACATTCTTCCACAAAAACATTCTTTCACCGCCTTATAATAAATATATTTAGGGTCCCGCTTGTTTTGTCTTTTTGTAAATTGATTTTTATAGTGTAATTTAATTTATATAAAAAAAATTTACAAGAAATTTTTCATAAAAATTTTTAATAAAAATTTGGTTTGAATATTAAAATTTTAAAAAATTACTTAATTTTAAAGCTATTTTAAATAGATTTTCATAAAAATTATTTTTGAGATACAATTTTTTGAAAAAATTGTAATTTCGACTATCTTTTGATCTTCAATAATGTATATTTATGTTATACGATGTCAAAATTAGTTTTTCAATTTAAAAAAAAAAAGAATATAAAAAAACTTGTATTATTTTGAAAAACGGTTTTGTAAAATCTATTTTTGAAAATACAAATAAAAAATTTATTTTTTTAAATCTGAAACAAACAGACCCTTATCTGGTTCTAAATTATTAGTATTTTTGTAAAAGAAATACAATTTTATCAAGTTGTGTTCTATTATAGGACGGTCAACGGCGATTAAGACTATCCAATTCATAGGTCCATTAAGACGGATCAATCCGTATGACTAATCCATCTAAGGTTGCATTGATCATAGGCATACAGGTAAATCCTCATTTTGTAATACCACACAACAACATGACCTTCCATCATGATCGTTGATTTAAATTCAACAGTCACTCACACACCACATCGTACAAATGAGAGACTATTATACTTGTTAAAAAAGTATAATGAAAAATACTTTTTATTGAGTAGAGATGTTTGACGGTTTATGGTATTTGATTGTGTTTAAGGTTATCTCATGTAGAGTTGTGAGAAACTCTTTATACGGCTTTTTGGAAGAAAGATTGGAGTCCATTTCTCATTCCTAAGATTAGGGTATTTATAGAGGCCCCTTGGGCAAGGTCTAGAGAGTAGATACTAGCTCCCACTTCAGAAATGTGGGGATGAAGGATTAGTTTTACCTTGGATCATGGAGGGGACAGTTTACTCCTTGACTTTCTTCTCAATATGTATCCTTTGAACACGTCATCTCCCACGTCTGTTTAGTAAGTGAACACTGGAGTTAGTTCGGATGGCCCAATGGAGAGACCTGTATTTTCATTTCTGGATGACCTATGATTCCACCCACTATTAGTGTGTTGTCCTTTTTGCTGCTTACAAGTGGAGTATTCTCTCCAGGGCCTAGTAAAACTATCTCAGTACACAGTTCCTCAAGCAGGAGCCCTTGGAAAGGACATAGTGATTTAAACCGAGCATTTTAAGTCTTTGTATTTGGGCCAAACCCATGAAGTCTCCTAAAAAAAACCATGAGGCAAGCCCCTCAAGCATCGCTTTAGTTGAGTCCCTCAAGCAGAGTGTAACACCCATATATAACAACATACATCAAAGCATATATATTATACATGAATCCAAGTTTTGGTATTGAAATACCATAAGTTCCTAGTTAACACATTGTATAAATTACATGCCCAAAATGCAAAAGAACTAAAACTATGGCATAATGTATACAAGATGTTCCAAAGCACTAAGAACTAGAACAAAACAATTATCTCAAAATAAATCTCCACAACGAAAGCCATGCCATCCAAAAAGCCAAGACACGTAAGAATAATCAAACAACTTTATCCTTACCCTTCGCGGAACCTGAAGTACCTGTAATATAAACAACAACATGGGGTGAGATATTAAATCTCAGTGAGTTCCCTATCTTATAGATTCTCTCGGCTTTACAAGGTTCTATCATCCTAACTCAAGTCAAAAGAAATGGAATTGACCTTGAGTTCACAATCTCACACTATATGGAAACATGTTCATGAGTTCACCAACTCAAAATATCACTAATCGATAACCTTACCAAGGCATCCCCTTTTCCCGTCCGCTTCTACGTCTAGAAGTCGACCCGAGTCATGGATCCTTGTAATTAACTTGACATACGAAATGGATTCAGGTTCTACGGGTCATTAACCGTTATGAACCGTCACTTCACACGAGCCATAAACCGTCACAAGTCTCTACCCTTAGGTTTCATTCGTACTACACGCAGGAATCAAACCTGCCAAGTAATCATGCGTACATTTCAGAGGAGCTCCAAGCTCATGAAATGGAAACTCAAGGGAAACGGTTACAATTACGTGATCTCACACACAAACGTGATTGTATTCGAAAATCACAAGGCCACATTCGCCTTAAGGCCACTTCCGCCTTTTCACCAACACAAGGTTCACACATGTTCCATACTAGTGTTTCACTGTCCTCTAGACCATTACCCGGCAAGGATGCACCTTTCTACATCGAATGCATGAGCATCGCCATCTAGATTATCTATCAATTCCTAGTCTCCTTACTAGGTTATAATATAGATTCATAGTAAAGTTCCTCACTCTTCCTATTCCATATTTTAAACATGTTATCACTCAATTTCCTTTTACAATAAGAGATTAGATGTAACACAATACAATAGAATAACCAAAAGCATAAAATAAATCAACCCATAAAATTAACACAATCCTTGGGTTCCCTCCAATTTATTTAATCGGGTATCGAAATCAATATTTTTCCCTTTTATCACGTAGGATATTTTCATAGCTTTCCAACGAGTATTACCATGCCTCGATCGGAATCACAATCCAAAAGATATGAATTTTTAAACATTTTTCACAATTCATAACAGTGGTAACCAGTTACCTCCAAGTGAGTAACCGGTTACTCAAGCTGCACTGTTCAAAACAGGATCAAAATGAGAGTTAGAGACACATTTTGGTAACCGGTTACCTCAAAGTGAGTAACCGGTTACTTCGTTCATTTTTCACGTAGGACCTCAAATTTTCCTGCATGTAACCGGTTACCTCAGAATGAGTAACTGGTTACCACTGAACCAGAAGCTAAAAACCCTATTTTTTTATGGTGTAAACTCAAACCAAAACCAATCAAAACATGATCCATCACAATAACAAGTATTATTCAGCAATTTCTCACACAACCCAATCATGTTATGCATTCTATTTCATATATCAACCATAGAAACAACATTTAACATATTAAATCAAAATCCACCATTTTTATTCAAAGTTCTAACCTAAGTTTCTACACTTAGGGTTCTAACTAGAATTCACCAATGAACAAGATGAAGAAGATTGGGAGATGGTTGATGAAGGATGAAGAAGAATCCAAGCTTTCTTCTTCTTCTTCTTCTTCTAGGTTTCTCTTCTTTCTCCCTTTGCTCTTCCTCTTCTTCTTCTTCTTCTTCTTCTAGGTTTCTCTTCTTTCTCCCTTTGCTCTTCCTTCTCTCTACCTCTTACTATCTTTTCCTTCTAACTTGTCACAATATGAAGAGGAAAGGAAATGAATATGATATGTAGAGATATCATTTAGTTAGTAACACTAACTAAATGTCCAGTTTGTCTCTAAAGTATCAATTGATAAAACATCAGGGTCAGATAATATTAATTTGATCTGTTATCAGCTTATCAGTTACTCTAATTATCTTAAAAGACAATTTCTCAGAGGACACCAAAACTCAGTTGATCACAACTATTATTATCCAGAGCAAAATAAAATACGGGTATTACACATACTGTGGCGCAAGTCTTTGAAGTAGAGGTTTGGGTGAATTCCTCAAACGTCATTGTCAGTCGCACATGCAACATTTAATGCCCATAATGATGTAATTGTCTAGGGAAGGTAAAGTTAATGCGGACCTTGCACGCATCAGGGGCATGGATATTAACTATTGGCGTGACTAGAGAAGCAATTATTCCCTATTCTTCATAGCCTACGGTTTTATAAAAGGGGTAGTTCCACTTCGCGTTTAAGAACGCTTTCATATTCTTATTCATCTGAACGAACAATTCATCTTCTCTAGACTCATGGTTCTTTCTTCTGCTCTTCCGCAAGTAAACATTTTTTTCCTTGTCTTCACACTTTTCCTTTTCAATCATTGAAATTATTAGGGAATTAGATGAGAGTGGTAAGATGATAGAATCATCAAACATAAGATATTAGTTTGAGATGTATTTTCTTTGTATAAAGAAGATTGAGTGAGCAAATGGCTCAATTAACTATAGGATGTTAGAAATGGGAGTGTTTGGGAGTTATTAAAGTAATTTGAGCTCTGATAAACATAGTGTGAATGATAGTGATAGTGACTCCACTTTGCCTTCTACTTTCTTAGTCACCACAAAACTACTAATGGCGTCTACTTTTTCCAAGAAATAAGAGGTCGGAGACTATGACTCCACTTACACCAAACAAGGGAAGGTGGATGCCTTCTGCGAATGTCTCAATTTGTCCAAAACAGTAGATAAGGAGGAATTTCTCCTTGAGCATTGCTTCAAGGGCCAGAGAGTGTGCATGGCACCCCCGAAGGACTCAGTGGGAGATTTATTTTACATGTACACCCATATGATCCAGGACTTAGGGGTACTAATCCATTTTGTCACATTTGAGTCTGAGTTAGTCACCACAAAAATAATGTCACACCTACTCAAACATATATCTATGGATGGACACTCATTACACTACAAGAAACTTGACATATAGTGTCAGCTATATTTTGTAGGTAAATGTTGTTTTTCCATTATAGTCCAGTATACTTATCCCGACGAAACTTATACCTACGGTAACTTGCCATCACTATACCATAACGTACAGGATATATAAATATGAATAATAACACAGTTAAACATAGATGTCTCGATTATAAAAAAATGGGTTAATACCTATTTTGCCCCCTGCCATATAGGCGCTTTTTGAAAAACCCCCATGCGAAAAAAAAAGTTGCAAAAATTTCCCTAACATTTGAAGATTCTCTCAATTCAGACCTTCATCACATCCAGTCACCAAAAAATCTGATGTAGCAGCGTTTTTTAACTGATGTGTCACGCCATGTTGGCTTTTTATTTTTATTTTGAATTATTTTAATGCCACGTGGCACTTTATTTTATGTTTATTTATTATTTAGATTAGAAAATATGTTAAATGTTCAAAAACTTGCTAGATGTAGGATTTGAACCCACCCCCTTTCTCTCATTGCTTCAATAACTTACCACTAGGCTAGAAACCATTTGTTGAAATATTGTCTCCTTTAATTGATTTTAATACATGTTTTTCGTTTTATACTTTTAAATGATGTTAATATATTATAACTAAATAATATATTTAGTTTTAATTTTTTTTAATGTTACATATACTGTACCAATTTTAGTTTATTAAAATGCTACAATTATTAATTTTTCAAAACTAAACTAGACTAATGCTTTATAAAAACTAAACTATTAATGTTTAAACTATTAAAATAAATTAAATTAAACTAACGTTAATATAATTAAGAAATAAATTAGTTTATTAATTTCTAAAATAATAAATACTGTAATTAATAAAACGTAAATTAAATTAGTTTATTATTATTAAAACGTAAATTAAATTAGCTACAGTAATTATAAATTTATAAATTAATAAATACTGTAATTAATAAAATGTAAATTAAATTAGTTTATTATTATAAATTTATAATTAATAAAACGTAAATTAAATACTGTATTTAATAATAATAAACTAATTTAATTTACGTTTTATTAATTACAGTATTTATTAATTTATAAATTTATAATTACTGTAGCTAATTTAATTTACGTTTTAATAATAATAAACTAATTTAATTTACGTTTTATTAATTACAGTATTTATTATTTTAGAAATTAATAAACTAATTTATTTCTTAATTATATTAACGTTAGTTTAATTTAATTTATTTTAATAGTTTAAACATTAATAGTTTAGTTTTTATAAAGCATTAGTCTAGTTTAGTTTTGAAAAATTAATAATTGTAGCATTTTAATAAACTAAAATTGGTACAGTATATGTAACATTAAAAAAAATTAAAACTAAATATATTATTTAGTTATAATATATTAACATCATTTAAAAGTATAAAACGAAAAACATGTATTAAAATCAATTAAAGGAGACAGTATTTCAACAAATGGTTTCTAGCCTAGTGGTAAGTTATTGAAGCAATGAGAGAAAGGGGGTGAGTTCAAATCCTACATCTAGCAAGTTTTTGAACATTTAACATATTTTCTAATCTAAATAATAAATAAACATAAAATAAAGTGCCACGTGGCATTAAAATAATTCAAAATAAAAATAAAAAGCCAACATGGCGTGACACATCAGTTAAAAAACGCTGCCACATCAGATTTTTTGGTGACTGGATGTGATGAAGGTCTGAATTGAGAGAATCTTCAAATGTTAGGGAAATTTTTGCAACTTTTTTTTTCGCAGGGGGGTTTTTCAAAAAGCGCCTATATGACAGAGAGCAAAATAGGTATTAACCCTAAAAAAATAGCATGTATTAACTTTAACAAGGATTAATTAATACCATTTTCATTATATTCAGTGTTGCCTAGACTACGATAATTCAAATGGCCAAAAACATTAAAAGCATTAGTCACCTATTACAATATGTAATGATAAAAATTACTGTTAAATCAGTAAATCAACTTGAATTTTTAGGGTTAAATATGTTTTTAGTCCTCCAAAATATCTTAATTTCGTTTTTAGTCATTCATAATATTTTCTTCAAAGAATGATTCTCCTAAAAATTTTCATCCACACGTTTGGTTCCTAATACTAAAACCATCGCTAATTCAGTGACTAAGTAATAAATTGTCGCTAATTTTGTTGATAAGTTATAAAAATCGTCGCTAATTTGCAAGAGGGACCAAAAGTGTGGATGAAAAATTATAGGAGAACCATTCTTTGAAAAAAAATATTTTGAGGGACTAAAACTAAAAATTGAGATATTTAGGAGGACCACAAACATATTTAACCCAGAATTTTATATGAAGATTAGTAAATTATGATATAATTATCTAGCAGCTTGAATTATATTATTCATGTTTTCTTCAGAAAATCGATGTTGAATCAATATCATGACATTTACTAACAAGCTCTCCATATGTTTAAATTTGTCACATAACTCTTCATTTTCAGACATATGCACCTTTGATTTTTTAGATTTAGGATACTTCTCCATACATCGCACGCGACTTTTATTTCCAGGTCCTTGTACTTTAAAAAATATGTCATCCTTCCAAGACATAAAATCTTTAATGTTTTGAGATGATTGAGATGTTCCGGCCTTAGTACTATGCTTGTTCAATTCTTCCTGTAATATAAATAATATTTGTAAAATATCCAACATACATGTAACTAGAACATCCTTTATTGGTTCATATATCAATTGTATCATTAAAAGTTAAAATTATAAATAAAAAAATGTAAACAAACAATTATATAGTCACACACTAATTCTTTTGTGAAAAAGCTTATCAGACAATTTTTTAAGTTATATTTATAAGCAATTTCTTCATTTTATTTAGTTTAGTTTAGTTTTTTTCTTTGTAACAAGCAGTATGGTCTAAAATAATGTACTTTTTTTATTGAAATTTTCATATTTTTTTGAAAAATTTATTTTAACCATTTTCATATTATAATATTTAAACTAAAATAAAAAAATTATATTAAAAAAAAAGATATTAAAGATATTGATATCATTAAAAATTAATTTAATTATATATTAAATTTGTTGATATTTTTTTCCACAAAAATGTAATAGTTTTTATTTAAATTCAGAATTAAATTTGATTAAGAAAATTAAAATTTGTTGATATTTCTTCATAAAGATGTATTGTATTTATTTTTATTTTTATTATAATTAATAAAAATAAATTCATCTTTTGCCAAAGTGGTAATAAACTATAAACTCAAACACACAATTGTAAAATCTCAGATTCAAATACTGGTTACTTACGGTATTTAATTTCTTTTTTTATTATTTTTTCATATATGATGTCTATACTGACAACCTACTAAAAAATTTGTGGGTAAATCACGACTATTCCTTAGACTTTTAAACTGTTACTATAAACCTCTGTTGGTATATGGCAATTTTCTTGTAGTGATAGGGTGTTCGAATTTCTGTGTAGGAACTTGGAAGTTGCCCCTACTATGGGTTAATTCTTCTCCTTTTATGGTACAAAAATTGCCAGCATGGGGTGTGGGTCACCATGTGTGCCCTTGCATCACCGATTTATTTTCACCCCTATTCGAACCATTATAAGAACTGAAAGGACAGGTTCATGAGAGCGATGAGAAAGGATGACCTCTCCATGGTGATGTACGACGAGGATCCATTCCCTTTTTATTGGACATGTGATACAACTATGATAAATGGATTTAACTATGACTTCCTTACTGTTACGAGAAGGAAATTATGGAGTTCTTGGACGAGTTCTGGAATGATTTCTAGGTCGATGGTAGAATTTGATAAGAGGAAAGATGGAGAAAAAATGATTGGAAAATACTTACTTAAGTCTTTGAATTTCTTAAGGCTCTCATAATATTCGTTTTGTCTTGAACTGATAATATTATTTTCTATTTGCATGACACATGACGCCATTAATTGTTGAATAAACGAAAGCTTTTCACGTCCGATAAAAGACAGTTTATGGCAAGACGTGGTTAGACAATCCTAAGAGCCACACTGGTGGGTTGTTGGGGAAAGGCAAATAAATGAGTGATGGGGTACCCATAATATCGACCGCACATAAAGATTATGAAGCCATTCATGAATGACCAGGCGAAGAATCCTTATCCAAGCCACCCTTCCAAAGAGGTGCAACGTCTACCTATTGACGTGGATACACGTCATGATTTTTTGACTTATAGGGAACACCTAAAAAATGGGGTATCTTCCTTTGCTTCCTAAGTACATTCCTCTAGAGTGATAACTTTAATACCCTAGGCTATGTGGAGACACACCTAAACTTTTCTACCAATTCTCCCAACAACCACCTCATAGCAGAATATATGAGAGTACCCAAATGTCAAGCGCCTTAAAAGACAAATACCCCTAAGTTAGGGGGATTCCTGCTCAAGCAAGAGATGTTTCAAAGCCTACACAATTCGACAAACAAATGACCAAATTGAGAATCTAGGTGAACACTCAAACGAAAAAGGGTACCGGGCCCAAGAACTCCATGAAGCCTATTGTTGAATGACACAAGTTAAAGGAGTCTAAAAAGGATAAGGGCAATGAAGTTAAAAGTTTGGAGGAGAAGTCAGCCTAAGTGATGACCAAATTAGCCACATGGAAGGATTCTACCCATGCGGAAAGTTGCTAGAAGAAATATCTCACTAAAGATATAGTGGAGGCTCAAAATGAGATTGTTGCCTAAGAAGATATGGCCTTTGAAAAGGCGAAGTCCTAGGTGGTGTTCTTATATCCCAACCTGTATCTCATCCATTTGGATTTTTCCAAGGTTGTAAAGGATATCCAGCTGGCGGGCAAGGATGATGAAACTTTCATGAAGTCCACTCAAGAATTGGTAGGAAACGCATGCTCTCCCATGCATGTCGACGAGCGAGTGGATGAAGAGAAATAATATCACTAGGCTATGTTATTTTATTTCTTTGTAATTATGCCCCTTATGGGTATATGTATTTACATCCTTGATGGCTATTGTAATTATGCTCTCCCAGGCTTTTTGTAATCACTCTGATAGTTTTATCATTGATATTTCCTTCTTTACGATGTTTTCCTTCATTTCATGTTTGTCTATTTATATCTTTAAGTGTATCTCTTGACAAAAATTTATGAGCCAATCATGTCTTTTAAAATTATTTTTTTTAGGGTTTTCAATCCAGGCGACTAAGACTCCTCTTCGAGGATCCAGTGTTAACTTCCCCCTAAGGCGGAAATGATTTATCTTTGAGGATCCAACATTTTAATAGCCTCGTGAGTGGTAAGGATTCCCCTCTAAATACGTATAATTTCAATAGCATCATGGGGGGGAGGATTTCTCTCTGAAGATCCAGCATTTCAATAACCTCGTGGGCAATAAGGACTCCACTTTAAAGATCCATCATTTCAATAACCTCGTGGGTAGAAAAGACTCTTCTATGAGGGTCCAACATTTTTATAGCCTAATGGGTGGCAAAGATACCTTATTAAGGCTCTAGCATAAATAATTTCCACTTGGACGACAAGGACGCCTCAGCGAGGTTCCAACAAGCAATTGTCATATCTTGAAAATTTGGAACAAAGGTCTACGCATATTTATAAAGAAAGGTGATGCGCCTAATTAAAAACCCTTGTTCACACAAGGGTCAAAAGTACCACCCCAATAAACAAACCATGTCTTCAAAATAATTTACACAATTGGCAGAGGTGACACCTCACCATAATTAACCAAACTAATAACATAACTAAATTAAACATGGCACTAAAACTATTAAAAACTTATAGCTCACCCTTGCATCCTTACATGGTACTCCTACACTTTTCTAGAATAATGTATCCTAATATTCCTCTTTGAGAGGCTTCATCTCCTCCTTATGGATCTTTGCTCTTGGCCTCATTTCCACGTCATCACTTCATGTGCATTTGGTTGTGGGCCACAACCATAGTCATTCTCTTCAGCCTTAAGTTGTCTTGGTAGCACCTTCGAAGGGTCTCTAATAACCTTGGACAATTCCAATTCGCCTGTTAGGAAGCGTGTACTTCATACACAAATATAAGGTATACAAGGCGGTTCACAAGAGGTTAAAAGCAGGTTTCTCAATGATCATATTGTACGAGGATGAGGCATTTATCATGAGTTATATTACATTGATCATCTTTCTACTTTCCTCCATTCTGAATATGGTTTTTTTGGGTTATGTATCCCTTTACTTTTACGTGTTCACCTAAGAATCCAACTAGTGAGCTTTGGAAAGGTTTGAGGTCATTCATATATAGACGGAGTATCTTGGAGGCGTATTAGAAGAGGATGTCTACAAAATTTCCTTAATCAATTAGCATTCACTTAATTTCACAGTCATCATACCTAATGCTTGTGACCATAGAGTCGTTGGCATGTAAATGGATTCCAATAGTATCTTTCCATGAGAATGTTATCTCAGACTCTAGAGTTTCCTTCGCACCCAAATAAAGGCTGACATGTGAACCTTATATAGTCATGACTTGGCATGTATAACTCGTATGAGCGAAACTAGTCTCTCCTCCACTAGTGAACTCTCCTGCTATAGTGATGAAGGTATAACACATGAGCCTGTCTTCGTCACCTCTACTTGACTTGTTGCCCTTCTTTGATCTAAGGTTCTTCATGGGATATTACTCTTGAGACCTATAACCTCTCGATGATTAGTAGGAGCCCCGTCACACATATTTCTTCAGGTGACTTTCCTGGATAAGGCACTCAATCTCCTTCTTGAGTTGAAAATAGCCTTATGTGTGGTGGCCTTTAACCTTGTGAAATTTATACCACATGTTTGGCTCAAGTCCCATAGCGTCTAACTTGAGGGATAGTGGAGGAGGAATATCATGGGTATGGATGACTCCACGCCATATCTATTCACGAAAAGTATTTAAGGGAGTGAAGTTCTCCGTAAGCCTTTCGCTCCGCTTGAAGGTCGCCATGTCCCTGACATGTGAGGTATGATGACTTCTTCCTTGTTGGTGCGAAGAATTAAGATTTCCATACCCTTTCTTTAACATCCCTAGTCTTTTTCTCTACGTTTCTCTCCTTTCCCTTTATGTAACATTCGACGCGCGCCACTACCTCTGCCATGGAAGCGAAAAGTCTCTAGACGAGGGATTCATTAAAATGCATGACCCCTAATCCATTATGGAATGCTCCTACAATCATCTACTGGTCCGGGTTGATGACCTTGATAGTCGTATCATTGAACTGGGCGAGATACTCCCTTAAGGATTCTGAAAGGCCCTGGTGAATATTGAACATGCTAGGGATTGACATCTTCTGGTGCCTGCTCATCAAGAATTATTGGACCAACTTCTTTAACAAGTTTTGATAGCTTGTGGCCGATAATAATGGGAGACTCATATACCACCACAGTGTTGCGTTTCATAATGTGTTGGAGAAAAACTTGCATTTTTGAGAGTCTGAGGCTCTGATGATCGTCATTCGTGTGTTAATGGAGGCGATATGCTTGGATCGCTTCTTCCATCAAATTTTGCAAGTTAAGTTGGCTTGAAAGTTTCTGGTATGAGGGCTTCTAAAATCTCATTAGAAAGGTTGGGGATACAAAATGTTTATATCCTTAGTGGGATCTGTCTCTTGTTGGCACTGCTAGATATTAAAGATGTTGTCCTCTTAAGCCTGGTTGTGGCGACACACATCATCCACAATTCTATTATGGCCTCATGATCGCTATCCGAACTGTTGCCAACTAAACTCGCTATTCGCTTATTCATCATGTTGGAAAGGATGGAGGAAACGACGGCGTGTCAATCGTCGATTATGAAGATGGCCTTGGCCAGATTTATTAAGGTTCTATGGTGGCCCAATTGTACTTGCTAAAAAAGTACCAGGGGTGGACAATCGGTCGGGTTCAGTCGGTTTCGGGCCAAAAACTTAAATCCGACGTAAACCATGATTTTAGTTTTATGGCCCAATGTCGACCGATTAAATTTCGATTTTCGTCGGATTTGGTTAAGTCGGTTTGTCGGTTTAGTCGGTTTAATATTTATTATAACAATTCTATAAAAATGACTATTTTTTTTAATTTATTATAAAAAATATCAAATTTTTAGAATAGAACAATATTTTTTATTATTAAAAAAAAACTATTATTATGTGATAATATTTTTAATATTATTTGACATTAATTTTGATCATTATCATACTTTAAACCATAAACTAAATAATACTCAAAATTTTATATTGCATGTCTTGTATTTTTTAGAGTACACAATGTCATCATTAAATTATAAAAATGATAATATCTTCAAATATTATAAATCTCATTTTTATAGTGAGTCGGTCATATAGTAATAAAAATAAATAAAATATATATTAATTAAGTTCGGTCGGTTTCGGTTTTCGTCGGGTCCAAAATAAGCATTTGAGCCCGACCGAGACAACTCTATATTATCCAAATTAAGCAACTGAATCAACCCGACCCGACCCGACCCGACCCATTTGCACAAAAAAGATAATGGATCGGTCGGTTTCAATCGGTCGATTTAAATTTGTCCACCCCTAAAAAGTACAATGAAGACAATCATTTGCTGTGTAGGATTAAGAGGACTATTTAAATTCAAACTCTTAAAAATTGTTATATATATATATATATATATATATATATAAAGGTGATAATGATTTAAATTGTGTGTGGAAGAGAAGCACCGAAAGATGGCTAAGATATGGGTCTCTCGAGGTGATAATGATTTAAATTGTGAATGATTTTAGAATAAGAATGGTCAGAATACAATTCAAGATGAAGTTTGTTTCTCCTTCCATACGTCAATGTTTTTCAGATACTATGATTAATTAATTAAATATTCTGTGTGCAATCTAACTCCAAGAGAGAACAAACAAATAAAGCCGCCGTTATCGGTGTCCATCAAACTTTAAGTCATGTTTGCATATAACATATAGAAAAGAAAGAAAAAAAGTATTTATAGTATAAATTATTTTTATTCTATCAATTATTTGATTTGATATTTTAAAATATTTTAATTAAATATATGTGTAATATTTTTTTACAGTAAATTTGCACTATAGTTAAACTCATTAAACTCTAATATATTTAAACTTGACATGAAAGTTCATATTTAACATGTCCAAATCTTTCAATTACAATCACTTTTTATGAAAGAGGTGAAAATTTGATTTTAAATTCAAATTTCATAGACATTTTTTATTGTTTAATTAATTGTTTGTTTTTATCTATATCCATTAGGTTTTAAATGAATTATAAAAAAATAAACTATTATTTTTTTCACCACCAGTATCCAGTCCACTGGACCGCCTAATCTGATTCGGGGATCAATTCTGGCATTAAGTAGTTCTAGCCTCCTCCCGATCGCAGTTGGGAGGGATCGAAGCGTGGTTCTCTCTACCAAATTCAGCGTCAATCACCACTGAACCAACTAACGATTGGTATAAACTATTATTTCTTCAAAATAAGATGGACTAATTGGATCCGTAATATTTTTAGTGGAAGAGTTATATCCAATTAATTAACTAAAGTATACAGGATGCTACCATACATTTTCTTTAAAAAAATGGCTAAATTACAGTTTTGATTTCTCTATTACGTCTGATTCACAATATTAGTCCTTTTTTAAAGTTAAACACTTTTGGTCTCTCTATTTTAAATTCAATCAGTTTTAATCCCCCTGTTAAATTTTTAGCATAGAAAATCGATAAAAATTTCGTATTTTAACTTATATTTATATCTACAAAGTTCAATAATAGGTTTATATACGATGATTTGTATGTTTTACATGTAAATTGTCATTTAAAAAATGAAAACATCGTTAATTTTAAGTTCAAAAATATAAAGGGGGACCAAAATTGTGTAAATTTAAAATAGAAAGATCAAAACAGTTTAAATTTAAGATAGAGAGATCAATTTCATGAGTTAAATAAAATAAGAGGATCAAAACTGTAATTAAACCTAAAAAAATAAAAAGTAAACATAACATATAAGACAATACAGTATAAAACCTCACATTTTTATGATTAAGATATGGTAGAAATAATTTACTGTTAATTTAAATAAGATTTTTAAAAAAATGTATGACTTAACAAAAACTAATTTCAATTGTTTAATTTTTAAACAAAGTCTTTCAAAAGTGATTTAGCCCATATATATACTCAAGTGATTTATCCCATATTTAACTTTTTTTTTTTTTGGAACCAAGAAAAGTGTATTAAGTAAAAAAAAAAACAGATAGATACAAGGTGATCAGAGATCCAACCAAAACTATCAAACCAAAAAGACTATGTCATCAAAGAAGCTACATATTTCCTAAGCTTCTTTGATCCCCATCCTCTATACAAAATAATCTCTATAATATCATTACTAACATCAGCCCAAGTTAGTCTATGATCATGCTCTCCAAAAATGAAATCATTCCTAAACCTCCATATACCATACATAGCTTCAGTCAAAGCTATTTTCAGCAAACTGGCTCTCCAACCCTTCTTCACTATACCTTGCAAGATCCAAACAAGCTCTCTAGTCCACTCTTGCGAAGCATGTTGAATACCAATCCAATTCAGCACATAAGACCAAATATTCTTCGAAATTCTGCACTCAAAGAACAAGTGATCTAACGATTCATCCGCTTCATTGCATAAACTACACATTTTATCGTTAATAAAACCAAAACGCATAAGCCTATCCTTAGTGCCAAGTTTACCATGGCACGCAAGCCAAGCAATATGTAAAGCTCTAGGTCTGGCCCTGTTACCTTTGAAAAGAAAGCGCCAAGGTACTCTACTTTGATCATCAATCATGAGCTCATACATTTTCTTCATCTGAAATCTGTTACCATTCAACAAGGTGCTCCAGCAGTTCTGGTTTTTGTGGATAAAATCCCTCTGTTTCAGCACACTATTCATAATCCAAGAATTGCTAGGCTTCATTACAACATCCATGATGTTTTGATTTTTCATATAATGGATATGAACCCACTTGACCCACAAGTTATCAGACTTCTTACATAAATTCCACAAGCATTTTAGTAAAGCAACATTATTCCATATTACCAAGTTAGGAATACCAAGACCACCTTGTCTTTTAGGACTGCACACCTTGTGCCAAGCCACAGGGCTTTTTCGGCTGGTCTCAGTACGACCAGTCCAGACAAACCCTCTACACATGCTGTCAATTCTTTTAATGACACTTTTGGGAATTGGCAGACAAAGCATCCAATACTGAACCACAGCAGTGATGGTGCATTTCACCAGTTGGGTACGACCAGCCATGCTGAGAAGCTTAGAAGTCCAATGTTTGATTCTTGCCATGATCTTGTCAATAAGAGGAAGATAGTATTTGATGTTAAGCTTTTTATCAGACAAAGGAACTCCTAAGTATCGAACAGGCAACATACCTTCCTCAAAATTAATAGCAGCTCTAATTTTATCTCTAGTCTCTCTATCCACACTACCATAAAAGATTCTGCATTTATTGTGATTAATCACTAAACCAGAAGTGATGGAGAACTCCTTAATCACATCAAGCATCATCTTGACTGAAATCTCATCTCCCCTGCAGAAAAGTAATACATCATCAGCAAATGTGAGATTGGTAATACCCAATTTCTCACATTTAGAATGATGGTGGAAATTAGGGTTAAGCTGCATTTTGTACAACAGTCTGTTAAAATATTCCATCATCAGCACAAAAAGTAAAGGAGAAATTGGATCTCCTTGTCTAATCCCCCTTCTAGCTAGCATATCTTTAGAGGCTTCACCATTAATATTGAAACTATACGTGACAGTGGTAACCACTTGCATAATCCACTCTACAAATCTACCAGGTATGCCCAGTTCTTTCATAACAGTTTCCAGAGCAAACCAATCCACCATATCATAGGCTTTCTGCAAGTCCAGCTGCATCATGATCTTAGGAGTACCATTTTTCCTATTGTAACCCTTTATCAACTCATAAGCTAGTAGGATGTGATTGTGAATAACCTGGCCAGGCACAAAAGCTGATTGAGATTGATTAATAACACTAGGAAGGCAAATCCCCAGTTTGGCAGTGAGAATTTTTGAAATGATTTTGTAAAAGGTGGAGCAACCCGCAATAGGCCTATAATCCCTAACAAACTTTGCCTCTGCACTCTTGGGAATGAGAGTAACAACAGTTTTATTGAAAGGAAGATAGATTCGATTCTGACCAAAAAACTCCTGCACTGCATCCACTACATCCTCTTTTACAATGCTCCAACAAGACTTGAAGAATTTAGCATTATACCCATCTGCACCTGGAGCTTTCAGATCTCCAATCCCCTGCAGAGCCTTCTCAATCTCCCCAATGGTAACAGGTTTGATCAAATTCTCTCTCTGCTCCATAGTGAATTGGTTTCCCATCCTTAAAACTTCAATATCAATATGTTTAAGGCTATCACTCTTATGGCCCAATAGCTTACCATAAAAATCAAGAATTTCAAGAGAGATATCATGCTGAGTAGTAAGGACAGTACCATCCTGCTTCTGAATCATTCTAATATTGGTAGCTTTATTCTTAGATTTAAGATAAGCATGGAAAAAAGCATTATTTTCATCACCTTGACTGATCCAGTCAAGTTTTGTTCTTTGCATCATACTTTTTTCCTCAAGATCATTCCAATAAATAACCTCCTCAGTAATCTTCTTAATTTTCTCAATACTAGAAGCCTCCATAATGTTACTCTTGAGCTCCATAAAAGCTTTATCAAGTTCCTGCCTAGCAGTATTGATCTTCTCTCTAATATCAGTATGCCTATTAAGTTTAAGCAACACTGGTTTTAACCTCATAAGTTTCTTCCAAAGTTTCTGCATAGGTGTTCCACTCACATGATTAGACCAACTTCTATCCACCAAATCATAGAAACCAATGGCATCTACCCACCAATTATTAAATCTGAATTGTTTTTTCCTCCTCTCAGCATCAGGATTTGAAAGGTGCAAAATGGCATGATCTGAAATATGAGGAGGGAGAATGCTGAGAGTATTGTTCCCATACACTTGAAGCCAGTCCAAATTAGCCATCAGTCTGTTAATTCGAGAATAAATGGGACTAGCAGCTTGTTTATTAGACTAGGTATAAAAATCTCCTATACTATCCATCTCACATAACCCTGTAGTATCCATCATTATTTGCAGGTCCTTGTACTCGGCTTCAGTCACCATATTACCACCCTTTCTATCATTGCAACTAATCACATTGTTATAATCCCCTATAGCACACCAGGGGCCTTGTTGACTATTATGGATGTTTTCCAAATCACTCCACAACTTTTTCCTTTGCTCTAATTTATTGTGTGCATAAACAGCTGTCAACCAGAATTTGAAGTTACCTAAAGCATCATGCACACTGCAATGAATATACTGACAGGAACTCCTAATGTGCCTAACATCCACCTTAGTATCGTCCCACCCAATCCAAATTCTACCGTTTCTATGATGAGTGTAATTATCAAGGAATTTACCTTTCAAGTAGAGTTTATCTCTAATACTTTGAGCTTTCGATTCTTTAACTCTGGTCTCGATCAAAACAACAATGGTTGACTGCAACTTAAGGAGATGGGAGCTGATCTCTTGTAGATTGCCAGCCTTATTGAGCCCCCAAACGTTCCAAGACACTAGCATGGACCTCTGTCAAATGGACCTTGTGGACCATTCAAAGCCCCCAAAGCACCAAAATCATTCATACATTGAACTGTGGTGGAAGATTCAGTAATATCTACACCTTTTCCTCTAGTTCTTGAAGCCTTGTTTACAACTGTCCATATACCTCCATCTTCTACATCAGTTACATTAGGGATCACCTCTTTGCAAGGAGTCTTTATCTCACTAGCTTTCTGTTCAGGTACAGACTGAGATTCAGGTTCACATGTTTCCTATTTTTTAGTTTTCATAAAAAATATAATATATATATAGGGGTGGCAAAACGGGCCATGGCCCGCCGGGCCGGCCCGCGCACCCGCCAAAATATGGCGGGTTGGGTTGGGATTTTGGGCCTGCCGCCCACCAAAACCCGCCCCGCTAAAACCCGCCGCCCGCCAAAGCCTGCCCCGCCAAAACCCGCCGCCCGCCAAAGCCCGCCGCATCTATTCGTTCAGCTTGTCCCACCTTAAACCCGCCATTTTTTAGTTAATTATAGTAATTACAATTTTTTATGGTTTTATTTTATACATTTATTTGAGAATATATGCAATATTTTTTGAAGTAAAATTTGTTAAAAAAATACTTTATAAAAATTATTCTAAAAAAATAAGTGAAAAATCTAACTGAAATGTAAAAACAAGCCTATTAATCTATTAAAAAAATGAAAACTAAATAAATAAATAAAGTAGGCGGGCTAGCCCGCCGCCCGCCAATCCGCCACCTTGGCGGGGCGAACTTGATTTTCATTCCCATTTCTACTTGGCGGGCTTGCCCGGCCCGCCTTTTTTTTGGCGGGCTTAAGGCGGGGCGGGGCGGGCGGCCCGTTTTGCCACCCATATATATATATATATATATATGAAGTGTGATAATGCAAGATCTACTTGTTTTCATAAAAGTATATTTTAATAAGTTTTAAATAAAAAATTCTTAAGGCTAATTAATAACAAAGGATATAAAATTGATTGTACCAATAAATAAAAGGCTTTTATTGATATTTTAAATTATATTAATTAATGAAAGACCTTTTTATTAGCTAGGTAACCTCAAACCCTAAATTTGTCTGTCCTTCTCTATTCTTTAGAGCCGCCCCTAAAACTGTGTCTTCCCTTCTCTATTCCTTACTACCGCTGCAAACAGTGGTTGCTTTGATTCCAATAAAGAAGCTTCGAAATAAGATTACAAGATTCTTCACTCATCTAATGAAGCATATCCAGAAAGCACCAGTTCTTGGAATCTTTCCAGATCTACAGGAAGAAGAGCATGAGCGTCGTATGGACTTTGTCCCTGATATTTCTACCATTAGGACCGACCAGATTGAAATTAACAAAGACAACCTTAAAATACTTGCCGCTTTCTGTATGTCTGAGATTCCATCGTTATTCTCCGGCGTCGTTTAGGTTAATACATTCGCCATTTTCCTTTGGTGCTGTTACATTGAGGTTTTAAGTTTAAACTTTGTCCAATTTTTGTCATGGCAAGACTTTTGGATCTGTCTTACTTTTGTAAAACGTGTTGTTACTGTTGGACTGGTTTAAGTTATTGGAATGGAATTTAATTTTTTTTCTCAAAATAACTTTTCTTTTATTATTTTTATTTATTTATATTTAAAGTCCCTTTTATAAAAAATGACTTTAGAATAAAATTGAAATACGGTACTTGGAGAAATTAAATTCGATTATGTGGTATAAGTTTTTATCTTTAATTGAGGTTTATTATCAATAAAAAGTTGAGGTTTATAAGTTTATTTTTTATTTATGACGATAACAACGTTCAATATTAATTAGTTCAATAATTTATGATAAAAGTGAAAAATAATGGGCAACGGTTTTATAACGTGGTTGAAAACAAACCGCGGTCTAAACTGGTTTAGATAATCTGTAGTCTTTTCACATATTTTAAGCGACGCTTTTGTATAAGTGTGGGCTAAAGTGAAAAAACCGTGCCTTATGGGAATAGGCAACGACTGTTTATTCCACGTCTGAAAAACCGTCCCCTAAAGCTTTTACCTACGGTTTTCTTAGTTTAGGCTACGGTTTCTGGCTGCTGTCTAAACTCATTTTTGTTGAACATATGTTAATAAAACATATATTCATAAAAATAAGTGAGTGTATTATAGCAAATCCTTATGGAATTTGTTATAATACACCATTTATTTTTATGAAGATGTGTTTTAACAAGATTTAATTAAATATGTTTAAATACACCTTAATGTACATATTACTAAAATAGACTTTCATAAAAATAAATGGATCTATGTTAACAAATTCATATATATATGCTCTTCCTATTTTGCCCTTCTACTCAAAATAAATTACACTGCACATTGGACAAATACGTAATTAACAAAAGTTACAATTAAAACTCTCTCAAACCTATCTTTGCTTGACAAGTGGCACACATCCAATTTTTCAAAACTTCTTTCTCACCAAAATGCACTTCATCTCTCTCTCTCTCTCTCGCTCTCTCTCTCTCTCTCTCTCTCTCTCTCACTCACTCTCTCTATCTCTCTCTCTCTCTCTCTCTCTCTCTCTCTCTCTCTCTCTCCCTCTTCATAACCTTTATCCCTTTTTGAAAACTTCCTTCCTCTGTTTCTTCTTTAATTTCCGCCCAAATCTCCTTCAGTTTCTTATTTATCTCTACATGTTTCGTCCCCACCTATCAAATGAATCGTAGATCCTCTGGTTTAAACACAATGTTATCGATTTTATTTGA
Source organism: Lathyrus tuberosus (assembly GCA_022829125.1). NCBI lineage: Eukaryota > Viridiplantae > Streptophyta > Magnoliopsida > Fabales > Fabaceae > Lathyrus > Lathyrus tuberosus. Next base: position 6,789,256 of record JALAZF010000341.1, on the reverse strand, counting down.
CATTGTGGGTTTTATCTCATATTTGTGTTTGTTGGTTTTACCGATATCCAGGTTTTTGTTTGTTAGTTTTACCTAGATCCATATTTTTCTACTATCTCACTTTTTATTGCAATTTGTTTTGAAAAAATTTAGGGTTTTCAAAAAACTACCATGAAATGAATAAGGTGAACGACGAAAGAGATGAAGCACGGGTTAGAGGTGGAAGAGATGGAAGGTTGACGGTTGGATGAAAGGTTTAGTCATTTTTCCCTCCTATTCGTTTCAATTTATTTTTCTTCATCTTAAACTTCTATCTCTATCTACTAACATTTCATTTTCAATTTGTCTTTCTCTTTCTCTTTCTCTGCTCTTTCACTTTCTTTCTCTCCATATAAACAGAAAAATGCTTGAAGAATAGAGATGACAAAAAGTATGATCCGGGAGCGACAATCTTTAAAGAGCACAAACTACAATGTTCCTCTTCCACTTTTCCAATTTTCCTTCAGGTTTCTACTGTCTCATCATGGAATTTTTTGTCAATTATTTTTAACTCAAGAAGTTGTGCGTGAAATTTTTTATTCTTTAAGTTATTATTTATATCTTGAATAAATGTATGTTTAGTTGAAATCTATAATTTCTGTTTTTTAATTTTTTTTACAAATTTAGCAAAACTTGAATTAGTTGTAAACATATTAATTTTTTATGCGTACAACATTTATCTTGTCATGCATTTTAGGTGTTTCATAAAATGTCTAATTGAAAATTTATGTTTTTTTGTCTAAATATGGTGAATGACAGAAAGTGTAAAAATGAAATATGGTGAGTGCTTTCAATCTATTTTTTCTCTATTTTATTATAAATTTTAAATTTATGGATTTTGTTGACTTTTTTTTCTTCTATATGATTCTTATTTTTATTTATAACTTTAACTTCTGCATACATCTAATTTAAGAAATATGGTAGATGGGTTTGTTAATGCTACAAGAGTTATTAATGGTTGGCATTTTTGTCATTTTGTTTTATCTCTTACTTTTTATTATGATATGTGTACAAACATATGTTGTCTTTATATATAATTGCACATTGATTGTCCCTTTATATTTATATGACAGTGCAGTAATTACACATTAGTTACACATTGATTGTCTATTTCATGAACTAGAGACAAAATTTTATAAGGGAGAAAAGTGGCTATTTGTTCGGTTACAAGCAAAGTGCTACACATATTTTTATACTTCTAACTTAACACAACTCTATTTGACTCTCTGTATTAACTTTTTGATTGTTTGCCATTGAGATTTTGCTTGGACTACTAAGAATCACCTATTTGATCTACTACATGAGTATATTATTTTTTGGTTCTTTGATGACAGTCATGCTTGTCATTAACAATCATTACTATTATAAAGTTTTTGATCACATAAACTTGATTGTATGCCAATTGGTTGCTTTGATTATATGACTTTAAACCTGCTGCTATCAAATTGTGGAGCTTAAATAACAAATTATTGTTGATTTTAATTCTCCATAATCACATATGTATATTTAATCAAAGAAATTCATATATACCATTATATATGCTTGAAATTTTAGAATGCTCTATTTAATAACTTTATATCAAATTTAACTTTCAATCAATAGCTTTATGCATCAAGGCTTGATGGCAGTCATTTATCACATATCTTATCTTTCAATGTCTTATATTTTGGCCATTTAGAATGAAAGTTCAAACAAACATAATAAATTGTTCTTAAATAAAATATCAAAGTTATCATTGATTTACTGCATAATTTTTGGCTAACTTACAGTTGCAGTAACACTTGTCACTTCTTACTGAAAGAACAGATAGAAGTAGTGACAAGTATAGAACTCAATCTCGGATGTTGATGCCATGGGTGGCTTGAACTGATTTCTCACACGTTAATTATAATGACATTTAATTATAGAGTTTTTCATTTAATATTTAATATTTTTTCTCTCTTTAAATTCAAATGGTTGTCGAACATTCCTTGTTCATGCTTTACTTTGATTGTTGGATGAATATTAGCCATGTGACGAAATATCCATGTGGTGTATGAACCTCAAGGCGTTCCTAGGCATCTCAGTCGCTTGATCATGAGATGTCAGTGGTAGCATTGAAACTTTGTTTCTCTTGACTTTATTTAACAGGTAGTTTGGTTTCAATGCTCGAGTTATTGTTTGATTGCAACTCTCATGTGTCGAGGAGTTGCGGTCTTGGCAGATGGAGGTGTTATGTGCATTGATGAGTTTGACAAGATGAGACCAGAAGATAGGTGTATATACCATTTGTTTTTTCATTTTGGTATTTTGTCATTGTTCTTTTTGGTTAACTTTTATAGTTGGTTCGGTTATCTAGGGGTTCCATTAATTGATATATGATGGCCGGTTCCAAAATGTCATTGTTGTACAACAAATGATGTTATTAGGGGTGGCTAAATATATTGTGGTATATCCCGGGTTTTGAGATGATGATGAAAAATGGAGTTCTTCCCCACTTATGTTTCACTCCCTCTGCACCTGAGCATTTGAAGTTAATTCCATACATAATACTGCATGGGCAATGTGGTGGTAAGGGATTGTTATTACATGATTTGTAGAACTAATTTTTTTGTTGGTATATCTAGGTTCTGTTGCAAGAAGTGGGTGGGTGTGATTTTTTTGTTATTTAATTTCTGGTTATTTAAACTCCTGCTACATGTATGTGGTTTACTTGTGGAATATTTGTTCTTAACATATGACATAGTTATATGCTTTTACATCATCTAGCCTACTATTCATGGTAGGTTTCAGTACAAACTACAATTCTTTTAACTAATGAACCAATTATCAATAGTAAACTTTGACTGCAATTTCTTAATTTCATGTTATTTTTAGAGGAAATGCGTGACTCACAATGTAGTTTTATATTTATATAGTTAAATCATCTATGTTGCATAAATCACTTGGACAAAATAATATATATTTTACAATTAAGTAATTCATTATATATATATATATATATATATATATATATATATATATATATATAAAATACCATATTAAATAAATTTACCCGTGCGGGAGCACGGGTATCTTACTAGTATATATATATATATATATATATATATATATATATATATATATATATATATATATATATATATATATATATATAAATAAAGTGGAATAATATAAGTGGTCATACCAAACCCATGCCTCCTCCTTACACCGCCCGTGTTTCTTGTTTTTACCATGTGCGTTATAAATTGTTTGTTAAATAATGAAGATATAGTAACATACATATTCAAACAAAATAAAATAAAAGAGACCAAACAGAAATATTTAAAATAATCATCAAAAAGATATCTCTTACTTTTTTTCTAACATCAAGTTCATTGAAATAAAACATTAAGGGTACTCTAAGCCTTTACAATCCAAAAAATTAGAAGTAATTTTCCAACAACAACAATTATGATAAACAATTTAATGAATTCATAGATATATCTTGATAATTAACATAGAAGTATTGAATATCTCCTAATTAACGTTGAATTCATACATATATCTTCAAATTGTAACTCACTTCGTTAAGTATAACATCATTTCTAGATTTCCATAGTCCCAAAATATCCGTCAATCAAATGATATCAATATTACCCTTTCTAGAGAAAGTTTTAAAGAATCTACCTCAACTTAAGAAAAACTTCCAAGAAGGTTCAAAGACACTTATAGAGAATCCAGTCCAAAATTCAATTTGCTCCCAAAAAATTTTCGACAACGGACAACCAAAGAAAAGGTGATTAAGATCTTCCTCCGATTGAAGACACAACACGAAAAGAGCATCATTACCCATTAGAGAAAGACCTCGTTTAATCAATTGATCTTTAATAGCCAATCAATTCAAGAAAAGCCTCAATCCAAAAGCTTTAATGTTCGCCGAAACTGCCAATTTCCAAAGAGTACAAAAAGCTCTACTTTTATCTTCCTCCATACTAACTTGAACCTTGGCCTCCATAAATCCTTTGTACCTAATAATAGAAATATAATTAGTGGATTCAATCTTACCCCATTCCACAATATCCACTGATTTAGCCACATGAACAGGAGCAGAAATAAAATTCAACACCTGAAGCTTTCTGTTTCCAATCGAGACTGAGTCCTGATGCAAAATCTCGCAGTCCCCCCAACTCCAAACATCATTTGACCAACTTCTCATGTCTTTGGCAGTGGTCCCTTTATCAATACTGAGTGTATACATGTTCGGGAATAACTCCGGCAACATTTTATCACCACACCATTTGTTAGTCCATAACCGAGTTACAAAGTCGTCGCCAATTTTATAGAAAATAGAACATGCAAAATCAAAACTCAAATTAGTAGATGAAGATACAAGTTTTGTCACATCCTTCCATCAAGTTGATGATGGAACTTTGGCGTTGCAACATTTCTTCGAAAGCATAAGATCCTTGCAATCAACGTGTCATGCCTCAATGATCTTCTTCCACAACGCCCGTTTCAACTAAAATCCTCCACTTCCATTTAGATAAAAGAGTCAAGTTAAACTCCTCTAAGCTTTTGATACCAAGACCACCAAAATCTTTAGCTTTGCATACTAATTCCCATTTAACCTAATGGATCTTCAATTTTTCCTCTGTTCCTCCTCAAAGAAACCTCTGTCGTATTTTATCGATTTATTTCCAAACTTTCATCGGAGCTTTACAGAACGAGAAAATGAAAATATGAAGACTACTCAGGACATAATTTATAAGAGGAATCTCCCTTCCACATAGCTAACTTAACTTTAACCTTTTCGATAACAGAAACCCACATATTTATCCTCCTCGAATTTGAACCAATAGGTAACCCGGTGAAGTTAAAAGTTGATTCTTCCACAATACAGGCTAACAAAATTGGAAGCGGCAAGAATGAAATGATCACTGACATTGATCCCAATCACTGACATTCTCCTACTTAATTATGGTCTTTGTTTAATTATTGTCTTTTAGTAAATCAAAGTTTTGGCACTGAATTAGAGATTGAAAAAAATTGTTATCTATGTTTTGCTATTGTGAAAAATATATTTTTACACTAAAGTTTTTTATACTTTTCGGCTACAACAAATTTACATAACTAAAGGCGAGACATCAAAGTCAGTGATTTTGCTAAGCTGACTTTTAATAATGTTATTGTGTATTAAGTTGTCGTATCCTAAATTTTGCTCGTATGTTTTTTATTTTAACTTTTTAGCATAAAAAATTTAAAATTGTAAGTTAGTTCAGTTGGCAGTTGAGTAGGATCTTCAAGCGCATGGTAACGAATTTGAATCCCATTATATCTATTTTTATTTATTATTTTTATTAAAAGTCAATAAAAGTCAAATATTGACTTTCTTTGATTTATTTTAATGATATTTTTGGTTTTTTTATTCAGAATTTTTTTCAATTATTATCTTTTTATTTTAGTTATTTTTAAATCACAAAATATCAACAAATAAAAAACACCAAAAACATGTCAAAAACTGCCAAATTGAGGTCAAATCAGACAAAAGAGAAATCAAAAAATTTTCATTAACAACAAATTTCTATCTTTCATATTCATACAAACTTAGATCCCAAGTTTCAAATTTGAATCAAGGTCCATCACAAACTTCCTAAAATATACGACCGACGACATGAAGAAGTATCTGATCATCCATGGACTACGTTTCAGATCTGATTTTGCCAAGTCCGTGGGCCTCCGCAGACCCCGCTGTCTCGAGGACCTCCTCCAACGAGCTCAGTCGTATATCGAGCTCGAGGAGTCGGAGGCAACGCAAATTGCCCTTGAGTCGAGACGCAAAGAAGGCCCCCGCGACCACAAAGATGAAGACTCTCCTCCCCGACGAGGAGGAGAAAGAAAGAAAATCGCCCCCTTGATCCTCGAGAACCGCGCGGACCAGCTGGCCGGTTCACGGAATACAACCCGCTCTACGCTCCCCGCGCGCGAATCCTCTCCGAGTGCCAGAACTCGGAATTTCTGAAAGGAGGCGTCCGTTTTCCGAAGCCGACTACTCCTAAATCAAACACTGACAAGTCAAAGTACTGCAGGTTCCACCGGAGCCACGGGCATGTCACAGAAGACTGCATCCATCTCAAAGATGCAATTGAAATCCTCATCAAGGAGGGGCACTTGAAGAAATACGCCCAGAAGAATGATACTCCTCGTCCCAGCTCCCGGGAAGCCCAGAACGTCGAGGAGACGACACCTCCTCCCGACGAGAGTCGGCTTCAGGTCGCCCTCAGTGTCACTCGACCCGAAGATTTCTTTGTCCCCGTAATCATTGAAGGCCAAGAAGCAATTCGCAACATGTGGGCAACCTTCCCCCACAAGGACCCCGTCGCTGCCCGTAGCACCTGGGAAGGCTTCCCCAAGGCAATGGTCATCTCCGGGGGTGGTTACGAGAAGTTGTCTGTCGGGTCGATCAAGAGGAAATTTGATGAACTGGAATCCGCAACGTCGGCGAAGACAACCACTCTCGAGAAGGTGTGGGGGAACTCAAACCCTATCACCTTCTATCTCGAGGAGCTCCCCAGAGGAGCGCCCAACGCCACTATCCCCCTTCTGGTCAGGGCCCAGATGGCGAATTTTGACGTTCGAAGGATCCTTGTCGACCAGGGTAGCTCGGTCGACATCTTGTACGCTCACCTTTCTGGGACTCTCCAACTCGACGAGAGACATCTGACCCCATACGTTGGCTCAGACCTGCAGGGATTCAACGGAACCACCACCCGACCACGGGACTACGTTGAGCTGATGGTCACATTCGGGACCGAAGACACAACCCGACAGGTGAAGACCCGCTTCCTGGTGGTCGAATGTCCATCCCTTTACAACTGCATCCTCGGGAGGACCACCCTGGCCGAGCTTACGGTGGTACTATCAACGGTCCACCTCAAAATGAAGTACTACACGGCTAGGGGACTAGTAGTGACGATGCACGGGGACATAGACGCGGCCAGAAGATGCTTCGACGCCGCCATCAAAGGCATGAGTTCCATCGGCACCAAACCCAAGACCCTGGCCAAGCCACCCCCGGACGCCGATTAGGTACCTCTCCCGCGCGTCAACGCGGTCGAACTCGACAGCAGGTTCCCGGGCGAACCCGATGAAGACGGGGCAGAAGACCTCGATCTCCAGGCGGAAAACAACGGGCGGCCTCTCCACCCAACGCGCCTCATCCCAAACAGAGACTTTGAACTCATGGTCCTCGGGGACGATCCAGACCGTAACGTGAAGATTGGCACTGGGATCCCCGACCTGGAGAAGGAGCAGCTGAAGGCGTGTCTAAGGGAGAACGCTGATCTCTTCGCATGGAGCGCCTCCGAGATGCCTGGCCTCGACCCCGAGGTGGCCTGCCATCAGCTCGCAGTAGATCCGGCCGCTAGGGCCATAGCTCAACGTAGGCGTAAGTAGTCTCCCGAAAAAGCAGAGGCTGCTGAAAAAGCTGTAAAAGACCTCCTAGAGGCAAATTTTATTTCTGAGACCAGGTACACAACCTGGCTGTCCAACGTTGTACTTGTCAAAAAGAATAATGGAAAATGGAGGATGTGTGTTGATTATACTGATCTTAACCAGGCTTACCCGAAAGACGGCTATCCTTTGCCTAACATCGACCAGCTGGTCGATAATTCTGCAGGTTACAAACTATTATCCTTCATGGACGCATACTCAGGATACAACCAAATTCCCATGGACAAGGTCGACAAACAGCACACGGCTTTCATGACCGAGTCGGGCAATTACTACTACAACGTAATGCCTTTCGGCCTGAAGAACGCCGGTGCGACCTACCAACGGATGATGAACAAGGTTTTTCGGGCTGAAATCGGCGACATGCTCGAGGTCTACATGGACGACATGATCGTCAAATCGACAGAAGAAATCGACCATGCCGTACACCTCAAGAAAGTGTTCGACACAGCGAGGAGGTGCTGCATGAGGTTCAATCCTGACAAATGTACCTTCGGCGTTCGGGCAGGTAAGTTCCTCGGTTACTACCTCACAGAGCGAGGAATCGAAGCTAACCCCGACAAGTGTAAAGCTTTTTTCGAGATCCCTACTTCGGACTCAAAGAAGTCAATACAATCATTGAACGAGATGCTCACCGCCCTCTCCCGCTTCGTCGCCAAGTCGACGCAGTACACACTCCCATTTTTCAAACTTCTCCGACAAAAAGCGGAGTTTGAATGGAGCGAGGAGTGCGAGCAGGCGGTCTTCCACCTAAAACAAGTCTTATCGCAACCCCCGGTCCTCTCACGGCCTGAGAGCGGGGAGACACTTTTCTTTTATCTCGCAATCACGAGTGAAGCTGTCAGCGCCGTCCTCATTCGAGAAACCCCGGACGGACAGAAACCAATTTACTTCATGGGCAAAGCCCTCCAAGGCCCCGAGCTCAGGTATCAGCAGATAGAGAAAGTCGCCCTGGCCCTCGTCACCGCGGCCAGGAGGCTATGCCACTACTTCCTCGCCCACACTGTCATTGTAAGGACCGAACATCCCATAAGGCAACTCCTTGGACGACTGGATATGGCGGGGAGGATGCTCAGGTGGTCGCTCGAACTCGTCGAGTTTGACATCTAATACGAGGGAAGGAAAGCCCTGAAGGCTCAGGTACTAGCCGACTTTGTGGCAGAGATGACCGTCCCGGAACCTTCGACCAACGGATACCAAAAATGGACGATCTATGTCGACGGAGCATCCAGCCCGAAGGGAAGCGGGGCGGGCATCATCCTCGAAAATGAGGAAAGCATCTTGATCGAGGTATCCCTCAAACTATCTTTCCCGACGTCAAACAACCAAGCGGAGTACGAGGCTTTCCTCGTCGGACTTCGGCTGGCCGAGGACCTCGGCGCCAAGGAGGTCAAAATCTTCACCGACTCCCAGCTCGTGGGCTCGCAAGTCCGAGGAGAGTACCAGGCCAAGAACGAAAATCTCATCGAATACTTGACCTTGGTGAAAGAAAAGATGAAAAAGTTCACCTCCGCGGAAGTAACTCACATCCCCCGCGAGCACAATGCCCGAGCAGATGTTTTGTCCAAATTGGCAAGCACAAAGAAGAAAGGCGGGAACAAATCCGTCATACAAGAAGTGCTTTCCCGGCCGAGCATCGTCAAACCCGCTCCAGTGGCGGACGTAAACGCCATTGGTGACAGCAATTGCTGGATGACCCCTGTATACGACTACTTCACGACGGGCAAGCTTCCCGAAGATCCCAAGGAAGCCGGAATGGTCAAGCGACGGGCATGCTCATACACGATAGTCGAGGACAAGCTATATCGGCGAGGGTTCTCTATCCCCTTCCTCAGGTACGTCGAGGAGACCAAGGTCCCCGGCATCCTCCAGGAAATCCACGAGGGAATCAACGCACAGCTCCTAGGCGGACGATCGTTAGCCCGTAAAGCACTTCGGGCAGGGTATTACTGGCCCACCATGCAACAGGACGCCAAGGAACACATCAAGAAGTGCGATAGATGCCAACGACACGGGGACATGCACCTCGCTCCTCCTAATGAGCTCAAAACACTGTCCTCCCCGTGGTCGTTCGCATGGTGGGGGATGGATATCCTCGGACCTTTCGTCCAGGGGTCGTATCAAAACAAATACCTCATCGTCGGGGTGGACTACTTCATGAAGTGGATTGAGGCGGAAGCATTGGCCAAAATCACGACCTTCAACATACTGCGTTTTTACAAAAGGAACATCCTCGCCCGATTCGGCGTGCCTCAAGCTATTGTCACCGACAACGGAACACAGTTCACCGACAAGAACTTCCAAGACTTCGTCTCCAAGCTAGGCACGAAGCAGCACTTCACGTCGGTCGAGCACCCTCAAACGAACAGACAGGCTGAGGCGGCGAACAGAGTAATCCTACGAGGATTGAAACGTCAATTAGGCAACGCCAAGCAACAGTGGGTCGAGGAGCTACACAACGTCCTCTGGGCCTACCGAACGACCTCACATTCCACGACCGGGGAGACCCCTTTTCGTCTGACCTACGGAACGGAAGCGGTGATCCCCGTGGAAATCAGGGAACCCTCGAGGAGGACGGAAACCCCCCTCGACGGGGACGCGAACAACGAAGCCCTGAGGGAAGAACTCGATTTCGTCGAGGAGACACGTTCGGGCGCTTCTCTTCGAGAAGCTTCACTAAAACAGAAAATAACACTGCGTTATAACGAAAAATTTATCAAACGTGATTTTCAGGTGGCCAGCCTCGTCCTACGAAGGAACCAGAAAGACTCGCGAGAGGGCAAACTCGCCGCGAACTGGGAGGGCCCGTACCGCGTCCGTGCGAAAACGGGGACAGGAGCCTATTTCCTCGAAAATCTGCACGGGGAAGAACTTGCTCGACTATGGAATGCTGAGAAGCTCAAACAATACTACAGTTAAGCACTGCCCGCGAACACTGCGATTACGGGGACGCACTAAGGTACGAGCGCGACACCCCTATACAGAACACGATGATCGAAGGCCGCGTTGTGTGTGCTCGAGGACTTTTGATCCGACAGGGATACCTCGATTGAGCTCCCCCGTCGTTGTACCAATTAGGCAGAACACCCAGCTCACGATGGGAAGTTCACGCCACGAAGCTAAGACCTCCACCGAGCTCTTAGCCTCGTTGAAGGTCGGAATACGTCTCCGACCACCCAACCAGCTCTCCACGCTGTCAGGGATTATCAAAGTCGAGCAAATCCCAAAGTCTTTATTACTTAGACAAAAACAAAGTGTAGAAATCTCTATTACTTGGGCAGAAACAAAAAAAGTATAACAAATGCTATAACATCACACACAGTATAAATCATACAAACAACACACGAGCAGATAAGCAAAAATGCATTGAAGCGGGCAGAAGCCCATTGTACAAATATTACAAACAAGTATCAAAAGCCTCTGGCACGCAGGCCGGGCATACGTATTGAAAAATAAATAAAACGGCTCACAGGCCGAACAAAACGAAGAAGAAAAGCCTACTCGGCGACAGTTCCTTCGGGCTCCTCGCGTTCATGAACCTCGTTCACCCGCATCGGCTGCACGATCTGACCGTTGACCACCTCAGAGTCGGGGTCAATTCCTTCGGTTATGAGGTCGGGGTTGAGAACCCGAAGCTGCTGCACGGCGTTCCTGAATCCTATGTCAGCCGATACGAGGTTGTCCTCCTCGGATTCCCGGAGCTTCGCTATCATCGCCGCCCGCGAGGTCAGCAACCTGTCTTCCTCAGTTTCCTCATCAGCTGGGCGGACAGCCTCCTCCAACTCGGCATTCCTTGCCAAGAGACGATCCCTCTCCTCTTCAATCCCGACGAGACATCTCCGTTCTTCCTCAGTATTCTTCAACTTTTCCTCCAACTTCCCTTGAAGCTCGACCTGGGCCTGGTTCTGGCTTTTGCAGTCAGCCAGCTCCTTGCCCACCTTCTCCATTTCAGCTGAGATGGACTGGAAACTCTCGCGCAACCTGTTCAGCTCGCCTTCCGGGCACGCATCGTCGTTCAGAACCAGGGCAGTCGCACAAACCCGCATCACAGCGAACACATCTTCCACCAGCGCCCTTCTCCGAGAGACCTTGTCGACGCCCAAGATGGCCTGAGCTTCGGGGGCACCCACGCATAGGGAATTATTCCCCATGAAAAAGTTCGGCCTCGAGTGACAAGGCGGGAGCATAAATTTTACAGCAGGGGGACTCTCGTTCTCAGTAAGGTCGATGGCCACTGTGTCCGCAATCCGCTGCCTCTTCGGGGAGACCTGGGGGCTGGGAGAGTCAATATCCTGGTGAGAGCCAGAAGAACCCCCGGTTGTCCGAGTGGGAACAGATTCCTGCATTCGGATCTGCTCGACACGACTTTTGCCTCCCTTCTTCGTAGCGCGGTTAGCCTTCAACTTCTTGAGGCGCTCCTCAGCAGACGACATCTTACCTGCACAGAAAAAAAAGAGGTCAGTAATTCGAAAAGAAGGACGAAGGGAAAGGAAGGTCGGGGAGACCACCCCACCTAACAGCTCGAGAGCCTCCTCGTCAGAAAACGTCTCGAGGAGAGCCCTAGTGTTGATCAATCGACGCTTCGTTAAGACCTCCCCATTGTCGCTAGAAGGAAGTCCCCGTTCGGCGTCACGAACTTGGCTTTGTTAAACCCACTGAAGAACTTGACTATGGCCTCGTGAGCCAAGCGATCCCCTTCACAGAGTTTACCAGGGCTGACGATATAGCTGTTCGTTCCTCTCTTGAAGTGTTCTTCAGTCCAGAACAACGGAAACCTGGGCACAAGGGCCTCCTCTCGCCGCCCATCCACTTCTTCGACGACCTAACGGTACACTGTATTTACGGCCTCATGTGTGACTGGCCTCACGAGGAAGTACCGATACTTGAAGTCTCGTACGGAGTCCAGATAAGTGTGAAACAGGCTGCTCACCTGCTTGAAGGACACCCAACCATGCTTGCCGTCGACAGCCTGCCGTTGAAGATGGAAAATGCAAAAAAATAGGGGCACCGTCGCCCCAATCTTCAGGTATTTGCATACGAGCTCGAAAACCCTGATGAAAGCGAGAGAGTTGGGGTAGAGTTGAGAAGGGGCCAAACGCAGGTGGGCAAACACTGACTGTTGAAAATCCGTGAAGGGCAAGCGCCACCCCGCCTCGTCGAACATAAACTCATATACGGGAAACCGCATCCCGCTATATGTCGAGCATATTCGATGATGTGGCAAAGGCCTGAACACGTTCCACGACTTCTGTGAACCTATTAGGCGGTGCTCGACAGTACAAAATATGTCGGCCTCGTTCAGGTCGACAAACTCGGAGATCATGTTCACTGCCTCTTCGCAAGCCCACTCGTCGGGAAGCCGCTCCCCGGCGCTGGTTGTCTCGACCATAGGTGAATCGGGCCCGTCGTAAATATCCAAAGATCCCTCGGCCACAGGCAATGCGTCTATTTACCTGAAAAGCAGAAGGAAATGGTGAATTCTATGACCCATATCAAATCCACCCCTTCCACCGTTGATCAAGTGAAAGGGCGAGGAGGGAACGTCGGGGAACGCGAACCCGCGACCATCCTCAGATCCGCGGGGAGCGAAATTGGGCGGGGCCCCGGGTTATTCGACCCATATCCCCGAGATAAGCGTCGGTTCCCCGGGGATTCCGTCCTTAATCCCCGGAATGTTCAACAAAAGAACTGAGAAACGTTCAACTCATGACCCCGAGATATTCTTCGTGTCCTCGGGGATTTCATCGTCTCTCCCCGCGAGATTCAACAACTAAACTATGAAATTCCGCCGTTTTCGTCGGATATTTCGTGATTTCCATGAGAACTTCATCAGTTCACCATAAAACCACCCTAAAAAGACAAATGAAAGGAGAAAAAAGAAAGAAACTTACTTGAAATAACTTCCGGTAGGGTTCCGGCACGGCAGTTGGCGGCGGCGTACGGCGGCAAAATAAGAGAAGGAAGAAGGAGTGAATCTGAGCAAAGGGGGAGCCAAAAGTGCAAATGGGACGAGATGACCCTTATTTATAGGGCTCTCACAAGTTTTGAGGGCTCCTAGGCAATCGATTACGCTACCCTAGCATAGCCGCCCTAGACAATGATGAGCTGCGACACGTGGCACACACTCTCCCAAACGTGTTGTTTCATTCCCCAACACGCGTCTTTTCATTCACCTCGTTTCAGACGTCCCGCGCCCCTGCAATGTTGCCCATCCGCGGCCAGTCTAGCACGAGCAGGACGACTCGTTTTTGCCCGGTTACTAACCGTTCCCTGTCTAGAGTCCCTTTCTCGGCTGGACCCGTCCTCGACATAGCACTGACCCTAAATTTATTGCCCTGACACCTCAGAGCAACGACTTGGGGGACTCTTGTTCTGGACTGGGCCGGGGTCTGCCCCTCAATTGAGCAGGCCCAACCCACACGTCCCGGGATGGCCCAACAAGGGCCTCTTAGCACGACCTATGTCGGGCATACGCCCTTCTCAGCATTGTCGGGCACACGCACGGTATAGAGCGTCAGGCAGGGCGCTAGACCTCCCCGGCCTTGCTCCTCCCCGACGCTCCGGTGCTCCTCCCTCGAGGAGCCATCTCCTTATACATGTCCTCCCCGCGAGGACACGTCTCTCCCCGACACGCAAGACTCCTCCCCGCGAGGACACGTTCTCATGTAACCACCCACTCCCGATGGAATCGGTCTGCCCTAATTCCGGAGATCTAGGAACGGTTACCCCAGGGCGAAGACCACGTGCTGGTCTTCACTACGCCACGTAAGCCCTGGCAGTTACTTGGATTAGGCCTGACAATCCAGCCCAATGCAAGTAATCGTTGGCCCTGCGCTGGGGGCTCTCTATAAATACCCTCTCACTTGAGAGGGTCAGGTGACACACTTTTTTACTCTCTAACCTTGTACTTGCATTTACTTGTGACCCTTGCCTTACTTGAGCGTCGAAGTACCTTGCAGGTACCCCGACCGTTTTTCTAAGACTTGTAGTTGTGGAACCAATCTTGAGCCTGAATCGATAGAGGCTTTTAAGATTGACATTTTAGACTCATGAAATTATTTTCTATATGACGAGTTACACTTCAGTTTTTCTCTAGATCTAGCGGCATAAAAATTCAAATGTTGTTCGAAAACAATATAGTTGCAATCATAATTTATTAAAATAGGGAAATATTTGATAAAACCATTTAAAACGAAAAGAAATTGATCTTTAAAATCAGATTTCAAATTTGAGAGTCAATTATAAGCCGAAATTAACATGATTATCTCTACTTAATTGTATGAAAATATTAATCTTTTAAAAACACGGCCCTGTAAGTTTTGAACCTAAACCTTTTGATATCCACACCAACAATTTTTCACCAAACCAATTACTTCCTTTGATTTATATTTATAATACATATATTAATATACTAATACTACTTCATATACATTAATATTACAACTAACATTACTCCTGCAACTAACATTAATATACTAATATTACTGCATTTATTAAATATTAAATAGTAACATTAACATTACTGCATCTATTAGTAAAATACATTTTTCTTTTGTAAAATATTTTTTTAATAGTTTATTAAAAGTTTTTTAGAATACTCGATAAAATAGACTAGTTATTAATTAATATTTAAACTATTAATTAATGATAAGTTTATTTAATATTTATATTTCAACTATTTTTAAAAAATTAATAAAATATTAATTTCATTAATTATTAGACTAGTTATTAAATAAATTATTTAATAGATTATTTCATTAATCATTTAATATTTAATATTTCAACTATTTTATTAAATATAAATAAAATATTAATATCATAAATTAATAGACTAATTATTAAATAGATTATTTAATATTTAATAAAATAATTATTAATAGACTAAATATTTAATATTTAATAAAGTAATTATATAATAGAATAAATATTTAATAAACTAAATAATTGAAATATTTTATAAACTATTTAATAGTATTAATAATATTTCATAGTATCAATAAAATTAAAAATATAATATAATATTAAATAATTACTAAATAGTATAAAATAAAAATTAGTTAATTAAATACATAAGTATTAATATGAAATAAATACTACTTAATTAAACACATAAGTATTAATATGAAATAAAAATGAATTTTTTAAATAATATGAAATATTAATACTAAAGCACTTAATGGAACATTAAGTAATATATAGTTGAAATAAATTAAGTAATGTTATTAAATGTTAAGTAATTTATTTTTTTATAAATATTAAGTAATTTATTAAATACTGAATTATTTATGAAATATATATTAAGTAATGTTAGTGGAAGGTTAATAAACTATTTTATCTATGTAATATAAACTATTTTATCTATTCAAAATATAAATTAATTAATAAACTATTTAATATTTAATAACCTATTTAATATTTTAATGTTTGAAATATAAAGTACTTAATAACCTATTTAATATTTAAAAAACTATTTATCAAGTATTTTAAAAAAACTATTTAATAAACTGTAAAAAAGTATTTTAAAAATTGTATAAAACTATTTAATAATGTTAATTAACAAAATAGTTGAAATATTTAATAAACTATTTAATAATATTAAAATTATTTCATAAAATAAATAAAAATATACTACTTCAGTATTACAAAAGTAGTTGAAATATTTGAAATATTTAATAAACTACTTAATAATATTAACATTAATATTAATAAACTGCTTCAGTATTACAAAAGTATTTTATTAAATAGTTTAATTTTTTCATATCGTTAGATAGTTTATATTAAAATACTTGATAAATAGTTTTTTTTTTAAATATCTTTTAGCCGTTTATTAAAAAGTTTTTTAAAATACTTGATAAATAGTTATTTTGTAAAATATTTTTTTAGCAGTTTATTAAATGATTACTTTATTAAAATACTTGATAACATACTTTATTTAATAATTAGTCTATTAATTAATGATATTAATATTTTTAAGTAGTCGTGTAGAAATAATATAAACAAAATGTAAAGTTAGGCTAGTGGTTAAAGAGTATTTAGTTATGGCAAAGGGCATGAGTTCAACTTTAATCATAAATAGAAATTAAAATTCAAGTATTAAATTTTTTTTTTTAGTTTTTTATGTTTATTAAATTTTTACTTACAATGGATAGAGTAAAAATTCACAAAATGAGTGTAGGTTTGGACATGAATAATTATCCACGAAAATAAGCGGGTATGGACATAGGTACCCACCATATATATATATATATATATATATATATATATATATATATATATATATATATATATATATATATATTTATCAATTTTATTAAATGAATCACTATTAAACTTGTACTAACTCAACAATATCTTGAACTTTTTTTAATAAAAATTTAAAATGAAATGATATATTATTTTTTTATTAGAAATACAGGTAAACGAATATGGGTATGAATATTTAGGAATTCATAGAGTACGGGTACAAAGTTTAATACACACGTGGATGTGGATTCGAGTACACTGATTTTTTTAAACCACGGATATGATAACAGATACTATAGAACCATATTCAAACGTGGTATATTGTCATTCATATTAAGTTTTAAATAAAAAATGTAATTGAAATCTATGACAAAATATAATTTTTTTATTATGATACTTAATAAGAGAATAATCTTCCTCGTACATATCTCTTGTATCTCTTGGTGCAATAAAAAATTTAAAATTAAGTAGTTTTTCGATAGAAAATGATTATGTGTTGGTGGACTTTAAATATAAAGTAAATAAAAACAAGTAATTGATTGATTATGAAAAAAAAGTTAATTGAATACGAAAAATGATTTTTTGGATTGATTGTAGAAAAATATATTAATTGTGAATAAAAAAGATTATGACATCTTAATTTGATTTTTTGATTAATTTGTTTTAATTATTTATTATAAAAATAGAGTTTTATTACAAACAAACTATGTAATATGTGTTCTGAAAATTCAAAAATTAAAAAGATGATTATCTAATTAAATTCTAATAAAATAATTTATTTATTTAAAAACAAAGTTTTAGAATGAACAAGTTGTGAAATTTATGTTTTATGAAAATAAAGATTAAAAATTTGTACATGTAATTAATCTCTTTTATAAAGATTTAATTAATTATTTTTAAGATAAATATTAATGCTTGTATTCTAGAAAAAAGTAAAGATTGAAAAAGATTTATATTTAATTAATCTTTTTTATAATATTTTAATAATTAATTAATAAAAAATGAGTTTAGAACTAACAAACAACGTTTAAAATCTGGATGACTAAATATATGCCATATTTAATTTAAATTTTAAATTTTTTTTAAAGGTATAACTTTTTTTTTTGAAAATATATAAATCTAAATTTAATAAAGTATGATGTAATACTTGGTTAACAAAAAGAGTTTTTTTTAACTATGTATGTATATCTAAGCAACATTGATTTATAATTTGGATAATGCAATTTGAATTAAATATAAGTAGTTGTTGAATATATTAAATTAAAATATAATTTCCTACAAAAATTTAACTTGAATTGTGAGAACTACAAATTCCATATTTTGTATTATGTTATAGAGGGAACTTAATAAGAATTATCTTAAATAACCAAAAATTTCAAATTTAAAACCCAAATAACAAACATTTTAAATAATATGTATAAAAAAAACCTATGTTTTAAGTAAAACAACAAAAACCGTACATAAGAGAATGTGTCACAGGCAATGATACATACACTTAAAATTGCCTTCAAGCGTCATGTCCATTAGGGCATACATTGTGAACATGTCAATGTCTATGACGCCTGAATTGTTGCTTTAAGAGGATGTGCCATTTCCTCTAACGCGCACCCACTACACCAAAAATAAGAATAGACAGCACCAAAAAGACAGCGCTTTTATAAAAAAGTGCTGATAAAAAGAATAAAAAAATTTCGCTAAAAAAAAGCGCCGTAAAAGACAAGCTTTAGAAAGCGCTTTTAAAAAGCGCTGTTAAATTCCATAAATAGATTGCACCTTAGAAAGCGCTTTTTGGAAAGCGCTGCTATAGGTATTACTTTAGACAGCGCTTTTAAAAAGCGCTGTCTAAAGGTAACCTTAGATAGCGCTTTCAGAAAAGCGCTCTTATAGGTCTCAAATTCTTTTCACTTTAGAAAGCGCTTTCTAAGGAAATCGCTCTTATAGGTAGCACATAAGAAAGCGTTTTCTGAAAAGCGTCCTCTAAGGTGAATTAAAATATAAAACAAACACAAATATTTTTTTTAAAACTAATTTTTTACATAAATTTGAATCAGTAGAATTAGACATTATATAATATATTTGTTGAAGCTAATTATTTTATAATTTAATTTTAAAATAGCATCAACAATTCCTAATGCTAATGTATTATTAATTTTTAATTTTATAGTTAGTGTTTATTAGTTCTGAGGCTAAAAGAAAATAAACTCAAAAGTTTTCCCACATTTTTTTTACATTTCCCTCATTTTTACTTTAGAAAATTTTTCCCTCTTTTTTATTTTTTATTTTATTTTAGAAAAAATATTTCTAAAACCTAATATCTATCCACCTTTCATTTCTACATATCTCACGTTCTTCCCTCACGACCGCCGCTCACCAAAATTTTCCGACGATCTCCGTTCACCGATCTACACGTCCTCCATTCAGTATTCTTCGACGAAGAGGTAAGGAATCAAACTCCTAATCCTTTTTCCTTTTTTTTTTTTTTAATTTATTTCTTCTTTCGTTCACCACCGTTATCTACTCTTTTACATTGAACTAGTAGCTTTCTATTTTTCTCTAAACTCTATTGTCTTTCTCCTCTTCTATAATTTCTTGTATTTATATTTTGGGTTTTCTATTTCTTGTATTTTAGGGTTTGTGATTTGTGAAAATCTTTGATTATTTTGGTCATTTGGGCTGTGTGGTTTCTTCTGATTGATTATTCCTACTTAATGTTGTCAAAATAATTTGGTGTAGAACCTAATTGTCCCAACTCTGCCTTGTAATGCGTATTATGTAACTCTGTTTTAGTATAACATGAATTCTTTTTCATTATTAATCAATGTATCTTCAGTATGATATATTTTCTTTTTCATCAATAATCAATGTATTTTCATTTGTATAAGTTAAAGTTGTAAGGAAACAAATTCTATATGGAAGATTTTCTTATGTATGTTATATTCTCTCTGTAACAATAAGTAAAAGTGAGGAATGATAACATCGAAAAGTTATCTTGTAAATCAGTGACTGAAACAGTATTTAGTGATATATCAATTTGTTCTTAATACTGAATACGATTCATAATTTGTTCTTTAATATAAAACGGTGAATAACGGTATCGGTACCAACACCTTTCGATACTGTTTTGACATATTCGGCTTTGATTTGGTTATTTATCATTTGTTGAAGTATGGGTTTAGTGGTGTCTAAACTGAATAAATTGATGCAGAGGTTGTAATGTGAGTTACTCGGGCCGGCTACATAAAGTAATACTCAACCTGAATACTTCTTGTGAGGTACAATTACAAACTCCTAAAATTCATCTTTGTCATGTGTTTTTGAATTATTACATGTTTTCTACTTAAAATTATCCATGTTTTTGTCTTTTTATTGCACAGTAATATTTAAAGATGATTTCTTTTAACTTTAATTCAAGACTATGTCATTCTTTATTGAGTAATGTATGTTAAGCCTGAGATGCGTGGTTAATTCATGATATATGCTCATTAGTGGTAACTTTGTTATAAATCATTTGCTGCTGCAATATATTTTAAAGAACTGTCTTGATGACTTTTTGCTGGGACTGTATTTTTGTTTATGGATGGTTTTTGTAAATTATACCTTTGTTGGCACTATATTTGTGTACTGATGCAATATATTTAAAAGAACTATCTTGATGAATTTTTGTTGGTGATGTGTCTTGCTCTTTTAAAAGAGAAAAGGCATTCTTGTGATAACCTAAACTAAAACTTATTGAGATCTTAGCTAGGTAATGTAGCTTAAGTAGTTGTAATCTAAACTTGTTAATGGGTAGAAGTTTCACACTCAAGTGTGGAGTAAGGGAAAAAGACCACAAATTATGGGATACACATAAAAGGTCTAACATAATGATAGGCCATGTTTTGAATTAGATATTTTTCTATCTATTTGTATAATCCTTTAATTTTTCAATTATATAATGATTTTCTATCTATTTGTAGAATGATTTACTATTTCTATAATGTTTTACTTTTTCATTTATATAGTATGTAGTTTTTATTATGTATTTGTATAATGATTTACTTTTTAAATTATACAATGCTTTATTGGCAATTTGTGTTGTATCTATGTTGTATCTTTTCTTGATATATCTTAACTTGCTATTGTGCAGCAAGACTTATACATTGAGAAAAATGACTGGACAATGCCATGGAACTAAGAGGAAGAATTCAGGTAATAATTACTGTGTAATAATTACTGTGGTTTACTAAATAATGCGTATTTTGTTTTGTTATGTAGTATTTATCGGATATGTCATATAATTTATTATTTTTAACTAAATAATGCGTATTTTGTTTTGTTATGTAGTATTTCGATGATATGGCGTGTCCTTATTACACGAGGAAGCAATTGCAAGATACTAAGGAGGAATTGTGCGAATTTTTTATTGCAAGAAGAATTCTTTCTTGAATGTATAGTTTTGTGAATGTAAATTCTAGTTTATTGAAATGTAAATTCTATACAGGTTTGAAACCATACAATAGAATTTGTGCGAATTCTACATGTAAATTTTAGTTTATTGAAATGTACAAATTCTATACAGGTTTGAAACCATACAATATAAGGAATTGTGCGAATTCTGCATTAATGTAAATTCTAGTTTTGAAATAGAATTTGTTAATGGAAATGCGTATCCATACTGGTTTATTGAAATGTGAATTATACAGGTTTATGGAAATGTGAATTATACAGGTTTCTGCATAAAAAAAAATGGTTAAAATGGGATTTTAAAAAAAAAATCTTCAAAATTATACGTAGACAAAAGACAGCGCTTTTGAGAAAAAAGCGCTGTCTAAAGGTATACATTAGACAGCGCTTTGAAAAGCGCTGTCTAAAGTTCCCCTTTAGATAGCGCTTTTAAGGAAAAAGCGCTCTCTAAAGGTATATAAAAAAATCATTATACGTATACATTAGACAGCGCTTTTCTAAAGTCCCCCTTTATAGAGCGCTTTTGAAGAAAAAAACGCTCTCTAAAGTATATAAATTTTTTTTTAAAACTTTAAACGTATACATTAGACAGCGCTTTTGAAAGCGCTGTCTAAAGTCCACCTTTTAGAGAGCGCTTTTTCATAAATAAAAAAGCGATGTCTTTACCTACGACAGCGCAGGCTTAGACATCGCTTTTAAGCGCTGTCATAGGCCAAAAAAAGCGCCCTCTTTTCCCTTGTTTGGCGTAGTGGTACCTATGCATTGTATTTATTTTTAAAATTAAAGTTATAATAAAACAATTGTCACAAAAAGAAAAAAATATTTATATTATTACATTTAAATAGAATTACAATGCTAAAAAATTTTGTAAACAAATGTTAACGACACGCTTGATCATAACGGCCACAGGTTCCACAATTTAGTGGTGGCTTTTGCTGTTGATGTTGCTCACGATTTCCCGAAGGTTGTTATTGTAATCATTTTGATTAGTGTGTTGCAAAGAAAAAAATAACCGAGCGCATCGCGCGCTCGAAATACAACGGAGTCGTCACCGAACTTTATTTATTCCAAAAGGAAAGAGAAAATATTGATAAAACACCTATAAAAAAAAAAGAAATGGTCGTCGCAACCAAGAGCAGGTTTGGAAGTCGGTTATGCAATGGAAAGGTATTAACACCCCTCACATCCATTGTACTCAATAGGATCCATTTAGTTAGTTATATGAATGAATTTTAGCGTGATGTTAGTTTGCAATATTCTACTTATTGAGCGAGAAAAAGAAAGAAAATATTTTTTATGTGTTTTTTTATTTATTGTGCTTGACAAGATTTCAAAATCCCACTCCTACGTATCTCCAAGTGCGATGCAGAACTCAAGGCTACGTAGTTCTTTGTAAAAAGAACTGTGGGTTGATTGATTTTAGAGAGTGGTACTTTAGACATTTTGAGTGGTTAAACCTTTACTTGCTGCTCGCTCTTGGAGGCTGAAGTCTTTGTTTGTTTCGCGTCGAAATGGATATGGCATTCTCATTTCTGAAAAAGGTTTTCAGAGTCGCACAAGGGCGAAAAAAAATTGATTGGTTAAGACTGATTTTAGTACGATACGATTATTCATACAGAGAGCTATACACTAGTATCCAAATAATAGGAGAAAGAGAAGGTCTACATCCAATTGATCCTTTTTCTTCTAATTTAATATGAATAATGTATGGAGAACTAAGTCAAGGTTCTTTAACGGAAGACGATCATGCGCATTGGGAGCTCTACAATAATGTCCAAATAATCGGAGAAGGAGAATGCCTACACCCAATCAGTCATTTCTTTCTATAGCATAACTGACTTAATTCAATTAATTAGTGTTTTAATACGGAAGACGAGTGTTCGAACATGGATCTCTACAGCAGTGTCCAAACACTCGGGGAAAAAAGGTATACACTCAATCGATCCTTTTTCTTTCAAGTTGTCGTGAAAAATCAGATGATAGGTATTTAATTTGATTAAGAAGATACACTCGATGAAGATCGAGGTTTGATTCACGGTGATGGTTTTTTAACAGATGGCAATTATTTAAACGAGGAGCTCTACAACAGTGTCTAAATAATCGGGGAAAGAGAAGGTTTACACCCAATCGATCCTTTTCCATCTGATTTATGAAAATATGATTTAATCGAGTTGTGAAAATAGGTTTGACGAAAATTCGTGCAAAATAATCGAGAAGATGCGGAATGAAATGGGATGCACGAATTATAACACGAGGTTGCAAAATAGGCCTGGTCATGGACCTAGTCCGGGCTTGTCACATATTGATAACGCGAGGTCACGAATTCTCTCGTAAGGCTGCGATTTTTTTTGTAAGGTTGCAAATTCTTTCGTATGACTATGAAAGTTAACGCAATGACAAGCAACGCAAGGCCATGAAAGGCTGACGCGTGGAAATTGAAAATGATTGCTAACATGAAGCATATCATCGCAAATGAATCGAAATGTACATGAAACATAACGTAAAGAAGCGAAAACGTAACAAAATGGAACTTAACGTATGCGAAGCATTACGTAACGCAATGAATTGTGCGAGACACAACAAAATGGCATAACGCAACAAAAAATAAAGTAAACGCAACGAGAGTTCACGTAACGTAACATACCGTGTGAGATGTAGCAAAAACGTAAAATGAAACACAATGGCAATGATTTGTGAAATGTCACACATAAACAAAGCAAAATGAATCGTAACACGATGAAATATTACATCAATATATCGAAACAAAAATCCAATGGAATAACGATATATGAATTACAACTCAGCGAATTAATATCCGATTATACGCACACAGTGAAAAACATAAAAAACAACAACAATAACCACACATTTTTACATTTAAAATGCACCGAAACAAAATATTACACCATTTAAATGAAAATGACTCAGAAATACAAAGACAATGGCGTAATCGGATCAAAAATACCTACATATATATAAAACATCATTTATCACAAAATGAAAGAACACTTAATTTAGATGATTACCGAGTGAGTAGACTTGATGCTTTTGTGTTGTTAATAGTGGTGGTGAGGTAATGGTGTCGTGATGTTGTAGCGGATCGAAGTTTCGACGAGTTGTTCACGATTGAAGTTTCACGGTTGTGTGTGTGTGCATGGATACTGTTGCAGCAAGGTGATGTTTGATGGTTTATGCGCAGCAATTTGTAGTCTTCTTGGCTGTGTTGTTGAGGTTTTGGGGTGCGGCGGAGGGAGAAACTGATTATGATTAGTTGGTGGTGGCTTGAAGGTGCAGGCCGGAGTTGTAAGTGTGGCTTCCGACGAGGAAATATGATGGTTATTACTGTTGTAGATAGGTGGATCTCATAGGATGAAGATGGTGTTTTAAGAATAAAGTGGTTCTTTCAAATATGAAAAGATAATGATGCACTGAGTTAACAGTTCATGGTGAAGCTGGGTTGTTGAAAAAGGATGTTTACATGGTGGTCAAGAATTGGTTTATTGGCGGTTTTGATGAATGATATGGGTGTGCTGCAGAGGTTTTTAGCTTGTTGGAACAGAGGAAAGGAAGAGGAAGGTTGACTGATGTTTGGATCAAGGCGGATAAATAACTGAAGGCGTGATGGTATAGAGAAAAAATAGGGTATCATTTTCTGCTCTTTCTTTTTTATAGGATTGCATTGTGCTCTCTTTTCTCTTCTTTTTTTGATGATTTTTTCCAAAATCTAGAAAGAAAAAAGTCCTCAAGGTATAACGTTGCGTGTGTGTTTGTGAAAGGGCATCATCCTCTCCTTACGTCTTTATTCATTTTTTTTCCTTTTTCACTTAATTCTGATTGGTTAGGAGTGAAAGTTGTGGATAACAATCCAAGTTATTGAGATGGGATCAAATGTGAGATGTTTATTAACATCAATGTAATGGCCAATAGGGTTAGCATAAAATAACAAACAAATTAGGGTTTTCACCATTAAATGTATTGCCAAAATTACCCTTGGATATTTTTAGATCAAAAATAGAATTTTAATGCAATAAAATGAAATAAAATCAAATGTTTTTTGATAAAGAAAATAAAAATCAAATTATTATTCATTTATCTCTATTTATTATTCTTGATATTTTGACAAAAAAGAAAAAAAAGAAAAGTAACTAAAATGAATAAAAATCGGTCGTAAAAATGTGCGAAAAGTAAAATGAATGCAATAGAATAATCTACACAAAATATACTTATGTAATACAGACAGATAAAGCTCAAATTTTTCAATAAAAACGCTCGATTGAAAAGGCTCAGACTGATCAAAATGTGATCGTAAATGGGATCAAAAAAATAAAACAAGTACTCCAAGTTAAACTACGAGAACCATAGATCAACAAAACAAACAGTTGTGGGTCCGACCTCAAAAAATTTCCGCCCGCTAAATTTACGCAAATTTGAGAAACGATTCAACTGGACTGTCTGTAAAACCAAAATTTTATTCTGATTGACATTTTAAGCATTATGCGGAAAGAAATGCATGTTATGATATGTAGATGATGGAAACGTCTGGTAAATGCGTTGATTTATTGATCGAGGGCCATAATAGGGGTATGACAGTCGCCGCTATTTAAACATCTTTAATTGGAGGATATGAAGAATTCTTGTCTTCAAATCATCATGGTCAAAGATAGTTTTAATACCAAACAGATCCAAATTTTTTCCCTTTTATTCAATGAAATGATATGTTATGGTTATGAAGTGCTCAAATGAAATGTTAGTATTGACTTTTCATTTGGTAGCAATATGAGAAATGAATGAATGCATTGAGATTAAGAAATACTCTTGATTTCTTAATCATCGAATGATATGAATGAATGCACTGAGATTAAGAAATACTCTTGATTTCTTAATCATCGAATGATATGAATGAATGCATTAAAATTATGAAATACTCTTGACCTCTTAATCATTAGATGATGTGAATGAATGCAATGTGATTAAGAAATACTCTTGACTTATATATCATCAGATGCTATGCAAATACATTGAGATTATGATAGGTCAATATCAACTCGAGCGTTAATACTTCTTCAACAATTAGTTTTGGGTGATCATGTTCAGCCACTCTCCCTGAAGGTAGACCTATGGGGAACAAGTGATTGTATCCGGCCGCTTACACCAAAGATAGATTCACTAGGAATTGAAAATTTTTGGGAATCATATTCAATCGTTCTCGTTGAAGGTAGACTCCTCTGGGGATTAAAAGGATCGTATTCAGTTGCTACTTAACATTTAAAAATCATGTTTAACCGATACTTACTAACGGTAGATCATAACAAAAATGTAAACATTTTATACAACTCTACAAGGGATGGATTCATAACAAAGCATCATATTCGACCACTTTTCATCGAAGGTAGATTACTTCACATGAATCATATCCAAATGCAATTTCTGGGGAGGGGTAGAATGATCTAACCGCTTACGATGGAGGTAGATTACTAGCAACATCGTATTAAAATTATTATCATTGAAGGCATGCGTGCTAACCATCAAGAAATCGTATTCAGTCACCTATTCACTGAAGGTAAACTCTTGAGAAAAAATATCATGTTCAACCGCTTCTCACTGAAGGTAGATGCTCTTAACAAATTAAATACATTTGTTCTTACATTAGACTCTTGTTAGGGATATAAAAAAGAGTCTCCGGGGAATAAACTCACAGGAGAGTCGCTGGAGATATACAGAGAACATTCAGTGAAGCTTGTCTATTGGGGAACTCTTTCCAATCAAACTCACTGGGTAGATTGTTAACCTGAGATATCCTTGGGAAGAGATGTCTATCTTAGACAAATACTTCAAAGAAACTTGCCGAGGATAAACATTGTTCGGGGTACCTTTCTATGGAATCCTGCTGAGATGAAACTTGCCTTGGGAGTTCATGAAGCATTATAAGAGAAATTTCCAATGGAAACTCTGTGGGGAGATATCTGCCGGGGAAACAAAGCAAAAATTTCGTTGACACTAGAGCTTACTAGGGGAAATATCAATCACTTCACTGGAGAACAACCTCATCTTGAAGTTGATCGTGACTTTATGAGTCGAATGGGGGTTACTGCAAGTATACAGTTGTATCGCGTAGTTTTAAAAGATTATCGATCCCACAGAGACTAGAAATCGAACGCACCGTTATCTATCGTTACTATGTTTATCTAAGGCTAATCAGAATTTGGGTTTTTTAGTTCAAACGGGAAATTAAAATTTGGGAATACTAGTTATGAATAAGTTATCGGTACATAATTCGGTAACCTACGTAGAATTAATTAAACCTAAGCCTATAGAGATTTATCACCCTATTCATCTGTAGGAAAAACTGGTTTAAAAGCCCTCAACTCACACTCCCGTGGTTCTTGCTTTGGACTATACTTCTAAGTCAATACGTCTGCTCTCGCTAGCCCGTATGATGTTAAAAATACTTTTTGAAAACTAATTAAACCCAATTAACTTTAAAGCGCTTCCGCTGTTTTTAAAACTAATGCCCAATTTCAGCTATCCGGGTAAAGCCTCACACTCCCGTGGTCTCGACTTTAACCTATGTTACTTTTTTACTCTCGTAATAAAAGTTGGGTTTTATATTAAGAAATCGAAGCCAGAAGAAGGATTGATTATTGATTTTAGCTTAGAGAAAATTAATTCATTTTAGTTACTTCATTACATACCGATAATATCGGTTTAGCTCGACATAATTAGGAAATTAAACGCAAAGGCAAGGAAATAAATAAACACAGACATAACTAAGAAATAAATAAACAATGCTTGAATTAAATAACGAAAACCTGGAATTCAGTAATAACAGCAATAACAATCCCTCCACAAGCCGGTAGGTTCTTGCTTGAATGTAATGAATTGCGAAGGTTGAAGGCAATGAAACAAAGAACTAAAACTAAGTTGTAATAGTTTCTCAGTGTGAGAAACTATCACTTTTGTTCGGTAATGGTTAACAAAGAAATGGAAATGCAAAGTAAAAGAAATGAAATGAACTAAAGTTCTGAAAACAAATAGGCAGCAAGACGGTACACTTTGAAAGCAAAATTGGCCACCCTTTGTTCTTCGTAAATGCTTGTATTTATAGGCTCAGCTGAGGTAGCAGTTGGAGAGAATTCAGCCACTTACACTGACGGTTACTCCACTTGGACCTAGTAATCTTCGGAGGATATGGCATCGTGCGAAAACTGCTTTCTCTGAAAATTCGTAGACACGTTTCTGCTTCAGTGAGTGAATTTGAGCGCATGACGATCGTGATATAGCGTGACGGTCGTGCTACATTTTGAGGCTGCCATGGTCATGGCATATCCATGACGATCGTGATATCAGCAAAAATGGATTTCTTCAATTTTTCTTCTCTTTTCTGCTTTTCTTGCACATTTTGGTTCTTTTCCACACTTAGCATACTTTGACTTGTGAAATATGATTACCTGCAAAAACACTTAAATAATCTAGAGAAAATCGGATATTAGACGAAAAACGGAATAAGAAACTAACATAAATCGAAGTAAAAATATGATATAAATTCGTGTTATCAAACTCTCCCACACTTGAATCTTTGCTTGTCCTCAAGCAATCAATCTATTAAAACGGACAAACTTTATCAAATGCACATACCTGGCATACCAATGGTGTTAAAAAAGAGTTTCTTGTTAGTTAGACGGGTACTAGTGTAAAACACTAAGGATACAATAACGACACAAAGCAACAAGTTTGTCATAGACCTCTCTTTTGTATAATTCAGTCCAAATCATTATATTATAGTTCAACCATAAGTTTTCGTATCTATTTTACCCGGTTTCAATCTGACGCAATCACATTAAGCCCTTTGCCTTATTCACGCACGTAGTGGAGTAACCGGTTAGTGACTTTGATCCCATTTTCTCACACGGGGCCTGATACACAAATGTGGTAACCCTTTATACATCCCATTCATAGATTTCGGGGGATCGAACAGCAGTTCGCCCTACCAAGTTCAGAATCAGGTACCTCTGAACCAATCAACAACGGATTTTCTTTCTTTTTCTTGCACATTTTCACAACTGTGAGAGTTGTTGCATAATCTATTTATTTTTTTCTCGGCATATAGATAAGAAAGATTTTTTTTCTTTTTCTTGATTTGGGCATCAAACACTTATATTCATCGGTTCCCCACGTGGCTTGTGATATAGACGGTGCTGACTGCTAGTATAAACTACTAAGGGTTACTTTAGGACTGAACTCAAGGTATCATATAATAAGTGTCGAAACTGATATCGCATACGCAAGAGGTCTAAGGTGTCAAGACGGTATCGATCTTGTTAGCACTTTCCCAGCTTCCTAACATAGTTTAAAGCTTGGTACGTCACAGATGAGAACTAATCATAAAAAATTTTCGTTATGGCAGAATAAAGTGAGGAAATCTGATAACTGAACGAAAATATTCATATATTACTTTGATAAGGAAAAAGAAAGTACAAGAAAGGGAAATAAACGGAAATAAATCTAACTCTCTCACACTATATCGGACATTGTCCTCAATGTTGCGATATAAAGGGGAATAAAAAGGAAAACTAAAAAGAGAAACAAAATACAAAAAGCAAAATAAAATCAAGGTGGACCACGTCCTCTGCCTCTAGAGCGTCCTCTTCCATGCTGCGCTACGCGATCAGGAATGCCCACGTGATGGATGTACTCGTGTAAGCCCTGCACTCGTAGTGTCAATGCACTCATCTCCTCGATGACACCGTCAAGCCTTTGACCTTGGTCAACTTGCCCTTGCTGAATTTGACGCATAAGTGTCATCATTTCATTCTGTTGCTGGGTTTGTTGCCATATAGCCCTCAAGATTTCATCATTAGTAACTGGGTCTTGGTCAGGGCGGCGACGTCGTCTGGAGGTCGAAGGAGCATCATTGGCCGGCGGTGGTTAGTTTTCAGGGGCGTTATCTATTTCTTGCTCCATCTCATCAACAGGTCCCTGTGCTTGATCATCTGGAGCAGGCGCATTTTGCTCAGGAGCATTAAGATCAAAAAGCCAATTGCCATATTCTGAGGGTCAATGCGACTCCTGCAAGGCATGATGATACTTCTTACGATTTTGGCTCGGACCATAGGATGGTATTTTCCATCTCGTCGTAACTTGATGAGCTGAGAGTTTCTGCAATAATATATATCACGGAACACTGGAGGCAAGGAGGGTAGTCTAGCAAGGTCGTTTTCCAAATTCAAACTGTTTGCAATAGAGGTGACAATCCTTCCAAAGTAGAAAGGTTTGGAGCCTCTAGCACAGTTTGACTGTATGTGTGCTAGTAAAAATGGTGCGGCATTGATTAGCTCCGGATGAAAAATACAATAAAGGAAAAACAACTCTTTAGAATTCACCTTATGGTTACTATCTCGTGCAAAGATGGTGCTTCCAAATGCGCGGTGGACGTATCTGACGGATGGGTTGTGGATGAATGTTGCGTTAAGGCTATCCCAGCTGTCGACTGTTGTTCCCGTTAACTGATTCCATAGTTGGAACGCTGCTTGATAGAAAGTTTCCTGCGGTACTCGGTGATGGACATTCTCGCCATGTTTGAAACCAAGCATCTCGGCAAGACGATCTTGTTCGATTGAGTACTCTTTGCCAAACATGCGGAACTTTGCGACTCCGGATAATTGGTTCGTTTCGCCCGGAGGGGTTATGTAGGTAAAGGAACTGAGGAACTCTAAAGTGAGGTCTTCGTAAGTGGGCCGGCTCTGAGTGCAAAGCTGCCAAAGACCGGCATTCTGTAACATCCATTGAACTCCCTCAAGCATTCCGAGTTCTTCTAAGCATGCAATGTCAACATAGCGGGTCGGTTGAACGGAACGGCGGTAGAAATCGATATACTGAGCTCTTTGGCATTCTCCCGCCTCTCCATCTCAGAAGTTTAATGTAGATAAATCTGGAATTTCACGTGCCATTGTTGGGTTAAAGAGGATTTTGGAAAGAAAGTAGGTTATGTAATGTGAGGGTTTGTGAAAAAGAATTGGCGTACGGTGTGATTATATAGGGTAGTGGTAAGTTGAATGGTTATGGAAATGATTAATGTGGTTCAAATGGTAATGGGACGGTTGTGGAATTGTAGAAGGTAATGGGACGGCTGGGGTTTGAATGAGAGAAAGAAGAGGGAACGAGTGAAATAATTCTGTTTTAATGCAGAATCTGTTTCAAACCCGCGTGACGGTCGTCACGGGGTCGTCACGATCGTGACGTCCACAATTTCTGGGTGGTGAATTTGTTTAATGACAGACACGATTCCAAACACATTAATTCAATATCAGGTTATAAGAAGCACATAGAAATAGCAATATAGTGCATACAAAGAGATAAGTAACAATATAACACAAATTAATATAGAATTAAAAGAATAAGAATGGAATTTGAAATCACAAAGATTTAATAGCAGCAGCAAATGAAATTATTATTTAAAACCAGAAGAGTGCTAGTTAAACTACTAGCACTGTATGAAAACTGTATGAAATCAAATTATTCCCAACATGAAAAAATGAAAACTGAAATAATGTAAATTGTTCTAAAGTAAAATGCATAAAAAGTCTTGAAAATAGGGTGCTTCATAAATCTAGCCAAGGCGTTTCTTCAAAGATGCGATGGCTTGATTTAAATGATCAAATTGTTCCATG
Organism: Lathyrus tuberosus; assembly: GCA_022829125.1. NCBI lineage: Eukaryota > Viridiplantae > Streptophyta > Magnoliopsida > Fabales > Fabaceae > Lathyrus > Lathyrus tuberosus. The sequence continues at coordinate 6,757,415 of JALAZF010000341.1, read as the reverse complement.
GTCAAGTCCATAAGTCCAACAATATTTTGACGCACAGTGTTAAGCTCATCCTTTACTGAAGTGATTTCTTTATGATATTCATCCATAGTCTTTAAAATAGAATTCAGATTAGAAGCATAATTAGTGGCATCAGCTTTAGGAATGTCAATGTTCTCTTGGAAATCCATATAGTCAAGATCATGGTAATGAGGGGGTGTTTTTGGGTCGATCTCAGGTTCAGGCACGGGTTCATCAAGGTTATATAGCCAGTTATGTCGATCGTGCACACTTGTGCGTTCATGATTTGGAAGTGTAAAGTGTGGTACGACAACATTGTTATTAAAAGCTGGAAATGGTTCGGACCTTGGTCCCTAATCATAGCCCTATTGAAGCAAAAGGTGATATTCATGGGTCTAAATTCTCCAAAGGGGTTAATCTTAGAAAGTCGGGTTCTGAATCCCATAGCATCAGCTATCTTAGTAACCAGGCTACCTATCAACATTGGACTGTTATCATTATTGATAAGTTTGCAAAAATTATTCAGCATAAAAGTAAGTCCATTTACCTCTCTAGACTGAGAAGCACAAAACATAATAAAAAGCTCGTCCCTCGAAACAGTGTTATCACTCTCAGGTTTACCAAATAAGGTATAGGCCAGGATCATATGAAAGTAACGGAAAGCAGGGTTATGTATTTCTGTTGAAAGCATAAGGTCCATGTCAAAATCAGGTTTCCCTGAAATTCTACCCCAAAAGCCACTCAGCTCTCCAACCAACTCCAAGTCCTCTTGAACCACAGAGAAAACATGTGGTACTTCAGGAAATCCCAAAAGATCCGACAGTTCCTTTATGGTGAACTGGCAGCTGTATCCAAATAATCTAAAGGTAATTCTACCCCTGGTTAAACCTTTTCCACAGTGAGGGTTATAACTTAAAGAGCTCAGGAATTCTAAAGTCAACCTACGGTAGCACTTATGTTTCTGATTGGCAAAACCCTCCCAACCTAACTGGCTAAACAGAAAGTCTACGCTCTCACCTACACCTAAGGCGGTCATGGTGGGTCTGTGGCCGAATTTTGTCAAGGCAAAAGGTCTAAGAGACAAAGCCTCATAGCGATGCCACTGTGCTCCATCTCTGAATTCTACTGGCATGTTATCCTCGTTTGCCATTAGTTAGTACTTTTTGCAAAAATGAAAGCAGAAGAGGCGAACAGAGAGAGTAGAAAGACTTTATAATCCTGTAGTTTTTTCAATTTTTAAGATCAACACAATATTTCCAAATTACATTTAAAACGATATAAATGAAACTGAAAATTCGCAAAATTAAAACAAAACATAGAAAGCATAAAGAAACAACAAATATAATGCATAAAAAACAAAAATTATGGGTTGCCTCCCATCAAGCGCTGTTTTTAACGTCGAAAGCCTGACGAATTCAATTAGATGCTTAGTTAGGAGGTTCGGTGGGCAACTTTAAAAGTCTTAGGCAGTTCAAATAATCTCTATTTTCAATGTTGTGATAGTGTTTTAGACGTTGTCCATTGACTAAAAATGGATTACTATTCCTCCCCTTTATTTCTACCGCTCCACTTTGTAGAATTTTTGTAATTTCGAAAGGACCGAACCATCTAGACCTTAATTTCCCAAGAAAGAGTTTTAATCTTGAGTTAAAGAGGAGTACAACGTCTCCCACACTAAATTCTTTTCTAGATAAACACTTATCGTGCCATCTTTTAGTTCGTTCTTTATATATCTTAGCATTCGCGTAAGCATCTAATCTTAACTCTTCTAGTTCATGCAGATCTATGATACGTTTTTCACCTGTGGAATCATACCTTAAGTTCAATGTTTTAATAGCCCAATAGGCTTTATGTTCTAATTCCACTGGTAGATGGCAAGATTTACCATAGACAAGCTTGAAAGGTGTAGTTCCGATTGGTGTTTTGTAGGCCGTCCTATATGCCCATAAAGCTTCGTTGAGTTTTGATGACCAGTCTTTCCTAGAGGTGGCTACGGTCTTTTCTAGAATTTGTTTTATTTCTCGGTTTGAGACCTCAACCTGTCCACTTGTTTGTGGGTGATATGGTGTTGCTACGCGGTGTCTTACTCCATATTTCGATAGTAATTTGTCAAATATTTTTGATATGAAATGAGAACCACCGTCACTTATGACAAGTCTCGGCACACCAAATCTGGGAAAAATTGTGTTTTTAAAGAGCTTTATGACTACTCGTGCATCATTTGTAGGAGAAGCTATTGCCTCAATCCATTTTGAAACATAATCGACTGCTACGAGTATATATTTATTTCCAAAGGATGATGGAAAGGGTCCCATAAAGTCAATCCCCCATACATCAAAGACTTATACTTCTAATATACCTTTTTGAGGCATCTCATCGCGTCTTGATATGTTACCAGTGCGTTGGCACCTGTCGCAGTTTAGTATTGCGATGTGGACATCCTTCCAAAGGTTGGGCCAGAATAGGCCGGATTGCAAGATCTTAGCACATGTCTTTGAGGTACTAGCATGTCCTCTATAAGGAGCAGAATGACATTGAGAGATGATGTTTTCTATTTCTTCTTCTGGGACGCAACGACGGAAGATACCGCCGGCTCCTCTCTTAAACAACAAAGGTTCATCCCAATAATAATGTTTTAGATCATGAAAGAATTTTTTCTTTTGTTGATAAGATAATTCTGGTGGAAGTACTCCAGCTGCTAAGTAGTTGACTATGTCAGCATACCATGGCAGGGTTGTGTGCATGTTAATTTCTTCCACGACTTCTTCCATCTTTGGGTCATTCAACTGTAGAGTAGACATATCACTTTCTAGGTGGGCTATGAGTCGTTCATATGGGAAATCCTCATTAATGGGTACTGGCTCTGGTTTAATGCCCTCTAATATGGATAAGTGGTATGCTACTATGTTTTTGGTTCCTTTCTTATCTTTGATCTCTAAATCAAATTCTTGTAGAAGTAGGATCCACCTTAGCAGTCTAGGTTTTGCATCCTTCTTGTTAAGTAAATATCTAATAGTTGCGTGAACTGTATAAATGATGATCTTAGCTCCCACTAGGTAGGAACGGAATTTCTCAAGGGAAAAGATCACGGCTAGAAGTTCTTTTTCTGTGGTAGCGTAGTTCATTTGGGCGGAATCTAAAGTTCTACTTGCATAGTAAATGGCATGAAGTTTTCTATCCCTCCTCTGTCCTAAAACTGCACCTATAGCATAATCACTTGCATCACACATGATTTCGAAAGGTAATCTCCAATCTGGTGGTTGCATGATAGGTGCGGTAATAAGAGCTGTTTTCAGCTGTTCAAACGCTTTTAGGCATTTCTCATCAAAGATGAATTCAGCGTCTTTCATTAATAGACCGGTAAGAGGTTTAGTGATTTTCGAGAAATCCTTTATGAATCGTCGGTAGAAACCGGCGTGTCCTAAGAAACTTCGTATTTCTCGTACAGTTTTCGGAGGTTGAAGATCTTTTATAATTTCTATCTTGGCTTTATCTACTTCAATTCCTCTCTCAGACACAACGTGTCCAAGTACAATTCCTTCATTTACCATAAAATGGCATTTCTCCCAGTTTAATACAAGATTAACCTTTACAAATCTTTCCAATACCATTTCTAGGTTCGATAGACATCCTTCGAAGCTCTGCCCACATACGGAAAATTCATCCATAAACACTTCCATAATGTCATCTATAAAATCAGCAAAGATTGACATCATGCATCTTTGGAATGTGGCAGGTGCGTTACATAGTCCAAACGGCATTCGCCGATAAGCAAATGTACCATAGGGGCATGTGAAGGTCGTCTTTTCTTGGTCATCAGGATGAATAGGAATTTGAAAGAATCCTGAGTAACCGTCTAAATAGCAGAAGTATGAGTGTTTAGCCAATCTTTCCAACATTTGGTCAATGAAAGGCAATGGGAAATGGTCTTTACGAGTGGCTTTATTTAACTTTCTATAGTCGATGCACATTCTACTTCCAGTTACAACCCTTTTTGTTATAGATTCACCTTTTTCGTTCTTAACAACTGTAACATCTCCCTTCTTTGGAACGACATGTACTGGGCTTACCCATTGACTGTCTGATATCGGGTATATGATTCCTGCTTCTAAAAGTTTTTTCACTTCGTCCTTGACTACAGTGCTCAAGATCGGGTTAATCCTTCTCTGATGTTCCCTAGAGGATTTACAGTCTTCCTCCAGCATAATGCGGTGCATACAAATAGAAGGGCTTATTCATTTAAGGTCAGCGATGTTATAGCCTAACGCAGTTGGATATTTTCTTAAGACATCTAATAGTTTCTTCGTTTTGGTCTATCCTAAGTCTGCGTTGACTATTACAGGTCGTTCGAGAGCTTCGTCTAGGAATTCATACCTTAAATTTTTGGGTAATGTTTTCAGCTCTAGGGCTGGGTTCTTTGGGCAAGGTAGATGATCTGGTGTAAGTGCTAAGCATTCGCTTAGGCTATCGTCTTGATAAGGTTCACGCCAGTTATCATCTTCAAAAATCGGAGGTATAGGAATTTTTAGAATATCTGAATATATGGTCGGTTCCATCTCGATTTCTCTTACGCACTCATCTATGACATCTAGTAAATAACATGTGTCGTCTATGGCTGGAGCTTGTAAGAATTGTGTCAAGATAAATTCAACTTTCTCTTCACCGACTTCAAAAGTTAGTCTGCCTCTCTTTACATCTATAATTGCTCCAGCAGTAGCTAGGAATGGCCTTCCTAATATGATAGGAGTAGTAGAGTCTTCTGTAATATCCATGATTATGAAATCAGTGGGGATATAGAATTGTCCTATACGAACTGGAACATTCTCTAGTATACCAACTGGGTATTTAACAGAGCGGTCAGCTAATTGCACAGACATCTTAGTTGGTCTTAATTCTCCCATATCAAGCTTCTTGCAAATGGATAAGGGCATAACACTAATACTGGCTCCTAAGTCGCATAGAGCTTTGTCTATGACGAACTTCCCAATTACACAAGGTATTGAGAAACTACCTTGGTCTTTCAGCTTAAGAGGGATTTTGTTTTGAATTATTGCGCTACACTCAGCAGTAAGCGTAACTGTTTCGTTTTCCTCAATCTTTTTCTTATTGGATAGGATTTATTTTAGGAACTTAGCATACGAGGGCATCTAGTTGATGGCTTCTGTAAAGGGTATCGTGATGTTTAATTGTTTCAGAAGTTCAACAAATTTCTTAAATTGCCCTGCAGTTTTAGAACTTTTCAATCTTTGAGGATACGGAATAGGTGGCTTATAAGGTAGCGGAGGCACATAAGGTTTTTCTTTGTTTACATCCTCTTGGTCATTATCTTCCTTTTCCTTGGGTTCACTCTCCTTCTTAGATGTTTGGTCGTTAGCATACTTTTGGTACATGGCTGGATTTTGAAGTCTTGGGGCAATGGGTCCATCTAATTCTTTTCCACTTCTCAGTATAACAGCGTTTGCATGTCCTTTAGGATTAGGTTGTGGCTGTCCAGGAAATGTTCCAGCAGGAGCAGCAGTAGGTGCTTGTTGTTGAGCCACTTGGGAAATTTGTGTTTCAAGCATTTTGTTGTGAGTGGCCAAAGCGTCTAATTTGTTTGCTAACTGCTTAATCTGTTCACTAGCGTGTACGTTTTGATTCAGGAACTCTTTGTTTGTCTGAGTCTGGGTAGCTATAAAGTTTTCTATCATCAGTTTGAGGTTAGACTTCCTAGGAACATTTGGAGTAGCTGTTGCAGCCTTTTGATAACCTGGTGGTGCAGCAGGTGCTTGACCAGGTGCATACAGTGCATTGTTGTTTTTGTAAGAGAAGTTGGGGTGATTCTTCCAACCAGGATTGTAGGTATTTGCATAGGGGTTTGCTTGAGCATAATTCACTTGATCTGTAGAGGCTCCTGCTAAAACTTGGCATTCAGGGGCAGCGTGTCCAGCTGTTCCACATAATTCGCAGTTTGACGCTACAGCAGCCACAGTGGCTGTGGGTGTCATAGTCAAGTTGTCTATCTTTTGAGCAATTGCATCTACCTTAGCACGAACGGAATCTAGGCTAGATACTTCGTACATTCCTCCTTTTGGTTGGGATTTCTCCACTTAAGTTCTTTCACCTCCCCATTGGTAGTGATTCTGAGTCATGCTCTCGATTAGTTGTTGGGCTTCATCATAGGGTTTATCCATGAGTGTACCACCAGCGGCGGCATCTATTGTCAACCTTGTGTTGTACAAGAGACCATTGTAAAATGTGTGGATAATTAACCAATCCTCAAGACCATGATGCGGGCATATCCTCCTCATATCTTTGTATCTTTCCCATGCATCATATAAAGACTCGTTGTCTTTTTGTCTGAAGCTATTGATTTGTGCTCTCAGCATAGCTGTTTTGCTTGGCGGAAAATATCGTGCCAGAAAGACCTTCTTTAAATCTTCCCAAGAAGTAATAGAATTTGATGGCAAGGATTGCAACCAAGCCCAAGCTCTATCTCTTAATGAGAAAGGGAAAAGACGTAGTCTTATGGCATCTGCCGTTACACCATTCACTTTCACTGTGTATGCATACTGCACAAACTTGGTTAGATGTTCGTTCGGGTCTTCTGTTGGGTTTCCAGAAAATTGATTTTGTTGCACAGCAGATAACAGCGAGGGTTTCAACTCGAAATTGTTTCGGTTGATAGCTGGAGCGACAATACTGTTGTGAGGTTCTTGTTGAGATGCGGCAGCATAATACTTAAGAGGTCGGTTCTGTGGTGGATCTTCCACGTCTGGTCCTGATTCGGATTCAAGTTCAGGATCTGATTGAGATTCAGGTTCTGATAAAGGAAAAGGGATATCGTGAGCTAAGCAGTATTCTTGGATACGTCTTTTTACGGTAAGAATACGTTCAGGTTCGTCTGTTGGTCGTACGAGGTCTTCGCCAGAAGAGCGAGTACTTGGCATACAATCAACAGAAAGGGAATTTTGGTTTTTGCCTTAGTCTATACGACGTAACAAAGGAATTACGATGTCGACTTAATTAGTCCCCGGCAACGGAGCCAAAAACTTGATCGCGACTTTATGAGTCAAATGGGGGTTACTGCAAGTATACAGTTGTATCGCGTAGTTTTAAAAGATTATCAATCCCACAGAGACTAGAAATCGAACGCACCGTTATCTATCGTTACTATGTTTATCTTAGGCTAATCAGAATTTGGGTTTTTTAGTTCAAACGGGAAATTAAAGGGAAATTAAAATTTGGGAATACTAGTTATGAATAAGTTATCGGTACATAATTCGGTAACCTACGTAGAATTGATTAAACCTAAGCCTATAGAGATTTATCACCCTATTCATCTGTAGGAAAAACCGCTTTAAAAGCCCTCAACTCACACTCCCGTGGTTCTTGCTTCAGACTATACTTCTAAGTCAATACGTCTGCTCTCGCTAGCCCGTATGATGTTAAAAATACTTTTTGAAAACTAATTAAACCTAATTAACTTTAAAGCGCTTCCGCTGTTTTTAAAACTAATGCCCGATTTCAGCTATCCGGGTAAAGCCTCACACTCCCGTGGTCTCGACTTTAACCTATGTTACTTTTTTACTCTTGTAAAAAAAGTTGGGTTTTATATTAAGAAATCGAAGCCAGAAGAAGGATTGATTATTGATTTTAGCTTAGAGAAAATTAATTCATTTTAGTTACTTCATTACATACCGATAATATCGGTTTAGCTCGACATAATTAGGAAATTAAACGCAAAGGCAAGGAAATAAATAAACACAGACATAACTAAGAAATAAATAAACAATGCTTGAATTAAATAACGAAAACCTGGAATTCAGTAATAACAGCAATAACAATCCCTCCACAAGCCGGTAGGTTCTTGCTTGAATGTAATGAATTGCGAAGGTTGAAGGCAATGAAACAAAGAACTAAAACTAAGTTGTAATAGTTTCTCAGTGTGAGAAACTATCACTTTTGTTCGGTAATGGTTAACAAAGAAATGGAAATGCAAAGTAAAAGAAATGAAATGAACTAAAGTTCTAAAAACAAATTGGCAGCAAGACGGTACCCTTTGAAACCAAAATTGGCCACCCTTTGTTCTTCGTAAATGCTTGTATTTATAGGCTCAGCTGAGGTAGCAGTTAGAGAGAATTCAGCCACTTACACTGACGGTTACTCCACTTGGACCTAGTAATCTTTGGAGGATATGACATCGTGTGAAAACTGCTTTCTCTGAAAATTCATAGACACGTTTCTGCTTCAGTGAGTGAATTTGAGCGCATGACGATCGTGATATAGTGTGACGGTCGTGCTACATTTTGAGGCTGCCACGGTCGCGGCATATCCATGACGATCGTGATATCAACAAAAATGGATTTCTTCAATTTTTCTTCTCTTTTCTGCTCTTTTCTTGCACATTTTGGTTCTTTTCCACACTTAGCATACTTTGACTTGTGAAATATGATTACCTGCAAAAACACTTAAATAATCTCGAGAAAATCGGATATTAGACGAAAAACGGAATAAGAAACTAACATAAATCGAAGTAAAAATATGATATAAATTCGTGTTATCAGAAGATCAACACCACTATCATCATGACTTCTGAACAACTGTTGCAACTTGCACTGAAGAAGAACTAAGTATCCTCTAAGAATAACTCTTTGTTCTTGATGATGCCTAAACTTATCATTTATTTGACTTGATTTACGCATGTTTTCCTATTGTTTTTATTCATTTTTCTACTATTATGCTAGATACTTGCTTTGTTTCTGGAAATTCACTGATCAGGACCTGTTTGTGAAGATACGAGGCGAAATGGATGAGAAGCGAGGAAATGTAGCAGACAAGCACCTCTGGTAACCCCAATGGCGTTCATCCCAGGGGTGCCATGGGTGGTCCACGCACCAAGTAGTGGGATGACCTAGTCATGGCCACTTTGTGAGCATGGCGGTCGCCATGAGGGGTGTGGCGGTCGCCACCCTTTGGAATGACCAAACGGTTACAAACCAGCCAAGCTTGGTCTCCAAGGAACCACAGTGGTTCCTACTTTTTCTCCATGAAGTTGAAGCAGTTCCTAGGAATTTTCTAGAGTTTTGGACCCCTATAAATACCCCTTTCCACACCATTTTCAAACCATTCAAACTCTGTGCAAACTTAAGCCCTTATACTCTCAAATTTGTCAGCGATATTCTCTTCACATCGGAGAGGTATTGCAGTGTCGATTGAGTCTGTATCAATTTTGGAGCACCCTTTATTTCTGCAACAATTTATTTTGGCCGTTTACTTTTCGTCAAGATTTACTTTCCGCGCTGCAATTTATATTGGATTCAAGACTCCGTTCGGAGCAAGTTTATATATTTGTTCATAATATACCTTTATTTTGTCTTGCCCTTTATTTTCCTTGCCTTATTTAATCACACTTATTCCTTCTGTCTTAATTATTTTTCTTTACATGCAATTATGTTTAATTCCGCAATTAAAACCGTTTATGTTTTGTTTTCCCTAAACATGTCCGGCTAATTTACTTTATGTTGAGATGTGAGGAGCGTCAATAGAAGAAGCTCTACACATTGTCTCCCTAGGATTACTTTTGTGGGCTGTTTTGGTTTAAACACAATTTTTCTGAACTTGTTTTAATCTGTGAAATTGGTTTGTCTTTGGTTAGCCAACACCGCGGAAGCACTTTGTTAACTAATTAGGAAACATTAACTTTTCTAGAAGGAGGCTTTAAAACTATTGGCGGATGCGTTTATAGGTTTAGGATCCGGTACTTAAGCGAAAGCTGAAGGAACCTTTTTAAGTTAATCTTTCCAATCAAAATTACTTTCCCGTTAAGTAAAGAGTCTAATTTCTTAAAAGTGAGTTTAATACTTTAACGCAATTCGCGCCCGCCATATGTGACAAATGGAGGGTATAAATTAGAGAGTAAGTTCGGTTCTGAATACGCGAAAGTGACAGTTCCTGTTAAATTAGTTCTTTTCTAAATAGCAAATATTGCCCCATAAGCTATCTTAGTGGAGATGGTCAGAGTGTCATCGATTATGTGAATTACATTTCAGCATTGTTATTTATCTGTCTTTATTGAATCTTTTTATTCAGCTTCCTTAGTTTTAAAATATTTCACTCGCCTTAGCTAAACGCTGTAACAACTAGTAACAATAATCTTTGACTTTTGGTCTCTGTGGAATCGATATCTTTTAAAACTACACGATAGGCTGTGCACTTGCAGTTAGTTTGTTTACACCCGATCAATTTTTTGGTGCCATTGTTGGGGACCAATTACATCAAGTATTGCAACTTATTTTTTACACCGTCTAGACTTGGCACCTCATTACCGGTCAATGCGAAGAACTCGCAGCACTGGTAATTTAGTTGATCCAATAGAAGAACCCGAAAGGTACGCACACACACGTCTTTTGCTTTGAAAGATTAGAAGAGCGATGGCTGAAGAACATAACCAAAGACCTCTTAAGGACTTTTCCCTTTCTTCTAATGAAGAGCCCCACTCGAGTATAGTTAACCCAGCTATCGCAGCTCATACTTTTGAGCTAAAACCCGCTCTATTACAGCTGGTGCAACAAAATCATTTCAATGGTCTCCCTACTGAGAAGCCGAGCCAACATTTAAAAGTATTTATCCAATTAGCGGATACCCTAAAAGCCAATGGTTGTCCTCCTGAGGCGATACGTCTGAGACTATTTCCTTTTTCCCTTAGAGATAGGGCACGATCATGGTTAGATTCCCTTCCACCCAATTCAATAACCACATGGAATGACTTTAAGAAAGTATTCCTTGCTAGATACTCCCTCCTTCCCATATTATAAGAGAAATTTACTTTTTAGATTCATTGAATAATTAATGTATCTGGTCTATATATAGACCAGATACATTAATTATTCAATGAATCTAAAAAGTAAATTTCTCTTATAATATGGGACGGAGGGAGTATTTCCCACCAAGTAAGACTGCTGTCCTACGAAACCAAATAACTAGATTTACCCAACAAGACGGCGAATCTCTCTTTGATACTTGGGAAAGATATAAAGAACTATTAAGAGCCTGTCTGCACCATGGTTTAGAACAATGGTTGATTATCCACACCTTTTACAATGGACTTCTCTATAACACTAAGATGACCATCGATGATGTTGCTGGTGGTGCACTGATGAATAAACCCTACCTCGAAGCATGCGCTCTCATCGAAGATATGGCCCAAAACCATTATCAATGGGGGATGAAACGAGCATCAGTGGAGAAAAAGTAGCCCAAAGAAGGGATATATGAGGTCAGTTGTCTTGACATGATGAAAGCTAAGATTGATGCTTTAGCCCAAAAGGTAGAAAGTATGTCTGTAAAACTTACAGCTACCATAGCTGCAGTGCAACCTGGATACGAAATCTGTGGAACACAAGGGCACATAACTGCTGAATGTAGTCTCTTAGCTGAACTAACCCCAGACCAAGTCAATTATGCTCAAGGAACCCCTTTCTCTAACACATATAACCCTGGATGGAGGAATCACCCAAACTTTTTGTATAAGAACAATAACCTTAATCAGAACTCTGTACCCTAAAGACCTCAAGATTTTCAAGCCCAAAGACCAACACAGCCTATACAAGCCGCTCCCCAGAATTCAAATTTAGAGAAAATCATGGAGAACTTCATTTCATCCCAAACTCAGCAAAATAAAGAATTCTTGAACCAAAACATTCACATAAATGAGCTGATTACCCAACTGGGCACTAAAGTCGACTCTGTGATAAACCACAACAAAATGCTTGAAACCCAAATTTCTCAAGTGGCCCAACAACAAGCTGCCAAGGCTATGCCAGGAGGACAATTTCCTGGACAACCTCAACCTAACCCAAAGGGGCATGCTAATGCTATTTCCCTAAGAAGTGGAACCACCTATGATGGACAAGCAGACCCTAGGTTGGTAACGCCGGAACGACCAAAGAAGAATGTTGTGGCCGCACCTGAGGAACAAACTAAGGAGAATGTAGAACCTTAAAAGGAAAAGGAATCCAACGTTAAGGAAGGAGTTAAAAATGACCAAGCCTATACACCACCTCCTCCTTACAAGCCACCGATTCCATATCCGCAAAGACTTAAACAAACTAAATTAGATAACCACAATTTCATCTGAACCACAATTAGGGTTTTGAGGAAAAAGTCAAATGTGCCTTTGACTTTTGACTAAGACATGCTCCCAAACCTTGGGACATGATTCAATACACCCTATATCACCTATGGAATCTATCTATTAAGTTTTATTTAGGTCAAGGACTTGATTTCATAGAGGATCGCACAGTTTGGAATTCATCTGATAAAAAGTCAACTGTGTACAAAAGTCAAAGTTTGACTTTTTGATATTTTTCACAATTATGGTTCCTTAACCTTAAAATGATGTTAATGTGTGATTGGAATCATCATTCATCAAGAAAAACAAAAGAAAGTGGGATAACTTGTAAAAGGGGTAACCATAAAAACTTAGAATTTTTCTAAGTTATGCAACAAAATGGCTAGGGTACCAACTTCCAAGGATCATAACTTGAGATCCAAGCAACCATTTTGAATGATCCAAAGATGGATTTGTAGCTCTCATTACACACTTTAAAAGTTTCAACTACATCTCATTCCAATTCCTCAAGGATTTTAAGTTATGGAGTGATCAAAATGACAAAAACATGAAAATGGCACTTTTTCCAACACTTAGTGAAATTTTCACTAAGTCGGAATCTGTTTCACTTTTTTCAAAATGTAGGGGCATTTTTCACTTGGATTAAAAAATTGTCAATACAAACTATGATCACACATATGTTGTATCATATGAGAGCTTTCTAAAATGGCAAAGAACTCCACCAAACTCCATCTGAGCTAGGAGTTATGACAGTTGCAACATGCCTTGCTGCAAACTTTCTTGGCAAGGCAGATTTGTACACAAGGGCTCGAATTGCTCAAATTGTGCAATTCTAAGCATGCTTATCCATTTGCATAACTCAAGGGGGAACAACCAAGGGACAAACACTGATTCATCAGCCTCCAAAGTCCCAAAATCTACAAGTAGCACGCCAAACCTAAAAAGCCAAAGATGCTTCAAGACTCCAATTTTGTTTTGGAGCATTCAATGGATGCTTAGAGGTGGCATGTATTAGAGAAAAAATGAACACTTCAGTCAAGTCTTATCCTTGAATCAAAGAAGCATAAGCCTGTGCTCTAACCTCTAGTCAATGGCTAGAGGAGACTTGAGATTCCAAAGTGATTCAATTGGCCAAAGGCCTGCTGCTGCCACCACTCACTATTGCTTGTAAAACAAACTTGCTCTACTATAAATAGAGCTCATTTATGCTCAGTTTAAGTACACCAAAGCACTCAAACTGATGTTTTCCTCAAAATCACCTTCTCACTTCCAAAATTGCCTTCTAAAGCAAGTCACTATCGGGTTTTGAGTTTGAGTGCAATTCCAACCAAACCAATCACACACACACACACACCTCATAAACATCATATAGAAGTGATCCAAACACTTAAACAACATCTGGAACACCAATTTCACAAAATCACCAGCCAATTGCTCAAGTTCTTGAGAGATTTGTAGTTGGGGTACCATCTCAAGTTCTAGATCATTTCCATCCATTCCAAGCATTCATACACACTTCATAGCACCTAGGGAAGCTGTTCACATAATTGGAACCAAACTGTAACACCTCCAACACAAAACACGATCACCAGCTGCAAGAGGTAAGCCACAACTTGGTCATCTCTTAATCTATGCATATTTCCTCGCACAATACTTTTGCCAAATGTTCATAATCATGCATAGAATGGTTCCCCTCAATTAATTGCTTTGAATGAATCGTGTATAGAATTTCTCAGCCTTCATGCAGAATTTAGGGTTCTTGAGGTTTTGTCTTGATTTCTTATTCCATGCTTAAAATAAATGAAATTAAATACCATAGACATGATCATGAGGTGAAAACGAGTAGATTGATATGTGGATTGTGTGATTTCATCAAGTATTCAGTGAGATTGGATAGAAAATGTAAATCTGAGCAAAACTCCCTTCGCGCGTGTTCTTGGCCCATGTTCTTGGCGCCTTTTTCATAAATTCAAATATTTGAATTTTTGTGATGTTATTTAATTGATTCAAAAATTAATTTCTCTCTGGTTTTTAATGATTTTGAGTCGATTCTTTTTTTAATAATTCACAAAAATGTTAAATATTTTATTTTACCAAAAATTCCCAAAAATATTATTTATTTCATGTACTTGATATTTTTGCAAAAGAATTATTTTTTATTTGTTTTTAACATTTAAAATATTTTTTCTTTCTTGATTTTCCAAACTTAATTGATTTCCAATCATTTTGTGGATAAAGACATGATTTTTCAAACATTAATCCAAGATCACAACTTGTTTTTCACACATGTTTGATAATTTTGATCATTTTAATCAAATTTTTATTTAATTAAAATACATTTTGAAATTAATTTAGGGTTTTGATCTTAATCACCTTAAACAAATCTTTTTCAAACACTCATGGGCCTCTAATAGAGTGTAAGACCCAACCCCTTTTGAAAGCCAAAATAATTTGGGCCTCGATCATTGTATAAGACCCACTGTGTTTTCAAACCTCAGCGCGTTCGCCATTTTTTAAACAAATAATCATCTGGGCCTCTCCTCGAGCTATAAGTCCCATTTCTTTTCTTAAAAAACTTTTGGGCCTCTAATAGTGTGTAAGACCCAACCCTTGTTGTACATAAACATTTTTGTGCCTTAGATAGTGTATAAGTCCCGACATAATAAAAAATCTCGGCGCAATCGCCAGTTAAAAACCACCTAGGCCTCTCCTTGAGTTGTAAGCTGTAGCACGAATTTTTGGACGTGGTTGCGATGCACTATCGCTTTTGGGGTACTACAATTCGATTCATTTTTTATCCTATTGAAGCTGATGTAGGAAGGGAAATAGATGTCTCCAATTAACCCTGCTTGCATACTGAGTTTAAATAGATGACTGTTGGTTTACAAATGCTATTAAGATTGTGGGTCTCTCTTAAGTTATTTTGTTAAAATAGTGCCTGGGCGATTGGTGGGAGTTTAGGACTGATGCTTTTCGATTGATATGTGAAGGTATGGGATTTGGGACTTTGGATTAGTGTGCTCGCTAAGATTTTTCTTTCAATCTTATGCCTACGTATTCCCGTTTACTGAAATAGGGAAATCAGAGCGATCGTAGTTCCTCCTATTCTATGGGAGGAAATGGTGTTTTGGTGTCTTGTTCAATGCCCAAGACGTGAAGCTGAAAAGGTGGTTTGTATCTTGTTCAAAGCCCAAGATGTGAAGCTGAAAAGATGTTGTCTTTAGAGAGAATTTGTCATCTCTAAAGGGGGTCTGTTTGTCACAACTGTTGGGTGACTGACTATAAAGGAGGATTACTTTAACCGGGATATGTGAATCCTAGCAATGCCATAATTTCCTTTATAGGGGTTTTAACATGAAGGAGAAGACTTTAACTCAGTGTAGAGCAATGCTATCTTTCCTTAGGAATTTCTCATGCTAAAAGAAGGACAGTGACGTGGATGTAAATAATCCAGAGGCTTGCCGCTTACAGCGATTAGATGAAAGGAGTTGTTGATGTTTGTATCTTGTGAACGAGGCACAGTTTTGATGCTAAAAGGTTGATTGACTCAACCGGGATTTTTCTTATACAAAGCCTAAGAGGAGGCTATTGGCCCAACAAGAGGGTGTTTTTATGTGTCTCGTACGAAGCCCGAGAGAGAGGCTAAAAGGGTTTGACTCAACAAGTGAGTGCTTTTAGATGTGTCTTGTACGAAGCCTAAGACGGAGGCTAAAGGTTGACTCAACAAGAGAGTCTTTTATACTCAACAAGAGGGTGTTTTGGTATCTCGTACGAAGCCCTAGATGGAGGTTAAAAGAGAGATTGACTCAATAAGAGAGTCTTTTTGTATCTCGTACGAAGCCCGAGATAGAGGCTAAAAGGGAGATTGACTCAACAAGATAGTCTTTTTGTATCTCGTACGAAGCCCGAGATAGAGGCTAAAAGGTTTGTTGTTTCAGTTGAGTGACAGGTCCAGTAGGTTGGTTAAAAGAGAAAATCAGTTCTTATAAAGAGACTGATTAAAGGTAAGGCTATGCTTTGGGATTGATCAGAGGATCAGGGTAATTTCCTGTTCTTTAAGGAAATGGGGAATCCAGAGGGTATTGGAAACTGTCCGAGTCTACTGGTATTTTTCCCTACTTAAGAATGCCTTCGAGACTCAATGAGATTAGACTGTCCAAGTCTAGAGTTTTATCTTTTGTACTATGCTTGAAGAAACAGTAGTAGTACGTTCACGGTAGAAAGATCTAGACTCTTTGAAAGACTGTTCTATTAAGATGACTAATTTCTGTTCCTATACCTTTAGGAGGTCGTCGGGACAATTTGTACGAAGCCCAAGAGGAGGCTAGAAACTTTTAAGAAGTCGAGGGATAATTCGTACGAAGCCCAAGAGGAGGCTCTCTTCCTGAAGGAAGAATCCTTATACGAAGCCTAAGAGGAGGCTGTGAATACTTCGAAGAAGCCGTAGGGTCCTTGTACAACGCCCAAGAGGAGGCGGGGATGCTTTTAGGAAGCCTGTGGGTCCCCAAACCCCGAGAAATTCAAGACAGGCTATTCATAGAGAATAGATCAAGCCATGAAAGTCCGAGAATTTGGAAGAAACTCAAGAGATGCCATTCATAGAGAAAAGATCATCTCTGGGGAGTAGACTTTCTTTGACAATGTCTAATGGTGACAGTCTATGAAAGGGTTCACCGAGAATGCTGCCTTTCACGTCTCCATATTGTTTAACCCCAAGAGGAGGGAAGACTGTGTCTGGTAATCCTATGGGGGATCTAGTTTTGTCTATTTTAGAGTGATCAACAGGGCTTAGTACTAGACGTAGTTGCCGGGGAAACTCTAAATATCTATACTAGTATTACACAGTTGATATGAGTTTATGAAAGAAGACTTACAGTGAAACAGCCCCACAATACAATTATATGTATATGAAAGCGGATAAAGAAAGCATATAAACAGTTACTCGGTTGTAGAGCTTCCATGCTGTTTGGTTAGTTGTTCAACAAAAAAAGATTGAAAACAACAGTATATTCAAAATTAAAGGAGAAAGTATTTTGAAAAGATGTTGGGGCTTACAGCTCAAGGAGAGGCCTAAGGTTTATGAGTTATCGCACTGTCGTTTTGTACAGAGGGACTTATACAAGTGACTGAGGCCCAAGAAAGGTTTTTTGTACAAGGGGATTGGGTCTTACACTCTAATAGAGGCCCATAAGATTTATTTTTGTACAAGTGGTAGGGCTTACAGCTCAAGGAGAGGCCCAGGGTCATTTGTTTGAAAATGGCGATCGCGCCGAGATTTTTGAAAACGCGGTGGGTCTTATACAATGCATTGAGGCCCAAAATGGTTTGGTTTTCAAAGGGGGTTGGGTCTTACACTCTAATAGAGACCCAAAATATTTTGAATGGGTCTTATAGCTCGAGGAGAGGCCCAGGGTTTTTTTCAACGGACGATGATCGCGTCGAACTTTTCGAAATACAACGGGACTTATATAATAAGTGAGGCCCAATAATAGGTTTGTATTTACAAAGGATTGGGTCTTACACTCCATTAGAGGCCCAAAGTGTTTTTAAAAGGTTTGATGAGGGTTGTGAAATTCTGGTATCAGATGTGTGATGTTAAGTGCGATGTCACAACAACACAATCTGCTAATATGAACAAGGCAATAAGCAACAGTAAATAACACAAGGAATTGTTCACCCAGTTCGGTCTAACTACCTACGTCTGGGGGCTACCAAGCCAGGGAGGAAATTCACTATTAGTAGTATCAAATTATAGACTCAAGAATCCCAGTTGGCATCTAACTTAATCACTACCCAATGACACTTCTACCTAAGAAACCACTTAGGTATGAGAAACCACTCACTCCCTAATTCACCACAGTGATACAATCCAATGATTACACACTAATCACCCAACTTGATTCTGCTTAACAGCTTTGATCAAGAACAACACACTCTTGCTTAAAAGCTCTAGAGTGAATACACTTACAACTCAAAATAGTAACACCAATTCCAACATGAATGGTTTACAAAAACACACACGAAAACTCAAATTCACTCTCAGTCTATGCTCTCTGTCTTCGTTACTTTTCAACAAGGGTTGAGGCTGCTTTTATATAATTCTGACTTGGGCTTGGATATCTTCCAAAAATATCTGATTTTAAAACAAATTTGATCTTCAAATCTTTTTAAATCTCTCCAAATCAGCCCTAATGTTGGTTACAGAATCTGCTCCATAATCTGCAAATATATCTGATTGGAAATCTCTTCTCCAAGATATTCGCATCCAATCACTCTAACAGATCTCCTCAAAACTCACTAACACGCGCAGCCCTAAAACATCACAATCTGATGTTCTGATGTTCTGATATAGTGATGTCAAGACATCACTTATAACATCAGCATATAAAACTTCAACCCTGCAACAGCTAATGGTAGGAACCAATGTTATGACATCAGACATATGACATCAAAATTGTCCAACTTTGTTTTACCAAAATTCCAGCCAATACAAGAACTAACAATCTCCCGCTTTGGCTAATTTTGGCTAAAATAAACTCTACCATCATCAGAGGTACCTGCAGCGAAAAAAACTTCAAAAGAAAAAAAACTTCATCCCAGCCGCAATCACATAACAAGCTGCACAAAGCTAAACTCCCCCTCAAAGCAAGAACCAGCATACCAGCTGTTCAAACATGCACACTCCCCCTCAAGCCTAGAGCCACATCAGACAACTAGGCAACACATAGGCTAACTCTCCCCCTTTTTAGCCACAATTGGCCAACTATCAACAAGATAAACACTCTCCTTGTCAGTCTAAAGTCAGCACCACAAGACAAGACAAATCATAGAACAAAACCAAGATAAACATAAAAGTACTATTATCCAAGATACACACCATGCACACAATGTGCAGAAACAAGAACTATAAACTACAAAAGCAATAAACAGCAAAAGCATCACTTCAATCTTCACTAGCATCAGAACCATCTGCATCATTCTCCTCACCTTCCTCTGAACCTGAATCTTCAGTGTTGGCACTCACATCATCTTCACCATGTTCCAAGGATTTGATCATATGCTCAATTCTCAACTTTCTAGCAGTGCTAGTACTGATAACCATATCAAGATCCTTGCAGGTTGCCTTCAATTCTTCAATCAACTCAGCCTTAGTACTGGCCTTCTTAACACCAGAACTTGATGTTACAACAATGTTTGGAACATGATTCCCAACAAACAGCTTGGGATGCAAGGATAGAGCTGACTCCCTCTTACATGCTACATCTGAACTGGTTAGAATTCCAGGATATTGATCTAAGATCATTCCACAGACAAGGGAAGGGAATGCTATAGGCATCTTGATAGCATTAGTGGCACCATGCTTCACAACTTGATCAAATATGTAATTCCCATAATTGAACTTGACCTTTTTCCCAACAGCATAAATAAACCTTCCTAATCCCACAACTATGGTGGTTTTGTGATTAGTAGGCACCCAGTTAGCAGCTCCAATTCTGTGCAAAATAGCATACTTGATACTAAGTTTGCTAGCTATCAATTTACCTTTCAGTGGCCAAACCTTCACCTGAGTGGCTGTGATCTCTTTACACACATCATTATCAGTCACTTCCAGTTCACAACCCTCTTGATCATATCTTCCCATATACTTATTGATGGTACTAGGAGAGAAATTAATGCACTTACCCCTAACAAACACCTTCATGAAGTCCACACTTCTTTTATCAGAAATGTCTATTGGAATGTTAACAACAAATTCCTTAACAAGTCCACCATAGTACTTAGAGAATTTTGTCACAGTCTTCAACAGTCCAGCAGCATGAATGAGCCCATAATTTCTTTCATCTCCAATGCATCTTTGCCCAGCTCTCTTTCCAAAGCTAATCTCCTTTGGCACACAAATTTCCGCATAGAAGCACTGCTAGCATAATGAAAAGATATGTTGTCTACTGGCACTTCAGGAACCTTATCAGAAATTCTCTTCAAAATGGACTTTCTGACAGGGATGATGTCTTGAACATCTTCCTCAACATCATACTCAGATTCAGATTCTTCTCTAACCTTCCTCTTTTTGGAGGACACAGCAACCTTTCTCTAAGATTTAGCTGGACCAACAACAGATGTCTTTTTCTTCTTGCCTTCAGCTGTCATCTTAGGAGAAGATTCCACAGTCTTTCCTTTTCTTGTCTTCAATCTATTGGCAATCCCAGGAACAACATTACCAATTACTTCATTATCAGACAAGTCAACAACATCCACCACATCTGCATTCTTCTTCCCTCTGGGACTAGGAGTAACATCCCTAGCAGGTGATGATTCAACATCAACTTCATCTTCAACATGAGTATCCCTTTATCTTTCAGCTTCACCTTCACCTTCATCTTCAATCTCAGCATCTTCAATGACTGAAACAGCTAATCTATGAAGATTTGTTTCAGAAGTTTCAATGTCACCCTCTTCTCTAACAGATTCAGCAGGCCTTTTACTCAGAGGTCTAGATATTCCCTTCACAGGAATCCCTTTCTTAAATATTTTTGTGACAATCTGATCAATGCTCTTGTCCACATCTACCCTTTCTTCAACAACTTGAGGAAGAGGGGTGGTGGTCCTAGGAGTAGGTTTGTCTCCAAACAACACACTAGTGACAAAGGCCCTACTTTCGCTATCATCAAATTTACTACTCGCATATTGATTAGAAGTATTACCTTTTGATGGTCTCTTGGGTTGATACTTCTAAGGTCTTGTCTTTACTGAAGCTGGAATCATAGAGATAGGAGCAATGTCCATAGCTTTATCCACAGATACCTCTTCTGTCGAAACCCTAGAATTTGCATGAGTGGAACTTTTGGACGCAACCTTCTTGGATGGAGATGACTCTTGTTTAGACATCGTTTCTATGCAACAACTGAAGGCCAAAAGTGTTTTAAACTTCCTGTTCTTATGGGGGAAGATGAACGAACTTGGAGTGTTGAGATTGAAGAAGTGTGTGAGAGTGATAATAGGGAATGATAGCCTAAGGTAAGGGGACTGCTTTTGTTGGTCACTTAAAGGCCAATAAATGTATTTTCCCCACCAAAACAAATTTCCTTTTAAATTTTTGAAATTTAATAAATGCACACCATAATTCATTAACCTTTGAATCCTTTTCCAATTGCCCAAAATTCTATTTAACACTTCACAAATTTCAGCACACATATCTTTAGGGAAATCGTCATTACCCTTCATACCTGAATGACCAACCTCTACAACCTTGGTTTCTTCAATATTTCCTCTGAATAATTGCATAACACTAGGTTGTTTGGTGATCCTTCTAATGTCACATTCAGATGTCTTAACATCATCCTTGACATTACATGATAAGCTGGACTCTTGAGGAACCCATAAATAACAGTTATTTATGGATCTAACTCCCCTCATAACGATTTCACTCTTCTCATTAGTCACTAAACATTCATCTTTAGTGTAGCTAACCTTGAATACTTCATCACATAACTGACTAATGCTAATCAAATTAGCAGTCAATCCTTTGACCAGAAGAACACTTTCAAGATTAGGTCCAGCCTCACAATTCATTTTCCAATTCCTTTAACTTCCCCTTTTTCTCCATTACCAAAAGTTACATCCTTTGTGGAGTAAGTCCTGATATCTACCAACTGATTCTTGAAACCAGTCATATGCGTTGAGCAACCACTGTCAAAATACCAACCATCCATAGCTGGGGTTCTAACTGATGAGTGTGCCAATAGACATGTGACAACAGCTTTAGGAATCCATTGTTTAACATTCTGAGGCCTGCCCTGCTTCTTTCTAGGGTGAGGAACAGGCTTGGGATAACCATGCAGTTTAAAGCAAGAAGATTGTATATGGCCAACTCTACCACAATGGTAACATCTTACTCTTTGAATCTCTTCTCTGAAGTGAGTGAAATGTCTCCCCCCTTGATGATGATTTCTGTCATAATGCTGAGGCTGCCATCTGTCAAAATATTGATGTTGTCTTCTCCCATAACTAGGCTGTCTTCTGTAGTGCTTAGGCTGTCTTTTACCATGAGGCACAACATTATTAGGTCCAAACCCATAAATTTTCCATTGATGTTGAGACATTGGATGGAACATGTTATGTTTGAAGTTATAATCCTGCATGCTCCTATGGTATTGGGGAGGCATATACTGTCTAGCTCCAGAAAACTGAGGCTTTCCTTGAGGTTGAGACAAAAACTTCTTAGGAACATGACCATAGCCCTTTCCATTATTTTGTTGCCTAGGGTGAGGGACATCCTTCTTAACTCCAGAACCATGTCCTTTTTCATGCTGAAGAGGAATGTTTTGTTTAACCCCAGAAGAACTAGCCTCTGCAGATATCTTCTTCTCACCCTCATATCCTAGACCAGTCTTATCACTTGCACCTTTTCCAGCTTCAAGTATTTTATCCAGAGTGTCAGTTCCACTATTTAACATTCTGATGGATTTTGACATTTGATCAAGCTGGGACTTTAACAACACAACTTCATTCTTAAGTTCAGCTTTCTCAGTCTCAAGCTGCACAATAATCTTCTTCTGCTTCTCCCCTTCTTGAAGGACCTGTTCACTTTTCAGACACAACTCTTGATAAGAGGATGCCAGCTCTTCAAAGGTCAATTCATCATCACTAGACTCTCCATCAGAGGCACATAGTCCAGTCAATGCCTTAACATGCTTGGCATTCTCTTCTTATCTTTCACTATCTGTATCAGACCAGGAAACAGATAACCCCTTTTTCTGCTTTTTGAGGTATGTGGGGCATTCTTTCTTGACATGACCATAACCTTCACACTCATAGCATTGAACTCCTTTGTCATGATTGGACTTTTCTTCATCTCTTGTTTTCTTTATTTGATCACTAGACTTGTTGTTGTCAGATGTGATGTTCTTAACATTAGGTCTATAGTTTCTATCCATCCTCTTTAACACCTTATTAAACTGTCTCCCAAGCATCACAACAACATTTGACAGTTCCTCCTGAGTTTCAAAATTACACCCCTTCTTACCATCTTCAGTATTGGACACCAAGGCTATGCTTTTGGTCTTCTTTTTAGGCTCCTCATTCAATCCCAACTCAAAGGTTTGAAGAGAACCAATCAACTCATCAACCCTCATCTTGCTGATGTCTTGAGCTTCTTCAATGGCAGTCACCTTCATTTTATATCTCTTGGGAAGGGATCTTAGAATCTTCCTTACCAGCTTCTCTTCAGTCATTCTTTCTCCTAAAGCACTAGAGGCATTGGACAGCTCAAGAATATTCATGTGAAAATCATGAATGGTTTCATCCTCCTTCATTTTCAGATTTTCAAACTTTGTGGTCAGCAGTTGAAGTCTTGACATCTTGACCTTGGAGGTTCCTTCATGAGTAGTTTTCAAGACAACCCAAGCTTCCTTAGCTACTTCACAAGTGTTAACCAGCCTAAAGATGTTCTTGTCAATACCATTGAAGATGGCATTCAAGGCTTTTGAATTTCCAAGAGCAAGCTCATCTTCTTCCTTTGTCCAATCTTCCTCAGGTTTTAGGTTTGTTGTCCCATCCTTTTCAACAATAACAGGTGCTTTCCATTCTTTTAAGACAGCCTTCCAAGCCCTGCTGTCTAATGACTTCAAGAAGGTATCCATCCGTGGTTTCCAATAGTCATAATTAGAGCCATCTAGAATAGAGGGTCTATTCACAAATCCACCAGTCTCCTTGTCCATTGTACCAGAAAGTACCAGCCCTAGATCTCACCCAGATGCAGAGCAGGATGTCTGCTCTGATACCAATTAAAATTCTGGTATCAGATGTGTGATGTTAAGTGCGATGTCACAACAACACAGTCTGCTAATATGAACAAGGCAATAAGCAACAGTAAATAACACAAGGAATTGTTCACCCAGTTCGGTCTAACTACCTACGTCTGTGGGCTACCAAGCCAGGGAGGAAATTCACTATTAGTAGTATCAAATTATAGACTCAACAATCCCAGTTGGCATCTAACTTAATCACTACCCAATGACACTTCTACCTAAGAAACCACTTAGTTATGAGAAACCACTCACTCCCTAATTCACCACAGTGATACAATCCAATGATTACACACTAATCACCCAACTTGATTCTGCTTAATAGCTTTGATCAAGAACAACACACTCTTGCTTAAAAGCTCTAGAGTGAATACACTTACAACTCAAAATAGTAACACCAATTCCAACATGAATGGTTTACAAAAACACACACGAAAACTCAAATTGACTTTTAGTTTATGCTCTCTGTCTTCGTTACTTTTCAACAAGGGTTGAGGCTGCTTTTATATAATTCTGACTTGGGCTTGGATCTCTTCCAAAAATATCTGATTTTAAAACAAATTTGATCTTCAAATCTTTTTAAATCTCTCCAAATCAGCCCTAATATTGGTTACTGAATCTGCTCCATAATTTGCAAATATATCTGATTGGAAATCTCTTCTCCAAGATATTCGCATCCAATCACTCTAACAGATCTCCTCAAAACTCACTAACACGCGCAGCCCTAAAACATCACAATCTGATGTTCTGATGTTCTGATATAGTGATGTCAAGACATCACTTATAACATCAGCATATAAAACTTCAACCCTACAACAGCTAATGTTAGGAACCAATGTTATGACATCAGACATATGACATCAACATTGTTCAACTTTGTTTTACCAAAATTCCAGCCAATACAAGAACTAACAGGTTGAATTAATCAAAACCCTAATTTGTTTCCAAAATGTATTTTAATTGAATAAAAAATTCAATTAAAGTGATCACAATTGTTTAACATGTGGAAAACAAATTGTGACCTTGGATTAATGTTTCAAAAATCATGTTTTGACCTACAAAATGATTAGAAGTCATTAAAATTTGCAAAATCAAGAAGGAAAAAATATTTTAAATGTCAAAAACAATTAAAATATTAATTCTTGCAAAAATATCAATTATATGAAATAAATAATATTTTTGGGATTTTTTGGTAAAATAAAATATTTTAACATTTTTGTGAATTATTGAAAAAAGAATCAACTCAAAATCATTAAAACTCAGAGAGAAATTAATTTTTGAATCAATTAAATAAAATCACAAAATTCAAATATTTGAATTTTCAAAAAGGGCACCAAGAACAAGGGCAAGAACACGCGCCACCCTCTGTTTCTGCATATTTGCATTTTCTATCCAATCTCACTGAATACTTGATTATATCATGCAATCTACATATCAATCTACTCGTTTCAACCTCACGATCATGTCTATGGTCTTTAATTTCATTTATTTTAAGCATGGAATAAGAAATCAATGAGAAATCTCAAGAACCCTAAATTCTGCATGAAGGTTCAGAAATTCCATACACGATTCAAACAATGCAATTGATTGAGGGAAAACACTCCATGCATGATTATGAACATATGGCCAAATTATTGTGCAGCAAAAAATGCATGGATCATAGAGTTAGAGGAGCTCATGCTTACCTCTTGAAGCTGGTGATCGTGTTTTGTGTTAGAGGTGTTACAACTTGGTTCCAAGGATCTGGATAGCTTCCCTAGGTGCCATGGAGTGTGTTTGGATGCTTGGAATGGATTGAAATGATCTGGAACTTGAGATGGTACCCCAACTGCAAATCTGTCAAATGCTTGAGCAATTGGCTGGTGATTTTGTGATTTTGGTGGTCCAGATGTTGTGTGAGTGTTTGGATCACTTCTATATGATGTTTATGAGGTGTGTGTGTGATTGGTTTGATTGGAATTGCTTTCAAACTCAAAACCCGATAATGACTTGCTTTGGAAGGCAAAATTGGAGTGAAGAAGGAGATTTTGAGGAAAGCATTTATTTGATGGCTCTGGTGTACTCAAACTGAGCACAAATGAGCTCTATTTATAGTAGAGTAAGTTTGCTTTGCAAGCAATATTGAATGGCAACTGCAGCAGAGGTTTGGCCAATGGTTGCACTTTGGAATCCAAGTCTCCTCTAGCTATTGACTAGAGGTTAGGGCACAAGGATGTGGTTCCCTTGGTCTTGGATAAGTCTTGACTGAATTCAGTTGCAAATGGCTCAGTCCATGCCACCTTGGTGTATGCATTGAATGCTCCAATCCAAAATTGGAGTCTTGTCCCTCTTTAAGGCAATTCTAGGTTTGGCATGCTACTTCTTGTTCCAAGGACTTTGGAGGCTTGGCTCAGTGTTTGTACCCTTTAGATTTGATCCTCAAATGTGTCCAAAGTGATGACAAGGCTTGGAATTATTTGATTTTGCCAAATCGAGCAAAAATACAAAATTCTGCCTAGCCTTGGCAGTTTTCAGCAAGGCATATTGCCATTGTCATATCTCTTGGCCCAAGTGGAATTTGGTGATGTTCTTGGCCATTTTGGAAGCCCTCATATGATACAACAACTGTTTGATCATATTTGGTTTTGATACCTTTTGGATCCAAGTAAAAATCCCCCTACATTTGGAAAAAAGTGAAGGCAGATTCTGACTTAGTGAAAATTTCACTATGTTGGAAAAAGTGACATTTTCACTTTTTGTGATTTTGATCATTCCATAACTCAAAATCCATGAGGAATTTGGAGGGAGGTCAGTTTTAAGCTTTTGTAGAGGGTAATGAGATCTATCAATCAAGCTTTGGATGGGGAAAAATGGCTTTGTGGTCTCCAAAGTTGGTACCCTTGCCACTTTGTTCATAACTTAGAAAATTTTCTAAGTTTTTATGGTTGCCCCTTTTACAAGTTATCCCACTTTTCTTGATTTTTCTTGATGAATGATGATTCAAATCATACATTAACATCATTTTAGGGTTAAAAAACCATTTTTGTGAAAAATCTCAAAAAGTCAAAGTTGACTTTTGTGCACAGTTGACTTTTTGTCAGATGAATTCCAAACTGTGCGATCCTTTAGGAAATCATGTCCTTGACCTAAATCAAACTTGATGGAAATGTTCCATGGGTGTTATAGGGTATATTGAATCATGTCCTAGGGTTTGGGAGCATGTCCTGGTCAAAAGTCAAAGATACGGTTGACTTTTCTCGCGAAACCCTAACTGTGGTACTGATGAAATTGAGACTTGCTGCTCAAGCTTCCTGAATCAATCCATTGTTACAAATGGATCAATGTGGTATGTTGGAGACCCTCAAATCATGTCTTGAGATCTTGGCTCATGATTTGTCCCAAAAGTCAACTTAGGGGTGAATTAGGTCAAGAAACCCTAATTCCTGATTTTTGATGTATGCATCCCCTGAGGTCAAATTGACTTGATGCTTGGGCCCATGAGGTTCCATGGAGTATTTTAGGATATGCTTTGAAGCATTGGCTCATGCCCAGAGGAAAATTTTCATCTGGAGGCCCTGGTCGACCAAACCCTAATTTAGTGACACTGGCGATCTTAAGGCTTGATCCACCTGGAAGGGAGCAACCTTGTGCTTAATCCTTGAAGTGAGAGTCCTCTTGATCCCTTGTGGATATTTGAGAGGATATACAAGTTGAAGATCATGTCATTTCTTGATTGATCCTTTGTCTAAAAGCTCTGAGAGGGCTGGAAACCCTAAATTTGATTGTAGTGGATGCTCACCCATCTTTGGGGAGACTGATGAGGTATGATGGTTCCTCTATATTGTGATGATGATTTTCACAATGATGGGAAATCTTAGTGGTCAAAATTTGGGGTATGAAAGATGCCCCTATTTAATCTTCTTGGACCCGAAGGTGTGAATGACGAAGGTATTCGGGCATTCGGGGTGCAAGAGGATTAAATATAGGAATACCCAAAATTTTGATGGTGGTTAAGAATGGCAGCTTGCGCATCCTTCTTCTTTTGCTAAGCAATGATGCTTAGAAAAGGTAAAAACTTCCCCTCGATCCTGGTTTCCTACCAAGGAACTGGTCTCAATTTCTGGAATAAACTTCCCCTCGATCCTGGTTTCCTACCAAGGAATTGGTCTCAGTTTCTGAAATAAACTTCCCCTCGATCCTGGTTTCCTACCAAGGAACTGGTCTCAGTTTCTGGAATAAACTTCCCCTCGATCCTGGTTTCCTACCAAGGAACTGCTCTTAGTTTCTGAAATAAACTTCCCCTCGATCCTGGTTTCCTACCAAGGAACTAGTCTCAGTTTCTTTTGTCAATAAACTTTTTGACGAGGGACGCTATTCGTAGCGATTTTCCTCAAACTTGTCACCGAATTTTCCTGGGGAGATGCCATTTGTTGATTCTACTGGGGAAAAGGAGTCTCTTGAGAGACTGCTTTCATACTTGGGGATATTGCATCATACTTTTCTTGGGATCTTCCCGGAGAAATGCCATATGATGTGATCCAATTTTGAGGTGCTGATGACCTTTTCATCAGCGGTTTTTTTTCCGGAGAAAAACTGCTGTGTTGCCGAATCTCTGCTTAAGAGGCTTCCTCTGGGGATTTTCCTTAATCCGGGAAAGCGAAAATATCATCTTCAATGGCGAAGAGTGACATCGGTTGAAGGTTCTCTGGTCTTTCAGAGGTTCAAGTTATCAAAGTGGTTGAGGGCCAACTCTAATCCAGAAATAAACTAGAGGAGAGAGATTGTTCAGACGCAACATTTCCTGACGAGGAAAGAACTGACAACTCGATTGAGAGGACTGTTATCACTAGGGAATAAGACCGACTAAAGTGATAGTGATGCAATATGAATGCGAATGTAAATCAATAATGCATGATGTATGTATGTTTATGCTGACAAAACTGACGCGACATACAGACTAATAGATGAACACGACTAGATACTCAGCCATCACGGGGCGAAGAAGTACCGCTGGTCCAAGAGTAGCAATTCTGCCTTGCTTAGGAGAGATAGTCCCTGCGGGGAACAACCGTTGGTCGGGCTTAGGAGATGAGAACTCGGCTGAAGAGGTCAGATGAAACAATGGTCTCTGACACAGCTGGTCCTTTATTCAGGCATACTAGTTTAGAATGAGTACTTTGATTCTACACTTTGAGGCTCGCTTACTTCTGGAGAAGCAATCGATGTTCTTCTGATGTTCAACAGTCAAAAGAAATTGCCATCTTTATTTTTAAAAGCA
This sequence comes from Lathyrus tuberosus, assembly GCA_022829125.1. Classification (NCBI taxonomy): domain Eukaryota; kingdom Viridiplantae; phylum Streptophyta; class Magnoliopsida; order Fabales; family Fabaceae; genus Lathyrus; species Lathyrus tuberosus. The sequence continues at coordinate 6,728,245 of JALAZF010000341.1, read as the reverse complement.
GAACAATTTTAACAAGTAAATTCATTTTGGTTTCGTTCCAAGAATCGTTGATCATGTTAAAAACATCATTCTGTAAAGCTAAAAAAAATATGAATTGCAAATAAAAGCACAAGGGATCAACTTTTATTAATAGGTTGGAAATCAGCCAAACGCGTGATTCCATAGAGTATTTACAAAGTTTTAGAAAATGGTAATTTAAGGGAAAAAGGGCTACATTGAAACATAACGACCGTTATCCTTCTACCAACTTTGAATTCTGGGCATCCTGAGCTTCTGTCAAAGATGACCTTGACTGGAGTTTCTGAAGGATGATGTAACTGCTGCCGAGTTGAACTGATCAGACGTAGTTACTTTCCATTATCCCTAACTTTTGCCTGGATTGGACTTTGAGATTTCCAATCCACCGGGATGATTTTTTGACTTTGTCTCTAATTTTTGCCTAGACCGCCCTTCCGGGTTTTCAATCCACCGAGACATTTTTTTTTTTAGTTTAGGCGAATTATTTATTGACTACATCAACATTTGTCGGGTAGGCAAATTCCTCTCCGTCCATGGTTGCAAGTCTCAAGGCGCCGCCTGAGAAAGCTTTCTTGACCACATAGGGGCCGTCATAATTTGGAGTCCATTTGCCCCGAGAATCAGTGAGAAAGGATTGTATCTTTTTGAGCACAAGGTCTCCTTTCCTGAAGATGCGAGGTCGAACCTTTTTGTCAAACGCCCTCTTCATTCTTTGTTGATACAATTGACCATGGCATAGAGCCGTGATTCGCTTCTCTTCGATTAGATTCAGTTCATCGTGTCAATTTTGACACCATTCAGCTTCTGTAAGCTTAGCTTCCATCAATACCCTGATTGATGGGATCTCTACATCTATGGGGAGCACTGCTTCCATGCCATATACTAGAGAGAAAGGGGTTGCCCCTGTTGAAGTGCGGACAGATGTGCGATAACCGTGAAGAGCAAAGGGTAGCATCTCATGCCAGTCTTTGTAGGTTACAACCATTTTCTGAACAATCCTCTTGATGTTCTTGTTAGCCACTTCTACCGCTCCGTTCATCTTTGGTCGGTAGGGAGTTGAGTTATGGTGTTCGATCTTGAACTCTGCGCACAACTCTTTCATCATCTTATTGTTCAAGTTAGATCCATTATCCGTAATGATCTGGCTTGGAACACCATAACGGTAGATGATATTGTTTTTTATAAATAGGACCACCACTTGTCGGGTTACATTAGTGTATGACGCTGCTTCGACCCACTTAGTGAAGTAATCAATGGCTACCAGGATGAACCAATGTTCGTTTGTAGCTTTGGGCTCAATCAAGCCAATCATGTCAATTCCCCATATGGAAAAAGGCCAGGGGAAGAAAGAACTTTGAGATGTGTTGGCGATACATGAATTTTGTCGGAGTATATCTGACACTTGTGACACTTCCTCATGTACTTGTAGCAATCGGATTCCATGGTCAACCAGTAGTACCCTGCTCTCAGAATTTTTCTCGCCATTGTGTGTCCATTGGCATGAGTGCCAAAGGATCCTTCGTGAATTTCTTTCATCAGCATGTCTGCTTCTGGTCTGCCTACGCATCGGAGCAAGACCATGTCAAAATTTCTCTTATAGAGAGTATCACCGCTCAGGAAGAAACTGCCTTCCAGTCTTCTTAGGGTTTTTCTATCCTTTTTGGATGCCCCAGGTGGGTACTCTTGTTTCTGAAGGAAGCATTTGATATCATGATACCAAGGTTTGTTGTCTATGACTGCTTCAATCGTGAAGATGTAAGCGGGCCTTTCAAGGCGCATTATGTCGATCTTAGGTAGGTCGTTCCATTGACCTACACTAATCATGGAAGAGAGAGTGGTTAATGCATCAGCCATGTGATTTTCATCGCGAGGGATGTGATGAAACTCGATTCTGTTGAAGAAGGGTAGCATCCTTCTCGCGTAGTCTTTGTAAGGAATCAACCCTGATTGGTATGTGTTCCAATCTCCTTTAATCTAATTGATAACCAGGGCTGAGTCGCCATATACGTCAAAGGTTTTAATCCTCAAGTCCATCGCTTCTTCGAGACCCATAATACAAGCTTCGTATTCGGCCTCATTGTTTGTGCACTTGAATGTAAGTCTGGCTGTGAAAGGAATGTGGGTACCCTGAGGGGTGACAATGATTACCCCAATTTCGTTTCCGTAATGATTAAATGCTCCATCAAAGATAAGCCCCCATTGGGAATCTGGTTCTGGCCCTTCACTGGGTAGCGGTTCATCGCAGTCTTTCATTTTTAGATACATGACATCTTCGTCTGGGGAGTCAAATCCAACTGATTCCTGATCGTTAATCAGTTGATGAGCCAAATGATCGGCTAAAACACTTCCCTTAATGACTTTCTGAGCGTAGTACTCTATGTCATATTCTGATAACAACATCTGCCAACGGGAAATCCTTCCTGTGAGAGCAGGTTTTTCGAAGACATACTTGATCGGATCCATCTCGGAGACCAACCAAGTGGTGTGACGAATCATGTACTAGCGAAGATGCTTGGCTGCCCAAGCCAGAGCGCAGCAAGTTTTCTCAAGAATAGTATACCGAGTCTCCCAGTCCGTAAACTTCTTTCTCAAATAGTAGATGTTAAACTTTTTCCGTTTGGTTTCGTCTTGTTGGCCAAGTACACAGCCCATGGAGTCTTCCAGAACGGTGAGGTAGATAATCAGCGGCCTTCCTTCCACTGGAGGTGATAAAATCGGAGGGTTCAATAGGCATTCCTTAATACTATCGAAGGCTGTTTGACAATCTTCTGTCCAAACGCAGTCCTGGTTCTTTTTGAGTAATTTGAAAATCAGCGCACATGTCGCAGTCATGAGGAATATGAATCTGGAGATGTAATTCAAACGTCCCAGGAATCCTCTGACTTGTTTTTCAGTTTTCGGAGAAGGCATTTCTCGAATGGCCTTGACCTTGTCAGGATCAACCTCAATTCCTTTCTGGCTAACGATGAACCCTATAAGTTTTCCCGAACGAACACCGAAGGTGCATTTGTTGGGATTCAAGCGGAGTTTGTACTTTCTCAACCGCTCGAATAGCTTTGACAGATGGGTCACATGCTCTTATTCTGTCTTTGATTTGGCAATCATATCATCGACATATACCTCAATTTCCTGGTGTATCATGTCATGAAACAGAGTAGTCATGGCCCTTTGATAGGTTGCCCCGGCGTTCTTCAAACCGAACGGCATCACCTTGTAACAAAAGGTACCCCAGGGGGTAATGAACGAAGTTTTCTCCATGTCTTTCGGCGCCATTTTGATCTGGTTATAGCCCGAGAATCCATCCATGAATGAGAAAACTTTGAACTTTGCTATACTGTCAACCAGAATGTCAATGTGTGGTAAAGGAAAGTCGTCCTTTGGACTAGCCTTGTTTAGATCTCTGTAATCCACACACATTCTGACTTTTCCATCCTTTTTTGGAACGGGTACGATGTTGGCTAACCATTGACGATATTCGGACGTAGCGAGGAAACGCGCGTCAATCTGTTTATGTACCTCCTCTTTGATTTTGATGGCCATGTCCGGGTGAGTCCGTCTCAACCTCTGTTTTACCGGCATACATTCCGATCTCAACGGTAAGTGATGTTCCACGATGCTGGTATCCAACCCTGGCATATCCTGATAGGACCAAGCGAATACATCAGGAAATTCTTTGAGAAGCTTTATCAAACCCTCTCTGGCAGTTGGACTGAGCAGTGCCCCAATCCTGATTTCTTTTCTCTCTTTTTCCGAACCTAAGTTTACCGTTTCCAACGGCTCTTTATGAGGTTCAATGGACCTTTTCTCCTGTCTGAGTAATCGGGAGATCTCTTTTGGAATTTCGTCGTCATTTTCTTCTTCAACCTCAAATACCGGGAACTCGAATCTGGGAGAAGGCATCAGATCGTATGTTTCAACAGGGTTTAAAACAAGCAATCTGCATGACGCTATGATTTGTGTTTAGAAGAGATAGAGGAAATGCAAGAGTGTGTGCAGTGTATTTCTTTGGAAAACTGCTTGTTTTTTATTATTTGTTTTTTAGGATTACCATTTTCTAAGAAAAGCAAAAAGAGAAAACAGCAATAAATGCGAAAATTACAGAATGACGTTATTTTATTAATGAACAAGTCGATTCTTGAAACTACAGCCCTATAAAACAAAGCTCTGTCGCTTTGGGTGAAGCGAAGAGGGAAATTTACAGAAAGCGAGCCCTATCAAAACATCTGTTTCACCTGGGCAGGGTGAAAGGTTAAAGACGGCAAGTACTTTGACTTATGAACAATCTTCAGAATATCGACAGCAACCCATTGGCGGTGAACTCCTCAGTGAATCACAAAGTCTGGTACCTTCTTTGATTTGTCTTCAGAAATGACGCTGATTTCTGGTGGTGCAGGATCATTGGAATCTGTATCCCAGGCAGAATTGTCGTAGGAGGATTCCTCTATTGCATTTTGCATAGCATTGGTGCTCTCAGGTAGATCTCCCCATCCAGTTGGCTGGATGTCTTCGAGCCTGATACGAGAGCTTTCGGGAACAGTGTACTTGACCATATAGTCGAATTTCCCACTGGGTTGTCCCAGGGTGTCCCACACTTCTTTGGAATTGGAGGAGTCATCCCTCTCGATGACGTTGACCTCTGGAAAAGCATAGTTGATGAATTCAAGTCCTGGAAACGTTGCAAATTCATCGTTGTACTGGACGTTTTCTGACTGACCTAATTGTTGATCCCATGACATGGTGGGGACGCAGGTATTCTTTTTAATGATGCTCGGCTGATTTTCATTGTTCGACTGATTTCCTTGCCCCAAGTCTCCTGGATATGGCTGCCACATTGGCAGGCCATCCATCGGGCCATAATAGTTGTGGTCAAAGTTGTCCTTCATCAGAGTGTACTCCTCTAATGAGTTTGGTGGAGCACAGTATCCTTCCGGATCACAATCTCCGTACATCATTTCGGCATCTGACCTCGGTATAAATCTCGGACTCTATGTAGGAAAGCAAAAGGGGGTAGGCACCTCTTCCTGAGACGTATATTCGTTCTTATTAAGATAGGACTCCCATTCTTCCTCCATATCAGAGGGATCATCTTTATTGATGGTATGCACTTCTTGAGGCACTGGGTGAAGGAAACCTCTACTGTGGAAGAAGTCTTGAATGGGATGAAGACTTTCATTGCTGGTAGTAGCTGTCTGGGTACAGGTTACAGAAAAACCAAGACCCTTCTTTGTTTTATTGTCAGTAGGAATGAGTAGTTGTCCCCATCCTGTTGTATTGGTATTCTCGTCTGCTTTGATAGTATCTTTGTATGAGGAAATGGAAGTTCCCTCTTCAGATTGATTTTCCTTGCTCACCGACAGTGCTTGGAACTGAGTTCCAATAACCTCCTCGGGTTCTACACAAGTAGATGATGATAAGTTACTCACGAGCAAGGCTTGTTCTCCACAGACCGTGACGAGCTGGTTGTTCTGGACAAACTTTAACATTTGGTGGAGGGTCGAGGTGACCGCCCCAGCCTGATGTATCCAAGGTCTTCCTAATAAACAACTGTACGTTGCCCGGATGTCCATGACCTGGAAAGCGACTTGGAAAGTGTGAGTATTGTGGTGAGAATCGGATATCAAGCTATTAATTAACTTGAATCACAAAACATGAAATTCACCACCGAGTTTTGATTTATCCAAAGGAAAGGGTAAAGAACAAAAACCCTAAAAAGAGAATCTAGGTTCGGGGGTTGGTTATACCTAGGGAAGGTGTTTGCATCCTAGATATCTGTAGAACTCTACAGGAGCCTCTTGTTAGTATTTGTGTTATTTGTTATTGTTTGCTTGCTAAGGAAAATGTGTTAAGGTAAAGACCTAGGGGTATGTACACTAAGTATACTCACCAAGACATCGCATCTCGTGCCTACGTATCCTGACGGGAATGGAATCAGATCATTCATAGTTCCCCTCAATACGGGGTAAAAGGGTGTAAAAAGAAAATGTGGAATCCGAGAAGGCATCGGATGTAATGGTAAAAAAAGGGTGGAATCTGAGAAGGCATCGGATGTAAAGGTAAAAAGGGTGGAATCCGAGAAGGCATCGGATGTAAAGGTAAAAAGGGTGGAATCCGAGAAGGCATCGGATGTAAAGGTAAAAATGGTGGAATCCGAGAAGGCATCGGATGTAAAGGTAAAAAGGGGAAAAAGAAAAAGGTAGAAAAACAAAAAGGTGGCTCGCTAGGATCTCGCAATCCTATGCCTACGTATTCTCAAGGTGAACTTGAGAAATCAGAGCGATCGTAGTTCCCCTCAACGGGGGTGAGGAACTCTTGACCGTGGTCAAGGTTCCAAGGGAAAGTAGGGTCTGACAGCAAGACACCTACGTGGAGTGCGGCGACTCCAAACCTAAGGCTAGGTTAAAAGGGAAGGCAGTCTCGATCGCGCGGTGGCGTGAGGTAAGGGAATGAGGGACAAGGTTATACTAAATGACATGGCAGTCAACGAAGAAGGATCCTTTCCTTTGGAATGAGGTATAAGGTACAGAGAGACAAAGGGGAAGAAATCTCGGGTCAAGTGTATAATAAACAACAATATGTACAGTGAATACAATAAGAATTATGTTGAAAATGAATCTCGGAAATTGACTATAATAAAAATATAAAATTAAGAATTATATAAATAAATATCTAAATAGATAAAGTCTAATTAAAGATAAAATGGATTAAAATCTAATTAAAGCTAATTAACTAATAATCAAACTAAATCCTAAACTAATTTTAAAAGAAATTAAGTAGCTAATTCTAAAGTTAGTTATCTAATAAACTAATTAATTAAATTTAAAAAACTAAATAACTAAAGTCCAATAAAAAAAACTAAATAAACTAAAAGTCTAATTAAAAGGACTAACTAACTATTAAACCTAATTAGAACTAAAGAAGGGGTTGGCTGCAAAAAAACAATGGGCCAGAAACTTATGGAGCAGCGGCCCAGGTGTAATGGGAGGCGGGTCGAATCTTACCCGGACCCGGCTGGATGTCAGCAAGGCAAATATAACCCTACAACCATGGAAAAGCCATTCACACACATTCAGAAGCACACTCGAAAAAACAAAGTTCTTTTTTCAGATGAAAAACGAACCATCCATCAAACTCCTCTCACCTCTTCACTCTCACGGTTTCTCCCTCTCGAACTCCTATCTCGATCGTTCTCTCCCGTCTTACTCTCAATCTCATTTTGGTTCTCTCACGCTGATTCCCGTTTTCTCGCTCGCCTCTCACACGATTTTCTTCAAGCGCTCATCCTTCTGCTTCTCACTAAACCAAATCGTCAGTAGAAAAATGAAACCAAACAACACTATTTCAAAAGTTAAGAAAAAAGTACAGAGATGTAAATGACAGGGCACAAAATCAGTCAACGAAAACAAGGTAAAAAGAGAGTATACCGCGCGAAAATCCAATAAAATGCTCAGGTACTTTCCTTCTTCTTTCCGATTCAGTCTCTTCGTCTCTCTCCTCGCGGCCTCCGTTTGCTTTCGCGTCTGGGTTTGCAGCGGCGATGGTTGTTCTCACTGAAACGTCGTTGTAGCAGACGAGCCAAGACAGATAGTACAAGGAAGGGTATTTGGTGGAGGTTTGAAATCCGATGATGGAGTTATTGTAGTGTTTAGGCTGAACAAGGTTTATGCTGTTAAGCGGTTGTTTGAAGGTCGTGAAACAGGGTCGTGTGGTGTTTGAATTGATTGGAGGGGTGAGTTTGAGTATGGTGAAGGTTTGATGTTTGATGGATGAGATTGAAGGTGAAATTGGTTGAGTAACAGAATGGTTTTGTTTGGTTATGGGTGGTGTTTCGGATGGTTTTGGTGGTGGAATATGGTTGATGCGCAGAGGTGAAGCTTTATGTTTATGAGAGGTGTGGAGAGTTTTTAGCAGAAGAAGAAGAAAAATGATGAAGAGGTCTGTGATTTTTTTCAATCTGCTCTCTCTTTCTCCTTTTAACTCTGAAAACATGTCTTCTTTTGAATTTCAAAATTGTAACGTTGTTGATAGGTCGTTTTCAAGTGCAGTTTTGTTGAACTGTCATTGTTGGTTTGATGCTCTGATTCTGCAGGTCATTGGTTGTTGTGTTGCTCAGGCTGGTTAAGTTTGGAATGTATCAGGAAGAGGCAAATTTGGTGCAGGCTTGTTGTTGTAGTTTTTGTTCTTGGAGCGGTTTATTTCATAGTGCAGGGAAGCAGGCTTTGCTTGGTTCAGTAGGTCAAGAGCTTCTTTACATGATTTTGGCAAGGTGGTACGGTTGGATGGGAGCAGTATAGTTTTGGTCAAAGTTTGTAATGTAGCGGGTTTATGTGGTTGTGTAGCAAAAAAAACGAAAATTGGAGTGTAAAGCCATGTTGAAATGTGGCATGTTTCCTCACTACTATATTTTTGAAATTTTTGTTGTAATGATTTTGTAGAGTAAAACAAATATAATTATACTAAAATTAAAACCTAAACTAAAATGAAAATTAAAATTAAATAAACTCAATAGACAAACTAAATTAAAATTAATTTAATAAAAACTAAACAAAAATTAAGATTGAATTGAAAATAAATTAATTAAATTATATATATATATATATATATATATATATATATATATATATATATATATATATGAAAAAGCTAAATTGAAATTTAATTATAATAATCCCAAATATCTACGATGCTTATAACAAATTAAATGTAAATAAATATAATAATTACCAAAATAAAAAAAGAAGTCATGGAAGACTAAAAATGTATGGTTAATGAATACTGAGATGCTTAACTAGAACAAATGCAAAATGGCTGACGTAAAATGATATGAAAAAGATCAGAATAATCTGAGGGTAAAATTTAGGGTACAACAGTGAGGACCAATAGTTATGGGAAGGTCGACTTCGCCAATAACCGTTTTTCTGGACCCGTCAAATGCTTTGACGACGACCTCACTGGTTCTCATCGGGGGTCCTTTGAAGGATAATTGCATCAAAGTGGACTTCGGCATAACATTCAGGGCCGACCCTGTGTCTACTAGTACGCTGGCTAAAGCATCGCCCTGACAGTTGACCGTGATATTGAGCGCCATGTTATGACGGCGACCCTCTTCAGGTAATTCCTCATCACTAAATCCCAAGTTATTGCAGGAAGTGATGTTAGAGACAATGCTATCGAATTGTCTGATTGTTACATCCTGTTCCATAAAGGCTTGCTCCAAGACTTTCTGTAGAGCCTCCCTGTGCGCTTCTGAACTGAGTAAAAGTGACAGCACAGAGATCTTTGAAGGAGTTTGTAATAGCTGATCAACAATATTGTATTCACTCCTTTGGATGAGCTTCATCATTTCATCGTTATTTTTCGAAAGGTCGGGATTACTGGATTGACCGACTGGTGGATTAGGAACTTCTGTTTGAGGTTCCTTTTCTTTGTTAAGTTCTCCAACTCCTCGGTTGAAGATTCGACCACTCCGTGTTACTTGACTGATGTCTGCAATATTCACGACGGAGGGTAATGGAATTTCCTTTCCATTCTCGGCTGTTGTTGGACCGTATTTGTAAGGGATAGCCTTAGTTGATTCATACGGTAATGGTCCCGGTAGATAGATGACTACGAGATCCTTCTAATTTTTCTGACCATCGTAAGTAATTTCGATCCGTTCCTGGTTGGGAACTCTCGATTCGTCAAGTAGAGGGATGATGGTACAAACATCCCTAGCCTTTTGATGATCAGAGATTACGACAACGTCCTCAATTTGATCAGCGAGGTAGTCCGGCACCCAGTTAATTGGTCCGGAACCCGGATATGGGCGAATCTCTCTACGATCCACCTGACCCTGAAGAGCTGCTCGCACAAGGTAACATCCTTGGTTACTTTCCTAACAGACTCTACAACGTTCATAGTTGTGTGGTGGCACCTGGCCACGCTCGTTTTGAATATAATGTAACCTCACTAGGTCAGTTTCCATAGATCGAACGTCCCGACTTTGATGCCGAGTAGGGTTCCCGTTGGTAATACTAATTTTCTGGGTGTCTTCATCCATATAGATTGGAAGCCACCAGTGATTTAACAAGTGCTAAAGGGTTTCCTGGACAAGGGCACATCCTTGATCATTTTTGCAACCCGCCCTATAGCTCTGATAATCGTGTGATACCAGGAACCCGAGCCGGACCTGTTTAGCATGTAACTCCACCAGGCTGGTATTCATCAAGCGAATATCGAAGATTTGAATCATGTTGATCTGATAGGGATTCCTATCATGGTAGTCCCGGATCCATCCAAGATCCATCTGACACTGGAGGGCCTCTTGTACAAAAGAGCATCCCTGTTTGTTTACCGAGCAAGTCAGACAGGAACGGTAATCTTGCCGCGGAAGATTATGATACTGGCTTTGCCTGGAGTGCATCGCCACCAAGTTGACGTTCATTGCACGGATGTCATGGTTCTGAACGATGTTAGAATTCGTGTAAACCGTGTTAACTCCACGAACTCGGTGCTCTTGGATCCATCTGAGATCCATCTGTTCCTGTAGAGCTGATTGCACCACAGAACATCCTTGATTGCTTTTAGAACAGATATCACACTAGTGATAGTTATGAGGTGGTACATGGCCATATCTACTCTGTCTGCAATGCATCTTGACCAGATTGGTCCTTAACAAGAGTACATCATGAATTTGATAGACGTTGTTAGTCTCTCCCTCTATCAAATTGACTGCAGCTTTCTCATGTTGAGGCAGCGGGTTCGTGAGAACATTAGGATTCGTATCTTTGAAAGATAAGACCCCGATCCTAACAAGCTTTTGTACGTCGGATTTGAAATTGAGACAGTTCTCTATGTTATGCCATGGTCCTCCTTGATGGTAAGGGCAAGTCTGATCCACCTTAAAGCAAAAAGGCGGATTTTCTGGTACTGTAAGAGGAGACTTAGTCTGGACATGCCCCTTAGCCAGTAGTAACGGAAATAGTTTTGCGTACAATACGGGTATAGGATCAAATCCAGGTGGCCGCGTTGTATGGTTGTTATTGTATGAAGGACGAGCCTGCTGAAGAGGCTGTTAAGTCCTTTGCTGATTAGAAATAGGCGCAGGATTGATAGTAGGAGTCACAGTCGCTACTGGCTGATAACGTCGCCTTTGATTTCTGAGAGAGATATTCCAAATATCTTTCTCTTTTTTCTTAGGGAGAGCACTACCGTATCGCTTTGTACTACTTGATGATCCAGTTTCTTTGACTAGACGTCCCTCTCGGACGGCTTCCTCAAGACGAACTCCCATATCGACCATCTCGGTGAAGTCACTGGGCGCACTAGCAACCATTCTGTCGTAATAAAATGAGCTTAAGGTCTTTAAGAAGATCTTTGTCATCTCTTTTTCCTCAAGAGGTGGACAAATTTGAGCGGCAATTTCACGCCATCTCTGAGCGTATTCCTTAAAGGTTTCCTTGTCCTTTTGTGACATTGATCTGAGTTGATCTCTGTCTGGTGCCATGTCCAGATTGTATTTATATTGTTGGATGAAGGCAGTTCCAAGATCTCTGAAAGTGCTAATCGTAGCACGGTTTAAACCCATGTACCATTTTAGTGCGGCACCAGTTAAACTATCCTGAAAGTAGTGAATCAGTAAATCCTGATTCTCTGTCTGAGCTGACATTCGCCGAGCGTACATCACCAAGTGACTTTGAGGGCAAGAGCTACCCTTGTACTTTTCAAAGTCGGGCACCTGGAATTTGTGCGGGACTTTCACATTAGGGACCAAACAGAGGTCTGCGGTGTCCTTTCCAAATAAATCCTAACCGCGAAGGGCCTGTAGTTCTTTCTGCATTCCCAGGAACTGTTCCTGGAATTCATTCATTCTTTCGAACATGTTGTCGTTTCCACCAGAAGGTATCTGTGGAATCTGTACTTCCGGGACAGTGTGTACCACGGGCGGTGGTATAGTCATTATGGCCGAGACTCTCGGTGCCTCCCGAAGTTTGTAACCTTCAGGAGTTGCTGTCATGCCCCTGGCATCTTTGCTTTCCCAAAGTTTGTAACCTTCAGGCCCAGCGGTTCCCTGATCCTCATTGATCGGCGGAACATATCCTTCCGGGATATAGTTAAGTGGCATGCCCCAGGGATGATCTTTTGGCATTTTGTACCTAGGATCGAACTTCTCCACTATGGGCGTTGAGGTGATCTCCGAGATCACAGTTCTTTGTAGATGAGCTTCTGCCATGGCTTGCATGTCGTTATGAAGCTTTCTCATATCCTCTCTCAGAGTGTCGATCTCTTCTCTCAACTCTCTGTTCTCTTTCTCGAGATCATCCATCTTTTTCTGACGATTGGCCCGAGTATTGTACGAATGAGACAATTTTACTCTAGAACTGAGACACAAACGTGAGATTCGTATGTAAGGAGAATACGTGACGTGAGAATGATGAATGCAATGATTATATTAATTGTTTTTTTCTTGGTTTAATCAAAATAAACTTCGACAATTAGATTGCAAATATCAAACAGTGGGGGAAACCCCGTTTTATTGAATTCAAAGGATTGCGAAAATAGAAATACAGTAGATTACAAGGTGCGAAAACAGAAACCTAAGCTAAGGGGTCTCGAGTCCTCTATGGGGAGAAACCGGGTGCTGATTCTGGTACTTTCCTTTTCTTGGACCGGGGCTCTTGGGTCGTTGTCTGGTTGTCATTCCTTTGCCAAGTGAACGGAACGAGCAAATTCCTTTGGTCATCCTGATTATCCACAGCATGTTGCTCCAAAATCTCAATCAGAGCATCCTTATCTTTTAGCAGTCGCTGTATTTTGTGTTATTTCTTAGATTATGTGGTTGGAATTTATTTTGCTAAAACTATTCTAGCAGCAAGATGTTGAAACAAGATGTTCTAATTTTCTGCATTCAACATGTCGGATAAAGATGTCCCATCCTGGCTCATAGGACATCGCGTCTGATTTTGGTTTAAAAGGAAGATTCTGTTAGTTGTTATTTGTTATTGAATATTCTGTGAATATTTAGTTATCCTATGTGGCATCCAAAGTAATTGAGTTGAGTTTTTGTGCTGGTTTTCGGATTTTCACTACTTTCTAAATATGGAGACATATTAGGAAACTTTAGATTGAAGACCTATTTTCTTGGAGGTTATTTTGCAGAATTATGTGCAGTCTCTTTGCTGCGTTTTGAAGCCCAACCCATTCCAGATTTAATGCTATATATTGACTGGTGTAAACCTAGTTTAGGGGTGGAACTTACGTGTGTTTTTGTTAGGGTTTTTTATTATTAATTGTGAGCCTAACTGGTATCATTCTGATAATAGTATAATGACTGGTTTTGTGTTGTAAGTTCTGTCAGTTACTCATAAGCTTTTAAGCATTGAGTTTCTTGTGTGTCAGTTCTCATAAGCTTTGAAGTATTGAGAATTGTGTGTTTTTGAAAGCGTGTCTTTCGTTTTGTTACTTGTGTGGAAATGAACCAGTCACTGTTTGTGATTGAAGAGGGATTTGAGGAGGGCCTCATACCTAGGTGAGTCTTAGGTAGAAGTCATAGGAAGGGTAGTGATTAAGTAAGCGGATTGTAACCGGGGGTGGTTGCTGTATGATCTGTGAATTGATACTATCGTATATTGATTTCGTCCTTGGCTTGGTAGCCCCCAGAGTAGGATTGTTGATCCGAACTGGGTAAACATATCACTGTGTTCTTTACTTTCTGCACGGTTATTTTTATTGTTATCTTGTTCATTGTGTTGGATATCCGTGTCTCAACATCTGTGTAGGACATCTGATATCTGTGCCAGAATTTCAATTGCCATCAAGAGCTTGCACCCTAGTTTGTTTCTGGGTGAGATTCAGGGAAGGTACTTTCTGGTGCAATGGACAAGGATGGAGGATTTTTGAACAAACCACCTCTGCTTGATGGTTCCAACTATGACTATTGGAAACCAAGGATGATAACATTCATCAAATCCATGGATGATCAAGCATGGAAAGCTATTATCAAAGGATGGGAACCCCCAAAGGTTAGAGATGGAGAAGGTAATCCTACTGATGTGGTGAAGGAAGAGGAAGACTGGGATGATGCAGACTACAAAGGGTCTTTGGGAAATTCCAAAGCCATGAATGCCTTGTTTAATGGTGTTAACAAAAATATTTTTAGGTTGATTGAACATTGCACCATTGCAAAAGAGGCTTGGCAGGTCTTGAAGGTTGCTCATGAAGGAACTTCAAAGGTGAAGATGTCAAAACTTCAGCTTTTCACTACCAAGTTTGAGAATTTGAAGATGAAGGAAGATGAGAGCATTCATGATTTTCACATGAACATTATTGAGATAGCTAATGCTTTAAGTGCCCTAGGTGAAAAGATGTCTGATAGCAAACTGGTCAGGAAAATCCTCAGATCTCTACCTAAGAGATTTGACATGAAAGTGACTACTATAGAAGAAGCTCAGGACAAAGATAAGATGAAAGTGGATGAGCTTGTGGGATCTCTTCAAACGTTTGAATTGGGGATCAGTGAAAAGTCTGAAAAGAAGAAGAGTATAGCCTTTGTGTCAAATGCTGGTGATTCAGAAGATGAAGGTAACCTGGCCAGAGATGAAGGGGTGTCCAAAGATCTGGTATTGCTTGGAAAACAATTTAACAAAGTGTTGAAAAGGATGGACTGGAAGTCAAGAGCTAATGTTCAGAACAAATCACTCGACATCAGTAAAAACCAGGATGTAGGCAGAAGGTCCAGAACTGAAGAAGACTCTAATCAAGGGAAGAGAGTTCAGTGTTTTGAATGTGAGGGATTTGGGCACATAAAAACTGAGTGTCCCACGTATCTCAAAAGGCAGAAGAAGGGCTTATCTGTGTCTTGGTCAGAAGGAGAGTCTGAGAGTGATCTTGAAGAAGAATCAGTAAAATTGGTGACAACCTTGACTGGAATCTATAAATCTGATGGAGAAACAACTTATGAGTCTGATGAAGGAACAAGTTGTGATTCTGACAAAGAATCTTACATTGGAGAACTTACTAAACAGGAAGTTATCACTGGGTTCTCAGAGTTGTGTATCAAGAATGAAGAGAGGTGCCAGATAATATTAGAACAGAAGGTTCTGATAGGTCAACTAGAAGCTGAGAAGGAAGAACATCTATCGATCATTGTAACACCCTAAAATTTGCTCTCTTGTTTTTAGCTATCTGGCTTATGTTTCTTTGCATTTCTTGCATTAGCATTTGTGCATAGCATTGGTTCTTAGCATGGGATCAAGGTACTTGGTTCATCTGAAAGGAGTCTCAAGCCTCAAGGTGGTTTGAGGGGTTCATCATATCTTCATAAGATCAAGAATGGAAAGAGTTTTCAAGTGAATCTTTCCCTCCTAACCAGAGGGACCAGATTAGGGTTTTTGACCTAAAGGACTTCTTGAAGGGCTTTGTGGATTCAAGCATGTTCTCATGGTTTCCATATGCTCACAAACACTCATGGAGGAAGGCTTGGCTAGTGGTTCATTGTGGAAGATGTTCAGTGGATCAGTTACTTGTGAAGTAAGCAAAAGTCAACTGTAAGAAGGAAAGTCAACCATGGAATTTTGAGGTCCTCTTCATAATTTTTAAGGTCTTATGCCCTCATATGGTCCTTAAATGTCAAGATTCATGTCATTCATCAAGAATAAAGAGTTTGTGCAAAAGTTACTAAATATGGAAATGACCTATAATTTGAAACTTTCCATTTTTGGCAGTTTTTCCACCATACTCAACTTGACTTTTCATCACTAAAGAAGCTTCAAATGAATTTTCCTCAAACATGAAAGTTGAAGATCTTTCTCTCCCATTTCCAAAAAGTACTAGATTGTCTCCATATCATTTGTGGTTCTCAAGTTATGATCAAAAGAAGGCAAGGTATTTTTTAAGGTTTTTCTCATGTATTCATTTTTCCACCTTTTGCATTTTGGTTCAAAATGACTTGTAATTGATTCTAATGCTTCAAGTCATATTGCCATATTCAAGTACACTTCATGAGGACCACTCTTGACCTTTGAATCAATTCATTTCATGCCATATACCTCACTTATTTCACATAATGCAAATTGGCAAGATGGATTGAATCTCACAAATCAAGCATCCACAAGGCCCAATTTCAATTCCATTGTGATCAGCAAGTGAAATGTGAGTGAATCATGCTGATTTCATGACCTTGGCACGTGTGGATTAAAAGATTCATCACAACTTGCAATTTTGCAAATTACTTCGATTAGCCTTAATCAAGGAATTAATGAAACCCTAATCATGCCCAGAGGTCTAACCAAGTCTATTTAAGAAGGATCCCACGTTCATTTCACCCTCATGCACCCTCATTTGCTCAGAATTCCATTTTTCACCCACACTTTCTCTCCTTTGAAACTCTCTCCTCACCAGGGTTTCTGAAGATTTTTTTTCATATTCTTGATCTACACACTCCATAGAACAAGAATCAACCATCATTTGAAGCTCTAAGCAAGGTTTTCACCATATACGAATTTGAGGTGCTCACTTTCAAAATCCAAGATCCAGCCTGATTCAAGCCTCTATTTGAATTTATTTTGCAAACAGAGCTCAAAAGAGGAAGATCTGCACTCTTACACTGGGCTTCTAGGAGTATTTTTGCTGGTTTCAAGTTTCAGGTGAGTTGGATTTCATGATCTCATAACTTGTTTTTATGGTGTGCATTTTGTTCCTCATGACTTGCTGATGATTCTGATATGATTTGTTGTGATTTTGAACATGTTTTTAGATCCAAACTTCTTTTCTTCGATTTGGCTTGTGTGTTTACTGTTTGTTGAAATGGTTTGCATATTTGAAATCCTTGTTGAATTCTGGATGGAATGGTATACTTGTTTTTTATTTCTCGAAAATATTTGGTGGATCTCCGTTTGGTGTTGCCGGAGAAGACGACCGGAGCTAGGGCTCCGGCGTCTGGTTCATTTGCAGGTGATGAAGGAAGAAGACGTAATCCTGGTCGTTCGTGGTGTTGATCTGATGGTTCAGATCTTGCCACTTCATTTAATTTTCTTGTGTTTTATTTAATGTGTGTGTGTGTGTGCTAGTCTATGTTTGTTATCATGTGCCTCAAATCTTAACCCTTGATCTTGCATGCTTTTTGTTTTGATTGACTTGATCTGGAACGTTGGATTAATCTGATGGTTGTTGATGTGCCAACACATTAAAATATCATGTGCCCTTCACGTGTTTTTAATTTAATTTCTGATGATTGGATGTGCGCGCGTGTACCATGGTTACCATGTACTTTTGATCCTGAGCGTTAATCATGTGTAATTGTGGTTTTGTTTGACTGATTCTGATACGTTTGATCAATCCTGTGGCTTGTGTGAGTCAAGAGTGTTGACTGGGTCCTTTTTTTTTTTGTTTGGTATATGCTGGCTATTCATTTGGACTGGGTTTGCTTTTCCCACCCCTTCTTGAGCCCATTTGATTGTTTTCAACGTGGATTTGTTGCATGTTGCACCCTTGGGTTTCATTTCTTTTTTTTTTTTTTTTTTTTTTGCATAGTTTTGCATTTTAATTTTTAAAAATAGTTTAAGCATCCAAAAATTATAAAAAAAATCATGGATCATCTTTGGCATTTTATAAAATTTTAGAAAATTTTATTTTCCATTTTTATTTTATTTTATGCATCTGAATTAATTGTTTGTTTAATTTCTTTTTGAATTGCTTCAATTGTGTACACCTTGCCTTGTTGATTTTTGTTCTCATCATTGGTGTATGATTTGCATCTCATTCTTTTTGAATACTTCAGAAGACATCTTGATGTCCTTAAAAATATTTTTCTCATATTTTTAAAACTTTTTCATATTTCATTTTAGTCCCTCTCCCTTGCATATTGGTTCATGGTTCCTATGTGATCTTTGCCTAATTGTTTGAGGTACTTAAACTTTGAATTTTGGGGTGATATTTTGACATGTTGTTAGTCTCTGACTTAGGTCATTTGGGTTCTGATTCCACAATTTTTGAATGTCATTTGATATATGTTTGATTATTTGTTCTTAAGTGAATTTTTGCATGATCATCATATGACATCTCTTAACCCTAATTGATTTGCCATGCCTAATTGATTGAGCTTCTTTATGATTCTTTGCATGAGATTTTGGTATGATGTTTACCCCTGGTTGAGGTCCTTTGAGACTTAGTCTTGCAATTTATGAATCATGTTTGGCATGTGCTACGTGTTTGGACTTTGAGTTTCCTTTTGTGGACTTTCTTTGGTGCATATTGTTTCATGTTTTGATCTTCTTTTACATATGAGAATTGTTGATGATGGTATGATCTTGGTTATGACTTGCTTTCATCTTCATCTTATTTTTCTCATTTCATCTTGATATGAAGTTCATTGGTGCTTAATTGTGCATTTCATATAAGTATGCTTGCATTCCTTCATGATCACCTATGCATGCTTACTTGAGATGTTTTGCATGATCTTTGAGACTTGTTTATTGGTGTGAGTTGGATATACTTGATATGATGTGATTGCTGCCCTATCTTGTTTCTTATCTCATCCTTCTCTTTCTCATTCTTCTCTTTCACTCTCTTCCTCCCATGAATCTCAAGACTTGTTTAAGTCTTGGATTCTCTCCCTTTAGAGCTACCTAGTCCAACTTAATTTTTGATTAAGCTTGGAGTAGGATTAGAATTAGGTTTTAGGTAGTTGTCCTTCCTAAGCCTCACTAACCCTAGGTCATCCATGCATGATAACATTAGTACTCTTAGTTTCCCTTTAGAGTTTCCTTTGGGTCTTCTCTCTTCTCATCTCAAAACTTCTTGAAAACACTTAATAAAGATAAAGTGTATTGCGCACGAGCCTTAAGCGTGGGGAATGAGAAATGAGGGGCTTCTTCTCATCTTTCTAAAGTTTTTAGCGGGCGTCCTGTCTTGGGATGATTCGTTAAGTATTCGTCCCTGTGCCCTAGACTTTGCTGCAATGCAAGTTATGAACTAACTTAAGAAAACACTTCTGTCTAAAAAACACAAAAACAAATTCAAATCTTTTTATCCTTCGGGATTATTGGGTTTCAAACTTCATTTTCAGAAAAGAGCTCGTCGCTCACGTAAAAAACACTTACCCATCCGTGGTCGTACCCACGAACTACATCAGCTCTAATTCCTCTCTCTCGTCTGATTGAGGATATGTAGGCACAAGACAGCGATTGTCTTGGCGAGCAACCTTCCCCCACAGTTCCCGTCCGAACTTAGTTGACTCTGACTTTCCCATTGCACTGAGGGAGTACGTAGGCCTAGGGCATCGAATATGTCCTACCGAGTCCGTCTTAGTCACCCCCATCCCCGTTTTCTTTTGTTCAGCCATAGATAGTAGGACAGCTCACCCTCCGTTTAGACAACAAGCGTGGATCCCATCGAGTACGATGGATGCGTGGGGTGCTAACACCTTCCCCTCGCATAACCGACTCCCGAACCCTGACTATGGTTGCGATGACCGTGTCTTTCCCCCTTTCTCTTCAGGTTTATGCAGTGTTTCCTTTCCCTCTCTCGGGGATAAATACACATTGCTGGCGACTCTGTGTTTTATGCGCCACTCTCGCGTTTGTACCGTTGGATGCGAATCTTTCGGGAGCGACAGCTGGCGACTCTGCTGGGGAATCTGGTTGACCTCTTGCTGGTCCATCCCCTTTAGCGATTTGATCCTAGCGCTTGTTTGTTTTTTCGTTGGGTGTTTATTTGTTGTGCTTTATTATGTTGTATATTACTATTTTACAGCTTTTATTGCATTGCATTTCATTTTGTTACTGTCATACTGGATATTGCTGCGTTGTGCTGGCTGGTTTCTGTTTAGCAGGTTGGGTTGTTCTGAGAGATAAACCCAATACCCAGGCTTGAGTACACCCTAGGACTAGAGTGGAGAGTAGTGGGACCTACGTACCATCTTGGTGCGTTTGTGTGTTCACGAAATTCACAACCAGACGAGGCTATCTTGGGACGCATTCTGACGTGCGTGTCTTGCGTATTTCAGGGTGTTGATCTAGAGAGCTGTCGACTCTGGTGATCGTTTCTCCGATACCTCAGTTGCGCCTCTCCTCCCGACCTATGATAATGGTAGACCAGAAATGGAAAACCTATTACACTTGTCGATCCGAGGACCCAATGCTGAGGGACTCGCATAGGATGACCTTATTTTTTAGGGGAATCAGTTGAGGCCTCCTTGATTGATGATGATGCTAAACCAGAAATGGTGAACGTATCATCATTTCTCGACCTGAGAGCCCGTGATATTGAGGATCCTCGCCTTTTTAGAACCCACATGTGAGAGGGGATGGGTGTTTGCAGGCTTGCAGGAAACCGAAACCTTCAACCTACCCAGTTTTCTGGATTTCTCATCAGTGTTTGGTTATCTGGGTTTTCACCCACACTTTCTCTCCTTTGAAACTCTCTCCTCACCAGGGTTTCTGAAGATTTTTTTTCGTATTCTTGATCTACACACTCCATAGAACAAGAATCAACCATCATTTGAAGCTCTAAGCAAGGTTTTCACCATATACGAATATGAGGTGCTCACTTTCAAAATCCAAGATCCAGCCTGATTCAAGCCTCTATTTGCATTTATTTTGCAAGTAGAGCTCAAAAGAGGAAGATCTGCACTCTTACACTGGGCTTCTAGGAGTATTTTTGCTGGTTTCAAGTTTCAGGTGAGTTGGATTTCATGATCTCATAACTTGTTTTTATGGTGTTCATTTTGTTCCTCATGACTTGCTGATGATTCTGATATGATTTGTTGTGATTTTGAACGTGTATTATGGCTGTATTTTGGATCTGAAGTTTTTAGATCCAAACTTCTTTTCTTCGATTTGGCTTGTGTGTTTACTGTTTGTTGAAATGGTTTACATATTTGAAATCCTTGTTGAATTCTGGTTGGAATGGTATACTTGTTGGTGATTTCTGGAAAATATTTGGTGGAACTCCGTTTGGTGTTGCCGAAGAACACGACCAGAGCTAGGGCTCCAGCGTCTGGTTCATTTGCAGGTGATGAAGGAAGAAGACGTAATCCTGGCCGTTCGTGGTGTTGATCTGATGGCTCAGATCTTGCCACTTCATTTAATTTTCTTGTGTTTTATTTAATGTGTGTGTGTGTGCTAGTCTATGTTTGTTATCATGTGCCTCAAATCTTAACCCTTGATCTTGCATGCTTTGTGTTTTGATTGACTTGATCTGGAACGTTGGATTAATCTGATGGTTGTTGATGTGCCAACACATTAAAATATCATGTGCCCTTCACGTGTTTTTATTTTAATTTCTGATGATTGGATGTGCGCGTGTGTACCTTGGTTACCATGTACTTTTGATCTTGAGCGTTGATCATGTGTAATTGTGGTTTTATTTGACTGATTGTGATACGTTTGATCAATCCTGTGGCTTGTGTGAGTCAATAGTGTTGACTGGGTCCTTGTTTTTTTTGTTTGGTATGCGCTGACTATTCATTTGGACTGGGTTTGCTTTTCCCACCCCTTCTTGAGCCCATTTGATTGTTTTCAACATGGATTTGTTGCTTGTTGCACCCTTGGGTTTCATTTCTTTCTTTTTTTTATTTTATTTTTGCATAGTTTTACATTTTAATTTTTAAAAATAGTTTTAAGCATCCAAAAATTATAAAAAAAATCATGGATCACCTTTCATATTTTATAAAATTTTGACAAATTTTATTTTCCATTTTTATTTTATTTTATGCATCTGAATTAATTGTTTGTTTAATTTCTTTGTGAATTACTTCAATTGTGTACACCTTGCCTTGTTGATTTTTGTTCTCATCATTGGTGTATGATTTGCATCTCATTCTTTTTGCATACTTCAGAAGGCATCTTGAGGTCCTTAAAAATATTTTTCTCATATTTTTAAAACTTTTTCATATTGCATTTTAGTCCCTCTCCCTTTCATATTGGTTCATGGTTCCTATGTGATCTTTTCCTAATTGTTTGAGGTACTTAAACTTTGAATTTTGGTGTCATATTTTGACATGTTGTTAGTCTCTGACTTAGGTCATTTGGGTTATGATTCCACAATTTTTGAATGTCATTTGATATATGTTTGATTATTTGTGCTTAAGTGAATTTTTGCATGATTATCATATGACATCTCTTAACCCTAATTGCTTTGCCCTGCCTAATTGATTGAGCTTCTTTATGATTCTTTGCATGAGCTTTTGGTATGATGTTTACCCCTGGTTGAGGTACTTTGAGACTTAGTCTTGCAATTTATGAATCATGTTTGGCATGTGCTAAGTGTTTGGACTTTGAGTTTCCTTTTGTGGACTTTCTTTGGTGCATATTGTTTCATGTTTTGATCTTCTTTTGCACATGAGAATTGTTGATGATGGTATGATCTTGGTTCTGACTTTCTTTCATCTTCATCTTATTTTTCTCATTTCATCTTGATATGAAGTTCATTGGTGCTTAATTGTGCATTTCATATAAGTATGCTTGCATTCCTTCATCATCACCTTTGCATGCTTACTTGAGATGTTTTGCATGATCTTTGAGACTTGTTTATTGGTGTGAGTGGGATATACTTGATATGATGTGATTTATGCCCTATATTGTTTCTTATCTCATCCTTCTCTTTCTCATTCTTCTCTTTCACTCTCTTCCTCCCATGAATCTCAAAACTTGTTTAAGTCTTGGATTCTCTCCCTTTAGAGCTACCTAGTCCAACTTAATTTTTGATTAAGCTTGGAGTAGGATTAGCATTAGGTTTTAGGTAGTTGTCCTTCCTAAGCCTCACTAACCCTAGGTCATCCATGCATGATAACATTAGGACTCTTAGTTTCCCTTTAGAGTTTCCTTTGGGTCTTCTCTCTTCTCATCTCAAAACTTCTTGAAAACACTTAATAAAGATAAAGTGTATTGCGCACGAGCCTTAAGCGTGGGGAATGAGAAATGAGGGGCATCCTCTCATCTTTCTAGAGTGCTTAGCGGGCATCCTGTCTTGGGACGATACATTAAGTATTCGTCCCTGTGCCCTAGACTTTGGTGCAATGCAAGTTATGAACAAACTTAAGAAAACACTTCTGTCTAAAAAACACAAAAACAAATTCAAATATTTGTATCCTTCGGGATTGTTGGGTTTCAAAATTCATTTTCAGAAAAGAGCTCGTCGCTCACGTAAAAAACACTTACCCATCTGTGGTCGTACCCACGAACTACATCAGCTCTGATTCCTCTCTCTCGTCCGATTGAGGATATGTAGGCACAAGACAGTGGTTGTCTTGGCGAGTAACCTTCCCCCACAGTTCCCGTTTGAACTACGTTGACTCTGACTTTCCCATTGCACTGAGGGAGTACGTAGGCCTAGGGCATCGAATATGTCCGACCGAGTCCGTCTTAGTCACCCCCATCCCCGTTTTCTTTTGTTCATCCATAGATAGTAGGACAGCTCACCCTCCGTTTAGACAACAAGCGTGGATCCCATCGAGTACGATGGATGCGTGGGGTGCTAACACCTTCCCCTCACATAACCGACTCCCGAGCCCTGACTATGGTTGCGATGACCATGTCTTTCCCCCTTTCTCTCCAGGTTTATGCAGTGTTTCCTTTCCCTCTCTCGGGATAAATACACATTGCTGGTGACTCTGTGTTTTCTGCGCCACTCTCGCGTTTGTACCGTTGGATGCAAATCTTTCGGGAGCGACAATCATTGATGATCTTAAGGAGGAGGTTGTATGGCAAAAGTCAAAACTTGACAATATGACTAAATCTGTAAGAATACTGAACAATGGTTCCACACTGTTGGATGAGATTCTTCAGACTGGGAAAAATACTGGGAATGTACAAGGTCTTGGTTTTAACAATCAAGCAGAGAACTACAAGCAGTCTGTAGTAAAGTTTGTTCCTTAGAAAATAAAGCAAGAAGAGAAGATGTCAAAACATATGGTTCAACATCAGCTGAAACATCAGAAAATAGTATATAGTTCAAAGTATAAACCATGGAGATGTCATTACTGTGGAAAGTTTGGTCACTTAAAGTCCTTTTGCTACAATTTGCATGGTTATCCCAAAACTGTTCATCAACCAAATAAAGAACAGATTTGGGCTAAAGTAAAGAAAAGATGGACTTCTAGAAATATGGTGGCTGGTCTCATAGCGCATACCTCTCTCAGAGCATCTGCAAGGGAAGATTGGTACTTTGACAGTGGTTGTTCAAGACACATGACTAGTGTGAAGAAATTTTTGACAGATATCAAGCCTCACTCTACCAATTATGTCACTTTTGGGGATGGATCAAAAGGTGGAATAAATGGTGTTGGAAAGATGGACTACACATGACAACCAAATCTGGACCGTGTTCTATTTGTCAAAGGGCTGACTGCAAATTTGATTAGTATAAGCCAACTGTGTGATCTAGGGCTCAAAGTAAATTTCACAAAATCTGAATGCCTAGTAACCAATGAAGAAAATGAAGTTGTCATGAAGGGAACCAGGTCTAAGGATAACTACTATCTATGGAATCCTCAAGAATTAGAAAGTCTGTCCACCTGTTTGATGTCAAAGGAAGATGAAACCAAACTGTGGCATCAAAAATTGGGTCACTTACATCTGAAAGGGATGAAGAAAGTTCTGTCAAGTGAGGCTGTTAGAGGTATTCCCAAGTTGAAGATTGATGAGGATATAATATGTGGTGAATGTCAAGTTGGGAAGCAAACAAGGATGTCACACAAAAAGCTTCAACATCTTACCACAACTTCTAGAGTTCTGGAGCTGCTTCACATGGACTTAATGACACCTATGCAGGTTGAAAGTCTTGGAGGGAAGAAGTATGCCTATGTTGTCGTTGATGATTACTCCAGATTCACCTGGATAAGCTTTATCAGAGAAAAGTCTGAAGTATTTGCAGCTTTCAAATAATTGTGTCAAAGGATTCAACGAGAAAAGGATTGTGGCGTTGTTCGAATAAGAAGTGACCATGGGAAGGAATTTGATAATAGCAGGTTTGAAGAGTTTTGTTCATCTGAAGGAATCACTCATGAATTCTCATCACCAATCACTCCTCAGCAAAATGGTGTGGTGGAACGCAAGAATGGGACTATTCAAGAGTGTGCAAGGGTCATGATTCA
This sequence comes from Lathyrus tuberosus, assembly GCA_022829125.1. Lineage (NCBI taxonomy): Eukaryota > Viridiplantae > Streptophyta > Magnoliopsida > Fabales > Fabaceae > Lathyrus > Lathyrus tuberosus. The sequence goes on along the minus strand of JALAZF010000341.1, from coordinate 6,703,161 downwards.
TGCCAAAAAGCTTCCATATCATTTTTGGACTGACGCCATGAATACTGCTTGCTATATACACAATAGGGTGACTATCAGATCAGGTACTTCTATTACTCTTTATGAGCTATGAAAAGGAAGAAAGCCAAATGTGAAATATTTCCATGTCTTTGGGAGTAAGTGTTATATCTTGGCGGATCGTGAGTAGAGGCGAAAGATGGATCCTAAGAGTGAGGAAGGGATATTTTTGGGATACTCTACAAACAGCAAAGCATATAGGGTATTTAATTCCAGAACTAAGGTGATGATGGAATCAATAAATGTGGTGGTTGATGACTCTGGCAGAGACGAAGATGTCCCAGATGACGTTGGAACATCCTTTCCCATGAACAATGAAATCTCACAAGGCACTGAGTCCGTAGAAGATAATGTTCAAGAAACTAGTACTAGACCTGAGAATGAAGAGGTAGAGGATGCTAACAGGGGACCCTCTATAAGGATTCAGAAGGATCACCCTAAGGAGTTGATTATTGGAAATCTGGATGAAGGTGTAAGAACCAGATCGAGGGAGGCTGTGTCAAATGCATGTTTTGTTTCAAAGCTTGAACCAAAAAATGTTAAAGAGGCTTTGACAGATGAGTTCTGGATAAGTGCTATGCAGGATGAGCTTTGTCAATTCAAGAGAAATGAAGTCTGGGAACTGGTACCACGACCAGTAGGAACAAATGTGATTGGAACAAAGTGGGTATATAAGAATAAGTCTGATGAACAAGGAGTTGTTACCAGAAACAAAGCCAGATTAGTGGCTCAAGGATACACACAGATTGAAGGAGTAGATTTTGATGAAACATTTGCTCATGTGGCTCGCTTGGAATCCATCAGATTGTTGCTAGGATGGCATGCTTTTTGAAATTCAAATTGTTTCAAATGGATGTTAAGAGTGCCTTTCTGAATGGCTATCTTAATGAAGAAGTCTATGTTGAGCAGCCTAAAGGGTTTGTGGATCCAAATTTTCCTGATCATGTCTTCAAGTTAAAGAAGACTTTGTATGGTTTAAAACAAGCTCCAAGAGCTTGGTATGAAAGGCTTACTGAGTTCTTAGTCAAACATGGATACAGGAAGGGTGGTATTGATAAAACACTCTTTGTCAAGGAGAAGATGGGAAACTGTTGATTGATCAGATTTATGTAGATGATATTGTGTTTGGGGGGATGTCGGATGAAATGGTCCAACATTTTGTCAAACAAATGCAATCTGAATTTGAAATGAGCTTGGTAGGTGAATTGACTTCCTTCCTTGGATTGCAAGTCAAGCAGATGGAAGATTCCATTTTTATTTGTCAGAGCAAATATGCTAGGAATATTATGAAGAAATTTGGATTGAATAATGCCAAGCACAAGAGAACTCCTGCTCCTACTCACTTGAAGTTATCCAAAGATGAAAAGGGAGTGAATGTTGAACAGAGTTTATACAGAAGCATGATTGGTAGTCTGCTGTATCTTACAGCAAGTAGATCAGACATAACCTTTGCAGTGGGTGTATGTGCAAGGTACCAAGCAGAACCCAAGGTCAGTCACATCAATCAAGTTAAAATAATTCTTAAGTATGTGAGTGGTACGTGTGATTATGGGTTATTATATTCCCATGATTCAAGTTCCATTTTAGTAGGATACTGTGATGCTGATTGTGCTGGAAGTGCTGATGATAGGTAGAGTACCTCTGGAGGTTGTTTCTTTTTGGGAAATAATCTTATTTCATGGTTTAGTAAGAAGCAAAATTTTGTATCTCTTTCTACTGCTGAAGCTGAGTACATAGCAGCTGGAAGTAGTTGTGCTCAACTGGTGTGGATGAAGCAAATGTTATCTGAGTATAATGTCACACAAGATGTCATGACATTATTTTGTGACAACCTGAGTGCTATTAATATTTCTAAAAATCCTATTCAACATAGCAGGACTAAGCACATTGATATCAGGCATCATTTCATTAGAGAACTTGTGGAGGACAAAGTCATAACTCTTGAGCATGTTAGCACAGAAAATCAGCTTGCTGACATATTTACCAAGGCTCTGGATGCAGTTCAGTTTGAAAACCTGAGGAGAAGACTTGGGGTTTGTATTCATGAATAATTATAGCATTTAATGTTATTTGTGGCTGCCAGATTAAAAAGATTAAAGGTAATTTTGGTAGTGCAGCTGGTGCAGGTGTTTATGAAGGGAAAGATGCTGAAGTTTGTGCATGACATTTGGTCATGTGATTGTGTGGGCATCTACTTTCTGATGTTGTTTATTCTGGTGTATGATTTGATCATTTCTCGAAATTAATAACTGTTCTACTTGCCTTTGTCATATTTATGGCTAAAAAGGGGGAGTAGTGTGTTTGTGGTGTGCTTATGTTGGTGCTGCAGTTGAGGGGGAGTTTTGTTTGTAGTTGTGTTTCTGCAGTTGAGGGGGAGTTTTTTTTGCTGCTATGCTGTGTTTTTCGCTGCTGTCTCTGATATTTTTGTTTTGCTTGATTTATCTTTGCAAGATTGTTTGTTGTGTAGTTTTAGCCAAAATAAGCCAAAGGGGGAGTTTGTTATTTCTTTGATTATGTGGTTGGCATTTATTTTGCTAAAACTATTCTAGCAGTAAGATGTTGAAACAAGATGTTCTAATTTTCTGCATTCAACATGTCGGATAAAGATATCCCATCCTGGCTCAAAGGACATCGCGTCTGATTTTGGTTTAAAAGGAAGATTCTGTTAGTTGTTATTTGTTACTGAATATTCTGTGAATATTTAGTTATCCTATGTGGCGTTCAAAGTAATTGAGTTGAGTTTTTGTGTTGGTTTTCGGATTTTCACTACTTTCTAAATATGGAGACATATTAGGAAACTTTAGATTGAAGACCTATTTTCTTGGAGTTTATTTTGCAGAATTATATGCAGTCTCTCTGCTGCGTTTTGAAGCCCAACCCAATCCAGATTTAATGCTATATATTGACTGGTGTAAACCTAGTTTTGGGGTGGAACTTACGTGTGTTTTTGTTAGGGTTTTTGATTGTTAATTGTGAGCCTAACTGGTATCATTCTGATAACAGTATAAGGACTGGTTTTGTGTTGTAAGTTCTGTCAGTTACTCATAAGCTTTTAAGCATTGAGTTTCTTGTGTGTCAGTTCTCATAAGCTTTGAAGTATTGAGAATTGTGTGTTTTTGAAAGTGTGTCTTTCATTTTGTTACTTGTGTGGAAAGGAACCAGTCACAGTTTGTGATTGAAGAGGGATTTGAGGAGGGACTCATACCTAGGTGAGTCTTAGGTAGAAGTCATAGGAAGGGTAGTGATTAAGTGAGCGAATTGTAATCGGGGGTGGTTGCTATATGATCTATGAATTGATACTATCGTATATTGATTTAGTCCCTGGCTTGGTAGCCCCCAGAGTAGGATTGTTGATCCGAACTGGGTAAACATATCACTGTGTTCTTTACTTTCTGCATGGTTATTTTTATTGTTATCTTGTTCATTGTGTTGGATATCCATGTCTCAACATCTGTGTAGGACATCTGATATCTGTGCCAGAATTTCATTTTGGTACACTCTACATTGAGGGTGCGGTACTTGTTCTTCCAAGACCTCCTCTCCTGTTGAACTATGTGGAGAGTAACCTGAAGTTTTTCCGTTTCAGACATGAAGTACATGACATATGCCCTCGGCGGAAGAACTCCGTGATGAGGATAAGGCATCTTTAGCTTAAGAGCTCTAGTTTGTACCCAGTGGAGATAAGGCTCCACCGAGACACAGTCCGGTTTTCCTAGAGACTCTCGTCCTTTCTTATGAACATGTTTCCAAGCGTGCACTATTTCCGTCTTTAGTGCCCTGTCATTTTTTACTTCTTTGAAGAAAAGACCTTCCAGATGAGCATTACGCGGGACATGCCTCATTGGGTATCCAAATTGACGACGAACGAGAATTGGATGGTAATTGATTCCTCCTTTAGTTCCTATGAGGGGTACGTTGGGGAAGTTTCCACAATGATCAATGATCCTGATCCCATCATAAAACCTATTGCACCAACCTATATCAGAGTTGGTAAGAGACATGATTTTCTGCGACCAACGTAAGGCACTCTTATGATCCCAAAATGCAGCAGACTTGGGCAAATGGGAGATAAGCCATTTATATAACAGGGGTACACAGCATGTGATCATCCCTCCACTGTACAAATTTCCTAAGTGTACAGAAGGATACGCATCTACGAGCAAGGTCAGCACAGGGTTTCCAATGAGAAAAACCTTAATGGCGTTGATATCAATGAAGTTATTAATGTTGGGAAGCAGAAATAACCCGTAGGTGAGTAAGAAAAAGATGCTTTCAAAAGCAGTCATGTTCCCTATACTAGCAAAGTACAGAGCCTTCTTTGTCAGGAACTGGGCTGGCAAACCTGGGAGCCCACCCTTGGTGGTCATGTGAGTCTTGATTTCTGACTCATCCAAATAGATTGCTCTTGCAATGGTCTGATCCTTTGGAATTTCTTCCAGTCCAGAAAATGGAGCTCGATCAGTAATGTGTAGATCGGTTAGGTGAGAATACTCCTCCAGCGTTGGTGCGAGCTGGTAATCCGGGAATGTGAAACAGTGATAGACCAGATCGTAAAACTGAATAAGTGCCTCCATGATTCCTTCAATCACATGGACTCTTAACAGAGGTAGCAGACCTCTGTACTTGACTCTGAAAGCTTCAGGGTTAGTGATCATCCTCGCTAATCCTCTCAAATCTTCTAGTTTTGGAACCCTGAAGGTATACTTATGAGTTCTCCTTCTACTGAAATCCATGAGCGCAATCTTTTTCTCTGACATTTGCAATCATTGTCTTAGTTTAATTTAAAAAAGAGAGACTAGAAGAGAAGTTTTTCTTTGATGTAATGTTTTTTAGATGAATGCATGAATGTAGCACACAAAAACATAGAAAAAACATGGGTCAAAGGGTCGGTGTCATGAAGTCAAGGCTCTACCCCCCCCCCCCAAAGGTTTATACTAGTGATTTTTGTACCTGTCTCTCAATATAATCAATTCTTGTCGAGAAAACACCAGCGGGCTGGGAACCGTGCTAGGTGATGTTTTTCGAAGAACCATCAGAAGAGGGTATTATCGCGTGACAACCATATCCAATAGTTTCCGCACTACTAAAAGAGGTTTTTCCTAGGTGTATACTCAATCTTTCCACATGCGGCATCACACGCATTCCCATTAGCAGAAAAATAAACACAGATATCAATTAGGAAAAGCAGTATATATATTTGTCCTAAAGTCCTAGACTTTAAAGAGCTATGAATCCTATGTTCCTGACAAAAATGGCTCCCCGGCGGAGTCTCCTTTCTGTGGTATCTTCCCAACTTTAAAGGTTTTGATCTAAGATCCTAGTGAAGTAAAAAAAAAATCCTATCCCAGTGAAATTCCCAAAAAAGGAAAGAAAGAAAGAAAGAAAGAAAACGGCCCCACGGTGGGCATCACTTTTCTGTGGCATTTTTTTAAAGTTTCTTCTTAAGAGATGGGAAGAGAACAAGATCTCGTTGTCCCCAGTGAAGTCGCCATTTTATCTGTAGCGCGAATTTTTGGACGTGGTTGCGAAGCACTATCGCTTTTGGGGTACTACAGTTCGATTCATTTTTCATCCTATTGAAACTGATGAAGGAAGGGAAATAGATGTCTCCAATTAACCCTGCTTGCATACTGAGTTTAAACAGATGACTGTTGGTTTACAGATGCTATTGAGATTGTGGGTTTCTCTTAAGTTATTTTGTTAAAATATTGCCAGGGCGATTGGTGGGAGTTTAGGACTGATGCTTTTCGATTGATATGTGAAGGTATGGGATTTGGGACTTTGGATTAGTGTGCTCGCTAAGATTTTTCTTTCAATCTTATGCCTACGTATTCCCGTTTATTGAAATAGGGAAATCAGAGCGATTGTAGTTCCTCCTATTCTATGGGAGGAAATGGTGTTTTGGTGTCTTGTTCAAAGCCTAAGATGTGAAGCTGAAAAGGTGGTTTGTATCTTGTTCAAAGCCCAAGATGTGAATCCTAGCAATGCCATAATTTCATTTATAGGGGTTTTAACCTGAATGAGAAGACTTTAACTCAGTGTAGAGCAATGCTATCTTTCCTTAGGAATTTCTCATGCTTAAAGAAGGACAGTGGCGTGGATGTAAATAATCCAGAGGCTTGCCGCTTACACCAATTAGATGAAAGGAGTTGTTGATGTTTGTATCCTGTGAACGAGGCACAATTTTGATGCTAAAAGGTTGATTGACTCAACCAGGGTTTTTCTTATACAAAGCCTAAGAGGAGGCTATTGGCCCAACAAGAGGGTGTTTTTATGTGTCTCGTACGAAGCCCGAGAGAGAGGCTAAAAGGGTTTGACTCAACAAGAGAGTGCTTTTAGATGTGTCTTGTACAAAGCCCAAGACGGAGGCTAAAGGTTGACTCAACAAGAGAGTCTTTTATACTCAACAAGAGAGTGTTTTGGTATCTCGTACGAAGCCCGAGATGGAGGCTAAAAGAGAGATTGACTCAACAAGAGAGTCTTTTTGTATCTCGTACAAAGCTCGAGATAGAGGCTAAAAGGGAGATTGACTCAACAAGAGAGTCTTTTTGTATCTCGTACGAAGCCCGAGATAGAGGCTAATAGGTTTGCTGTTTCAGTTGAGTGACAGATCTAGTAGGTTGGTTAAAAGAGAAAATCAGTTCTTATAAAGAGACTGATTAAAGGTAAGGCTATGCTTTGGGATTGATCAGAGGATCAAGGTTATTTCATGTTCTTTAAGGAAATGGGGAATCCATAGGGTATTGTAGACTGTCCGAGTCTACTGGTGTTTTTCCCTACTTGAGAATGCCTTCGAGACTCAAGGAGATTAGACTGTCCAAGTCTAGAGTTTTATCTTTTGTACTATGCTTGAAGAAACAGTAGTAGTACGTTCACAGTAGAAAGATCTAGACTCTTTGAAAGGCTGTTCTATTAAGATGACTAATTTTCGTTCCTATACCTTTAGGAGGTCATCGGGACAATTTGTACGAAGCCCAATAGGAGGCTGGAAACTTTTAAGAAGCCGAGGGACAATTTGTACGAAGCCCAAGAGGAGGCTCTCTTCCTGAAGGAAGAACCCTTATACGAAGCCTAAGAGGAGGTTGTGAATACTTCTAAGAAGCCGTAGGGTCCTTGTACAACCCCCAAGAGGAGGCAGGGATGCTTTTAGGAAGCCTGTGGGTCCCCAAACCCCGAGAAATTCAAGACAGGCTATTCACAGATAATAGATCAAGCCAGGAAAGTCCGAGAATTTGGAAGAAACTCAAGAGATGCCATTCACAGAGAAAAGATCATCTCTGGGGAGTAGAGTTTCTTTGACAATGTCTAATGGTGACAGTCTGTGAAAGGGTTCACCGAGAATGCTGCCTTTCATGTCTCCATATTGTTTAACCCCAAGAGGAGGGAAGACTGTGTCTGGTAATCCTACGGGGGATCTAGTTTTGTCTATTTTAGAGTGATCAACAGGGCTTAGTACTAGACGTAGTTGCCGGGGAAACTCTAAATATCTATACTAGTATTACACAGTTGATATGAGTTTATGAAAGAAGACTTACAGTGAAACAGCCCCACAATACAGTTATATGTATATGAAAGCGGATAAAGAAAGCATATAAACACTAACTCGGTTGTAGAGCTTCCATGCTGTTTGGTTAGTTGTTCAACAAAGAAAGATTGAAAACAACAGTATATTCAAAATTAAAGGAGAAAGTATTTTGAAAAGATGTTGGGGCTTACAACTCAAGGAGAGGCCCAAGGTTTATCAGTGATCCCACTGTCGTTTTGTACAGAGGGACTTATACAAGTGAATGAGGCCCAAGAAAGGTTTTCTGTACAAGGGGATTGGGTCTTACACTCTAATAGAGGCCCATAAGATTTATTTTTGTACAAGTGGTGGGGCTTACTGCTCAAGGAGAGGCCCAGGGTCATTTGTTTGAAAATGGCGATCGCGCCGAGATTTTTGAAAATGCGGTGGGTCTTATACAATGCATTGAGGCCCAAAATGGTTTGGTTTTCAAAGGGGGTTGGGTCTTACACTCTAATAGAGGCCTAAAATATTTTGAATGGGTCTTATAGCTCGAGGAGAGGCCCAAAGTTTTTTTCAACGGACGATGATCGCGTCGAACTTTTCGAAATACAACGGGACTTATACAATACGTGAGGCCCAAGAATAGGTTTGTATTTACAAAGGATTAGGTCTTACAATCTATTAGAGGCCCAAAGTGTTTTTAAAAGGTTTGATGAGGGTTAAATTAATCAAAACCCTAATTTGTTTCCAAAATGTATTTTAATTAAATAAAAAATTCAATTAAAATGATCAAAATTGTTAAACATGTGGAAAACAAATTGTGATCTTGGATTAATGTTTCAAAAATCATGTTTTGACCTACAAAATGATTAGAAGTCATTAAAATTTCGAAAATCAAGAAGGAAAAAATATTTTAAATGTCAAAAACAATTAAAATATTAATTCTTTGCAAAAATATCAATTATATGAAATAAATAATATTTTTGGGATTTTTTGGTAAAATAAAATATTTTAACATTTTTGTGAATTATTAAAAAAAAATCAACTCAAAATCATTAAAACTCAGAGAGAAATTAATTTTTGAATCAATTAAATAAAATCCCAAAATTTAAATATTTGAATTTTCAAAAAGGGCGCCAAGAACAAGGGCAAGAACACGCGCCACCCTCTGTTTCTGCAGATTTGCGTTTTCTATCCAATCTCACTGAATACTTGATTATATCATACAATCTACATATCAATCTACTCGTTTCAACCTCACGATCATGTCTATGGTCTTTAATTTCATTTATTTTAAGCATGGAATAAGATATCAAAGAGAAACCTCAAGAACCCTAAATTCTGCATGAAGGTTCAGAAATTCCATACACGATTCAAACAATGCAATTGATTAAGGGAAAACACTCCATGCATGATTATGAACATATGGCCAAATTATTGTGCAGCAAAAAATGCATGAATCATAGAGTTAGAAGAGCTCATGCTTACCTCTTGCAGCTGGTGATCGTGTTTTGTGTTAGAGGTGTTACAACTTGGTTCCAAGGATCTGGATAGCTTCCCTAGGTGCCATGGAGTGTGTCTGGATGCTTGGAATGAATTGAAATGATCTGGAACTTGAGATGGTACCCCAACTGCAAATCTGTCAAAGGCTTGAGCAATTGGCTGGTGATTTTGTGATTTTGGTGTTCCAGATGTTGTGTGAGTGTTTGGATCACTTCTATATGATGTTTATGAGGTGTGTGTCTGATTGGTTTGATTGGAATTGCTCTCAAACTCAAAACCCGATAGTGACTTTCTTTGGAAGGCAAAATTGGAGTGAAGAAGGAGATTTTGAGGAAAGCATCTGTTTGATGGCTTTGGTGTATTCAAATTGAGCACAATTGAGCTCTATTTTTAGTAGAGCAAGTTTGTTTTGCAAGCAATAGTGAATGGCAACTGCAGCATAGGTTTGGCCAATGGTTGCACTTTGGAATCCAAGTCTCCTCTAGCCATTGACTAGAGGTTAGGGCACAAGGTTGTGGTTCCCTTGGTCTTGGATAAGTCTTGACTGAATTCAGTTGCAAATGGCTCAGTCCATGCCACCTTGTTGTATGCATTGAATGCTCCAATCCAAAATTGGAGTTTTGTCCCTCTTTTAGGTAATTCTAGGTTTGGCATGCTACTTCTTGTTCCAAGGACTTTGGAGGCTTGGCTCAGTGTTTGTCCCCTTTAGATTTGATCCTCAGATGTGTCAAAAGTGATGACAAGGCTTGGAATTATTTAATTTTACCAAATTGAGAAAAAATGCAAAATTCTGCTTAGCCTTGGCAGTTTTCAGCAACGCATATTGCCATTGTCATATCTCTTGGCCCAAGTGGAATTTGGTGATGTTCTTGGCCATTTTGGAAAGCCCTCATATGATACAACAACTGTTTGATCATATTTGGTTTTGATACCTTTTGGATCCAAGTGAAAAATCCCCCTACATTTGGAAAAAAGTGAAGGCAGATTCTGACTTAGTGAAAATTTCACTAAGTGTTGGGAAAAGTGACATTTTCTCTTTTTGTGATTTTGATCATTCCATAACTCAAAATCCATGAGGAATTTGGAGGGAGGTCAGTTTTAAGCTTTTGTAGAGGGTAATGAGATCTATCAATCAAGCTTTGGATGGGGAAAAATGGCTTTGTGGTTTAGGAGTTATGATCCTCCAAAGTTGGTACCCTTGCCACTTTGTTCATAACTTTGAAAATTTTCTAAGTTTTTATGGTTTCCCCTTTTACAAGTTATCCCACTTCTCTTGAGAATTCTTGATGAATGATGATTCAAATCATACATTGACATCATTTTAGGATTAAAAAACCATTTTTGTGAAAAATCTCAAAAAGTCAAAGTTGACTTTTGTGCACAGTTGACTTTTTGTCAGATGAATTCCAAACTGTGCGATCCTTTAGGAAATCATGTCCTTGACCTAAATCAAACTTGATGGACATGTTCCATGGGTGTTATAGGGTATATTGAATCATGTCCTAGGGTTTGGGAGCATGTCCTGGTCAAAAGTCAAAGATACGGTTGACTTTTCTCGCGAAACCCTAACTGTGGTACTGATGAAATTGAGACTTGCTGCTCAAGCTTCCTGAATCAATCCGTTGTTACAAATGGATCAATGTGGTATGTTGGAGACCCTCAAATCATGTCTTGAGATCTTGGCTCATGATTTGTCCCAAAAGTCAACTTAGGGGTGAATTAGGTCAAGAAACCCTAATTCCTGATTTTTGATGTATGCATCCCCTGAGGTCAAATTGACTTGATGCTTGGGCCCATGAGGTTCCATGGAGTATTTTAGGATATGCTTTGAAGCATTGGCTCATGCCCAGAGGAAAATTTTCATCTGGAGGCCCTGGTCGACCAAACCCTAATTTAGTGACACTGGCGATCTTAAGGCTTGATCCACCTGGAAGGGAGCAGCCTTGTGCTTAATCCTTGAAGTGAGAGTCCTCTTGATCCCTTGTGGATATTTGAGAGGATAGACAAGTTGAAGATCATGTCATTTCTTGATTGATCCTTTGTCTAAAAGCTCTGAGAGGGCTGGAAACCCTAAATTTGATTGTAGTGGATGCTCACCCATCTTTGGGGAGACTGATGAGGTATGATGGTTCCTCCATATTGTGATGATGATTTTCACAATGATGGGAAATATTAGTGGTCAAAATTTGGGGTATGAAAGATGCCCCTATTTAATCTTCTTGGACCCGAAGGTGTGAATGACGAAGGTATTCGGGCATTCGGGGTGCAAGAGGATTAAATATAGGAATACCCAAAATTTTGATGGTGGTTAAGAATGGCAGCTTGCGCATCCTTCTTCTTTTGCTAAGCAATGATGCTTAGAAAAGGTAAAAACTTCCCCTCGATCCTGGTTTCCTACCAAGGAACTGGTCTCAATTTCTGGAATAAACTTCCCCTCGATCCTGGTTTCCTACCAAGGAATTGGTCTCAGTTTCTGAAATAAACTTCCCCTCGATCCTGGTTTCCTACCAAGGAACTGGTCTCAGTTTCTGGAATAAACTTCCCCTCGATCCTGGTTTCCTACCAAGGAACTGCTCTTAGTTTCTGAAATAAACTTCCCCTCGATCCTGGTTTCCTACCAAGGAACTAGTCTCAGTTTCTTTTGTCAATAAACTTTTTGACGAGGGACGCTATTCATAGCGATTTTCCTCAAACTTGTCACCGAATTTTCCTGGGGAGATGCCATTTGTTGATTCTACTGGGGAAAAGGAGTCTCTTGAGAGACTGCTTTCATACTTGGGGATATTGCATCATACTTTTCTTGGGATCTTCCCGGAGAAATGCCATATGATGTGATCCAATTTTGAGGTGCTGATGACCTTTTCATCAGCGGTTTTTTTTTCCGGAGAAAAACTGCTGTGTTGCCGAATCTCTGCTTAAGAGGCTTCCTCTGGGGATTTTCCTTAATCCGGGAAAGCGAAAATATCATCTTCAATGGCGAAGAGTGACATCGGTTGAAGGTTCTCTGGTCTTTCAGAGGTTCAAGTTATCAAAGTGGTTGAGGGCCAACTCTAATCCAGAAATAAACTAGAGGAGAGAGATTGTTCAGACGCAACATTTCCTGACGAGGAAAGAACTGACAACTCGATTGAGAGGACTGTTATCACTAGGGAATAAGACCGACTAAAGTGATAGTGATGCAATATGAATGCGAATGTAAATCAATAATGCATGATGTATGTATGTTTATGCTGACAAAACTGACGCGACATACAGACTAATAGATGAACACGACTAGATACTCGGCCATCACGGGGCGAAGAAGTACCGCTGGTCCAAGAGTAGCAATTCTGCCTTGCTTAGGAGAGATAGTCCCTGCGAGGAACAACCGTTGGTCGGGCTTAGGAGATGAGAACTCGGCTGAAGAGGTCAGATGAAACAATGGTCTCTGACACAGCTGATCCTTTATTCAGGCATACTAGTTTAGAATGCCTTAAGTTAGTTCCTAAGCTGCATTGCACCAAAGTCTAGGGCACAGGGGCGAATACTTAACGCATCGTCCCAAGACAGAACGCTCGCTAAGCACTCTAGAGAGATGAGAGGAAGCCCCTCATTTCTCATTCCTCATACTTAAGGCTCGTGCGCAATACACCTTATTATTATTAAGTGTTTTAAAGAAATTTGAGATGAGGAGAGAGAAGACACAAGGGTAACTCTAAGGGGAACTAAGAATCCTAAAGTTATCATGCATGGGTGACCTACGGTTAGTGAGGTTTGAAGGCAACCTAAATCCTAGAGGAAGAAGATGAGGGAAGGAAAAAGGTAAGGGTAACCATGGATGCCTATCCATACCCTTAAGGAACTTACCTTGATCCTGCATAAAAGGTTAGTGAGAAACGGATACAAATAATATCAAGGCAAGTGAAAATCAAACTATGGCAAACAATAGTAATTATAATCCAAACATGAATTCAGAAATCAAAGACAATTTAGGGTATGCATGAAATGTATGATGCAAAAGAAATTGAATTAAACAATTGGTTTAGATGATAAAAAAAATAAAATAAAATAAAATAAAAAATAAAATTTGTGAAAATTTTATTAAATGGCAAAAAAGGATGCATGAATTAAATTCAAAAGGAAATTATTCAAATAATATTACAAAAAAAAAGAAAATAAAAAAAACTCAACAACTTTGCTATCGCGAAAACGCGGTCATCGCAAACGGATCTGAATTGTACGGATCTAAATATAACGAAAAAAGGCGACTCAAAAAAAGAGAAATTTAACTTTGATAAAAAACCTCAACAATATTGCTATCGCGAAAACGCGGTCATCGCAAACGGATCTGAATTGTACGGATCTAAATATAACGAAAAAAAGGCGACTCAAAAAAAGAGAAATTTAACTTTGATAAAAAACCTCAACAATATTGCTATCGCAAAAACGCGGTCATCGCAACCGGATCCGAATTATACGGATTTAAAATTTATAAAACACATAGAAAAGGTAAATTTAGTGTGCTAAAAAAAACAATGGTGCTACGCAAAATGCGATCATCGCAGTCGGATCGAACTAAATATAAAGGTCACGCATCATGCACATATATGCAGACAGCGTATCGACATAATTCGATCCGGACAATAAATCAAAATATAAATTAAACATTATATATATATATATATATATATATATATATATATATATATATATATATATATATATATACACGTTGTAACAGTAGTTGATTATATATAAAAATCATATGTTATTATTTGCTAACCGTACAAAAACCATATGTTATGAAAACGTGATGGAGAAATATATATATATGAAAAATATATGCTATAACAGTACTATATGTTATCCACCATATGTTAGTAATAGAACGGCAAATCGATTAGGTGTGGATCTAAAGTATAACATATTGCTATCTATTACTATGTTGGAACATTAGTAATATATTTATAAGTAAAACATGAAAAACCATGTACACGATGGTACGGTAACGAGAGATCCACATGAGACAGTACGATAATGAGAGGGGGCAAATGGTAATGCTTACTGTTCGAAAGTTTAGGAAAAAAACTGGATTCCAATTATCAGCCGTGTATGTGTTATTTTTCTCCTCCGGTCCCTTTTTTTCTTTTGACAGGAACAACAATATATTGGGACTAAATTAGGGTTATCTCTAAATTGTCAATAATATCCCTAATGCCCATTAAACAATTCCATTAAAATAAATGTAAAACAGAAACTATTTATTTGGGAAAAACAATATTAATTAAATCTAAAAATAAAAATAAATATTTAATATAAAAATAAAAATAAAAATACTAATTATCCTATTTATCTATTCTAAATAATATTAGTTAAAATAAACAAAACATCAAATAAATAAAAAATCGAATACCCTTATGATCCGAAAAAAATAAACCGAGTACACTAAAATGATTAGTACGAAATATATGACTCAAAAAAATACAGCATTTGGTCAGACTTTAAAATAAATTTTGATCCGTAAAAATGCTCAAATTGATCAAGATATGACGAAGAATTAAAACGAACACGCCGAGTTAAACTACGCGAACCGTAGAATAATATAATTGACGTCTGCAAGTTCGATTTTAAAATTTTATGTCCCCTGATTTTAAGCACCGCTGAAATTCAATTTGACCACTCTGTCTGTAAATTTCCGAGAAATTATTCCGACCAATATTTTAGGCAGTATGCGAGATGAAAAGCACTATTTTATGCTATTTAGATGATGCAGAGTGGAAATACAGTCAGATGAATGAAAATACGAAAATATTAAAAATGCCTGGAATAAGCTGTGAACTCTTGATGATGTAGTAGACCAGATAGGACCTTCTTGAACTGCCTCCAGCACCTTGACCCTATGTTAATGATATGCATACATGATAATGCAAAAATGAAATGAAACATAAGCCAGTTAGTAAAAAAGTAAGGAGGGCAAATTTTGGGGTGCAACATTTGGGAGCATGTCCTGGTCAAA
The DNA here is from genome assembly GCA_022829125.1 of Lathyrus tuberosus. Lineage (NCBI taxonomy): Eukaryota > Viridiplantae > Streptophyta > Magnoliopsida > Fabales > Fabaceae > Lathyrus > Lathyrus tuberosus. The sequence goes on along the minus strand of JALAZF010000341.1, from coordinate 6,688,099 downwards.
AATCAAAGATACAGTTGACTTTTCTCGCGAAACCCTAACTGTGGTACTGATGAAATTGAGACTTGCTGCTCAAGCTTCCTGGATCAATCCATTATTACTAATGGATCAATGTGGTATGTTGGAGACCCTCAAATCATGTCTTGAGATCTTGGCTCATGATTTATCCCAAAAGTCAACTTAGGGGTGAATTAGGTCAAGAAACCCTAATTCCTGATTTTTGATGTATGCATCCCCTGAGGTCAAATTGACTTGATGCTTGGGCCCATGAGATTCCATGGAGTATTTTAGGATATTCTTTGAAGCATTGGCTCATGCCCAGAGGAAAATTTTCATCTGGAGGCCCTGGTCGACCAAACCCTAATTTGGTGACACTGGCGATCTTGAGGCTTGATCCACCTGGAAGGGAGCAGCCTTGTGCTTAATCCTTGAAGTGGGAGTCCTCTTGATCCCTTGTTGATATTTTAGAGGCTAGACAAGTTGAAGATCATGTCATTTCTGGATTGATCCTTTGTCTAAAAGCTCTGAGAGGGCTGGAAACCCTAAATTTGATTGTAGTGGATGCTCACCCATCTTTGGGGAGACTGATGAGGTATGATGGTTCCTCCATATTGTGATGATGATTTTCACAATGATGGGAAATCTTAGTGGTCAAAATTTGGGGTATGAAATAAGCCCCATCACTTGTAAAAAATAATCTTTGGGCCTCTCCTTGAGGTGTAAGACCCAATCCCCTTTTGACCAAAACTTTTTGGGCCTCAGTCGTTGTATAAGTCCCAATCCAAAACAACAGTGCCCTCACTGTTAAAATTTAGGCCTCTCCCTGAGCTGTAAGCCCTAATCTCTGTTCAAAATACTTTCTCCTTTGATTTTGAACCCAAATATATAGTTGCTATCAAAAATTTCTTTAACTTCTTTCTTGAACAACTAACAAAACAGCATGGAAGCTCTACAACGGGTAAGTGTTTATCCGCTTTCTTTTATATGCTTTCATATACATAACTGTATTGTGGGAAGCTGCGCATGGTTAGTCTTCTTTCATTCTTTTAAATGCTTTCATATACATAACTGTATTGTGGGAAGCTGTGCATGGGTAGTCTTCTTTCATACTCCTTTAAATACTCGTCATATATCAATTGTATATTTACTAGTATAGTTATTTAGAGTTTTCCCCCTGCAACTACGTCTAGAATTAGGTAAAGCCCTGTTGGTCACTCTTTAAATACAAACAAAACCTAGATCCACATAGGATCTCCAGATACATTCTTCCCTTCTCTTGGGACGGTGAACCTTTTCTCAGACTGTCACCCTTAGAAATTGTCAAAGAAATTCTACTCCCCAGAGTTGATCTATTCTCCGTGAATAGCATCTCTTGAGTTTCTTCCAAATACTCAAACTTTCCTGGAATGATCTCTTCTCTGTGAATTGCATTTCTTGAACTTCTCTTGGTTTGGGGACCCACAGGCTTCCTAAAAGCATCCCCGCCTCCTCTTGGGCTTTGTACAAGTACCATTCGGCTTCTTAGAAGTTCTCATGCCTTCTCTTGGGCTTAATACAAGGACCCTAACGACCTCTTAAAGGTATAAGATAGAACTTAGTCATCTTTTGCTAGAGCAGTCTTTCCAGTGTCAAACCTCTGGCCACTTTAGAATTGATTCTCATCCCTTAAGGCTCTTGCCCTCTTTTGGGCATCCTACAAAAGATAAAACTCTTCAACACCAGTAGACTTGGATAGTATAAACCCCCTTTGAGTCTCAAAGGCATTCTCAAGTTCCTTTCAAACATAGGAAAAAATGACGATTACTCTGGATCAATCTCCAATGGAAACCCGGTCTCTCTCACGAGAGTTCCCCACCCTTGGACCTGCCTATGGATCTAATCCTCAGTAGTAAGATAGCCTCCTCTTAGGCTTTGTATAATGATTTTTCCTCAACACAGTCTGCCTCCTCTTGGGCTTTGTACAATGATCCTCCCCCAGCAGAGCTAACCTTTTTAGACTCTCTTGTTGAGTCAATCACTTCTCAGACTCTCTTGTTGAGTCCATCACTTTTCAAGACTCTCTTGTTGGGTCAATCTCCTTTTAGCCTCAATCTCGGGCTTCATACGAGACAGCAAATCACTCTCTTATTGAGTATAAAAGACTCTCTTGTTGGGTCAATCACCTTTGCAAGACTCTCTTGTTGAGTCAACTCTTTTAGCCTCCGTCGTGGGCTTTGTACAAGATATATAAAAGCACTCTCTTGTTAAGACAAACTCATTTCAGCCTACGTATTGGGATTTGTACAAGACACATATAAACCTCCACCAACGGAGTCAAAAAACCATTTTAGCCTCGATCTCGGGCTTCGTACGAGACAGATAAAAAGCACTCTCTTGTTGAGTCAACCCTTTTTTAGCCTCCATCTCGGGCTTCATATGAGACAGATATGAGCACTCTCTTGTTGAGTCAAACACTTTTTGCCTCAATCTCGGGCTTTATACAAGACAGATAAGTACCTCCCCAGTGGAGTTAGCCTCCTCTTAGGATTCATATAATGATATCCCCAAAGAGTCAGTCTCTTTTAGCCTCCGTCTTGGGCTTTGTACAAGACACCATATATCCACTCTCTTTTTGAGTCGGTCTCATACAGCCCCCTCTTAGGCTTTGTATAAGGACTTCCCAAGTGGAGTCAATCAACCTCTTAGCTTCAACCTTGGGCTTTGATCAAGGCACACAAAAATCAACAATCCCTCTTTAGAGATAACAAATTCTCTTTCAGTCAACCTTTTATCTTCAATCTTGGACTTTGAACAAGATACAAATACTCCTTTTAGCCTCTGTCTTGGGCTTTGAACAAGACACCAAAACAACTTTTTCCTCTCTTAGAATAGGAGAAACTACGATTTCTCTGATTTCCCTGTTTTATTTAAATGGGAATACGTAGGCATAAGATTGCAAAATCTTGGCGAGCATACTAATAAAAAACTCTAGGTCCAGCACCTACATACATCAATCAAAACTTAGGTCCAGCACCTTACCAAAAACGTCAACAAAAACTCAATCTTACTCTCTCATATCTCCCAAAGAAGAAACTTTCCCAACCCATTAACGGATAAACACCATCAATTACAAAGCAGAACCAAAAGCTAACATCCTGTGGATAACCACATATAGGATGGGTAATTGACAACTACCCATTGTATAACCTGAACCCGGAATCCCCAATCTCTTTAAGCGTGTGTTCAATTAAACATTCGCGTGCAAGGTTAGTTTTAGATACCCGCCCTTTCCCTTCCAGCTTCATAGGATAAATAAGAAATCAGAAAGTAGCACCCCTTTCTCCTTGAGGAGGAAAACCCAACTCCAGCGATAAGGTGGTCGCGTCATCGACAAAAATCTCTCGCTACAGAAAAATGGCGACTTCACTGGGGAGGGCCATTAGGATCTGTCTTACCTTAGTCATCATTCGTCACCATTGTCCACAGAAAAATGGCGACTTCACTTGGGAGGGCCATTAGGATCTGTCTTACCTTAGTCATCATTCGTCACCATTTTCCACAGAAAAATGGCGACTCCACTGGGGACGTCATTGACTGTTAGGATCATAGGACTAGAGGTCTAGGATGTTAGGACAAATATATATACTGCTTTTCCTAATTGATATCCGTGTTTATTTTTCTGCTAATGGGAATGCGTGTGATGCCGCATCTGGAAAGATTGAGTATACACCTAAGATAGGTGATGGCACGAGACGGGTAATCTTATTGGGAGTGAATCCTAAGTAAGAGGTCCCGGTAGACCATCGAATCAGTGGAGATGCCCTTTGTGGATTCAATGCCTATACGACTTCGGTTGTTGAAAGCAGATTGTTCGATTGGGTTATCTGAGAAGCTGAGGATTTTAGTAGACTGAAACCATGTTACTATTTTGTAGTGTGGAAGCTATCAGAAATAGTTGTCACACGATACTACCCTCATTTGAGATTACTCTAAGATACATCAGCTCGCGCGGGTGATTCCAGCCTGTTGTTGTTATCCTAAGAGGGGTCAATGATTTTGCGGACAAGTACAAAAAATCACTAGTAAAACCTTTGGGGATAGGTAGAGCCTTGACTTCATGACACCGACCCTTTGACCCCATGTTTTTTCTATGTTTTTGTGTGCTGCATTCATGCATTCATTTCATTAAAAAACTCTTAAACAAAGAAAAATTTTCTCTTCTAGTCTCTCTTTTTCAAATTAAATTGAGACAATGATTGCAAATGTCAGAGAGAAAGATTGCGTTATGGATTTTGGTAGAAGGGGAACTTACAAGTATACCTTCAAGGTTCCAAAACTAGAGGGTTTAAGAGGATTGGCGAGGATGATAACCAACCCTGATGCTTTCAGAGCTAAGTATGGAGGACTGTTGTCTCTATTAAGGGTCCATATAATTGTAGGAATCCTGTCTACACTCATCCAGTTCTACGATCCGGTCTATCACTGCTTCACATTCCCAGATTATCAACTAGCACCAACACTGGAGGAGTACTCTCACCTGACTGATTTACCTATCACTGACCAATCTCCCTTTTCTGGACTGGAAGAGATTCCAAAAGATCAAACCATTGCAAGAGCAATCTATTTGGACGAGTCTGAAGTCAGGACTCACATGACCACTAAGGGTGGAATCCAGGGTCTACCATCCCAGTTTTTGATAAAGAAGGCCCTGTACTTTGCTAGTATAGGGAATGTACCTGCTTTTGAAAGCATTTTTGCTTTGCTCTCCTACGGGTTATTTATGTTTCCCAACATTGATAGTTTCGTTGATATCAATTCCATTAAGATTTTTCTAATTGGAAACCCTGTACCGACCCTACTCACAGATGCTTATCTTTCTGTACACTTAAGGAATTTATACAGCGGAGGAATGATCACATGCTGTGTACCTCTGCTATACAAATGGTTCACTTCTCATTTACCCAAGTCTGCTGCTTTTTGGGATCAAAATAGTACTTTACCTTGGTCGCAGAGAATCATGTCTCTTACCAACTCTGATATAGACTGGTACAATCGAATCTATGATGGGATCAGGATCATTGACCGATGTGGAAATTACCCTAATATACCCCTCATATGAACTAAAGGAGGAATCAATTATCACCCGATTTTAGTTCGTCGTCAATTTGGATACCCGATGAGGCATATCCCACGTAATGCTCATCTGGAAGGTCTTTTCTTCAAGGAAGAAGAAAACGACAAGGCACTAAAGACATAAATAGTGCATGCCTGGAAACATGTTCACAGGAAAGGAAGAGAGTCTCTAGGTAAACCAGACTGTATCTCTGTGGAGCCTTATCTCCACAGGGTACAAGCTAGAGCTCTCAAACTGAGGATGCCTTACCCTCGTCAAGAAGTTCTTCCATTAAAGGAATCTATACTTTATTTTATGTCTGATACGGAAAAACTTCAGGTTACTCTCAACAAAGTTCAACAGGAGAAGAGGTCTTGGAAGAACAAGTACTGTATTCTTAATGTGGAGTGCAAGAAAATACATCAACTGTTAAAAGAAAAGGATGCTCTGATTTAGATTTTAGAGCAACACGCTGTAGAGAATCAAGGAGACCAAAGGAATTTGCTCGCTCCTTTCACCTGGAAAAGGAATGACAACCCAACAATGGCTCAAGAGCCCCGGTCAAAGAAAAGAAAAATACCAGAACCAGCACCTGAGCTCCCCACAGAGAAGACTCAGGATCCATTAGTTTAGACATTTCCTTTTACAGCACTTTGTAAATTATTGTATTTCTATTTCCGCAATCTTTGAATTCAATAAAATGGGGTTTCCCCACTATTTGATATTTGCAATCCAATTGTCGAAATTTCTTTTGATTAACAAAAAAAATTTAATTAATATATTCATTGCTTATCATTCATCATTCGTCCATAACGCATTCTTCTTACCTACGAATCTCACGTTTGTGTCTCGATTCTAGAGTCAAACTGTCTCATTTATACAATACTCTGGCCAATCGTCAAAAGAAAATGGATGATCTCGAAGAAGAGAACAGAGGGTTGAGAGAAGAAATCGACACTCTGAAAGAAGATCTGGGGAAACTTCATAATGACATGCAATCTCTGGCAGCAACCCAGATACAACAACAAAGGACTGTGATCTCAGAGATCACATCTACGCCCATAGTGGAAAAGTATGATCCTCGATATACCATGCCAAAGGATCGTCCCTGAGGCATGCCACTCAACTATATCCCGGAAGGATATATTCCGCCGATCATGGAAGATCCAGAAACTGCAGCAGGAGCCGCTGGGCCTGAAGGTTACAAACTTCGGGAAAACGAAGATGACAGGGCATGACAGCAACTCCTGAAGGTTACAAACTTCAGGAAGCATCGAGAGTCACTGTCGCAATGACTGTACCTCTACCCGTGGTACACACTATTCCAAAAGGATAGATTCCACAAATAACTTCTGGTGGAAATGAAATTATGAACGATAAAATAAAGGAATTCCAGGAACAGTTTGTAGCGCGGTTTTTGTGGTTTCGAATCACTATCGCTTTGGTACTATAGTTCAATTCATTTTTTATCCTGTTGAGCTGATTAAGGAAGGGAAATAGATATCTTCAATTAACCCTGCTTGTAAACTGAGGTTAAACAGTCAAAACTATTGGTTTACAGATGCTATCAAAATAGGGGGTTCGTCTTTTAAGGTTATTTGTTTAAAAACAGGATCTAGACTAGGGGGTAGGTTTTTGTGTTAGGTCTGATGCTTTTGATGGATATATGAAGGTACTGGATTTTGAGTTTTTGATTAGTATGCTCGCTAAGATTTTTGCAATCTTATGCCTACGTATTCCCGAAACAGGGAAATCAGAGCGATCGTAGTTCCTCCTATTCTACGGGAGGAAAAAGGTTGTTTTGGTGTCTTGTTCAAAGCCCAAGACATGAAGCTAAAGGTGGTTTGTATCTTGTTCAGAGCCCAAGATGTGAAGCTAAAGGGTTTAGGATGAGAGAGAATTTGTCATCTCTAGAGAGGAGTTGTTGATGCTTGTTTGCTGTGAGCAAGGTACAACTTTGATGCTAAAAGGTTGATTGACTCAACCGGGGTTTTGACTCCGTTGGGGAGAATGTATCTTGTATAAAGCCCAAGATGGAGGCTGAAAGGGTTTGACTCAACAAGAGAGTACTTCTATTTGTCCCGCGTAAAGCCCAAGACGGAGGCTGAAAAGGTTGACTCAACAAGAGAGTCTTGAACAAGTGATTGACTCAACAAGAGAGTCTATTTGACTCAACAAGAGAGTCTTTTATTCTCAACAAGAGAGTGTTTTGTTGTCTCGTACGAGGCCTGAGATAGAGGCTAAAAAAAGAGATCGGCTCAACAAGAGAGTCTTTTATACTCAACAAGAAAGTGTTTTTCTGTCTCGTATGAAGCCCGGGATAGAGGCTAAAAGGAGATCGACTCAACAAGAGAGTCTTTTATACTCAATAAGAGAGTGTTTTAGATGTGTCTTGTATGAAGCCCAAGACGGAGGCTAAAGGTCGACTCAACAAGAGAGTGTTTTTTATATGTCTTGTACCAAGCCCAAGACGGAGGCTAAAAGGAAGACTGACTCAACAAGAGAGTCTGAAAAGGTTAGATCCGCTAGGGAGAGTCATTTGTACAAAGCCCAAGTGGAGGATATCTTACTGCTGAGGATTAGATCCATGGGCAGGCCCAAAGGTGGGGAACTCTCATGAGAGAGACCGAGTTTTAGGGTGATCAGTGTTTCTTCCTATGTTTGAAAGGAACTTGAGAATTTCTTTGAGACTCAAGGGGGTTTAGACTGCCCAAGTCTAGAGTTTTATCTTTTGTACAATGCCCAAGAGGAGGCACGGGCATTAAGGGATGAGTATCAACCCTAAAATGGCCGGAGTTTTGACGCTGGAAAGACTGCTCTAGCAAAGGATGACTAAGTTCTGTCTTATACCTTTAAGAGGTCGTCAGGGTCCTTGTATTAAGCCCAAGAGAAGGTATGAGAACTTCTAAGAAGTCGAAGGGTCCTTGTACAACGCCCAAGAGGAGGCGGGGATGCTTTTAGGAAGCCTGTGGGTCCCCAAACCAAGAGAAGTTCAAGAAATGCAATTCACAGAGAAGAGATCATTCCAGGAAAGTTCGAGAATTTGGAAGAAACTCAAGAGATGCTATTCACGGAGAATAGATCAACTCTGGGGAGTAGAGTTTCTTTGACAATTTCTAAGAGTGGCAGTCTGAGAAAAGGTTCACCGAGAATACTGCCTTTCTCTTTGTTCCATATTGTTTAACCCCAAGAGAAGGGAAGAATGTGTCTCGAATCCTATGGGGGGTCTAGTTTTGACTGTATTTAAGAGTGACCAACAAGGCTTTACCTAGTGCTAAACGTAGTTGCCGGGGAAAACTCTAAATAACTATACTAGTATTACACAGTTGATATTTGACAAGTATATAAAAGGATGTGAAAGGAGACTTACAGTGAAATAGACCCACAATACAGTTATATACATATGAAAGTGATAAATGAAAGCGGATAAACACTTACCCATTGTAGAGCTTCCATGCTGTTTTGTTAGTTGTTCAACAAAGAAAGTTTTGATAACAACAGATATTTGAATTCAAATTCAAAGGAGAACATGCTTTGAAAAGATTGTTGGGGCTTACAGCTCAAGCAGAGGCTCAAGTTTTAACGATGATCGAACTGTTGTTTTGAAAAATGTACAGAGGGACTTATACAATATGTGAGGCCCAAAAGGTTTTTATGTACAAGGGGATTGGGTCTTACATTCCATTAGAGGCCCAAAGATTTATTTTTGTACATGAGATGGGACTTACAACTCAAGGAGAGGCCCAAATCATTTTGGTTTCAAAAAGGGGTTGGGTCTTACACTTTATTAGAGGCCCAAAAGTGTTATTTTAAAATAAAAGATGGGGCTTACAGCTCAAGGAGATTCCCAGTTGGTTTCGTTATAAAGGCGACGACCGCGCCGAACATTTGAAAATATACAGAGGGACTTATACAATGTGTGAGGCCCAAAAGGTATTATTTACAAAAGCATTGGGTCTTACACTCTACCAAGAAGCCCAAAGAGTTTTAAAATGATTGATGAGGGTTAAATTAATCAAAACCCTAATTTTGTTTCAAAAAGGAATTAATTTTGTTTTAAAATTAATAAAAATTGATGAGAACATGTGAAAAATGAGTGGTGATCTAGGATCAATGCTTCAAAAATCATGTTTATATCCACAAAATGATTGGAAACGAATTAAATTTGGAAAATCAAGGGGGGAAAATATTTCAAATGTTAAAAGCAAATAAAACATTAATTCTTTGCAAAAATATATGAAATAAATAATATTTTTGGGATTTCTTGGTAAAATAAAAGATTTTAACATTTTTGTGAATTATTAAAAAAGGAATCAACTCAAAATCATTAAAACTCAGAGAGAAATTAATTTTTGAATCAATTAAATAAAATCACAAAATTCAAATATTTGAATTTTCAAAAAGGGCGCTAAGAACATGGCAAGAACACGCGCGTGTTCTGAGTTTTGCCTAGATTTTCATTTTCTATCCAATCTCACTGAATACTTGATGAAATCACACAATCCACCTATCGTTTTCACCTCACGATCATGTCTATGGTCTTTAATTTTATTTATTTTAAGCATGGAATAAGAAATCAAGATAAAACCTCAAGAATCCTAAAATTTGCATGAAGGCTGAGAATTTTGATACACGATTCAAACAAAGCAAGTAATTGAGGGGAAACATTCTATGCATGATTATGAACATTTGGCAAAAGCATTGTGCAAGAAAATATGCATAGATTAAGAGATGACCAAGTTTAGGCTTACTTGAAGGTCGTGACAGCAAGAGCAATGTGATTTTTGAGTTGGAGGTGTTACAGATGAGTTGTGATGATCTGAACAGCTTCCCTACACCATATGGAGTGTGCTTGAATGCTTGGACTTGATTGTAAATGGCTGGATCACTTCATGGCATCTCAGCTACAACTTGGTTAAAACCTTGAGCAACTGGCTGGTGATTCTGAGAAATCAGTGTTACAGTTGTTGTTTAAGTGTTTGGATCACTTCTATATGATGTTTATGAGGTGTGTGTGTGTGTGTGTGATTGGTTTGGTTGGAATAGCTCTCAAACTCAAAACCCGATAGTGACTTGCCTTAGAAGGCAAAATTGGAAGTGAGAAGGTGATTTTGAGGAAAGCATATGGTGGTGATCATTCTAAAAGCTTCTAAGGGATCAATTAAGAGTGACCAAAGCATCAAATTACTTCTAGCACAAGAAACTTGGCAGATAGCACAAAAAGCTCCTAAAGAGGTAAGCATCACAACTTGAACTCCATGAAATATGCATTGCTTTGAAGTCCACTGATCATAAACATCTCATACATGTTGTATATGTTGTGTTTGAACTAATTCATCATGTAATTCATGCCTGTACCATGAGGTAGCATAGAAAATGCAAATGGAGGCCTATTTCAAAACCACTATTGGGTTTTAAAAGGGGGACCTCATCTGAAACAACCAAGGGCACCATTGGATTCCTTGTGAAATTCTAGGCAGGATAGACCTAAATTTTGTCCTAATCCATGGAGAAATGAGAAAGTTACAACCTTTACATTTTTGGACCAAAACCTTGCCTTGTCTTGCCTTAGCCAGACCTAAAACAAGGCACCCCTGTAGCGAGCGATTTTGGACGCGGTTCTTAAGCGCTGGTCGCTCTCTGTGGTTTGAGCTTAAACTACAGGTCGATTCATTTTTTATCCTATTGTGAGCTGAATAAGGAAGGGAAATAGATGTCTCCAATTAACCCTGCTTTGCATACTGAGTTTAAACAGCGGTCTGTTAGGTTACGGATGCTATCAATGTGGGGGGCCTTTGTACAGGTTATTTGTATTTTCGCCAATACTGTTTTCTTTCTTTTTACCTTGACAGAAGGTTTCTGGCAGGGAACAAGGATTAGGATGTTAGGACTGATGCTTTTTGATGTGAGAGTATGGGATTTTTGGTTTTTGTTTAGTGTGCTCGCTAAGATTTTTTATTTCAATCTTATGCCTACGTATTCCCGTTTACCGAAACAGGGAAATCAGAGTGTTCGTAGTTCCTCCTATTCTATGGGAGGAAATGGTATTTGGTGTCTTGTTCAAAGCCCAAGACGTGAAGCGAAAGGTAGTTTGTATCTTGTTCAAAGCCCAAGATGTGAAGCTAAAAGGTGTTGTCTTTAGAGAGAATTTGTCACCTCTAAAGAGGGGTTTGACTGTTTATAAAGGAGAATTACTTTAACTGGGATTTGTGAATCCGACAATGCCATAATTTCCTTTATAGGGGATTTCAACCTGAAGGAGAAGACTTTAACTCAGTGTAGAGCAATGCTATATTTCCTTAGGAATTTCTCATGCTAAAAGAGGGACATTGGCGTGGATGTAGATAATCCAGAGGCTTGCCGCTTACAGCGATTAGATGAAGGGGAAAGAGTTGTTGATGTTTGTGTACTGTGAACGAGGCACAGTTTTGATGCTACAAGGTTAATTAGATTAACCAGTGGTTTTCTTATATAAAGCCTAAGAGGAGGCTATTATGTGTCTCGTACAAAGCCCGAGAGAGAGGCTAAAAGGTTTTGACTCAACGAGGGAATCTTTTGGTATCTCGTATAAAGCCCGAGATGGAGGCTATTTGACTCAACAAGAAAGTTTTTTTGTATCTCGTACGAAGCCCGGGAGAGAGGCTAAACGTTGTTTGACTCCGCTGGGGAGAATCATTGCACAAAGCCCAAGAGAAGGCTAACTTCACTGGAGAAGGATCATTATACAAAGCCTAAGAGGAGGCTATCATTCCCGGAGGAAGAGATCATTATACGAAGCCTAAGAGGAGGCTGTGAATACTTCTAAGAAGCCGGCGGGTCCTTGTACTAAGCCCAAGAGGAGGTGGGGTTGCTTTTAGGAAGCCTGTGGGTCCTTGTATAATGCCCAAGAGGAGGCCGATTGCTTTTAAGCATAGTTTTAAAAACCGGACCGGACCGGCCGGTCGGACCGGTTGGACCGGGAACCGACCAGGTAACCGGCCGGGTTCGCTTGCTGGATCGGCCATGTCGTCGAACCGGTGAGAACCGGGAAAACCGGGAAACCCGGGAAAACCGGCGAACCGGCGGTTCAACTTCTTATTTAAAAAAAAAAAAAAAAAATTTTAAAATTTTTTTTTAAAATTTTTTATAATTTTTTTATTAAATTTTTTTTACTCAAATACATAGGAACTTTTCTTCAAGAATAATAGTAATCACTCATTTAATTCAAGTGATACACAAATTAAGTTTTGTAATATCCACAAAACTATTTTTACTATTTTGTATTTATATTGATTGAAAAACCATCATACAAATATTTGTATAGAAATTTAAGAACACAAATTAAGAAACTAAATATAATATAATTTTAGACTTAACTGATTTCCATTATATATATATATATATAGACTTGGAAAATTTATTATTTAAAATAATGTTAATATTTGTATTGTTTTAATTATTAACATTAAAACTTATTTTTTATTAACATTAAAACTATGAATTTAAATTAGACTCTGTTTAATTTAGACTCTGTTTAAAATTTACAATTAGACTCTTTTAAAATTTGAATTTAAATTATGAACCTGTGAATTTATGATATGATCTTTTCAAAAAATTTAAGTGCTAGTTATAGTTTTTAGAGACTGAATCATCTGGTTCGACCGGTTTTACCGATTTTATACCTATTATAATGACAGGTTTATTCAACCGAGTTATCCGGTTTAATCCGGTTTGGTCATGCGGTTCGACCGATGACCCAGTGGTTCGACCGATAAACCAGTGAACCAGTACCCTCACCGGTTTGATGACCGGTCCGATTTTTAAAACACTGCTTTTAAGAAGCCGATGGGTCCCCAAACCCCGAGAAATTCAAGGCAAGCTATTCACAAGGAATAGATCAAGTCAGGAAAGTTCGAGAATTTGGAAGAAACTCAAGAGATGCCATTCACGGAGAAAAGATCATCTCTGGGGAGTAGAGTCTCTTGACAAGTGCTTTTAAGAAGCCCGTGGGTCCCCAAACCCCGAGAAATTCGAGGCAATGCTATTCACCGAGAATAGATCAAAGTCAGGAAAGTTCGAGAATTTGGAAGAAACTCAAGAGATGCAATTCACGGAGAAGAGATCATCTCTGGGGAATAGAGTTTCTTGATAACTTCTATGAGTGACAGTCTATGAAAGGGTTCACAGAGAATGCTGCCTTTCATATCTCCATATTGTTTAACCCCAAGAGGAGGGAAGACTGTGTCTGGTAACCCTATGGGGATCTAGTTTAGACTATTTCTAAGAGCGATCAACGGGCTTAACCTAGTGCTAGACGTAGTTGCCGGGGAAACTCTAAATATCTATATTATTATTGCACAGTTGATATGAGTTTATGAAAGAAGACTTACAGTAAAACAACCCCACAATACAGTTATATGTATATGAAAGCGGTAAATGAAAGCGATAACCACTTACTCGGTTGTAGAGCTTCCATGCTGTTTGGTTAGTTGTTCAACAAAGACATATTGAAAACAACAGTATACTCAAAATCAAAGGAGAAAGTGCTTTGAAAAAGAAAGATTTGGGGCTTACAGCTCAAGGAGAGGCCCAGGGTTTTATCTGTGAGCGCACTGTTTGAATTTGTACAGAGGGACTTATACAAGTGACTGAGGCCCAGAAATGTTTTCTGTACAAAGGGATGGGTCTTACACTCTAATAGAGGCCCAAGTGAGTTTTAAGAAAAGAAATGGGTCTTACTACTCGAGGGTAGGCCCATATGACTTTTCTTTAAAAATGGCGATCGCGCCGAGGTTTTCTTTTAACGCAGAGGGACTTATACAATAAGTGAGGCCCGAAATTGTTTTGGTTAAAAGGGGGTTGGGTCTTACACTCTATTAGAGGCCCAAAATTTTGAATGGGTCTTATAGCTCACGGAGAGGCCCAATTGTTATTTTTTAAAAGGCGTTCATCACGCCGTTTATTTTTTACGGTATCGGGACTTATACAATACACTGAGGCCCAAAAACGATTTGGTCAAAAAAAGGATTGGGTCTTACACTCTATTAGAGGCCCAAAGTGTATTTTAGAAAAAGAAATGGGGCTTACAACACGAGGGGAGGCCCAAGATTTATTTTTCAACGGATGATGATCGCGTCGAACTTTTTGAAATACAACGGGACTTATACCATAAGTGAGGCCCAGAATAGGTTACATTTAAAAAGGGTTGGGTCTTACACTCTATTAGAGGCCCAAAAGTGTTTGAAAAAGTTTGATGAGGGTTGAATTAATCAAAAACACTAATTTCATTTTTTAAAGAGCATTTTTCAAAGAAAAATCAAGTAAAAAATGATTAAAAAATATCAAATAAAATCATTAATCATGTTATAAACAGTGATTAAGGTTTATGAAAAAGTATTTTATCCACATGAATATTTAAAATCATTTTGGTTTTAAAAATAAAGAAAAAGAAATCATTTTAAAAGCATTTAAAACAATTTAAAACAATATTTTTGAATATATTAAAAATATATCAAATAATAATATTTTTTGTGATTTTTTGGTGGATTAAAATATTATGGAGTATGAATAAGAAGTGTGTAAAACAGATTTTGAAAATGATGATTTTTGCTTGTAAAAGAATTGGTTGAGTTTTGAAGATAAACTAAGAAAAAGAGGAAAGATGTCACAACATCTCATTCGACATCTTTCATGAGTTTTCAACATCTTTTTTATCAAACTTACAACACCCATAACTTTCTCAAATCTCAATGGTTTGAGACAAAATTTATATGCATCTGGCCCAGAATTTCACAAGGAATCCAATGGTGGTGGTAGTTTTTTCAGATCACACTCCCTCCTCAAAACCCGATAGTGGTTTTGAAAAGGACCTATAATTGCATTTTCTGTGCTACACTTTGATATATGCATGGATTACATGGTGAATTAGCCCAAACGCAACATATACAACATGTATGAGATGTGTATGATTAGTGGACTTCAAAGCAATGCATGATTTCAAGGATTCCAAGTTGTGATGCTTACCTCTTTTTGAGCTTTTTGGAGTTTTTGTGCAATCTGTCAAGCCTCTTGTTCCAGAAATGATTTGATGCTTTAGACACACTCAAATGATCCCTTAGAAGCTTTTAGGATGATTGGAATTTGCCGGTACCTGCAAAAACACAAATTGTCCCTTTCTTGCAAAAGGGGTTAAAAATGACCAAAATAGCAACTCTCTCAAATGGTGTTCCTGATGTTGGGAACCATTTGGGACAGTTCAAGGATGATATTGGAGTGTGTTTGAGGTTTTATCTGGTTTGGAAAGTGACTGAATCAAGACATGGCTTGAAAAATGCAAAAAAATGCAAAAAAGTGCCATTTTGAGGTTTTGAGAAGTGACTTTGTGATTTTGTGATTACAGGTCACTTGTGATAGTTTGCACAGCTTACATATGATATATATGAGGTGTGTGTGTGATTAGTTTGAGTGGAATTGCTTTCTAACTCAAAAACTCAGAATTACTTGCTTTGGAAGGCAAATTTGAGGTGAAAGAAGAGATTTTGAGGAAAACATCTGTTTGATGGCTTTGGTGTACTCAAACTGAACACAAATGAGCTCTATTTATAGTAGAGCAAGTTTGTTTTCGCAGCAATAGTGAATGGCAACTGCAGCAGAGGTTTGGCCAATGTTGTCCAATGAGAATCCAAGTCTCCTCTAGCCATTGACTAGAGGTTAGAGCACAGAGCTTTGGTTCCCTACTTGTTAGAGGAATCTTGACTGAATTCAGTTGCAAATGTGTCAGTCCATGCCACCTCTAAGCATCTATTAAATGCTCCAATCCAAAATAGGGATTTTTAGGAATAGCATGCTACTTCTTGTTCCAAGGACTTTGGAGGCTTGGCCCAGTGATTGTCCCCTTTAGATTTGATCCTCAGAGGTGTCCAAAGTGATGACAAAGCTTGGAAATTCGTGTGGCACAAGAAGTATGCAAATCTGTCCTAAAACATGTCTTAAAAATCAGCTGCAGCAAGCCCTGTTGTAAAATTCATAACTCCTTGCTCGAGTATGCTACATGGACGTTCTATGACTTTCTGGAAAGCTTAGATGACGTACTTTAACTTTGATGTTTGACTTTGGTCTTGGTTCAGCTTGAAATGTCATCAAAAATGGTCTTGAACTTGTGTAGTCAAATCTATCCTAAAAGTTGTCATGAAAATTCTGCTTTATCAATGCTTTTTGCGAAAATCATATCTCCCTACTCGAGTATGCTACAAGGATGTTCTATAACTTTCTGGAAAGCTGAGACAACGTACTTCAACTTTGATGTTCAAGGTTTGGCTTGAACCAACTTGGATCATGGAGAAAAACATCCTTGAAGTTGGGACATTCTTGCTGGAAAAATATTAATGATGTCCTATGAAATGTTGAAATATTTGACAACTTTGATCATTAATAATTCCAAACTTTAATCACTTGTATATTTTAATCCACTATGATATTTTGAATTGAAGTGAATTGCATCTTTGATGCTTGTCTTGCATGGTGACAAAGCTTGAAAATTGGGTGGCACAAGAAAAGTGCACAAAATCTGTCCTAAAAAATCAGCTCGAGCAAGGCCTGTTGTGAGGTTCATAACTCCTTGCTCAATTTAAATTAATGGGAGTTCTAATACATTTTGGAAAGCCCTAATGACATACTTTAACTTTGATGTTTGACTTTGGTCTTGGTTCAGCTTGCAAAGTCATCAAAAATGGTCTTGAACTTGTGTAGTCAAATCTGTCCTAAAAGTTGTCATGAAAATTCTGCTTTATCAATGCTTCTTGCGAAAATCATATCTCCCTGCTCGAGTATGCTACAAGGACGTTCTAGGACTTTCTGGAAACATGAGATGACGTACTTCAACTTTCATGTTTGACTCCAGACCTGGTTCAACTTGGATCATGGAGAAAAACGTCCTTGAAGTTGGGGCATTCTTGCTGAAAAAATATTAATGATGTCCTATGCAATGTCAGATCATTGGACATTAAGAATTCCCAACTTTGATCACTTATATCTTTCAATCCTTATGATATTTTGAGTTGATTCCCTCTACAATGTTGAAGTATCAAATACCCTCTTTAAAAGTAGCTCTTACTCAAATTCAATGGATGCTTGGATCAATAGTTACAACCTTGAAAAGTTGTGCACTTGAACATGATTTTAACTTAGAAAAAATTTCTAAGTTTCTTTCAGTTTGATCAATTTTGCAATTTTGCGTGATTTCTTTATTTAAATTTGATCAAATTAAATCATCCATCATATTTTCTTGAGTAATTGCTTGTGAAGGTCAAAGTTGACCAAAAGTCAAACTTTGACTTTCTGCGTCAGTTGACTTTGTATTAGATGAAATTGAGGCTTGATCCACCTGGAATTTTGCACTCTTGTGCCTAATTCTTGATGTGGGAGTCCTCTTGATCCTTTGTGGATGTTTAAGAGGTTAGACAAGTTGAAGATCATGTCATTCCTTGATTGATCATTTGTCTAAATGCTCTGAGAGGGCTCAAAACCCTAATTTTGATTGTAGTGGATGCTCAACAATTCCTTGAGGAGATTGATGAGGCAAAGAGGTACATCCATATTGTGATGATGATTCGCACAATGATGGGAATATTAGTGGTCAAAATTTGGGGTATGACAGATGCCCCTATTTAATCTTCTTAGACCCGAAAGTGTGAATGATGAAGGTATTCGGGCATTTGGGGTGCAGGAGGATTAAATATCGGAATACCCGAAATTTTGATGGTGGTTATGAATGGCAGATCGCATCCATCTTCTTTTGCTAAGCGATGATGCTTAGAAAAGGTAAACTTCCCCTCGATCCTGGTCTTCAGCCAAGGAACTGGTCTCAGTTTCTGAAATAAACTTCCCCTCGATCCTGGTTTCCTACCAAGGAACTGGTCTTAGTTTCTGAAATAAACTTCCCCTCGATCCTGGTTTCCTACCAAGTAACTGGTCTTAGTTTCTGATTTAAACTTCCCCTCAATCTTTGTTTCCTACCAAGGAACTGGTCTTAGTTTCTGATTTAAACTTCCCCTCGATCCTGGTTTCCTACCAAGGAACTGGTCTAAGTTTCTGATTTAAACCTCCCCTCGATCCTGGTTTCCTACCAAGGAACTGGTCTTAGTTTCTTTTGTCAATAAACTTTCTTGACAAGGGACACTATTTGTAGCGGTTTTCCTCAAACTTCTCGCCGAATTTTCCTGGGGAGATGCCATTTGAGTGGAAAAAGTTTCGATGTCAGACTTGTTGGGGAACCCAGTCG
Source organism: Lathyrus tuberosus (assembly GCA_022829125.1). NCBI lineage: Eukaryota > Viridiplantae > Streptophyta > Magnoliopsida > Fabales > Fabaceae > Lathyrus > Lathyrus tuberosus. The sequence continues at coordinate 6,669,752 of JALAZF010000341.1, read as the reverse complement.
TCTGAGTTGTAGAGGTGTACAAACTTCTCTGTTTGGAGACGCCATTTGTCGACTCTATTTGGGGAAAATGAGTCTTTTGAGAGACTGCTTTCGCTTGGGACTACATCATACTTTTCTCGGGATCCTCCCGGAGAAATGCCATATGATGGGCTCCAATTTTGAAGTGCCGATGACCTTTTCATCAGCGGTTCTTTCGGAGAAAAACTGCCGTATTGCCGAAACTCCGATTAAGGGGCCCTCTCTAGGGATTTTCCTTAATCCGGGAAAGCAAAAATATCATCTTCAATGGCGAAGAGTGATGCTGACTGAAGGTTCTCTGGTTTTTCAGAGGTCCAAGTTATCAAAGTGGTCCAGGACCTATCTTCAATTCAGAAATAGCTGGAGGAGAGAGATTGTTCAGACGTAACACTTCCTGTCGAGGAAAGGGCCGACAAATCAATTGAGAGGACTCTTATCACTAGAGGACAAGACCGACTAGAGTGATAGCGATGCAATATGAAATGTGAATACAAATTAAATAATGCATGATGTGTGTATGTTCATGCTGACAAAACTGACGCGACATACAAACTGACAGGTGAACATGACTGGATACTCGGCCATTGCGGGGCGTGTAAAAATATCGTTGGTTCAAAATAGCAGTTCCACCTTGCTTAGGAGAGATAGTCCCTATTAGGGAGCTACCGTTGGTCGGGCTTAGGAGATAAGAACTCGGCCGAAGGCGTGTCAGATGAAACAAGGTCTCTAACACAATTGATCCCTTCATTCAGGCGTACTGGGTTAGAAGGAGTACTTTGATTCTGCACTTTGAAGTTCGCTTGCTTCTGGAGAAGCGACCGAGGTTCTTCTGATGTTCAACAGTCAAAAGAAATTGCCATCTTTATTTTAGAAGCAGAAAAAGTTTTAACAAGTAAATTCATTTTTGTTTTATTTCAAGAATCGTTGATCATATTAAAATGTCGTTCTGTAAAGCTAAAACAAATAAGAATTACAAACAAAAGCACAAGGGCTCAAATTTTATTGATAAGATGGAGATCAGCCAAATGCGTGATTCCATTGAGTATTTACAAAGTTTGAAAATGGTAATTTACAGGGAAAAGGGCTACGTTGAAACATAACAACCACTATCCTTCTACCAACTTTGAATTTGGGGCATCCTGAGCTTCTGTCGAAGATGACCTTGACTGGAGTTTTCCTCTGATGGATGGTGTAACTGCTGCTACTGAGGGACTTGCCCCTGTTGAACATAGTAACTTGCCATTATCCCTAATCTTTGCCTGGATTGTACTATGATGTTTCCAATCCACCGGGATGATTTTTTTTATTTATTTTGTCTCTAACTTTTGCCTGGACCGCCCTTTCGGGTTTTCAATCCACCGAGACGTTTTTTTTTTTTTTTAGTTTAGGCGAAGTATTTCTTGACTACATCAACATTCGTTGGGTAGGCAAATTCCTCTCCGTCCATGGTTGTGAGTCTCAAGGCGCCGCCTGAGAAAGCTTTCGTGACCACATAGGGGCCATCATAATTCGGAGTCAATTTGCCTCGTGAATCAGTGAGAAATGATTGTATCTTCTTGAGTAGTTTAAAGATTGGCGCGCATGTCGCGGTCATGAGGAATATGAATCTGGAGATATAGTTTAAACGTCCCAGGAATCCTCTGACTTGTTTTTCAGGTTTCGGAGAAGGCATTTCTCGAATGGCCTTGACCTTGTCAGGATCAACCTCAATTCCTTTCTGGCTGACGATGAACCCTAAGAGTTTCCCTGAACGGGCACCGAAGGTGCACTTGTTGGGATTCAAGCGGAGTTTGTACTTCCTCAAACGCTCGAATAGTTTTGACAGGTGGGTCACATGCTCCTCTTCTGTCTTAGATTTTGCAATCATGTCATCGACATATACCTCTATCTCTTTGTGTATCATGTCATGAAACAGAGTAGTCATGGCCCTTTGATAGGTTGCCCCCGCGTTCTTCAAGCCGAACGGCATCACCTTGTAACAAAAGGTACCCCATGGGGTAATGAACGAAATTTTCTTCATGTCTTTCGACGCCATTTTGATCTGGTTATAGCCCGAGAATCCATCCATGAAGGAGAAAATTTTGAACTTTGATGTGCTGTCTACCAGCATGTCAATGTGTGGTAAAGGAAAGTCGTCCTTTGGACTTGCCTTATTCAAATCCCTGTAATCAACACACATTCTGACCTTTCCGTCCTTTTTGGGAACGGGTACGATATTGGCTAACCATTGAGGATATTCTGATGTAGCGAGGAAACCTGCGTCAATCTGGTTCTGTACCTCCTCTTTGATTTTGATGGCCATGTCCGGGTGAGTCCGTCTCAACCTTTGCTTTACTGGTGGACATTTCGATCTTAATGGTAAGTGATGTTCCACGATGCTGGTATCCAACCCTGGCATGTCCTGATAGGACCAAGCGAATACATCGGGGAATTCTTTGAGAAGCTTTATCAAACCCTCTCTGGCAGTTGGATTGAGCAGTGCCCCAATCCTGATTTCTTTTCTCTCTTTTTCTGAACCCAAGTTTACCGTTTCCAACGGCTCTTTGTGAGGTTCAATGGACCTTTCCTCTTGTCTGAGTAGTCGGGAGATCTCTTTTGGAATTTCGTTGTCAACTTCTTCTTCAGCCCCAAATATCGGGAACTCAAAGTCGGGAGAAGGCATCAGATCGTATGTTTCAACGGGGTTTAAAACAAGCAATCTGTATGACGTAAGGATTCGTGTTTAGAAGCGATGGAGAGAATGCAAAAGTGTGTGCAGTGTATATTTTTTTTTATTACTGCTTGTTTTTGTTATTGAGTTGTTTTTTAGGATTACCATTTTCTGAAAAATCAAAAAGAGAAAACAACAATAACTGTGGAAATTACAGAACGCCGTTATTTTATTAATGAACAAGTTGATCCTTGAAACTACAGCCCTATAAAACAAAACTCTGTCGCTTTGGGCGGAGCGAAGAGGGAAAATTTACAGAAAGTGAGCCCTATTAAAACATCTGTTTCACCTGGGCAGGGTGAAAGGTTAAAGATGGCAATTACTTTGACTGATGAACGATCTTTGGAACCTCGACGCAACCCATTGGCGGCGAACTCCTCGGTGAATCACAAAGTCTGGCACCTTCCTCGATTTGTCTTCAGAAATGACGTTGATTCCTGGTGGAGCAGGATCGTCGAAATCTGTCTCCCAGGCAGAGTTGTCGTAGGAGGATTCCTCTGTCATATTTTGCATAGCATTTGTGCTCTCAGCTGTATCTCCCCATCCAGTTGGCTGGATATCTTTGAGTCTGATACGAGAGCTTTCGGGAGCGGTGTATTTGACCATATAGTAGTACTTTCCACTCGGTTGTCCCAAGGTGTCCCACACTTCTTTCGAACTGGAGGAGTCATCCCTCTCGATGACGTTGACCTCGGGAAAAGCATAGTTGATGAATTCAAGTCCTACAAATTTTGCGAATTCATCTTCATGTTGAGTAGTTTCCGAATGACCTGAGTGTTGATCCCATGACATGGTGGGGACACAGGTATTCTGTTCAAAGACGGTCAGCTGATTTTCATTGTTCGGCTGACTCTCTTGCCCCAAGTTTCCTGGGTAAGGTTGCCATATTGGCAGACTATCCATTGGGCCATAGTAATTATGGTCAAAGTTTTCTTTCATCAGAGTGTCTTCCTCTAATGAATTTGGCGGAGCACGGCATCCTTCCGGATCACAATCCCCGTATATCATTTCGACATCTGACCGTGGTATAAATCTCGGACTCTGTGCGGGATAGCAAAATGGCATAGGCACCTCTTCCTGAGACATGTAACTGTCTTCGTTAAGGTAGGACTTCCATTCTCCATCTGTGTCAGAGGGATCTTCCTCATTGATATCATGTATTGCTTGAGACACTGGGTGAAGGAAACCTCCACTGTGGAAGAAGTTTTGAAGGGGATGAAGACTTTCATCGTTGGCAGCTGTCCGGGTACAGGTTACGGAAAAACCAAGACCCTTCTTTGTTTTATTGTCAATAGGAATGACAAGCTGTCCCCATCCGGTTGTATCGGTACTCTCGACCGCTTTGATAGCATCTTTGTATGAGGAAATTGAGGTTTCTCCTTTGAAATAATTGTCCTTGCTCACCGATAGTGCTTCGAACTGCGTTCCAATAACCTCCTCGGGTTCTACACAAGTAGATGATGATAAGTTGCTTACAAGCAAGGCTTGTTCTCCACAGACTGTGACAAGTTGATCGTTCTGAACGAACTTTAGCTTTTGGTGGAGGGTTGAAGTAACCGCTCCAGCCTGGTGTATCCAAGGTCTTCCTAATAAACAACTGTATGTTGCCTGGATGTCCATGACCTGGAAAGTGACTTGGAAAGTGTGAGGATCGATAGTTATGGGAAGATCAACTTCGACGATAACTATTTTTCTGGATCCGTCGAACGCTTTGACGACGACCCCGCTGATTCTCATCGGAGGGCCTTTAAATGATAATTGCATCAAAGTGGACTTCGGCATAACATTCAGGGCTGACCCTGTGTCTACCAGTACTCTGGCTAAAGCATCGTTCTGGCAGTTAACTGTGATATTGAGCGCCATGTCATGACGGCGACCTTCTTCAGGTAATTCCTCATCACTAAATCCCAAATTGTTGCAGGAAGTGATGTTAGAGACAATGCTATCGAATTGTCTGATTGTTACATCCTGTTCCATAAAGGCTTGCTCCAAAACTTTCTGTAGAGCCTCCCTGTGCGCTTCTGAACTGAGTAATAGTGATAATACTGAGATCTTTGAAGGAGTCTGTAACAGTTGATCGACAATGTTGTATTCACTCCTTTGGATGAGCTTTAGCATCTCATCATTATTTTTCGAAAGGTCGAGATTATTGGATTGACCGACTGGTGGATCAGGAGTTTCCGTCTGAAGTTCCTTTTCCTTGATAACTTCCCCAACCCCTCGGTTGAAGATTCTACCACTCCGTGTTACACGACTGATGTCTGCAATATTCACGATGGAGGGTAATGGAATTTCCTTTCCATTTTCAACTGTCGTTGCACCGTATTTGTAAGGGATAGCCTTAGTTGATTCATACGGTAGTGGTCCAGGCAGATAGATGACTACGGGAGCCTTCTGATTTTTTTGACCATCATAAGCAATCTCAATTCGTTCCCGATTGGGAACTTTAGATTCGTCAAGTAGAGGGATAATGGCAAAAACATCCTTGGTCCTGTGATGACCAGAGATTGTGACAACATCCTCAACTCGATCGGCAAGGTAATTCAGCGTCCAGTTGATGGGCCCAGAACCCGGATATGGACGAATTTCTCCACGGTCCACCTGCCCCTGGAGAGCTGCTCGCACAAGGTAGCACCCTTGGTTACTTTCCGAACAGACGCCGCAACATTCATAATTGTGTGGTAGCACCTGGCCACGCCTACTTTGAATACAATGTAACCTCACTAGGTTAGCTTCCACCGATCGGACATCCTGACTCTGACGCCGAGTGGGGTTCCTGTTACTGATACTAATCTGCTGAGTATCTTCATCCATGTAGATTGGCATCCACCAGTGATTTAACAAGTGCTGAAGTGCCTCCTGGACAAGGGTACAACCTCGATCATTTTCGCAACCCGCTTTACAACTTTGATAGTCATGTGATATTAAGAATCCGAGTCGGACCTGCTCAGCATGTAACTCTACCCGGTTGGTATTCATCACGCGAATATCGAAGATATGAACCATGTTGATCTGATAAGGGTTCCTATCATGGTAGTCTTGGATCCATCCAAGATCCATCTGACGCTGGAGGGCCTCTTGTATGAAAGAGCATCCCTGTTTGTTTACCGAGCAAGTCAGACAAGAACTGTAATCATGCCGCGGCAGATTATGATACTGGCTTTGGCTTGAGTGCATTGCCACCAAGTTGACATTCATCGCACGGATGTCGTGGTTCTGAATGATGTTATAATTCGTGTAAACCATGTTAACTCCACGAACTCAGTGCTCTTGGATCCATCCGAGATCCATTTGTTCCTGTAGAGCTGCTTGCACCACAGAACATCCTTGGTTGTCTTTAGAGCAGATATCACACTAATGATAATTATGAGGTGGCACATGGCCATATCCACTCTGTCTACAATGCATCTTGACCATATTGGTTTTCAACAAGAGTACATCATGAATTTGATAGACATCGTTAAATTCTTTCTCGATCAGGTTGACTGCAGCTTTCTCATGTTGAGGCAGCGAGTTCGTGAGAACATTAGGATTCGTATCTTTGAAAGATAAGAGCCCGCTCCTAACAAGCTTTTGCACGTCAGACTTGAAATTGAGACAAGTCTCTATGTTATGCCCTGAACCTCCTTGATGATAAGGGCATGTTTGATCCACCTTAAACCAAAAAGGCAGATTTTTCGGTACTGTAAGAGGAGACTTAGTCTGAATGTGCCCCTTAGCCAGTAGTAATGGAAATAACTCTGCGTACGACATGGGTATAGGATCAAATCCTGGTGGCCGTGTTGTACGGTTGTTGTTATATGGAGGACGAGCCTGCTGAAGAGGCTGTTGTGTCCTTTGCTGATCAGGTTGGCTTTGCGCAACCTGAGGTTGATACGTAGGCGCGGTGCTGATAGCAGGAGTTACAGCTGCTACTGGTTGATACCGACGCCTTTGATTTCCGAGAGAGATATTCCCAATATCTTGCTCTTTTTTCTTAGGGAGAGCACTACCGTATTTTTTAGTACCGCTCGTCGATCCAGTGTCTTTTACCAAACATCCTTCTCGGACGGCTTCCTCAAGACGTACGCCCATGCCCACCATCTCGGTGAAATCACTGGGTGCACTGGCAACCATTCGGTCATAGTAAAATGAGCTTAAGGTCTTTAAGAAGATCTTTGTCATCTCTTATTCCTCAAGAGGTGGACAAATCTGAGCGGCAATTTCACGCCATCTTTGAGCGTACTCCTTAAAGGTTTCCTTGTCCTTTTGTGACATCGATCTGAGTTGATCTCTGTTGGGTGCCATGTCTAAATTGTATTTGTATTATTGGACGAAGGCAGTGCCAAGATCTCTGAATGTGCTGATCGTGGCACGGTTTAAACCTATGTACCATTTGAGTGCGACACCGGTTAAACTATCCTGGAAGTAGTGAATCAGTAGGTTCTGATTCTCCGTCTGAGCTGACATCCGCCGAGTGTACATCACCAGATGGCTTTGAGGGCAAGAGTTACCGTTGTATTTTTCAAAGTCGGGAACTTGAAATTTGTGCGGAACTTTTACATTGGGGACCAAGCAGAGGTCTGCGGCGTCCTTTCCAAATAAATCCTGACTGGGAATGGCTTGCAGCTCCTTCTGCATTTTCAGAAACTGCTTCTGGAATTCATCCATTCTGTCGAACATGGTTTCCTTTTTACCAGAAGGTATCTGTGGAATCTGTCCTTCCGGGACAGTGTGCACCACAGGGGGTGGTACCGTGACTACGGCAGTGAGTCTTGGCATTTCCCGAAGTTTGTAACCTTCAGGAGTCTTTAGTATGCCTCTGGCATCTTCGCTTTCCCGAAGTTTGTAACCTTCAGGCGCATAGGCTTCAGTTGAGATTCCCTGATCTTCAGTGATCGGCGAAACATATCCTCCCGGGATATAGTTGACAGGCATGCCCTAGGGACGATCTTTCGGCATCTGATACCTAGGATCATTCTTCTCCACTATGGGCATTGAGGTGATCTCTGAGATCACAGTTCTTTGTAGCTGAGCTTCTGCCATGGCTTGCATGTCGTTACGAAGCTTTCTCATATCCTCTCTTAGAGCGTCGATCTCTTCTTTCAACTCTCTGTTCTCTTCCTCAAAATCATCCATCTTTTTCTGACGATTGGCCCGAATATTGTACGAATGAGACTGTTTGACTCTAGAATCGAGACACAAACGTGAGATTCGTAGGTAAGAAGAATACGTGATGTGAGAATGATGAATGCAATGATTATATTAATTATTTTTTGGTTTAATCAAAATAAACTTTGACAATTAGATTGCAAATATCAAACGGTCGGGAAATCCCTTTTTATTGAATTCCAAAGGATTACAGAAATGGAAATACAGTAGATTACAAGGTGCAGAAACAGAAACCTAAGCTAATGGGTCCCGAGTCCTCTCTGAAGAGAAATCGGGTGCTGATTCTGATATCTTCATTTTCTTTAACCGGGGCTCTGGGCCGTTGTCGGGTTGTCATTCCTTTGCCAAGTAAAAGGAACGAGCAAATTCCTTTGGTCGTCTTGATTCTCTACAGCATGTTGCTCCAAAATTTCAATCAGATCATCTTTCTCTTTCAGTAGTTGCTGTATTTCGATGCACTCTATGTTGAGGGTGCAGTACTCGTTCTTCCAAGACCTTCTCTCCCTGTGAACTTTGTTGAGAGTAACCTGAAGCTTTTTAGTTTCCGTCATGAAGTACATGACAGATTCCCTCGGTGGAAGAATTCCGTAACGAGGATAAGGCATTTTTAGCTTGAGAGCTCTAGTTTGTACCCAATGGAGATAAGGCTCCACCGAGACACAGTTTGGTTTTCCCAGAGACTCTCGTCCTTTCTTAAGAATATGTTTCCAAGCGTGCACTATTTCCATCTTTAGTGCTCTGTCATTTTCTCCTTCTTTGAAGAAAAGTCCTTCCAGATGAACACCCTGTGGGATGTGTCTCATCGGGTATCCAAATTGACGGCGAACCAATATCGGGTGGTAGTTGATTCCTCCTTTAATTCCTATAAGGGGTACGTTGGGGAAGTTTCCACAACGATCAATGATCCTGATTCCATCATAAATCCTATTACACCAATCTATATCAGAGTTGGTAAGAGACATGATCTTCTGCGACCAACGTAAGGCACTCTTGCAATCCCAAAAAGCAGCAGACTTGGGCAAGTGGGAAATAAACCATTTATAAAGCAGAGGTACACAGCATGTGATCTCCCCTCCGCTGTACAAATTCCCCAAGTGTACAGAATGATACGCATCTGCGAGCAAAGTCGGCACAGGGTTTCCAATGAGAAAAACCTTAATGGAGTTAATATCGACGAAGTTATTGATGTTGGGAAATAAAAATAACCCGTAGGTGAGCAAGACAAAGATGCTTTCAAAAGCAGTCACGTTCCCTATACTGGCAAAATACAGGGCTTTCTTCGTCAAGAACTGGGCTGGCAAACCTTGGATGCCACCCTTAGCGGTCATGTGAGTCCTGACCTCAGACTCGTCCAAATGAATTGCTCTTGTAATAGTCTGATTCTTTGGAATTTCTTCCAGTCCAAAAAATGGAGCTCGATCAGTGATATGTAAATCAATCAGATGAGAATACTCCTCCAGTGTTGGTGATAGCTGGTAATCCGGGAATGTGAAACAGTGATAAACCGGATTGTAGAATTGAATGAGCGCATCCATGATTCCCTCAATCACATGGACTCTTAACAGTGGTAGCAAACCTCCGTGTTTGGCTCTGAAAGCCTCAGGGTTAGTGATCATCCTTGCTAACCTTCTCAAATCCCCTAGTTTTGGAACCTTGAAGGTGTACGTATGAGTTCTCCTTCTACCGAAATCCATTAGTGCAATCCTTTTCTCTGATATTTGCAATCACAGTCTTAGTTTAATTTGAAAAACAGAGAGACTAGAAGAGAATATTTTTTAAATGTTTTAATGTTTTATTAGATGAATGCATGAATGCAGCACACAAAAACATAGAAAAAACATGGGGTCAAAGGGTCGTTGTCATGAAGTCAAGGCTCTACCCATCCCCAAAGGTTTATACTAAGGTGATTTTTGTACCTGTACTCATTATCATCAGCTCCTCCCAGGAAAGCAAAACAACAAGCGGATCGCCAGCGAGTTGTAGAGCAATCTTAGAGTAAGTGCCATTCACCGAGAATAGATCACCAGCCTCAAATGAGGGTAGTATCGCATAACAACTATTCCCGATAGTTTCCGCACTACAAAAGTGTTTGGCTCCTCAGCTTCTCAGGCATCACAACCGACCCATTGTCTAGGTGAGAGAATGGTTACGTTAGTCAGCCTCCACTGAGGTTGATGGTCGACCTCGTCGCCATCACTTATCTTAAGTGTATACTCAATCTTTCCACATACGGCATCACCCGCATTCCCATTAGCAGAAAAATAAACATGTATAGCAATTAGGAAAAGCAGTATATATATTTGTCCTAAACATCCTAGACCTTTAAAGCTATGAATCCTAAGTTCCTGACAGAAAATGGGTTCCCCGGCGGAAGCCCCAATCTATGGTTTTCACACAAGTGAAGAAAAGGAAGATCGTGCCTAGATCTAACTTTGAAAGGCCCCACGGTGGGCGGCATTTTTCTGTTGGCGGCCACCGCCATGAAAATGACTTACCCAAGGTTTAAATTGTAAGAAAGAAAGAACCAGCCCCACGGTGGGGGCCACTTTTCTGTAGCGAGCGATTTTGGACGCGGTTCTTAAGCGCTGGTCGCTCTCTGCGGTTTGAGCTTAAACTACAGGTCGATTCATTTTTTATCCTATTGTGAGCTGAACAAGGAAGGGAAATAGATGTCTCCAATTAACCCTGCTTTGCATACTGAGTTTAAACAGCGGTCTGTTAGGTTACGGATGCTATCAATGTGAGGGGCCTTTGTACTAGTTATTTGTATTTTCGCCAATACTATTTTCTTTCTTTTTACCTTGACAGAAGGTTTCTGGCGGGGAACAAGGATTAGGATGTTAGGACTGATGCTTTTTGATGTGAGAGTATGGGATTTTTGTTTAGTGTGCTCGCTAAGATTTTTTATTTCAATCTTATGCCTACGTATTCCCGTTTACCGAAACAGGGAAATCAGAGCGTTCGTAGTTCCTCCTATTCTATGGAAGGAAATGGTATTTGGTATCTTGTTCAAAGCCCAAGACGTGAAGCGAAAGGTAGTTTATATCTTGTTCAAAGCCCAAGATGTGAAGCTAAAAGGTGTTGTTTTTAGAGAGAATTTGTCACCTCTAAAGAGGGGTTTGACTGTTTATAAAGGAGAATTACTTTAACCGGGATTTATGAATCCGGCAATGCCATAATTTCCTTTATAAGGGATTTCAACCTGAAGGAGAAGACTTTAACTCAATGTAGAGCAATGCTATCTTTCCTTAGAAATTTCTCATGCTAAAAGAGGGACATTGGCGTGGATGTAGATAATCCAGAGGCTTGCCGCTTACAGTGATTAGATGAAGGGGAAAGAGTTGTTGATGTGTGTGTACTGTGAACGAGGCACAGTTTTGATGCTACAAGGTTAATTGGATTAACCAGTGGTTTTGTTATATAAAGCCTAAGAGGAGGCTATTATGTGTCTCGTACAAAGCCCAAGAGAGAGACTAAAAGGTTTTGACTTAACGAGGGAATCTTTTGGTATCTCGTATAAAGCCCGAGATGGAGGCTATTTGACTCAACAAGAGAGTTTTTTTGTATCTCTTACGAAGCCCGGGAGAGAGGCTAAACGTTGTTTGACTCCGCTGGGGAGAATCATTGTACAAAGCCCAAGAGAAGGCTAACTTCACTGGAGAAGGATCATTATACAAAGCCTAAGAGGAGGCTATCATTCCCGGAGGAAGAGATCATTATACGAAGCCTAAGAGGAGGCTGTGAATACTTCTAAGAAGCCGGCGGGTCCTTGTACTAAGCCCAAGAGGAGGCGGGGTTGCTTTTAGGAAGCCTGTGGGTCCTTGTATAATGCCCAAGAGGAGGCCGATTGCTTTTAAGAAGCCGATGGGTCCCCAAACCCCGAGAAATTCAAGGCAATCTATTCACAAGGAATAGATCAAGTCAGGAAAGTTCGAGAATTTGGAAGAAACTCAAGAGATGCCATTCACGGAGAAAATATCATCTCTGGGGAGTAGAGTCTCTTGACAAGTGCTTTTAAGGAGCCCGTGGGTCCCCAAACCCCGAGAAATTTGAGGCAATGCTATTCACCGAGAATAGATCAAAGTCAGGAAAGTTCGAGAATTTGGAAGAAACTCAAGAGATGTAATTCACGGAGAAGAGATCATCTCTGGGGAATAGAGTTTCTTGACAACTTCTATGAGTGACAGTCTATGAAAGGGTTCACAGAGAATGCTGCCTTTCATATCTCCATATTGTTTAACCCCAAGAGGAGGGAAGACTGTGTCTGGTAATCCTATTGGGATCTAGTTTAGACTATTTCTAAGAGCGATCAACGGGCTTAATCTAGTGCTAGACGTAGTTGCCGGGGAAACTCTAAATATCTATATTATTATTGCACAGTTGATATGAGTTTATGAAAGAAGACTTACAGTAAAACAACCCCACAATACAGTTATATGTATATGAAAGCGGTAAATGAAAGCGATAACCACTTACTCGGTTGTAGAGCTTCCATGCTGTTTGGTTAGTTGTTCAACAAAGACATATTGAAAACAACAGTATACTCAAAATCAAAGGAGAAAGTACTTTGAAAAAGAAAGATTTGGGGCTTACAACTCAAGGAGAGGCTTGGGGTTTTATCAGTGAGCGCACTGTTTGAATTTGTACAGAGGGACTTATACAAGTGACTGAGGCCCAGAAATGTTTTCTGTACAAAGGGATGGGTCTTACACTCTAATAGAGGCCCAAGTGAGTTTTAAGAAAAGAAATGGGTCTTACTACTCGAGGGTAGGCCCAGATGACTTTTCTTTAAAAATGACGATCGCGCCGAGGTTTTCTTTTAACGCAGAGGGACTTATACAATAAGTGAGGCCCGAAATTGTTTTGGTTAAAAGGGGGTTGGGTCTTACACTCTATTAGAGGCCCAAAATTTTGAATGGGTCTTATAGCTCAAGGAGAGGCCCAATTGTTATTTTTTAAAAGGCGTTGATCACGCCATTTATTTTTTACGGTATCGGGACTTATACAATACACTGAGGCCCAAAAACGATTTGGTCAAAAAAAGGATTGGGTCTTACACTCTATTAGAGGCCCAAAGTGTATTTTAGAAAAAGAAATGGGGCTTACAACACGAGGGGAGGCCCAAGATTTATTTTTCAACAGATGATGATCGCGTCGAACTTTTTGAAATACAACGGGACTTATACCATAAGTGAGGCCCAGAATAGGTTACATTTAAAAAGGGTTGGGTCTTACACTCTATTAGAGGCCCAAAAGTGTTTGAAAAAGTTTGATGAGGGTTGAATTAATCAAAAACACTAATTTCATTTTTTAAAGAGCATTTTTCAAAGAAAAATCAAGTAAAAAATGATTAAAAAATATCAAATAAAATCATTAATCATGTTATAAACAGTGATTAAGGTTTATGAAAAAGTATTTTATCTACATGAATATTTAAAATCATTTTGGTTTTAAAAATCAAGAAAAAGAAATCATTTTAAAAGCATTTAAAACAATTTAAAACAATATTTTTGAATATATTAAAAATATATCAAATAATAATATTTTTTGTGATTTTTTGGTGGATTAAAATATTATGGAGTATGAATAAGAAGTGTGTAAAACAGATTTTGAAAATGATGATTTTTGCTTGTAAAAGAATTGGTTGAGTTTTGAAGATAAACTAAGAAAAAGAGGAAAGATGTCACAACATCTCATTCGACATCTTTCATGAGTTTTCAACATCTTTTTTATCAAACTTCCAACACCCATAACTTTCTCAAATCTCAATGGTTTGAGACAAAATTTATATGCATTTGACCCAGAATTTCACAAGGAATCCAATGGTGGTGGTAGTTTTTTCAGATCACACTCCCTCCTCAAAACCCGATAGTGGTTTTGAAAAGGACCTATAATTGCATTTTCTGTGCTACACTTTGATATATGCATGGATTACATGCTGAATTAGCCCAAACGCAACATATACAACATGTATGAGATGTGTATGATTAGTGGACTTCAAACCAATGCATGATTTCAAGGATTCCAAGTTGTGATGCTTACCTCTTTTTGAGCTTTTTGGAGTTTTTGTGCAATCTGTCAAGCCTCTTGTTCCAGAAATGATTTGATGCTTTAGACACACTCAAATGATCCCTTAGAAGCTTTTAGGATGATTGGAATCTGCCGGTACCTGCAAAAACACAAATTGTCCCTTTCTTGCAAAAGGGGTTAAAAATGACCAAAATAGCAACTCTCTCAAATGGTGTTCCTGATGTTGGGAACCATTTGGGACAGTTCAAGGATGATATTTGGAGTGTGTTTGAGGTTTTATCTGGTTTGGAAAGTGACTGAATCAAGACATGGCTTGAAAAATGCAAAAAAAATGCCATTTTGAGGTTTTGAGAAGTGACTTTGTGATTTTGTGATTACAGGTCACTTGTGATAGTTTGCACAGCTTACATATGATATATATATGAGGTATGTGTGTGATTAGTTTGAGTGGAATTCCTTTCTAACTCAAAAACTCAGAATTACTTGCTTTGGAAGGCAAATTTGAGGTGAAAGAAGAGATTTTGAGGAAAGCATCTGTTTGATGGCTTTGGTGTACTCAAACTGAACACAAATGAGCTATATTTATAGTAGAGCAAGTATGTTTTCGCAGCAATAGTGAATGGCAACTGCAGTAGAGGTTTGGCCAATGTTGTCCAATGAGAATCCAAGTCTCCTCTAGCCATTGACTAGAGGTTAGAGCACAGAGCTTTGGTTCCCTACTTGTTGGAGGAATCTTGACTGAATTCAGTTGCAAATGTGTCAGTCCATGCCACCTCTAAGCATCTATTAAATGCTTCAATCCAAAATAGGGATTTTTAGGAATAGCATGCTACTTCTTGTTCCAAGGACTTTGGAGGCTTGGCCCAGTGATTGTCCCCTTTAGATTTGATCCTCAGAGGTGTCCAAAGTGATGACAAAGCTTGGAAATTCGTGTGGCACAAGAAGTATGCAAATCTGTCCTAAAACATGTCTTAAAAATCAGCTGCAGCAAGCCCTGTTGTAAAATTCATAACTCCTTGCTCGAGTATGCTATATGGACGTTCTAGGACTTTCTGGAAAGCTTAGATGACGTACTTTAACTTTGATGTTTGACTTTGGTCTTGGTTCAGCTTGAAAAGTCATAAAAAATGGTCTTGAACTTGTGTAGTCAAATCTGTCCTAAAAGCTGTCATGAAAATTCTGCTTTATCAATGCTTTTTGCGAAAATCATATCTCCCTGCTCGAGTATGCTACAAGGATGTTCTATAACTTTCTGGAAAGCTGAGACAACGTACTTCAACTTTGATGTTCAAGGTTTGGCTTGAACCAACTTGGATCATGGAGAAAAACATCCTTGAAGTTGGGACATTCTTGCTGGAAAAATATTAATGATGTCCTATGAAATGTTGAAACATTTGACAACTTTGATCATTAATAATTCCAAACTTTAATCACTTGTATATTTTAATCCACTATGATATTTTGAATTGAAGTGAATTGCATCTTTGATGCTTGTCTTGCATGGTGACAAAGCTTGAAAATTGGGTGGCACAAGAAAAGTGCACAAAATCTGTCCTAAAAAATCAGCTCGAGCAAGGCCTGTTGTGAGGTTCATAACTCCTTGCTCAATTTAAATTAATGGGAGTTCTAATACATTTTGGAAAGCCCTAATGACATACTTTAACTTTGATGTTTGACTTTGGTCTTGGTTCAGCTTGCAAAGTCATCAAAAATGGTCTTGAACTTGTGTAGTCAAATCTGTCCTAAAAGCTGTCATGAAAATTCTGCTTTATCAATGCTTCTTGCGAAAATCATATCTCCCTGCTCGAGTATGCTACAAGGACGTTCTAGGACTTTCTGGAAACCTGAGATGACGTACTTCAACTTTCATGTTTGACTCCAGACCTGGTTCAACTTGGATCATGGAGAAAAACGTCCTTGAAGTTGGGGCATTCTTGCTGAAAAAATATTAATGATGTCCTATGCAATGTCAGAACATTGGACATTAAGAATTCCCAACTTTGATCATTTATATCTTTCAATCCTTATGATATTTTGAGTTGATTCCCTCTACAATGTTGAAGTATCAAATACCCTCTTTAAAAGTAGCTCTTACTCAAATTCAATGGATGCTTGGATCAATAGTTACAACCTTGAAAAGTTGTGCACTTGAACATGATTTTAACTTAGAAAAAATTTATAAGTTTCTTTCAGTTTGATCAATTTTGCAATTTTGCGTGATTTCTTTATTTAAATTTGATCAAATTAAATCATCCATCATATTTTCTTGAGTAATTGCTTGTGAAGGTCAAAGTTGACCAAAAGTCAAACTTTGACTTTCTGCGTCAGTTGACTTTGTATTAGATGAAATTGAGGCTTGATCCACCTGGAATTTTGCACACTTGTGCCTAATTCTTGATGTGGGAGTCCTCTTGATCCTTTGTGGATGTTTAAGAGGTTAGACAAGTTGAAGATCATGTCATTCCTTGATTGATCATTTGTCTAAATGCTCTGAGAGGGCTCAAAACCCTAATTTTGATTGTAGTGGATGCTCAACAATTCCTTGAGGAGATTGATAAGGCAAAGAGGTACATCCATATTGTGATGATGATTCGCACAATGATGGGAATCTTAGTGGTCAAAATTTGGGGTATGACAGATGCCCCTATTTAATCTTCTTAGACCCGAAGGTGTGAATGACGAAGGTATTCAGGCATTCGGGGTGCAAGAAGATTAAATATCAGAATACCCAAAATTTTGATGGTGGTTATGAATGGCAGATCGCATCCATCTTCTTTTGCTAAGCGATGATGCTTAGAAAAGGTAAACTTCCCCTCGATCTTGGTCTTCAGCCAAGGAACTGGTCTCAGTTTCTGAAATAAACTTCCCCTCGATCCTGGTTTCCTACCAAGGAACTGGTCTTAGTTTCTGAAATAAACTTCCCCTCGATCCTGGTTTCCTACCAAGAAATTGGTCTTAGTTTCTGATTTAAACTTCCCCTCGATCCTGGTTTCCTACCAAGGAACTGATCTTAGTTTCTGATTTAAACTTCCCCTCAATCCTGGTTTCCTACCAAGGAACTGGTCTAAGTTTCTGATTTAAACTTCCCCTCGATCCTGGTTTCCTACCAAGGAACTGGTCTTAGTTTCTTTTGTCAATAAACTTTCTTGACAAGGGACGCTATTTGTAGCGGTTTTCCTCAAACTTCTCGCCGAATTTTCCTGGGGAGATGCCATTTGAGTGGAAAAAGTTTCGATGTCAGACTTGTTGGGGAACCCAGTCGTCTGAGTTGTAGAGGTGTACAAACTTCTCTGTTTGGAGACGCCATTTGTCGACTCTATCTGGGGAAAACTAGTCTTTTGAGAGACTGCTTTCGCTTGGGACTACATCATACTTTTCTCGGGATCCTCCCGGAGAAATTCCATATGATGGGCTCCAATTTTGAAGTGCCGATGACCTTGTTGAGTCCAACCCTTTTAGCCTCAATCTTGGACTTTGTACACGACATAAATCTTCATCTCTTAAGCTTGGGACATATATCTTCCCCTACAGAGCCATTTCCTCCCAGCCTTCTTTTAGGCTTCGAGGGATGATTTCCCAAGCAGAGTCAAACTCATTTCAGCCTCAATCTTAGGCTTTGTACAAGACACATAAAAATATCCTCACCAGAGTCAGTTAAATCTCCCCTTTCAGCCTCAATCTTGGGCGTTGTACAAGACACATACAAACCTCCCTGACGGAGTCAAAACCTTTCTTAGCCTCCTCTTAGGCTTTGTATAATGATATCCCTAAAGAGTCAGTCACTTTTTTCTGCCTCAATCTTGGGATTTGTACAAGACACCGATGTATACCCTCTCTTGTTGAGTTGGTCTTATCCAGCCTCCTCTTAGGCTGTGGGTAAGGATTTCCCCAGTGGAGTCAATCAACCTCTTAGCTTCAACCTTGGGCTTTGGTCAAGGCTAACAAAAATCAACAATACCTCCTTAGAGATGACAAGTTCTCTCTCAGTCAAACCTTTTAGCTTCAATCTTGGGCTTTGAACAAGACACAAATAAACCTTTTAGCTTCAATCGTGGGCTTCGAACAAGACACCAAAATATCTTTTCCTCTCTTAGAATAGGAGGAACTACGATTGCTCTGGTTTCCCTTTTCGTTTAAACGGGAATACGTAGGCATAAGATTGCGAAATCTTAGCGAGCATACCAATCAAAAACTCTAGGTCCAGTACCTTTATATCAATCAAAACTTAGGTCCAGTACCTTACCAAAAACCTTGGGCAAGTCCGAAATCAAACAAAAACTCACTCACTCTCTCATATTTTCCAAGAAACTTTCCCCAACCCATTAACGGATAAACACCATCAAGTACAAAGCGAATCCTAAAGCCAATGTCCTGTGGATAACCACATATAGGATGGGTAATTGACAACTCCCCATTGTATAACCTGACCCCGGACCCCCTAATCTCTTTAAAGCATTTGTTCAGTTAAAACATCCGCGTGCAAGGTTAGTTTTAGATAGCTTCCCTTTCCCTTCCAACTTCATGGGATAAATAAGAAATCAGAAAGTAGCACCCCCTCCTACCATTGTAGTGAGGAAAACCCAGCGATAAGGTGGTCGCGTCACCGACAAAAATCGCTCGCAACAGTTATCAGTAGGAGTTACAATCTGTCCCCATCCTTTGATGTCATTACTCTTGATCACTTCGAGAGCGTCCTTGTATGAGGAAATCGATGTCCCTCTTTCTGGTCGATTCTGATTGCTCACCGAGAGTGCTTGGAACTGAGTTCCAACAACCTCCTTTGGTTAATACACAGGAAAATGATGATAAGTTGCTCACGATTAAGGCCTGCTCTTCGCAGACTATGACTAATTTTTCATTCTTGACAAACTTCAGTTTCTGGTGAAGTGTCGAAGTGATTGCCCCAGCTTCGTGTATCCAAGGTCTTCCTAATAAACAACTGTATGCTGCCCGGATGCCCATGAACTGGAAAGTGACTTGGAAAGTGTGAGGACCGATGGTTATGGGAAGATTTACTTCGCCGATAACTGTTTTTCTAGATCCATCAAAGGCTTTGACAATGATCTCACTGCCTTTCATCGGGGCTCCTTGAAATGATAGTCGTATCAGAGTCGATTTTGGCATAATATTCAAAGATGATCCTGTGTCCACCAGTATGCTGGCTAAAGCATCGTCTTGGCAGTTGACTGTAATGTTAAGCGCCATATTATGATTCTTGCCTTCTTTCGACAATTCTTCATAACTGAATCCTAAGTTGTTGCAGGAAGTGATGTTGGAAATGATGCTGTCAAATTGTTCTACTGTCACTTCTTGTTCCACGAAGTCTTGTTCTAAGAACTTTTGTAGAGCTTCCCCGTGAGCTTGTGAACTAAGCAGAAGAGATAGCACAGAGATTCGAGGCGGAGTTTGTCGCAATTGGTCCACAATGTTATATTCTCTTTTCTGGATGAGATTCAGCATCTCATCGTTGTTCTTTACAAGTTCTGGATTACTGGATTGACCGACTTGTTGATTGGGAACTTCTGTTTGAGGTTCCTTTTCTTTGGTAGGCTCTCCAACTCCTCTGTTGAAGATCCGACCGCTCTAGGTAACTTGACTGATGTCGGCAATGTTCACGACAGAGGGTAATGAAGTTTCCTTTCCATTTTCGATGGTCGTTGCACCGTACTTGTAAGGGATAGCCTTTTCTAACTTGCTCGGTATTGGACCCGACAGGTAGATAACCGTAGGAGCTTTTTGATTTCTCTGGCCATCATAGGAAGCCTCAATTGGTTAGAGGTTGAGGATTCTTCTACTGTCAAAAGAGACTTTTGACTCGTTGAGCAGAGGAATTATGGTACAAATGTCCTCGATTTTCTCATGATCGGAGATTATGACAGCGATTTTGCTTTGACTAGGGAGGTAATCTTGTATCATGTTGATCAACCCAGAACTTGAACATGGTCGAATCTCCTTCCGGTCTAACTGATTTTGGAGGGCTGCTCGTACGAGATAACATCCTTGGTTATTTTTCGAGCATACTCTACAGTGCTCATAATTGTGCGGTGGTACCCGACCATATCCGCTTTGTACGCATTGCCTCTTTCCTAGATCTATTTCCATTGAGCGGATATCACGAATTTGATGTCTATCAGGATTCCTATCAGTCATGCTAATCCGTTGTGTAGCTTCATCGAGGTAGATTGGAAGCCACCAGTAGTCCAACAGATGTTGAAGTGTTCTTTGTACAAGTGCACACCCTTGGTCGTCTTTATAACATTCTTCACAGTCTTGATAATCATGTGAAGCCAGAAAATTGAGTCTGACCTGCTTAGCATGTAATTCCACTAGACTGGTAGTCATTAGGCGTATGTCAAATATCTGAACCATATTGACTTGATGGTCATTTCTTTCGTGGTAGTCTTGGATCCATCGGGGACCCATTTGACGTTGGAGGGCCTCTTGTACAAAAGAGCATCCCTGATTGTCAGTTGAGCAGATTGGACAAGTGCTGTAATTATGCTGCAGCAGATTATAATACTGACTTTGTCTCGAATGCATCCCCACTAAATTGACGTTCATTGCACATATGGCATGGTTTTGAATAACGTTGGGATGTGCATGGGCCATGTTTACTTCACGAATCCTGTGATCCTGAATCCAGCCCAGATCCATTTGTTCTTACAGAGCTGTTTGTACTATGGAACACCCTTGGTTGTCCTTGGAGCAGATATCACACTGGTGATAGTTGTGAGATGGCACATGGTCGTACCCGCTCTGTTTGCAATGCATCTTTACCAGGTTGGTTCCCAGTAAGCATACATTGTGAATTTGATCATTGTTAACAGGTTCTCCTTCTATCAAATTCACTGTAGTCTTCTCATGTTGTGGCAACGGGTTCGTCTAAACATTTGGATTAGTATCTTTGAAAGATAAGATCCCGTTCCTGACAAGCTTGTGTACATCAGACTTGAAGCTGAGACAATTCTCAATGTTGTGCCCCGGCCTCCTTGATGGTAAGGGCATGTTTGATCCGCTTTGAACCAAAAAGGCGGATTTTCCAGTACTGTAAGAGGAGTCCTGATTTGGACGTGCCCCTTGGCCAGTAGAAGTGGAAATAGTTATGCGTATAACATCAGTATAGGGTCGAACCCTAATGGTCGTGTAATACGATTGTTATTATTGTACTGCAGACGAGTCTGCTGAAAAGGCTGTTGCTGCCTTCGCTGATACAGCTGTTGATTTAGTTGGATCTGAGCAACCTGAGGTTGATAAGTCGGAGCTAGCCCAGGGTTGATAGTGGGAATTACTGCCGCTACTGGTTGATACCTTCGCCTTTGCTTTCCCAGAGAGATATTACTGATATCTTGCTCTTTCTTTTTTTGGAAAGCACTACCGTATCTCTTGGTACTTCTAGATGGCTCTGCATCTTTGACCAATCGTCCTTCTCAAACTTCTTCTTCATAGCGTACTCCCATGTTCACAATTTCAGTGAATTCACTGGGCGCACTAGCGACCATTCGGTCGTAATAAAATGGGCTTAAGGTTTTCAAGAAAATCTTGGTCATTTCCTTTTCCTCAAGAGGGGAAAGATCTGAGCGGCAATTTCACGCCATCTCTGAGCATATTCTTTGAAGGTTTCCTTATCCTTTTGTGACATTGCTCTAAGATGATCCCTATCCGGTGCCATGTCCAAATTGTATTTATACTGTTGAACGAAGGTTGTCCCGAGATCCCTGAAAGTACTCATCTTGGTGCGGTTTAAACCCATGTACCATTTGAGTGTGGCACCGGTTAAACTATCTTGGAAGTAATGGATCAGTAGTTGTTGATTATCTGTCTGGGTTGACATTTTTCGAGCGTACATCACCAAATGACTTTGAGGGCAAGAGTTGCCTTTGTATTTTTCAAAGTTAGGCACCTTGAATTTGTGCGGTATCTTTACATTAGGGACCAAACAGAGGTCTGCGGCGTCCTTTCCAAATAAGTCTTGACCGCGAATGGCATGCAGTTACTTTTGCATTTCTAAGAATTATTCCTGGAACTTATTCATCCTTTCGTACATGTCTTTGTTTCCACCAGAAATTACCTGTGGAATCTGTCATTCCTGGACAGTGTGTACCACTGGTTGTGGTATAGACATTACAGCGGTGACTCTTGGCGCTTCATTGCTCTGAAGTTTGTAACCTTCAGGAGTTGCTGTCGTAACCCTTGCGTCTTCACTTTCCCGAAGTTTGTAACTTTCGGGTCTAGTGGTTCCTGCTACGGCTTCTGGGTCTTCAGTGACCGGTGGGATATATCCTTCAGGTATAAAGTTGAAAGGCATGCCCCTGGGGTGACCGTTAGGCATGTTTTACCGAGGATGATTCTCATGTGTCTCCAATATAGGTGTGGATGTAATCTCTGAGATCACAGTCCTTTGATGTTGTTGCTCCTGAGATGCTACCAGGGTTTGCAAGTTGCTTTGAAGTTTTTCCAAACTTTCCTTTAGAGCGTTGATTTCTTCTCTCAGCTCTCTGTTCTCTTTCTCGAGATCGTCCATTTTCTTTTGTCGATTGGCCCAAGTATGGTATGAGTGAGATAGTTTGACTCTAGAATTGTGACACATACGTGAGACTCAAGGATAAGAAAAATGTGTTATGTGAGAATGATGAATGATATGCAAGGACATATTTTTTAGTTTTTGTTTTCAAAAGAAACTTCAATAAATAGATTGCAAATATCACACAGTGGGGGGGAGGGGAGACCCCCTTTTATTGGATTCGAAAGATTGCAGTATTTTACAAAGAAAAGTACAGTATTTTACAACGTGCTGTAAGAAGAAAGTCTAAGCTCATGGATCCTGAGTTATATCTGAAGAGAGCTCAGATGTCGGTTCCTGTATTTTCCTTTTCTTTGATCGGGGCTCTTCAGCCGTTGTCAGGTTGTCAGTCCTTTGCCAAGTGAAAGGAGCGAGCAAATTTCTTTGATCTTCCTGACTTTTCTATAGCATGCTACTCTAATATCTCAATCAGAGCATCCTTTTCCTTTAATAGTTCTTGAATCTTGGTACATTCCAAATTGAGGATTTGGTATTTGTTCTTCCAAGAGCTCTTTTCACGTTGAACTTTGTTGAGAGTGACCTGGAGTTTTTTCGCATCAGACATGAAATAAAGGACATATTCCTTTAAGGGAAAAACTTCTTGACGAGGGTAAGGCATCCTCAGCTTGAGGCCTCTAGTTTGCACCCAATGGAGATAAGGTTCCATGGAGGTATAGTTTGGTCTTCCGAAAGACTCTCTGCCTTTCTTATAAAGATGTTGCCAGGCATGCACTATTTCCTTCTTTAGTGCCCTGTCATTTTCCCCTTCCTTGAAGAAAAGACCTTCCAGATGAACGTTAAGTGGGATATTCTTCATCGGGTATCCGAGTTGACGGCGAGCTAAAATTGGATGGTAGTTGATTCCTCCTTTAGTTCTAATGAGGGGTACGTTAGGGAAATTTCCACATTTGTCTATGATCTCTATCCCTTCATATATCCGATTGTACCAATCTATGTCAGAGTTGGTAAGAGACATAATCCTTTGTGACCAATGTAGAGTACTCTTGTGATCCCAAAAAGAAGCATACTTGGGCAAATGGGAAATGAACCATTTGTAGAGTAAAGGTACGCAGCATGTGTTCATTCCTCTGCTGTACAAATTCCTTAAGTGTATAAAATGATAAGCATCTTCTAGCAAGGTTGGCACGGGGTTTCCTATCAAGAATATCTTAACAGCATTGGTATCGACGAAGTTGTCGATGTTTGGAAAGAGTAATAACCCATATATGAGCAGAACAAAGACGTCTTCGAAGGCAGTTATGTTTCCTATACTAGCAAAGTATAGAGCTTTCTCCATCAGGAATTTAGCTGGTAAACCCTGGATTCCTCCTTTAGTGGTTATGTGAGTCCTAACTTCTGACTCATCCAAAGAGATTACTCTTGCAATGGCTTGATCTTTTGGAATTTCTTCCAGTCCAGAAAATGGAGCTTGATCAGTGATAGGTAAATTAATCAGGTGGGAGTACTTTTCTAATGTTGGTGTAAGTTGGTAATCCGGGAAAGTGAAGTAGTGGTAAACTGGATCGTAGAACTGAATCAGCATAGACAGGATTCCTTCAACCACATTAACCCGTAACAGAGACAACAGTCCCCCGTGCTTAGCTCTGAAAGCCTCGGGATTGGTAATCATCCTTCCTAATTTCCTTAAGTCTTCTAGTTTCGGAGCCTTGAAGGTGTACTTGTGCGTCTTTCTTCTACCGAAATCCATAACGCAACCTCTGATATTTGCGATTATTGTTTTAGTTCTTTTGAAAAATATTTTTATTTGGTTTGAAAAGAGTTTTTTAGATGAATGCATGAATGCAACACACAGAAACATTTGAAAACATGGGTTCAAGGGTTCAACGTCATGAGCATGGAGTCATGGCTCTACCCATCCCCAAAGGTTGTACTATTTTGGTCAACTTTTATACCTGTAGAACGGGTTCTAAGGTTCCCAAAGTCATTGACCCCTCCTAGGGATATTAACAGCAGGCTGATTCACTCGACCGAGCTGTAATATCCTAGGATGAATCTCATTGGAGTGTAGTATTGCGTATCAACTATTCCCGATAGTCATGGCACTAGCAAATGGTTATACGGTTAATGTCTACTAAATCCTCAGGGTCATGGGTACCGCATTGGGAAAGACAATACTTTCACGACAATCGGTCGTTCAACATCGATACTTCCGCACGGGTACCTTGACTGATTCGGTGGACTGCCAAGTTAGCTTGGTCGGGATTCACTCCCTATAAGCGTTTCCTGGATATGCCACCATTTATCTTAATGTTCTCTCAAACTTTCCACATGCGTATTAATCGCATTCCCAGTTGACAGAAAATTAAACACGGGTATCAAGTAGTATAACAGTAAATGATATATATATATATATATATATATATATATATATATATATATATATATATATATATACATATATATATATAATAGAAAATAGAAAATAGAAAATGCCAAACAAAACCTAGACCTTTTAGGAACTCTAATCCTAAGGATTCCCCAGCAGAGTCGCCATTTTTTGTAGCGTGCGATTTTTGTCGGTGACGCGACCACCTTACCGCAATGGTTGGAATTGGGTGCTACTTTCTGATTTCTTATTTATCCTATGAAGCTGGAAAGGAAAGGGAAGCTATCTAAAACTAACCTTGCATGCAAATGTTTTCTTTAACAAATGCTAAGAGATTGGGGGTCGGGATCAGGTTATACAAAGGGAAGTTGTCAATTACCCAGTGTATATATGGTTATCCATAGATCTTTTTTGGTAGGTTTAAATACTTTCTGGTGTTTATCTATTATGGGTTGTGAAAGTTTCTCCTTTGGGAGTGTTGAGAGAGTGTTTTTGTTGTTTTCGGGTTTTTCGTTGTTTTTGGTAAAGTACTGGACCAAAATTTTTTGATTTGTGTGCTCGCTAATATTTCACAATCTTATGTCTACATATTCCCGTAAACATAACAGGGAAATCAGAGCTATCGTAGTTCCTCCTATTCTATGGGAGGAAAGATGTTTGGTGTCTTGTTCAAAGCCCAAGATTGAAGCTAGATGAGTATTTGTGTCTTGTTCAAAGCCAAAGATTGAAGCTAAAAGGGTGATTGAGAGAGAATTTGTTATCTCTAAAGGGAGATATCTCACCTGTTCATCACAAGTTATTAGGTAATCGATTATAAAGGGGAATTACTTTAACTAGAATATATGGAATCCAACAATGCCATAATTTCCTTTATAAGGGAGGTGTCCTGAAGGAATAAACTTTAACTCAGTGTAGAGTAATGCCATTTTTCCTTAGGAGTCCTCCATGCTAAGAGAGGGACATTGGCTTGGATGTAAATAATCTAGAGGCTTGCCACTTACAACAATTAGATGAAAGAGGAGATTTACCAGGATACACTACAAGAAAATTGGCAAATTGCAACGGTTCATTTTGGCAGATTACGACAGTTAGACCGTCACAATTTGTAAGTTACGACGGTTTCAGTATTGTCGCAGAAACGTACGTCGCGAGGTCGTATTGCGACGGTTATGAAAACTGTCATACAAACCGTCGTTATTTTCACGGCGGGTAGCTAACTAACGTAATCTCCATATTGTGACGGTTTTCAACCGTCTTAATTTGCTTAATGAGTTTTGTTTTCGTTGTTGATTGCGAAGGTATATTGTGGCGGTTTGAACCGTCGCAAGTTGCAAATATTTAAAAAAAAAAATCTAAGGTATATTGTGGCGGTTTGAACCGCCGCAAGTTGCAAATATTTAAAAAAAAAATCTGCACTCAACTTTTTGGATTATTATAATAAAAACAAAATAAAAAATAAAAATGATACAGAAATATCTGCTAAAACATTTCAAAACTAGTATTAACTATTCCATTGTGGAATAGTTAATACATGAAGAATTCCATTACAAACTTCAAGAGTTCCAATCTCAGAAACACTTGTAAAACTTAGTTAAAAGAGCTTGTCCCATTAAAAAGACCGGGATCAATGCTCATCTCTCTCTGTATCATCATCATCATCCTTCTTAAAACTCTATTTCTACCAACTTTCAATTTTTTTTACGGTACAATCATCTTCTCTTAACAAACACCATATTTTACCAATTAAACTTAAAATTCCTAACACATCACTAGTAGTTGTTATAAAACCATTCAGTAATGAAATCCATTTCCATTAGCATTTACATTGCCATATACATATTCTGGCCTAAAAGCTTGTGGTTTTCTTGCTGATCCATTTTGATATGTTTTGACTGATGAAATATTATCACTGCTTACTCCCTTTGAAGAGTGTTGTAAAACAGCTTCAAGTTGTCTACATGCTGCGGCTATAAACCCTGTCATGTTTTCACGTCATCATAAGTTAGCATCTCAGAATCTTAAACTCAACATGGAATTAAAATGTAGGATAGAAATACCTAAGAACACTGGCGAAGGCCTTCCTGGTCTTGATTTGAACTCAGGATGGAATTGGACACCGATAAAATAAGGATGATCCGGTATCTCAACAATCTGTAACATGAAACATCGCAAAATTTCATCTTTACAGCATATATATGTTTATGTTAATATAAAAAGTTACATGAGAATATCTTTAGTACCTCCATGCGTTGACCAGTTTCATCCTTTTCGGTAAAATGTCATGTTTTTTAGTATTAGAATGAAATAAACTAATGTAGATACCTCAGGCATAAATATGACGCATGGACTTTTGGTATTTGGATCAAATTCAGTACTATTAGCATCTTTTAAAGCAAGCACGGATCGCGCAAATTCTATGACAGCAACTAGCATTCCAAGACAAAAGCCAAAGTACAGAATTCTGTTTTCTCGAGAATATTTAGCTGCGATAATTTTTCCTTGCACTCCTCTATCACCAAAGCCTCTGGGAACAAGAATACCATCAGCACCCTTTAATAACTTCCATGATGCCTTATAAACATCAGGATTCTGCAACATTGTTAAATAAGAACAATAAAGATGCTATAATGAAGAATAGTTAGAAGTTGATAAATGTTTCTTGTTACATAATGATTCAAAATTGGTGTAACCTCTTTCGCAGTCGCGTTTTCGAGGTTGGTAGCTAAAATCCAATCCACAACAAGTTTCTTTTGGCAACTAACAGAAGCATGAATTAAGGCCTGAAATTAATATTCGATGTATCAACATATATAAATAACAAAACAAAACAAAAAACACAAGCATGTGTACTTCATGAAGGAGACCACATTTGCAAGTAAGCATGTTAGGAAGTTAGGCCCAAAGAAAAGCCAAAAAAAATCAAGAAGCCATAAGATTAATGCGGTAATAAAGTTAAAGCTAACTCCACCTTTAGAACCGAGAGGTAGGAATCTGAAAGGCATGTATATTTCCCGACTAACGCTATACGAACCTATAATTTCAAGAAATAAAATATAACTATTTCCAATAATCAATGATAGTAACATAATTAAGAATGGCTTTTGACTACTCACTGGTTCATGAAGTAAATCAGAAGATTCAGCTCTACAAAGGAATGTGCCATATGATGGGAACATCGTAAAGAGTAATAATATTTTCCCCCTGAAAACATCATGCAACTTCAGTAGAGAAAGAAAACTCTAACCAAAAATCATTTGAAGTCATATACATCAAATTATAGTTATGGTTTACAAAAACATACCGGAAGTAGACAAAATTGAGAGAGTTTCATCTTTGCATTCTCATCTAGTGCCTAAGAAAAAAAATTGAATTTTAGAATCCTAAATTAAAAAGTTATTGTCAAGAATAGTATGATTGCATTGCAGTTATGCTTGTTTTGTGCATATATTATTATGCTAGGAATCATTGACACAAACACCAACATGTAGACACAGTGTGGTGTTAGTGTCCGCGTACACGTCTTGAATCTGAAGTGTCAATGCTTTCCTAATAGCTATTATGCACTTGTGCCTTGTGTGTTGTTTTGTGCACATATGTTCATGGGAGGAGGCAAAGAAAGAAAGAATAACCATTGTGCTGCGGCATGCCAAGATTTGAGGGGTCAACCCTTGGCTTCTAAGTCCTCTCACACTATGTTGTGTTGGTTTTATTTTCTGAACACAACAAAAGGTTATTTTCTACGTTAGATGAAACTAAAAAACAATTTTCTTCATAGATTTCAAAGGCCATTTAGAGTTCCAAGACATTACTTGTTCACCAACAACATTTAAAACAGGAACAAGGCTAACATGAACCAAGCAAAAGTTGCTAGCACCTGCAAATGAGCATATATATCATGTAACAACTATTAAAATGGACATATAAGCTCTCCAATCACAATTGCTGCCATAATTTAACCATTTTAGAGGCTTCCACAACATGATTTTACCACAATATAAAGGTGTGCGGTGTAGCCAAAAAATTTCAAAACCAACCGGAAGACTTTGTCAATAAATCAAGTATTCTCACCTACTCTATATGAAAAATGTCTTAATGCTTGAATAAAAGGCATGAACTCAATATCACCTGCAACCAGATCAAGGGATATTGTTATTGTTATGAATTTATATTAAAGAATGGAAACAATCTAGTTCTAACCATGAAGAAGAGTGTAGAATGTTTACAAGAGTGTATGTTTATATGTACCTATGGTTCCACCCAATTGTATGACACATACATCAGCTGGACCTTCTTTTCTATCCACTGGTATGTGGGCCACTCTTTCTATCCAATCTTGACTAGCATCAGTTATATGAGGGACAGCCTAAAGAAGAAAACAACACCATAGTATCAAAACCAAACATCATCAAGATCTTAGTTAATCATAACAAACTTGATAAACATTAAACAGTGAATTTGGAAAAATTACTACTGTGTGTACCACAGTAATTTTGACTAAGCTTCAACAAAATCAAAGTGTCACTAGTGATTTCATAAAAATTTGCTATTGATTAGGAAGTAGTACTTGAGAGACATATAAACTCACCTTTGGATATACCTGAGTTGGATATATATAGCAGCCATGACTTTGGATATACCTGAATTGTGCAACGTAAAACTGCATCTCGAAGATTGTACTCTTTCCTGCTATCACTTGTCCATTGTCCTCCATCCATACTACATAATCATAAAATCCAAAACATTATTTTTATTACTAATTGTTGAAATGAAATTATGAAAATAATGTATATGTGTGCAGAGATAGAGCATACTCACCCAACCACAAAGAAAGAGTAGCCATCAAGATGGTAGCTTTGAAGAATGTCTTCGTCGTTTTGGAAAACAATCTCTACATATGCTCTGTAGTCAGTTTGCATAACAAAAGTGTCCGTGTATATACCGCCGCCACTTGGTCTATCAGAGATGCTTCCGGGATGGTAAAGACCTGATATCTTGAAGAACTCAGCTAGCTTAAGAGGTGTGTCGGGGGCAATATAAGACACACTGTTAATCGAGTATCTTTGCTTTCCATTCACTTGTCCAGCTGAACTTGAAAGTACGATTGTTCTTGTTGTGTTTATCATGCCATAATGGTATGATCCTTGCGGATTTGTTCTTGGTCCACTTGCTGTCAGGTTTGTCCTGATAGAACGGGCATGGTTCAAGGACCAGTCAATTTGGATTGTAGGACCACCAGGAGGTGGGCCTGAAACTGCGCCTGCAGAGTTGCTATAGCGAAGAACTCCGGTCGAGGTTAGTACCGGAGAAGTAAACCGAGAGGAAACAACAATGTAATAGTCTTGACCTAGTTGGTCTGCAGTAACTATAACGGAGTATGATTGACCAACGTGAACATCAAGGGAGAAGTAGGTGGTTTGAAGGGTGTGTGTTCCTTCAACTTCTACCAGCTTTAAATTGTGGTTTTATATGCGAAAATTGAGTGAATTTCCCAAGCCGACATTTGATATTATAAGCCTGTAAGTCTTTCATGTAACATGAGAGACTCAAATTAAGTAAGAAATAATAATGGCATGGAGTATTTAATGTGATGTGAAATGAGTACCTTGCTCGACATTGAAAGATGATCCTCCAGAGCCATGACCATTAATAAGGATGCCATCAGGAAAAGGCAACTTCTTACCATTATCAAGTTGGGCCTTCAAATCCTATTATAACATGATAATACAAACAATATTTATTATGATCTATAAAAGAGTTGAACCAAAATAATGAGCAGCAGAATATATAGTAAAATGATTATTTACGTACAGTGTGATTGGATTTGTACCAATCTCCAATAAGAACAATGTAATCACCTTTCTGTAGATGTTACACTGGGAATTTTCTCTTCGTTGAACCACAAACACAATGAGCAGCTGCAACGAAGAAGAATCATATTCTTATAACTACATTCAATGAAAAAATAGCAGCAAACCATTAAAGAAAAATAATGTAGTATGTTTTTCTCAGTAGCATTTTATCAAACATGTACTGGGCATTATAATGAGCATAAAATCAAGAAATTACAGCTTGAGACCATCAAGAACATGAG
The DNA here is from genome assembly GCA_022829125.1 of Lathyrus tuberosus. NCBI lineage: Eukaryota > Viridiplantae > Streptophyta > Magnoliopsida > Fabales > Fabaceae > Lathyrus > Lathyrus tuberosus. Next base: position 6,638,845 of record JALAZF010000341.1, on the reverse strand, counting down.
GTATAATTTGAACACAACCAAGTGAATATCTAATTCTCTCACATCTAGCTTCAACCTAAAACAAAAAATTCTTCAATTACAAACAGCAAATATGTAAAACCTAGTATAAACCATTTCATATGAAACTATTTCCAACCTTGAGTAATTAATAGAATCCAAAAGAAGTAAAACTACAACGAATTCCTACTGTTACGAAGTTTTACACTAAGTTCTAAATTCTATTTACAAACTATAAACAAAATAATATGACCATATCAAATCTAATCCTAAGCCCCAATCTCAAATGTGTAACCTAAAATGAGAATTAAAGGGTCAAGTCATGCATACCCATAACCAGGAAAATCAACCAAGTACCAACTATCATTCACACGAAAATGGTTAATCAGTTGCGTCTTCGCTACAAAAAATGATTAAAAAAACATCAAATTTCACAGATTCAAAAACAAAATTGAAAGAACTACAATAATAAGTTACCAACCAGGTTTCTTCGAAGTCAAAGCAAGATTCTTGCGTCGCACAATAGAATTAAGAAGCAACGATTTCCCGACATTGGACCTCCCAACAAACGCAAACTCAGGAAGACCATTGGAAGGACAATCTCCAGTTCCAGGGCTGTTTTTAACAAAATTAGCTTCTTTTAATTTTAATACTTTAATTTTGGGTATAATATTTTGAGTTTAATTTTTTTCTAAAATTAAAGTTTTATTTTGAATATATATATAGTATTTTAATTTTTATAGTTTAATTTTGATATATAAAATATTTTAATAAAATTAACTATTATTTCTAAAAAATTTAGGTATTTTGAGTTTAATTTATTACTATAATTATATTTTATAAATTTTCATAGTAATTTATTTAAAATACATAAATTTTTAGTCTCTACAAACAAATAATTTTAGATCTGTCACTGGTTATAGAATGTTGTAGTATAGATATTGCTATTATATTGTACATAAATAATTATAATAATTATTTATTAAAATTAATTAATAAAATTGAAAAGGTTGGAAAATAAAAATGAAAGAAAAAAGTGGGAAATTAAAGGAATAAAAAATAGTGATTATGATTGGTTAAAGTAATTGCGACAGTTCGCCTTAACTATCGCGAGTGTGGAAAGAGAGTGGTTCTTTGGTAACTGTCGCAATTATTTTATACAACCTGCCTAAAAAATCTGCGACGGTTGGCTCAAACCGTCGTGAGAACTGTCGTAGTCCAGGAATAAGGACGTTTTTTTATAACTGTCGCAAAAATTCTACGACAGTTGGCCCTAACTGTCGTGACAACCGTCGCAATCCATGAATAAGGAAGGTTTTGTGATAACTGTCGCAACTCAATTGTCGTAAATCTCCTTTTTTTTCTTGTAGTGATAAAAGAGGGACCACAACTTGGATTTTTGAATCAACAAGTGTGCCACTTACAGCAGTTATCTGGGATTGGGTTTTAGATTATCTGTTTTGATGTGTGATGTACAGAGAAATGTCTTCCTATAGAGAGAACTTTTGATTTCCTCTGAGGGGATGTTGATTTTTGTGTGCCTTGATAAAAGCCCAAGGTTGAAGCTAAAAGGTTGATTTTGTTTATGGAGTTTTATATCTGGCTTGTACAAAGCCCAAGATTGAGGCTGGAAAGAATTGACTCTTCCGGGGAATGTTTTGTCTGTCTTGTACAAAGCCCAAGATTGAGGCTAAAAAAGAATTGACTCCACTGGGGAGAGGTTTTATTTGTCTTGTACAAAGCCCAAGATTGAGGCTAAAATTTATTAACTCAGCTGGAGAGGTTTTATCTGTCTTGTACGAAGCCTAAGATTGAGGCTAACTCTACTAAGGAAAAATCATTATACAAAGCCTAAGAGGAGGATGGCTTGGAGAAATTCTTATGTGAAGCCTAAAAGGAGGCTAGCTTTTGCTGAGGATTATTGATATCCAGAGGCAGGTCCAAATTGGGGAATCAACTCTTACTGAGGAGTGAAGAAAAGTTGAAATATTAGATGCCTTGAGGTTCTGATTTTTCTGAGGGTTTATTGGTGGTAATTTGACCCTAGCTGGGAATTTAAAATGAAAGTTTAAAGATTGAGTTTTAAAACCTATGGAGGTTTTAACTCTGCTGGAGATTGATGAAATGATCAGGGTTTTTTCTATTCTTTTAGGAAACTTGAGGGTTTTTTTGAGATCCAAGAGGAGATGAGACTTTCCAAGTCTACTGGTATGAAGAAGTTTACTCTTAACTGGAGGATGATCCTTGTATGATGCCCAAGAGGAGGCTGAGACTGTCCAAGTCTACTTGTATGAAGCCCAAGAGGAGGCTGAGGGTATCAGGGATGAAGATCAACCCTATAATGGTCTGATGCTTTGGAATTCTGACTCTCCGAAAGATTGAACTAGAAAAAAAATGACTAGGTTTTGCCCTATACCTGTAGGAGGTCTTCGGGTCCTTGTACTAAGCTCAAGAGGAGGCTGAGAACTTCTAAGAAGCTTGAGGGTCCTTGTACAAAACCCAAGAGGAGACTGGGGATGATTTTAGGAAGCCTATGGTCCAAGCCTAAGAAAAGTTCAAGAAAGGTTTCACCGGGAATAAATCCTTTCCTTGCAAAACAGTTCTAAGGTTTGAAGAAATTCAGAAGAGGTTTCACTAGGAATTAATCCTCTTTGGGGAAGTGAATTTCTTGTACACATATTTCTAAGTAGTGACAGTCTTGAGAAAAGTTTCACCGGGAATAATGTCTTTCTCTGTTCCATATTGTATAAGCCCTAGAGGAGGCAAGACTGTATATGGAATTTCCTATGGGGAACTAGTTTTGACTGTGTTGAAAGAGTAACCACTAGTTTGATCTAAACCTAGACCTAGTTGCTGGGGAAAACTCTAAGCAAGTATATACAAACATATATATACAAATGAAATATATAAACAGGTATTGTTGAGAAGAGATAGGGGAACTTACAGTTGTGCAAGCCCAAGCATAGCAATTACAGTTGTATGCTTAGTTATTCAAGAAATTGAAGAATGTTTTGATAAAACTTAGGATTTGAATTTAAATCAAAATTGAAAGTTTGTTGTAAAAGGAAGTTTGGGGCTTATACTTAAAGAGAGGCCCAAATTACTGTATACACAAAGAGAATAGGTCTTACACTCTATTAGAGGCCCAAAAGTTTATTTTTATACAAGATATGTGGCTTACAACTCAAGGAGATGCCCTGATGAAAAACAGCGATTGCGCGGTTATTTTTGAAAATTGTACTAGGACTTATACAAATGACTGAGGCCTAAAATGGTTTATTTACAAAGGGGTGGGACTTACACTCTATTAAGAGGCCCAAAACTGTTTGAAAAAGAAGAAAAATGGGAGTTAGAACTCAAGGAGAGGCCCAGATGAAAATTGTTTTGAAAACGGCGATCGCGCCGAGATTTTTAAAATCGTATCGGGTCTTAAACAATGATTGAGGCCCAAAAAGTTTGTGTGTAACAAGGGATGGGTCATACACTCTATTAGAGGCCCAAAAGTTTTTGAAATGAAGTTTGAAAATTTTAAAACTAAGAGAAACCCTAATTTTATATAAAAATATATAATTTTCAAAGGAAATTAAATATAAAATATCAAATATATTTAAAATCAAGTGGCAAGCTTTGAAAAATATTTTTTAAAATCATGTTTAATCACATGAAGACTTGAAATCCAATTAGTTTTGAAAAATCAAGGTGAGAATTTCATTTAAAAATGTTTGAAAAAAAATAAAATGAAGTTAATTAAAAAAATTCAAACTATATTAAATAAATTATATAAATTCAATTTTTTTGTGGAATAAAATATTTCAACATTTTTGTGAATTTTTGAAAAAAGAACCAATAAAAAATAATTAAAAATGAGAGAGAAATTAGTTTTGAAATTAATTAAGAAAAACCATAAAAAAATGGGTGGTGATACATCCGTGTATCAAAACCACCCCATGAATACATAAGGGTGACCTGAATTCTAGGTCTGACCAAGGCAAAAAACCAAGTTTTGATGGATTTGCATGAAGGCCATAACTTCCTCAATTCTCCATGAAATTGGATGAAATTTAGATGGATCCTGCCTAGAATTCCATGAGGAATCCAATGGTGCTTTTATAATTTTCAAAAGATTCCCACATTTTAAAATCCGATAGTCGTTTCAAAAATAGGCCAAGATTTGCATGTTATATGTTATCACATCATACAAGCAATAATAGCATAGTGAATTGGTTCTAACACAACACATATGATATGTATGAGATGTCTATGATCAATGGACATCAAAGCAATGCATAATTTAAAGAGTTCAAGTTGTCATGCATTTACCTCTCGAAGCTCCTTGTGCTATCTTTCAAGATGCTTGTGCTAGAAGTGATCCAATGCCTTAGACACCTTTGATTGATCCCTTAGAAGCTTTTAGAATGATCAAAACCAGCTGGAATCCTCAGGAACAAGAATTGGTTCTTTCTTGCAAAAGTGGCAAAAATGACCAAAATGGTATCTCACTCAAATGATGTTACAGTTGAGGGAAACTTGTTGGAACAGTTTAAGGATGATATTTAAAGAGTGTTTGAGGTGTTATTTGGTTTTGATAGTGATTGGATCAAGGTATGGCTTGAAAAATGCAAAAAAGTCAAAATTTGAGGTTTTGGAGGTTGACTTTCTGATTTTGGTGTTTCAGATCAAGGATGAGTGTTTGAACAACTTATATATGATACATTGGATGTGTTTAGATCATGAGTTATGGTGGAATTGCTCTCTAACTCAAAATTCAGTGGTGACTTACAAAAGAAGGCATTTCTGCATAATGAGAGAGATTTTGAGGAAAGCAAGTGTTGTTGTGCTTTGGTGTACTCAAACTGACCACAAATGATGTTTATTTATAGTGAAGCAAGTTTGTTTTGGCTGCAATAGTGAATGGTGGCTGGTACAGGCCTTTATCTAATGGTGATCAAATGGAATCTCAAGTCTCCTCTAGCCATTGAATTGAGATTAGGGAGCAGGCCTATGGTCTTCTGTTGCTTAAGTTTATCTTGACTCATTGGGTTGATTATGGACTGATACATGCCAGCTCTATGCATCATTTAAATGCTTCATGACAAATTTTAAAGTTTTGGATTTTGAACTTTGAATGCTACTTGCCAAATGATGAGGTTTTTGACTTGCAAGGCTCTATGGTGTTGTAGCTCTGCAGAGATCATGTTCATTGCACTTTAGAAACTTTTATTGTATGGTGAAAAGGCTTTCCAAGTCATGAAAATTCCAAAATCGTGTGGCATGTACAAAGCTGTCTTGTGAAAAACAGTTTTGGATGCACCATGTTTCCATGCTTGTAACTCCCTACTCAAGTCGAATTAGGATGAGTTCTTGTACATATTGGAAATCTCTCATGACATACTTTAACTTTTATGTCCAACATTGGTCTTGGTTTAGTTTGATTCAAAGTGAAAAATGGCCTCAAAGTTAATGAAAAGATTCTGTCTAAAATTTTCTAAGTCTTGGAAAAATGGTCAAATCCATGTTTTTATGATTTTGATCAATCCATAACTCAAAATCCATGAGGATTTGGAATCTTTTGTAGTTGACACTTTTGAATTATGTCATGTGAACTTTCATTTAAGCTTTGGATGGAAGAAAAAGGCCTTAGGGTTTGGGAGTTATGACCTTGCAAAGTTGGTACCAAATCCATATTGTTCCATAACTTCAAAAATTTTAAGTTTTCTATGGTTGCCCCTTTTGCAAGAAACCTCACTTTTCTTGATTTTTCTTGATGGATGATGATCAAAACCATACATTAACATTGTTTTTTACTTAGGGGAGCCATATTTGTGAAAAATTCCAAAAAGTCAATCTTGATTTTGGGCACAGTTGACTTTTTGTCAGATGAATTCCAAACTGTGTGATCCTCTATGCAATCAAGTTCTTGACATAATTAAAACCTAATAGATGGATTCCATAGGTGTTTTAGGGTGTCTTGAATCATTTCCCAAGGTTTGGGAACATGTCTTGGTCAAAAGTCAAAGATACAATTGACTTTTTCTTCAAAACCCTAATTGTGGGCCAGATGAAATTGAAACTTATGAATCAAGCTTCTTGGATCAATCCATTGTTGTAAATGGATCAATTTGGTGTATTTGAGGCCCTCAAATCATGTCTTGAGGTCTTGGTTCATGTCTTGCCTCAAAAGTCAACTTAGGGGTGAATTAGGTCAAGAAACCCTAATTCCTGATTTTTGATGAATGCTCCTCCTAAGATTATTTTGACTTGATGATTGGATCCATGAGGTCCGTTTGAGCTTCTTGGGTCATGCTTTAAAGTATTGGTTCATGCCTAGATGAAAATTTTCATCTGGAGGCCTTGGTCGACCAAAACCCTAATTTGGTGACACTAGCGATCTTAAGGCTTGACCCACTTGGAATGTTGCAACCTTGTGCTTGATTTTTGATATGGGAGACCTCTTGATCCTTCATGGATGTTTGAGAGGTTATAAAAGTTGAAGATCATGTCAATTCTTGATTGATCTTTTGTCTGAGTGCTCTGAGAGGGCTCAAAACCCTAATTCTTTATTGTAGTGAATGCTCAATAATCCTTGAGAAGATTGATGAGGTATGATGGTACATCCATATTTTGGTAATGATCTTCACAATGATGGGAAATCTTGTGGTCAAAATTTGGAGTATGACACACCTTACCGCAATGGTTGGAATTCGGTGCTACTTTCTGATTTCCTATTTATTCTATGAAGCTGGAAAGGAAAGGGAAGGTATCTAAAACTAACCTTGCACGCAAATGTTTTCTTTAACAAATGCTAAGAGATTGGGGGGTCAGGGTCAGGTTATACAATGGGAAGTTGTTAACGCCCAGTGTATATATGGTTACCCATAGACTTTTGATTGCATGTATCTCTGTTGATTTAAGTGCTTTTTGGTGTTTATCTGTTGTGGTTTGGGAAAGTTTCTCCTTTAGGAGTGTTGAGAGAGTGTTTTTGTTGTTTTCGGGTTTTCCGTTGTTTTTGGGAAGGTACTGGACCTAATGTTTTTTATTTGTGTCTTGTTCAAAGCCCAAGATTGAAGCTAGCTGAGTATTTGTGTCTTGTTCAAAGCCCAAGATTGAAGCCATCATAGTATTTGTGTCTTGTTCAAAGCCCAAGATTGAAGCTAAAGAGCGACTGAGAGAGAATTTATCATTTCTAAAGGGAGAATATCTCACCTATTTATAACAAGTAGTTGAGTAATTGGTTATAAGGGAAAATTACTTTAACTGGGATATGTGAATCCAGCAATGCCATAATTTCCTTTATAAGGGTGATGTCATGAAGGAAAAAACTTTAACTCAGTATTGAGCAATGCCATTTTTCCTTATGAATCTTTCATACTAAGAGAGGGACATTGGCTTGGATGTATGGAATCCAGAGGCTTGACACTTACAGTTGTTAGATGAAAGATGATTTTTATCCAAGGTAAAGGAAGAACTCTAACTTGGCTTTTGAATCAACAAGTGTGCCACTTACAACAATTATCTGGGAAAAAGGTTTTGACTATTTGTCTTGATGTGAAGTATAGGGGAAATGTCCTCCTACAGAGTGGACTCATGGTCTCATCTGAGGGGATGTTGATTTTTGTGTGCCTTGATCAAACCCCAAGGTTGAAGCTAAAAGGTTTACTCTACTAGGGGAGTTTTACATTTGTCTTGTACAAAGCCCAAGATTGAGGCTGAAGGAAGCTGACTCCATTGAGGAGTGTTTTATCTGTCTTGTACAAAGCCCAAGATTGAGGCTGACTAACTCCACTGGGGGAAGTCCTTATATGAAGCTTAAGAGGAGGCTACTTCTTGCTGAGGATTATTGAAATCCAAGAGCAGATCCAGATTTTGTTGGGGAAATCCAAAGGTTTTACTCTTGCTGAGAATCAGGAAAGAGTTGGAGTATCATATGCCATGAGGTTCTGATATTGCTGGGGGTTTGTTGATGGTAATTTGACCCTGTCTGGGGATTTTTAAGGTGAAGCTTAAAGATTGAGTTTGAAAACCTTAGAGGTTTTAACTCTGCTGGAGATTAATGTATTGGGATAATGATCATGGTTTTTCCTGTGCTTCCAGGAAACTTGAGGGTTTCTTGGTGAGATCCAAGAGAATATGAGACTTTCCAAGTCTACTTGAATGAAGAAGTTGAATCTTAGCTAGAGAATGATCTTTGTATGATGCCCAAGAGGAGGCTGAGACTGTCCAAGTCTCTCAAGAAGTGGTATGCTCTAGTGTAGAGAGAGATCTTTGTATGATGCCCAAGAGAAGGCTGTTGGTTTAAGGGATGAAGATCAACCCTAAAATGGTTTGATGTTTGGGAATTCTGACTCTCCTGAGGATTGAACTAGCAAAGATGACTAATTTTTGTCCTATACCTGTAGGAGGCCTTTGGATCCTTATACTAAGCTCAAGAGGAGGCTGATGAACTTCTAAGAAGCCTGAGGGTCCTTGTACTAAGCCCAAGAGGAGTCTGGGGATGCTTTTAAGAAGCCTGTGGGTCCAAGCCTAAGAAAAGTTCAAGAAAGGTTTCACCGGGAATAAGTCTTTTCTTTGTTTGAACAGTTCCAGGGTTTGAAGAAATTCAAAAGAGGTTTCACCGGGAATTAATCCTCTATGGGGAAATGAATTTCTTGTACACAATACTTCTAAGTTTGGATAGTCTTGAGAAAATTTTCACCGGGAATAATGCATTTCTCTGTTCCATATTGTATAAGCCCAAGAGGAGGCAAGACTGTATCTGGAATTTCCTATGGGGGAACTAGCTTTTGACTATGTTGAAAGTAACCTCTGGTTTGATCTAAACCTAGACCTAACTGCTGGGGAAACTCTAAGCAAGATATGTACAAGCATATATATACAGACAAATATATTGACAGATATATATGGGAAATAAGCACTAAAAAAGATATGGGGACTTACCTTCTGAGAAGAAGCCCAAGCATAATGTGATATGTTGTATTTACTACAACTGTATTCCCTCTTTTAGGGTAGCAGAGGCCCAAAAATTATTTTTTGTATAAAAAGGAGTTGGGTCTTACACTCTATTAGAGGCCCAAACGTGTTTGTGAAAAAATAAAAATGGGGCTTATACTCAAGGAGAGGCCCAGATGATTTATTTGAAAAGGCGACCATCGCGCCGTGATTTTAGAAACCACAGAGGGACTTATACAATGACTAAGGCCCAAAATTATTTATGTACAAAGGGATGGGACTTACACTCTATCAAGAGGCCCAAAAGTTTATTTTTATACAAGAGATGGGGCTTATAACTCAAAGAGATGCCCAGATGAAAACAGCGATCACACCATTTATTGTATTGAGACTTATACAATGACTGAGGTCCAAAAATGACTTATTTACAAAGGGGATGGGTCTTACACTCTATTAGAGGCCCAAAAGTGTTTGAAAAATTAAAATTAAGAGAAACCCTAATTCTAATAAAAAAAATATAATTTTTAAAGGAAATTAAATATAAAATAATACAAAATATCAAATATGTTCAAAAACAAGTTTTTAACTTTAAAAAATATTTTGAAAAATCATGTTTAATCACATGAAAGCTTGAAATCCAATTGGTTTTGAAAAATCAAGGTGAAAATTTCATTTAAAAATGTTTAAAAACAAATAAAAATTAAATTAAATTCAAAAATCAAACTATATTAAATAAATAATATAAATGTGATTTTTTTGTAGAATAAAATAATTTAACATTTTTGTGACTTAAAAAAAAAAGAACCAATCAAAATGATAAAAAAATGAGAAATAAATTAATTTTTGAAATCATTTAATAAAAATATCAAATATTCAAAAATTTAAAATTTTGAAAATGGCGCCAAGGCCATCTTCTTGTTCCTCACTACTACCCGCCATGGTCGTTTTGCAAAACCTCTCATATCTCTCTAATTACTCAATGAAAATGACTCTTGTAAACATGAAAGTTGTGTGTTTTTGAACAAGGATTTCAGTCATATAAATTAATTGCATTTATATTAAGTGTGGAGTGAGAAATCAAGTGATGAACTCAAGAACCCTAATTTCTGCAAGAACTCTATGAAATCTTATACACGAAAGCTACAAAACAACGGATTGAGGGGAATCACTCTACATAAGTGCAGAAACATGTTTGTAACTTGAAAACACATTTATGATGAATGGATTATTGAGTTTGAGAGTGTCAGGCTTACCTCTTGAAAAAAGAATTCGAATTTTATGTTGGAGGTGTTACAGATGTTATGTAATGATCTGGACAACTTCAATAGACCTCAAGTAATGTGTTTGAAAGCTTGGAATATATTGAATACACTTGGAACTAGTTGTAGCACCTCAACTACAAATAGGCCAAAAAGCTTGAGCAAATTGGGGGTGACTTTGTGATTCTGATGTTCCAGATGTGTTTTAAGGTCATGGATCACTCATATATGATGTATGTGAGGTGTTGGCATGATTAGTTTTGATTGAATTGCTCTCAAATTGAAAATTCGATAGTGACTTGAAAGAGAAGCAAAATCTGGTTTTTTTAGTGAGATTTGGAGGAAAGCATGTATTGCTATGCTTTGGGGTACTTGAATTGATCATAAAGAGGCTCTATTTATAGTAGAGCAAGTTTGATTTGGGAGCAATAGTGATTGGAGGCTGGATCACTCCAATATCCTTTAAACTTTATCATGTAGCCAAACTCTCCTCTAGCCATTGACTTGAGTCAATCTTGCAGGCTATGAGTCTTCTTTTGCAGGGATAAGGCTAGACTCATTTGGTTGATCATGGACTGATACATGTCAGCTCTATGCATCTCTTAAATGCCTCATGACAAAATTTGAGTTTTTGGATTTTGAACTTTGAATGTCACATGCCAAATGATAAGGTTTTTTACTTGCAAGGCTCTATGGTGTTGTAGCTCTGCCGAGATCATGTTCATTGCACTTTAGAAACTTGTCTTGTATGGTTACAAGGCTTGCCAAGTCATGGAAATGAAAAAATCGTGTGGCATGTACAAGACTGTCTTGTAAAACCAGTCTTGGAGGTGTCATGTTTCCATGCTTGTAACTCCCTACTCAAGTTGAATTAAGATGAGTTCTGGTACTCTTTGGAAAGCTTGTATATCCTACTTTAACTTTAATGACCAACATTGGTCTTGAATCAACTTGGATCATAGTGAAAAATGGCCTCAAAGTTGGTGAAAACCCAAGACGGATTTTGTCTAAAATTTTCACTAAGTGTTGGAAAAAAATGTCCATTTTCATGTTTTTGTGATTTTGATCAATCCATAACTCAAAATCCATGAGGATTTGGAATCTGATGTAGTTGAAAATTTTGAAGTATGTAATGAGAGCTTTCATTTAAGCATTGGATGGGAGAAAAATGCCTTGTGGTTTAGGAGTTATGACCTTGCAAAGTTGGTACCAAATCACTTTTGTTCCATAACTTAGAAAATTTTAAGTTTCTTATGGTTGCCCCTTTTTCAAGTAACCTTACTTTTCTTGATTTTTCTAGATGGATGATGATCCAAACCATGAATTAGCATTGTTTTTGACTTAGGGAAGCCTTGTTTGTCAAAAAATTCAAAAAGTCAAACTTGGTTTTTTGGCACAGTTGACTTTTTGTCAGATGAATTCCAAACTGTGTGATCCTCTATGAAATCAAGTCCTTGACCTAATTCAAACCTAATGAATGGATTTCATAGGTGTTATAAAGTGTCTTGAATCATGTTCCAAGGTTTGGGAACATGTCTTGGTCAAAAGTCAAAGATACAGTTGACTTTTCATCGGGAAACCCTAATTGGTCCAGCTGAATTTGAATCCTTGCATTGCTTGTGAACCAAGTTCTTTGAATCAATCCAACCTTGTAAATTGATCAATATGATGTATTGGAGGTCTTCAAAACACTTCTTGAGGTCTTGGCTCATGTCTTGCTCCAAAAGTCAACTTAGGGGTGAATTAGGTCAAGAAACCCTAATTTATGATTTTTGATGAATGCATCCTCTGAGGCTATTTTGACTTTATGATTGGATCCATAAGGTCCCTTTGAGCTTCTTGGATCATGTTTTGAAGTATTGGCTCATGCCCAGATGAAATTTTCATCTGGAGGCCTTAGTCGACTAAAACCCTAATTTGGTGACACTAGCGATCTTGAGGCTTGATCCACTTGGAATGTTGCAACCTTGTGCTTAATTCTTGATGTGGGAGACTTCTTGATCCTTTATGGGTGTTTGAGAGGCTAGACAAGTTGAAGATCATGTCAATTCTTGATTGATCCTTTGTCTGAGTGCTCTGAGAGGGATCAAAGCCCTAATTCTTAGTTGTAATGAATGCTAAACAATCCTTGAGAAGATTGATGAGGTATAAGGGTACATCCATATTGTGGTGATGGTTTGCACAATGATGGGAAATCTTTATGGTCAAAATTTGGTGTATGACATGGGGTATCAGAATTCGTTAAGTTTGTTGTTGAACACGCCAAAGACCTCAGTCGAATCACATGTCCTTGCTTAGGTTGCTATTATGGGCGTCATATTGACGCAGTTCAGTTGGAATCACATTTAATGAGCCATGGAATTGATCGAAGTTATACATGTTGGATATTACACGGTGAGATAAGTAACGAGAATGTTGAACTGGGGGATAATATGAACTATGCTTCAAACGACAATGGCACAGATACATACGATTGTGATCGGGTCGAAGAGATTGCAGAAGCACTTGAAAAAGATCTGTAGGATTTTCCCAAAATGTTTGAGAGGTTGGTATGCGATGTAGAGAAGCCGTTGTATAAAGGTTGCACTAAATTCACAAGATTGTCTGCAGTATTAAAGTTGTACAACTTAAAGGCGGGCAATGGATGGTCGGATAAATGTTTCACAGAGTTATTAGCCCTTATGAAAGACATGCTTCTGGAGGATAATGTTCTTCCCAATCGAACCTATGAGGCCAAAAAAATGTTGTGCTCTATTGATATGAGCTATGATAAGATACATGTTTATCCAAATGATTGCATTTTGTTTCGAAATGAATATGCATCGGTTAATGAGTGCCCTAAATGCGGAGTCTCTCGATATAAGAAAAAATTGTCTCCAGCAAAAGTCTTATGGTATTTTCCTATAATTCCGAGATTTACACGCATGTTTCGTAGTGAAACCGATGCAAAACATTGACTTTGCATGCAGATGAAAGAATTATAGATGGAAAGTTTCGACATCCGGCAGATTCACCACAATGGATGAAAATTGATAATGATTATCCTGATTTTGGAGAAGAAGTAAGAAACCTTCGCTTGGCATTATCTACTGATGGAATGAACCCACATGGTGTTATCTATGTTAATTTCTAGGCCTAAACAATTAGGGAATGACATAGACGTATACTTGACACCTTTAATCGAATATTTAAAGATTTTGTGGGAGAACGGTGTGGAGGTTTATGATGGATATAGGAAAGAAAGTTTCAATTTGAGGGCGTTGTTGTTTGGCACAATTAATGATTTTCCAGCATACAAAAATCTATCAGGGTATATCATTAAAGGTCAATGTGCATGTACTATTTATGAAGAAAACACAGATTGGACACGATTGGAATTTTGTTAGAAGAATGTCTTTCTCGGTCATCATAGATTCTTATATTTTAATCATCACTACCGTGGGTGGAGAAAAGCATTCAATGGAAAACCAGAACAAGGTAGAGCTCCACCTATGTTGACAAGTGACAAAATTTTTTAAAAGGTGAAAGATGTGAGTACTCAGTTTGGCAAGCCTTTTGCACATACGCTTGTCAAACGTGGGTGGAAGAAGAGGTCAATTTTTTTTTGAATTCCCATATTGGAAGTCGTTGTATATAAGACATTTTCTTGATGTTATGCATATTGGAAAAATGTATTTGAAAGTGTTATTGGTACATTACTCAATATACAAGGAAAGTCTAAGGATGTCCTTAAAGCAAGAAATGACTTGATAGCGATGAGAATAAGAAATGAATTAGGACCCTTGAAGAAAGGAAAATGAACATATCTACCTCCTACTGCTTATACTCTATCTAGAAAGGAGAAAAAGATATTGTGTAAGTTTCTAAGTGAAGTTAAAGTTCCAGAAGGATACTCTTCAGATATCAGAAGACTTGTGTCTATGAAAGACCTCAAGTTAAAGATTTTAAAGACACATGATTGCCATGTTATAATGGAGCATTTTCTACCAATAGGCATACGTTCTATTTTGCCAGAAAAAGTAAGAAGCGCAATAACTAAATTGTGTTCTTTCTTCAGGTCAATTTGTAGTAAGGTGATCGATCCTACGATCTTACCAACATTGCAAAAAGAAATAGTTATTACTTTGTGTGAGCTTGAAATGTATTTTCCTCCCTCATTTTTTTAACATAATGGTACATCTAGTTGTTCATCTTGTGAAAGAGACCCAATTGTGTGGACCAGCTTATATGAGATAGATGTACCCTGTTGAACGTTATATGAAAATATTAAAAGGGTATGTGAAAAACCGAAGTCGACCAGAGGGTTGTATTGTTGGATGATACATTGTTGAAGAATCGATTGAGTTTTGTACTGACTATTTGTCCAATGTTCAATCCATTGGACTCCCCAAATTAAATCTTATATTGTCGAAAAAAAAGAAGGAAAAATGTTAATTGGAAATAAAATTGTGATAGTATCTAGAGCTGAAAGGGAGCAAGTTTATTTGTATGTTCTGCATAATGACAATGAGGTTGAGCCGTATGTTGAAAAACACAATGATGTTCTCCGAGAAGTACAAAGTGGTCTATAGTTCTTTTATCTAACAAAGTAATTGATGATGACATTGGAGATGAAAGTGATATTAATATTGAGAATGAATCGTATATTATAAATGATCAAGATGGGAATATTAGAGCAGATGAACCATATATTAGAAATGACCATAATGAGGGAATTTGGATCAATCCATCCGTCCGTGTTGTTAAGAGACAAGTAAATCATATTCCTACCAAGAAAATAAAGAGATGTTGGTGAAAAGGGTAATAGTAAAATTATATATTCTGTTATTCAATAAAATTATATATTTGTCATTTTATATATTCAATGGATTATGGATTATGGATTATGGATTTTTATATTTGTCATTTCATATTTATGTTTTTCTTTATTACAGGTCAAATGGCTAGTAACGAGGAAAACTCACACGATACTTTCAAGAATGATGCAAATGAATCAGTTCATGATGCGGAAAGAGATATTACAAGAGAAATAACTGTTACGAAGGGAATCATTCATGCTAGAGACAAAGGAATAAAATATGACGTTCATTGGAATGAAACGGACCAACTAGTAGAGCCTAACGGAGCAATTTTGACAAGTTACATTGGTGCACTTGTTCGTTCGCAAATTCTAATTACGCGTGATAATTAGAGAACTTCATCTTTGAATACCCGCCAAAGAAAAAATGTGGAGTGAGATACAGGTACCGTATGTGATGTTATTTGTTTTTGTTGACGATTATGTCTTTAAATTACTTATACTAACACATTGTGTGTATTTTTTTCGTAGCGGTCTTTTAACATTGGTGATGACCGAAAAAAATATTGTCTTCAATTAGCCGAAAACACTAGTGCAAAAAGAAGAATATAATTTTAAAATTTACACCCATTATATTAAAAACGGGTGTAAATAAAAAAATACGGTGGCAATTTTGTAAATAAAGTGTTATTTTAAGTATTAGCAAGTGACAATAGACGCCCTATTTTTTAAAAACGGGGTAAATTCAAAATATTATTATAACCAAATCTCAATTATTCCCGTTAAATTTAAAAGAGTGTGAATTTAGATGGATTAAAAAAAGTACTTTCCTCGAATATTAGATTTCTACAAAAATATCTTTTTAATATAAAAATAAAATAAAAGTAATTTATATTTTTAATCCATTAATTTTTTAATTGCTTCTATTAATTCTGCAGGTAAAAAAGTTTATCCAATTTTTTCTCTTCATTCCTAAAAAATTTCCCACAATATATTTTTACATTTTTCTCACTTTTTACGTACTTCTCTCGCTTTTATTTTAATCAAAAATATAAGTTTGTATTTTTAATAATTAATTAATTAAAATAAAAAATTATAAACTAAATCAAAAGGATTGAAAAGGGAAAGTGACGAGAGTGAAAGAAGATGGAGAAACCCTAATCTCCTTTCTGTTGCACACACTAACGATTTTACCAGAGAAGAAAAAACAATGGAATTGAAGAAAACACGAAAAAGAGAAAGAGAAACCCGCACCCTGAAACGAAACTCGCCCTCGGCGAGCAGGTGATGACTCCATGGGAGGTTTCTGGCAAAGACGGAGGAAAAATCATACGACAAACTCATTGACCGTTTCGATTATCAAAGAATCGACCAATCTCTCATTCATCGAATCGCGTCGAACAAGTCACACCGGTCTTAGCCTCTCTCTCTCTCTCTCTCTCTCTCTCTCTCTAAATATATCTTGCTTCACCCGCTGAATTCACTTTCAATACCAGTATCGCCTCTTTGCACACATATCTCGGTGGTACGGTTTTTTTCTTTCTGTTATGTAATTGCAATTGTGTTGATTGATTTTCACTAAGCTCAATTTTTGTTGCTAACAAATGTGGAAGACACGCTCTACCTCACTGCTTTTTTTGGCTTCAAGGTTTCTATTTTCACTTTCTTCTATCATGCTTCTGTAAATATTTCATTCCAAAATGAATATTTTCACTTTGAAGACCCACAGTCGCACCAATAATGGCAAGGGGCTGAAAAAATAAAGAGTAATCTAATGGTTGGAGTGCAAATAGGAAAAATCAATGGCTAAACCATCAAGAGAGATTTGAACTGTGTATTGACTTGCATTTCTTTGCAATTTGGTTCAGTATCCATTAAATTTGCACTTGTTTTAAGTCATTAGTGATTTCATCATCGTCCTTCTATCATCACTGTTGAGACTCTGCCTTTTTCAAGTAAGAATTGTACGAGGTCTAACATATGTCCTTAAAAAGCTTCAAATTTATGCTAGCAAGGAGCAGGAAGAAACAATTCAAGTGCTCACTCAGGTTCTTCGAGTAGTGAATAATGCCGATGAAGCAAACAGTGAGGCATGGGAAAAGAGCTTTCAAGGAGTAGTAGATTTTCTTGCTCAAGAGCTAGTCAACCAGAATACCTTTATCATTGTGAGAAAGAATGTACAATCATGCTTGGCACTTTTAGCTAGCAGAACTGGTAGTGAGGTGTCCGAATTACTAGAGCAATTGTATCATCCATTTCTCCAGCCTCTCATAGTGCGACCCCTTAAGTTGAAGACAGTAGATCAACAGGTATCCTTAAATTCATATTTCCTTATGGTTGTTTATTTTTTCTTTCTTTGAGCTTTTATTCATTCACTACTTCACTAGATTATGTTGTGTAGGTTGGAACAGTTACAACATTGAACTTTTGTCTAGCCTTGCGGCCACCTTTTCTCAAGTTGACTCTAGAGTTAGTTAACTTTCTCCAAGACGCATTACAAATAGCAGAGTCTAAGGACAATGCATGGGTTTCTATGTTTATCAACCCCAAAGTTGTGACATCGTTGACTAAACTTCGAACAGCTTGCATTGAACTACTATCCACAACAATGGCATAGGTTAATTTTAATACTCCAAATCATTCTGACTTGCGTGCAAAGATCATCTCAATTTTTTTTAAGTCTTTAACATGTCAGAATCAAGATATTGTTGTTGTTTGAAAGGAAGGCCTGCAACAGGTATAATAATCCTTTATGTTGTATACTTTAAGCTTCATTATTGGCTTGATTGCAATGCATGTACATATATATCCCTAATGATGTACCCTTGGGAATGTGAGGGACTATATGATAAATATTAATTAATTCTGGGATCATTTGGACTTAATTATGTATTCCACTCCATTACAGTATTTTCATCCTTATTGCTTTGGTGCTGTTGTTAAAAGATCAAATGATATCTCGTTACAATATCTTATTTGTGCATGTTTTTAGTTTGGACATACATTTTTAGTTCATGAAAATCCGGCAAAGTTCTACATCCATTGATGATTAACTAAGACAACCTTCTTTTTTGGGGCATGGGACTAGCTAAGTAATTCACACTCGATATCAATACAGGTGCTTTTAGTATACTTAGAATTATATTTTAATCTCAATTAATGCTATATGCCTATATCACGTAGGTTATAAATCAAAGGATGCCTAAATAACTCTTACAAAGCAGCCTTAGGCCTACATTGGTCAATATAGATCACACACAAAAATTTAAGGATACCTGTTGAGCTGTTATCCAATTGGTTCAATGTTACCTTGGGTGGCAAATTTTTAGAGCATCTAAGGAGGTGGATGGAACCTGAAAAGTTGGCACAATGTCAGAAGTCATGGAAGGCTGGTGTAGAACCAAAGGTAGTTGCAGGTTATACATCTATGGTCTAACCCATTTAATGCAAATTTTTCTAATGTCAACAATTTGTAAAAACTGTTGGGCATTTCTGGTTGCAGGTCTCTCAATTATGAAATTAGAAGATCTTCAACGATTTGTAACCCAGTTGGAGTGAACATGTGCTTGTGTAGGTAGGTATAGGATTTGTTATTATATGATTTCTAGCACTATTTTTGAACTTTTGAGTTTTTGTTTTTCTTCACCAAATTTTACTGTTTTTTTTATGCTTAGACTTTCTTCATTGTTTTTTTTACTTGTGTAGCTATGATGTATTGGTTTTTTCAGATTTCATCTTGGAACCATGGGACATTGGTTCCAATATGAGTTTGCGAACAGGCAGGTTGACTGCTGTCAGAAGTTACCGGCGAAGGTAGACAATTTTGGACCTTGACCTTAACCGAGTACTGGCTGGTGAGAACCGTGAGCAGGAGGGACCTTTGATTCAGTTGGAGCCTCAAGTAGTAGAAACTCAAGCCAACAACCAGTAACAAAAGCCAACAACCAGCAACAACCCCCTTTGATTGATGTGGAGGCCATTGATGATGATGTTGTTGAATCTTCCCCTAGGGCTTTTGCTGAGGTTTATCTCCCCTTTTGTATATTATTTGTTTCAATTGTCTTTCAGTAGTTAGTTACTAGATTTATTTGTTGGGAATGAATCTTTTTTTTTCTTTGTCTGTTTTCTTAGGCTAAAAACAATTCTAGAAGAAATCGCGGAAGGGCTATAGTTGATGTGGATTTAGGTAACATGAAATTCTTTTATTCTAGCAAGAATACGTTGTAGTTTTTAAAGATGACAATTATTGTCTTGTATTGTACTTATAGTCTGTAGACTTGCCTCACCTCAGGTAATCAAATGAAATCATAAAACTCAAGTGGCATATATCATGAAAGTTTGTTTATAGCCAATGATTTGTTTTTGTTGTAGTTATGTAAGGGTTAGGAGGTGTATTATTCCTAGTAATTATGAAATTTAGTTATGTTCTCCCCAGTGCTGACATTTATATTTTTCAGTACTGCATTTCTTAAATTCCCCCAATCCATTTCCTGGCCAATTGGGTTAGAATGTCTTGTATCGAAGCTAGAAGGTGCTGCTGATAAGCATAAAAGGAAACTTAGGTTCTATAACTCAGAGGTAAGTATGTCGTCCTCATGTTGCGTTTACTTAACTTTTTGGTATAAGTTTTGTAAAAATATGTCCTTTAAGATTGTATATCGCCAGGAAACCTACACGCAAGAAAGATCTAACGACAGTTTTATTATGCAGATGCATTCAGCTGCTTTCGCACTGCCTGCTTTTCTGAAAAATGAAGAAGCGAGCTTGCTCACTGATAATTCTTGTCAGTAGTGATGATTGTCTTTGTATTGTACCACAAGTCATTTGGGGAAACAGATCAATGTGGGAGAAATAGGAATCTGGTGTGGTTATTTATATGAGAAATAGAAATCTCTGGTGTTATTAATGAGAGAACTAGAAACCTGGTGTGATTATTTGTCATCCAATTCCATTTGTGAACCCATTTAGCTTTATTGAACTTATTGAGATTTTGGATGACGGTATCTCTAGTTTAAAATATTATTAATGTATTGAAATAATTTGCATATACTATTTAAAGAAACAATAGTTTAACATATTATTAATGTATCGAAATAATTTGCATATACTATTTAAAGAAACAAACATCCATAGTAAAATCTGGTGTAATATATCATAAAAATAAGGTGTAAACTTGTCAACATGGTAAAATCAAGTGTAATATATCATATTTTTACACCCTAATTAAAGAAAATAGGGAGTAAACTTGCAAATATCCAGAGTAAATATTGCTCATTTTACACCTGATTTTTATCAAATTGGGAGTAAATATGTTTAATTTATATGAAATTATTTAAAAATTTACACCCGTTTTCTAAAACAGAGTGTAATATTACATATTTATACATCCGTCTTAAACAAAAAAGGGTGTAATATATCATCTATAAATATATACATGTAAACATTTACACCCGATTTCTATAAAAAAGAGTGTAATATAACATCTATTTACACCCATTTTAAAACGGGTGTAAATTAATCAGACATTTCTCACCCGTTGAATTCACACCCTCTAATAACGGGTGTTAAATGTAAAAAAAACGGGTGTAAATTACTCTTTATGCACTAGTGAAAAAGACTCGGAGGGTTTTGAGCATTTATTTAATTAATTGAACAATTTATTTACTCATTTCAATGAATATTCTAATGTTGATTATCTTTTTATTTAAGGTTCTTGTATGACAAATTGATGTGCCCGCGTCAATTGACGGAAAGATACTCTTTCTTATCTCCCAGCTGTATTTATGGCCAATAGAACAATAACAAACACACTTAAGCGGTCAGATGACTATCTCTCTGCTGAAATAGAAAAGGAAAGAGCAGAGACCAAAAGACACAAACCAGCAAAATATCCTGACATGGAGAAGGTTGTTTATGAGTGGTTTCTCCAGCATCAAGAACGTGTGAATATCACAAGAGAATTAATTTTGCAGAAGGCAAGAGATACAATGAAACTCGTGTACTCTCATGATGATTCAGATTTTAACTTCTCTATAGGATGGCTTGGGAAATTCAAGCACCGACATGGCATAAAGTCATTTTGTCGTTTTGGCGAGAGTGGGTCTGTTGATGTACAAGACATGGAGCAGAAATTGGTATCGATTCGGGAGAAAATTGATCAGTTCCCTATGAAAGATGTTTTCAATATGGATGAAACTGAGTTGTTTTATAGGCTACAAGCTGATCATTCACTGGAAACAAAACAACTTGAAGGAAGAAAACAAGATAAAGAAAGGCTGACGGTAGTTATTTGTTGCAATGAAGATGGCTCTGAAAAAATCCCTCTATGGATTATTGGGAAATATGCAAAGCCTCGTTGCTTCAAGAATGTCAACATGAATAGCTTGGATTGTCAGTATCGAGCTAACAAAAAAGCATGGATGACTAGTGTGCTTTTTGATGAATATGTTCGTTCATTTGACCAATTGATGCATGGTAGAAGAGTTCTACTTGTGGTGGATAATTGTCCAGCACATCCAAGAAATATTGAAGGGCTAAGAAACATTGAGTTGTTCTTCTTGCCACCCAACATGACATCAAAGATTCAACCTTGCGATGCTGGGATAATAAGAGCTTTCAAGATGCATTACCGTATAAGGTTTTACCGCAAAATATTGGAAGGTTATGAGGTGGGACAATCTGATCTAGGGAAGATAAATGTCCTTGATGCTATCAATTTGGCAATCCCAGCTTGGATGATAGATGTTCAAAATGAAACAATAGCGAATTGCTTTCGACACTGTAAAATTCGTTCAGCTAGTGATGTTGCAAGAAATTTGGATGAATAAACTTTTGATGAAGAAACTCAAGACCTCGAGACTATGATCAATCAATGTGGCTATCGTAATAAAATGGATATCAGCAATCTAATGAACTACCTAGGTGAAAATGAAGCATGTTCAGAGGTTCAGAGTTTAGAAGATATTGTGGGTACTATCATTGAGAATAATGCAGAGGATGACGGCGAAGATGATACGGTGTCTTTGGAGCCTGTTACGCGAAAGGAAACACTTATGGCGTCGAACACCCTTCACAACTTTATGATACAATACAAAAATACAACACATGAGCTATTAGATGCAATAAGAAAAGTTAGAGATGAGCTCCAAATAGACTTGAACTTTAAAGGAAAACAGACAACTATTGAATCATATTTCAATAGAGTGTAATATATTTTTTTTAGTTTCTATGAATTATTAATTTATGATTTTCTTGGGACCGAAAATTATAAAGGGATCTCCCGAAAAATTATTATCTTATTATTTTATCGAGTTTTTCAATTTTTTACATTGGCCCAAGTCAGGACCGGACAAATTT
The DNA here is from genome assembly GCA_022829125.1 of Lathyrus tuberosus. Lineage (NCBI taxonomy): Eukaryota > Viridiplantae > Streptophyta > Magnoliopsida > Fabales > Fabaceae > Lathyrus > Lathyrus tuberosus. Next base: position 6,616,489 of record JALAZF010000341.1, on the reverse strand, counting down.
ATTATTTTAGAGAGTTTATTAATTTACCGAGTATTAATTTAAAGAGTTTCTACTGTATTTTAGTTGCTTGAAGGTTAATACTTGAACTATAGTTTTGAAATATTTGTTGATAATTCTATTTAATATATTTATTTGTGAATATATTCAATATTTTTTGTATGTAAAATTTATTAAAAATATGCTTTATAAATTATTATTCTAAAAAATAAATGAAATATCTAATTAAAATATAAAAATAAACATATTAATCTATTAAAAAATGAAAAATAAATAAATAAAAAATAAGTAGACGAATCTGCCGGGACTCGCCAATCCCTTCACCTTGACGGGATGGATTACGTTTTTAAACTCAATTTTACTTGACGGACTTATCTATTCATTTCTTTTCTAAAAGGCTTAAGATAGGACGGAACAGACCGTCCTTTTTAAAAGACTTTCTTTTTAAGAGACTTAAGGCAGGACAAGGTGGTAAAGCACTCAATATTGATGAAACAGAAGAAGAATATTGATCCAAACATGCCAAGGAATAGATTGAATCTTGGCAAGAATATAAAAATAAAAGTAAGTCAGCTAAAAATTTAACTAATGCTATTATTTCTAATACTAGTCTATTCATAAACAAGTTAATAATACAATAATGTTGCACATACAGACACACGGGAAAGGATTCCCTCCCGTGAACATTTCATTGAGAGGAAGAAGTTGCAATCCATACCATTAAAATATTTCCTTTTTATGTCATATATTTTTAACCTTTTAATGTGTGGTCCACATTTCACTGGATGTACATTTCAATAGAGAGAATTCATTCCCCAGGACACATCAAAGGTTTTTTTTTATTTTTGAAAATCTTGGTATCCAGTTTGCGACCGACTAATCTAAAAATGATCAATATCCACCGTCCATTAGTGGGGATTCCGTTTTAAACCTGAGTAAAATTTTGTATGGACTGTCCCATACAAAAGTTAATTGCACCTTATAAGATTCAAATTTGAGACCTGAGAAGAGCACACTCTCAAGACCCAAACCTCCACCACTACACCAACCTTTCCGAGTTACATCAAAGTTTTTTAAATTTATCTATCTCCATTTTATCATCACATCAATAGAAAAATTGTTTCTTTCTTCTGGTATTAAATGAATATGAGAACTGCTGCAGAAGGCTTGGTGGCTTGTGGGGCAAAGTTAAAAAAGTCAATGGCTGCAAAATATTAAAATGTAGAGTTATAGATGCAAGCTTTAAGAATTCAGGGGGTTCACTTGCACCCCCTCAGTGTCACGTGGCTCCGCCTCCCAACGCACAACTCTGACCTTGTTTGGCTCTTCTTGCACATCAAATCACGTGATTATTTAATATGTACACATGCTATCCTTACATCAAATCTCAGATAAAAACTTATAGATAATTTATTAAATAACACTTCTGATAAACCATGTTTGCTATGTATTAATATGGACTAAGCCTAAAGTAACACTCACTAACATCACCATTTGTAATTCCTCATGGATCAAGCCACCATCATGAAAATTCAGAGTCTTTTTTCTAATATCTCCTTCGTAACCTCCTTTCTCTTGTTCCTCTTGGTGCTGTTTAAGCTAGTTAAAAAATGGAGTTGTAAAAAATCCATTGTTAATTTACCACCAGGACCATGGACACTGCCTCTTATAGGAAACATACATCAGATTATCAGCAGCTCACTGCCTCAACACTACTTCAAAAAATTGGCAGAGAAATATGGACCCTTGATGCACCTAAAACTTGGTGAGATACCATATATAATAGTTAGCTCACCCGAAATGGCGAAAGAAATTATGAAAACACATGACCTCAACTTCTGTAGTAGGCCACCCCTTCTTTTGTCCTCAATTCTTACTTATAATACTACAGGTGTTGTGTTTTCTCCGTATGGAGAACATTGGAGGGAACTGCGAAAAATATGTGTTATTGAGCTATTAAGTGTAAAACGTGCCCATTCATTTAGGTCCATAAGAGAAGAAGAGTGTTCCATACTAGTTAAATCAATATCTGAAAGTGAAGCATCCGTTGTTAATCTCAATAAGAAGATGTACTCGATGACAAGTGCGATATTGACACGAGCAGCTTTAGGTAAAAAGTGCAGACACCAGGAACTGTTGAGATTGAGAATAGATGAAGCAATAGGGCTGGTGGGAGGGTTTTGTTTTGCAGATTTTTATCCTTCTATTAAAATACTTGAAAGGGTGAGTTGGGCAAAGACCAAAATGGAAAAACTACATAGAGAGCTTGATGAGATACTGCAAGACATCATCAATGATCATAGAATAAGTCAAAGGGAAGCAAGCAAGGATGAAGATCTAGTGGACATTCTTCTCAAGATTCAACAGGAAAATGATCAAACACAACATGCCTTTACTGATGATAGTATTAAATCAGTCATCCAGGTTAGTTTACAATCATACATTTTCACAAAGTTACTTTTCAATACTAGTTTAAAATATGCATTTATAAGCGTGGTTGTGGTTGATGCCGCGGATGCGGTTCTGGTTGCAATCGCGGATGCGGTTGCTGTCGTGGATGCGTTGTGGTTGACATCGCTAGTGTGGTTGTGGTTGCCATCGTTGGTGCGGTTGTGATTGCAATAATTATGATTGCTACGATGCATATTGTGGCTGTTACTGTTGAATGGTAATTCAATATTTTAGTATTTAGCATAGTGACACTTTTGTTTGTGTATATTAGTAGTGCGCTTAGTCATTAAGGAATGTAATTGAAAACACACTGTACGATAGAGTAGTGATGTAACCATTCTCGGTGTGTAACCGTTAGTGGAATTGTAGTAGAAGTTTGTTACTCTCTCTTCCTCCATCTTCATCTTTTTTACCTTGTGCACCAACAATTGGTATCTAGAGCTCCGGTTCAGATCCACAGGAAAACATGGGTGAACGATGAGGCATTGTGTGATTGATCTCGTTTCTTGAATTCGTGTTAAACTTCTTGATCGGAATTGTGGCAAAATCACATTTCTTGATTCTGTGGGATTGGGAAACAATAGTGTTTAGTAAGATCTGAGTGAACTGCACTTAGTTAAAGATGAACAGAAAGAGTAATCTGAGTACCAAGCTTCCAGTGTTCGATGGAAATAACTAGAATCGGTGGATCATTCAGATGCGTGTGTTGTTTAGCCTTAAGATGTTCTTGATCTTGTCATCGAAGGTCACGTTCCGTTGCACTTCTGGAAAATGCATTAGATGCAAATAGGAATGCCTAGTGTGATTTGAGAAAGAAGGATTAGAAGGTTGCGTGGGACACACTGGTACGGTGTTACAGCGGTGATGCATCAATGAAGAAGCTGAAACTTCAATCTCTACGTAAGCAGTTGAGAATCTCTACATGAAGAATAATGAGAAGGTACATAACTACATCTCTAGAGTGATTCTGATCACAAATGAGATGAAGTCGTGTGGAGAAACTCTCAGTGAAGAATATATCATTGATAAGGTACTTAAATCTCTTACTCCTCAATTTTATAACATTGTGGTAGCAATTCAACATTTTAAGGTTGTTGGCACCATGAGAATTGAAGAGCTGCAAAACAGTCTAGAGGCACAAGAGTTGCGTTTGATCGATTGAGAGAAACTATGAAAGAGAGGTAGAGCAGTAGGCTCTGAAAGGAGCTTCTGGTAAGAAATATCTGAAGTTGTATTGGTCAAAATCAAGGAAGAGATCTGATAGTGTTCAGAAGTCAGAAACCTCAACTTCTGGAAGGCAGAAGAGTGCTCAGAAGGAGAAGGAGAAGCATGACAAGAGAGGAAGTAAGAAGTTTGGCACCTTTCGCTGCTGATTGTTGGTCAAACAATGAGAGGAAGTAAGAAGAAGCAAACGTAGGCAGAAGAGATTCTGATGATGAATTTGTTCTATTGATGGCTTATGAATTTGAGGATGCGTAATTGACAGACTGGTGGTATATGGATACTGGATGCTCAAATCATCTTACTGGAAATAAGAAATGGCGGGTTGACTTTGACTCTAGAAAGAGAACAAAGATCAGATGTGATGATGATAAATACCTCAATGCAGAAGGTATGGGAAATATCAGAGTAGTTCTTAACAATGGTAAAGTAGCATCAATTCAGAATGTGTGGTATGTACCTGGCATGAAAACCAATCTGTGGAGTGTAGGCCAATTAATTGTGAAATGTTTTTCAGTTATCATGAAGTACAATATTTTGAAGCTGTATGATTGTAACTAGAAGTTGATTATGAAGTCAGAACAGGGGAAGAATAGAACATTCAAAGTGAATGCTAAAATTGCAGACTCTCAATACCTTAGTGCAACAAGAAGGAAAGTAAGTTGTGGCACAAAAGGTTTGGTCATATAAATTTCAAAATCTTAGGCATCTGAATTCTAAGAAATTAGTACATGGAATTCTTGTAATTAAGAAGTCAGAGATGTCATACAATGTGTGAATGAAATGGAAGAAACCAATACTGCCATTTGCATCTGAAATGCCTCAAAGAGCAAAGCATGCTTTGGGAGTTGTGCATTCTGATGTGTGTGGACCATTTCCAGTACCTTCACTTAGAGGAAATAAATACTTTGTGTCATTTGTGGATGAGTTCACAAGGGTGATGTTTGTATCCCTTATAAAGTTCAAACACATGGTGTTTGCTGAATTTAAGAAATTCATAATCAAGGTTGAGAATCAGAGTGGTCAGAGTCTGAAGATTCTCAAGACTGATGGTGTAGGTAAGTATAACTCTACCTAGTCCAGAAAGTTCTGTGAGGATAATGGAATTGAGCATGAGGTGGCTGCTCCATACACTCCTCAACACTACGGTCTTGCTGAAAGAAGGAACCGAGCTTTGCTTGATATGATAAGGAGTATGCTAAAGGAGAAAAAGCTCCCTCACACCTTGTGGGGAGAAGCTGTTGCCACTGCAGCATATGTGCTCAACAGATGTCCAACCAAGAAGCTGGAGGAAATTTTTCCTTTAGAGAAATAGACTGGAGATAAGCAAAGTGTGAGCCATCTGAAGGTGTTTGGTTTTGTATGTTACATACATGTTCCAGATGCTAAGAAAAGGAAGTTGGATGACAAAAGCCGAGTTATGTTACTTGTAGGGTACCACAGTATAGGTGCTTATAAGCTTTACCGTCGTGTCACTAACAAGGTTGAATTTAACAGAGACGTTGTTGTGAAAGAATCAGAAGCATGGGATTGGAGTGAGTCTCAATTTAACTCTGGTGCGGTGTTAACACCTGAGTTAACTTCTGCATATACTTCAGAATCTAAAGGTTCTGAAAATGAGTCAGAATCAAAAGTTGATTCTTAAGGTGAGTTTGAAGATGAGCCTAAGTCTGAAGGTGGCTCTGAAGCCGAAGAAGACTTTGAAGGTGAATCTAATTCTTATCCAGATTCTGATGGTGATTCAGAATCTAGTGGTGATCAAGACTCTGGGAATGTTCCAGATTCTAAAGGTGGGCATGCCTTTGAAGGTGGTACTTCCGGGGTTCTAGCATTTGATACTGTTCTAGAACCCGAAGACGATTCTGAACAAGTTCAGAGGCTACAAAGAATCAGAAACATATCAATGAGATTTGCAGAGTTTAACATGCTGCAAGACACTGAAGTAGACTCTGAAGAGGAAGTCATTCATTATGTCATGTTAGTAGACTCTGAACCAGTCAATATTGAAGAAACGCTCAAGAAGAAAGTCTGACTGAAGGCCATGAAAGAAGAACTTTAGATTATATAAAGAAACAAGACTTGGAAGTTGACTGAGCTTCCAAAGAACAAGAAAGCCATCAGCGTCAGATGGGTTTTCAAGGTGAAATTAATTTCATATGGGTCAACTGGAAAACACAAAGCAAGTTTAGTAGCTAAAGGATTTCTACATAAACATGATTTAGATTACTTTGAAATGTTTATGCCTGTAGCGAGACATGAGACAATCCGAATGGTGATTGCGATAACTGCTAACAGGAATTAGCCTCTGATGCATTTAGATGTGAAATCTGCATTTCTGAACGGCCCATTGAAAGAAGAGGTATATGTGTCAAAACATCCTGGATTTGAGAAAAAGAATTAGAAAGGGATGATGTACAAGTTATATAAAGAGTTGTATAGACTGAAACAAGCTCCTAGAGCTTAGAATCTGAAAGTTGATTCATTTTTCAAGCGTCAGGGATTCAGAAAGTGTGAGATTGAGTATGACTTTTATGTTCAGCATACTTCTGAAGGCAACATGATTCTGGTGTGTTTTATGCTGATGACATATTGCTAACAGGAAGTTGTGAACATGAGATAGCTAAGTTCAAGAAGGTGCTGATGAATGAGTTTGAGATACCTGATCTAGGAAATATGTCATATTTTCTAGGGATGGAGTTTATGTACTCTAAGAAGGGTATCAGTTTGCATAAGCTGAAGTACGAACTTGAGATTCTGAAGAGATTTGAGCTGCTGAATTGTAAGGTTGCTGTCACACCTACTGAAATGAATCATAAGTTGGATTCTGATCCTGAGGGTAATGACGTAGATGCTATAACTTTCAAGCAGTTGGTTGGCTCTCTGAGGCATTTGTGTAATACCAGACCTGACATTTGCTATGCAGTTGGAATGGTTAGTAGGTTCATGAGTAAACCAAAGTGGTCTCATTACCAAGCAACTGTTAGGATTCTGAGGTATATTAAGGGGACTTTGAAGTATGGAGTTTTGTTCCTTTATGGAGAAAAGGCTAATTTAGAGATGATGTGTTATTCAGACTCTGATTGGTGTGGAGACAGAGTTTACAAAAGAAGTACTTCTGGATATTTGTTTAATTATATGGCAGGTCTTATTTCTTGGTGTTCCAAGAGGCAACCAGTTGTTGCGTTGTCAACCTGTGAAACTGAGTACATTGCAGGTGCTATAGCTGCATGTCAAGATATTTGGCTTCTGAATTTACTACAAGATCTGAAGATCAACGTAAATAAGTCTCTAAAGTTGATGATTGATAAAAAGTATGAAATCAATCTTGCTAAGAACCCAATACTGCATGGGAGACGCAAGCATATTGAGACGAAGTATCATCTTCAGGGAAGTCAAGTCCAGAATGGAGTGCTAAAAGTTGTGCACTGTAGCACTCAGAAGCAGCTGACAGGTTTTCTGATGAAGGCGATCAAGACTGATAAATTTCTCAACTTGAGGGATGAAATTGGTGTTGTTAGTTTTGATTAGTTAAATCCTGAATTAATGAATGATGTTGAAAGTTACTTAAATATTTCAGTATTTAGCTTACATGACACTTTTGTTTGTGTATATAAGTAGTAGTGTGTTTAACCATTAAGGAATGTAATAGAAAAACGCAATGTACGATAGAGTAGTGGTGTGGTTATTCTCTGTGTGTAACTAGTGGAATTGTAGTAGAAGTTTGTTAGAGTTTGTTACTCTCTCTTCTCTCGCTTCCTCCATCTTCATCTTTTTCACCTAGTGCACCAACAGTTACAACATGAATTTTGATTATGATGTTTGTGAAATAAACCATTTAAAACACTTAATATTACTATTTTTCATTACAACAGAATTAAATTGAGATTTGAGATTATGAAATTTTGAATTTGAATGAAAATATTTGAAAAAAATATATACGAAATTGTCTAAGTCCCATTAATGAGGAATGCTTACTCACTTGAACACATACATGTTTCCATTCTAATTAATCGTACACTTGAATATCTGTTGATCTATGTATTTATCTCTTCTTCTATAGATCAGTAAAAAAATTCAAAGATGTCTATTTTTTCACTTGTACAACATAATTGTATTTGTATTAAATCTATTTTTCCATATATACTCCGGCTCGTCGAAATATATCTAATAGTACACAATAATTGTATTTGTAATAATAATTTATAATTTTGGAAATATCATCCAAGTAATTAATTTTTTAAAACTGTATATCCCTTTGTAGGACTTGTTCATTGGTGGTACTGAAACACCTTCAGGGACTGTGTTATGGGGGATGTCTGAGATGGTAAAAAACCGAAAGATAATGGAAGAAGCACAATCAGAGGTAAGAAGAGTGTTTGATAAAAAGGGGTATGTAGATGAGTCAGAGATACACAAATGTACATACTTAAAGTGTGTCATCAAAGAAACATTGAGGTTGCATCCTTCTCTACCATTGTTGATTCCAAGAGAAAGTAGGGAGAAATGTCAAGTCAATGGGTATGATATTCCAGCTAAGACAAGGATTGCTGTTAATGTTTGGGCTATTGGAAGAGATCCAAAATATTGGGTTGAAGCTGAGAGTTTCAAACCGGAGAGATTTCTTGATAGTAAAATTGATTTCAAAGGTACACACTTTGAATACATACCATTTGGTGCTGGAAGGAGGATTTGTCCAGGCATGGCATTTGGCTTACCTAATGTTGAGTTGCCTCTTGCTAATTTACTTTACCACTTTGACTGGAAGCTTCCTAATGGAATGAAGAATGGAGAATTAGATATGACAGAGAAATTAGGGATTACAGCTGGAAGAAAAAGTGACCTGTGCTTGATTCCTTTTACTCGTTGTTTTTGAAATCTAGTCCATGAGAAATAATTTCCAAGAATATTTGTTTTATCATACACCTTTTCACATTCAGGAAATGGACAATGGTTGTGATAAAGATAGAAGAGAGGATTTATTTCTCATATGAATGAGTTTGATATTTCTAATAAAGTTTGTATTTGTAATGCTTACAAATAGGTTTACTATATGCCATGAACAAATAGTTTCTCCTAAATTGTATTTGTAACTTATTCAAGTACTTGCCTATGTATCCACATAAACTTTGCATTGAATCTTTATTTATTTTTAGCTTTTTTGCACCTGTTTTAGGGCTGCGGTTGGGTAGATGCTTCTATTTATTAATTTTTCCTAACTTTGGTCTTTTTGCATGTCTACTGTAAAACATTGTTTTAAATTAGGTCGCGATCGTGGATGAGGTTTTGTTTGTGGGTGTTGCAATTACAACCATCTATTTTGTTTGTTTTGCTATCACAACGATAAACATAAGTATTGTTCTAACAAAAAATAGTTAGACCACCAAAAGTGCTAACTCTCCTTCTCTTTGGACAAAAAGAGTTACGCTGTCTACTCTACTGAATATGTTGAGATGAATATCTGGGGATTTATGGGCTATACAAGTGTTGTATGCTGCCTCAAGATGAATGTCTTGCTTATCCCTCATGTGGGAGCCCTATTATATAACCTTCCTTTAATTCAAGCCATTAAGAGAAGCCTCTTGGCCTTCTGGCGTTATGTGACCATCATTACCGTAACCTCCCTCCATGAATACAAGCTTTGAAGCTCTTGATAACGTATGTATTGATGCGCTGCCGCCGTTACAAAAGGTGGAGTGACATTTGACGAGCATGTTTCTAGCATCGGGGCCGGGTTGGTGGGGTGTGGTACCCGGTCCAATGAGAACTCGGCCAGGTGGGAGTCGGGCTCCATGATCGGTCCAGGTTGTGCATGAGGCTTGTCTAGCTCTCTTTATTGTACGATCTCTCCTGCTTCTATAGTCCAGGTCGTGAGCACCCTTATCCGACTACTAAACTCGACACCGAATATATTTGGCATGTACATAAGCCCCCGAGTACAATATCTGCTCATAAGGATGTAGTACTCGGCCGTGACATAAGCCCGGATATATTTTCTAGGTGCCAAGTTATAGATCGGCCTTTCTTCTTAGGTCCTTACGTGTCAAGAATTCTTAAACGGTCATGTCTCTTAATCTTCCCTAGCGTTATGATGACTTTAATATCTCATGAGTGGCTAGTCTCTAGCTATTTTTTCGAATGTTGGGTTTTTATTAAAGATAACCTTCTCTTTCCTTTACTCCTGCATTTTTCTTTAAGTGAATCTGATCCCATCTTCAAGCGCTCCCTACTTCAGGTATTCTTTTTTCTTTCTCTCTTGATTTTCCTCAATTTTCTTTTTAACGCAGAAATGGTAGTTCTTAGGGAATGTGATAACGAGGGTGGGGTTATTCGTAAGAGTAATGATGAGAGAAAAAGACTATAGGAGGAAAAAATGCAAGAGATAATGGATTCCGTAGGGGTAGAAGAGTATAGGCGAGCCATGGATAAGTTTTATAACGAGATTCTCACTTCTGAAAGTGACTTTGACTCTGACTCTTCAGGTTCCGTAGAAATTCTAATGGAGACTGCTGCTCTTTTTGATTCTGAAGTTATGAACCATAAGAATAACACTACTGACGACTTGGAGATTGCTACAATCCGCTCTCTGAGGATCATATCCTCCACTGGTTCCGAGGACGATGTTATTTTGGAACCGTGTAGCACAAAGGAAAAAGTATGTATACTCCGGCCAAAAGATGTTCCTGAAGACTTTTTCTATTTTTATCCTAGTATTATTGAAGATTTCAACATCCGAATCCCTTTTTCCGATTTCGAGGTGGACATGTTGAAAACCGTCAACATAGCACCTTCCCAACTCCGTCCCAACAGTTGCGGGTTTATAAAGAACTTTGAGAGGGTTTGTGAGGTTTTAGATATTATTCTGACTATAGGTTTATTCTTTTCCTTCTTTGAGGTTAAAGGAGTTGATAACCGGAGCTGGGTTCAGATTAGTGGAATGCCCGACCGAAGTTTTCTTCAGGTCTATACCTCAAATTACAAGAATTATAAAGACCGTTTTTTGAGAGTTCGTTGCGGACCGAGGTGTCCACATGTATTGTACGCCTTGGATGGGCATCCCCGTTTCTCTCATTACTGGACAAAGATCCATTATCAATTACCGGTTTTAATTACGATAAATTGAATGATTTGGAGCTCCAGTCCTTGTCTATTCTTAATTCATTCCGTATGATTAAGATTAAGGAATTGTTTCCCCTAGATGATCACTGACTCCTTGTTTTCTTGGGTAATAGTTATTCTTTATTTTAACTATTCTTGGCTCGCCTTTTTATTCTAACCTAGTGCTGTTTGTTTTCAGATAAGATGACTGACCTATTTGTAGCCGAGCAGAAGAGGTTGATGCAAGCAACTAGGGAAGCCCGGAGAGGACCTGGGGGCCCATCTGCATCTAAGTCCGAATTAGGTGGATTAGAAGTCCGAGTACCAAAACGGCCCAGGGGTACGAGCACAAAATCCGCCCGAAGAAAAGTCGAGCCCCAGCCTGTAATTCTACCTGCTCAGGACGAGTCTTCTCAACGTGACCCGAAGAAGTTAAAGGTTCACATGAATGAAAATGCCCATCAAGCTGAAATAGAGATTATCTCCCTCATGAGAAGTCCAGGAGAGAATTCCACGTATGGGGAATTCAAGTTTTGGTCTAATGATTTTGATGGATTCAGATACCTGCGCGACCACCTCAATGCTACCGAGGATGTTAACAAAATTATATCCATTGGTCATCAGAAAATCACTCAGAATCTTAGCTCTTATTTGATGAGGTGTATTGTTCTTGCCCGTGGTTTGTTTGAGTTATCTGATGACTCTGAGAAGCTTGCGTCAAAGTTTAATGATGAAGTTGCTCAGTTGAAGGAGTCTCAGTCTAAGAAACTTTCTAGCTTGGAGAAGGATTTGGCAATCTCGAGAAAGGAGAATGAGACTTTGGAGTCTGATCACAAGTCAACTTTAGCCGAGCTTACTAACCAGTTGAAGGAATCTGAGGCCGCTAATGCTGAGCTTTTATCATCTAAAAATGATCTTAGAGAAGCTCTGAAGAAAGCTCAGATCGATATTCTGTCTACCGGTGATGAAGCATTTGAGAGAGCTAAAGATCAAGTCCTCTCTCTCCATCTTGGCCTAGATTTGTTAGAAATGGATTACTTCAATGTGGTGCAAGATGGCCATCTTTCCCGGAGAGATCTCAGGGTCCGGTCAATGATGCTGACGAGAATGTGAACCCGACACTAAAGGATGTTGCCAATGACACTTCTGTTGCTAATTAATCTTGTTGTTCTTTGTTTTAGTTAGTCATCCTTCTGGATGCACTTTTATATTTTGGGGAGGGAGTGTGGTGTTGTCCCCCCTCATGCTCATGACTTTTTAGCCTTCAGGTTTGTAACGTACAATGTTTTGACCCTTCTGAGGCTTTATTTTTATTGCTTATGTTATTCTCGTGTTTTATTTCTTTGCATTTCTTTGTAAAATAATCCCGTACATATATCCATCCCCTCGGGCACTAAGTTCGATTAACTTAAAGTGTAAGTTAAATAAACTTAAGGTGTCCGATTATAGATTGCCGGGTATTATTTCTGTTCTTTGCTTTTGCTTGTTTTTCCTGGCCTTTCAGGTAGCTTACTGCAAGGGTAATTATTAAGGAGCCCTTTAGCTATCTTGTGTGTATAGTCTTCACACTTTCGGGAATCCTGAACTCTTGTAGACATAAGCGCCAATTATGACATGTACTCGGGCGCCCCTTCAACAGAGAATTGCTCTTTTGTTATTTTGCCGTGTATGACTTTTCAAGCCCCTGTTTTAGGCTTAGGTGTTTCATCATCTTTATATCAGATTATCCATCTTGGTTGCACGGAGCTGTTAGACATATTTGTTTAAACCTCGTATGCGAAGCATTTGCAGGAGTTTATGGGCGGCCTATGTACGCGAAGCAAGTCGACACGTTTTATAGGAGTTTATCAGCCCGCTTATGGGCGACCTATAGACGCAGAGCAAGTCGACACGTTTTATAGGAGTTTATCAACCCGTTTATGGGCGACCTATGTACGCGAAGCAAGTCGACACGTTTTATAGAAGTTTATCAACCCGTTTATGGGTGACCTATGTACGCGGAGCAAGTTGACACGTTTAGAGGAGTTTATCAACCCGTTTATGGGCGACCTATGTACGCGGAATAATTCGACACGTTTTATAGGAGTTTATCAACCCGTTTATAGGTGACCTATGTACGCGGAGCAAGTCGACACATTTTTTAGGATTTTATCAACCCGTTATGGACGACCTATGTACGCGGAGCAAGTCGCCGTATTTTATAGGAGTTTATCAACCCGTTTTGGGCGACCTATGTATGCAGAGCAAGTAGACACATTTTATAGGAGTTTATCAACCCGTTTATGGGCGACCTATGTACGTGGAGTAAGTCGACACGTTTTATAGGAGTTTATCAACCCATTTATGGGCTACCTATGTACGCAGAGCAAGTCGACACGTTTTATAGGAGTTTTCCGAGTTGTAACTCACCATTCCAGCCGATCACCTATAAACAAAACATTACAATTTTTTAAGTCTAGGTGCCTCGTTAAAAACCCTTGCCCTTGCAAAGGAAAAAATGCAACCCGAATCTTTTATTCATTATTGGATTACATAAGGTTTAATTGAAGTATAGCTCAAGATGGGGTACATTCTTAATCAGAAGGATCCTCCCACCCAGTTGGCTGAACGTCTTCAAACCTAATGCGAGAGCTCTTAGGAGCAGTATACTTTACTAGGAAGTTAAACTTTCCGCATGGTTGTCCCAGGGTATCCCAAATCTCTGAGGGGTTGTCGTTCTTGCTAATATTATCTTCAGTAATCGAAAAGTTGATGAATTCCAGTTCTGCCATCTCTGCGACTTCATTAAGACGATTGTTGATGTACTCAGGATTTTTTGAGAAAGGATTCTGTGCTTCTGTAGGAGAGGATGAATCCTTTTTTGGGCTATCTGGAAGATATGCGTCTCCGGGTTTGCTTTTATACCTCAGATTCTCCTTGTGAGGTTTCCCGGGAGAAAGGACTAGGTTTTCCTTAAATGCTTGCACGACCCCGTTCTTTTCTTCAGGGAATGATTTGACTCTGATGGGTGTATCATGGGTTGGTAGATGCCCAACCCGAATTTGTTTTGTTTCTTTGTCATGCACCATGTCGACTAAGTGGACTTTGGGAGGACTCTTGGAATTTGCTTCTCTTGCTGGTTCTTCTCTTCTCATATTTAAGTTATCCTTATAACACTCTCTTTCTAGCCCCTGGTCGCCTGTGACAGTCCCAACTCGACCATCTCCAAGGGGAAATTTCATGGTCGAATATAGTGTTGAGAGTGAGGCCTTGAGGGCGTTGAATGATGGTCGGCCTAAAATGATGTTATAGGGTGAAGCAACATTGATTATCAAGTACCTTACTTGAACAGTCTTTGCGTTATCAATGTCGCCGAAGGTAGTCGGTAATACTAGATGTCCGAGCACCCGACCTGCTCTCCCGAGAATTCCACTAGACCACCCTTGAATGGTAGCAACTTGGTTGCATCCAACCCCATTCTTCTGAATGCTTTCCAGTACAATACGTCGACTGAGCTTCCAGGGTCTATTAATACCCTCTTAATGCTCCGATCTCGTACTGTCATACCCCAAATTTGTCCTACCTGTAAATCACCTTTCACTTGTACATCCATCCGCTAACCATTATTCAGAAACTCTAAAAATATGTTGCTTCCTTGTTTAAGTTTTCATTATCCATTATCCATTATTAACCACATTTTTATCCATTTCTTCTTTTCCTTAAATCCTTGTCCATTTCAAACAAAATTCACAAGATCCATTTTTTAAATATCCATATGTTTGTCCTTTTCATATCCAAATCTTAGTTTTTTCCATATTCATAAATCAAATTCCATTCCAATTATCCAAGTCTATTTCGAATATCCACATCCACAACCCATAAATATCCATTTTTACAATTTCTACACCTCTCTTAATTCATTTTTCCTTTATATCCAATTTTAAATAATCAACATTCACTTTTTAGTCATTTTATCCATCTTTTCTAATCAATTTTCATAAGTCCAAAATCATTATCCAAACTCCACTTCATACCTGCCTTTTATGATCTTTTTACATAGATTCATTTTTTATTTATTATTATTACCATTTTTATACAAAAAAAAGCCCAAGTCATAAAAATAATACAAAGCCCATTTTTATTTTTTTCATTACTATTTCTTAATACATATACAAGAGAGAGCTATTATTAATTTAGAGGTCCATTACTAATTACAAAATAAATCCTACAACATGCCAAAATGGACTCACGATTCCAACGTACAAAATTTTTCCCAAACACCTGCTACAACAATTCTGTAAAACCACACCAAGACAATTTTGAACACCAAGCATAATAAGCCTTGCAAAACTCCAAGCATAACAAGCCAAAATGCTGCACCAAATGTACAGATCCTGCAACCTACTACAACAACAACTGCTACCTGCAATGAAAGTTACAACACCATAAACAAAAGACAAAACCAGAAAGTTCGAATTTATTAAAAAGGAGAAGCAGCAACAATTCGGAGTTGGGGGGGGGGGATTCTAAAAAAAAAGAACACAACTCACTACTACCCGGTCTTCCTCCTTCACCTTCTGCGAATCGCCCTTCATCTAACCTCACTCTCCTTCATCACTTTCACGCACCAAACAACAAACAACCTTAAATCAAAACCACAACAACCCATTTCCTCCTTTCAAAACTTCAACAACAACAACCAAAAACCCAAATCGCAAACCCTCCTCAACAACCTTCAACCTCAGAACTTTTTTTTCAAACCCAACTTCAACCCAAAAAAAACTGAAATAGAAGGAGATGAAGAGAGATTGAGTAAATCACACAAAACACAAACCGCAACACTTACGTATTCACCACCGATCCACCGCCATAGCCGCGCGAGAGAGAACGAGGAAAGGTTGAGCGAGAGATCGATTTTTTTTCCGACCCTGTTCTCCAATGTTGTTGCGTTTTACTTTTTTATTTCTTTTGATTTTCGATTGATAGAATAAGAGATCGTGTTTTGGAATTTCTTCTTCACTATGCGTTGCTGAATGTGTTTTTTTTCACGATAAGTTTGTTTTTGTTATAACGGCTGAGTTATCTTGGAGTAGGGTTTCCAAGTGATCTTTTTCATTAACATAAGATCCGACCCGTTTTCACTTAAACTGGAGCGCCCTTTTGGGCCTTGTTTTTACTGATTTTTTGTTTCTCTTCAACCCTTTTCTTTTTTTTAGTGTTAAGTTTGTTTGCTTTTATTTTATTTTAGCTTTGTTGTTTAGATTAAGTTTTTTTATAAAGTTTTTAGATATAGTAATTATAAAGTTTTATGAAGTTTTTAGATTTAAACTATTTTTCTTGTTAAATAATTTTTTTCCCTATTTTGTTTATGATTTATTAATATCTTGTTAATTATTTTGTTAAATATTTTTATAGATATTTTTATTAGATAATTTTGTAAATATTTTTTTTTACCATGTTATTTACATTTTATTTCTTGATTGACTTTTGTTTTTTCATTTTCGATTTTACTTTTATGGGTCAATGATATCACAGCAATCTTGATTTAGTTGATTTTCTCAAAATCGATTCAAATCTTGATTTATATGAGGCCTACTTTTATTTTCTTTTATTTTTCTTTCAACTTTTTGGGTCAATGGAAACCAAATATCAATGATTTATCGGTTTCTCGATTAAATCTTGATAAAGGTGAGACCTTTATTCTTTTTCTTATTATTTTCCGATTTTATTTCATTTCCATTATTTTTCCATTATTTTTATTCATTTTTGGGTCAATGAAAATCAAATAATAAAGATTATCGATTTTTCGATTTAAAATCTTAGTAAAGATGAAACCATTCTATATTTTCGATTTAATTTCTATCTCCATTTAATTTCCATTTTCGTATATTCTTTTAGTTGGTCAATGAGAGTCAAGTATTAAAGATTATCGATTTCTCGATTAAATCTTGATTAAGACGAGACCGATTTTTTTTCTATTTCGATTTTATTTTTCATTATCTTATGTCTTTTCATTTTTGGTCCATGAAAGTCAAAAATTGTTGATTATCGATTTCTCGATTAAATCATGATTAAGACGAGACCAACTTTATTTCATGTCAACTTTAATTACTTGTCAATATTATACCTTGTTCATATTATCTCGATTATATTATTCATACTCTTATCATATTGTTCATATCCATATTCATGCTTATCTAACCATTTTCATTTGTTCAAACGCTTACTTCCCGGTTAAAATACTTAACACACATATCCAAATCATTTTTTAATTAAATCGCGAAAGAATTGAGCTCTTGAGGTCTAGCACCTCTTGGGTTCTTGAGTGACCACCATGGGGGTGCACGCCTTAGGTGGTGATCACTCGACCTTTCGTTCCTAAAACACTCGTCTTAACTATTTGGACAAAGGAATGCCATTGGAGTCTAGCATTCCACATGGTACTTTCGTTGTTCATCAAACAATATTTCCTAAATCAATCGAATGAAAAAGGTGTCGTTGGGATCTAGCATCCCAATAATGCCCCGATTAATTGGTTGCGAGGCCGACGTCTCGTTTATCGAATAATCACCATTTTCCCTAAAACATTTAGCAAACCAAATCATTTTCAAACCAATCCTCGATTCGTCGTTGAGCCAATTGTAAGTCGAGCGCCTTTTGTCTCGACATCAAACGCACACTCGCACATCTCGTGATTTCGTTACTAGGAGCACCCCTAGGGACTAGTATCAATCCTCACTTCTTTTCTCAACCAATCCGAGTCGATCTTTTTCAAACCATTTTTTCTAATCAACTCACGAAAGAACTGAGTTCTTGGAGTCTAGCATTCCTTGGATTCTTGAGTGACTGCTCTCGAGGCATGCCCCTTGGGTTGCATGTCATTCAATCTTTCGTCTCCTAAAATTCAAAACACTAATCCCTCTTTTCGTGGGCGTACCACGAACTACGACTGCTCTGATTCTTTATTCCCGTCCGAATAAAGATACGTAGGCACAAGATTGCGATGATCTTGGCGAGCTACCTTCCCTTCATCTTCTATTTCCCCTATCCTTTCCCGTAGTCGAACTACGATTGCTCTGATTCCGCATTCTCGTCCGAATGAGCATACGTAGGCCCGAGGTCGCGATGATCTTGCCGAGCACCCTATCCTAAAACTACCCCATTTCCCTTAGCAATCGAAACCTTTTACTTTACCTTTTCGCATATATCGTGGGGAAGAAAACAAACAAGCTTAGATAACATTCCTCACAATTCGAACTAAGAGGTTCCCGTTGAGTACAACGGACGTGAGGGGGTGCGCGTACCTTCCCCTCACGTAATCGACTCCCGAACCCAGAATGTGGTTGCGACGACCATGTTCTTATCCACTCCTTAAAGGTTTTCTCGATATTTTCCTTTCCATCTTTTGGGATAAATAAAGTTCGGTGGCGACTCTGTCGAACCGTTTTCCGCGCCTTTCGCGCGAGGGTCATGTCTTCGATTAAGCAATTTTTTTCGAGGTGTGACACGTACCTGCACTTTGATAACCATAGGATCATTTCTGTGAACTAGGACTCTTGGGACGTCTCGCTCAGAGAATGTTACAACGTCTAAGTTTCCTTCCGATTTTTATGAGGGTCTCTTGTTTACATGCATAACTGTTTTAGCATATCTCCTTCTGACTAGACTTGTTCCTTCACCACTAGTAAATCCTCCAGAATGGTGTTTAGAGTGTGTGAGACTGCCTTCGTCTTATGACCCTCCTTGGCATCCGAGCTCTTTTTCTGGGCTGACCTTTTTGGTTCCTGATCCCTTCGGGGAGGACTTCTCTTGTTATTTTGTGGTCGAGAAGCTTTCACATATGCCAATAAATGTCCCCTCTGAATTAGAGCTTTAATTTCTTTTTCCACCCATTCACAGTCCTCGATGTGATGTCCCCGTACACGGTGGTAATTACACCAAGCTTCGGGTTGCCTTCCCATGATTGTGTTGGCTTCTTTGGGGCGTTGAGGCTCGGGTAACAGATTCATGTGGCCGACTTATTTAAGGATGTCTCCCCTGCTTGTATTTAGTGGGGTGATATCTCTGTTTGGTTCGTATGGTTGTTTGTATGGTCTGGGAGTATGTCGTTCGCGCGTAGCTCCCCGAGGATGCTCATTTCTCCTGTTTGACGACTCTTCTTTGCTTATTGTCTTTTCATTGTCGTCCCGGGATCTTTTCTCTTGGTTACTCTCCTCCCCTATGATGTAGCATTCGGCCCGGGTAGTGATCTCGTGCATGCTGATAGCCGGCTTTTGAGCCAATGACTCGTTGAATTGTTCGACTCGCAATCTATGCTGAAAAGCCCCTACAAACAGCTCTTGATTTAGATGAGATACTTTTAGGGTTTCTTCATTAAACCGAGCCAAGTATTCACGTAGTGGTTCCGCCTGCTTCTGCCGAACACTGAACAATTTTGACCACCAAGCATAATAAACCTTGCAAAACTCCAAGCATAACAAGCCAAAATGCTGCCCCAAATGTATAGATCCTGCAGCCTACTACAACAACAACTGCTACCTGCAATGAAAGTTACAACACCATAAACAAAAGACAAAACCAGAAAGTTCGAATTTATTTAAAAGGAGGAGCAACAACAATTCGGAGTGGGGGGGGGGGGATTCTAAAAAAAAAGAACACAACTCACTACTACCCGGTCTTCCTCCTTCACCTTCTGCGAATCGCCCTTCATCTAACCTCACTCTCCTTCATCACTTTTACGCACCGAACAACAAACAACCTTAAATCAAAACCACAACAACCCATTTCCTCCTTTCAAAACTTCAACAACAACAACCAAAAACCCAAATCGCAAACCCTCCTCAACAACCTTCAACCTCAGAACTTTTTTTTCAAACCCAACTTCAACCCCAAAAAAAATCTGAAATAGAAGGAAATGAAGAGAGATTGAGTAAATCACACAAAACACAAACCGCAACACTTATGTATTCACCATCGATCCACCGCCATAGCCGCGCGAGAGAGAACGAGGAAAGGTGAGCGAGAGATCGATTTTTTTCTGACCCTGTTCTCCAATGTTGTTGTTGCGTTTTACTTTTTATTTTCTTTTGATTTTCGATTGATAGAATAAGAGATCGTGTTTTGGAATTTCTTCTCCAATATGCGTTGTTGAATGTGTTTTTTTTCACGATAAGTTTGTTTTTGTTATAACGGCTGAGTTATCTTGGAGTAGGGTTTCCAAGTGATCTTTTTAATTAACATAAGATCCGACCCATTTTCACTTAAACTGGAGCGCCCTTTTGGGCCTTGTTTTTACTGATTTTCTGTTTCTCTTCAACCCTTTTCTTTTTTTTTAGTGCTAAGTTTGTTTGCTTTTATTTTATTTTAGCTTTGTTGTTTAGATTAAGTTTTTTTATAAAGTTTTTAGATATAGTAATTATAAAGTTTTATGAAGTTTTTAGATTTAAACTATTTTTCTTGTTAAATAATTTTTTCCCTATTTTGTTTATGATTTATTAATATCTTGTTAATTATTTTGTTAAATATTTTTATAGATATTTTTATTAGATAATTTTGTAAATATTTTTTTTTACCATGCTATTTACATTTTATTTCTTGATTGACTTTTGTTTTTTCATTTTCGATTTTACTTTTATGGGTCAATGATATCACAACAATCTTGATTTAGTTGATTTTCTCAAAATCGATTCAAATCTTGATTTCTATGAGGCCTACTTTTATTTTCTTTTATTTCTCTTTCAACTTTTTGGGTCAATGGAAACCAAATATCAATGATTTATCGGTTTCTCGATTAAATCTTGATAAAGGTGAGACCTTTATTCTTTTTCTTATTATTTTCCGATTTTATTTCATTTCCATTATTTTTCCATTATTTTTATTCATTTTTGGGTCAATGAAAATCAAATACTAAAGATTATCGATTTTTCGATTTAAAATCTTAGTAAAGATGAGACCTTTCTATATTTTCGATTTAATTTCTATCTCCATTTAATTTCCATTTTCGTATATTCTTTTAGTTGGTCAATGAGAGTCAAGTATTAAAGATTATCGATTTCTCGATTAAATCTTGATTAAGACGCGATCGATTTTATTTCTATTTCGATTTTATTTTTCATTATCTTATGTCTTTTCATTTTTGGTCCATGAAAGTAAAAAATTGTTGATTATCGATTTCTCGATTAAATCATGATTAAGACGAGACCAACTTTATTTCATGTCAACTTTAATTACTTGTCAATATTATACCTTGTTCATATTATCTCGATTATATTATTCATACTCTTATCATATTGTTCATATCCATATTCATGCTTATCTAACCATTTTCATTTGTTCAAACGCTTACTTCCTGGTTAAAATACTTAACACACATATCCAAATCATTTTTTAATTAAATCGCGAAAGAATTGAGCTCTTGAGGTCTAGCACCTCTTGGGTTCTTGAGTGACCACCATGGGGGTGCACGCCTTAGGTGGTGATCACTCGACCTTTCGTTCCTAAAACACTCGTCTTAACTATTTGGACAAAGGAATGCCATTGGAGTCTAGCATTCCATGTGGTACTTTCGTTGTTCATCAAACAATATTTCCTAAATCAATCGAATGAAAAAGGTGTCGTTGGGATCTAGCATCCCAATAATGCCCCGATTAATTGGTTGCGAGGCCGACGTCTCGTTTATCGAATAATCGCCATTCTCCCTAAAACATTTAACAAACCAAATCATTTTCAAACCAATCCTCGATTCGTCGTCGAGCCAATTGTAAGTCGAGCGCCTTTTGTCTCGACATCAAATGCACACTCGCACATCTCGTGATTTCGTTACTAGGAGCACCCCTAGGGACTAGTATCGATCCTCACTTCTTTTCTCAACCAATCCGAGTCGATTTTTTTCAAACCATTTTTTTTAATCAACTCACGAAAGAACTGAGTTCTTGGAGTCTAGCATTCCTTGGATTCATGAGTGACTGCTCTCGAGGCACGCCCCTTGGGTTGTATGTCATTCAATCTTTCATCTCCTAAAATTCAAAACATTAATCCCTCTTTTCGTGGGCGTACCACGAACTACGACTGCTCTGATTCTTTATTCCCGTCCGAATAAAGATACGTAGGCACAAGATTGCGATGATCTTGGCGAGCTACCTTCCCTCCATCTTCTATTTCCCCTATCCTTTCCCGTAGTCGAACTACGATTGCTCTGATTCCACATTCTCGTCCGAATGAGCATACGTAGGCCCGAGGTCGCGATGATCTTGCCGAGCACCCGATCCTAAAACCACCCCATTTCCCTTAGCAATCGAAACCTTTTACTTTACCTTTTTGCATATATCGTTGGGAAGAAAACAAACAAGCTTAGATAACATTCCTCACAATTCGAACTAAGAGGTTCCCGTTGAGTACAACGGACGTGAGGGGGTGCGCGTACATTCCCCTCACGTAACCGACTCCCGAACCCAGAATGTGGTTGCGACGACCATGTTCTTATACACTCCTTAAAGGTTTTCTCGATATTTTCCTTTCCCTCTTTTGGGATAAATAAAGTTCGGTGGCGACTCTGTCGAACCGTTTTCCGCGCCTTTCGCGCGAGGGCCGTGTCTTCGATTAAGCGATTTTTTTCGAGGTGCGACACATACCTGCACTTTGATAACCATAGGATCATTTCCGTGAACTAGGACTCTTGGGACGTCTCGCTCAGAGAATGTTACAACGTCTAAGTTTCCTTCCGATTTTTATGAGGGTCTCTTGTTTACATGCATAACTGTTTTAGCATATCTCCTTCTGACTGGACTTGTTCCTTCACCACCAGTAAATCCTCCAGAAATGGTGTTTAGAGTGTGTTAGACTGCCTTCGTCTCATGACCCTCCTTGGCATCCGAGCTCTTTTTCTGGGCTGACCTTTCTGGTTCCTGATCACTTCGGGGAGGACTTCTCTTGTTATTTTGTGGTCGATAAGCTTTCACATATGCCAATAAATGCCCCCTCTGAATTAGAGCTTTAATTTCTTTTTCCACCCATTCACAGTCCTCGATGTGATGTCCCCGTACACGGTGGTAATTACACCAAGCTTCGGGTTGTCTTCCCATGACTGTGTTGGCTTCTTTGGGGCGTTGAGGCTCGGGTAACAGATTCATGTGGCCGACTTATTTAAGGATGTCTCCACTGCTTGTATTTAGTGGGGTGATATCTCTGTTTGGTTCGTATGGTTGTTTGTATGGTCTGGGAGCATGTCGTTCACGCGTAGCTCACCGAGGATGCTCATTTCTCCTGTTTGACGACTCTTCTTTGCTTATTGTCTTTTCATTGTCTTCCCGGGCTCTTTTCTCTTGGTTACTCTCCTCCCCTATGATGTAACATTCGGCCCGGGTAGTGATCTTGTGCATGCTGATAGCCGGCTTTTGAGCCAATGACTCGTTGAATTGTTCGACTCGCAATCTATGCTGAAAAGCCCCTACAAACAGCTCCTGATTTGGATGAGATACTTTTAGGGTTTCTTCATTAAACCGAGCCAAGTATTCACTTAGTGGTTCCGCCTACTTCTGCCGAACACTGAACAATGCAGTTGTGGACACCTTTTGGCGTTTGCTTGCCGAGAAGTGTTGTACTAACTTCTTAGTTAGGTCCTGGTAGCTTATGATGGAGAGCCAAGGAAGGCTCATGTACCATCTGAGGTCTACATCCTTCAAAGTTCCGGCCATGAGTTTACACTTCAGTGAGTCCGAAGGGGCAACTATGGCCATTTAATTGTTGATGGCAGTGACATGCTCCTGAGGATCTGTCTTCCCATCATAGGAAACTAATGATGGTGCTTTGATGTTTTCGGGTACGTGGTCATCCGAGATCTCTTGAGAGAGAGGTTGAGGTTCGAGAACCTCCTCCTCACTATCATCGTCAGCTTGACTTTGCTGCTACAGCTCTTGTATACTATCTTACAGTGTTTCATTCTGTTGTCTCATAGTTTCCATCATGGCTAGTAGTTGAGCCATGTCTAGAGGGTCTCCTTCAGAAGTCATGTCGTCAGTGAGGGTGTGGCCTGGGAAAGTTTTACCTAGGCCCCACGGTGGGCGCCAAATGTTCTAGTAAAAAATGGTTAGACCACCAAAAGTGCTAACTCTCCTTCTCTTTGGATAAAAAGAGTTACGTTGTCTATTCTACTGAATATGTTTAGATGAATATCTGAGGATTTGAGGGCTATACAAGTGTTGTATGCTGCCTCAAGATGAATGTCTTGCTTATCCCTCATGTGGGAGCCCCATTATATAGCCTTCCTTTAATTCAAGCCATCAAGAGAAACCTCTTGGCCTTCTGGCGTTATGTGGCCATCATTAACATAACCTCCCTCCATGAA
The DNA here is from genome assembly GCA_022829125.1 of Lathyrus tuberosus. Taxonomy (NCBI): domain Eukaryota; kingdom Viridiplantae; phylum Streptophyta; class Magnoliopsida; order Fabales; family Fabaceae; genus Lathyrus; species Lathyrus tuberosus. The sequence continues at coordinate 6,592,404 of JALAZF010000341.1, read as the reverse complement.
TACATGCTTTAAAGCTCTTGATAACTTCTGTATTGATGCGCAACCGCCATTACAAAAGGTGGAGTGACATTTGACGAGCATGTGTCTGGAATCGGTGTCGGGTTGGTGGTGTGTGGTACTCGACCCAATGAGAACTCGGCCAGGTGGGAGTCGGACTCCATGATAGGTTCGGGTTGTGCATGAGGCTTGTCTAGCTCTATTTATTGTACGATCTTTCCTGCTTATATAGTTCGGGCGGTGATCACCCTTATCCGACTACTAAACTTGGCACCGAATATATTTGGCATGTACAAGTATAATGATTGATAACTCTATTAGCATAGAACCAATCACAATCACATGTTTGAATAAATTTCATATCGAAAGTGGCTCCTCTTTGTAAGAGATGGTTGCTAGTTTATAAATAATATTGTATTCTTGTCAGATTTATTTTCAGTGTGGGTTTTTGTTATCGTCTCCATAGGGATTGTCGGATATTTGATGCTAGCCGTTCAATAGTTGTGATATTCTAAGTTAAGGTTTTCAAAAGTTTCACTTGTTGTTATCATTCACTTGTAGCAAAGATTAATTAGGTCACAAAGATTTTTATAAAAGCATGTTAAGGTTAGGTTTCATCAATCCTATTCATGTATAAACAATTAATCAAGCATATGAACTCGGTTTCCAACCAATATAACCGCGTATCCTCCCGACTACGTTTATGTCTAAAGCGGAATCGTGAGTACCGTTGTTTAGACCGTTAGATGATGTCTCACGCTAACAATCTAAGCAACGATCATTAAGATCAATACAATGCGAATATCAAATCCCAAATCTATGTCTAGAGTTTGGTTTTTAAGAGATGAAATTGTTAGGTCAAGAGTTGTAAAGTCTATGTCTAGAGCAAAACAATTCACAAATGGATCATTAAGAGAAAACAACATCATCTATATTGATCAAAGACTTTGTTCATATACAAGAGATCAATATCAATACATAAAAACAGAATCAACTACCTCTAACCTCAACATTGAGTGATTAGCTACCACTTCTCATGGTAGCTTGGATGACAAGTAAAGAGAGGAGATGAATGAGCATCCACAACGAATAATCGAGAATGGATGCAAAATCAGCTTCTCCAATGAAAATACAAGCTTTTCTGAACAAAATACTGTAAACACTTAATTCTAATGCAAAAATGAGCAAGATCCTGGTTCCAAAAAAATAACAATTCTATTTATACACCTTTCCAAACAGCACCATTCGCCCAGCGAAGCCTTTCATTCGCCTAGCGAATGCCCAAAAATATGGCACATTTAAGTGCCTCAGACTTAAACCGCCCCTCAGAATTATCGTGGGTTCGCTAGGCGAACCAAAACATTCGCTTCACGAGCATTCGCTACAACCTTCGCCCAGCGAAGCTTGGGTGTTTTCAAAATGGAAAGTTTCTGCCACCCTTCGCTGGCACATTCGCCCCGCGAGCATATCAGCGAGCATTCGCTGGCCTACTCGCCCAGCGAATTTACCCAGTTTTCCTACTGTAAGTTTTGCACACTTTCTGCCACCATCTCGCTGGCATGCTCGCTGACGTTCGCTAGGCGAACCTTCGCTGGCACCTTCGCCAACACTCGCCTAGCGAATACTGTTGTTGATTTCAATTCTTTGACAGCTTGCACTATTTCTTTGGGTCTTCAAACTTTGATCTTTTCACTCCTATTTCTGCACATTTAGCACACAAATTACAAGCACCACAAGTATATTTCAAATAATGCATAACAACATCAATTCACACTAAAATCAACCTATTCCACATGAAAAGTCATGAAAAATGCCAAATAACTCATACTTAAATATATCATGATTGACATCTAACAAACTCTCCCCAACTAACTCATTGCTTGTCCTCAAGCAAAGTATGCCTCTCACGAGGATTTGCTCGAGGATTAAATCCAACCAAGATACGAAAATGGCTCAGCTAAACAGTAATCACAACAATGCATCAATTACACAATTCAAGAACCAATCATGTACAAGAACTTGACTCCTAAACAATTTCAACCATGCTTCAAGAGACAACTAACTTATCATACACATGTCATTCTACACTCCTCTTCGAAATAGGATTGAAGGCAAACGCGCGTACAAGCACGGGACAATTAAACTCACTTGACAAATGATGCAATACTAAGCAATTCATATCATATCTCAATGATCATAACAGAAATTATGGAAGTAAAAGATCACTAAGGACTTCAAGGGTTGTAGCTTGGTCGGGTGAACAAAAAAGGGACATTTCTAAAGGTCTTTGAAACGAAAATGCCGACGCAAAAGAACATTCACTATGTACATATTTACACAACACACTTCATTTCACCAAATTGTCATTCCACCTTCACAAACTACCGTGCACACTCTTTGATTCTATTATTTTTTTCTCGTTCAAGCAATCATTTTCTCTTTTGTACAATATATTCACACTCTTCTTTTGACATGCTTGCTTGAAAAATGTTTTCTTTTCATAATTAGGAGTAATGCACCTATCTTCCTTTTTATTCTCTCCCCAACTCATTTTCAACTCCACCTAAAGTGAATGTTCCTTGCTTTTTAGGGCAAGGAAGTTAAAATAACAATTTACAAAGGTTCAAGAAGAAAATGTTAGAAACTCATTAAATTCAATGATGAACCAAACTAGCAAATTATGTACATAAAACAAGTTCATCATTCAATTGAGTTCTAAACTGTTTAGGCTCAAAGGGGCTACCGAATGCTCACTACTCACAGGTAAATTAATATTTGGGCATAGTTGTGCTCACTAACAAAAATTGCCTTGATCACTTCTCCTACTTCCACAAAATCACACGATCACAAGATAAGGCATGAATTAAAAATAAAGACAACATTCATCAACACTCCTTGACATATAATACAATTTTGAGGCTTCTCACTTTACTAGTTTCAGATCCTAAAATGACATATGTATTCAAAAGAAGTTGTAACATGAAACACATTTACACTTGCCCAAGACACAAAATTCTAAAACATAAAAAAATTCTTGAATCAAGGTAACGATATACCTTGTCGCAACACAATGCTTACGGTACTATCATCGCCCTCACATCTTGGAGGAATTTCTCTTTAATCCCAAGAGTCCAACCTACTTCCCAAAGTTCCACCATTAAAGAAGAAAAATCAAAATAACACATACAAAAACACACTTACTACTATAATTAAAAACCAACAATTATTAGTAAAGCGAAACAAATTTTTTTTTACTACAAACCATAATTATTACTAATAATGTCATAAAGTGCCTGGTGTATAAAACACCTACATAATTCCAAAAAGTACCACACGGGTACGAGTACATTAATACTTGACTAGTAAAAGCTGAAAAATACATAATATAAGAAAACTTCACTTTGGAGACCAAAGGAAGTACACAAGTCTAAGATCACAAAAAAAATCAATCCTCCTCATCATCATCGTCCAAGTCCTCCTCCTCACCTCCAGCAGAAGTAGCCTCATCATCATCAACATCGTCATCAGCATCGTCCTCACCCCCTCCAAATATTGGCCTGGCCTCAGACCAACCAGCATGCACTAGGAACTGCTCCCTAGTCATCATAAGATGCTCAGAAGAAGGGTCACGGATCTGCAACTGAAGAGCCTGCAAGGAATCATGAATATCCGTCATAGCACGCTGCTGGGCAGCCATCCAATCCCAGTTATAATTGCAGATCTCCTGCTGATATGGATAATAGGCCGGCGTTGCCGGCTCAGAACCCTCCTCAGCTTCAGCAGCATCATCAGCACCAGCACTAGAAGAGGCTCCAACCATCCCTCTAGCCTTACAGAACTTATCCACATACCGATCATCAATAGCAGATGGAATAGTGACCTGCCTGCGGGCAGGCATATCAACACCAGCGTGAGCACACAAGGACATGATCAGACATGGAAAAATAAGCGGGGCATTCTTGCGCGCCGCCGTACCTCCCGAACCACTTAACACAACTGCCCTGATTTCATCCGCGATGATGCAGGCCACGTCAATCCGGACATTCTGCTGAATGCTGTGGATAAGATGAGCCAGAGCAATAGGAACTGTACTATGATGCGACCTGGGACAAATGTTAGTGAGCACAAACAACAAAATAACCTGAACCAAGGGCAGCATGTCCACCCTTCTGAACCTAACCGGCACCCCGGAGGAATTTCGCGCAACTTCTTTACCTTCAAGAAGCAAATCCCGAGTCATCTTCTCAATATCACGATGAAGATGCAAGTCTCGATGATAGGCATCGATCTCAGTCCCAACCAACGGTAAAGGATCTCCCAAAACAGTGCTGATCGTCCTACGATCAAACCTCACAATAGTACCTCTAACCCAAGAGGCCCAACTGAATCTTTCACCATCATCCGGTAATGCATTCGCAAAAAATTCCCGAACAATTTCAATGTTGTGCCCATCCAGCGGCATCATTAGACGATCCCACTTCTTTGCCACAAAAAGCGCATCAATTGTTCGGTAACTTCCTCGATCACTAAGAAGGAATCTTTTCTCCGGCAGGATGGTCTTTCTTTCAAGGGTCTCGTACCTGGCAGCCTGCTTAGCTCCCCTGAATCGTTCTTCGTCAAATCGCACGTGCACTTGTCTGGAGGTTTGAGCCTTTCGCTTCTTAGCCGCGTGAATCGCCATTTTTGGTGCCATCTGCACATAACAAACAATGAAACCAAACAAGGGCAACAAACGCATTAGCAACTAAAAACAACCAGCCAGAGCTCTGCATTGACAAGCAAAAAAATTAAAAATCTGCCTCTGTTCGCGCCAGACTCGCTAGGCAAAGTCTGGCGAATGCTCGCGTAGACTCGCGAGGCGAACGAACCAGCGAAGGCACGATTTTTCAGAAAAACACAGTTACAAACAGTCCCTCTCCCATATCCTAATTTCAAATACCACTCTAGTCATATTGCTTATGTAGTTTCTAACATGCAAGACAAAAATAACATGACAGAGCATACCAATTTTTCACCAAACCCATATTGATCACTTAAGAACATAAACAATGCTTACAGAAATAAATTGTAAAGAGTAAACAAACCTGAATTTCGCACTGTTAATGGTGGAGTAGGGCAATTGGAAAGTAGAAGGAGATGAGTGTTGAAGTGTACAAGAGGAAATGAAAGGAAAAGAATGACACGGAGGGAAATGATGAAGAGGTCAAGAGGCTAGGGTTTTTCCCCCCTCTATTCTGAGTTCAAAGTGGGTCTTGGGCCCAATTTGGTGGCCCACCCACAATCCATTTTTTTTTCTGATGTGGCAGGAACTTGGGTTGGTCTGCCTCGCTGGGTTCGCGGAGCGAAGGCCAGCGAATGCTCGCCCCAGCTCGCTAGGCGAACACCAGCGAACAAGACCAAAATTTTCAAAATTTTTCCAAACTGCCACAATTTTTTTAAGCATCATAGTGATATCTAAACATTCTCAAAACAGAAATAACAGAAATACTTACAATGTTGGGGTGCCTCCCAACCAGCGCTTGTTTAACGTCGGCTAAGCTCGACGGCCCACCGCAATCTCACGGATCGCGGAAGGGAACAATGGCGGGATTCCGCTCGAAATCTCCTCCAAGATAAACTTTCAGCCTCTGTCCATTGACAGTCCAACTTTCCTTTGACTTTGTGTCCTCAATTACAATTGCTCCATAGGGCTTGATTTCCACAATCCGAAAAGGTCCGGACCATTTAGATCGTAATTTTCCGGGAAATAATTTTAATCGAGAATTGAACAATAAGACCAGCTGTCCGACCTCAAAATGTTTGATGACAATTCTTTTGTCATGGTAAGACTTGACACGATCCTTATACAATTTATTGGAATCGTACGCCTGAAGGCGCAATTCATCCAACTCGTGTAATTGTACTTTTCTTCTTTCCCCGCTTAGAGTTGGATCAAAATTCAAAAATTTTAAGGCCCAAAACGCCTTGTGCTCCAACTCTACCGGCAAGTGACAATTCTTACCATAGACCATTTTGAACGGTGTGAGACCGATCGGAGCCTTAAAAGCGGTCCGATACGCCCACAAAGCATCATCAAGTTTATTCGCCCAATCCTCTCTCGAGGCTGCAACAGTTTTCTCTAAAATCCGTTTAATTTCACGATTAGATACCTCTGCTTGACCGTTAGCTTGTGGATGATATGGTGTAGCAACCTTGTGCTTCACACCATACTGCTCCAAAGCTTTGTCAAGCTGAGTGTTACAAAAGTGAGATCCTCCATCACTTATTAACACTCGAGGAGTACCAAAACGTGCAAAAATATTTTTATTCAAAAATTTTACCACAGTTTTTCCATCGGCTTTAGCGCAAGCTATCGCCTCTACCCACTTGGAAACGTAATCCACAGCGACCAAAATATATTCATTAGAAAATGAAGATGGGAATGGACCGACAAAGTCGATCCCCCAACAGTCAAAAACTTCGATTTCTAACATATTTTATAATGGCATTTCTTGCCGCTGTGAAATACCGCCGCTTCTCTGGCACCTGTCACAACTAAGGGCATGCGCATGCGCATCTTTGAATAAGGACGGCCAATAAAAGCCCGATTGTAGGACTTTAGTGGCCGTTCTCAACCCATTAAAGTGTCCTCCGTAAGGAGAGTTATGACAGTGCCACAGAATACTCGTGGCTTCCTCCACTGACACACACCTTCTGAGGAGGTTGTCGACACCAAGTTTAAATAAATGGGGTTCATCCCATACAAATGACTTGGCATCAGACAAAAATTCCCGTTTTTGGTGGTGCGTTAGACCGTCCGGTATCAATCCGGTGGCTTTGTGGTTAGCCATGTCGGCGAACCACAGTCTAACTTGCACTCTAAAAAGTTTTTCATCAGGGAACTCCTCTTTTACCTCAAATTCATTCTTGGTCACCTCAACGTTTACCAAACGAGATAAGTGATCTGCTACCAAATTTTCGGATCCCTTTTTGTCACGAATTTCAAGATCAAATTCCTGTAACAAAAGGATCCACCTAATAAGCCTCTGCTTAGAATCAGGTTTGGTAAGCAGATACCTTATAGCGGTATGGTCAGTGTAAACGATGACTTTCGCACCAATCAAATAAGAACGAAACTTCTCCAACGCATACACTATGGCGAGCAACTCTTTTTCAGTTGTCGCATAATTAATTTGAGCCTCATTTAGCACCTTGCTCGCATAATGTATAGCGTGGAAAACCTTCGTTTTTCTTTGTCCCAAAACAGCCCCCACCGTATAATCGCTAGCATCGCACATTAATTCAAAATCCATTTTCCAGTTTGGTGCAACGATTATCGGTGAAGTTGTTAAACTATTTTTCAGAAAATTAAAAGCAAAAAGACATGACTCATCAAAGTCAAAAACCTTACCTTGGACAAGAAAGTTGCTCAACGGCTTCGCGACCTTTGCGAAGTCCTTGATGAATTTCCGGTAGAACCCGGCATGTCCAAGAAAGCTCCGTATTCCTTTGACATTCATCGGCGGTGGTAATTTCTCGATTAAGTCCACTTTAGCCTTATCAACTTCTAGGCCTTTTGAAGACACCTTGTGACCGAGCACAATTCCCTCTTTAACCATGAAGTTGCATTTCTCCCAGTTAAGAACCAGATTAGTTTCCACGCACCGCTCCAACACCGTATCCAGATTTTTCAAGCACAAATCAAACGATTGCCCAAAAACTGAGAAATCATCCATAAAGACCTCGATTGTCTTTTCGATCAAGTCCGCGAAGATAGCTTGCATACACCGCTGAAAAGTGGCCGGTGCATTACATAATCCAAACGGCATCCTTCTATAAGCAAAGATTCCGAACGGACATGTAAACGCAGTTTTTTCGTGATCATCCGGGTTAACAATGATTTGGTTATAACCCGAATAACCGTCCAAAAAACAATAAAATTCTTGACCGGAGAGACGTTCGAGCATTTGATCCATAAAAGGTAAAGGAAAATGATATTTTCTCGTAGCTTTGTTCAACCTATGATAGTCGATACACATCCTCCACCCGGTAACAGTCTTTGTTGGAATAAGCTCATTTTTGTCATTTCGAACCACCGTCATTCCACTTTTTTTTGGAACCACATGCACCGGACTAACCCATGGGCTGTCGGAAATAGGGTAAATCATTCCGGCGTCCAACATTTTCACCACTTCTTTTCTGACCACTTCTTTCATGATTGGATTAAGGCGGCGTTGAGGTTGAGCAACCGGTGTAAAATCCTCCTCCATAAAAATACGGTGCATGCAATATGACGGACTAATGCCTTTGAGATCGGACAATGTCCATCCCATTGCATCATGATTCTTTTTCAGCACTTGAATTAATCGGTTTTCCTCATTTTCAGACAAAATATTACTTATGATCACCGGTTTATTCCTCCTTCATCAAGGAAAGCATACTTCAAGTTGGAAGGTAACATTTTCAATTCAATTTTGGGTGGTTCATCATCATTAACTAATTTTTTTAGAATCTCCTCTTCATATTCCCATGGTTGCATTTCATCCAAAGCTTCAAGTTCTAATAAACACTCTTCTAAAGCTTGTTCTTCTTCAACCGAGAATATTTCCAAGGACTCATCTAAAGCTCTTTGTAACGGTTCAATGACATGAATTTGATTTTTCACCCCCGAACTTGCCTCTTCAGTTACATCAATTCGAAAACAATTACCCTTATCCTTCTTGTGCTTCATTGCATCATAAAGATTAAAACAAACCTCTTCATCTTGGACTCTCACTTTCATGAGACCATCGTCCATGTCAATTGCCATACGGGCAGTTTTCATGAAAGGCCTTCCAAGAATCAAAGGTGCATCCTCATCCTCATCCATTTCAATGACAACAAAATCAATTGGAAACAAAAATTTGTCCACCTTGACCAACACGTCTTCCGCTACACCGTGAGGACGGGTAGTGGATTTATCGGCGAGTTGCAAAGTCATTTGAGTGGACCTTAATTCCATATGGCCTAAGCGTCTCACAATCGATAATGGTATCAAGTTGATGCTAGAACCCAAATCAATCAACCCATTGCCCACATACATGTTTCCAATCGTAACCGGCAATGTAACTCTTCCCGGATCACATTCTTTCCGAGGGAGAGTCCGTTGAATGATTGCACTACAACTCGCATCCACCATAATAGTTTCTTGATCTGTGTATCTTTTCTTCTTCGTAAGGATGTCCTTCATGAATTTAGCGTATTTGGGCATTTGTTCCAAGGCCTCGGAAAATGGGATATTTATTTGTAACTGTTTAAAAATATCCATAAACCGAGTATAATGCCTTGCACTATCTTTCCTCGTAGGAGCATGTGGATAAGGTAAGTGTTGTATCGGAATATTACTCACCGGCTCTTTTCCTTTTTTCGTTCTTTTCACTTTTTCCTCATTATCAATTTTTCTCTCATTCTCTTTTTCTTCTCTCTCATTTTTTTCTATCTCTTTTTCAACACCCTCGACATTCTTTTCTACTTCTAATTCCTCACTCACATGTTCTTTTTCAACCACAACCTCCTCCTCCATTACTCTTTTACCCACATTCATGTCAATCTCACGTCCACTTCTTGTAATAATCGCTTTACAATCTTTCGGATTTGGAAGAGTAGTTGCCGTAAAGGGACCTTTTTGTTGATCGGCCAATTGTTTAGATAATTGCCCGACTTGTGTTTTGAGGTTCCTTATCGCAGCATCTGTATTCTTTTGATTAGACATGGATATTTGCATAAATTGTGTTAGAGTATCTTCCATCTTTGAATTTCCAACGGGAGCTTGCGAAGGTTGGGTGTAATTTTGGTAAGGTTGACGGTTTGATGGCCCGGCTTCTTGCGGTCTCCATGGTTGTTGATAACCTTGGTTACCACGTTGTTGGTAACCTTGGTTGCCTTGTTGATACGGAGGACGGGGTTGGTAACTTTGATTTCCCGCATAGTTCGCTTCCTCCACAACCGGAGGACAATAACCGGTCAAATGGTCACCTCTGCATAACTCACACACTAACACTTGCACCTTTTTACTTGAAGATTCATGCATCTCCTTGAATTGTTGAGGCAGCTTAGACATTTGTTTTGTTAACAGCTCAACCTGTTGTGATAACAATTTGTTTTGTGCAAGGATAGCGTCACTTGTTCCTAATTCCAACACACCCGGCGTTCGTTGAGCAGGTCCACGATTGTGACTACCTTGATGATCATTCAAGGCCATTTTATCAATGATAGCAGTGGCTTCCGCAGCAGTTTTGTTTAACAAAGACCCACCCGCAGTGGCATCCAACAAGGTTTTGTGTACTAGCTGCAGCCCATTTCTGAATATATGAATCTGTGACAATTCATCGAAACCATGGCCTTTGCACTTTCGTAACATTGATTTGAACCTCTCCCAAGCTTCGTTGAGAGATTCGTTAGCTCCTTGTGTGAATACAGCTATAGCGGTCTTCGCTTCCATGAACCGAGTGTGCGGAGAGAATCTTTCCAAAATTTTTTCTTCCAAAGCATTCCAATCAGTCATGATGGCAGTTGACTGATCAAGGTACCATTCCTTGGCCTTCCCAATGAGGGAATGCGGGAATAGTCTCTTGAACAGAGACTCCTCTTCTGCTTCCGGCGCACCCGTCGCTCCAGCGATTTCATAAAATTTTGTCAAATGGGTGAAAGGATCTTCATGATCCATACCCGTAAAGGGACTTTGGTATAACAGTTGGAGGATTCCGGTCTTCATCTCAGCATGACGACCGTTGTTTGCATGACGGGAGAACTGAGCATTATGCCTCGGACTGTTTGTACAAGGCCTAGAAGCAGGTGGTGGTGGTGGTGGATCTCCCTCCATAATTGGAAGTATGTGTGGAAATGGTGGTGGTGCAGATGTACTCTCCTCTTGTTCTCGCCTCTGTTTCGCTAGCTGCCTCCTTCTTCTAGTTCGGCTATTGATTCTACGAGCGGTTCTTTCAATCTCAGGATCGAAAAGAAGTTGGTCCGCCGGTAGTTTCCCTCGCATAAACTAAGTCTGCACACTAACAAACAGATTAACAAGTTCAAGATAAAGCGGTAACAGCTTACAATAACTCAACTATCGCAATGCTTGCAATATCAACTAACAATCCCCGGCAACGGCGCCAATTTGTCAGATTTATTTTCAGTGTGGGTTTTTGTTATCGTCTCCACAGGGATTGTCGGATATTTGATGCTAGCCGTTCAATAGTTGTGATATTCTAAGTTAAGGTTTTCAAAAGTTTCACTTGTTGTTATCATTCACTTGTAGCAAAGATTAATTAGGTCACAAAGATTTTTATAAAAGCATGTTAAGGTTAGGTTTCATCAATCCTATTCATGTATAAACAATTAATCAAGCATATGAACTCGGTTTCCAACCAATATAACCGCGTATCCTCCCGACTACGTTTATGTCTAAAGCGGAATCGTGAGTACCGTTGTTTAGACCGTTAGATGATGTCTCACGCTAACAATCTAAGCAGCGATCATTAAGATCAATACAATGCGAATAGCAAATCCCAAATCTATGTCTAGAGTTTGGTTTTTAAGAGATGAAATTGTTAGGTCAAGAGTTGTAAAGTCTATGTCTATAGCAAAACAATTCACAAATGGATCATTAAGAGAAAACAACATCATCTATATTGATCAAAGACTTTGTTCATATACAAGAGATCAATATCAATACATAAAAACAGAATCAACTACCTCTAACCTCAACATTGAGTGATTAGCTACCACTTCTCATGGTAGCTTGGATGACAAGTAAAGAGAGGAGATGAATGAGCATCCACAACGAATAATCGAGAATGGATGCAAAATCAGCTTCTCCAATGAAAATACAAGCTTTTCTGAACAAAATACTGTAAACACTTAATTCTAATGCAAAAATGAGCAAGATCCTGGTTCCAAAAAAATAACAATTCTATTTATACACCTTTCCAAACAGCATCATTCGCCCAGCGAAGCCTTTCATTCGCCTAGCGAATGCCCAAAAATATGGCACATTTAAGTGCCTCAGACTTAAATCGCCCCTCAGAATTATCGTGGGTTCGCTAGGCGAACCAAAACATTCGCTTCGCGAGCATTCGCTGCAACCTTCGCCCAGCGAAGCTTGGGTGTTTTCAAAATGGAAAGTTTCTGCCACCCTTCGCTGGCACATTCGCCCCGCGAGCATATCAGCGAGCATTCGCTGGCCTACTCGCCCAGCGAATTTACCCAGTTTTCCTACTGTAAGTTTTGCACACTTTCTGCCACCATTTCGCTGGCATGCTCGCTGACGTTCGCTAGGCGAACCTTCGCTGGCACCTTCGCCAACACTCGCCTAGCGAATACTGTTGTTGATTTCAATTCTTTGACAGCTTGCACTATTTCTTTGGGTCTTCAAACTTTGATCTTTTCACTCCTATTTCTGCACATTTAGCACACAAATTACAAGCACCACAAGTATATTTCAAATAATGCATAACAACATCAATTCACACTAAAATCAACCTATTCCACATGAAAAGTCATGAAAAATGCCAAATAACTCATACTTAAATATATCATGATTGACATCTAACAATTCTCTAAGTTCTTAATGACCAATTGGTTGGTCATTACGATGTGTGTCTCCTTGTCTATATGGGGACAATTAATAAGAATCAAATCCTTTACTTCTTTGGCTCAAACCGACTATTTGTGGTTATTCATACGCCTTAAATGTTATGTCATCATGTTAGAGTGCATTAATCTGAAATAAGATATGTTGATCCTAGGAGGGTCTACTTTGACATAACTCATTTAGGCTAACCCATCTCGTTCCTTCTCCTTGTATTGCTTAAAAACTGGGCAAACTCTGTTAAAACCGGGTTTGGATTTGACTTAAATTATCAAAATGTACAACAACCATCTATTTTGTGGGCATTGTTAAATCTGGGTTTGGATTCAACTTAAATTATCAAAATGTACAACCACCATATATTATCTGGGCGTTCATATTACAACTATTGTAGTGTGAATATATATTAAAAGATGTTTGAAGTACACTTTTAAAAACTTATTAAAACGCTATAAATAAATAGTATCTTTTATGTAATGACATTTTTTAATGATTCCTAAAATTGATAGAATTTTAAATTTATTTTAAATTCAATTTCCTTTTTAATAAGGATCATGGGGTAGTGTAGGTAATGAATGGTTGAGATTTATTATTATATTTCTAATTTTCATGAATTTTATTTAGAGTAATTTATTCAGTATTTTATTTTGTTTTTATGATAAAAAGAAGGGCCTAAGCCCAAAAAAGAGACTACACACCAATTAAGGGGAGATAATCCCCTTGGCATCATCATCTTTTTTTTTGAAAAGCAATATAATATAAAACCTGAATACTAGGTGTATTCAAACCTTACAAAAAATCCAACAGAGGAAATGAGATTCCAACCCAACACCAACCTAGCTAATCTCCAAGAGGATTCATACAAAAGGCTAGATAATAAGAGTTGGAATGAGAAATATTATTCAAAATAGACCACTTCCAAGCTAGAAATTTAATTTCCCACCAAATATCAGATATACTAATTGGAACAGAATTGAAAATCTAACTATTTCTAGCTTTCCAAATGCTCCAAGTCGTCGCAAACCATATCGAACCCAACCTTGACTTTTCAGAACTTCCTCTACCGTTACCACACCAATCGACAAAGAAAGACCAGCAGCACCCACCGAAGATCGAATTGATACCGCTCCACTGGCCTACGAGATGCCAAATTATTTCCGCCAAAGGACAAAGAAATAGTAGGTGAAGCATATCTTCTTCCTCCCTTTTGCATAACACACAAACATTCTCCAAAATCGGAACCCCTCGTTTCAACAGTTGATCCACCGTCACAATTCTATTCCATAACATTCTCCAACCAAATATTTTTATTTTCGCCGGAATCTTGATTTTCCGTAACAGAATAAAAGCTTCAGACTGGTCAGAATGAACCAAAAACTGCAGCCTATTATTCAACAAAAGCTTGTACACTTCTTTCACTTTGAAGTCCTATTTGTTCCCAATGTTCCATAAAACACAGTCAGACTGTTTCGAGTTCGGCACTGCAGTAGCAATTTTGGACCTTAGTTCTTGCTCTTTCTCCAATTCTGCCAGAGAAAGATTATTAGCTAACCCCAAGTTGCCCCAACGCCAAGCTTCATTTACGAAAGAGCCCAAAGAAGCCACCGAGTTGTTTTTGGATTTGCAGTTAACAAATAGACCTCTAAACTGGTTCGCCAAAGGAATATCGTTTAACCAATCCGCCATCCAAAAAGGTATCAAAATCCCATTTCCAAGTTTATATTTGATTATACCTGCAGAATAAAAACCATTGTTAGCAGTAACAGTCCCTATCTTGAGAAGGTCCTTCCACCAAAGGAAGCCGCACCCATCTCCTTTCCATCTTCCAACAAAATCTTGTTTTCAATAAAAGTGTATCTCCCTTTTAAAACCTCCTTCCATAAAGACCTCCTAATATCCAAAATTTTCCACTTCCACTTAGATAGGAGAGTAAGATTGAAATCCGCCAGATTGATAACTCCTAACCCGCCGTCGACCTTCGGTCTGCACACTACCTCCCAACTAACCCAGTGGATTTTTTATTTATTCTTGCATCCTCCCCATAGAAAACTCTTACGAATTTTATCTATATGATTCAAAACAGACACAAGAGCTTTATAAAAAGAGAGCCAAAAAATCGGAAGGCTTGACAAAATGGAATTGATCATTGTAACCCGGCCTGCCAAAGAGAGATGTCTGCCTCTCCAACTTGCCAACCTATTAGAAAATTTTTCTACAAAATAGTTCCAAGAGTTGATTCTACGAGGATTACACCCGATATTGATTCCCATAAAACGGAAAGAAGAAATATCAATTATGCAGGAGAGAAAATTCGAAGCAGCTTCCAGAAATTGAGTACTTACATTGATTCCCATAATCCTGCTCTTGTGGAAATTGACCTTCAACCCCGAAATGAGTTCGAATCCCCTTAGAATAGACTTTATGCTCCAAAGGTTCTTCCATCCTCCTTCTTCTATTATAAGCGTGTCGTCGGAAAACTGAACCATCTCAACTGAGGTGTTATCATCCACTCTAAAGCCTCTAAAATCACCGTTTCCCACCACCTTAAACATCAGTTGAGAAATACCTTCAACCACAAAACAAAAAGGAAGGTAGAAAGAGGATCTCCCTGCCTTAAACCACGCCCGGCTTCAAAGTCTTTCGTCGGACTTCCATTGAACAAAATTGAGAAGTGACATTTAAAGATGCAAGCTTCCATCCATCTTCTCCATTTCACTCCAAATCCCATAGTTTCCATTAGAAACGAAGGAAATTCCAATTGACACTATCGTACACCTTCTCTAAGTCAGCCTTGAAAACAAGCAATCTCTATTTTCCCAGGTCGCCATATCAACAATCTCGTTGGCTATAACTACCACGTCCAACAATTGCCTTCCAGGAACAAAAGCGTTTTGATTAGGCGAGATGATGCTGCCAATGACTCTCTTCAACCTGTTCGCCAAGATCTTCACCAGAATTTTATAAAGACTTTCCACTAAGCATATCGGTCTGTATTCCCCGAGAATGATTGGATTATCCACCTTTGGAATAAGAGTGATAAAAGAAGAAGTTATGGCTTTAGACAGGTAAGAGTGACTTTGAAAATCTCTTAAGTATCTCGAAATATCTTCCTTCATGAACGACCAACAGTTTTTGATAAACACAAAATTATAACCATTGTGGCCAGGACTCTTAGAACCGTCACAACTCCACACTGCCTCCTTGATTTTGAAATCAGAAAAAGGCTCTTCAAGAAGATCAGCATCATCCTTAGACAGAGCCTTAAAGCCGCATCCTGAAAGTAACGGTCTGTACTGCTCAATTTCAGAATATTTCTTCAAGAAATAACTCCTAACCTCCTCCTTAACTTCTTCCAGAGATTCCATCCTCCCTACATCTGAAGCCACGAATCCAATGTAATTCCTTCTAAGTCTTCCTTTTATCACATTGTGGTAAAACTTAGAGTTTTCATCTCCATCGATAATCCACTTCTTTCTAATTTTTTGCAAAATCATGTTCTCCCTTATTCGCCAATTTCTCCACATATGATTATAGGTGTTCGACCTTTGTTTAACTAACTCTGCCACTTCAGAGCTCTCACACGATTCTAACCTCTGGTCGCAATCGAAAATGGTTTCAACTCCTTGTTCAGCCTTGAGGTCATACTAGCCAAACACCCTGTTGTTCCACTCTTTAAGGTTATCTTCAAAAACTTAAACTTTTCCTTTAAAATGAAGTCGCTCTTGCCAGTAATATGCATCCACTTTCACTTTTTTCCATAAAAACAATGAACTCAGGTTTGTCAAATCAACTATTGTTGGTTTTGAAAGGCTTAAAACCCCAATTTACAGCCTTAAGTTGCACCCATATCGAACAGTGATCCGAAACGTCCCGCTTGCCAACCGTCTAATTTGATAAATCCCATTTGTTTACTATCCTATCATCCACAAAAAACCTGTCAAGTCTTCTCATAGAAGTTCCATCGCCGTTGTACCACGTAAACCTGCTACCTGATACGGGTAAATCCACCAGATTTGATTCTGCTATAAACTCCATGAAATCCTTTTGATCAATGCTCCTAAATCCTGAGTTCCTCCCCTTCATTTCAGAACTTTTGGACACCGCGTTAAAGTCGCCTCCAATTAACCAAAGGTCGTCATTCCATCTACTTTTAAGTTCAAGAAGATCTCTCCACAATAATCTCTTTGATCTGATGTCACAGACTGAATACACATTCACCAAGTAAAACACCTCGTTTTTCCACTCTACTTTGATTTCTAAATATCCTCTTCCATTGAAAAACATAGTAGCTTTAACATACAACTCTTTCCACATAGTGATGATGCCTCTATACCTGCCTAAAGCTCCACTAAAAGACCACCCTACCTCTCTATCATTCCACAAACTGTGAATACTGAAAGAATCCACCACCTTCAATTTAGATTCTTGGATGAAAAAGACATCAACATTACCTGTGGAAATTAGTTTTTAATTTCTTGATCTCTTTGCAAGATTCCCCCTCCTCTCATGTTCAGAGATCCGATTATCATTGTTGATCTTTATTAGACTCCATCTTTCCAAAGCATCTAGCTTTGTCTTGCATCTCCATATCTGAAAGCATTTTGGGATAATCTTTCTGTCCATCTACCTCTGTCACCCCAAGATTTGACATTGCCGTCCAAATTTTCCCACCAACATTGGTTTCCATCTGGTTCCAGAATTTGGCATTGCACATTCTCATGTCTGAGTCTGAAGTTGGTTCGCAACATAAAGTTGCTCCTGCTAAAAACCCACTTGAGTCCCTAGAGATAGGTAAAGTAACATCCTCTTGCTGAATTCGACGAGTACAATGTCCTCTCCTTAAAGGACCAAAGAAAGAAGATTGGGAGAATTGTTCAATTGGGTCCTTTGATAAGTTTGGGCCTTCAGATGAGACCATGCCCAAAAGTCTCTTAACCTTTTTCTTCCTATGTTTGGTTTTGCCCACCGATCCAATTACCTTCAGCACATTTCTCAATTTAACTTTTCTGACAACCTCTTTTTTCCTTTTATCCAACAGTACAGTCTCACCTTCCTTAATGTTCTGTCCTGTGTTGTTTGTCGAAAGCTCTTTAGCTGCCAGAGACAAGTCTCTATCAACCCTACCAGTAGTCTGTGAGCCTTCACACCTTGCTGCTTTGACCTCAATTAAAGTTGCATCAAAAACTGATTGAACCTCCCTATAGATAACATCAATATCTGTTGCATTATCATTACCTCTATGAGAAGACAATCCCCTCCCAGAAACTAGATTGTTTTTGGAAACTTCCTTCCTCCTTGTTGCATCTGAACTAAACTCCTCAGCACTACCCTCGTTAACTCGGTCTTGAACCTCGCAAAAACCTTCTTCTTCTAAATCATTTTCGTATGAGCTCTAATTATCCTCTGGCTCTGAAGATGATATTCCAACATCCTTCTTATTATTAACCATACTAGTTGATAAACGCAAAGGTCCATGAACATCTTCAGTCATCTTGATGCTGAACACCTCATTGTTAATCTGAATTTTGAAAATCTCATTCAACACCACATCACAATTTGTTCTTACCATGATATGATCCACATCCATACACTCTCCTTTTAGAGTGTTATCGTCAACACAGACATACTTTCCTACCGTTTTAGCCAGAAGTTCAAAAAATGAAAAATTCCAAGCGTGGCAAGGGATTCCATGACATCTCAACCAAGTAACCCTCTCCTTGTCCACGTCCCCCTCTTTCCATTTTCTTATCTCCGTAAACAACTGCTTCCACCATGGTTTTGCTTCCTTAATAAGATCGTTAATCTCCCCCTCCTCGCTCTCCTCCAAGAGACACAAATTTGCTCCAAGAGGAGTAACTTTAATTGAAAAATAACCTTCTAACTCAAAACTGGTTTGAATGTTATACGTCATACCTGGGTTACACACAACTCCTATGTAAGCCTTGTTGTATCTAAATATGTCCTCCTCAGACGGTTGGTATTTCAACAGAACTGGAATCTTTCACGGGTTAATCGTTGAAGTTTGCCCCGCATTGTTGATAACATCCACAAAAGATCTTCCATCTGTCCTTCCTCGGATTGCTCCTAGGTTCCTCTTTCCCACTGCCACTGAATCTTCTTTCCTTGAATCATAAACCCCTTTGTTCCTAGCTCCTCCTTTAGTGTCTGGTTGATTTCTTGAAAATCTTGGAATATTTGCATGTATCTTCACGTTATCGATGAAGATATTATCTAATTTGACTGCTAACACTATGTCGTCTTCCACTCCAGAAAGTCTTGCGAATCCAAAACATTTGCCAAGCTTATTCCTCTTAGGAGGAATAACCACTTTGATCGCCCTCCCAAAATCTCCAAATATCTTGAAGATTTCTTCTACTTTCACTCTATCAGGGATCTCCAAAAAGTAAAAAGATTGCATTCCTCTAGCTCCGTCTGGACATCCGCCGCCTACTGAGTGAGAATCCCACCTATTTTTCCTTACAAACTTGAAGCTCCATCTTTTTTCCTTTTGCCATTTCTCACCCCGGTGCATGAATCATCATCTAACAACTGCTTAATATGATTAAGAACAACATCATATAACACACTATTATTCTCAATGGCATCTTACATTTATTAGACCATCTGTACATTTGTTTGCTTCCCTATATGAGTGAAATGTGAATGCTTCTCATTCAAAGAAGTAATTTTGATGAAGACAAAAGTTCCAAAAGAAGTTTTTGAACCAAGCTAAAACATATGTACAAGTGAAGAAAATGAAGTATTTAGTGAATAGAATCGTATTCAAAGGTATTGGTTACAATTTACGCTATAAGTCATTTCAATCCTCAAGAAAATCATGTTTCACTTCATATACATTCTTCCTTCATTATCAATTATTTCCATGCATCAAAACATGTTTAAAATGTTGTTTTTAAGCTTTTTTTTAGCAAAAAGGTATTCGAATACAATAGATGGTATCTGAATATCAAGTGAACAAGCTTCATATTTTTCTAAATATTTAATATGATATTTGAATACCATATATGGTATCCGAATACCAAGTGTCAAACTTTTTTTTTCAAAGTAGTTATTGATGTGATGTTAGAATACCATATATTGTATCCGAATACGAACCTAAAAATATGTAAATTTTCAAAATCAAATTTGTTTCCAAACTTTGCATTGATTCATGGTTTGTTTAAATCTGAAGTAGCATTAAATCATATTTCAAATTTAAAATTCAAGTAATGCTCCATGAATTATTTATAAAAGGAAAATGCATCTCTTCACAACAATGATTCATGATGTATATAAGGTGCCTTTTCTAAGTTCAGATTTCACCTCTTTCCAACATTAAAAAATTCTCTTATCATTTCAAATATTTTATCAATTACTCATTCATTAAACTGTGTGCATTACTTTCAAATCATCCAAATTTTTCATAAATTATTTTGAGAACTTGATTGAATTGTAACTAGTGAAAGAGAAGATCCAAGGATAAAGTTTTGGACTCAATTCAAGACAATATTACTTTAAATTATTCTAAAAGTTTCTTGTGATTTTATTACCAGTGTCTGGTGATAGGTTATATGTAATAAGAGAGAGCAGTGTGCTTTCTCAAGATTGTTTGTAAAAATAAAGTGGTGTGCTTTCTTGAGTGTGTTAGAAGATGGTGAGAGAAGTCTTGGTATGAGGATTGTACAAATTTCTAACATAGTCAAATCTCTCATGGGATGTGAGGGGACTAGACGTAAATATTGCTCTTCTCTAGGTACATTATAGTAAATATTGCTCTTTTCACATATTATCATTGCGGAAAAGATCATGCATGGCGTTCATCATGTTGTTGAATTTGTTATTCTATTGAGTCCATTTGGCGCGCATGTGGTCTCTTCTCCTTTCTTGCTCTTGATCTTGGTTGTTGACAGAGCATAACAAAACTTTCATAAATTGATTTAGAGAAAGTATTTCTAAAGAGAGTAGTGCATCATATCTTTGCAAATGGTTGTCAAATATGCCTAAGTTTAATGTAATTACATGGAGTGCATACGACATTTCTAAATATTCATTCTATACCAAATTAAAGGATGATCGTAGCACTATGCAAAATAGTGAGGTTATGGTTGAGACTAAATCCATGTACTTTTCTAGTTCCAAAGATAACAATCCTATACTAACTTCTAGGGCATACTTTGGGGTCATTGAGGAGATTTTGGAGATTGACTATGTTTCTTTTAAAGTACCTTTATTTAAGTGCAAGTGTATTGAAAGTAACACTTGTGTAATAACCGATGAATTGGGATTCACACGGGTTGATATTCGCAAGGAAACTTATAAGAACGAACCTTTCATCATGGCAACCCAAGTAAAACAAGTTTTTTATGTCACTAATCCTTCTAACACTAGATGGTCAATTGTTCTTCAAGGTAAATATCTTCCCGATAGTACTGATGAAAATCAAGATTTTAACTATGAAACTCCTTGTTTAGAAACACATGTACGTCATACATATGAAGAAAATGATTTAGATGATGTGCATGTTATTCGTCGTGATCATGAAGAGGGGATATGGGAAAACTAGTAAGTAAATATTTTATATCCCTTTAAAATTTATAATTAATCATTTTAATCATTTTTAATTATTGTACTATATATTTAAATTTGTTGTTGATTAACCTAACTAGTTTCAAATGTTGTTCAAACTATAGGTGCTTAAGAACCAGTGACAAATCCTATTGGACAGCCAAACTTTCCATTTTGGTTATTGCTTTTGTTTCATAATCCTTTGTTTTAATTTTGATGTAAAATTATAAAGTGTCTGCCATTTTGGGTTTGCATTTGGTTTAATAAATGAATATTTGTGGTATAATGTTTTATATTGAGAAATTGGTAAAATGTACAATGTTTCTGTTTAAGGAATCTGCAAAATATTGTTCTATATTCAGGAATATGGTTCTGTAAACGGTTCATACAGGTGCAAATGACAGTGAAAAAAAAACTTATCCCCTCAGTGTTTACATAAAACTAAGGTAATAACATTGAGATATCACCTCGATTATACAAAACACCCAGTGTTAATATTGGGCGCACCATCCAGTTCTGAAAATAATAAAAATGCTGATGCTGGGGATCGAACCCACGACTTTTTAATTTCTAACATCGGTTTTAGAATCACGGAGGTGAAAAGTGATTGCCTTTCAGGTCACCATTCGTTACTTTGCATGTGAAGCCGTGGTTAAATGCATTTCGCGCCGAACGCTAGATGTGTTATTTGTAGTAGTGATTACCACCATATGAGGTTATTGAATGTTGGAACTCTAATGAAGTATCCTTGACGCCCTTTGAGGCTATTGAATGTTGAAACTTCAATGAAGTATCTATGTCGCCCCACGAGGCTATTAAATGTTAGACCTCCACTAAAGGACCATCGCAGCCTTTTCAAGCGATTTACTATTAGGGTCCTCTCCAAAGGGAACATTAATCCACCTTAGGGGCTTGACTATCTATCTCTCGCCAAGAAAGTTGTCTAAACCAAATCAAACCTAAAAAGGCTTCGTTATCACCTTAAGAGGTGTGTCATCATAAACTTATTAAGGTACCAATTAAGGTCACCATAGGAGGTAACCACTATTCTTTACTATTAGTGATCAAACAAACTTAAAAGAAATTAAATATATAGATGCAGAGCGTTGAACGCTCTACCTATCCCAAGGTGAGGACAACTAGTAGAACACAACCATCATGTCTGATAAATGTCTGACCTCAGCCTTTGCACTTGAACGACTTCTACCAAGTCTTATATGAGGAAAACTCCCTAGACCTCGCGCATGAGAGACTCTTCATTGAGAAAGTTTAAAATATTCATCGTAGGATCTCTATCTAAAAGTGTTAAAACACTTCGTTATTTCTAAGACCTCTTGCTTGAGGGATTGTGGACTTGGAAAATTTTACTAGGCCCTGTGGGGGATATCTCGAGTAACAAGGGAAAAAACAACTGCACCAACACTAGGGTACTCACACAAATGGGCATTCGGAGCACCTCAAAGATAAGTTTCGTATTAGGTATGTGCTTACCCGCTCCGACCCAACACTTTCCCTATTGATTCAACCAAGGTGAGGACAACTAGGAAGTAGCTACGTCTCCACGATTACAAGAAAGAATCTGGTATTCCCCCTCCCCTGCCTTGGCCCGAAAGAAGAGGAATTGCTCATCTTGACCTATAATTCAAGCCCAATTGAGCTCCTATAAATACCTCAGTCTTAGGACTGAAGAAATAACATGAAATTTCTTTAAGAATCATATACTACAAGCGAACTTTTAGTACTCCACAAAACCCTAAATTTCACACTGCCCGTAAGAAGGGATTATCCTAGCTGTACTTTTTTTTAGCTAGTATAGAATACGATTAATTTTAATATTTTATAAATCCACATAATTTAATAGAATAGAAAATAGTAAAATTTTACTATTTAGCGTTTAATCTTGTGTCATAGTTATAGCGCCACAAATTGAACCCACATAATTGTCACGGTGGGACATTCTGTAGAGGAAAAGCACATGCAGACAAAGGAGGCCTAAAAAATGTTGTGAATGAGAAAATATCAAGGAACAAGACAAATCACACTGCACTTTCTATGAGATATTGGATCGAACTCTAGTTTTAGCATGCCATCGAAGTTCGGTCACATGCTGTTGTCGAAGACCTACATGTTGTAGTCGAATTGTGTTCTAGTATGTAGGAGATCGAATTGGGCCTTGTGTTATGGATCCAATTGTTTAAGTTATCTTGTACTCTAAATTAGCTTGTAATGAGTAATTGTTAAAAAAATCCATTAGTTTAGTATGTTAGGTTTATTATAAATAGCATACTAGTCTCTCTTTGTGGAAATCCTTATTAGCTTGAGAGAGGTTAATTGTTGGTATTCACTTGTAATCTTTAAACCCTATTGAGAAAGTGAATAGAAAAAAAAGATTTAACTAATTCTCTATTCTTCTTTCTCTTTTCTCTTCCTTTGTGAACCCTAATAGGGTTTCGTATGTTTGTTCAAGTTTTCCCTTCTTTTCTACCCTTGTGGATTTCTTGGTGTTCAAGAAACCAAATATACTTTGTTATTCTGACACCCTAATTCACAAAAAATTGGTGTCGTGAGCATGGAGAAGATGCCTTCAATAAATTATGAGATTGAAAAGTTCACCGGCGTGAACGATTTCGGTCTGTGGCGCTTGAAGATGAAAGCCCTATTGGTTCAACAGGGTTGTTTGGAAGCGTTGAAGGAAGAGGCAGCCATTGATGCTGCATTAACGAAAAAAGAAAAGACGGCCATGATAGAGAAAGCCTACAACGCAATATTGTTGAGCCTTAGTGATAAGGTTCTTCGACATGTATCAAAGGAGACAACCTGTTAGGTGCAGATTTTACCTTAAAATGACCTATCTTTATTGGCACTTTTTTGACGCAAATCACATGGTTTCTTAGATTTTACTCTTGAATTGTTGTTGTTCTTCAAACATTGAGAATATACCTTTGGTGCTTGTAATATGTGTGTTATTGTGCAGGAAAAGGCATTAATTGATCAAAGTTGTAAGACACAAGAAATGATACAAGTTGCCAAAGAACAGAGGAAAACTTTAAGAAGTTCGCTTTGCAAACATGCCAGCGAAGGTTCGCTTTGCAAACTCTGGCAAAGTCCCCAGCGAATGGTCCCAGACTTGAACAGTAGAAAAAGGCACAAAAGTTCGCTTTGCCAAGTTAAAGGCGAGTGTTCGCTTTGCGAATAATCCTTCGCATTGCGAACTCATGAAGAAATTCTGTGGCGATTTAACTATGCAGAGGCACATCAGGTGCCCATTTTCATCATTCGCTTTGCGAGTAAAACGTTCACAGTGCGAACTTGTAAAATCTTGAATGTATTATATATGGATTTTTTACAATTTTGAGAAAAAGGGAAGTTAGATATTATTAGATAGATTTTTTTCAGCATAGAAATAGATCTCTCTTCATTTCAAGAATATTGGAGAGATAGAAACTAAAACCCCAAGGGGGAGAAGGTAAGATCTTCAATCTCTTGCTGGGTTTGGATGTAATCTTTTGATACCTTATGTATTTCTTCTAATCTATGTTTGTGAACTAGTTTTGATTCTCTATTGTCGATTGTCTTTGATTGCTTATTTGTGGGTGTTGACAAAACCTATTTCAAATCCTTGATCTTAGTTTATCATCTATCAATGAGTAAAACTTTTGGCATGGTTTTGTGAGTCGATATTCATTTGCATCTTAGCTTTTTAGCATTGTGTTGATTGTTAGTTTGAATAACTTCTAGTAATTAATGCAATAAAGACCGCGATGACGCTTGACGAACGGTATCGTGAGGGTGCGTGAGAATATTGAGGAATAACTTTGTTCACATCAATGGGGTAAATTAGTTGAATGCATGTAAAAAGGATTAATCATATGTACGTATTCTGATCATGGCTTTATATACGAACTGCTCATTAGTTTGATATGGATGTTATAGTAATATCTGCTGGATCTAGATGCCAAAAATGGATATAGGCTTAACATTCATGTAGGTAATAAATACTTTGTATTGATTAGTAATGTGCGAGAGCAATTATTGATCAGTACAAAATCACTCACAACATGCGAGGACCGAGAGGATATGTATGTCGTGAGTGATACATGATGGTATTAGACGAACAAGTGATTTATGTATAAAATGATTTGAAGAATGCATGTGTTATCAATTGATGAGATCCAATCCAACAAGGCTCCATTTATAATTCAGTCTTTACTTTATATTTTCCATCTTTACATTTTCTGCATTTAATTTTGGTTCCTCTTTTAAACCAAAACTTTTAAATCATAAGCTTAGAAACATAGCAACCGTCGAATGTCATTCTTTCCCTCGCACTGATCCCTGTGGATACAACAAAAATGGGTTACTTAAATTAGTTTTAGCTTGCTGCTATATTACAGTTTCAATAAAATGGCTCCGTTGTCGAGGATCGGTGTTTAGATATTGAATCGCATTGCGATAGTTTCTATATTTTTGAGCTTTATACATTTGTTTATATTGTATATATTTGTTTTCTTTTATGTTTTCTTTAGTGTGATCAAGAATGATGAGAACTCCTAGATTGGTTGCTATTTGTATAAAAGTATTCAATAAAGCTTCGACCGAGTCTGGTTGGTAAGATTTGAATGTATGCGAGGTAAATTGTACAGCTTTATAAAATGTTAGAATGATTTAAGAATTTTGTGCTTTGTGAAAATGTGTATTCTTGTTTCATTTTGCAACTTGTTCGAATGCTTGTTTAAATTAGGTCCAAAAGCCACAAATTGTGAGAAACCTCCATTGTTTACTATATGCTAGGATGACTGATAACTTTGTTTAATTCGTTTGATTCATGCTTTATCTTTTAATTATTGTGATTTTGTGGAAGCATTAGAAATGATCAAGGCATTTATTTATATTGAGCACAACCGTATCCAAAAGTATCTTACCCGTGAGCAGAGAGAATTCGTTAACCACCCTTTGAGCCGAAACAGTTTAGATCTCATTGTAGTGATGAACTTGGTTTATGTACATAATTTGAAAGTATAGTTCATCATTGAATTTTGTGAGGTTCTAAAAAATTTCTTCTTGAACCTTTGAACTTTGTTTTTATTGATTTTCTTGCCTTAAAAAGCAAGGAGCATTCACTTGAGGTTTGGTTGAATTCAAGTTGGGGAGAATGAAAAAGAAGAATGGTAGGTTACTATAAACAATTTGAAAATTTTCAAACAAGAATGAAAAGAAAAAGTGTGAATATGAATGTGAAAAACAAAACAAAAAGATTGCTTGTTTGAATGAGAAAAATAGATAATGAAATAATTGTGCAAAAGGAAGTTTGAGAAGGTTTGTGGTAAAGGAATGAAAATGGCGAATGAAGTTGAGATGTGTGAATACCTTGTATAGTGAATGTTTCTTTTTGCATCGGCAATTTCGATTCAATGGTCTTTAGAAATGTCCCTTTGTTGTGAACCCGACCAAGCTACAACCTTTAAAGTCCTTAGTGATCTTTTTGCTTCCATATTTTCATTTTTGATTGTTAGATGTTGTATGAATTGGATTGCTATTAGCATTGTTTGTCAGGTGAGTGTAATTTCCCCGCGGTTGCAAACACGTTAATTTCTTCATTCTGATTCTGAAGAGGAGTGTTAGAGTGATTCAAGTATGAAAACTTAGTTGTTCTTTGAACCATTCCATGATATTTGTTTAAGAACTTAATTCTTTGTCATTGTTCGATTCTATTGAGTGGTGAACGTTGCTTGTGCGCATTTTCAAGCTTGACTTTGGTTGAATCTTATGCTTGAGCAAGTCCTCTTGTTTTAATGAGGGGCATACTTTACTTGAGGGAAAGCAAAAATCTAGTTGGGGAGAGTTGTTAGGTGCAGATTTTACCTTATATTGAACTATCTTTCTTGGCACTTTTTCGGCGCAAATCACATGTTTTCTTAGACTTTACTCTTAAATTGTTGTTGTTCTTCAAAAATTGAGAATATACCTTTGGTGCTTGTAATATGTGTGTTATTGTGCATGAAAAGGCACTAATTGATCAAAGTTGTAAGATGCAAGAAATGATACAAGTTGCCAAAGAACAGAGAAAAACTTCAAGAAGTTCGCATTGCGAACATGCCAGCGAAGGTTCGCTTTGCGAACTCTGGCGAAGTCCCCAGCGAATAGTCCCAGACTTGGACAGTAGAAAAAGGCACTAAAGTTCGCTTTGCGAACTTGAAGGCGAGTGTTCACTTTACGAATAATCCTTCGCATTGCGAACTCATGAAGAAATTTTGTGGCGGTTTAACTATGCAGAGGCACATCAGATGCCCATTTTCATCATTCGCTTTGCGAGTAAAACGTTTGCAGTGCGAACTTGTAAAATCCTGAATGTATTATATATAGATTTTTCACACTTTTGAGAAAAAAGGAAGTTAGATATTATTATATAGATTTTTTTTAGCATAGAAATAGATCTCTCTTCATTTCAAGAATATTGGAGAGATAGAAACTAAAACCCCAAGGGGGAGAAGGTAAGATCTTCAATCTCTTGTTGGGTTTGGATGTAATCTTTTGATACCTTATGTATTTCTTCTAATCTATGTTTGTGAACAAGTTTTGATTCTCTATTGTTGATTGTCTTTGATTGCTTATTTGTGGGTCTTGACAAAACCTATTTCAAATCCTTGATCTTAGATTTTCATTTATCAATGAGTAAAACTTTTGACATGGTTTTGTGAGTTGATATTCATTTGCATCTTAGCTTTTTAGCATTATGTTGATTGTTAGTTTGAATAGCTTCTAGTAATTAATGCAATAAAGACCGCGATGATGCTTGACGAACAGTATCGTGAGGGTGCGTGAGAATATTGATGAATAACTTTGTTCACATCAATGGGGTAAATTAGTTGAATGCATGTAAAAAGGATTAATCATATATACATATTATGATCATGGCTTTATATACGAACTGCTCATTAGTTTGATATGGATGATATAGTAATATCTGTTGGATCTAGATGCCAGAAATGGATATAGGCTTAACATTCATGTAGGTAATAAATACTTTGTATTGATTGGTAATGTGCGAGAGTAATTATTGATCGGTACAAAATCACTCACAACATGCGGGGACCGAGAGGATTTGTATGTGGTGAGTGATACATGATGGTATTAGACGAACAAGTGATTTATGTATAAAATGATCTGAAGAATGCATGTGTTATAAATTGATGAGATCCAATCCAATAAGGCTCCGTTTATAATTCCGTCTTTAGTTTATATTTTCCATCTTTACATTTTCTGCATTTTATTTTGGATCCTCTTTTAAACGAAAACTTTTGAACCATAAGCTGAGAAACATAGAAACCGTCAAATGGCATTCTTTCCCTCGCATTGATCCCGGTGGATACGACAAAACTGGGTTACTTAAATTAGTTTTTGCTTGCTGCTATATTACAGTTTCAGCAAAATGGCGCCGTTGCCGGGGATCGGTGTTTAGATATTGAATCGCATTGCGATAGTTTCTATATTTTTGAGCTTTATACATTTGTTTATATTGTATATATTTTTTTTCTTTTATGTTTTCTTTAGTGTGATCAGGAATTATGAGAACTCCTAGATTAGTTGCTATTTGTATAAAAGTATTCAATGAAGCTTCGACCGAGTCTGGTTGGTAAGATTTGAATGTATGCGAGGTAAATTGTATAGCTTTATAAAATGTTAGAATGATTTAAGAATTTTGTGCTTTGTGAAAATGTGTATTCTTGTTTCATTTTGCAACTTGTTCGAATGCTTGTTTAACTTAGGTCCAAAAGCCACAAATTGTGAGAAACCTCCATTGTTTACTATATGCTAGGATGACTGATAACTTTGTTTAATTTGTTTGATTCATGCTTTATCTTTTAATTATTGTGATTTTGTGGAAGCATTAGAAATGATCAAGGCGTTTATTTATATTGAGCACAACCGTATCCAAAAGTATCTTACCCGTGAGCAGAGAGAATTCGTTAACCACCCTTTGAGCCGAAATAGTTTAGATCTCATTTTAGTGATGAACTTGATTTATATACATAATTTGAAAGTATAGTTCATCATTGAATTTTGTGAGGCTCTAAAAAATTTCTTCTTGAACCTTTGAACTTTGTTTTTATTGATCTCCTTGCCTTAAAAAGCGATGAGCATTCACTTGAGGTTTGGTTGAATTCAAGTTGGGGAGAATGAAAAAGAAGAATGGTAGGTTACTATAAACTTTTGAAAAATTTCAAACAAGAATGAAAAGAAAAAGTGTGAATATGAATGTGAAAAACAAAAGAAAAAGAATGCTTGTTTGAATGAGAAAAATAGATAATGAAATAATTGTGCAAAAGGAAGTTTGAGAAGGTTTGTGGTAAAGGAATGAAAATGGTGAATGAAGTCGAGATGTGTGAATACCTTGTATAGTGAATGTTTCTTTTTGCATCGGCAATTTCGATTCAATGGCCTTTAGAAATGTCCCTTTGTTGTGAACCCGACCAAGCTACAACCTTTAAAGTCCTTAGTGATCTTTTTGCTTCCATATTTTCATTTTTGATTGTTAGATGTTGTATGAATTGGATTGCTATTAGCATTGTTTGTCAGGTGAGTGTAATTTCCCCGCGGTTGCAAACACGTTAATTTCTTCATTCTGATTCTGAAGAGGAGTGTTAGAGTGATTCAAGTATGAAAACTTAGTTGTTCTTTGAACCATTCCATGATATTTGTTTAAGAACTTAATTCTTTGTCATTGTTCGATTCTATTGAGTGGTGAACGTTGCTTGTGCGCATTTTCAAGCTTGACTTTGGTTGAATCTTATGCTTGAGCAAGTCCTCTTGTTTTAATGAGGGGCATACTTTACTTGAGGGAAAGCAAAAACCTAGTTGGGGAGAGTTGTTAGGTGCAGATTTTACCTTAAATTGAACTATCTTTCTTGGCACTTTTTCGGCGCAAATCACATGTTTTCTTAGACTTTACTCTTAAATTGTTGTTGTTCTTCAAAAATTGAGAATATACCTTTGGTGCTTGTAATATGTGTGTTATTGTGCATGAAAAGGCACTAATTGATCAAAGTTGTAAGATGCAAGAAATGATACAAGTTGCCAAAGAACAGAGAAAAACTTCAAGAAGTTCGCATTGCGAACATGCCAGCGAAGGTTCGCTTTGCGAACTCTGGCGAAGTCCCCAGCGAATGGTCCCAGACTTGGACAGTAGAAAAAGGCACTAAAGTTCGCTTTGCGAACTTGAAGGCGAGTGTTCGCTTTACGAATAATCCTTCGCATTGCGAACTCATGAAGAAATTTTGTGGCGGTTTAACTATGCAGAGGCACATCAGGTGCCCATTTTCATCATTCACTTTGCGAGTAAAACGTTTGCAGTGCGAACTTGTAAAATCTTGAATGTATTATATATAGATTTTTCACACTTTTGAGAAAAAGGGAAGTTAGATATTATTATATAGATTTTTTTCAGCATAGAAATAGATCTCTCTTCATTTCAAGAATATTGGAGAGATAGAAACTAAAACCCCAAGGGGGAGAAGGTAAGATCTTCAATCTCTTGCTGGGTTTGGATGTAATCTTTTGATACCTTATGTATTTCTTCTAATCTATGTTTGTGAACTAGTTTTGATTCTCTATTTTCGATTATCTTTGATTGCTTATTTGTGGGTCTTGACTTTCATCTATCAATGAGTAAAACTTTTGACATGGTTTTGTGAAGAATGCATGTGTTATCAATTGATGAGATCCAATCCAACAAGGCTCCATTTATAATTCAGTCTTTACTTTATATTTTCCATCTTTACATTTTCTGCATTTAATTTTGGTTCCTCTTTTATACCAAAACTTTTGAACCATAAGCTTAGAAACATAGAAACTGTTGAATGACATTTTTTCCCTCGCACTGATCCCTGTGTGTAACGTGCAATTTTTGTCGGTGAAGGACCACCTTGTTGCATAATGGTTTTCTCCTCATCTCAATGAGGAGGAATGGGGTGTTACTTTCTGATTTCTTATTTATCCCGTGAAGCTGGAAGGGAAAGGGAAGCTATCTAAACCTAACCTTGCACGCGAATGTTTAATTGAACAAACGCTTAAAGATATTTGGGGAGTTCGGGGTTAGGTTATACAATGGGGAGTTGTCAATTACCCATCCTATATGTGGTCATCCACAGGTTGTTAGTTTTAGGTTCTGCTTTGTACTTGATGGTGTTTATCTGTTGGGGGTTGGGAAAGTTTCTTCTTTGCGAGATATGAGAGAGAGTTTTTGATGATTTTGGTGAGGTATTGGACCTCAGTTTTGATCAGTATGAAGGTACTGGTCCTATAGTTTTTGTTTGGTATGAAGGTACTGGACCTAGAGTTTTTGATTGGTATGCTCGCTAAGATTTCGTAATCTTATGCCTACGTATTCCCGTTTAAAGAAACAGGGAAATCAGAGCAATCATAGTTCCTCCTATTCTATGGGAGGAAAAAGATGATGTTTTGGTGTCTTGTTCAAAGCCCAAGATTGAAGCTAAAAGGTTGAGTATTTGTGTCTTGTTCAAAGCCCAAGATTGAAGTTAAAAGGTTTGACTGAGAGAAAACTTGTCATCTCTAAAGGGGAGACATTTTGTCTGTTTATCACTGTTGTTGGGTGACTGTTTATAAAGGAGGATTACTTTAACTGGGATATGAGAATCCAGCAATGCCATAATTTCCTTTATAGGGGATTTGTCCTAAAGGAGGAAACTTTAACTCAGTGTTGAGCAATGCCATTTTTCCTTAGGAATCTTTCATATTAAGAGAGGGACAGTGGCATGGATGTAAATAATCCAGAGGCTTTCCGCTTACTGCTATTAGATGAAAGAAGGAAGTTTACCAGGATAAGAGATGGATGACAACTTGGATTTCTTGAATCAACAAGTGTGCCACTTACAGCAGTTATCTGGGATTAAGGTTTATTTTGATTTTTCTATTTTGATATGTGATATTCAGAGAAATGTCTTCCTACAGAGAGATTTTGATTTCCTCTGAGGGGATGTGGATTTTTGTGTGCCTTGATCAAAGCCCAAGGTTGAAGCTAAGAGATTGATTGACTCCACTAGGGAAGTCCTTATACAAAGCCTAAGAGGAGGCTGGAAAAGACTGACTCAACAAGAGAGTGTTTATATATGTCTTGTACAAAGCCCAAGATTGAGGCTAAAAGAGACAGACTCTTTTGGGGGTATCATTATACAAAGCCTAAGAGGAGACTAAAAGTTTGACTTTTCCGAGGAAAATATTTTGTCTGTCTTGTACAAAGCCCAAGATTGAGGCTAAAAGGGATTTTGACTCCGGTGGGGAGGGTTTGTATGTGTCTTGTACAAAGCCCAAGATTGAGGCTGAAAAGAAGACTGACTCTGTGGGAAAAAAATCTTTATCTGTCTTGTACAAAGCCCAAGATTGAGGCTAAAATGTGACTGACTTAACTGAGGATTTTTAGGTGTCTTGTACAAAGCCCAAGATTGAGGCTGAAAGAAGTTTAACTCTGCTGGAGAGTATTATCTGTCTTGTACAAAGCCCAAGAATGAGGCGGGAAAAAAAAGTTTAACTCAACAAGAGAGTACGAAAAAGGGTGATTGACTTAACAAGAGAGTCTGAAAAGGTTAGCTCAGTTGGGGAAAATCATTGTAGAAAGCCCAAGAGGGGGCTGACTATGCTGAGGAAATGAGGGATCATTATACAAAGCCTAAGAGGAGGCTAGCTTCTGCTGAGGATTATTGAGATCCAGAGGCATGTCCAAATGGGGAATCAACTCTTGCTGAGGGTTTACAGAAGAGTTGAGATATCAGATACCCTGAGGTTCTGATTTAGGATAGTGTTATACTGATGATAAGCTGACCCTGGCTTGGGGAAACTTAAGTTGAGAGTTTAAAGATTGAGCTTTGAAAACCTATAGAGGATTCTACTCTACTGGAGGTTGGTTGAATGACCAGGGTTTTTCCTGTGTTTATAGGGAACTTGAGACTGTCTTTGAGATCCAAGAGGGGATTAGACTGTCCAAGTCTACTTGTATGGAAGAGTTTATCTTTGTATGATGCCCAAGAGGAGGCTAGTGTTTTGAGGGATGAGAATCAACCCTAAATTGGTCTGAGGTTTTGACTCTGGAAAGACTGCTCTAGCAAAGGATGACTAAGTTCTGGCCTATACCTTTAAGAGGTCTTCAAGGTCCTTGTACTAAGCCCAAGAGAAGGAATGAGAACTTCTAAGAAGCTGGAAGGTCCTTGTACATATCCCAAGAGGAGGCAGGGATGCTTTTAGGAAGCCTGTGGGTCCAAACTTAAGAAGATTTCAAGAAAATTTTCACCGGGAATAATCTTTTCTTTAGTGAACAGTTTTAGGGTTTGAAGAAATTCAAGAGAGGTTTCACCAGGAATTAATCCTCTCTGGGGAAATGAACTTCTTTGACAATTTCTAATAGTGACAGTCTGAGAAAAGTTTCACCGGGAATAATGTCTCTCTGTTTGTTCCATATTGTTTAAGCCCAAGAGAAGGCAAGAATGTATTTGGAAATTCCTATGGGGAACTAGTTTTGACTGTATTTAAGAGTGACCAACTGGCTTTACCTAATTCTAGACTTAGTTTCCAAGGAAAACTCTAAGCAGATATACAAGTATATATACAGTTGATATATGACAAGTATTTAAAAGGATATGAAAGAAGGACTTACAGGTGAGCAAGCTTCCAGCAATATATATATATATATATATATATATATATATGAAGGTATGTAAACAAAGCTGATAAAAACTTACAGGCGAGCAAGCTTCCATTGTAACAACTGAATGGTTAGTTGTTCAAGAAATTAAAGAAAGTTTTAATAACAACTATGGAGTTGAACCTAAATCAAAAGGGAAGGTTATTTTTGAAAAGATTGGGGCTTATACTTAAGGAGAGACCCAGATGAAAAATAGTAATCGTACCGTTGATTTGTAAACTGTATTGGGGCTTATACAATGATTGAGGCCCAAAGAGGTTTTCTGTACAAAGGGATGGGTCTTACAACTCAAGGAGAGGCAAAAAAGTTTGAAAAAAGAAAAGAAATGGGACTTACAACACAAGGGTAGGCCAAGATGGTTTCTTTTAAAAGGCAACGACCGCGCCGAGATTTTAAAATCGCAGTGGGACTTATACAATGACTGAGGCCCAAAAAGGTTTTTATTTACAAAGGGGTGGGACTTACACTCTATCAAGAGGCCCAAAGATGTTTGAAAAGATTTGTTAGGGTGATAATGATCAAAACCCTAATTTTTGGTTTTTAAATGTATTTTAATTGAATAAAAATTCAATTAAAATAATCAAACATGTGAAAAAATGTTATGATATTGGATTTATATTTGGAAAATCATGTTTAATTCATGGGATGATTTAAAAATCATTTGAATTTTGCAAAATCAAGAGAAAGAAATATTTTTAAATGTTTTTAAACAAATAAAAAATAATTCTTTACAAAAATACCAAATATGTGAAATAAATAATACTTTTGTGAAATTTAATGGAATAAAATATTTTAACATTTTTGTGAATTTTCAAAAAAAGAATCAATAAAAAATAATTAAAATTGAGAGAGAAATTAATTTTTGAATTAATTAATAAAAACATGAAAATATTGAAAAATAGCAAAAAATAAGAGAAAAGCAAAAAAGGTCTGGGTGGGGTTTGAACGCATGACCTCCTATACAAACACATGCGCGCGCAACCACTGGGGTGGTGATACATCCGTGTATCAAAACCACCCCATAAATACAAAAGGGGTGCCAAGTTTTCTGGCCTGGCCAAGGCAAGGCAAGGCAAGTTTTGGCAATTTACGTGAAGCCTCTAACTTTCTCATTTCTCCATGGATTGGGACAAAATTTAGGTGCATCTGACCTTGAATTTCATGAGGATTCCAATGGTGGTCTTGGAATTTTCAAGAAGTGTCCCTATTTTAAAACTCAATAGTGGTTTCAAAATCGGCCTAGATTTGCATGTTCTATGCTATCTCATGGTACAAGCAAGAATTGCGTGACAAATTGGTTCAAACACAACATATACAACATGTATGAGATGTTTATGATCAATGGACATCAAAGGAATGCATAATTCAAAGAGTTCAAGTTGTCATGCACTTACCTCTTGGAGCTTTTTGTCTACCTGCCAAGTTTCTTGTGCCAAAAGTTATTTGATGTTTTGGACATTCTCAATTGATCCCTTAGAAGCTTTTAGGATGATTAAAACCAACTGGAATACTCAGGAACAAGTTTTAGCTCTTTCTTGCAAAAGGGGCAAAAGTGACCAATATGGAAACTCTCTCAAATGTTGTTCCAGATGAGGGGAACCATTTGGGACAGTTTGAGGATGATATTTGGAGTGTGTTTGAGGCTTTGTTTGGTTTTGGAAGTGATGAATCAAGGCATGGCTTGAAAAAAGCACAAAAGTTAATTTTTGAGGTTTTGGAGGTGGACTTTTTGATTTTGGTGTTTCAGGTCACAAGTGAGTGATTGGACAACTTAGATATAACATATTGGATGTGTTTGGATCATGAGCTGTGGTGGAATTGCTCTCTATCTTAAAAAATCATTGATAACTTGCAAAAGAAGGCATTTTGGCCTAAAGAAAGAGATTTTTAAGAAAGCAAGTGTTGTAGTGCTTTGGTGTACTCAAACTGAGCATAAATGAGCCCTATTTATAGTAGAGCAAGTTTGTTTTAGCATCAATAGTGGATGGCAGCTGCAGCAGACCTTTGGCCAATGTTGAGCAAAAAGAATCTCAAGTCTCCTCTAGCCATTGACTTGAGGTTAGGGCACAGGCCTATGGTCCTTTGATTCAGAGCTTATTCTAGACTCATTCAGTTAGGAATGTGTCAGTTCATGCCACCTTGGTGCATCTATTGAATGCTTGGAAAGAAAATTGGAGTCTTGGCACCTTTTTAGCCTTTTTAGGTTTGTTATGGCTAAGTGTAGATTCTTGGACTTTGGAAGCTTGGGGATTAGATCATTCTCCTTTTGTTTTATCCTCAGATGTGTCCAAATGGATGACAAGGCTTGGAGTTGCTCAATTTTGTTAAATCGAGCAAAACACCAAATTCTGCCTTGCCTAGGACAGTTGGAAATGGTGATTTTGAGGGATTCATATCTCCCTACTCAGGTTGAGTTATGAGAGGCTCTTGTGCTTTTTAGAAATCCATCATATGATACAAGTCATGTGTGATCATAGTTTGTTTTGAAATTATTTGGATCCAACTGAAAAAACCTCATGAACATTGATGTTCAAGGCTGGTAACTTAGGCAGATTTTCACTAAGTGTTGGAAAAAAGTGTCATTTTCATGTTTTTATCATTTTGATCACTCCATAACTCAAAATCCATGAGGAATTGGAGTCTGAGATTGTTGAAGCTTTTGTAGAGTGTATCAAGACCTACAAATCCAGCTTTGGATCACCTAAAATGGTTGCTTGGATCTCAAGTTATCACTACAAGAAAACTGTGTAATAGCGTCGGCCAAAAGCCCTCGCTAACAGGCTAAAAACCGACGCTAAGTCGTGTTAGCGACGGTTTAGCGTCGGTGTCCGGGCGGACATCTTAAATATTGTAGCAAAACATAATCACGAGCCGTCGCTAATGTAGAGTCGGCTTTTGTGACGCTAGTGTAACGGTAAAATACTCAAACCGACGTTAGTTCATAATTTTTTTTATAAGTAGCGATGGCTGTTGTTGACATAAGGTTCACATAGTGGCGGTTTAAAGCGACACTTAAACAATCTTATTATTGCATTAGCGTCGGTTCTGGGCGACACTATTGTCAAACTATGACCATGTAGCGTCGGTTTTTAGAGACAGTAGTTGGGGTTTTTTAACATTACTACGCTAAAACCGTCGCTACCTATCCAATATCGTATATTTTAGCGTCATATATAACCGACGCTATAATTTTATTTAATTTTTTAAATTTAATTTAGCGCCGGTTTCAGCCGCCGCTAATCTTTTTTTGGTTTTCCGTAGCATTCGTTTATTTAGATTTATTCCTGTTTAAAATCAAATTTATTTGCTACATTAAATTTACTGACCCTATTCTTAATTTCAAACTATTTATTGATATATTATCACATCAAAATTCCAACACAAAATAACAAACTTGTATAAATCCATTAGCTACATTAATTAAGATGTCAAAGTTACATCAAAATATTGATACTATATTAAACTTGTGCCAATCCACAATATTGCAACATAAAGATGTCAAAGACCAACACAATATCAAATTTGTCAAAACCCACAATAATTTGAACAAGTCCCAAAACAAAGAAAAAGAGAATGCATATGATGACTCAACATCAATCACTCATATCTTCTAGATCCAATGACTGCTCATCAGAGTCATCATCATAATGGCCATGAGTATTAGGATAGACACTAGAAGCAGGAGCAGTGGAAGGACCCGCCTGACTCGCCTTCCAAGCAAACATCTCTTTTTGAAATTCTTGAAATTTCCTTTTCAAATCTTCTGTCTCCGCCATAGCTCTGTCTGCACGTGCATTAGCTGATGCAGCCTCTTCACGTGGTATAGGAGCCTCAGCTCTAGCCGCCTCAATCGCTTGGCTCTCCGCCTCTCTATTCTGGTTTAAAACTGTCACTTGTGTCAAATAAGACACACCATATCGTATGTTAACCGCCATTCGGGCAGTTCATTACAACGGTCGCGCGACTTACCGCCTGCAGCTTCTTTCCAAATTTGCAGCCTTTCTGACCCATCCACATTATTATCATTTTGAGTGGCTTCTGTCAGACGGTTCAGATAATCTTTCTGTAAAACATAAGACACATAAAATCAGCCCCATTTCAAGAATACTATAACAGACACTATAAAACAAACAACAGACAGAGTCCTGGCTTTATCTCATTATGATGTAGCCTCATTATCATTTTCATTATGTTCCAGTTATAATCAATAATATTCTCAATAAAGAATTTAAAGAGTTCATGAACCTGTTCCCAGCCATCATTATGTTCCCAGCCATCATTGAGACGGAATAGATAAAGCTGCTTAAGTTTTCTTGGAATAGAATTTAATTATTGCAGAGTTTAATTAAAACTATAAGCAGCGTTTAAATCCAGCATAATTGTGTTCAACCTAATTATTGCTTATATTATCATTTTCTGCTTATAGTTCAATGTGTGTTCAACCTGTTCTAAGTAAATCAAATACTGACTGGATATCTAAGTAAATCAAATCTGACAGAATTCAATGGTAACAATAGAACAATTTTTGGCACATTCATATAGACAGGATTTGCTTTGTAGGTTTTACTTTACCTGAGACAGATTTGCTTTGTAGGGTGTACTATTTTTCCGCTTATGTATTGACTGATAAGTATTGTTGAGTATTTACCTAATGAATAATGATTGATAATCATTATGTTCAAGTATTGCAGTTAGTGAAGTCTTTTACCTAATGACACAATGTGAATGCCTTTGTTTTCTACCATTCTGCACAGACCCAAAACCAACCCTGATTTCTTTTCAAATCAAACCGAACTAAATTAAATTTGACTAAGCTCAACTCATTTTCAACCTTGCTCATTATCTAATAGAATCTCACATCAAGGGAGGTTGGAAGCATTTAAATTCAAATTCTGATTAACTAACTGAGGAGAATAAATGCAATAAGATACGATCATAAAGTTTTATATGAACTGTTTATGTTCATTCATGCTCTGCTTTTTTTACATTCTCATCATATCCTTCTTTTGGTAATAATGTATCTGATGTTTCACTACAATTTTTTTTTTGCAGAATTGGACAGAAGTATGGAGCACTCAGAATCTTGTTTGTATTTCATGAAGTGCACCTTTCCCTGGGGGTTTCATTTCCCCTCTTGGTGAATGGCTGCTGTTTTAGTGTTTATGTATTACATTTGGTTGTAGACGATTGAGTGAATTTTTAGTGCACTCTATGAGTATATTTACCTTTCTATGACTCTCATCAGTGTCAATAAATATTAAGCGGAAAATTTGTTTAAATACATTTATTAATCTAATACATTTATTAATCTAATACATATCATTCAAATTCTTCTTGATTCTATTAGTCTAATACATATCATTTGTGTAAGCATTTCCATATTTTTGTGTTTATCCAAATGTCCTGACTTGATATTTTTTCCTTATGTTAGTCAATTAGAACTTTGTCCTATAATAATTGAATACCATCAAGTTTGACACAGTATCTCTATGGAGGTCATTTATCCTAAATTTTGTTTTCGGAAACTATATGTTTAGTTTACCTAGCAGATTTGGTGGCTTATTTTTTGTCTTCAAATTATTATATCTCTACCTTGTTAATTTGTAGATCTACCAAGGACTTTAAGTGTAACTGATGGCTTGCACAAAGATGGCAGCAGTGACATTGCTTTCTGCCAAGACCGGATGAGAAAGATAAATCGCAATATTGGCCAAAAGTTCAAAACAGGGAGGTATTCTTTCTGTCCCTAATCTATATTAGGTCTGTCATGCAAGGTATTCTTTATGTCCCTAATCTATATTAGGTCTATCCCTAATCTATATTGCTAATAATTTATATCAAATCACACAAAATACCTAGATTTATAAGCATCTTTCAATTGCACTGGATCATAGCAGAATTTTCTACCATTCTTAGTTGCAGTACCCTTTTGCAACAAACCAGAGCAGCTATTATATATATAATTTAAGAAGATTGAGAAAGGACTTACATGTGTTTTTTCTGCACGGCGGTCAACCCATTGCCCATTCTTCTTTTTGTGGGTGGCCATGAAGAGCTCGTCAGGATTAGGTGGTCGGTCTAACTTCTTCTCCTAAAAATAAAAACAACATATATATGGTTACAATGAATATCGGAGCAACA
This sequence comes from Lathyrus tuberosus, assembly GCA_022829125.1. Classification (NCBI taxonomy): domain Eukaryota; kingdom Viridiplantae; phylum Streptophyta; class Magnoliopsida; order Fabales; family Fabaceae; genus Lathyrus; species Lathyrus tuberosus. The sequence goes on along the minus strand of JALAZF010000341.1, from coordinate 6,552,385 downwards.
TTATAATGATCGATTATAATTACAATTACAATTACAATTAGAATATTGGCGTATATTATAATTACAATTAGAATACACACTAATTCTAGAGCAACATCATGATGAGCTCTATGTCCTGTGGTATGGACCGCCCCACCTGTAGTTGATGATCGATTAATCTTATTTTGTTCAGAGAGCTTTTTGAATTCTTCAGTTTCCCACCTCTTAAGAAGATACGCATAATCCTTTTCACCCATCCAAGGCGGCTTTGTCTCATTTCGCCTAATCTTACCAAATATATCAACTATCCTTTTACCTCAAGCTTTGTGAAACAAACCTTCCATTTTGCTGTCATCACACGGCTCCCACTTAACAAAATCCTGGCAAAAGAAATAGGATTAGTTTTGCATAATGAGGAAACTGATAATAACTTTGGAATAATATAAGGAGCATGAAGAAATTACGTCTTACTTTAAAAATTTTAAAGTATTCAGCTCTCTCCTTTGTTCTACCATCTCCTTTAAGCTCACTATACCGCATGAAATTTCCCTTATAATTTTTTATTAAAACTTTTCTAATAGCTGCAGCAACAATATCGCTTTTGGATAACCTACAAAACATAAATAAAAAAAAAATCAAACATAAAATGCTTCAGTAAATTTCTTACCCTTTTGGATAATATCTCTTTTGGATAATATCTCTATAAATATGAAAACCCTTCCAACTGAAATAGGTATAAAGTTATGGTCATAGCTGAAATTTACAACCCAGATTAGAGATTTAAACAAAAATGAACACATATACATGTCATGTTACAAAACTATACACATATGACCATTTTGAATTTCAAATAACTATCAACTTTCAAATGTATATGCAAACATTTGAAGATAAAATTACATGCACTACCAAAGGCATTGGCATTTCAATATTATTTAGTTTTAGTAAAAGGCATTTCATCAAGTTACAGAGAACAAATTGTTGTAATGATTATTTATAGTGAAGCGCATGCTCTGTGTGAATGTGTTTTTTTCTCAACCAAGCTCTGTGTTTCCCTCCCGCAGTGTTTTGTTTGTTATCCCAAAACATAAACCTAAATTTCTTACCCTTGGCCCACAATTCTAATCATTGGCCTTTTCCCACCAGAAAATGCTTGTTCCGCGGCCTGCTCTTCCTCATCATGAGTTGTTTGGTCCCTCTCCTCTTCCTCCACCGCTACCATGGTGTGATGGACAGCTGGACCTTACAAAACCTGTTGTGTCACTCCCGGGGTAGGAACTAATGTGTATTCCTCAAAAGACGGTGGTGATTCGGTTATCTGAACCGGTGGTGGTGTTGCGGTTGTATGAGGTCGTGCTGCTGCTACAGTTGTATGAGGCGGTGGTGGTGCTGAGGTTGTTTGAGATGGTGTTGGTGGTGTTGCAGTTGTATGAGGCGGTGGTGGTGCTGCGGTTGTATGAGGCGATGGTGGTGTTGCGGTTGTATGAATTGGTGGTGCTTGTATTCTTTGATGCGTGCTAGAAGTGGTGTTTTTGTTCTTTGTGTCATGCTTTATGAGAGATGTGATTTCATCCCCTTCATCCTACCCTTGGCGACATTAGCACATCTAGAAAGATTAGAGGAATAACCATCAGGCATTTTTAGTTCCTTAATCCATCTACAGACTAGTTTTGCCTCTTCGGGTGTCAACAAAAGTTTTGCCTTTGGCTTAGCCATCTTTCCATTAGGTAGAGGACGCAACTCTAAATCCCCACGTAAATAGTTAAGAGGTAAATCCAATCTTGCCTTCTCATTGTCCTTTGTTTTTGTAGGATCATTCATGACAGTGTTAAACACATTATCAAATACATTCTTCTCTATGTGCATCACATCAAGGTTATGCCTTAACAAGTTGTCTTTCCAGTATGGAAGATCCCAAAATATACTTCTTTTGATCCAATTATGATGTTTCCCATACCCTGTAAATTTGGTGGTCCAGTCACTATCTGTGACTTTTGAAAAATTACAGACAGCTTCCCAGAGATCATGGCCAGTAAACATATAAGGTGGTTTTTTTTCTTTATCTTATTTTTTGTAAATCTCTTTTTACTTTTTCTAAATGGATGATCCATTGGTAAAAACCGACGGTGACAATCGAACCAATATTGTTTTCCACCATATCTTAAGGTGAAAGCCTCTGTACTATCCATGCAATAAGGGCATGCTAATTTACCTTGTGTCCCCCATCCAGACAACATACCATATGCTGGAAAATCATTTATTGTCCACATTAAATGCGCTCTCATTACAAAATTCTGCTTCATAGAGATATCATATGTCACAATGCCATCTCTCCACAAACGCAGCAAATCATCAATCAAAGGTTGCAAATAGACATCTATTTTAGCTTTTGGGTTGTACGGTCCAGGTATAAGACAAGTCAAAAATAGGTATGGTTTGGTCATGCACATTTCGAGAGGGAGATTGTAGGGTGTGACTATTATCGGCCAACATGAATACGGAGAACTAGAGGCTTGAATGTAAGGTGTAAACCCATCATTACATAAACCCAATCTTACATTTCTGGGGTCACTAGCATAATCTAGATAAACTTCATCAAAGTGTTTCCATGCTTTTCCATCAAATGGGTGACGCAGAACATTTGGATTGCTTGTGTTCTCACGATGCCATCTCATTTGAGCTGCAGATTCCTTTGAAGCATAAAGTCGTTGTAACTTAGGAATGATTGGAAAATAGAAAATTCTATTCACTGCCACATCTTTGAATTTTCCCATTCCACTCTTTCGAGGAACATACCTAGCAGCCCGACAAACTCTACAATTAGTTAAAGTGCTATCTTCTTTATAATATAATAAGCATCCATTCACACAACAATCAATTTTCTCAACCTCCAATCCCAACTTAGACACCAACTTCTTCACTTGGTAATGATTTTTAGGTAAACATTGATTTGATGGACAAACATCAATTAGCATTTGAGTGAAAAAATCCATGGCCTTTTGAGGAACATGCCAATTAGACATGGCATCCAACAACTTAACTGAAATAGATAGTCTAGATTCATAAGCTCCCTCGTAAATGGGTTGGTTTGCAGAGGTCAATACATCATAAAATCGTTGAGCTTCTTCATGTGGTACCTCACCCTCACTAGCTGTTTCGTTTTCCATATTAGCATTCACATTGGGGACATTAACAAATTGCCTACTAGCATCATACACCATTTCATTCATTGCATCAAATTGTTCTTCATCACCCGCATTATCTCCACCAACATTTCCACCACTACTAGAATGACCATCAAAGTCTACATTCTGATTCTCTTCTCCATGATCAGTCCATGTGTAATAGTTGGGCAAAAAATTGCCTTTGTACAAGTGATGTCTAACCTCACTAGGTGTCTTCAGGGGAATGCAGACGTATTTTACACAAGGACACCTTATCCCTCCCTCATTTAAAAATTATGGCCGATTCATGGCTTTATTGACAAAATTTTCAACTCCACGAACAAATTCATCTTTTAAACCATACCTATTGGAGTTTACTCTATCATACATCCAACTTCGATCCATTTTCTACATGAAAAACAAACATGATTTTCTAAACAAACATAAGGAATTTATTTAGATTGAACTGTCTGTTTGTTTAATACTACATGAAATTGTGAAAGTTTGATAAAATTGTGGTTGTGGTTGGACCAGTAATAATTCAGATAAAGTAAGTATTATTTTCTTTCTTTACTATAACAAAACAGAGAAAAACAATTCAATTAGATCAAATTACAGAATTATGCATCAAAGCTATATAATATATAAGAATATTTAAAAATGCTTGAAAACCAAATCTGACAAATAATTAACAAGGCCATAATTATAAATAAACTATCCATAATTATGAAAATTCTTGAAAAGATGAATATGCATGAAAAAAGAAGAAATTGAGTTCACCTTGTGTTATGAATCTTGAAGAGGAGTTAGCTTCAATTTATCTAACAGAATTAAGCTATCATTAGTTGAAAAGATGAATATGCAATTCTGAGTTTGAAGGCGATCCTGAGTTGATGCACCCTGTTTGCAAAAACAATCTTATCAATTTCAATGTTATTTGATAAACAGAAAAATATGTATCAAGCTGTTGAGAAAATTGAGATTCTTATGAAGAAACTTTAAATGCAAGTCTCTTTGATAGATGCTAGTTCTGAATGTAATAGAAAGCTTAATTGAGAGTATTCAAAATACTTGGTATTCAAAAGACTTGGTTATCTTCAATGTTAAAACTGGATCAAATAAAAAATTGGTTTTTAAATAAGAACCGATTTAAAACCAAACATGATCAAATATAAAATTGGTTTTTAATAAGAAACGGTTTAAACCCAAACTTTCCAAATATAAATTGGTTTTGAAAACATAAAGTTGTTTAACATTGTATTTTTTTCCCTTTTAATCCACAATTCACTCACAACTCAACATCGTGTCATCTTTAAAAATACATTTCATGCTACATCCGAAATTTACTGCTGTCCACATTCAGTTTTTTCATCTCCTCCTCTGATTTCTTTTCTCTCTTTTTCTCATTTTCTCATTTCTTACCAGGGAGAAAATTAGAGAGAACAGAGAGAAGAGGGGGAACTTTGGACGAGGAAATCCTTGCGGAAGACCGAAACATTGTTCCCTCTCTTTCTCTATTTATTTTGCTCATTCCACCCAGGGTTCGGTCATTGGATATTTCTTTTGCTCATTCCACCCAGGGTTCGGTCATTGGCTGCCATGGCCAGTTTTGGAGGATCCATACAGAAGTGCAGGGCATGCGAAAAAATGGTTTATCTTATTGAGAAGCTAGTCGCAGATGGTCGTATATATCACAAGGCCTGCTTTCGATGCCACCATTGCCAGAGTACCCTCAAGGTATTAAGAAAATATATATATATATCTTGACATGTAAAATATATTATGAAACCATTGAGCGATGAAACTCACCGAATGATCCTACAAAATTTGATGATTTCTAATTCTATTTGCAATTGCAGCTAAGCAACTACTATTCTATCGACGGGGTGCTCTTTTGTAGACCGCACTATGATCAACTCTACAAGAGAACCGGAAGCCTGAAAAAAAGTTTTGAAGGTAAAATCGACTTGTAAACAGAAACAGAAACCGAAATTGTTCTGCACGAAAATTTTAGAGTTGGCTAACATTCTTTTGTTTCCTCTCATTCTCATTCGTCACAGGAACGCCCAAAATTTAGAAACCAGAAAGACCAACTGAGAATGAGGTGTGATATTTCTATAGCTTCTCTTGTCACATTTCATAGTAAGTTTAGTTTTAGTGATAGTTTGACATACTTGATTTTTGAATGACAGAACGCCAAAACAGTGGCAAATGCGTTTAGGGGGACAAAGGACATATGCATGTGTTGTAAAAAGACTGTGTATCCCACTGAGAAGGTATAACTGATAGAAATTTGCAGTTTGCAGTTAATTAATAATGTTTTACACTTTCTAGTTCTAATTACTAATGATTAATATGCTACTACTAATCAAAGGTCACCGTTAACGGGACTCCCTATCACAAAGGCTGCTTCAAATGTACCTATGGAGGTTGTACTATAAGCTCATCAAATTTTGTTACACATGACACAAAGCTCTACTGCAAACATCATCACATTAAACTTTTCAAAGAGAAAGGGAATTACAGTCAACATACCTATACTTATCTAACAAAAAAAATTCCAAAAAAACCATTTTTATCCAATGAAGACTATTTATCTGTCCACTACTGCAACATCTTGAAATATGACACATTTTCCTAATTCCTATACTACCAGTACAAGCTAAGGTAAGCAAGTTGAACATAACTTGCGTGGATCCAACGTGGCATAGATCAACTTGGACCAAAACCATTAAATATAATATTTATTTATTCAATTTACAACTTTCAATGTTGAAATCAGAGTATGATAGTTCTTGTCACTACTTTGACGAGAAAGATAACAAGAAGGAACATGTTAACAATGGTGTTTAATCCATCCTATACTTTTCGTTCCTCTCTTCCTATAAAACCAAACTTCCATTTCTTTCCCTACAACAATGCATTCACAATAATCCAGCGATATTGTATCTCAAGAACAAAAATCAACTCTCGATTTCTGGTACACACTCTTCTCAATCTTAATCGTAACCTAATTTTTCTTTCATTTTCCATTTTATTCATCTGTTTCTTCTTCCATGTTTCAGAATTTACAAACCATTACCAATATCTAAAACCAACATTTTCTTTAATTTCATCTTTTAAGCAATAATAAAATCAGACTTTTACACAAGCTAACTGAATTATAACAACACGATACTCCCATTTTCAAATTATGTGAACAATACATCACACCAAAAAGAAAGAAAAAAAACTCACAGACTCCAGAAATTTTTCTACAATATCGCCAAGAATGGCTGCAACTTCAGGATCTAACTTCTCCAACGGATCAACCTGATAATAAAAAAGAACTGTAAATATAGGACGAAAACATACCTAATTCATGAAAATGAACAATGTCAAGGTTCTAAATTATAATAAGATTATCAAAGCATCAAGTCATGACAACATTTAAGTAACATCATTTAAGCAAGGTAACTGAACTGCATCTCAAAGCATCAAGTCATGACAACATTTAACAACCTTCAAACTCTAAGCATTCAGCATTGGGCTTTAACTAATACATAATGAAATAAATAATAGTTAACTAATTGATTCATAAATGAGTTAACAATTTTTAATAGAACAATTAACAAAATCATCCAATCTCTAACCAACTTACATGAACCATTTAACAACTAGGCATCTTAAACTAATTGCATAACAGAATTTTGTTGCTCTAACTAATTGCCACCCCATGAGCTAAAAAAAAAATCACCACAAATCCAACATTCATTCAAAAAAATATCACAAGCAGCAATCCACACACACCAGAAACACACACTTCATATACACAACACAAAACTCGAGCGAGAAGAAAGACCATACACATTCATATAATTTAAGGCACACACATAGCAGTGAAAGAATCTGCACCAGGTTCAGATACGGTTTGCAGACAGCTGAGATTAACCCTAACCAACCAAACAAGTTTCCAATTCCTAACTGTCAGTTACAACTAATTAACACCTAACTAATTGTTTCAATTAATTAACACCTAACTAATTGTTAGCAAGTTAACTCAAACTAAAAGATGTTATAGGACATTACAAGTTTGCACCAAAACCTATCTAGTCCTAAGGAGGGGGACTATCAATTATAATACACAACAATATCTGCCTGGCGATAAAGAAAAAGCACATAAAATAAAAATAAAGAACTTACAGCAAATGAAAGCAGAAACACACCAAAGATGAAAGTTCACTGACGTGTTCTCTATTTTCTTCTTTGCAAATTGCACTAAATAGAAATAAGAACAAGGTAAGAAGAACACTTAGTGATAAAAACGTTTCCTTTTCAATTGATTGAGAGGCAAATATCTAAATAATTAATTGTGACAATACCTTAATTGAAATCGAAATCGAAACGGTTGAATAGAGATTGAACGAACTAAATCGAAATCAATTGCCCTTTCTTCGAATGTTCCTGGAGATTGTGAGAATCAAAATCGATTGCGAAGAACAAAAATAAAAATGGAAACGGTGGAATAGAGAGTGAACATTACCGATTTGGGATTTTGAGAAGCGGACGAGTATGATGCGATTGTGAAGCGGACGAGTATGATGATTGTGAAGCTGAAGTAGGATGATGATTGAGAAGCGAGTATGATGATATGAAGAGAAAATGAAGCGAGGATGATGAATGTTCCTGAAGAGAAATTGAGAAGCTGAAGCGAGTAAGATGTACCAAAATTGACTGAAACATTTATTTTATTATTTTTCATTTATACTTTATTTTATAAAATAAATTTAATTAATATAGTTTTAGTTAGTATTTATTTTTATTTGATTTTTTTCTTAATTTATAGTTTAAAATTATATATATTCTTATAAGTTTAAAATGATAAATAAATTTTAAATTTTATAAAATTAGTTTTTAGTAAAAATTTTATTTAATATTTTAAAAATTTATAATTTTATTTGAAGTTACTATATTAGCGTCGGTCACAACCGTCGTTACGGGTAAAAAACAAATAATTATATAACAAAATAAATAAAAAGGAGGCAAACAAAACTTGTGGGGGGAAACGAAATAATTTGGCACCAATATTAGCGTCGGTCACAACCGTCGCTACGGGTAAAAATAAATAATTATAGAACAAAATAAATAAAAAGGAAGGAAACAAAACTTGTGGGGGGAAACGAAATAATTTGGCACCAATATTAGCGTCGGTCACAATCGTCGCTATGGATAAAAACAAATAATTATATAACAAAATAAATAAAAAGGAGGCAAACAAAACTTGTTGGGGGAAACGAAACAATTTGGCACCAATATTAGCGTCGGTCATAACCGTCGCTACTGATAAAAACAAATAATTATATAACAAAATAAATAAAAAGGAAGGAAACAAAATTCATGCGGGAAAATTTACCTATGATAGCGTCGGTAAAAGCCGACGCTACCATTAATGTTCTAATTAAAAAATAAAACAAATGTTTTTCCTCATATAGCGTCGGTTTTGAGAGACACAATGGCACCGCTAACTCTGACGCTAAAAATTTGCAGCTAAAACATGTTTTTCTTGTAGTGTATGGTCCTTGGAAGTTGGTACCAAAACCACTTTTATTCCATAACTTAGAAAAATTTTGGTTTCTCATGGTTGCCCCTTTTGCAAGAAACCTCACTTTTATTGATTTTTCTTAATGAATGATGATCAATACCATACATTAACATTATTTTTGACTTAGGGGAACCATATTTGTGAAAAAATCCAAAAAGTCAAACTTGATTTTGTGCACAATTGACTTTTTTATCGGATGAAATCCAAATTGTGCGATCCTTTGTGAAATCAAGTCCTTGACCTAAATCAAACCTAATGGATGGATTTTATAGTTGTTATAGGGTGTATTGAATCATGTACCCTAATTGTGTTCCGTATGAAATTGAAACTTGTGAATCAAGATTCTTGGGTCAATCCATTGTTGAAAATGGATCAATGTGGTGTATTTGAGGCCCTCAAATCATGTCTTGAGGTCTTGGCACATACTTTGCTCCAAAAGTCAACTTAGGGGTGAATTAGGTCAAGAAACCCTAACTCCTGATTTTTGATGAACGCTTCCCCTGAGGCTAAATTGACTTGATGATTGGGTTCATGAGGTCCCTTGGAGTATCTTGGGTTATGCTTTGAAGCATTAACTCATGCCCAGATGAAAATTTCCATCTGGAGGCCTCAGTCGACCAAAACCCTAATTTGGTGACACTGGCGATCTTGAGGCTTGATCCACTTGGAATGTTGCAACTTTGTGCTTGATTCTTGATGTGGGAGTCCTCTTGATACTTTATAGGTGTTTGAGAGGTTAGAAAAGTTGAAGATCATGTCATTTCTTAATTGATCCTTTGTCTAAGTGCTCTGAGAGGGCTTGCAACCCTAAGTCTTGGTTGTGGTGAATGCTCACTCATCTTTGGGGAGATTGACGAGGCATGATGGTTCATCCATATTGTGGTGATGAATCTTACACAATGATGGGAAATATTGGTGGTCAAAATTTGGGGTATGACAGATGCCCCTATTTAATCTTCTTGGACTCGAAGGTGTGAATGACGAAGGTATTCGGGCATTCGGGGTGCAAGAGGATTAAATATCGGAATACCAGAAATTTTGATGGTGATTATGAATGGCAGTTTGCTCATCCTCCTACTTTTGCTAAGCAATAATGCTTAGAAAAGGGTGAAACTTCCCCTCGATCCTGGTCTTCATCCAAGGAACTGGTCTAAGTTTCTTAAATAAACTTCCCCTCGATCCGGGTCTTCAGCCACGGAACTGGCTTCAGTTTCTGATATAAACTTCCCTTCGATCTGGGTCTTCAGCCACGAAAATGGTCTCAGTTTCTTTTATCAATAAACTTCCCCTCGATCCTAGTCTTCAGCCAAGGAACTGGTCTCAGTTTTTTTTCGTTTAGTTCCTTCCTTGACAAGGGACGCTATGTGTAGTGGTTTTCATCAAACTTCTCGCCGAATTTTTCTGGGGAGATGCCATTTAATGGGAAAAAGTTTTGATGTCAGACTTGCTGGGGAAACCCATTCGTCTGAACTGTAGAGGTGTTCAAACTTCTCTGTTAGAGACGCCATTTGTTGACTCTACTGAGGAAAACGAGTCTCTTGAGAGGCTGTTTCCTGCTTGGGGATATTACATTATACTTTTCTTCGAGATCTTCTCGGAGAAATGCCATGTGATGTAATCCAATTTTGAGGTGCTGATGTCTTTATTAACATTGACTTTCTGGAGAGAAAAACCAATGTGTTGCTGAGAGTCTTTAGTTGCGAGGCTTTCTCTGGGGATTTTCCTTAATCCGGGAAAGCAAGAACGTCATCTTCAATAGTAAAGAGTGACGTTTGTCGAATATCTTATTATCTTTCAGAGATTCAAGTTATCAAAGTGGTCGAGGACCGTCTCCAATCCAGAAATAAACTAGGGAGAAACTGCTCAGATGCGGTATTTCCTAACAAGTAAAGGATTGACAATTCGATTGAGAGGACTTTTATCACTTGGGGATAAGACCGACTAGAGTGATAATGATGCAATATGAATATGAATGTGAATCAATAATGCATGATGTATGTATGTTTATGCTGACAAAACTGACGCGACATACAGACTAATAGATGAATACGGCTGGATACTCGGCCATGGTGGGGGACAAAAAGTATCGATGTTCCAAGATAGCAATCCTGCCTTGCTTAGGAGAAACGGTCCTCATGGGGGGAAAGAGTTGTTCAATCGGTCTTAAGAGATACGTACTTTGCCGAGGATGCCAGATGAAACTTGGTCTCTAACACAGTTGATCCTTCATTCAGGCGTACTGGTTTAGAAGGAATGCTTTGATTCGGCACTTTGAGGTTCAACCACCTTTGGAGAAGCGATCGATGTTCTTTTTTGAAATTTAACAGTCAAAAGAAATTGCCATCTTTATTTTAAAAGCAGAAAATTTTTTGACAAGTAAATTCTTTTTTTTAATTTCAAAAATCGTTGATCATGTTAAAATGTCATTCAGTAAAGCTAAAACAAATGAGAATTACAAACAAAAGCACTAGGGCTCAAATTTTATTGATATGATGGAAATCAGCCAAACGCGTGATCCCAGAGAGTATTTACAAAGTTAGAAAAATGGTAATTTAAGGGAAAAGGGCTACATTGAAACATAACGACAGCTATTCTTCTACCAACTTCAAATTCTGGACATCCTGAGCTTCTGTCAAAGATGACCTTGACTGAAATTTTTTCTCTGATGTAGGGCATTACTGCTGAGAGATTTAACCTTGTCAGACGTAGTTACTTGCCATTAATCCCTAATTTTTGCCTGGATTATCTTTGAGATTTCCAATCCACCGGGATGATTTTTTTTCTTATGTCTCTAATTTTTGCCTGGACCGTCCTTTCGGGTTTTCAATCCACCAAGACTGTTTTTGTTGCTTAGGCGAAGTATTTCTTGACTACATCAACATTCGTGGGATAGGCAAATTCCTCTTCATCCATGGTTGTGAGTCTCAAAGCACCGCCTAAGAAGGCTTTCTTGTCCACATAGGGGCCGTCATAATTCGGAGCCCATTTGCCCCAGGAATCAGTGAGAAATGATTGTATCTTCTTGACCACGAGGTCCCCTTTTCTGAAGACGCGGGGTCAGACCTTTTTGTCAAACGCTTTCTTCATTCTTTGCTGATATAACTGACAGTGGCATATTACCGTTATTCGATTTTCTTCGATCAGGTTTAATTCGTCGTGTCGACTTTGACACCATTCAGCTTCTATTAGCTTAACTTCCATTAATACCCGGATTGATGGGATCTCTACTTCTATGGGGATGACTGCTTTCATGCCATATACTAGAGAGAAAGGGATTGCTCCTGTTGAAGTGTGGACAGATGTGCGATAACCATGAAGAGCAAAGGGTAACATTTCGTGCCCGTCTTTGTAGGTTACAACCATCTTTTGAATAATCTTCTTGATGTTTTTGTTAGCCGCTTCTACCGCTCCATTCATCTTTGGTCGGTAGGGAGATGAGTTATGGTGTTCGATCTTGAACTCAGCGCACAACTATTTCATCATCTTGTTGTTCAAGTTAGATCCGTTATCAGTAATGACCTGGCTTGGAACACCATAACGGCTGATGAGATTGTTTTTGATAAAGCGGACCACGACTTGTCGGGTTACATTGGTGTATGATGCTGCGTTGACCCACTTGGTGAAGTAGTCAATGGCTACCAGGATGAATCGATGTCTGTTCGAAGCATTGGGTTCGATCATGCCAATAATTTCCCCATATGGAAAAAGGCCATGGGGAAGAGAGAACTTTGAGATGCGTTGGTGGTACTTTGATTTTGTCTGAGTATGTTTGACACTTGTGACATCTCCTTATCTATTTGCAGCAATCGGATTCCATGGTCAACTAGTAGTATCCTTCTCTTAGAGTTTTTCTCGCAATGTGTGTCCATTGGCATGAGTGCCAAAGAATCCTTCGTGAATCTCTTTCATCAGCAGGTTTGCTTCTTGTCTGTCTAAGCATCGGAGCAAAACCATTTCGAAGTTTCTCTTATAGAGTGTATCACCGCTCAGAAACAAGCTACCTGTTAATCTTCTGAGGGTCTTTTTATCTTTTCTGGATGCCCCAGGTGGGTACTCTTGTTTTTGAAGAAAGCATTTGATATCATGATACCAAGGTTTGTCGTCTATGACTGCTTCAATCACGAAGACGTAAGCGGGCCTTTCAAGGCGCATTATGTCGATCTTAGGTATGTCGTTCCATTGGCATACACTAATCATGGAAGAGAGAGTGGCTAATGCACCAGCCATGTGATTCTCTTCACGAGGGATGTGATGGAACTCGATTCTGTTGAAGAATGGTAACAACCTTCTCGCATAGTCTTTGTAAGGAAACAGTCCTGATTGGTATGTGTTCCAATCTCCTTTGATCTGATTGATAACCAGGGCTGAGTCTCCATACACATCCAAGTTCTTAATTCTCAAGTCAATTGCTTCTACGAGACCCATGATACAAACTTCATATTCGGCCTCATTGTTTGTGTATTTGAATGTCAATCTGGAAATGAAAGGAATATGGGTACCCTGAGGTGTTATGATGATTGCCCCAATTCTGTTTCCATAATTGTTGACAGCTCCGTCAAAGATTAGTCCCCATTGGGAACTTGGTTCTGGCCCTTCACTGGGTAGCGGTTCATCGCAATCTTTCATTTTCAAGTACATGATATCTTCGTCTAGGAAGTCAAACCCGACTGATTCTTGATTGTTAATCGGTTGATGAGCCAAATAATCAGCTAAAATACTTCCTTTGACGACTTTCTGAGTATGGTACTCAATGTTGCATTCTGATAACAACATCTGCCAACGGGCGATCCTTCCCGTGAGAGCAGTTTTTTCAAAGACATACTTGATCGTATCCATTTCGGAGATTAACCGAGTAGTGTGGCAAATCATATACTGGCGATGACGTTTGGCTGCCCAGGCCAGAGCACAACAAGTTTTCTCAAGCATATTATACCGAGTTTCATAGTCGGTAAACTTCTTGCTTAGATAGTAGAAGGCTGACTCTTTTCTTTTCGTTTCGTCTTGTTGGCCAAGTACACAACCCATTGAGTCTTCAAAGACTGTTAAGTAGATGATCATCAATCTTCCCTCTACTAGAGGTGATAGAATTGGTGGGTTCAACAGGTATTCTTTGATACTGTCCAAGGTGGTTTGGCAGTCTTCTGTCCATACGTAGTCCTGATTCTTTTTGAGTAATTTACAGATTGGCGCACATGTCGTGGTCATGAGGAATATAAATCTGGAAATGTAATTCAAACATCCCAGGAATCCTCTGACTTATTTTTCAGTCTTTGGAGAAGGCATTTCTTGAATGGCATTTACTTTGTCAGGATCAACCTCAATTCCTTTCAGGCTGACGATGAACCCTTGCAGTTTTCCTGAGCGAACACTGAATGTGCATCTGTTGGGATTCAAGTGGAGTTTGTATTTTCTCAGACGCTCGAATAGTTTTGACAGGTGGGTCATAGATTCCTCTTCTGTATTAGATTTGGCAATCATATCATCGACATACACTTTGATTTCTTTATGCATCATGTCATGAAACAGAGTTGTCATGGCCCTTTGATAGGTTGCCCCGACGTTCTTCAAACCGAACGACATTACCTTGTAACAATAGGTGCCCCATGGGGTGATGAACGAAGTTTTCTCCGTGTCTTCCGGCGCCATTTTGATTTGATTATAGCCCGAGAATCCATCCATGAAGGAGAATACTTTGAACTTTGTTGTACTGTCTACCAGCATGCCTATGTGCGGTAGGGGAAAGTCATCCTTTGAACTGGCTTTGTTCAGGTCCATGTAGTCTACACACATTCTGACTTTTCTGTCCTTTTTCGGAACTGGTACTATGTTGCCTAACCATTGAGGATACTCTGAGGTGGCGAGGAAGCCCGCGTCAATCTGTTTCTGTACTTCCTCTTTGATTTTGATGGCTATGTCTAGATAAGTTCGTCTCAATCTTTGTTTTACCGGCATACATTCTGATTTCAACGGTAGATGATGTTCCACGATGCTGATATCCAACCATGGCATGTCCTGGTAGGACCAAGCAAACACATCGGGAAACTCTTTAAGAAGTTTTATCATGTCTTTTTTGACAGTCGGACTGAGCAGTACCCCAATCTTGACTTCTTTTCACTCTTCTTGTGAACCCAATTTTACTGTTTCCAACGGCTCTTTGTGAGGTTCAATGGATCTTTCCTCTTGTCTGAGTAATCGGGAGATCTCTTCTGGAATTTCTGCGTCCTCTTCTTCTTCAGCTTCAAATACCGGGAATTCAAAATTGGGAGAAGTTAAAACAAGCAATCTGCATGACGTGATGATTTGTTTTTAGAAGAGATAGAGAGAAATGCAAGAGTGTGTGTAGTGTATTCTCTGAAAAATGCTTGTTTTTATTTTGAGTTGTTTTTTAGGATTACCATTTTCTAAAAAAGAGATAAGTGAAAATAGCAAAACGTTATTTATTTATGATTTTGTTGATTCTTGAAACTACAGACCTATAAAAAAAACTCGGTTGCTTTGGGCAAAGCGAAGAGGGACATTTACAGAAAGTGAGCCCTATAAAAAATATCCATTTCACCTGGGCAGGGTGAAAGGTCAAAACAAAGACGACAATTACTTAGACTTATGAACGACTTTCGGGACATCGATAGCAACCCATTGGCGGCGAACTCCTCGGTGAATCACAAAGTCTGGTACCTTCTTTCTTGGTTTTTCCTAAAAAATGACGTTGATTTCTGGCGGAGCAGGATCGTTGGAGTCTTCCTCACATTCAGAGTTATCGTAAACGAATTCTTCTATTGTATCTTCCTTAGTGTTTTTACTCTCAAGAGGATCTCCCCATCCAGTTGGCTGGATATCTTCGAGCCTGATACAAGAGCTTTCAGGAGCGGTGTATTTGACCAAGAAATCGTACTTGCCACTCGGCTGTCCTAAGGTGTCCCATACTTCTGTGGAACTGGAGGAGCCATCCTTCTCGATGATGTTGACCTCGAGAAAAGCATAGTTGATGAAATCTTGTCCTACAATCTTTGCAGATTCATCGCTGTGCTGGATATCTTCTGAATGCCCTGAGAATGATCCTAGGATTTGGTGGGGACGCAGGTATTCTTTTCAATAATGCTTAGCTGATATGTATCGTTGGGCTGACTCTTTTGTCCCAAAGTCTTATGGGTACGGCTTCCAGATAGGCAAGTCATCCAGGGGATCATAATAGTCATAGTCAAAGTTGTCTTTCATCAGAGTATCCTCCTCCAATGAGTTTGGCGGAGCACGACATCCTTCCGGATCACAATCTCCGTACATCATCTTGACATTTGATCTTGGTATATATCTCGGACTTTTGAGTGGGATAGCAAAATGGCGTATGTGCCTCTTCCTGAGACATATAACCGTCCTCGTTGAGATAATACTTCCACTCTTCATCTCTATCGAAGGAGTCACCCTCACTGATGGTATGTACTTCTTGAGACACTGAGTGAAGGAAGCCTCTACTGTGGAAAAAGTCCTGAATGGGACCAAAACTTTCATCATTATTAGCAGTCTGGGTACAGGTTGAGGAAAAACCAAGACCTTTCTTCGTCTTGTTAACAGTAGGAATGACAAGTTGTCCCCATCCTTTTGCGTTGTTACTTTTGATTACTTCGAGAGCATCTTTGTAGGAGGAAATCGACGTCCCTTTTTTAGGTCGATCCTTATTGCTTCCCGAGAGTGCATGGAATTGAGTCCCAATAACCTCCTCTGGTTTTATACAGGATGATGACGATAAATTGCTCACGATTAAGGCCTGCTCTCCGTATATTGTGACTAGCTTGTCATTCTTGACGAACTTTAGGTTTTTGTGAAGTGTCGAAGTGACTACCCCAGCCTCGTGTATCCAAGGTCTTCCTAATAAACAGTTGTATGCTGCCCGAATGTTCATGACCTGGAAAGTGACTTGGAAAGTGTGAGGATCAATAGTTATGGGAAGGTCGACTTCGCCAATAACTATTTTTCTAGATCCGTCAAAGGCTTTGGCGATGACCTCAATGCCTCTCATCGAAGATCATTGAAATGATAGTCGCATCAGAGTAGATTTTGGCATAACATTCAGAGCTGATCCGATATCTACTAGTACGCTGGCTAAATCATCGTCTTGGCAGTTGACTGTAATGTTAAGCGCCATGTTGTGATTTTTGCCTTCTTCTAGCAGTTCTTCATCACTGAATCCTAAATTGTTGCAAGAAGTGACGTTGGAGATGATGTTGTCAAATTGTCTTATCGTCACATCTTGTTCAATAAAGGCTTGCTCTAAGACTTTCTGTAGAGTTTCCCTGTGAGCTTCGGAACTGAGCAAGAGAGATAGCACAGAGATTCTCGATGGAGTTTGAAATAATTGGTCTACAATGTTGTACTCGCTCTTCTGGATGAGCTTCAGCATTTCATTGTTATTCTATGAAAGGTCGGGATTACTGGATTGCCCAACTGGTTGATTGGGAACTTCTGCTTCAGGTTCCTTTTCTTTGGCGGGCTCTCCAACTCCTCGGTTGAAGATCCGACCGCTCTGTGTCACTCGACTGATATCAGCAATGTTCACGACGGAGGGTAATGGAGTTTCCTTTCCATTTTCAATTTTTGTTGCACCGTACTTGTAAGGGATAGCCTTATCAGATTTTTACGGTATTGGTCCCAGCAGATAGATAACCACAGGAGCCCTTTAATTTTTCTGACCATCGTAGCCGGCCTTAATTGGTTCGAGGTTGAGAATCTTTCTACTATCAAGAGGAACTCTTGATTCATGTAGTAGAGGAATAATGGCACATACGTCTTTGGTCATTTCATGTTTAAAGATTAAGAAAATGTCTTTGCTTTGATCAGGAAGATAGTCGGGTACCCCATGGGTTGACCCAGAACTTGAACATGGTCGAATCTCTTTTCTGTCCAACTGATTTTGCAGAGCTGACCGTTCTAGGTAGCATCCTTGGTTGTTCTCTGAGCAAACTCTACCGCGCTCATAGTTGTGTGGTGGCACCCGGCCATGTCCTCTTTGTATGCAGTGTAACTTCACTAGAACTATTTCCATCGAGCGAACATCCTGACTTTGATGCCTAGTAGGATTCCTGTCAGTCATACTGATATGTTGTGTGTCTTCATCTAAGTAGATCGGAAGCCACCAGTGGTTCAATAAGTGTTGAAGTGTTCTTTGGACAAGTACACATCCTTGGTCGTCTTCAAGACAAACTTTACAGTTCTGATAATCATGTGAAGCCAGAAAACCGAGCCTGACCTGCTTAGCGTGGAATTCTACTAGGCTGGTATTCATCAAGCGAATATTAAAGATTTGAATCATATTAACTTGATGGCTACGTCTATCACGGTAATCTTTTATCTATCCAAGATCCATCTGACGCTAGAGGTCCTCTTGTATAAAAGAGCATCCCTGATTGTTTATTGAGCAATCGGACATGAATTGTAATCGTGCCATGGCAGATCATGATGTTGGCTTTGCCTTGAATGCATTGCCACCAAGTTTACATTCATCACCAGAATGTTGTGGTTCTGAACAATGTTGGGATTCGCGTGAGCCATATAGACCTCACAGATTCAGTGATCTTGGACCCATCCGAGATCCATCTGTTCTTGTAGTGCTGATTGCACTACAGAACATCCGTGATTATTCTTTGAGCATATATCTCACTGGTGATAATTGTGAGACGCTACATGACCGTATCCGCTCCGTCTGGTATGCATCCTGACCAGATTGGTTCCTAATAGGAGTACATCATGAATTTGATAGTTGTGGTTAGATTCTCCCTCTATCAAATTTACTGCAGCCTTCTCGTGTTGAGGCAACAGGTTCGTCTGAACATTTAGATTTGTATCCTTGAAGGATAAGACCCCGTTCCTGACAAGCTTCTGCACATCAGATTTGAAGCTGAGACAATTTTCTATGTTATGCCCCGGTCCTCCTTGATGGTAAGGGCAAGTTTGATCCGCTTTAAACCAAAAAGGCGGATTTTCTGGTATTGTAAAAGGAGACCTGGTTTGGACGTGCCCCTTGACCAGTAGTAGTGGAAATAGTTCTGCGTACAACATCGGTATAGGGTCAAAACCTGGTGGTTGCATTGTACGGTTGTTATTGTGGTACTGTGGACGAGCCTGTTGAAGAGGTTGTTGTGTCCTTTGCTGATATTATTGTTGATTCAGTTGGCTATGAGCAACCTGAGGTTGATACGTTGAAACAGATGCAGGGTTGATAGCAGGAGTTACTGCTGCTACTGGTTGATATCTTCGCCTTTGCTTTCCGAGAGAGATATTACCAATATCTTGCTCTTTTTTCTCAGGGAAAGCACTACCGTATCTTTTGGTACTGCTTGATGGTCCTGCATCTTTGACTAAACGTCCTTCTCGGGCTGCCTCTTCAAGGCGTACTCTCATGTTCACCATCTCAGTAAAGTCACTAGGCGCACTGGCGACCATTCGGTCGTAGTAAAATGAACTTAAGGTTTTCAAAAAGATCTTTGTCATCTCGTTTTCCTCAAGAGGGGGACAGATTTGGGCGGCAATTTCTCGCCATCTCTGAGCATATTCCTTATAAGTTTCCTTGTCCTTCTGCGACATTGTTCTCAGTTGATCTCTGTCCGGTGCCATGTCCAAGTTGTATTTATACTGCTGAATGAAGGCAACGCCAAGATCTCTAAAAGTGACGATCTTAGTGCGGTTTTAACCCATGTACCATTTGAGTGCGGCACCGGTTAAACTATCTTGGAAATAATGGATCAGTAGCTGTTGATTCTCTATCTGAGTTGACATATTTTGAGCGTACATCAGTAAATGACTTTGAGGGCAAGAGTTTCCCTTGTATTTCTCAAAGTCAGGCACCTTGAATTTATGCGGGATTTTCACATTGGGGACCAAACAAAGGTTTGCAACGTCCTTTCCGAATAAATCTTGACCGCGAATGGCATGCAGTTCCTTATGCATCTCTAGGAATTGCTCTTGGAACTCGTTCATTCTGTCGTACATATCTTCATTTCCACCAGAGATTACTTGTGGAATTTGTCCTTTCGGGACAGTGTGTACCACGGGTTGTGGTATAGTCATTACGACGTTGACTTTTGGTGCTTCCCTATCCCGAAGTTTGTAACCTTCAGGAGTTGCTGTCATGACTCTTGCATCCTCGCCTTCCCGAAGTTTGTAACCTTCAGGACCAGCGGTTCCTGCTGCAGTTTCCGGGTCTTCCATGACCGGCAAAATATATCCTTCAGGGATAAAGTTGATAGGCATGCCCCATGGATGATCTTTAGGCATGTTATACCGAGGATCATATGTCTCCACTATGGGCATAGATGTGATCTCCGAGATCACAGTCCTTTGTTGTTTCCTCTGAGTTGTTGCCAGGGATTGCATGTCACTGTGAAGTTTTTTCAGATCTTCCTTCAGAGCGTCAATTTCTTCTCTCAGCTCTCTGTTCTCTTCCTTGAGATTGTCCATTTTCTTTTGTCGATTGGCCCGAGTATTGTACGAATGAGACAGTTTGACTCTAGAATCGTGACACATACGTGAGATTCGAAGGTAAGAAGAATGCATTATGTGA
The DNA here is from genome assembly GCA_022829125.1 of Lathyrus tuberosus. NCBI lineage: Eukaryota > Viridiplantae > Streptophyta > Magnoliopsida > Fabales > Fabaceae > Lathyrus > Lathyrus tuberosus. Next base: position 6,532,110 of record JALAZF010000341.1, on the reverse strand, counting down.
GAATGATGAATGATATGCAATGATTATATTAATTTTTTTTAATCAAAAAGAAACTTCAACAACTAGATTGCAAATATCATACAGTGGGGAGACCCCGTTTTATTGAATTTGAAAGACTGCAGAAAGGGAAATACATTATTTTACAAAGTGCAGTAAAAGGAAAAGTCTAAGCTTATGGATCATGAGTCCGCTCTGAAGAGGGCTCAGGTGCTGGTTCTGGTATTTTCCTTTTCTTTGACTGGTGCTCTTGAGCCGTTGTCGAGTTGTCGGTCCTTTGCCAAGTGAAAGGAGCGAGTAAATTTCTTCGGCCTTCCTGACTTTCTATAACATATTGCTCTAATATCTTAATCAAAACGCAATTTTATTTTAACAGTTGTTGAATTTTGGTACACTCTCCATTGATAATACGGTACTTGTTCTTCCAAGATTTCTTTTCCCGTCGAACTTTGTTGAGAGTGACCTAGAGTTTTTCTGCATCAGACATAAAATAAAGGACAGGTTCCATTAGCGGAAGAACTTCTTGACGAGGGTAAGGTATCCTTAGCTTGAGGGCTCTAGTTTTTACCTAGTGGAGATAAGGTTCCACAGAGACACAGTCTGGTTTTCCTAGAGACTCTTTTCCTTTCCTGTGAATATGTTGCCAGGCATGCACTATTTCTTTCTTTAGTGCCCCATCATTTTCTCCTTCCTTGAAGAAAAGACCTTCTAGATGAACATTACGCGGGATCTTCCTCACCGGGTATCCGAGTTGATGGCGAACTAAAATTGGATGATAGTTGATTCCTCCTTTAGTTCCTATGAGGGGTACATTAGGGAAATTTCCACATTTGTCAATGATCCTTATCCCGTCGTGGATTCGATTGTACCAATCTATGTCAGAGTTGGTAAGGGACATGATTCTCTGTTACCAACGTAGAGTACTCTTATGATCCCAAAAAGCAGCAAACTTTGGTAAATGGGAAGTGAACCATTTGCAAAGCAGGGGAACACAACATGTGATCATTCCTCCGCTGTACAAATTCCTTAAGTGTACAGAATGATAAGCATCTGCGAGCAAGGTCGGTACGGGGTTTCTAATCAGAAATATCTTAATGGCATTGGTATCGACGAAGTTATCGATGTTGAGAAAGAGGAATAACCCGTATATGAGTAAAACAAAGATATCTTTGAAAGCAGTTACATTTCCTATACTGGCAAAGTATAGGGCCTTGTCTAAAAAAATCTTGGTCGGTAAACCTTGGATTCCTTCCTTAGTGGTCATGTGAGTCCTGACTTCTGACTTGTCCAAATAGATTGCTCTTGCAATGGTTTGATCCTTTAGAATTTCTTCCAGTCCAGAAAAGGGAGCTTGGTCAGTGATGGGTAAATCAGTCAGGTGAGAGTACTCCTCCAGTGTTGGTGCTAGTTGATAATCTGGGAATGTGAAGCAGTGATAAACCGGATCTTAAAACTGAATCAGCGTAGACAGGATTCCTTCAACTACATGGACCCTTAATAGAGACAGCAGTCCTCCGTACTTAGCTCTGAAAGCATTAGGGTTGGTGATCATCCTTGCCAACCCCCTTAAATCCTCTAGTTTTGGAGCCTTGAAGGTGTACTTGTGCGTCTTCCTACCGAAATCCATAACGCAATCTTTCTCTCTGATATTTGCAATCATTGTTTTAGTTTAATTTGAAAAAAGAGAGAAGAGAAAAGAAGATTTTTTTTCTTTGTTTGAGAGTTTTTTAAATGAATGAATGAATGCAGCACACAAAAACATAGAAAAAACATGGGTTCAAAGGTTCAGCGTCACGAGCATGGAGTCATGGCTCTACCCATCCCAAAGGTTGTACTATGTTGAATTTTTGTACATGTTCCCAAAATCATTGACCCCCCTAGGAATGACAACAGTAAACTGGTTCACCCGAGCGAGCTGTAGCATCCTAGGGTAATCTCAATTAAGTGTAGTATCGTGTGTCAACTATTTACGATAGCTACCGCACTACAAAATAGCCACATGGTTACTGTCTACTAAATCCTCAGTTTCACGGATACCACATTGGGACAATCTGCCTTCAAAACGGAGTCATTAAGCATTAAATCCGCAAAGGGTATCTCCACTGATTTGATGGTCTACCGGGACAGCTTATTCGTGATTCACTCTCTATAACACCGCCCGTCTATGCCATCACCTATCTTAGGTATCTCTCAAACTTTCCACATGCAACATCACTCGCATTCCCATTAGCAGAAAAATAAACACGGATATCAAGTAGGAAAAATAGTATATATATATATATATATATATATATATATATTATAATTCCTAAAACTAACATCCTAGATCTCTTAAAAATTTTAATCTTAATCTTAAACAGACAAAATGCAATCCCCAGCAGAGTCGCCATTTATCTGTAGCGTGTGATTTTTGTCGGTGACGCCACCACCTTATCGCACAATGGTTTTCTCCTCACCTCAATGAGGAGGAGTGGGATGCTACTTTTTGATTTCTTATTTATCCCGTGAAGCTGGAAGGGAAAGGGAAGCTATCTAAAACTAACCTTGCACGCGAATGTTTAACTAAACAAATACTTAAAGAGATTCGGGGAGTTCAGGGTCAGGTTATACAATGAGGAGTTGTCAATTACCAATCCTATATGTGGTTATCCACAGGTTGTTAGTTTTAGGTTCTACTTTGTACTTGATGGTGTTTATCTGTTGGGGGTTGGGAAAGTTTCTTCATTGGGTGATATGAGAGAGAGTTTTTGATGATTTTGGTGAGGTATTGGACCTCAGTTTTGATCGGTATAAAGGTACTGGACATAAAGTTTTTGATTGGTATGAAGGTACTGGACCTAGAGTTTTTGATTGGTATGCTTGCTAAGATTTCACAATCTTATGCCTACGTATTCCTGTTATTAGAGCAATCGTAGTTCCTCCTATTCTATGGGAGGAAAATGATGATGTTTTGGTGTCTTGTTCAAAGCCCAAGATTGAAGCTAAAAGGTTGAGTATTTATGTCTTGTTCAAAGCCCAAGATTGAAGCTTGACTGAGAGAGAACTTGTCATCTTTAAAGGGGAGACATTTTGTCTGTTTATCACAGTTCTTGGATGACTGTTTATAAAGGAGGATTACTTTAACTGGGATATGAGAATCCAGCAATGCCATAATTTCCTTTATAGGGGATTTGTCCTAAAGGAGGAAACTTTAACTCAATGTTGAGCAATGCCATTTTTCCTTAGGAATCTTTCATATTAAGAGAGGGACAGTGGCATGGATGTAAATAATCCAGACGCTTGCCACTTACAACAATTAGATGAAAGAAGGAAGTTTACAAGGATAAGAGATGGACAACAACTTGGATTTCTTGAATCAACAAGTGTGCCACTTACAGCAGTTATCTAGGATTAAGGTTTGTTTTGATTTTTCTATTTTGATATGTGATATGTAGAGAAATGTCTTCCTACAGAGAGATTTTGATTTCCTCTGAGGGGATGTTAAATTTTGTGTGCCTTGATCAAAGCCCAAGGTTGAAGCTAAGAGATTGATTGACTCCACTGGGGATGTCCTTATACAAAGCCTAAGAGGAGGCTGGAAAAGACTGACTCATCAAGAGAGTGTTTATATATGTCTTGTACAAACCCCAAGATTGAGGCTAAAAGAGATTGACTCTTTTGGGGATATCATTATACAAAGCCTAAGAGAAGACTAAAAGTTTGACTTTTTCGGGGAAAATATTCCGTCTGTCTTATACAAAGCCCAAGATTGAGGCTAAAAGGGATTTTGACTCCGCTGGGGAGGGTTTGTATGTGTCTTGTACAAAGCCCAAGATTGAGGCTGAAAAGAAGACTGACTCTGTGGGAAAGAAATCTTTATCTGTCTTGTACAAAGCCCAAGATTGAGGCTAAAATGAGACTGAATCAATTAAGGATTTTTAGGTGTCTTGTACAAAGCCCAAGATTGAGGCTGAAAAAAAGGTTAACTCAACAAGAGAGTGCGGAAAAGGGTGATTGACTTAATAAGAGAGTCTGAAAAGGTTAACTCAGCTGGGTAAAATCATTGTACAAAGCCCTAGAGGAGGCTGACTATGCTGAGGAAAGGAGGGATCATTATACAAAGCCTATGAGGAGGCTAGCTTCTGCTGAGGATTATTGAGATCCAGAGGTAGGTCCAAATGGGGAATCAACTATTGCTGGGGGTTTACAGAAGAGTTGAGATATCAGATACCCTGAGGTTCTGATTTGGGATAGTGTTATACTGACGATAAGCTGACCCTGGCTTGGGGAAACTTAAGTTGAGAGTTTAAAGATTGAGCTTTGAAAACCTATAGAGGTTTATACTCTACTGGAGGTTGGTTGAATGACCAGGGTTTTTCCTGTGTTTATAGGGAACTTGAGACTGTCTTTGAGATCCAAGAGGGGATTAGACTGTCCAAGTCTACTGGTATGGAAGAGTTTATCTTTGTATGATGCCCAAGAGGAGGCTGGTGTTTTGAGGGATGAGAATCAACCCTAAATTGGTCTGAGGTTTTAACTCTGGAAAGACTGCTCTAGCAAAGGATGGCGAAGTTCTGGCATATGCCTTTAAGAGGTCTTCAAGGTCCTTATACTAAGCCCAAGAGAAGGCGTGAGAACTTCTAAGAAGCCGGAAGGGTCCTTGTACATAGCCCAAGAGGAGGTGGGGATGCTTTTAGGAAGCCTATGGGTCCAAACTTAAGAAGATTTCAAGAAAATTTTCACCGGGAATAATCTTTTCTTTAGTGAACAGTTCTAGGGTTTGAAGATATTCAAGAGAGGTTTCACCAGGAATTAATCCTCTATGGGGAAATGAACTTCTTTGACAATTTCTAATAGTGACAGTCTGAGAAAAGTTTCACCGGGAATAATGTCTTTCTGTTTGTTCCATATTGTTTAAGCCCAAGAGAAGGAAAGAATGTATCTGGAAATTCCTATGGGGAACTAGTTTTGACTGTATTTAAGAGTGACCAACTGGCTTTACCTAATTCTAGACTTAGTTGCCGGGGAAAACTCTAAGCAGATATACAAGTATATATACAGTTGATATATGACAAGTATTTAAAAGGATATGAAAAAGGACTTACAGGTGAGCAAGCTTCTAGCAATATATATATATATATATATATATATATATATATATATATATATATGAAAGTATGTAAAGAAAGTTGATAAAAACTTACAGGCGAGCAAGCTTCCATTGTAACAACTGTATGGTTAGTTGTTCAAGAAATTAAAGAAAGTTTTAATAACAACTATGGATTTTAACCTAAATCAAAAGGGAAGGTTATTTTTGAAAAGATTGGGGCTTATACTCAAGGAGAGGCCCAGATGAAAAACAGTAATCGTACCGTTGTTTTGTAAACTGTACTGGGGCTTATACAATGACTGAGGCCCAAAGAGGTTTTCTGTACAAAGGGATAGGTCTTACAACTCAAGGAGAGGCCCAAAAGTTTGAAAAAAGAAAAGTAATGGGACTTACAACACAAGGGTAGGCCCAGATGGTTTTCGTTTAATAGGCGACGACCGCGCCGAGATTTTAAAATCGCAGTGGGACTTATACAATGACTGAAGCCCAAAAAGGTTTTTATTTACAAAAGGGTGGGACTTACACTCTATCAAGAGGCCCAAAGATGTTTGAAAAGATTTGTTAGGGTGATAATGATCAAAACCCTAATTTTTGGTTTTTAAATGTATTTTAATTGAATAAAAATTCATTTAAAATAATCAAACATGTGAAAAAAGGTTGTGATCTTGGATTTATATTTGGAAAATCATGTTTTATTCATGGGATGATTTAAAAATCATTTGAATTTTGCAAAATTAAGATAAAGAAATATTTTTAAATGTTTTTAAACAAATAAAACATAATTCTTTACAAAAATACCAAATATGTGAAATAAATAATACTTTTGTGAAATTTTCATGGAATAAAATATTTTAACATTTTTGTGAATTTTCAAAAAAAGAATCAATAAAAAATAATTAAAATTGAGAGAGAAATTAATTTTTGAATTAAAAAATAAAAACATGAAAATATTGAAAAATAGAAAAAAAATAAGAGAAAAGCAAAAAAGGTCTGGGTGGGGTTTGAACCCATGACCTCCTAGACAAACACATGCGCGCGCAACCATTGGGGTTGTGATACATCCGTGTATCAAAACCACCCCATAAATACATAATGGGTGCCAAGTTTTCTGGCCTGGCCAAGGCAAGGCAAGGCAAGTTTTGGCAATTTACGTGAAGCCTCTAACTTTCTCATTTCTCCATGGATTGGGACAAAATTTAGGTGCATCTGACCTAGAATTTCATGAGGAATCCAATGGTGGTCTTGGAATTTTCAAGAAGTGTCCCTATTTTAAAACCTGATAGTGGTTTCAAAATAGGCCTAGATTTGCATGTTCTATGCTATCTCATGGTACAAGCAAGAATTGCATGACAAATTAGTTCAAACACAACATATACAACATGTATGAGATGTTTATGATCAATGGACATCAAAGGAATGCATAATTCAAAGAGTTCAAGTTGTCATGCACTTACCTCTTGGAGCTTTTTGTGCTACCTGCCAAGTTCCTTGTGCCAAAAGTAATTTGATGCTTTGGACACTCTCCATTGATCCCTTAGAAGCTTTTAGGATGATTAAAACCAACTGGAATCCTCAGGAACAAGTTTTAGCTCTTTCTTGCAAAAGGGGCAAAAATGACCAATATGGCAACTCCCTCAAATGTTGTTCCAGATGAGGGGAACCATTTGGGACAGTTTGAGGATGATATTTGGAGTGTGTTTGAGCCTTTGTTTGGTTTTGGAAGTTATGAATCAAGGCATGGCTTGAGAAAAGCACAAAAGTCAATTTTTGAGGTTTTGGAGGTAGACTTTTTGATTTTGGTGTTTCAGGTCACAAGTGAGTGATTGGACAGCTTAGATATAACATATTGGATGTGTTTGGATCATGAGCTGTGGTGAAATTGCTCTCTAACTCAAAAACTCAGAGATAACTTGCAAAAGAAGGCATTTTGGCCTAAAGAAAGAGATTTTGAGGAAAGCAAGTGTTGTAGTGCTTTGGTGTACTCAAACTGAGCACAAATGAGCTCTATTTATAGTAGAGCAAGTTTTTTTGGCATCAATAGTGAATGGCAGCTGCAGCAGGCCTTTGGCCAATGTTGAGCAAAAGGAATTTCAAGTCTCCTCTAGCCATTGACTTGAGGTTAGGGCCATGCCTATGGTCCTTTGATTCAGAGCTTATTCTTGACTCATTCAGTTAGGAATATGTTAGTCCATGCCACCTTGGTGCATCTATTGAATGCTTGGAAACAAAATTGGAGTCATGACACCTTTTTAGCCTTTTTAGGTTTGTTATGGCTAAGTGTAGATTCTTGGACTTTGGAGGCTTGGGGATCAGATCATTCTCCTTTTGTTTTATCCTCAGATGTGTCCAAATGGTTGACAAGGCTTGGAGTTGCTCAATTTTGTCAAATCGAGCAAAACACCAAATTCTGCCTTGCCTAGGACAGTTGGAAATGGTGATTTTGAGGGATTCATATCTCCCTGCTCAGGTTGAGTTATGGAGACTCTTGTGCTTTTTAGAAAGCCCTCATATGATACAAGACATGTGTGATCATAGTTTGTTTTGAAACTATTTGGATCCAACTAAAACAACCTCAAGAACATTGATGTTCAAGGCTGGTAACTTAGGCAGATTTTCACTAAGTGTTGGAAAAGTGTCATTTTCATGTTTTTGTCATTTTGATCACTCCATAACTCAAAATCCATGAGGAATTGGAGTCTGAGGTAGTTGAAGCTTTTGTAGAGTGTAGCAAGACCTACAAATCCAACTTTGGATCACCTAAAATGGTTGCTTGGATCGCAAGTTATGGTCCTTGAAAGTTGGTACAAAAACCACTTTTATTCCATAACTTAGAAAAATTTTGGTTTCTCATGGTTCCCCCTTTTGCAAGAAACCTCACTTTTCTTGATTTTTCTTAATGAATGATGATCAATACCATACATTAACATTATTTTTTACTTAGGGGATCCATATTTGTGAAAAATTCCAAAAAGTCAAACTTGATTTTATGCACAGTTGACTTTTTTATCAGATGAAATCCAAACTGTGCGATCCTTTGTGAAATCAAGTCCTTGACCTAAATCAAACCTAATGGATGGATTCCATAGGTGTTATAGGGTGTATTGAATCATGTCCCAAGGTTTGAGAGCATGTCTTGGTCAAAAGTCAAAGGTACAGTTGACTTTTTCCTCGAAACCCTAATTGTGGTCCTGATGAAATTGAAACTTGTGAATCAAGGTTCTTGGGTCAATATGTAACGCGCCGTTTGGTCGGATTTATTTAATCGAGTCGATTTAATTATTTTTGTTTTTATATTATTTTATTCTTGACTTTTATTTGGAAATATATTAATTTTCATCGTTATTGTGTTTTATCGCATTTTGAGAGAGTTTGCGAGATATTTGAGCTGAGGGGTATTTTGGTCTTTTGCTTGGTTATTTTCATAAAATAGAAAATAGAGAGAAAAAGAGAGAAAATAGAAAGAAGGAAAAAGAGAAGAGAGAAAGGAAGAGAAGGGAAAAGGAGAGGAGAAGAGGAAAATCGACATAGCTCTGTTTCAATCACGATTAATCGGGTAAGGGTGAGAAGTTTCAATTATATCTTGCTTGTGTATGTATATGTGTTGTTTGTTGTAATTGTTTTGGTTGTTTCCACAACTTTTTCTCATTAATAAATTGATGAACAATTGATAGAAGTCGATATTTTCACGGTCGAAACTCGATATAAACTGCGTAGAATACTTGTTGTTAGGATTGGAACATGTTTGAGTTGATATATTGTGATTTGGAAGTGTTTAGATGAGATTTTGAGAGGTTTTGGGGTGAAATTCGTAACAGGAATTATGCAGGAAAAATTATGGGTTGCGCTGCCCATACGCGTATCAGGCTTGACATTACGCGTATTGGTTTGGGCAATACGCGTATGGCAAGGGGAAAATGAGGGCATTACGCGTATGGAACCCATTTTACACAGCCTTCTGCTGATTTGCGTAAGGGTACGCGTAGGTGGCATGGCATTACGCGTAACAAGTGAGGCATTACGCGTATGGAGTTTTTAGTGGAATTTTTGGGGAGAAATTAGTCTCTGCCCATACGCGTAGCACTTTGGGCAATACGCGTATGGATGGGCGAGCGAGCTGGGCATTACGCGTATGGCCCAAGGCAATACGCGTATGACCAGAGAGGGTGCATAATTTTCCCGATTTTGCGTTTGATGCCGTAACTTTTGATCCGTAACTCGGATCGAGGCGTTCTTGGTACCGTTAGAAAGCTATTGAGATGTTCCTTCTTATTAAAATGGTTTTGAGATTGGTGGCCAATTTTATTATGTCGGGAATTTGGAAATGTGTCGTTTTGCCGACTTTTACCATCTTAACTGTGTGTATTTGGTGTGTTATCATGCAATATGCTTTTGATATATGAGGTATGACTTGTGTACTGTGGTATGATGTAAATGCATATGATGAAATGCTGTGATGATGGTTTGTGGCCTAAGGGCAAGTAAATGCATTGTGATTGTGGTTGATTGTATATGCATGATTATGGATGTTGGAATGGTTCACTTGGATGTATATATGTAGGCATTTGATAGTCATGGGTCATTGTATGCCAAGCATTATGATATGCATTTTTGTGATGTCGTGTGCCCTTGTGGGGTGTGAGCGACGAAACGGTTCCAGTGGGAATCCGCTATAACATCATGTGCCTTATACAAAAAGGACCTAAAGCGATGATTATAAACGATCGTGTGCCTTATACAAAGAAGACCTAAAGCGATCGGATCGTGTGCCTTATACAAAGAGGACCTAAAATGATCCATAAACATCGTGTGCCTTATACAAAAAGGACCTAAAGTGACGGGGAACATCGTTTGCCCGACGGGGAGTTACACTAATTAACAAGCGATGATTCCAATAGTTCCTGAGTGAACTAGTGATGAGAATGATGGATGGATGGTACCGCATTTGCATAGAGTCGTTGTGTAGGTCTCTTTGCATTTGCATAAATCATGAATGGATTGATTATATGTGGAAAATCATGAATGGATTGATTATGTGTGGAAAATCACGAATTGATTGAGTATGTGTTGAGATTTATGTTTGAATTGGTGAATTGGCGTGCATATGTGATAAATGCATTGGTTGTGGATAATATGTTTTATGCATAGATATATGCTATGTGATGTGGTGGGGTGTTTCCATATGTTATGACTTTGGTGTGTGTAGCACCCCGAAATTTGCTCTCCTACCTTTAAGTACTAACTAACTTATGTTTCATTTCATTTTTGCATTATCATGTGTGCATATCATTGGTTCTTAGCACGGGGTCAAGGTGCCTGAGGCAGTTTAAGAGGAGAAGATGTTCTTTAAAGGGTCAAGCAAGAGTCCTTATATTGTCCAAGAGATCTCAAGTGGATCACTCTCTCCTAACTAGTGCATAAATTAGGGTTTTGAGATTCTTGGGTTTATTGCTCCAATTGGCAAGCTTCTTGGGTTTTTATCATCACCAAATGGCATATCTTATCTTTGTTTGAGAGGATACACATCATATTCAGAGGAATTTGGATTTGGAGACTGTGTTATTTCCTCCTAGACTGAGGGTACCAAAATTAGGGTTTGCTATAAAGTCAGTTTATTTCTGATTTTTTGGGCAAGACTTAATTCCATGGTATTCCTTGGGTCCCTAAGTATCTAGGAATGGAAGATTGTCCATCAGTTTGGTTCATGAGAAGTTCAATTGGCCAATGGATTGGGAATCAGGAGAATTGGGGAAAAGTCAACAGTGAGAGGCGAAGTCAACTGTGAAATTTTGAGGTTCTCTTCAAGGTTTTCAAGGTCTCACATGGTCTTCAAGATTCAAGTCTCATACCATTTATCAAGAATCAAGGGTTGGTACAAAAGTTACTAAATATGGAAATGACCTATAATTTGAAAGTTTCCATTTTTGGCAAGTTCTTACACTACTTTCAACTTGGTTTTTCATCATCAAAGAAGCTTCAAGTGAATTTTCCTCAAACATGAAAGTTGAAGATCTTTTTCTCCCCTTTCCAACAAGTACTAGATGGTCTCCATATCATTTGTGAAACTCAAGTTATGATCAAAAGAAGGCAAAGTGGTTTTTAGGGTTTTCTCATGGTTCCATTTTCACAACTTTTTGCATTTTGGGACATAGTGACCTATATTTGGTTCCGTTGCTTCATGTCACATTCTAACATCAAAGTACATTCCTTAAGGATCCTTTTTGGCCTTTGAACCAAGAGATTTCATGACTTGTACATCACTTATTTCACATTATGCAAAATTGCCAAATCATTGAAAATTCATAAACCAAGACATCTCAAGGTCCAAATTGCATACAAGTGTGATTAGCAATTATAATATAAGTGATCCATCATAGAATGCTTGGGTGTACATGCATGGAGGAGGGTGTATTTCACATTATGCAAATTTCCAAAATCACTCTAAACTCATTAAGTGAGGAATTAACAAGGCCCAAATGCCAATCAGTGGATTAACCTAATATATTTAAGCTAACTCATGCACTGATGAGAGGGGAGGCATGTGATATTGGTCAGATTTCAAGTTTCAACCCTAATCCTTCTCTCCTTCGTATCTCTCAATCCACTAGGTTTTTTCAAAAGGTTCTTTCACATTCTTCTTCCTGGGGATCCATAGAGCACGAAGCAATCATCGTTTAAAGCTAACAGCAAGGGTAAAGGTTGCGTGATCTCAGGTTAGTGATAATTTGCATGCTCTTAAAACTCCTTTTTTTGATGCGCATAATAATCTATGGCATTCACTGATAATTCTGGTATATTTTGTTTTGAGTTTGGACGTTTATATTGTCTGTATGTTGAGTTTGAAATTTTTGAACCATAACTTGTTCCATTCGATTCTCTTTATGTGATGGTTGTTTGTGAAAAATAATGTGATATTATTGATCCTGGTGAAATTCTAGTCAAGAAGGTATATTCGTTTGCGTGTTCTGGTGATTTTTTGGTTGCAGGTGGCCGGAAGTGACGACCGGAGCTAGGGCTCCGGCGTCTAGCTTGATCGCCGGCGAGATTAGGGTTCAGAGGTAGGAGACGCAATCAGGGTAGTCCATGGCTTTGATCTGACGGTCCAAGCTGTGCCACGTCCTTTAAAAAATCTATTTTATTTATTAGTTGTGTGTGTGACACTCCATGATTACTACCATGCACATCCAATCCAAACCACTCATCATGTTTTCTTCTGAATGATCTGGGACGTTATTATGATCTGGTGGTTATTATTGTGCCAGCGCATTAATGATACGGTGTGCTTGTCATGTGTGTTTTTTTATTTTCTGAGTAATTTTGTGTGGGTGCGTGTATCATCATTATGGTGCACTTTTAATCATGGCCATTGATTTGGTTTATATTATGATTGCGTTGACTGATTGTGTGACGTTAGATTGATCTCATGGCTGATGGTGAGTCCTAGGGTTGATTGGGTTCCACGTGTTTCTTCTTTGTTTTTTTATTTTTCGCTGATGGGCTTTGTGGTGTGGGCTTAATATCCACACCCCCTTTGCTTGATCCATGTTATTTTTCAATGTGTCTGGACTGATACTCACACCCCCCATGCATATTTCCATATTTTTATTTTATTTAATTATCGCATCTCATTTTTATTTTTTAAAAATAGATAATTGCATCCAAAAATTCCCAGAAAATTCATGAGTTATGTTTATCATTTTATAAGATTTTCTCAAATTTTATTTTATCATTTTATTTTATTTTTAGCATCTGAATTAATTATTTGAGTAATTTCTTTTTGAATTGTTTTTATCATGCATACCCTAACTTGTAGAATTTATTTCTCATCATCCATGAAACATTTTGAGTCCATTCTTTTTGAATTGTTTCACCAATACATGGAATTGCATAAAAAAAATTTTCTCTCATTTTTAAAATCATTTCATGTTGCATTTTGGTCCTTTTCTTTTGCATATTGAACCATGTTTCTTACCTGATCGTTACATAATTGTTTGAGTGACCTATCTTTTGAATTTTGTCATGAGTTATTAACATGATGTTTACCACTGGTTGAGGTGTGTTAGGTTTTAATTTGGTAATTTTAGAAGATGTTTTGCTAATTGTTTGATTGCTCTTTGTTTGAGGTCTTCTTTTGTGCATATATTTGATCATGTCTGAGTACTTGTTTGAGAAGGCACTTGTGCCATCATTTGGGTTTGCTTCTTTAACTTCATAATTTATGTTTAGGTCATCCACATTCTGTCTTGGTTGAGTTTAATTTGGTTTATAACCATTTCTCTTTAGTTTGTGACTTGCTTGGGTTTCATTTGTCTTATTGTCACTTATGTCTGTTTTGTACTAGCCTTTTATGCAGAGACTGAGGTAAGTTATTTGAGGGTGTGGATAGTTATCCATGTCCACCCTCACTCTTTCTTTCTCTTATATTTTCTTTTCTTTAGGCTTAGGTTGTTGTCAAACCTCCCCTTAGGGCCATCTTTGCATGATAACATTAGGATAGAGTCCCCTTAGTGTTTTTCTTTTCTTTTGAGTCCCTCTTCTCATCTCAAAACATCTCTAAGATACTTAATAAGGTCAACTCGCCTTGAACACAAGCCTTAAACATAGGAAATGAAGATTGAGGGGTCCCCCTTCTCTCTTCTAGAGTGTTGAGCATACGTCCCATTGGGGACGACCATGCGACGCATTCGTTCCCGTGTCATAGACTTTGGTTCAAGTTGAGTTATGAACTAACTCAAGTCACTTCTGTCATAAAAAATACAAACAAACTTCAAACCTTTTTATCCTTCGGGATCGTCAAACTAAAGGCTATTTTCAAAAAGGGCACGTTACTTTCCATCTGAGTCGCAAACAGGCATCGACCCTAACTGTCGGACACGAACTTAACATCGCTCATAAAAAACACAAAAAGAACTTGATCCGAACTACGCTGACTCTGAATTCCCCATTGCACAAAGGGGATACGTAGGCCTAGGACGGCGACGTCCTACCGAGTCCGTCTTTGTTTTTCCCTCCCCGTTCTAGTGTAGCCATAGATTTTAGGATAACTCACCCTTAGATTAGACAACAAGCGTGGATCTCATCGAGTACGATGGACGCGTGGGGTGCTAGCACCTTCCCCTCGCGCAACCGACTCCCGAACCCAGACTATGGTTGCGATGACCATTCCTTTCCCTCTTCCTTAGGTTTATGCGATGTTCCCTTTCCCTCTCTTGGGATAAATATACACGGCTGACGACTCTGTGTTCCGCGCCACTTTCGCGTTTGTACCTGGATGAAAATCCTGGGAGCGACAGTGTGCCTTATGTGTGAATATGTGATTATGTTGGTGTAATTGATATATGCTATGTGTATTAGTATGTGATGCTTGTGGTGAGAATAATTATACATGTGAATTTGTATGTGTTTGCATATTATTATGCAATCTTGATTTAGTAGTTATTTCTCACCCTTCTGCTGTGGTTTGTTGCTCTATGAGGCAATTGCAGATCTGTGTCTTGGAGGCTTTTGTGAAGATTATTTCTCCATCCTTTTGTCGGTCTGTCTGCTCTGATACGTAACACGGGAGTCGGGGGAACGCTTTTGTTATATATGTATACAATTGTAGGATCTATTTTGCATTACCTTTGTATGAATATTTTGATGTTATAAAATGATGGGTTAATTATACGATTCCCCCCTGCCATTAGGGCGAGATTTGATTTTGCCCCCCTGAAGTTTTTTTTTTGAACGCCCCCTTATAAAACCAAAAATCAACTTTTACCACACCCTATCTCTTGTTTGGATGATTTTACCACACCCTATCCCTTGTTTGGATGACTGGACATATGGTAAATATCTATGTGGCAGTCCAGTTGGATTTTTAATTTATTTTTCGTATAAATAATATTTATTTAAATTGTTATTTTAAAAATTAGAATATTTGGGCCAACATGAAACACACAAGCCCAGCTAGCAGCCCACTCATTTAATCTTGTTTTTAATTTATTATT
The DNA here is from genome assembly GCA_022829125.1 of Lathyrus tuberosus. Taxonomy (NCBI): domain Eukaryota; kingdom Viridiplantae; phylum Streptophyta; class Magnoliopsida; order Fabales; family Fabaceae; genus Lathyrus; species Lathyrus tuberosus. The sequence continues at coordinate 6,517,038 of JALAZF010000341.1, read as the reverse complement.
AGACTTGTGTGTTTAGTATATAAACACTATTTCAATTGGAGGAGCTTATGATGTGGGACTTCTTGCTACACTCTCCACAACTCCAAAACCTTCCATCCTGCAACAACCAAATCCTTCTTAATTTTGTGAAACTTTTCTCTACGTGTTTTTCTGCTCTTGTGTGATCTATTCAAAACCATCTCCCTTCTTCTGCGTGAACTTCCTCTTTTTATATAGGCTCAACTAGAATGAGCTCCCTGATTTTGAATTGAATGATATTAATCATTTTTAATGCTCCTTGTCTTGGAAAAAGTCATATGGCTGCTCTTGTGATGAATTCATAGTAATTTATTTCCTTTTTCGTTTGATCCTGCTGATTGTTGTCTGAAAATTATTGACGTCTGTTTTGGAAAACTCTTATACTACCCTGAACATGTCTGCGACACATTTGTGAATTGTTTTGGAAATTATTTGGATTATGTATGGACATGTTTCTCTTACTCTTGGAAAGTTTTAATGGTTGTATGGAGCATGTTTTATCTTGTTTTGGAAATAGCTTCTAAATATTGTCTAAGACATGTTGTTTTGGAAAGTTTTGAATGTGTCTGGTAGTTTCAAAGTTGTTGGAGACTCGTTTTGGAAAATAATAACAGCTGCCTATTGTCTTGATGAATACCTTGAGTTTCTTTCCATTTTGGTTTGAAACATGTTTTAATGTTTGAGATTTTGTGCCATCTCAATTTGCGACCTTGTTTTGAATGTTACAGCTTTGGTTTGTGATCTCGCTCCCATGAAGCTGGTAATGATAGAATGAGAAAAGATGTCAACTAATATTCCAAGTCTGCAGAAACATAAACAATCCTTGAAAAAAAACGCCAGTGACAAAAGCTGTTGTAAAAATCAAAAGAAGATACAATGCTGGTTCTTTTCCATGGCCTGCAACAATTATCGATGATGTAGCTGCTACTGCTCCAACACTCATGTGTCTTGAATTCCCAAACACAACGTATATTAAAGGTGGCACGAAACTATTGTTATTTGATTCCTTCTTTTCCAAATATACTCCAAAAGCTTAATATTATTCCTAACCAGGTGAGAGAAGCATAAGATACACAATTGTAATTTCAGGTGGTTCATGCTCTATGTTTTATGGTTCAAAAGAGAAAGACAAGTCCCACATTGGAAGTTTAAAATAAAATGTAAGTGTATATATACTAAACACACAAGTGTTTAAATGAATTGAAAACAAACTAAGTTAATGGTCTGCTGTTAGCTATGGGCTTATGTGTAATCTTGGCCCAAACAAATTAATTTTTAAAATAATAATTTAAGTAAATATATTTATACGAAAATAAATTAAAAATACATTAATAAATGCCACATAGACTATCTCAATGCCACATAGTTATTTACCATATGCCCAGTCATCCAAACAAGGGATAGGGTGTGGTAAAAGTTGATTTTTGATTTTATAAGGGGTCGTTCAAAAAAAAACTTCAGGGGGGCAAAATCAAATCTCGCCCTAATGGCAGTGGGTATCGTATAATTAACCCTAAAATGATTTATGTTGTAAAACAAGTCAGTTATGGATCTTTCCGCTTTATTCCATAATTGAACTTTCCTTTTGTATGGAAAAAGTTTCCCTTTGAGGTTATTCCATTTTGTGTTATGTATCAAAAATTATGAGCAGGGATTATGTTTTCTTTCCATTGATGTGGCATCCTTGTTTCTGTCGGAAAAATAAATTTTTACTTACTCTGATTTAATTATGTACTATTTATTCGCGATGGGAATTGGGGTGTTACACAATACATTGTTGCAAATGGATCAATGTGGTATATTTGAGGCCCTCAAATCATGTCTTGAGGTCTTGGCTCATACTTTGCTTCAGAAGTCAACTTAGGTGTGAATCAGGTCAAGAAACCCTAATTCCCGATTTTTGATGAATGCTTCCCCTGAGGCTAAATTGACTTGATGATTGGGTCTATGAGGTCCCTTGGAGTATCTTGGGTTGTGCTTTGAAGCATTGGCTCATGCCCAGATGAAAATTTCCATTGAGAGGCCTCAGTCGACCAAACCCCTAATTTGGTGACACTGGCGATCTTGAGGCTTGATCCACTTGGAATGTTGCAACTTTGTGCTTGATTCTTGATGTGGGAGTCCTCTTGATCCTTTATAGGTGTTTGAGAGGTTAGAAAAGTTTAAGATCATGTCATTTCTTGATTGATCCTTTATCTAAGTGCTTTGAGAGGGCTTAAAACCCTAAGTCTTGGTTGTGGTGAATGCTCACCCATCTTTGGGGAGATTTATGAGGCATGATGGTTCATCCATATTATGGTGATGAATCTTACACAATGATGAGAAATCTTGGTGGTCAAAATTTGGGGTATGACACTGTGGATACGACAAAATTGGGTTACTTAAATTAGTTTTTGCTTGCTCCTGTAATACAGTTTCAACACTACCGCATCGGGGTTATGGTTGAAACTTGAAAGTTTGTACATGACCAAATCTCTAGTGAATCGACTCTACCTGAAGCAAGCTTTGTATTCATTCAAGATGCGTGAAGACAAATTTTTGGTTGAGCAGTTGGATATGTTCAACAAGATGATTCTTGATCTTGAAAATATTGATGTGAAGATCGATGACGAAGATCAAGCACTGTTGTTGTTGTGTGCTTTGCCCAAAACACTTGCTCACTTCAAAGAAACTCTCTTGTATGGAAGGGAGTCCCTGAGCTTTGAAGAATTTTAATCAGCCCTGTACTTTAAGAACCTGAACAAACGAAAGGAGCATAAACCTTCGACGGTTGGTGAAGGTTTGGCTGTTAAGGGAAAATTCTTGCAAAAAGATGGTAAGTTCGACAAGAAGGAAGGTAAAAGTCAGCAGAGGTCTTATAGTGGTGAAGCATCTGGTATTCGATGCTATCATTGTAAGAAGAAGGGTCACACAAGAAAGGTGTGCCCTGAACGCCTGAAAGATCATGGAGGTAAGGATAATGGCAACTTAGCCATTGTTCAAGATGACTTTGAATCATCTGATGTTCTTGTGGTTTCAAGTGGCAACTCAAGAAAAGAGTGGATTATGGATTCAGGTTGCACTTGGCACATGACTCCAAACAAAGAATTGTTTGAGGAGCTATGTGATCAATATGGTGGATCAGTGTTGCTGGGAAACAACAAAGCTTGCAAAATTGAAGGCATTGGATCTGTGAGATTCAAGCTCCATGATGAGTCAATAAGGTTATTGAGTGAAGTCAGGTATATACCTGATTTGAAGAGAAATTTGGGTTCTCTTGGTGAATTCGAAAGGAAGGGATATGTTTTTCAAGGAGAGAAAAGTATCTTAGGAGTCATGAAGGGATCGAAGGAAGTCTTGAGAGGCGTGAAGAAACAAGGCTTGTATACCCTTGAGGCTGAAGTTGTAAGTGGTTCGACAAATGTTGCATCCACGAAACCTTTGTCGAAGACAGGAATTTGGCACATGAGATTGGGCCAAGTCAGTGAAAGGGGTCTGGTCGAATTGGGGAAACAAAATCTGCTTGGAGGAGACAAAGTCGAAAAGTTGAAATTTTGTGAACCCTGTGTACTTGAAAAATCTTGCAGACTGAAGTTCAACAAAGGCAAGCAAAGAACTCATGGATCCCTTTATTACATTCAAGCTGATCTTTGGGGGCCTGCAAGGTGTCCATCACATTCACGAGTAAGGTATTTTTTATCCATAGTCGATGATTATTCCAGAAAGTTGTGGGTATTCATTCATAAGACTAAGGATGAAACTTTTGAGAATTTCAAAGGTTGGAATACTCTGGTCGAAAATCAGACTAGCAGAAAGGTCAAGAGGTTAAGAACTGACAATGGCCTTGAATTTTGCAATGAGGCGGTCGACAGCTTGTGTGTTGCCTCGGGAATTGCAAGGCACAAAACTACTGCAGGTACTCCACAACAAAATGGTTTGGCAGAGAGGTTTAATCGAACTATTTTGGAAAGACTTAGATGCATGTTGACTAGTGTTGGGTTAAAGAAGGTGTTTTGGGCTGAGGCTGTTTCGACAACAACATATCTGATAAACAAATGTCTTTCGATTGCGTTAGATATGAAGACACCTGAAGAAGTTTGGTCGGGACATCCACCTAGTCTCGACAGACTAAGAGTATTTGGTTGCGTGTCCTATGCTTACATTAGGCAAGACAAGGTCGAACCTAGAGCTCTGAAATGCATGTTCATGGGATACCCTGAAGGAGTAGAAGCTTATAGGTTATGGTGCCTAGAGCCAGGTCACAGGAGGTGTATCACCAATTGAGATGTAGTTTTCAATGAAGCTAAGATGACTTTCAAGAAAACTGATGATGCTGACGAAGAGTTGGAACAAGGAGAGATTCCTATTGAGGTGGAGCATGTTGATGCTGAATTGCGTATACTAGATAAAGTCGAAGAAGAAGCAGAAGATGATTTCGAAGATGAGGAGACTGATAATGACTACCTGCTAGCAAGAGATAGGTCTAGAAGAGTCATCAAGCCACTTCAGAGACTTGGGTATGCAGATCTTATAGCTTATGCCTTAATCTCTGCAAGTGAGGTTCTCAACGAAGAACCTAGAGACTATAAGGAAGTTATGAGGAGTCTAAAGAAGACTGAATGGATGAAGGCCGTAGATGATGAGATGAAATCTCTTCATGATAACAACACATGGGAACTGGTCAGGAAACCTGCTGGAGCTAGGTTAGTCAAATGTAAATGGATTTTCAAAGTTAAGGAAGGAATCAAAGGAGTGGGGTCAAAGAGATACAAGGCAAAATTAGTCGCTAGGGGGGTTCACTCATAAAGAAGGTGTCGACTTCAATGATGTGTTATCTCCTGTTGTGAAGCAAATGTCCAATCGAATGTTGCTTGCCACGGTGGCACAGTTCGATCTTGAACTGGAACCGATGGATGTGAAGACTGCGTTCTTGTATGGTGATCTAAATGAAACAATCCTGATGGGGCAACCTGAAGAGTATGTCGAAAAGGGGAAGGAAGATTATGTGTGCAAGCTGAAGAGATCTTTAGATGGACTAAAACAATCTCCTCGATAGTGGAATAGGAGATTCGACAAGTTTATGGCACGCATAAGTTTCATTAGAAGTCAGTTTGACCACTGTGTTTACTTCAGATTTCGACCTGGTAATACATTTGTTATTTTGTTGCTTTATATGGATGATATTCTAATAGCAAGCAACAATGTCGAAGATGTAATGAGGGTGAAGGCTGAACTCAATAAGGAGTTCGACATGAAGGATCTGGGAGCTGCATCCAGGATTCTTGGGATTGGTATCCGAAGAGATAGAAAGTAGTCAAAATTCTGCTTATCTCAAGAGGCATACCTACGGAAGATTCTCGAAAAGTATGGTATGTTGAAATTCAAAGCCTGTTGTGACTCCGACAAACCCTCAATTCAAGCTGAGATAGATCAGTGTCCCAGTACTGATGTCGAAAGAGCTTATATGAATAGCATTCCATATGCTAATATAGTGGGTTCTTTGATGTATGTTATGGTATGTACTAGACCTGACATAGCATATGCAGTAAGTCTTGTAAGCAGGTACATGGCGAATCCTGGAAAGGCTCACTGGCAAGCATTGAAGTGGATTTTAAGGTACATAAATGGGTCTCTGAATAGAGTCCTAATTTATGGTGGAGCCTTGGGTGAAGATAGTAAAGCAGCAATCGAAGGATATGTCGACTCTGATTATGCAGGTTATATGAATTCCATAAAATCTATTTCTAGATATGTGTTCACTATGTTTGGGACAACAATCAGTTGGAAAGCAACACTTCAGAAGGTTGTTGCCTTATCAACCACTGAAGCAGAATATATCGCCCTAACTGAAGCTGTGAAGGAAGCATTGTGACTTGAAGGTTTTACAAATGAGCTGAAACTTCAAGGTCCAGTTATCACTGTTAAATTTGATAGTCAAAGTGCAATACATCTGTCGAAGAAATCAACCTATCATGAGCGAACCAAGCACATTGATGTGAGGCTGCATTTCGTCAGAGGGGTAATCGAGCGTGGAGAAGTCCAAGTGCTGAAGGTTTCGACATATCATAATGTTGCTGATATGATCACCAAGACATTGCCCAGTTGCAAAATTTTCCACTGTATGCAGTTGATAAAGCTGCATGAAGAAAGCTAGTTTGTTCCTTGATGTTATAGAGTTTGTTCCAAGGTGGAGATTTGTAAGATATTGGATCGAACTCTAGTTTTAGCATGCCGTCGAAGTCCGCTCACATGTTATTGTCGAAGACCTACATGCTGTAGTCGAATTGTGTTCTAGTATGTAGGAGATCGAATTGGGCCTTGTGTTATGAATCCAATTGTTTAAGTTAGCTTGTACCCTAAGTTAGCATGTAATGAGTAATTGTTAAAAAGCCCATTAGTTTAGTATGTTAGGTTTATTATAAATAGCATACTAGTCTCTCTTTGTGGCAAATCCTTATTAGCTTGAGAGAGGTTAATTGTTGGTATTCACTTGTAATCTTTGAACCCTATTGAGAAAGCGAATAGTCAAACAGATTTAACCAATTCTCTATTTTTTTCCTCTTTTCTCTTCCTTTGTGAACCCTAATAGGGTTTCGTGTGTTTGTTCAAGTTTTTCTTTCTTTTCTACCCTTGTGAATTTCTTGGTGTTCAAGAAACCAAATATATTTTGTTATTTCGGTATCTTAATTCACAACACTTTATTTTTTTTATTTTTAGAAGTACACTCGATAAATCATAGCAATCTATTTACAATTTTTTTATTCCTTTATCTGTTGACCTTGATTTACATTTATACATTTTTTTACTTAGTGATTCATAAACAAGTTAAAAAAACTCATAACTAAATGTCAAAGTTCTTGCCTCATGTGTTTCTTCATGAAATCGCTTTTATATTTATCATACAAGGCACATGACGACATAAGCATGGTTGGTGCAATGAAAAAAAAATAGTATTCTCGTGATCAGGTCAAGAGATAATGGTTATCCTTAGCTTAATATTGTATTCATTTTATATCAGTTTTGTATTATTCTACTAATTTAGAGTACTGCATTGTCTTGAAAATGTACCGACTATGTAATGTGAGTCTTTTGTTTAGATACCTTCATCTAAGCATTCTTCTTCCCTTGCTCTACAATCATGGAGCTTCCCAACAATTTTTCAAGCGACTTACTATTAGGATCCTCTCCATAAGGAACATTAATCCACCTTAGGGGCTTGACTATCTATCTCTCGCCAAGAAAGTTGTCTAAACCAAATCAAACCTAAAAGGGCTTCGTTATCACCTTAAGAGGCGTCTCATCATAAACTTAGTAGGGTACCAATTAAGGTCACCGTAAGAGGTAACCACTATTCTTTACTATTAGTGATCAAACAAACTTAAAAGAAATTAAATATATAGTTGCAGAGCGTTGAATGCTCTACCTATCCCAAGGTGAGGACAACTAGTAGAACACAACCATCATGTCTGATAAATGTCTGACCTCAGGCTTTGCACTTGAGCGACTTCTACCAAGTCTTATATGAGGGAAACTCCCCAGACCTCGCACATGAGAGACTCATCCTTGAGAAAGTTTAAAATAATCATCGTAGGATCTCTATCTAGAAGTGTTAAAACACTTCGCTGTTTCTAAGACTTATTGCTTGAGGGATTGTGGACTAGGACAAGTTTACTAGGCCCTGTGGGAGATATCTCGAGTAACACAAGCAAAAACAACTGCACCAACACTAGGGTACTCACACAAATGGGCATTCAGAGCACCTCAAACATAAGCGCCGTATTGGGTATGTGCTTACCCGCTCCGACCCAACACTTTTCCTATTGATTCAACTAGCTAGGGGGGGGGGGGGGGGGGGGGGGGGGCAAGCAAGCAAAGGTGAGAAAGTAACTGCTTCTCCACGATTACAAGCAAGAATCCGGACTTCCCACTCCCCTGCCTTGGCCCGAAAGAAGAGGAATTACTCATCTTGACCTATAATTCAAGCCCAATTGAGCTCCTATAAATACCTCAGTCTTAGGACTGAAGAAATAACATGAAATTTCTTTAAGAATCATATACATAAGAATCATATACTACACGAAAACTTTTAGTTCTCCACAAAACTAAATTTCAAACTGCCCGTAGGAAGGGATTATCCTAACTGTACTTTTTTTAGCTAGTATAGAATACGATTAATTTTAATATTTTCGAAATCCACATAATTTAATAGAATAAAAAATAGTAAAATTTTACAATTTAGCATTTAATCTTGTGTCATAGTTATAGCGACACAAATTGAACCCACATAATTGGCACGGTGGTACATTCTGTAGAGGAAAAGCACATGCAGACAAAGGAGGCCTAAAAAATGCTGTGAATGAGAAAATATCAAGGAATAAGACAAATCACATATGACTTTTTTTAATTTTAAAAGTACACTCTATAAATCATAGCAATCTGTTTAGAATTTTTTATTCCTTTATCTGTCTACCTTGATTTACATTTATACATTTTTTACGTAGTGATTCATAAACAAATAATGCATAACATTTCCCAAGGAAGTTAAAAAAACTCATAACTAAATGACAAAGTTCTTGCCTCATGTGTTTCTTCATGAAATCGGTTTTATATATATTATTATAAAAGGCACATGACGAGATAAGCATGGTAGGTGCAATGAAAAAAATATAGTATTCTAGTGGTTAAGTCAAGAGATAATGTTTATCTTTAGGTTAATATTGTATTCCTTTTGTTAGTTTTGTATTATTGTACTAATTTTCAGTATTGCATTGTCTTGAAAATGCAACGACTATTTAATGTGAGTCTTTTGTTTAGATACCTTCATCTAAGCATTCTTCTTCCCTTGCTCTACAATCATGGAGTTTCACAACAATTTTTCTATCTTTACCTTAATGTCATCCTTTCTCTTCCTCTTGCTACTATTCAAAATAGTTCAAAGATGGAATACTTCTAAAAAATCTTACCTTAATTTACCACCAGGACCATGGAGACTGCCCTTCATAGGAAACATACATCAGATTATTAGCAGCCCATTGCCTCATCATTCCTTCACAAAATTGGCACAAAAGTATGGACCTTTGATGTACCTAAAACTTGGTGAGGTACCATACATAATAGTTAGTTCACCAGAAATAGCCGAAGAGGTAATGAAAACGCAAGACCTCAGCTTTTGTGATAGGCCAAACCTTATGATGTCCACAATATTCAGTTACAATAATACTGATATTTTATTTTCCATATATGGAGAACACTGGAGGCAACTACGAAGGATATGCGTTATAGAGCTATTGAGCGTAAAGCGTGTCCAGTCATTTAGGTCCATAAGAGAAGAAGAGGTGGCAGATCTTGTTAAATCAATTTCTGCAAGTGAAGGATCAATTGTTAATCTCACTCATCAGATTTTTTCAATGACATATGGGATAACTGCGCGGGCAGCGTTAGGGAAAAGGAGCAAACACCAACAAGTATTCAGATCTGCAATGGATGAAATAATATATATGCTAGGAGGAATGTATATTGCTGATTTGTATCCTTCTATTAATCTTGTTCGAATCGTGTCGAACTTGAATTGGGACCTTGCTTGAATCGTGTCAGGCATCGTCTTTTGTTTTAAAGTCGTTCTTATTTGAATCGTGTCGGACATTGAACACCTCCTTATCTTGTTTCTTTTCTGAAATTGCTTTAAGCTAAGTTTCTTGGAATAAATTTTATTCAACTTTAAGACTTCTATCTGTTGCGCAGAGTTTGTCTCTGTCTTTCTGGCTTTTCTTGAAAATCTCATCTTGAACTCTTCAGTATAAGATCCCCAGGAAGTCTTTGCTTGGTTGTCTGTCCTTTTGACTGATCCCTAGTGATCAGGTTTTTCTTCCTGGTTTCATGCCCAGGAAGAACTTGGGTTTGTTTTGTCCCCAGTAGTCTATCTCCCCGGATCTTTCCCTAGTAAGATTGTCTGTGGTTTTTTCCCCAGTGTTTCTTTGGAGTCTCCCCAGTGAGTCTCTTTTGTTGGTTGGCTTGTATCCCTAGTGAGTTGTCTCTCATGGATACTAACCTTCCCCAGTGAAGCTCTTTGGTCCTTTTGCTTCCTGTTTACCCTTTGGTGTCTTGTTGTGTCTGCATTTTCTTGCATCTTCTTGACATCATGTTTACTACATTGCATGTGTGCATCTGAGGGTAAAATTTTCGGTTATCTGTATTTAAATATCTTTCACTGTTGATCACATGAAGATCTTCATCTCTCATGTCATCAGGTGAAGATATTTAAATAGGGGCAACTGTTGTACCCCAAATTTTACCCTCATCTTTTTATTAGATGTAGTGTGATTTATTTTTCTTTGTATTTTATCTTAATTTCCATTTTATCATTGTTTTATTTTATCTTTTTAATTTAATTTTAATGTGTCTTTTTATTTATTTTAAATCGCTTAGTTTAATTTAACTTAGCAGGTTTCTAATTTAACTAATTTTGTTGGTAATTTAATCTCGATTTAATTATTTGATTTTAAATAATTAATAGTTTGTTATATTATTTAAATTGTTTAGTTTTATTTTATTAATTAATCATTTTAATTTAGTTAGTCTTAATTAATTGTCATTAACCCATTTCTATTAAGGAAAGAAAAGTTACCAATGTCATTTTCTATTGATCTATACGTGAGGTTTAATCAACCAATGGAAATCAAGTATAAGTTATTTGACTTTTCAACCCAATGCCTTAGCCAATGGAAGAAAGCCACGTGGTTTGGAAAGAAGTGAAACCCAATGTTTGTCTTCCTCTTCTTCGCTCGCAAATTCGGAATGAAGAGAGAGATTCAAATTTCAAACTCAACTTTTCCTCTTTAAGCTCACCCATCTGATTCATCAAAAGGAGTTATGAGCAATACCATATTCATCATTCAGCCTGCTCTAAACGCTCCTCGGCAGTATGAGAATGACGTTTCAAACAACGGTCACAAGGAAAATAAAAGTAGAACAAGTTCTGTTGCTGGAGGGCATATATACTGAGAGGCGTTCAAAGAAAGAGGAGAGGTTCAAGAAAACACCAACCCAAAATCTCCCAATAGCTTCGAACTTCTTCGTTTTTCTTCCAAATACACCATCCATCAACAACAACTGGCCTTCGGTTCAACCTCACCAGAACCCCCTCCGTCCAACCGCCGCCATCCCCATCCATCAATAACAACCTCAACTTCCTCCAACAACAACCCCACAATACATAACCCAAAAAACCAGAAAATCGTTTTTAAACCACAAAAGAGCCACACTTCAGAAAAAGCAAAAACCAGAAAGTTTCTGCAAACTAGTTCAAATCACCCAAAACCAACCATCAAACCAATCGCCGGAACCTCTATCTTCAACAAAACCAAACTCACTTCAGTCATACAACCCAGCTTCTCAACCTTCATCCTTCAGAAAATCAATAACCCACACAACCCGTTTCCTTTTTCTCCTCCAACAGTCTCGCCACCCTCGTACAACAACAACACATTTCCGCCGTTTTCGAACTTCCTTCAACCCTCTTTCAAATAAACCTACAAAATCTTCTCCAAACCCCCTCGTAACGACCTTCACCACCTCCAGAGCCCCGCCGGAACCTCACCTCGCCAAACCCAGATTTCAAAACCTCACTCTTTAACTTTCAACGCCATCGTGTTCTTTATTCTCCATCAAACACCATCAACAACAACTAAGAATAAACTCAACCACAAATACCCTCTTCACCAAACCTCTTCCTATCGCATCCTTCAATCAGCCAAAACCTAATCTCTTCTTCAACCGTCACAACACAATATCCCTCATAAATTCTTCCAAGCACCGAAACCCTTTTCAAATCGTACAAATTAGAACCAGAACGAGAGATGAAGTGAGAACGAAACAAGAAATTGAAACAAAACCTGAGATCCACGGTCGCGCAAGGTTCTTGAATTGAAGAGAAACAGAGAGAGATCGTGAAAGCGGATTGAGATGAAAGAAGTTGAGCCTAGTTCTGTTCGTCGCGGTTTCGACCTTGTTTCTTTTAATCCTTCATTTCGTCATCTGAGAATCTAATATCTTGCCTGGTTGTTACGATTTCCATCGTTTTGAAAGCACAAATCTGTTGTCTTGTCACATTTTGGAGTCAGTGTAATTGTCCTTGCTGACCCCAGCTTCAGCCGTTTTTGTTTTTGGTTTTAACAAGGTTCCTTGATTTCGGGTAGGGTTCCACTAAGCCCATAAGCCAATTCATAACCACACCGCCCTTTTAATTCCATTCGCACCCTGCGTGTTTGGTTAGATGGGCTCTTGAAGCCCATAATTTCAACAATCAGATACAACACGCCCTCACCCCTTGTTTTTATCCGTGTTGTGTTTTTTTAAGAAGGGAATGATGGGCCTAGGACCCAAATGATCCCTTTCTCTTTTATGCATACCCCACCTGAATCTAATGCCACCCACTCTTTAAATAAGTTATGTTTTTTTACTATTTCATTATTACTTTTTCTAATTTTCTTAAATGGTAAATTCAAGTCTTTTTTTTCTTATTTTAGGCCAATGACAAAAATCTTAACTTTGTTGATTATTTCAAATCAATAAGTTTTGAGATGTGTGAGGCCACTTTTATTTATTTTCGTTGGTCGATGAAAGTTAAAAATCCGAGATCATCGATTTTTCGATTAGATCTTGATTTAAACAAGACCAACTTGTTTTATTCCGATTCTATTTTGGTCGATGAGAGTTAAAAATCCGAGATCATCGATTTTTCGATTAAATCTTGATTTAAATGAGACCAACTTGTTTTGTTCCGATTCTATTTTGGTCGATGAGAGTTAAAAATCCGAGATCATCGATTTGTCGAATAGATCTTGATTTAAACGAGACCAACTTGTTTTGTTCCGATTCTATTTTGGTCGATGAGAGTTAAAAATCTGAGATCATCGATTTGTCGATTAGATCTTAATTTAAACGAGACCAACTTGTTTTATTCCGATTCTATTTTGGTCGATGAGAGTTAAAAACCCGAGATCATCGATTTGTCGATTAGATCTTGATTTAAACGAGACCAACTTGTTCCGATTCTATTTTGGTCGATGAGAGTTAAAAATCCGAGATCATCGATTTGTCGATTAGATCTTGATTTAAACGAGACCAACTTGTTTTATTCCGATTCTATTTTGGTCGATGAGAGTTAAAAATCCGAGATCATTAATTTGTCGATTAGATCTTGATTTAAACGAGGCCAACTTGTTCCGATGTTATTTTGGTCGATGAAAGTCAAATATCAAGATTATCGTTTTACCGATTTAGATCTTGATTAAGACGAGATCAACCTCTTTTTATTTCATAATCTTCATTTTTTGCCGATGACATACAAAATTTGACCTTGATGATTTATTTTAAATCAATAAAGTCTTGATAAATGCGAGGCTACTTTTATTTATTTTTGTTGGTCAATGAAAGTCAAATATTAAGATTATCGATTTTCTCGATTAAATCTTGATTTAGATGAGACCGATTTTATTTCTCATTTTGATTCCACTTTCTTTATTTTGGTCGATGACATAACAAACCTTATGGTTTGGTTGATTTCCTTGAGTTGACAAAACTTGGATCAACAAGAGACCACTTTCTTTTATTTCAGTTTCCTTTTTATTTAGTTGATGAAAGTCAAGAATTATTGATTATCGATTTCTCGATTAAATCATGATTAAGACGAGACTATTTCATTTTATTTCATCTTATATTTAATCATTGTCTAACATGTTTAATTCTCACTTCGCATTGATATCATGATTTTATCTTATCTCATTAGCTTAATTCATGTATTATTGTATCATCGTATTCGCATTATATCTCTTTGTCTTAGTAATTTTATAACTGCTATTTCTTTCCCTTATTCCAAAGGAAGGTGAATAGTGTTGGCTCTTAAAGTCATAGCCCCCATCTTAACCTAAGTAACCTCTTAGGAAGAAAACTTGTTTCTTGGCCTCATCAGAGCCATAGAAACCATAATTAGCTTTAGGAAGAGTTCTTCAACTCTTAGTGATATTCATCATAATGAATTTATCACTTTCCCCTACTGACTAAACCTCAACATAGGTCCATTTCAAGTAGATCTAGAGAGTTCCTAAACTCTACAATGAGCTTGTACTCATTTCCCCTCTGAATATTGACCATAGTCAATCATTCAGTAGAAACAGAACTACGCATACTCTGATTCTATTCCCGAGGATACGTAGGCGTAAAGTGCGATACTTTATCGAGTATACTTAGATACTAACCCCTAGGGTTTCAAACCTTTAGCATAGAACCTTTAGCAAACATAAGATAACATTAGAAAAAGAGGTTCCTGTAGAGTACTACAGACGTTTAGGGTGCTAATACCTTCCCTAGGCGTAACCAACCGCCGAACCTTAGATCTTTCCCTTTAGGTTTTTCTAACGATCTTGAACCTTTCCTTTGGATAAATCAAAGTCGGTTGTAAAAGAAATATGATGCAAATTAATTTATAATTTGTTATCCGATTTTCACCGCAACACCTGGCACATGAGAGACTCATCCTTGAGAAAGTTTAAAATAATCATCGTAGGATCTCTATCTAGAAGTGTTAAAACACTTCGCTGTTTCTAAGACTTATTGCTTGAGGGATTGTGGACTATGACAATTTTACTAGGCCCTGTGGGAGATATCTCGAGTAACACAAGCAAAAACAACTGCACCAACATTAGGGTACTCACACAAATGGCCATTCAGAGCACCTCAAAGATAAGCGCCGTATTGGGTATGTGCTTACCCGCTCCGACCCAACACTTTTCCTATTGATTCAACTAGCTAAGGGTGGGTGGCTGGGGGGGGAGACGAATGTGTTTCGCACGAACTCAAGCAAAGGTGAGGAAGTAACTACTTTTCCACGATTACAAGAAAGAATTCGGCCTTCCCACTCCCCTGCCTTGGCCTGAAAGAAGAGGAATTGCTCATCTTAACCTATAATTCAAGCCCAATTGAGCTCCTATAAATACCTCAGTCTTAGGACTGAAGAAATAACATGAAATTTTTTTAAGAATCATATACATAAGAATCATATACTACAAGAAAACTTTTAGTACTCCACAAAACCCTAAATTTCAAACTGCCCGTAGGAAGGGATTATCCTAACTGTACTTTTTTTAGCTAGTATAGAATACGATTAATTTTAATATTTTCGAAATCCACATAATTTAATAGAATAAAAAATAGTAAAATTTTACAATTTAGCATTTAATCTTGTGTCATAGGCATAGCGACACAAATTGAACCCACATAATTGGCAAGGTGGTACATTCTGTAGAGGAAAAGCACATGCAGACAAAGGAGGCCTAAAAAATGCCGTGAATGAGAAAATATCAAGGAATAAGACAAATCACATATGACTTTTTTTAATTTTAAAAGTACACTCTATAAATCATAGCAATCTGTTTAGAATTTTTTATTCCTTTATCTGTCTACCTTGATTTACATTTATACATTTTTTACGTAGTGATTCATAAACAAATAATGCATAACATTTCCCAAGGAAGTTAAAAAAACTCATAACTAAATGACAAAGTTCTTGCCTCATGTGTTTCTTCATGAAATCGGTTTTATATATATTATTATAAAAGGCACATGACGAGATAAGCATGGTAGGTGCAATGAAAAAAATATAGTATTCTAGTGGTTAAGTCAAGAGATAATGTTTATCTTTAGGTTAATATTGTATTCCTTTTGTTAGTTTTGTATTATTGTACTAATTTTCAGTATTGCATTGTCTTGAAAATGCAACGACTATTTAATGTGAGTCTTTTGTTTAGATACCTTCATCTAAGCATTCTTCTTCCCTTGCTCTACAATCATGGAGTTTCACAACAATTTTTCTATCTTTACCTTAATGTCATCCTTTCTCTTCCTCTTGCTACTATTCAAAATAGTTCAAAGATGGAATACTTCTAAAAAATCTTACCCTAATTTACCACCAGGACCATGGAGACTGCCCTTCATAGGAAACATACATCAGATTATTAGCAGCCCATTGCCTCATCATTCCTTCACAAAATTGGCACAAAAGTATGGACCTTTGATGTACCTAAAACTTGGTGAGGTACCATACATAATAGTTAGTTCACCAGAAATAGCCGAAGAGGTAATGAAAACGCAAGACCTCAGCTTTTGTGATAGGCCAAACCTTATGATGTCCACAATATTCAGTTACAATAATACTGATATTTTATTTTCCATATATGGAGAACACTGGAGGCAACTACGAAGGATATGCGTTATAGAGCTATTGAGCGTAAAGCGTGTCCAGTCATTTAGGTCCATAAGAGAAGAAGAGGTGGCAGATCTTGTTAAATCAATTTCTGCAAGTGAAGGATCAATTGTTAATCTCACTCATCAGATTTTTTCAATGACATATGGGATAACTGCGCGGGCAGCGTTAGGGAAAAGGAGCAAACACCAACAAGTATTCAGATCTGCAATGGATGAAATAATATATATGCTAGGAGGAATGTATATTGCTGATTTGTATCCTTCTATTAAACTTCTTCAAAGAATGAGTATGGCGAAGACCAGAATTGAAAAACTTCATAGCGAGATTGATATGATATTGCAAGACATCATCGACGATCACAAAAGCATTCACAGGGAAGCAGGCAAAGACGAAGATCTAGTGGACGCTCTTATCAAGATTCAACATGAAAATGAACAGTCACAGAATCAATTGACCGACGACAATATGAAATCAATCATCCAGGTTAGTCTACAACAATTTTATTAAACATCTTTATTAATTAAAGTAGCTTCATTATGTTAATGTTAATCCATTTTTGCAGGACATGTTTGCTGGTGGTACTGAAACATCATCAGGGGTTGTGTTATGGGTGATGTCTGAGTTAGTAAAGAATCCAAAGGTAATGGAAGAAGCGCAAGCTGAAGTAAGAAAAGTGTTTGATAAGAAAGGGGGCGTAGATGAATCAGATTTGCACCAGTTGATATACTTAAAGTCCGTCATCAAAGAATCACTAAGGTTGCATCCTGATGCGCCATTGTTAGCTCCAAGAGAAAGTAGAGCGAGATGTCAAATAAATGGGTATGATATCCCAGCTAAAACAAGGGTCATTATCAATGCTTGGGCTATTGGAAGAGATCCAAGGTATTGGGTTGAAGCTGAGAGTTTAAACCTGAGAGATTTCTTAATAGCCCAATTGATTTCAAAGGCACAGACTTTGAATTCATACCATTTGGTGCTGGAAGGAGAATGTGTCCAGGAATAGAATTTGCCTTACCTAACGTTGAGCTACCGCTTGCTCAATTAATTTACCACTTTGATTGGAAGGTTCCCAATGAAATGAAAAATGAAAAACTTGATATGACTGAGTCATTTGGAATAACTGTCGGAAGAAAACATGATTTGTGCTTAATTCCTACTACTCGTCGTCTTTGATTTAATTTTTTTTGTATTACTTTTAACTATAGAATTTGGAGGGAAGCAAATAACATTTATCTTTCCCAAGGAGTATGATAATCCTTACAAATTGGTTTTTGCATGTTTGTATTGTACAATGATGTGTTAAATTCCAACTTTAAACTATTGTATTGAAGTTGTACAATGTTAGAATCCAATTCTAACTCAATGTTACTATTGGTTCTATCATAATGAAATTATTTAGAAATGTTAAAATTGACATTTTATAATTAGAGGATTCTCACTTTGATAATTGATTTTAAAAAAAAATGTCGGATGAATGAAGAAGCATTTTAATTTTAATTTATAAAAATAAATGCAAATTATATGAGGATTAAACGTACGAGTCATACTATGAAGTTATGGGAAAGAATCGTTGAACGAAGACTAAGAAAAGAAACTCAAGTCACTGAGAATCAATTTGGTTTTATGTCTGGGAGGTCCACCATGGAAGTGATTATCTACTATGACAAGTGGTGGAGCAATATCAGAAGGACCAACAAGACTTGCACTTAATTTTTACTGACCTGGGAAAGGCGTATGGTAGAGTGCCTAGAGATTTTTTTGTATGGGAATCCCTGTCATACCCTCATTTTCACCTTAGCTTTCTTATCTTATATTCATCATATCATCTCATTAGCATATCATTTGAACCTTGGTTCCCAAGCATGGTTGGCCATAAATTTGAGTGAGAGGGTTGAGGATTAGGGTTTCTTTTTATTACCCTCTTGAGGCTTCACCTTTTGCCTTGTATCCATAGTTGTTGTTTCATGTTTATTGCCTTTGTGAATTAGAGTTTGATACTTGTTACATATCATATAACTAAAATACAAAGAGATGTGGTACTTGCTTTGTTCTTCTTTGTGTTCATCTAATTGTTCAGGATTGGATCGAGAAGGTCTTGGTTTCAAATCAAGGTGTCATACCCTAATTTTTTACTCTAAGATTCTGTTTTTCGTTTCGCATCGTCTGCATGGGATATCACGTATCTCATCTGCCGTACCCCAAATTTGTCCTACCTTTCTCAGTTTTCTCTCTGTAATGTCATCCGGCCTGTGGCCATGATCTTCTGAGAATTAGGTCATAAGACTTTTGTATGCATGTTCAATGTGATTGACAATTTTGTGCAGGAACATTGGTTTCAAGTAGAAATGAAACCCATCCTCTCAGTTAAGTACTTCGAGACGTGACCAGGTGGTTCTGATTCAGAATGGTTCTAGGGTTATCTATTGGGTCATTTTCCTCGATATTTCTCAAAAGTTTCAGTGTATACTCCCGAAGAAAATCAATGTGTTGAATGTGGTAATGTGGAGACTGACTAGGGTTTTGTGGCAAGATGAATTTCAAGTTGTATCCTTATTTTCAAGAATTTCTTAAAGCATGGTTCTTGTATCAAGTTTATTTTTATCTGTAAGGTTGGATCATGATTTGTTCCTTTTGATCTTAAGGGAAAGAGTTCAGGTTATCTTGTTGATTAGTTTGTGAGTAGCATGCTTGGAAGTGATGAAGTTTTCGTAAAAAAATCTCTTGATTCAAGTTTAAGCAAGAAGCTCAAAGTAAAATGCAAGACCCATGAAAGCTCAAATTGATTCAATTACAAACTTTAAGTTTAAGCTATGATTGAATTTGTTCGAGTTGCAATATTCAAGAGTTTTTGGATAAAAATACAAGACACGATTCATATGTCACCATAAAAATTCACCATTCAAGATTCAAGGTCATTTTTCTTGTCAATAAAAAATGAGTTTCATCCAAATAACAAAATGGAAGAAGTGGAAAACTCACAACAGTACAAAATTCAAGAGTGTTCAAAGGTTATTCACAAAGCCAAGTTCTTACAATTTGGATCCAAAAGTTTAAAACTTTGAAACATTACAAGTTCAAGCCAATTCAAACTATACATTCAAGCCCATATACAAAACTAAACCAAACTTACATCAAAAGGTATTCCAAGTGGAGAAATTAAGCCTTTGAATCTCAAGAAAGTAGTCCAAAAGCAACAAGTTCTTCAAGAGAAGTTTCTCTTTTTGAAGCATAAGGCTATGTCATGACTCTTTTTACCACCAATTTCCAAATTCATCTCAGCAGAATGTTGGCAATGATTCAAGAACATCCTCCAGCAATCTGTACCAGGAATCAAGAGCAATTAAAATGATATCAAACATGCTCAAGACAAGTTAGGTTCTTTCCAAAACAACATCAAACATGTTCCAAATTCTTTCCAAAATAGTCAAAACATGTTCATCATCATCAAACACAATCAGGGCAACATTGATTTCAAGACAAGATTTTTTTTTTCAAAATTATGGCAGTTAATACATTTGAATCTATAAAAAGACATACCGTATCAAAGGCATCATAGCAGTACAAGAAGAATTCACACAAAAAAAAATCCCAATTCCTATCCATCACGTTTGTTCTTTTCTCTGAAAATACATACATCACCCTCACAAGCCACCCTCATTCTTTTATTTTATTCATCACTACATCATTCACCATAAACCTGCCATAACCTTCACATTAAACATCATCAATCCCAACAAATCACCAACAAAAAGTTATCTTCCATGTTAACAACACAACCTTCATGAATCATTAACCAGAAAAACAATAATTTTCATCACACAAATCACAACATAAACAAGCATCTGCAACAATGAGTAGAAGGAATTACATTCACGCGAGAATAGCAGCAGGGATCACACACAAAGAGGAGTGAAAAATAGAAAACAATTTTGAGAGATCTAATACACACGGTATCACAAACAAATGCAGAATTGAGGCAACATACACAACATCATTATCTGAAGAAGCATAAAAAAAATTACAGCCACACATTATAAACATGTTCGATAATTGACGAGAGAAATCACGTACACAACCACAACACACAAACGCGCAAAGCATAAGGGATAAAAGCTGAAGAAGGGAAGCAGAGTGAGTAGGAATAAAGCGCTACACGTGAAATCGACGCCAACTTCGAATGACTGTTGCACCGCATTCTATCTCAATACTCTCGATTTGATGAACTCTGCAAAAAATTAAGTCGAAAACGATGAGTAGAACTTGTGGTAGCTGGCGATTTTGTTCGATTGCAGCTCGTGATTCTGATTCGAAGCGTAATTCATGAGGTTGGGGGAGGGTGCATTTTTTTGCTTTTGCGAAAGGTTATGCTGAAAGCTTTCTTCTCACACTCTCTTTTAAGATGAATTGGGTATGTATTGTTGACCCATGATAATTCAAGCATCACTCAACATTTCTTCATTTAGTATTCACATGATCATCATTGTGCATTTGGATTCAAGATCATATCAAAAATCACAAGTTGGTGTTGTGTGGCCTAAAATTCAAGTATGGTATACCACTTGGTCCAAACACCATAACATTCTCATTTCTCAACTTTTTTGAAATCCACTTTGATCCAAATGTCACAAATGAACCCCTCTACAACTTTTCCTCAAGGCTCAAACATCAATTCAACCTCTAAGGACCTCAATTTCGTTAGTGAGAAAGTTGCTAAAAATGCCCAAAACCTTGTCATGACCCTCACTTTGCACCTATGTCATTTCCAGCTCAAGCATCCAACTGACAAACTTCTTTGTGTCTTTTGTTAAGCTTATGGAAAAGATCATTTGGCCCAAGTATGGATCAAGAAGAAGAAGGGAATCAAAGTTATGATGTCATGAACACGAGGTCTCAAGATGCCAAACATATCAAAATATGGTTTGACCTAATGCCCAACCAAGAAACCAGGTCACAACCTGAACTTTGAACCTATGTCATTTTCAATTAAACCCTCCTCTTGATGTGATTCTTTTTGCATAGAATTCTTTGCAATGAAATAAACAAAATGCACGATGCAAAACCCAAAACGCACTAGTGAATTTCATTTGGCATAGCTGCAAACATGATGTCATGAACTATATTTCTCACACAAGTTTCAAGTCACAAAATCACTCAATTTTCAATATGGGACTACCTGCACATGGACAAACTTTTTTTGAGACCAAAACATGTGCAAACAAGTGCGAAACGACCAAGTTTCGTCATTGAATCACGCTTTTCATCCCTCTCTTGACATAGAATGCAAATAAAAAATTCCAACCCTAGCTCACACATATTTCAGATCCAAACCACATGTGTGAGCTCACCATTTCATTTATATAAATAGAGGACCATTTTGTCTTCATTTCCAAGCTTGGATAGTCAAAGAAACTTTGAAACAATTTACCTCGTTACCTCATGAAAACCAGTTAACCATTCCCTTGATTCAAGCTTTCTTTGCTTCAAATCTTTGCCCAGAACTCATCACTAGCATCCTCTCAAGCTAACTGAAGCATAGTCGTGGCTTGAAATAACTTGAAACCAGATCTCCATTTTCACCATTGTTGACCTTCGAAGCTCCAACTGAATTGGTAGAAATCTGTAAAATCCTTGAGCAAACAAGTTACCAGTTGCTTCGTCTTGGCTCACTGAGTGTTTCCCCTCTATTACCTTGTATTTATATTTCGAATTCATCATTTAATTTTATATTGAAGAATTAGGGTTCTTCGTGTTCTTTAGTAAATTCTCCATGCTTAGAGCCAATCAATGGCTCTGAAGCATGGAGACATGAACGATGATGTTTTAGGCAACTGAATCCATGCTTGGTTCTTGCTAAAAACACGAGTTCATGAAGTTTGTAAAATTGAATAGAGGTTGAAGATGAAGTCTGGTGCACGCACTTTGGCTCCAGTATTTGAATTCTAACCAATAAAGTGTTGCCAGAGCATTTTTTCAAATCCACTAGCCCTTGGTGCATTTTCTTTTATTTTCTTATTTTAATTTTCTTTTTCTTTTTCATTTACTTTGTAATTTAATTCTGATTGATCTTTAATTCATTTTTAATCAATTTTTTTACACAAAATCCATAAAAATATTTTGCATCCCATATATTTTTTCATAATTTTTAAAATCATTTTAGCATTTAATTGCTATTTTTGTTTCATTTTATTTTTAATTTCATTTTTTATTTTATTTTCAACCATTTTCAAACAATTTTGCATTCAACTTTTGAGTTCTACTTACTCATAATATTTCTGACTTCTCATAATATTCTCAACCATTTCTCTTTACATTTTGATGCTCCTTTTGAATTTTCTCTGTAATTTCCATTTAAAATCAGTTTTTTTCTTTTTTTTATTATTCATTTTTATTCAAATTCTTGATCGTTTTGTTTTTTATTTAAGTGATTGCTTGGTAGATCATATCTTCAACATTTCAAATTATTGATAGATGATCCCTTGGTTGATTCAATCTTCTCTAATTCAAACCTGTTGATAGATGTTCATCTTATCATTTTTTACACTTTGGATTAATGATAGGTTATCCTTTGGTTGTATCATATGTTTGAGTCCTTTGACTTGTTGATAGATGATCACCATGTTGTAGCTTGAGTTTGCTTTTAATCAGTGTATTTTAATGCACATTCTCTTATGTTTGTATTTAGGCATTCCTTCAGTTTATTTGAGTGTTTTTACTATTTTAATGTGTTTTCATATTTAAGTTTGTTTCTCTCTTTATTTTATTTTCGCAACTTATTTTCAGCATTAACACTTATTTGATACCTTTCACTGCGCAGGTCATAACTTGAGCTACAGGATACCGTTTTGCGTGTCCTACTAGTCGATGGAAAGCTAAGACAGAGAGCTACAAGTTTTATGTTGAAGCCAAGATCTGATTCGGAGTGAAAGATGGTCAAATAATTTGTTGAAGACAGAACCCGACTTCTGACTTTAGAAAATAATTTGTTTCAGGTCGTTTTATGGGTCTGGTTTATGTTTCCGACCCAGTTTTAGTTAGTAGTGAAAACCCTTATTTGGTTTACAAGGTTTTCAGCCGCGCTACAGTAAGAGGACCTTTTATTATTCACGATTTGTCTTTGCTTTTTACGTATTCCATGGAGAACTAAACTATTTGAGTTGATCTGATGTAACCTTATCTCCATTCACTTTGAGGTTAATATATTTTCCAAGTAATTTCAATTCCCTTTTCAATTCTATCTATAATCCTGTTTGCTTAATTCAGTTTCCATTTTTTGCTTAATTCAATTGCATATTTTATCGAATAGGATTGAACTAATTTGATTGATGTATGTTCTGTTAATCGTAACCGTGTTTGCTTAATCCGTGTTTGTGTTATCTGTTTGCTTAATTCGGATTTAGGAACATAAATCATATAGTAATTCAATCAAACTTGCTATTGTTACTATGATCGAAAGAGAATTAAATCCGCTCAGGGCTTGGTAATTATATGATCAATGATAAGTAGGAGAACGAACAACAGATTAACTTATTTTATAATCACTTATTATTAATCACTTTTTCTCATAGTTTTTTGAAACCTAATTCTCCAACCCCCCAATCGTTTTCAGTTGGTTAAATTCTCAACAAGAATCCTTGTGATACGACATCCGAGTGTCACTTCCCGATACTGCTTTCAAAATTACTCGTTTTTTATCCGTGCGCGACAGCGAATCACTTTCTAATCTCTCTTTCTCCATTTATCTTCTTCTTCTCTTTTAAGCCTTTGCGTTACATGTTTTAGGAGAATAATTTTGTGTTATTTCTCTAACATGTTTGACACATAAATTGTTATTAACCGGCGTCAGATAGGTGTGTCTTCTATATAAGCCCACTTACGATTGCTTAACATATCGCTATATTTCCCCGATGTAATAAATCAGCCATTAACCCTAACCACTAACGATTGACATATTGAGTTTATTTTCTTGTCATTTAATTCTTGCAATTTGAATTTCTAGCAATTTACTTTTATTCTCATTATCATCCATGTACTTCATGCATTCTTTACTTTATGTCATTTTATTTCTCCTTTATTTCAGCATTGGCAATCTTTCCTTTCTAGATACCTTCTTCTAGTCTTTCTCCAATAGTGACTAGGTCAGCAAAACCAGATGATACACTGCCTATCATCTTTTCCCAAAAGAGTGGCTGAAGAGTACCCATGAACAAACCATTCAATTCCTTTTCAGCCAAGGGTGGCTCCACCTAAGCAGCTAGCTCTCTCCAGCGCTGAGCGTACTCCTTAAAGGATTCTTTTTCTTTCTGAGACATATTTTGAAATTGGCGGCGGTCAGGTGCCATTTCCAGATTGTACTTATATTGCTTTAAGAAAGCATCAGCCAAGTCTTTCCAGCTTTGGATACGGTTCATCTCAAGTCCCATATACCATTTCATTGAAGCCCCACTCAAGCTGTCTTGGTTCACCTTTAGCAATTAGAACGTGCAGCATTTCTGTGAGTTTGGTTATGCCGGCCTTTAACTCATCAATTTCCATTCTGACTTCGGCATTGTGTTGTTCTTGGTTTTCCATTCTCAATCTGACAGCAACTCTAGTTTCGTAGTTGTGTTGAGGAAACAGCTTGACGGTGAACAGATAACTGAAGAAGGAGATAGTTGAAATGAGTTTCTGGACAACTTTGAAGAATTCATATGTATGCTCATGGATGCAAGAGTGCATGGATGCAATAATCACAAACAAGATCACGCAAAGCACACG
This sequence comes from Lathyrus tuberosus, assembly GCA_022829125.1. NCBI lineage: Eukaryota > Viridiplantae > Streptophyta > Magnoliopsida > Fabales > Fabaceae > Lathyrus > Lathyrus tuberosus. The sequence continues at coordinate 6,492,026 of JALAZF010000341.1, read as the reverse complement.
GGTTCAAAGGTTTGAGTCACGAGCATGGAGTCAAGGTTAAGAACTAACCCACAAAGGTATATACTAAGGGTATAACACCTGCCGAACAAGGTTCTAAAGAAGTTCCCAGAGTCTACAACTCATCTTTCGGATATTATCGATTTCCCAACTGCTTGGTAGTCAATAATATTCTCAAGAGAGTCTCGTCTGAGTGTGGTATCACGTAACAACTGATTCAAGTCTGCACATGAATAGCCACCGCACCACGTCCTAATAAGGCCAAGATGGGTTACGGGTTCTAAAGTCCTCAGCTTGGGGTCCTCGGATCAAGAAGCATAATGGGTTTGCCATTTCTGGTCTGCCATTACTACCTCTTGGGAGGAGTGTCTCAATTGAGTCCTCGGGAATGGTCGCCAGAGTCGACAGTTTTCCAGGTTACATCCCATCATCTGCACCAATGCGCAGGATGGAACATTACCAAAGAAAACCTCGTCCGGATATGGAGTTTTCGTGTATACTACGTCTGGCCAAATGCCACACAAGTCACACTACTATCCACCCTAGTCCTAGGTGTATGCTCAAGCCTGGGTATAAGACTTATCTCACCACACAAGATCACCAAGCAGAACAACCAATAACAGTCAAATCAAGCAAAAAGCGATAAATAAATCAAAATAGGCTAAACCCACTAAGAACCAGAGATCCCCAGCAGAGTCGCCACTTTTTCTGTAGCGAAAAAATCGTGAGTGTAAGCTATTGATTAACTTAACTCGAAAATCAAGAGTCGCCACCGTACTTTTATTTTATCCAAAAAAGGAAAGGAAAAAGAGCGAACAAAACCTACACAAGCTCTAAAACAAGAACAAGTGCACAGAGTCTGGGTAAGGGGGTTGGTTACGTTAAGGGAAGGTGTTAGCACCCAAAATGTCTATAGTACTCTATAGGAACCCTTTGAAATATTTACGCTTTTTAGTCTGAAAAAGTTTGCTTGAAAAGAGATTGAGGAGATGAGAGGAGAAATTGTTTTTAAGATTTTTGTGTTTGGAGAGACTTGTCGTCTCATGCCTACGTACCCTTGAAGTGCAATGTAGGATCAAAACCCCATAGTTCGTGGTACAAAGAATGAAATTTTGTTTGTTTTGGTTGATTTTAAACTGTAAAGACAAGTCATCATTTCCAAGCGAATAATTCCGCTTAAAGAAATGAATCATGTCTAGACTTATGAAAAAAGTTAAAGGAAAAGTGCACAAGGGCACAAAAGAGGTTTATGAGTTTGGTGTTTTTTAAAGTCTTTTGAAAATGGTGTCAATATGCTTATGTAGTTTAGCATTTGTTAAGAAATAAAAAGAAAAGAGTAAAATCACTTGACAAAGTCAAGGTTTGATTATGAAAGAGGTGATAGTTTGAAATCAAGAAAGTTTTGATAAAGGGAGAGAGTTTTGAAAATTGAAGAATGGGGAGGAGAAGAAGTGACTATCCTAAAGCATAAAGTAAAAGCTAAGGATAAGAATAGCCTAACCACACAAGCAAGCTCCATAGTCTTCGAACCACAATTCCAAGGCAAAGGGAAAAGGTCCTAGTTCTAAGTCCAAGGATCCAAGAATAACATTGAAGTCCAAAGTCTTCAAACCATAATTCCAAAGCAAAGGGAAAAAGCCCTAGTTCTAAGTCCAAGGATCCAAGAATAGCAATGAAGTCAAAGGTCTAGGTGCAAAGCTCCATGTCCATTACAAATGATAGTAACCATAGTCCAAGACTAGAAGCACAAGTTTTTTAGAGGTTTTGGCCTTTATTAATGTTTTTGGTCTAAGTGGACAAAGAGAAAAAGGCATAAGCATAAACATGTGTCCAACGGACAAAGGAAAAATTGCGGAAGCATAAACATATGTCCAACGGACAAAGGAAAAATTGCGGAAGCATAAACATGATATGATAATGATAATAATGGAGCATAAAAGTAAAAGAGAGATAGGGAGCGAGAAGGAATCGTAAATGAAATTAGTACAATAGTATTGTTAGTAAGTTAGTGATTAGTTTTTAGAGTAAGTGATCAATAATAATTGAATAATTGCACTTAGGTCAAGGTTAATGAGAACTCATTAGAGGATTAATAAGACCAAAGCCTCCTAACAACAAGTTTCATAAGTGTTGAACCAAAAGACAAATAATCAATAATTCTTGATTGTTTCCGATAAAGAGACATATGTTGCGCTATGTTAAGCAATCGCCGAGTAATTTACGGAGTAAGTACCCTACAATGAGGTCAATCAATAGCTCTTTGTGCTAATGCATGCTAGATTAACGATATGTAGACCTTCATCCGAAAGCAATGCCGCACGAAAAGAAAAGAAGGTGGCGATCTAGTCTTGATCAAAATTCAACAAAGGAATTCCATGATCCATAAGACTTTCATCGATCAAAAGAAAGGAGAAATAGATGAAGAGTAAGTCAAATTAAACCACAAAATTATGTGATCTAAGGCTAAGAACAAAGGGAAGGGGTTAGGAATAAAGAAACAACCAAAACAGTCCCAAAAATAGGTGAAAAACACCAGTCTGCCTCTGTGCAATCGATTGCACCAGTGTGCGAATCTATTGCACAGCAGAAAAATCAGCAATTCTTAGGCAAAAAATGCGCTGTGCAATCGATTGCACAAAAATGCAAATCGATTGCACACTGACAGGCAGCACTAAAATTTTTTAAAAATTCGGCATCCATGATCCAATCATTTCTTCAAACACCTCATGGTCATGGATGAAAATTAACACGAAAATACAAGTAAAACAAAAACAAATAACACTAATGGATCCAAAATTGCAAGATCCAAAGATCAAGCAACAAGAATTATTAAAGGATCACATTATGGTAGATGAATCAAGAACAACAATGGTGGAAAATGAGATTACCACTCCAAATCTAAAAATTGCTTCAAATTACTCCAAGATCCAAACTCTAAAGCCTTGATCTACAAGAATTGATGAAGAAAACAAGTTTGGATGAAGGTTTAGCTCAAAGTTGAACAAGATTCAATGTGAATTCTTGTTAACTTTCAAGAGAAGAAAAGTGAGCTTTGAGTGAATTTTGGTGGTTAGGGAGAGAATTTGCAAGAGGTTTTTTGGCTCTCAAAAGCTTCAAGAGAAATTTTAGCAAGGTGAATTTGGCTCTCAAAAGCTTGAAGAATGAATGAAATGAGGGTTCTATTTATAGAGTTTAGGCTTGGAAAATTTGGTGGATTGAAATTTGGTTTGGAAATGAAAATTAGGCTTGGAATTTGAATTTGGAGGGAAAATCAAGATCAAGTGGTGATTAGTGAAGGTGTATGGTGGGAATTAATTGTGATTATGTAGGGGAATTATTTTTGGGTGATCTGGAATATTTCAAATGATAAAATTGGTGCCAAATGCTTCAAAATTTCAAAAATGCTGATTTTGGCCAATTCTGTCTTTGTTCAGTCGATTGCACTATAGCGCGAATAGACTGCACTACTGAAAACTTCAAAATCTAGGCAAAAAAATGACTGGTGCAATCGATTGGACCAATAGTGCAATCGATTGCACTGTTGAAAAACTTGAAAAATGGCCATGTTGGATGGATTGTTCTGGCTCTGGCTCGATTTTCTTGATTTGTCAAAGAAGGCATGGAAATAAACACATGAACCTTCGAGTCTCTTGAATAATAATCAATTAAATCTTGGAAACTCTTGATCAGATAATTTTGAATTGTTTGCAGATCAACTTTGACTTTGTTCAGATGAAATTCATTCGAGCTGAGGGACTGTTTGACATCCTTGATTCCCTTCTTGAAAAAGTTAGTGAAGACAAAAACAAACATATTTTTGGATTTTGATTAAAGGTTAGTAAACATGAGCAAATAAAGGCAAATAAGAAACACACAGATGCTCAGTGATCCCTGCAAGGCATAAACCCAAAGAAGAGAGGGACAAAGGCATCAAAGCATGATCTTGTTTGTGGTATAAGATGCAAAAATGATATGTGAATGATGTGTGGAATCTTAGGAGAAAAAATTAGGGTTCAACACCACCCGATGAGGCTATTGAATGTTGGAACTCCAATGAAGTATCCTTGACGCCTTTGAGGCTATTGAACGTTGAAACTTCAATGAAGTATCTATGTCGCCCTACGAGGCTATTAAATGTTAGACCTCCACTAAAGGACCCTCGAGACCTTTTCAAGCGATTTACTATTAGGATCCTCTCCATAAGGAACATTAATCCACCTTAGGGGCTTCACTATCTATCTCTCGCCAAGAAAGTTGTCTAAACCAAATCAAACCTAAACGGGCTTCGTTATCACCTTAAGAGGCATCACATCATAAACTTAGTAGGGTACCAATTAAGGTCACCGTAGGAGGTAACCACTATTCTTTACTATTAGTGATCAAACAAACTTAAAAGAAATTAAATATATAGTTGCAGAGCGTTGACCGCTTTACCTATCCCAAGGTGAGGACAACTAGCAGAACACAACCATCATGTCTGATAAATGTCTGACCTCTGGCTTTGCACTTGAGCGACTTCTACCAAGTCTTATATGAGGGAAACTCCCTAGACCTGGTGTTGTACCCCAAATTTTACCCTCATCTTTTTATTAGATGTAGTGTGATTTATTTTTCTTTGTATTTTATCTTAATTTCCATTTTATCATTGTTTTATTTTATCTTTTTAATTTAATTTTAATGTGTCTTTTTATTTATTTTAAATCGCTTAGTTTAATTTAACTTAGCAGGTTTCTAATTTAACTAATTTTGTTGGTAATTTAATCTCGATTTAATTATTTGATTTCAAATAATTAATAGTTTGTTATATTATTTAAATTGTTTAGTTTTATTTTATTAATTAATCATTTTAATTTAGTTAGTCTTAATTAATTGTCATTAACCCATTTCTATTAAGGAAAGAAAAGTTACCAATGTCATTTTCTATTGATCTATACGTGAGGTTTAATCAACCAATGGAAATCAAGTATAAGTTATTTGACTTTTCAACCCAATGCCTTAGCCAATGGAAGAAAGCCACGTGGTTTGGAAAGAAGTGAAACCCAATGTTTGTCTTCCTCTTCTTCGCTCGCAAATTCGGAATGAAGAGAGAGATTCAAATTTCAAACTCAACTTTTCCTCTTTAAGCTCACCCATCTGATTCATCAAAAGGAGTTATGAGCAATACCATATTCATCATTCAGCCTGCTCCAAACGCTCCTCGGCAGTATGAGAATGACGTTTCAAACAACGGTCACAAGGAAAATAAAAGTAGAACAAGTTCTGTTGCTGGAGGGCATATATACTAAGAGGCGTTCAAAGAAAGAGGAGAGGTTCAAGAAAACACCAACCCAAAATCTCCCAACAGCTTGGAACTTCTTCGTTTTTCTTCCAAATACACCATCCATCAACAACAACTGGCCTTCGGTTCAACCTCACCAGAACCCCCTCCGTCCAACCGCCGCCATCACCATCCATCAATAACAACCTCAACTTCCTCCAACAACAACCCCACAATACATAACCCAAAAAACCAGAAAATTGTTTTTAAACCACAAAAGAGCCACACTTCAGAAAAAGCAAAAACCAGAAAGTTTCTGCAAACTGGTTCAAATCACCCAAAACCAACCATCAAACCAATTGCCGGAACCTCTATCTTCAACAAAACCAAACTCACTTCAGTCATACAACCCAGCTTCTCAACCTTCATCCTTCAGAAAATCAATAACCCACACAACCCGTTTCCTTTTTCTCCTCCAACAGTCTCGCCACCCTCGTACAACAACAACACATTTCCTCCGTTTTCGAACTTCCTTCAACCCACTTTCAAACAAACCTACAAAATCTTCTCCAAACCCCCTCGTAACGACCTTCACCACCTCCAGACCCCCGCCGGAACCTCACCTCGCCAAACCCAGATTTCAAAACCTCACTCTTTAACTTTCAACGCCATCGTGTTCTTTATTCTCCATCAAACACCATCAACAACAACTAAGAATAAACTCAACCACAAATACCCTCTTCACCAAACCTCTTCCTATCGCATCCTTCAATCAGCCAAAACCTAATCTCTTCTTCAACCGTCATAACACAATATCCCTCATAAATTCTTCCAAGCACCGAAACCCTTTTCAAATCGTACAAATTAGAACCAGAACGAGAGATGAAGTGAGAACGAAACAAGAAATTGAAACAAAACCTGAGATCCACGGCCGCGCAAGGTTCTTGAATCGAAGAGAAACGGAGAGAGATCGTGAAAGCGGATTGAGATGAAAGAAGTTGAGCCTAGTGTTGTTCGTCGCGGTTTCGACCTTGTTTCTTTTAATCCTTCATTTCGTCATCTGAGAATCTAATATCTTGCCTGGTTATTACCATTTCCATCGTTTTGAAAGCACAAATCTATTGTCTTGCCACATTTTGGAGTCAGTGTAATTGTCCTTGCTGACCCCAGCTTCAGCCGTTTTTGTTTTTGGTTTTAACAAGGTTCCTTGATATCGGGTAGGGTTCCACTAAGCCCATAAGCCAATTCATAACCGCACCGCCCTTTTAATTCCATTCGCACCCTGCTTGTTTGGTTAGATGGGCTCTTGAAGCCCATAATTTCAACAATCAGATACAACACGCCCTCACCCCTTGTTTTTATCCGTGTTGTGTTTTTTTAAGAAGGGAATGATGGGCCTAGGACCCAAATGATCCCTTTCTCTTTTATGAATACCCCACATGAATGTAATGCCACCCACTCTTTAAATAAGTTATGTTTTTTTACTATTTCATTATTACTTTTTCTAATTTTCTTAAATGGTAAATTCAAGTCTTTTTTTTCTTATTTTAGGCCAATGAGAAAAATATTAACTTTGTTGATTATTTCAAATCAATAAGTTTTGAGATGTGTGAGGCCACTTTTATTTATTTTCGTTGGTCGATGAAAGTTAAAAATCCGAGATCATCGATTTTTCGATTAGATCTTGATTTAAACAAGACCAACTTGTTTTATTCCGATTCTATTTTGGTCGATGAGAGTTAAAAATCCGAGATCATCGATTTTTCGATTAGATCTTGATTTAAATGAGACCAACTTGTTTTGTTCCGATTCTATTTTGGTCGATGAGAGTTAAAAATCCGAGATCATCGATTTGTCGATTAGATCTTGATTTAAACGAGACCAACTTGTTTTGTTCCGATTCTATTTTGGTCGATGAGAGTTAAAAATCCGAGATCATCGATTTGTCGATTAGATCTTGATTTAAACGAGACCAACTTGTTTTATTCCGATTCTATTTTGGTCGATGAGAGTTAAAAATCCGAGATCATCGATTTGTCGATTAGATCTTGATTTAAACGAGACCAACTTGTTCCGATTCTATTTTGGTCGATGAGAGTTAAAAATCCGAGATCATCGATTTGTCGATTAGATCTTGATTTAAACGAGACCAACTTGTTTTATTCCGATTCAATTTTGGTCGATGAGAGTTAAAAATCCGAGATCATTGATTTGTCGATTAGATCTTGATTTAAACGAGACCAACTTGTTCCGATGTTATTTTGACGATGAAAGTCAAATATCAAGATTATCGTTTTACCGATTTAGATCTTGATTAAGACGAGATCAACCTCTTTTTATTTCATAATCTTCATTTTTTGCCGATGACATACAAAATTTGACCTTGATGATTTATTTTAAATCAATAAAGTCTTGATAAATGCGAGGCTACTTTTATTTATTTTTGTTGGTCAATGAAAGTCAAATATTAAGATTATCGATTTTCTCGATTAAATCTTGATTTAGACGAGACCGATTTTATTTCTCATTTCGATTCCACTTTCTTTATTTTGGTCGATGACATAACAAACCTTATGGTTTGGTTGATTTCCTTGAGTTGACAAAACTTGGATCAACAAGAGACCACTTTCTTTTTATTTCAGTTTCCTTTTTATTTAGTCGATGAAAGTCAAGAATTATTGATTATCAATTTCTCGATTAAATCATGATTAAGACGAGACTATTTCATTTTATTTCATCTTATATTTAATCATTGTCTAACATGTTTAATTCTCACTTCGCATTGATATCATGATTTTATCTTATCTCATTAGCTTAATTCATGTATTATTGTATCATCGTATTCGCATTATATCTCTTTATCTTAGTAATTTTATAACTGCTATTTCTTTCCCTTATTCCAAAGGAAGGTGAATAGTGTTGGATCTTAAAGTCATAGCCCCCATCTTAACCTAAGTAACCTCTTAGGAAGAAAACTTGTTTCTTGGCCTCATCAGAGCCATAGAAACCATAATTAGCTTTAGGAAGAGTTCTTCAACTCTTAGTGATATTCATCATAATGAATTTATCACTTTCCCCTACTGACTAAACCTCAACATAGGTCCATTTCAAGTAGATCTAGAGAGTTCCTAAACTCTACAATGAGCTTGTACTCATTTCCCCTCTGAATATTGACCATAGTCAATCATTCAGTAGAAACAGAACTACGCATACTCTGATTCTATTCCCGAGGATACGTAGGCATAAAGTGCGATACTTTATCGAGTATACTTAGATACTAACCCCTAGGGTTTCAAACCTTTAGCATAGAACCTTTAGCAAACATAAGATAACATTAGAACAAGAGGTTCCTGTAGAGTACTACAGACGTTTAGGGTGCTAATACCTTCCCTAGGCGTAACCAACCCCCGAACCTTAGATCTTTCCCTTTAGGTTTTTCTAACGATCTTGAACCTTTCCTTTGGATAAATCAAAGTCGGTTGTAAAAGAAATATGATGCAAATTAATTTATAATTTGTTATCCGATTTTCACCGCAACAGAAATGGCGACTTCACTGGGGAAAGTAAGACCTATTGCTGGTCCTTTCCTAAGAGGGTTAAGCCTATTTTGCTTTATGTTATTCATGTTTGCTTATCTACTTGTATGATTGCTTGTATGCTTACCTGTCATATTTGTTTTATGTTTTGCTTATCCTGTTTGATTTGGGTTGATATCTTTGAGTGAGATAAATCCTATACCCGGATTTGAGTGTACACTTATTATAGACCGATGGTATTCAAGGAAGCTTTGAGGGAGTCGAATCCTGAAAGGTCGAATTGATAAACACCATCACTCAGTTGAGGCCCTCTCGAGTCTAGCTATGTTGAACGAATTCGTTCATGAAAGCTTGCTACTCTCGACCTGGGTGCCCGGGATATTGAGAACCGTAGTTACCAAACCCCACTTGGCCTTTTAGGATGTAGTGCGGAGACCATGATGGAGTCTATTTATGAATTGGTTGTCACGCGATACTACACTCAGACGAGATCCTCTTGAGAATTTTATCGATTACCAAGTCATATGGGAAATCCTTAAAATCCAAAAGATGGGTTGTAGACTCTGGGAACTCTTTAGAACCTTGTTCGGCAGGTGAAAACCAGTAGTACATACCTTTGGGATGGGTAGACCACGGCTCCATTCATGAGACCTACAAACCTAGGGTTTGTTTGTTTTGATGTGTGTACATGTGTTTGTGCTTGTGTGCTTTTTGCATCTCTACATTCAAGTGTTCTTAGCCCTTTGGTCTCGAGGAACTCAAATGTTTGTTTCCTTTTCAAAAGATCAATAGAGATCAAAGATTTTAAAAAAACAAAAAACTCTTTGATTTTCCAAAAGTTTGCAACTTGCCTTTGAGTTTCTTGAAACCATTTGGCCTGCATTAGCATCTCATTTGCATCATGTCATAGCATGTGCATTTCCTCTCTGTCTTCGTCTCATGTCGCTGTTTTCCCTTCAGAATCGTTTTTGAATCGTCACCCGAGCCAAACTCGACAAAGGATGTCTGAACAATACTGCGAGATGGACAGAGTTAACAATGAATTGAGTGAGCTCCGAGGAGGAATGGGGCATTTCATGGAAGTTTTGAATGTTATACAAGCAAAGGTAGATACGCAGGTCACCGTAGTCTCAGAAGTCGTTGCTACAACTGTAGAACCTCCCGTTACTATTGTGAACCCCACTTTAGGCATGCCTTTTAACTTTATGCGTGCTCCGGCCGTCACTTCTATTCAACAAGTTGTTCCTTTGGTTAGTAAGGCTTCTCAGGCCATTCCTACTTTCACTCCAGCAGCAGTGCAAGCCCAGATGCACCCAGTTTTTCAGAATCCACATCCGGTCCATGATTATGTCAATGTGTCCAAAGAAAGGGACAATCAACGTGAAAGGCTGAAGGAAAGTGTAGAGATAATGCAGAAGAAATTGGAAGTAATGGAGATGAGCAATGTATCTAATACTAATGTTAAAAACATGTACTTAGTCTCAGGCTTGGTAATTCCACCCCCAAGTTCAAACTACCCAATTTCGACCTATACTCAGGTACATCCTGTCCTAAGTCGCATTTGGTCATGTATTACCGGCGAATGGCTGCATATATGGATGATGATAAGTTGATGATCCACTGCTTCCAAGATAGTTTGAAAGGAGCTGCTGTAAAGTGGTATTTGACTTTGGACCAATCTAGGATCCAATGTTTTCAAGATGTATCTGATGCTTTCGTAAAGCATTACAAATATAACATGGACCTGGCGCCAGATCGTAGACAACTACTGAGTATGTCACAGCGCGATACCGAGTCTTTTAGAGAGTATGCACAAAGATGGAGAGAGCTGGCTTCACAGTTTGAGTCACATTTATCTGAAAGGGAGTTAACTGATTGGTTTGTCGACACAGTTAGACCAGAATTCTATGAAAGGATGATCAGTAGCGTGTCTGCTAGTTTTTCCGATATTGTGGTTGTGGGGACTAAAGTAGAGCTTGGTCTGGAGAGTGGAAAAATGACCAAGAGAGCTGACAGTTCAGGCGACGATGCCAAGAAATCCCTCAAAAGGGAAGGAGATACCAGTGTGGTGATGACAAACAAAAAGAAGAAAAATCAGTTCTGGAAGCGTCAGCAGCGACAACAGTGTTATTCTGTTCAGCAACCTTATGTGGCCACCATCGCGCCAACATTCAATCATCAAGCTTCTTTTTATCAGCCGGTTCCTCAACTACCAGTGTATCAACAAGCGCCCAACGCTCCTGCTTATTCACAACAGACTCAAGTTTCTCGTCAGAATATTCCAGGCAAAAGAAAGGGTGGAAGGCCTCCGATTCCCCCCATTCCTATGACGTATACATCATTGTATCCTGTTTTAGTGCAACAAGGGTTAATAACTACAAGGTCATCAGGCCCACCTCCTGATCCGCTTCCACCTTTTTACAATCCCAATGCTTATTGTGCATTCCATGAAGGTGCACCAGGCCACAATCTAGAAGGTTGTTTTGCTCTGAAGCATATTGTGAAGGACTTGGTAGAGAGAAACATTTTGTCTTTCGATGGCTCTCAACCTATCATCAGAACGATCCTTACCCGCTCATGAGATAGGTAATGTTGTGGAAGATATATCAAGACCAAGATGGACTGTGATTGAGCTCCTCTTTGATTTTTTGCATTTGATTCCCTAAAGTTGGCAATCCGTTGGCTGCTTCAGCAATTTTATTGTATTTCCTTTGCACTTTGAATTTGTATTTGCTTACGAGCTTTGTTGTACTTTCAAAATTGGCAACATTAACGAAGTATTTATGCATCTTTTGGTTAAATCCATTCGTTTCACTCATTTACTTTTATTTTCATAAAAGCAAAAATTTATATCTTTTTCACTCCTTTTTCAAACTATTTGTTTAAACAAAGATTGGCGAGGATGATTAAACCTCATGTTCATACTTGCTGTGGTATACTATCAAATTAACCTCGCCGAGGATGTAAGGCTTTGTTTCAATTCATCCTTTGTTAACCTTTCAAGCCTAGAAGTAGGGGTTTTCTTTCTTTACACAACAAAAACCCTTAAAATCTCAACCTTGGGGCAGGGTAGTTCTCAGTCTAACTCGGTTATGCATTCAAACACGAGCGCTTCACATAAGGCGCCAGTCAGCTTTCAAATCAAGTGACTTTCTATTTTCGGAGATTTGAACGTATATCTTGAGTTAACTGAGCGTAGGATTTGAGCCTTTATCTTTTGTTTCATAAACCATGAACCATACCACATTACAACCCCTAAAAGACCCAATTGAGGTAAGGTTGTTTTGAAAGGCATGCAACAGCAAGGTTGACTAACCTGACTCCTAATAATCTTTGTTACTCGCGTGTGTTGGTCACTTCCTTAATGACTAAACCCACCATTGTTTTTGACTATTTAATCATTTCACTGTGCGTTTTTTATCAAAGCTTTGTTTTCAAACTTTGCATTAAATTTTGCCAATTTTTTTATGAACGATACTTGCTTGCAAAAACAATTCAACATCAAAGGAATCCCAACAATGGCAGCCAGCTAGGGAATTCGACTTGATAAATCAAGCTCAGTCAGGGGCAACCAAGCGGAAGGATTTGCCAATCTACCGAATCAGGGGCAAAACTCGTCAAAAGTTCAAAGTATTGGAACAAGTCTTCTCCAGGTCATCTTATGACAAGTGTGGACTCCAGTGACCCATAATCAGGGGCAAGTGTTGTTCCCCAGTCGTTTCTACTACAGTTTGAGTATCACGAATACAGTTGAACTGGGGCAACTATGTCTAGGATCATTTCTTTTCAAGAGTTTGAAGACATTGAAGCGTCTGGTGCATCAATTCTTCTGTGAAATCCTTTTGATGACTTACCCTCACATACCAGTTAATCAGAGGCAATCAGGTCGAGATTCGTCAAATCTCTAAGAGGCCAATTAGGCTGGGGCATATATTTCACAGATCAACCAGTCTGAAGCAAGTTCAAGGACCTTGTCGTGTGAATGCAGTTAATCCAGGGCAGTTATGCCAAGATCTCTCCAAGAGTTTGAACATATTGAAACACCTTATAAGCCAATTCTTCTATAAAATCCTCTTGTTATCCCCTTCTGACAGACCATATAGCCTGGGGCAGATAAGATTTGAAGATGATCATTATGCCAGTAGGATGCAGAATCACTTTGTTCTTGTGATATCCTTTGCTAGCTCCCCAATAAGCTGTTACTTCAACTAATTTTGACCATTCTCCATGGATTCGTCTCCAACAAAGAAATTAAGCTCATGATGGCAATCCTCATGATGTTATACCTCAAGTGGAATACTATTTTCACCAGTGAAGTTGTTGATTCTTCTCCATTCCCCAAAATTGATCCAGTCCTTTGAGTTTGGATGGGTATCTTTGTCGAGACGTTTTCTTCGCCTCCAGTTTCGCTTGTCTGTTTTGTCAGCATAAGCATGAGCATGGCATAAGCACTCATATGCATAGCATGTTTGCATTTCTGCTTCCTTTCCTGGTGTTTACCTGTTCTTTTGTTCACTTTGGTGTTGGTCTCCCCAAGTGACTGGGTGTGTCTATTCTCTCCAATAGAAAGTCAGCCCTAGGCATAAAGTGCCCATCTTTTTTGAATTCCCCACAGAGTTTGATTCTCGTGGATGATGGTTGGTTCAGTTATCTTTCCACATTTGGATAAGATAAATCCCCACTTGAGTTCATTCCTCAATTGGAGTCTTGTTTGACCGTTTCTTTCTAGTTTGCTCCTAGATTGAACTTTGGTCCCTGGCGGACATGTTTTTTTCAAACCTACCTTTGAACGTGCATTTATTTTGCACCGTTTCTCGCGAGAAGAATATTTTACAAGATCCTCATTGAAGATATAGTTATTTCTCAAACAGTATCGTGATATCAACATATCTTTGAAGCAACAATCTCTTGAAGAAGCTTGGCAGTCTCTTATAAGCAGCTTATCTATCTCTGGTACTATTCAACCTCTTCGCAACCGTAATTGGGTATCCTCCAGGAAGCCTTATCTTCAGTTATGCAACTCCGGTACTAGCCTATCACATTCTATACCTTTATTGGGGCCCATTTCTTGGTTCTATCTCCAATAAGTTTTCTTTTTCCAAAGTGCCAACCGGTCATGCTTGAACCTGTTGTTCCATCACTTTGGATGTCTTTTCCCAGTGAAGACCGTTTTTTGATTCAACCTTCATTGCGGATTCTTTCTAGAATGTCATCTAGCCGCATTTAGCCTTGATGATCAATCATTCTAGATACTTTGTTGGAGCCCATTTCTTGGTTCTATCTCCAACAAGGTTACTTCTAAAGCGCCAACCGGTCATACTTGAACCTGTTGTTCCATCACTTTAGAGGTTACTTCTAAAGAGCCAACCGGTCATACTTGCACCTGTTGTTCCATCACTTTAGAGGTGTTTCTAGGATGTCATTTAGTCACGTTAGACTTGATGATCAATCATCCTAGATACTTTATTGGGGCCTATTTCTTGGTTCAATCTCCAATAAGGTTCTTCTTTTTCCAAAGTGCTAACCGGTCATGCTTGAACCTGTTGTTCCATCACTTTGGATGTCTTTTCCCAGTGAAGACCGTTTTTCGGTTCAATCTTCATTGCGGATCCTTTCTAGAATGTCATCTAGTTATGTTTGGCCTTGATGATCAATCATTCTAGATACCTTTATTGGAGCCCATTTCTTGGTTCTATCTCCAATGAGGTTACCTTTCTGGCTCCTACCGATTTTCCTTCATGAAGCAAAATATGTGTTATCTCAACCAACTCTTATTTGAATACCAGAGTCTATTCTTGGCTCATTAACCTTGTTCCCATTTAAACCCCAACTCTTTATGCAGGAGTCCCCAGGGAAGTCAACTGTTAGACGATAGAATTCTTAGTCACTAGAATTGTTATTGGTCTTTGAATACAATAACTTCGTCATTTTCATCTGATTCTTGGAAGCGGAAAAAGTTTTAAGAAAACTCAAAGATAAACTAAGTTTTACTCTAGTATCAAGAGGTTTTATGGAATCAAGTTGGTACAGGAAGAATTAGTAGTATTGTATCTTTGGCTTGGATTTGCCATCTCCAGTGAAGAGAAGATTGCCCGGTTATCCTGGATATTTGGGTTTCAGGGTGTTGGCTTGTGTTATCCTTTCTTCTTTCCTGTTTTGCATCGTTCGCGTCGTTTCTAACATATAGCTAATCATATGCATCATACCCTAGCATCTTTGCGTCTTTGTGCTCTGTTTCGCTTGTGGTCTTTTGTTTTGCCTGTCTTTATTTCCCCAGTGAAGTAAAGACATTCCCAGTTTGCTTTGCATCGTGCTTGTTCGGTCTTAACCTCTGCACGCCAGATTTGAATCTTTAAGGCCTTTTTCTGTTCCCCAAGAAGTTTAACTTTAAAGGATTTTTGGAGCTGTTCTTGTTTGAATCACGTCAAACTTGAACCTGTTCTCGTTGAATCATGTCAAACTTGAACTTAGACTTTGTTTGAATCGTGTCAAGCATTATCTTTTGTGTTCTCGTTTGAATCACGTCAAACTTGAACCTGTTCTCGTTGAATCATGTCAAACTTGAACTTAGACGTTGTTTGAATCGTGTCAAGCATTGTCTTCTGTGTTCTCGTTTGAATCATGTCAAACTTGAACTTAGACTTTGTTTGAATCGAACTTAGACTTTGTTTGAATCGTGTCAAGCATTGTCTTTTCTGTTCTTGTTTGAATCATGTCAAACCTGAACAGAGTCTTTGTTCGAATCGTGTCGAACACTGACCCCCTTTGTTTTAAAACCATTCTTGTTCGAATCGTGTCGAACTTGAATTGGGACCTTGCTTGAATCGTGTCAGGCATCGTCTTTTGTTTTAAAGTCGTTCTTATTTGAATCGTGTCGGACATTGAACACCTCCTTATCTTGTTTCTTTTCTGAAATTGCTTTAAGCTAAGTTTCTTGGAATAAATTTTATTCAACTTTAAGACTTCTATCTGTTGCGCAGAGTTTGTCTCTGTCTTTCTGGCTTTTCTTGAAAATCTCATCTTGAACTCTTCAGTATAAGATCCCCAGGAAGTCTTTGCTTGGTTGTCTGTCCTTTTGACTGATCCCTAGTGATCAGGTTTTTCTTCCTGGTTTCATGCCCAGGAAGAACTTGGGTTTGTTTTGTCCCCAGTAGTCTATCTCCCCGGATCTTTCCCTAGTAAGATTGTCTGTGGTTTTTTCCCCAGTGTTTCTTTGGAGTCTCCCCAGTGAGTCTCTTTTGTTGGTTGGCTTGTATCCCTAGTGAGTTGTCTCTCATGGATACTAACCTTCCCCAGTGAAGCTCTTTGGTCCTTTTGCTTCCTGTTTACCCTTTGGTGTCTTGTTGTGTCTGCATTTTCTTGCATCTTCTTGACATCATGTTTACTACATTGCATGTGTGCATCTGAGGGTAAAATTTTCGGTTATCTGTATTTAAATATCTTTCACTGTTGATCACATGAAGATCTTCATCTCTCATGTCATCAGGTGAAGATATTTAAATAGGGGCAACTGTTGTACCCCAAATTTTACCCTCATCTTTTTATTAGATGTAGTGTGATTTATTTTTCTTTGTATTTTATCTTAATTTCCATTTTATCATTGTTTTATTTTATCTTTTTAATTTAATTTTAATGTGTCTTTTTATTTATTTTAAATCGCTTAGTTTAATTTAACTTAGCAGGTTTCTAATTTAACTAATTTTGTTGGTAATTTAATCTCGATTTAATTATTTGATTTTAAATAATTAATAGTTTGTTATATTATTTAAATTGTTTAGTTTTATTTTATTAATTAATCATTTTAATTTAGTTAGTCTTAATTAATTGTCATTAACCCATTTCTATTAAGGAAAGAAAAGTTACCAATGTCATTTTCTATTGATCTATACGTGAGGTTTAATCAACCAATGGAAATCAAGTATAAGTTATTTGACTTTTCAACCCAATGCCTTAGCCAATGGAAGAAAGCCACGTGGTTTGGAAAGAAGTGAAACCCAATGTTTGTCTTCCTCTTCTTCGCTCGCAAATTCGGAATGAAGAGAGAGATTCAAATTTCAAACTCAACTTTTCCTCTTTAAGCTCACCCATCTGATTCATCAAAAGGAGTTATGAGCAATACCATATTCATCATTCAGCCTGCTCTAAACGCTCCTCGGCAGTATGAGAATGACGTTTCAAACAACGGTCACAAGGAAAATAAAAGTAGAACAAGTTCTGTTGCTGGAGGGCATATATACTGAGAGGCGTTCAAAGAAAGAGGAGAGGTTCAAGAAAACACCAACCCAAAATCTCCCAATAGCTTCGAACTTCTTCGTTTTTCTTCCAAATACACCATCCATCAACAACAACTGGCCTTCGGTTCAACCTCACCAGAACCCCCTCCGTCCAACCGCCGCCATCCCCATCCATCAATAACAACCTCAACTTCCTCCAACAACAACCCCACAATACATAACCCAAAAAACCAGAAAATCGTTTTTAAACCACAAAAGAGCCACACTTCAGAAAAAGCAAAAACCAGAAAGTTTCTGCAAACTAGTTCAAATCACCCAAAACCAACCATCAAACCAATCGCCGGAACCTCTATCTTCAACAAAACCAAACTCACTTCAGTCATACAACCCAGCTTCTCAACCTTCATCCTTCAGAAAATCAATAACCCACACAACCCGTTTCCTTTTTCTCCTCCAACAGTCTCGCCACCCTCGTACAACAACAACACATTTCCGCCGTTTTCGAACTTCCTTCAACCCTCTTTCAAATAAACCTACAAAATCTTCTCCAAACCCCCTCGTAACGACCTTCACCACCTCCAGAGCCCCGCCGGAACCTCACCTCGCCAAACCCAGATTTCAAAACCTCACTCTTTAACTTTCAACGCCATCGTGTTCTTTATTCTCCATCAAACACCATCAACAACAACTAAGAATAAACTCAACCACAAATACCCTCTTCACCAAACCTCTTCCTATCGCATCCTTCAATCAGCCAAAACCTAATCTCTTCTTCAACCGTCACAACACAATATCCCTCATAAATTCTTCCAAGCACCGAAACCCTTTTCAAATCGTACAAATTAGAACCAGAACGAGAGATGAAGTGAGAACGAAACAAGAAATTGAAACAAAACCTGAGATCCACGGTCGCGCAAGGTTCTTGAATTGAAGAGAAACAGAGAGAGATCGTGAAAGCGGATTGAGATGAAAGAAGTTGAGCCTAGTTCTGTTCGTCGCGGTTTCGACCTTGTTTCTTTTAATCCTTCATTTCGTCATCTGAGAATCTAATATCTTGCCTGGTTGTTACGATTTCCATCGTTTTGAAAGCACAAATCTGTTGTCTTGTCACATTTTGGAGTCAGTGTAATTGTCCTTGCTGACCCCAGCTTCAGCCGTTTTTGTTTTTGGTTTTAACAAGGTTCCTTGATTTCGGGTAGGGTTCCACTAAGCCCATAAGCCAATTCATAACCACACCGCCCTTTTAATTCCATTCGCACCCTGCGTGTTTGGTTAGATGGGCTCTTGAAGCCCATAATTTCAACAATCAGATACAACACGCCCTCACCCCTTGTTTTTATCCGTGTTGTGTTTTTTTAAGAAGGGAATGATGGGCCTAGGACCCAAATGATCCCTTTCTCTTTTATGCATACCCCACCTGAATCTAATGCCACCCACTCTTTAAATAAGTTATGTTTTTTTACTATTTCATTATTACTTTTTCTAATTTTCTTAAATGGTAAATTCAAGTCTTTTTTTTCTTATTTTAGGCCAATGACAAAAATCTTAACTTTGTTGATTATTTCAAATCAATAAGTTTTGAGATGTGTGAGGCCACTTTTATTTATTTTCGTTGGTCGATGAAAGTTAAAAATCCGAGATCATCGATTTTTCGATTAGATCTTGATTTAAACAAGACCAACTTGTTTTATTCCGATTCTATTTTGGTCGATGAGAGTTAAAAATCCGAGATCATCGATTTTTCGATTAAATCTTGATTTAAATGAGACCAACTTGTTTTGTTCCGATTCTATTTTGGTCGATGAGAGTTAAAAATCCGAGATCATCGATTTGTCGAATAGATCTTGATTTAAACGAGACCAACTTGTTTTGTTCCGATTCTATTTTGGTCGATGAGAGTTAAAAATCTGAGATCATCGATTTGTCGATTAGATCTTAATTTAAACGAGACCAACTTGTTTTATTCCGATTCTATTTTGGTCGATGAGAGTTAAAAACCCGAGATCATCGATTTGTCGATTAGATCTTGATTTAAACGAGACCAACTTGTTCCGATTCTATTTTGGTCGATGAGAGTTAAAAATCCGAGATCATCGATTTGTCGATTAGATCTTGATTTAAACGAGACCAACTTGTTTTATTCCGATTCTATTTTGGTCGATGAGAGTTAAAAATCCGAGATCATTAATTTGTCGATTAGATCTTGATTTAAACGAGGCCAACTTGTTCCGATGTTATTTTGGTCGATGAAAGTCAAATATCAAGATTATCGTTTTACCGATTTAGATCTTGATTAAGACGAGATCAACCTCTTTTTATTTCATAATCTTCATTTTTTGCCGATGACATACAAAATTTGACCTTGATGATTTATTTTAAATCAATAAAGTCTTGATAAATGCGAGGCTACTTTTATTTATTTTTGTTGGTCAATGAAAGTCAAATATTAAGATTATCGATTTTCTCGATTAAATCTTGATTTAGATGAGACCGATTTTATTTCTCATTTTGATTCCACTTTCTTTATTTTGGTCGATGACATAACAAACCTTATGGTTTGGTTGATTTCCTTGAGTTGACAAAACTTGGATCAACAAGAGACCACTTTCTTTTATTTCAGTTTCCTTTTTATTTAGTTGATGAAAGTCAAGAATTATTGATTATCGATTTCTCGATTAAATCATGATTAAGACGAGACTATTTCATTTTATTTCATCTTATATTTAATCATTGTCTAACATGTTTAATTCTCACTTCGCATTGATATCATGATTTTATCTTATCTCATTAGCTTAATTCATGTATTATTGTATCATCGTATTCGCATTATATCTCTTTGTCTTAGTAATTTTATAACTGCTATTTCTTTCCCTTATTCCAAAGGAAGGTGAATAGTGTTGGCTCTTAAAGTCATAGCCCCCATCTTAACCTAAGTAACCTCTTAGGAAGAAAACTTGTTTCTTGGCCTCATCAGAGCCATAGAAACCATAATTAGCTTTAGGAAGAGTTCTTCAACTCTTAGTGATATTCATCATAATGAATTTATCACTTTCCCCTACTGACTAAACCTCAACATAGGTCCATTTCAAGTAGATCTAGAGAGTTCCTAAACTCTACAATGAGCTTGTACTCATTTCCCCTCTGAATATTGACCATAGTCAATCATTCAGTAGAAACAGAACTACGCATACTCTGATTCTATTCCCGAGGATACGTAGGCGTAAAGTGCGATACTTTATCGAGTATACTTAGATACTAACCCCTAGGGTTTCAAACCTTTAGCATAGAACCTTTAGCAAACATAAGATAACATTAGAAAAAGAGGTTCCTGTAGAGTACTACAGACGTTTAGGGTGCTAATACCTTCCCTAGGCGTAACCAACCGCCGAACCTTAGATCTTTCCCTTTAGGTTTTTCTAACGATCTTGAACCTTTCCTTTGGATAAATCAAAGTCGGTTGTAAAAGAAATATGATGCAAATTAATTTATAATTTGTTATCCGATTTTCACCGCAACACCTGGCACATGAGAGACTCATCCTTGAGAAAGTTTAAAATAATCATCGTAGGATCTCTATCTAGAAGTGTTAAAACACTTCGCTGTTTCTAAGACTTATTGCTTGAGGGATTGTGGACTATGACAATTTTACTAGGCCCTGTGGGAGATATCTCGAGTAACACAAGCAAAAACAACTGCACCAACATTAGGGTACTCACACAAATGGCCATTCAGAGCACCTCAAAGATAAGTGCCGTATTGGGTATGTGCTTACCCGCTCCGACCCAACACTTTTCCTATTGATTCAACTAGCTAAGGGTGGGTGGCTGGGGGGGGAGACGAATGTGTTTCGCACGAACTCAAGCAAAGGTGAGGAAGTAACTACTTTTCCACGATTACAAGAAAGAATTCGGCCTTCCCACTCCCCTGCCTTGGCCTGAAAGAAGAGGAATTGCTCATCTTAACCTATAATTCAAGCCCAATTGAGCTCCTATAAATACCTCAGTCTTAGGACTGAAGAAATAACATGAAATTTTTTTAAGAATCATATACATAAGAATCATATACTACAAGAAAACTTTTAGTACTCCACAAAACCCTAAATTTCAAACTGCCCGTAGGAAGGGATTATCCTAACTGTACTTTTTTTAGCTAGTATAGAATACGATTAATTTTAATATTTTCGAAATCCACATAATTTAATAGAATAAAAAATAGTAAAATTTTACAATTTAGCATTTAATCTTGTGTCATAGGCATAGCGACACAAATTGAACCCACATAATTGGCAAGGTGGTACATTCTGTAGAGGAAAAGCACATGCAGACAAAGGAGGCCTAAAAAATGCCGTGAATGAGAAAATATCAAGGAATAAGACAAATCACATATGACTTTTTTTAATTTTAAAAGTACACTCTATAAATCATAGCAATCTGTTTAGAATTTTTTATTCCTTTATCTGTCTACCTTGATTTACATTTATACATTTTTTACGTAGTGATTCATAAACAAATAATGCATAACATTTCCCAAGGAAGTTAAAAAAACTCATAACTAAATGACAAAGTTCTTGCCTCATGTGTTTCTTCATGAAATCGGTTTTATATATATTATTATAAAAGGCACATGACGAGATAAGCATGGTAGGTGCAATGAAAAAAATATAGTATTCTAGTGGTTAAGTCAAGAGATAATGTTTATCTTTAGGTTAATATTGTATTCCTTTTGTTAGTTTTGTATTATTGTACTAATTTTCAGTATTGCATTGTCTTGAAAATGCAACGACTATTTAATGTGAGTCTTTTGTTTAGATACCTTCATCTAAGCATTCTTCTTCCCTTGCTCTACAATCATGGAGTTTCACAACAATTTTTCTATCTTTACCTTAATGTCATCCTTTCTCTTCCTCTTGCTACTATTCAAAATAGTTCAAAGATGGAATACTTCTAAAAAATCTTACCCTAATTTACCACCAGGACCATGGAGACTGCCCTTCATAGGAAACATACATCAGATTATTAGCAGCCCATTGCCTCATCATTCCTTCACAAAATTGGCACAAAAGTATGGACCTTTGATGTACCTAAAACTTGGTGAGGTACCATACATAATAGTTAGTTCACCAGAAATAGCCGAAGAGGTAATGAAAACGCAAGACCTCAGCTTTTGTGATAGGCCAAACCTTATGATGTCCACAATATTCAGTTACAATAATACTGATATTTTATTTTCCATATATGGAGAACACTGGAGGCAACTACGAAGGATATGCGTTATAGAGCTATTGAGCGTAAAGCGTGTCCAGTCATTTAGGTCCATAAGAGAAGAAGAGGTGGCAGATCTTGTTAAATCAATTTCTGCAAGTGAAGGATCAATTGTTAATCTCACTCATCAGATTTTTTCAATGACATATGGGATAACTGCGCGGGCAGCGTTAGGGAAAAGGAGCAAACACCAACAAGTATTCAGATCTGCAATGGATGAAATAATATATATGCTAGGAGGAATGTATATTGCTGATTTGTATCCTTCTATTAAACTTCTTCAAAGAATGAGTATGGCGAAGACCAGAATTGAAAAACTTCATAGCGAGATTGATATGATATTGCAAGACATCATCGACGATCACAAAAGCATTCACAGGGAAGCAGGCAAAGACGAAGATCTAGTGGACGCTCTTATCAAGATTCAACATGAAAATGAACAGTCACAGAATCAATTGACCGACGACAATATGAAATCAATCATCCAGGTTAGTCTACAACAATTTTATTAAACATCTTTATTAATTAAAGTAGCTTCATTATGTTAATGTTAATCCATTTTTGCAGGACATGTTTGCTGGTGGTACTGAAACATCATCAGGGGTTGTGTTATGGGTGATGTCTGAGTTAGTAAAGAATCCAAAGGTAATGGAAGAAGCGCAAGCTGAAGTAAGAAAAGTGTTTGATAAGAAAGGGGGCGTAGATGAATCAGATTTGCACCAGTTGATATACTTAAAGTCCGTCATCAAAGAATCACTAAGGTTGCATCCTGATGCGCCATTGTTAGCTCCAAGAGAAAGTAGAGCGAGATGTCAAATAAATGGGTATGATATCCCAGCTAAAACAAGGGTCATTATCAATGCTTGGGCTATTGGAAGAGATCCAAGGTATTGGGTTGAAGCTGAGAGTTTAAACCTGAGAGATTTCTTAATAGCCCAATTGATTTCAAAGGCACAGACTTTGAATTCATACCATTTGGTGCTGGAAGGAGAATGTGTCCAGGAATAGAATTTGCCTTACCTAACGTTGAGCTACCGCTTGCTCAATTAATTTACCACTTTGATTGGAAGGTTCCCAATGAAATGAAAAATGAAAAACTTGATATGACTGAGTCATTTGGAATAACTGTCGGAAGAAAACATGATTTGTGCTTAATTCCTACTACTCGTCGTCTTTGATTTAATTTTTTTTGTATTACTTTTAACTATAGAATTTGGAGGGAAGCAAATAACATTTATCTTTCCCAAGGAGTATGATAATCCTTACAAATTGGTTTTTGCATGTTTGTATTGTACAATGATGTGTTAAATTCCAACTTTAAACTATTGTATTGAAGTTGTACAATGTTAGAATCCAATTCTAACTCAATGTTACTATTGGTTCTATCATAATGAAATTATTTAGAAATGTTAAAATTGACATTTTATAATTAGAGGATTCTCACTTTGATAATTGATTTTAAAAAAAAATGTCGGATGAATGAAGAAGCATTTTAATTTTAATTTATAAAAATAAATGCAAATTATATGAGGATTAAACGTACGAGTCATACTATGAAGTTATGGGAAAGAATCGTTGAACGAAGACTAAGAAAAGAAACTCAAGTCACTGAGAATCAATTTGGTTTTATGTCTGGGAGGTCCACCATGGAAGTGATTATCTACTATGACAAGTGGTGGAGCAATATCAGAAGGACCAACAAGACTTGCACTTAATTTTTACTGACCTGGGAAAGGCGTATGGTAGAGTGCCTAGAGATTTTTTTGTATGGGAATCCCTGTCATACCCTCATTTTCACCTTAGCTTTCTTATCTTATATTCATCATATCATCTCATTAGCATATCATTTGAACCTTGGTTCCCAAGCATGGTTGGCCATAAATTTGAGTGAGAGGGTTGAGGATTAGGGTTTCTTTTTATTACCCTCTTGAGGCTTCACCTTTTGCCTTGTATCCATAGTTGTTGTTTCATGTTTATTGCCTTTGTGAATTAGAGTTTGATACTTGTTACATATCATATAACTAAAATACAAAGAGATGTGGTACTTGCTTTGTTCTTCTTTGTGTTCATCTAATTGTTCAGGATTGGATCGAGAAGGTCTTGGTTTCAAATCAAGGTGTCATACCCTAATTTTTGACTCTAAGATTCTGTTTTTCGTTTCGCATCGTCTGCATAGGATATCACGTATCTCATCTGCCGTACCCCAAATTTGTCCTACCTTTCTCAGTTTTCTCTCTGTAATGTCATCCGGCCTGTGGCCATGATCTTCTGAGAATTAGGTCATAAGACTTTTGTATGCATGTTCAATGTGATTGACAATTTTGTGCAGGAACATTGGTTTCAAGTAGAAATGAAACCCATCCTCTCAGTTAAGTACTTCGAGACGTGACCA
Source organism: Lathyrus tuberosus (assembly GCA_022829125.1). NCBI lineage: Eukaryota > Viridiplantae > Streptophyta > Magnoliopsida > Fabales > Fabaceae > Lathyrus > Lathyrus tuberosus. The sequence goes on along the minus strand of JALAZF010000341.1, from coordinate 6,467,349 downwards.
GGTGGTTCTGATTCAGAATGGTTCTAGGGTTATCTATTGGGTCATTTTCCTCGATATTTCTCAAAAGTTTCAGTGTATACTCCCGAAGAAAATCAATGTGTTGAATGTGGTAATGTGGAGACTGACTAGGGTTTTGTGGCAAGATGAATTTCAAGTTGTATCCTTATTTTCAAGAATTTCTTAAAGCATGGTTCTTGTATCAAGTTTATTTTTATCTGTAAGGTTGGATCATGATTTGTTCCTTTTGATCTTAAGGGAAAGAGTTCAGGTTATCTTGTTGATTAGTTTGTGAGTAGCATGCTTGGAAGTGATGAAGTTTTCGTAAAAAAATCTCTTGATTCAAGTTTAAGCAAGAAGCTCAAAGTAAAATGCAAGACCCATGAAAGCTCAAATTGATTCAATTACAAACTTTAAGTTTAAGCTATGATTGAATTTGTTCGAGTTGCAATATTCAAGAGTTTTTGGATAAAAATACAAGACACGATTCATATGTCACCATAAAAATTCACCATTCAAGATTCAAGGTCATTTTTCTTGTCAATAAAAAATGAGTTTCATCCAAATAACAAAATGGAAGAAGTGGAAAACTCACAACAGTACAAAATTCAAGAGTGTTCAAAGGTTATTCACAAAGCCAAGTTCTTACAATTTGGATCCAAAAGTTTAAAACTTTGAAACATTACAAGTTCAAGCCAATTCAAACTATACATTCAAGCCCATATACAAAACTAAACCAAACTTACATCAAAAGGTATTCCAAGTGGAGAAATTAAGCCTTTGAATCTCAAGAAAGTAGTCCAAAAGCAACAAGTTCTTCAAGAGAAGTTTCTCTTTTTGAAGCATAAGGCTATGTCATGACTCTTTTTACCACCAATTTCCAAATTCATCTCAGCAGAATGTTGGCAATGATTCAAGAACATCCTCCAGCAATCTGTACCAGGAATCAAGAGCAATTAAAATGATATCAAACATGCTCAAGACAAGTTAGGTTCTTTCCAAAACAACATCAAACATGTTCCAAATTCTTTCCAAAATAGTCAAAACATGTTCATCATCATTAAACACAATCAGGGCAACATTGATTTCAAGACAAGATTTTTTTTTTCAAAATTATGGCAGTTAATACATTTGAATCTATAAAAAGACATACCGTATCAAAGGCATCATAGCAGTACAAGAAGAATTCACACAAAAAAAAATCCCAATTCCTATCCATCACGTTTGTTCTTTTCTCTGAAAATACATACATCACCCTCACAAGCCACCCTCATTCTTTTATTTTATTCATCACTACATCATTCACCATAAACCTGCCATAACCTTCACATTAAACATCATCAATCCCAACAAATCACCAACAAAAAGTTATCTTCCATGTTAACAACACAACCTTCATGAATCATTAACCAGAAAAACAATAATTTTCATCACACAAATCACAACATAAACAAGCATCTGCAACAATGAGTAGAAGGAATTACATTCACGCGAGAATAGCAGCAGGGATCACACACAAAGAGGAGTGAAAAATAGAAAACAATTTTGAGAGATCTAATACACACGGTATCACAAACACATGCAGAATTGAGGCAACATACACAACATCATTATCTGAAGAAGCATAAAAAAAATTACAGCCACACATTATAAACATGTTCGATAATTGACGAGAGAAATCACGTACACAACCACAACACACAAACGCGCAAAGCATAAGGGATAAAAGCTGAAGAAGGGAAGCAGAGTGAGTAGGAATAAAGCGCTACACGTGAAATCGACGCCAACTTCGAATGACTGTTGCACCGCATTCTATCTCAATACTCTCGATTTGATGAACTCTGCAAAAAATTAAGTCGAAAACGATGAGTAGAACTTGTGGTAGCTGGCGATTTTGTTCGATTGCAGCTCGTGATTCTGATTCGAAGCGTAATTCATGAGGTTGGGGGAGGGTGCATTTTTTTGCTTTTGCGAAAGGTTATGCTGAAAGCTTTCTTCTCACACTCTCTTTTAAGATGAATTGGGTATGTATTGTTGACCCATGATAATTCAAGCATCACTCAACATTTCTTCATTTAGTATTCACATGATCATCATTGTGCATTTGGATTCAAGATCATATCAAAAATCACAAGTTGGTGTTGTGTGGCCTAAAATTCAAGTATGGTATACCACTTGGTCCAAACACCATAACATTCTCATTTCTCAACTTTTTTGAAATCCACTTTGATCCAAATGTCACAAATGAACCCCTCTACAACTTTTCCTCAAGGCTCAAACATCAATTCAACCTCTAAGGACCTCAATTTCGTTAGTGAGAAAGTTGCTAAAAATGCCCAAAACCTTGTCATGACCCTCACTTTGCACCTATGTCATTTCCAGCTCAAGCATCCAACTGACAAACTTCTTTGTGTCTTTTGTTAAGCTTATGGAAAAGATCATTTGGCCCAAGTATGGATCAAGAAGAAGAAGGGAATCAAAGTTATGATGTCATGAACACGAGGTCTCAAGATGCCAAACATATCAAAATATGGTTTGACCTAATGCCCAACCAAGAAACCAGGTCACAACCTGAACTTTGAACCTATGTCATTTTCAATTAAACCCTCCTCTTGATGTGATTCTTTTTGCATAGAATTCTTTGCAATGAAATAAACAAAATGCACGATGCAAAACCCAAAACGCACTAGTGAATTTCATTTGGCATAGCTGCAAACATGATGTCATGAACTATATTTCTCACACAAGTTTCAAGTCACAAAATCACTCAATTTTCAATATGGGACTACCTGCACATGGACAAACTTTTTTTGAGACCAAAACATGTGCAAACAAGTGCGAAACGACCAAGTTTCGTCATTGAATCACGCTTTTCATCCCTCTCTTGACATAGAATGCAAATAAAAAATTCCAACCCTAGCTCACACATATTTCAGATCCAAACCACATGTGTGAGCTCACCATTTCATTTATATAAATAGAGGACCATTTTGTCTTCATTTCCAAGCTTGGATAGTCAAAGAAACTTTGAAACAATTTACCTCGTTACCTCATGAAAACCAGTTAACCATTCCCTTGATTCAAGCTTTCTTTGCTTCAAATCTTTGCCCAGAACTCATCACTAGCATCCTCTCAAGCTAACTGAAGCATAGTCGTGGCTTGAAATAACTTGAAACCAGATCTCCATTTTCACCATTGTTGACCTTCGAAGCTCCAACTGAATTGGTAGAAATATGTAAAATCCTTGAGCAAACAAGTTACCAGTTGCTTCGTCTTGGCTCACTGAGTGTTTCCCCTCTATTACCTTGTATTTATATTTCGAATTCATCATTTAATTTTATATTGAAGAATTAGGGTTCTTCGTGTTCTTTAGTAAATTCTCCATGCTTAGAGCCAATCAATGGCTCTGAAGCATGGAGACATGAACGATGATGTTTTAGGCAACTGAATCCATGCTTGGTTCTTGCTAAAAACACGAGTTCATGAAGTTTGTAAAATTGAATAGAGGTTGAAGATGAAGTCTGGTGCACGCACTTTGGCTCCAGTATTTGAATTCTAACCAATAAAGTGTTGCCAGAGCATTTTTTCAAATCCACTAGCCCTTGGTGCATTTTCTTTTATTTTCTTATTTTAATTTTCTTTTTCTTTTTCATTTACTTTGTAATTTAATTCTGATTGATCTTTAATTCATTTTTAATCAATTTTTTTACACAAAATCCATAAAAATATTTTGCATCCCATATATTTTTTCATAATTTTTAAAATCATTTTAGCATTTAATTGCTATTTTTGTTTCATTTTATTTTTAATTTCATTTTTTATTTTATTTTCAACCATTTTCAAACAATTTTGCATTCAACTTTTGAGTTCTACTTACTCATAATATTTCTGACTTCTCATAATATTCTCAACCATTTCTCTTTACATTTTGATGCTCCTTTTGAATTTTCTCTGTAATTTCCATTTAAAATCAGTTTTTTTCTTTTTTTTATTATTCATTTTTATTCAAATTCTTGATCGTTTTGTTTTTTATTTAAGTGATTGCTTGGTAGATCATATCTTCAACATTTCAAATTATTGATAGATGATCCCTTGGTTGATTCAATCTTCTCTAATTCAAACCTGTTGATAGATGTTCATCTTATCATTTTTTACACTTTGGATTAATGATAGGTTATCCTTTGGTTGTATCATATGTTTGAGTCCTTTGACTTGTTGATAGATGATCACCATGTTGTAGCTTGAGTTTGCTTTTAATCAGTGTATTTTAATGCACATTCTCTTATGTTTGTATTTAGGCATTCCTTCAGTTTATTTGAGTGTTTTTACTATTTTAATGTGTTTTCATATTTAAGTTTGTTTCTCTCTTTATTTTATTTTCGCAACTTATTTTCAGCATTAACACTTATTTGATACCTTTCACTGCGCAGGTCATAACTTGAGCTACAGGATACCGTTTTGCGTGTCCTACTAGTCGATGGAAAGCTAAGACAGAGAGCTACAAGTTTTATGTTGAAGCCAAGATCTGATTCGGAGTGAAAGATGGTCAAATAATTTGTTGAAGACAGAACCCGACTTCTGACTTTAGAAAATAATTTGTTTCAGGTCGTTTTATGGGTCTGGTTTATGTTTCCGACCCAGTTTTAGTTAGTAGTGAAAACCCTTATTTGGTTTACAAGGTTTTCAGCCGCGCTACAGTAAGAGGACCTTTTATTATTCACGATTTGTCTTTGCTTTTTACGTATTCCATGGAGAACTAAACTATTTGAGTTGATCTGATGTAACCTTATCTCCATTCACTTTGAGGTTAATATATTTTCCAAGTAATTTCAATTCCCTTTTCAATTCTATCTATAATCCTGTTTGCTTAATTCAGTTTCCATTTTTTGCTTAATTCAATTGCATATTTTATCGAATAGGATTGAACTAATTTGATTGATGTATGTTCTGTTAATCGTAACCGCGTTTGCTTAATCCGTGTTTGTGTTATCTGTTTGCTTAATTCGGATTTAGGAACATAAATCATATAGTAATTCAATCAAACTTGCTATTGTTACTATGATCGAAAGAGAATTAAATCCGCTCAGGGCTTGGTAATTATATGATCAATGATAAGTAGGAGAACGAACAACAGATTAACTTATTTTATAATCACTTATTATTAATCACTTTTTCTCATAGTTTTTTGAAACCTAATTCTCCAACCCCCCAATCGTTTTCAGTTGGTTAAATTCTCAACAAGAATCCTTGTGATACGACATCCGAGTGTCACTTCCCGATACTGCTTTCAAAATTACTCGTTTTTTATCCGTGCGCGACAGCGAATCACTTTCTAATCTCTCTTTCTCCATTTATCTTCTTCTTCTCTTTTAAGCCTTTGCGTTACATGTTTTAGGAGAATAATTTTGTGTTATTTCTCTAACATGTTTGACACATAAATTGTTATTAACCGGCGTCAGATAGGTGTGTCTTCTATATAAGCCCACTTACGATTGCTTAACATATCGCTATATTTCCCCGATGTAATAAATCAGCCATTAACCCTAACCACTAACGATTGACATATTGAGTTTATTTTCTTGTCATTTAATTCTTGCAATTTGAATTTCTAGCAATTTACTTTTATTCTCATTATCATCCATGTACTTCATGCATTCTTTACTTTATGTCATTTTATTTCTCCTTTATTTCAGCATTGGCAATCTTTCCTTTCTAGATACCTTCTTCTAGTCTTTCTCCAATAGTGACTAGGTCAGCAAAACCAGATGATACACTGCCTATCATCTTTTCCCAAAAGAGTGGCTGAAGAGTACCCATGAACAAACCATTCAATTCCTTTTCAGCCAAGGGTGGCTCCACCTAAGCAGCTAGCTCTCTCCAGCGCTGAGCGTACTCCTTAAAGGATTCTTTTTCTTTCTGAGACATATTTTGAAATTGGCGGCGGTCAGGTGCCATTTCCAGATTGTACTTATATTGCTTTAAGAAAGCATCAGCCAAGTCTTTCCAGCTTTGGATACGGTTCATCTCAAGTCCCATATACCATTTCATTGAAGCCCCACTCAAGCTGTCTTGGTTCACCTTTAGCAATTAGAACGTGCAACATTTCTGTGAGTTTGGTTATGCCGGCCTTTAACTCATCAATTTCCATTCTGACTTCGGCATTGTGTTGTTCTTGGTTTTCCATTCTCAATCTGACAGCAACTCTAGTTTCGTAGTTGTGTTGAGGAAACAGCTTGACGGTGAACAGATAACTGAAGAAGGAGATAGTTGAAATGAGTTTCTGGACAACTTTGAAGAATTCATATGTATGCTCATGGATGCAAGAGTGCATGGATGCAATAATCACAAACAAGATCACGCAAAGCACACGGGTTCAAAGGTTTGAGTCACGAGCATGGAGTCAAGGTTAAGAACTAACCCACAAAGGTATATACTAAGGGTATAACACCTGCCGAACAAGGTTCTAAAGAAGTTCCCAGAGTCTACAACTCATCTTTCGGATATTATCGATTTCCCAACTACTTGGTAGTCAATAATATTCTCAAGAGAGTCTCGTCTGAGTGTGGTATCACGTAACAACTGATTCAAGTCTGCACATGAATAGCCACCGCACCACGTCCTAATAAGGCCAAGATGGGTTACGGGTTCTAAAGTCCTCAGCTTGGGGTCCTCGGATCAAGAAGCATAATGGGTTTGCCATTTCTGGTCTGCCATTACTACCTCTTGGGAGGAGTGTCTCAATTGAGTCCTCGGGAATGGTCGCCAGAGTCGACAGTTTTCCAGGTTACATCCCATCATCTGCACCAATGCGCAGGATGGAACATTACCAAAGAAAACCTCGTCCGGATATGGAGTTTTCGTGTATACTACGTCTGGCCAAATGCACACAAGTCACACTACTATCCACCCTAGTCCTAGGTGTATGCTCAAGCTTGGGTATAAGACTTATCTCACCACACAAGATCACCAAGCAGAACAACCAATAACAGTCAAATCAAGCAAAAAGCGATAAATAAATCAAAATAGGCTAAACCCACTAAGAACCAGAGATCCCCAGCAGAGTCGCCACTTTTTCTGTAGCGAAAAAATCGTGAGTGTAAGCTATTGATTAACTTAACTCGAAAATCAAGAGTCGCCACCGTACTTTTATTTTATCCAAAAAAGGAAAGGAAAAAGAGCGAACAAAACCTACACAAGCTCTAAAACAAGAACAAGTGCACAGAGTCTGGGTAAGGGGGTTGGTTACGTTAAGGGAAGGTGTTAGCACCCAAAATGTCTATAGTACTCTATAGGAACCCTTTGAAATATTTACGCTTTTTAGTCTGAAAAAGTTTGCTTGAAAAGAGATTGAGGAGATGAGAGGAGAAATTGTTTTTAAGATTTTTGTGTTTGGAGAGACTTGTCGTCTCATGCCTACGTACCCTTGAAGTGCAATGTAGGATCAAAACCCCATAGTTCGTGGTACAAAGAATGAAATTTTGTTTGTTTTGGTTGATTTTAAACTGTAAAGACAAGTCATCATTTCCAAGCGAATAATTCCGCTTAAAGAAATGAATCATGTCTAGACTTATGAAAAAAGTTAAAGGAAAAGTGCACAAGGGCACAAAAGAGGTTTATGAGTTTGGTGTTTTTTAAAGTCTTTTGAAAATGGTGTCAATATGCTTATGTAGTTTAGCATTTGTTAAGAAATAAAAAGAAAAGAGTAAAATCACTTGACAAAGTCAAGGTTTGATTATGAAAGAGGTGATAGTTTGAAATCAAGAAAGTTTTGATAAAGGGAGAGAGTTTTGAAAATTGAAGAATGGGGAGGAGAAGAAGTGACTATCCTAAAGCATAAAGTAAAAGCTAAGGATAAGAATAGCCTAACCACACAAGCAAGCTCCATAGTCTTCGAACCACAATTCCAAGGCAAAGGGAAAAGGTCCTAGTTCTAAGTCCAAGGATCCAAGAATAACATTGAAGTCCAAAGTCTTCAAACCATAATTCCAAAGCAAAGGGAAAAAGCCCTAGTTCTAAGTCCAAGGATCCAAGAATAGCAATGAAGTCAAAGGTCTAGGTGCAAAGCTCCATGTCCATTACAAATGATAGTAACCATAGTCCAAGACTAGAAGCACAAGTTTTTTAGAGGTTTTGGCCTTTATTAATGTTTTTGGTCTAAGTGGACAAAGAGAAAAAGGCATAAGCATAAACATGTGTCCAACGGACAAAGGAAAAATTGCGGAAGCATAAACATATGTCCAACGGACAAAGGAAAAATTGCGGAAGCATAAACATGATATGATAATGATAATAATGGAGCATAAAAGTAAAAGAGAGATAGGGAGCGAGAAGGAATCGTAAATGAAATTAGTACAATAGTATTGTTAGTAAGTTAGTGATTAGTTTTTAGAGTAAGTGATCAATAATAATTGAATAATTGCACTTAGGTCAAGGTTAATGAGAACTCATTAGAGGATTAATAAGACCAAAGCCTCCTAACAACAAGTTTCATAAGTGTTGAACCAAAAGACAAATAATCAATAATTCTTGATTGTTTCCGATAAAGAGACATATGTTGCGCTATGTTAAGCAATCGCCGAGTAATTTACGGAGTAAGTACCCTACAATGAGGTTAATCAATAGCTCTTTGTGCTAATGCATGCTAGATTAACGATATGTAGACCTTCATCCGAAAGCAATGCCGCACGAAAAGAAAAGAAGGTGGCGATCTAGTCTTGATCAAAATTCAACAAAGGAATTCCATGATCCATAAGACTTTCATCGATCAAAAGAAAGGAGAAATAGATGAAGAGTAAGTCAAATTAAACCACAAAATTATGTGATCTAAGGCTAAGAACAAAGGGAAGGGGTTAGGAATAAAGAAACAACCAAAACAGTCCCAAAAATAGGTGAAAAACACCAGTCTGCCTCTGTGCAATCGATTGCACCAGTGTGCGAATCTATTGCACAGCAGAAAAATCAGCAATTCTTAGGCAAAAAATACGCTGTGCAATCGATTGCACAAAAATGCAAATCGATTGCACACTGACAGGCAGCACTAAAATTTTTTAAAAATTCGGCATCCATGATCCAATCATTTCTTCAAACACCTCATGGTCATGGATGAAAATTAACACGAAAATACAAGTAAAACAAAAACAAATAACACTAATGGATCCAAAATTGCAAGATCCAAAGATCAAGCAACAAGAATTATTAAAGGATCACATTATGGTAGATGAATCAAGAACAACAATGGTGGAAAATGAGATTACCACTCCAAATCTAAAAATTGCTTCAAATTACTCCAAGATCCAAACTCTAAAGCCTTGATCTACAAGAATTGATGAAGAAAACAAGTTTGGATGAAGGTTTAGCTCAAAGTTGAACAAGATTCAATGTGAATTCTTGTTAACTTTCAAGAGAAGAAAAGTGAGCTTTGAGTGAATTTTGGTGGTTAGGGAGAGAATTTGCAAGAGGTTTTTTGGCTCTCAAAAGCTTCAAGAGAAATTTTAGCAAGGTGAATTTGGCTCTCAAAAGCTTGAAGAATGAATGAAATGAGGGTTCTATTTATAGAGTTTAGGCTTGGAAAATTTGGTGGATTGAAATTTGGTTTGGAAATGAAAATTAGGCTTGGAATTTGAATTTGGAGGGAAAATCAAGATCAAGTGGTGATTAGTGAAGGTGTATGGTGGGAATTAATTGTGATTATGTAGGGGAATTATTTTTGGGTGATCTGGAATATTTCAAATGATAAAATTGGTGCCAAATGCTTCAAAATTTCAAAAATGCTGATTTTGGCCAATTCTGTCTTTGTTCAGTCGATTGCACTATAGCGCGAATAGACTGCACTACTGAAAACTTCAAAATCTAGGCAAAAAAATGACTGGTGCAATCGATTGGACCAATAGTGCAATCGATTGCACTGTTGAAAAACTTGAAAAATGGCCATGTTGGATGGATTGTTCTGGCTCTGGCTCGATTTTCTTGATTTGTCAAAGAAGGCATGGAAATAAACACATGAACCTTCGAGTCTCTTGAATAATAATCAATTAAATCTTGGAAACTCTTGATCAGATAATTTTGAATTGTTTGCAGATCAACTTTGACTTTGTTCAGATGAAATTCATTCGAGCTGAGGGACTGTTTGACATCCTTGATTCCCTTCTTGAAAAAGTTAGTGAAGACAAAAACAAACATATTTTTGGATTTTGATTAAAGGTTAGTAAACATGAGCAAATAAAGGCAAATAAGAAACACACAGATGCTCAGTGATCCCTGCAAGGCATAAACCCAAAGAAGAGAGGGACAAAGGCATCAAAGCATGATCTTGTTTGTGGTATAAGATGCAAAAATGATATGTGAATGATGTGTGGAATCTTAGGAGAAAAAATTAGGGTTCAACACCACCCGATGAGGCTATTGAATGTTGGAACTCCAATGAAGTATCCTTGACGCCTTTGAGGCTATTGAACGTTGAAACTTCAATGAAGTATCTATGTCGCCCTACGAGGCTATTAAATGTTAGACCTCCACTAAAGGACCCTCGAGACCTTTTCAAGCGATTTATTATTGGGATCCTCTCCATAAGGAACATTAATCCACCTTAGGGGCTTCACTATCTATCTCTCGCCAAGAAAGTTGTCTAAACCAAATCAAACCTAAACGGGCTTCGTTATCACCTTAAGAGGCATCACATCATAAACTTAGTAGGGTACCAATTAAGGTCACCGTAGGAGGTAACCACTATTCTTTACTATTAGTGATCAAACAAACTTAAAAGAAATTAAATATATAGTTGCAGAGCGTTGACCGCTTTACCTATCCCAAGGTGAGGACAACTAGCAGAACACAACCATCATGTCTGATAAATGTCTGACCTCTGGCTTTGCACTTGAGCGACTTCTACCAAGTCTTATATGAGGGAAACTCCCTAGACCTGGTGTTGTACCCCAAATTTTACCCTCATCTTTTTATTAGATGTAGTGTGATTTATTTTTCTTTGTATTTTATCTTAATTTCCATTTTATCATTGTTTTATTTTATCTTTTTAATTTAATTTTAATGTGTCTTTTTATTTATTTTAAATCGCTTAGTTTAATTTAACTTAGCAGGTTTCTAATTTAACTAATTTTGTTGGTAATTTAATCTCGATTTAATTATTTGATTTCAAATAATTAATAGTTTGTTATATTATTTAAATTGTTTAGTTTTATTTTATTAATTAATCATTTTAATTTAGTTAGTCTTAATTAATTGTCATTAACCCATTTCTATTAAGGAAAGAAAAGTTACCAATGTCATTTTCTATTGATCTATACGTGAGGTTTAATCAACCAATGGAAATCAAGTATAAGTTATTTGACTTTTCAACCCAATGCCTTAGCCAATGGAAGAAAGCCACGTGGTTTGGAAAGAAGTGAAACCCAATGTTTGTCTTCCTCTTCTTCGCTCGCAAATTCGGAATGAAGAGAGAGATTCAAATTTCAAACTCAACTTTTCCTCTTTAAGCTCACCCATCTGATTCATCAAAAGGAGTTATGAGCAATACCATATTCATCATTCAGCCTGCTCCAAACGCTCCTCGGCAGTATGAGAATGACGTTTCAAACAACGGTCACAAGGAAAATAAAAGTAGAACAAGTTCTGTTGCTGGAGGGCATATATACTAAGAGGCGTTCAAAGAAAGAGGAGAGGTTCAAGAAAACACCAACCCAAAATCTCCCAACAGCTTGGAACTTCTTCGTTTTTCTTCCAAATACACCATCCATCAACAACAACTGGCCTTCGGTTCAACCTCACCAGAACCCCCTCCGTCCAACCGCCGCCATCACCATCCATCAATAACAACCTCAACTTCCTCCAACAACAACCCCACAATACATAACCCAAAAAACCAGAAAATTGTTTTTAAACCACAAAAGAGCCACACTTCAGAAAAAGCAAAAACCAGAAAGTTTCTGCAAACTGGTTCAAATCACCCAAAACCAACCATCAAACCAATTGCCGGAACCTCTATCTTCAACAAAACCAAACTCACTTCAGTCATACAACCCAGCTTCTCAACCTTCATCCTTCAGAAAATCAATAACCCACACAACCCGTTTCCTTTTTCTCCTCCAACAGTCTCGCCACCCTCGTACAACAACAACACATTTCCTCCGTTTTCGAACTTCCTTCAACCCACTTTCAAACAAACCTACAAAATCTTCTCCAAACCCCCTCGTAACGACCTTCACCACCTCCAGACCCCCGCCGGAACCTCACCTCACCAAACCCAGATTTCAAAACCTCACTCTTTAACTTTCAACGCCATCGTGTTCTTTATTCTCCATCAAACACCATCAACAACAACTAAGAATAAACTCAACCACAAATACCCTCTTCACCAAACCTCTTCCTATCGCATCCTTCAATCAGCCAAAACCTAATCTCTTCTTCAACCGTCATAACACAATATCCCTCATAAATTCTTCCAAGCACCGAAACCCTTTTCAAATCGTACAAATTAGAACCAGAACGAGAGATGAAGTGAGAACGAAACAAGAAATTGAAACAAAACCTGAGATCCACGGCCGCGCAAGGTTCTTGAATCGAAGAGAAACAGAGAGAGATCGTGAAAGCGGATTGAGATGAAAGAAGTTGAGCCTAGTGTTGTTCGTCGCGGTTTCGACCTTGTTTCTTTTAATCCTTCATTTCGTCATCTGAGAATCTAATATCTTGCCTGGTTATTACCATTTCCATCGTTTTGAAAGCACAAATCTGTTGTCTTGCCACATTTTGGAGTCAGTGTAATTGTCCTTGCTGACCCCAGCTTCAGCCGTTTTTGTTTTTGGTTTTAACAAGGTTCCTTGATTTCGGGTAGGGTTCCACTAAGCCCATAAGCCAATTCATAACCGCACCGCCCTTTTAATTCCATTCGCACCCTGCTTGTTTGGTTAGATGGGCTCTTGAAGCCCATAATTTCAACAATCAGATACAACACGCCCTCACCCCTTGTTTTTATCCGTGTTGTGTTTTTTTAAGAAGGGAATGATGGGCCTAGGACCCAAATGATCCCTTTCTCTTTTATGAATACCCCACATGAATCTAATGCCACCCACTCTTTAAATAAGTTATGTTTTTTTACTATTTCATTATTACTTTTTCTAATTTTCTTAAATGGTAAATTCAAGTCTTTTTTTTCTTATTTTAGGCCAATGAGAAAAATCTTAACTTTGTTGATTATTTCAAATCAATAAGTTTTGAGATGTGTGAGGCCACTTTTATTTATTTTCGTTGGTCGATGAAAGTTAAAAATCCGAGATCATCGATTTTTCGATTAGATCTTGATTTAAACAAGACCAACTTGTTTTATTCCGATTCTATTTTGGTCGATGAGAGTTAAAAATCCGAGATCATCGATTTTTCGATTAGATCTTGATTTAAATGAGACCAACTTGTTTTGTTCCGATTCTATTTTGGTCGATGAGAGTTAAAAATCCGAGATCATCGATTTGTCGATTAGATCTTGATTTAAACGAGACCAACTTGTTTTGTTCCGATTCTATTTTGGTCGATGAGAGTTAAAAATCCGAGATCATCGATTTGTCGATTAGATCTTGATTTAAACGAGACCAACTTGTTTTATTCCGATTCTATTTTGGTCGATGAGAGTTAAAAATCCGAGATCATCGATTTGTCGATTAGATCTTGATTTAAACGAGACCAACTTGTTCCGATTCTATTTTGGTCGATGAGAGTTAAAAATCCGAGATCATCGATTTGTCGATTAGATCTTGATTTAAACGAGACCAACTTGTTTTATTCCGATTCAATTTTGGTCGATGAGAGTTAAAAATCCGAGATCATTGATTTGTCGATTAGATCTTGATTTAAACGAGACCAACTTGTTCCGATGTTATTTTGACGATGAAAGTCAAATATCAAGATTATCGTTTTACCGATTTAGATCTTGATTAAGACGAGATCAACCTCTTTTTATTTCATAATCTTCATTTTTTGCCGATGACATACAAAATTTGACCTTGATGATTTATTTTAAATCAATAAAGTCTTGATAAATGCGAGGCTACTTTTATTTATTTTTGTTGGTCAATGAAAGTCAAATATTAAGATTATCGATTTTCTCGATTAAATCTTGATTTAGACGAGACCGATTTTATTTCTCATTTCGATTCCACTTTCTTTATTTTGGTCGATGACATAACAAACCTTATGGTTTGGTTGATTTCCTTGAGTTGACAAAACTTGGATCAACAAGAGACCACTTTCTTTTTATTTCAGTTTCCTTTTTATTTAGTCGATGAAAGTCAAGAATTATTGATTATCAATTTCTCGATTAAATCATGATTAAGACGAGACTATTTCATTTTATTTCATCTTATATTTAATCATTGTCTAACATGTTTAATTCTCACTTCGCATTGATATCATGATTTTATCTTATCTCATTAGCTTAATTCATGTATTATTGTATCATCGTATTCGCATTATATCTCTTTATCTTAGTAATTTTATAACTGCTATTTCTTTCCCTTATTCCAAAGGAAGGTGAATAGTGTTGGATCTTAAAGTCATAGCCCCCATCTTAACCTAAGTAACCTCTTAGGAAGAAAACTTGTTTCTTGGCCTCATCAGAGCCATAGAAACCATAATTAGCTTTAGGAAGAGTTCTTCAACTCTTAGTGATATTCATCATAATGAATTTATCACTTTCCCCTACTGACTAAACCTCAACATAGGTCCATTTCAAGTAGATCTAGAGAGTTCCTAAACTCTACAATGAGCTTGTACTCATTTCCCCTCTGAATATTGACCATAGTCAATCATTCAGTAGAAACAGAACTACGCATACTCTGATTCTATTCCCGAGGATACGTAGGCATAAAGTGCGATACTTTATCGAGTATACTTAGATACTAACCCCTAGGGTTTCAAACCTTTAGCATAGAACCTTTAGCAAACATAAGATAACATTAGAACAAGAGGTTCCTGTAGAGTACTACAGACGTTTAGGGTGCTAATACCTTCCCTAGGCGTAACCAACCCCCGAACCTTAGATCTTTCCCTTTAGGTTTTTCTAACGATCTTGAACCTTTCCTTTGGATAAATCAAAGTCGGTTGTAAAAGAAATATGATGCAAATTAATTTATAATTTGTTATCCGATTTTCACCGCAACAGAAATGGCGACTTCACTGGGGAAAGTAAGACCTATTGCTGGTCCTTTCCTAAGAGGGTTAAGCCTATTTTGCTTTATGTTATTCATGTTTGCTTATCTACTTGTATGATTGCTTGTATGCTTACCTGTCATATTTGTTTTATGTTTTGCTTATCCTGTTTGATTTGGGTTGATATCTTTGAGTGAGATAAATCCTATACCCGGATTTGAGTGTACACTTATTATAGACCGATGGTATTCAAGGAAGCTTTGAGGGAGTCGAATCCTGAAAGGTCGAATTGATAAACACCATCACTCAGTTGAGGCCCTCTCGAGTCTAGCTATGTTGAACGAATTCGTTCATGAAAGCTTGCTACTCTCGACCTGGGTGCCCGGGATATTGAGAACCGTAGTTACCAAACCCCACTTGGCCTTTTAGGATGTAGTGCGGAGACCATGATGGAGTCTATTTATGAATTGGTTGTCACGCGATACTACACTCAGACGAGATCCTCTTGAGAATTTTATCGATTACCAAGTCATATGGGAAATCCTTAAAATCCAAAAGATGGGTTGTAGACTCTGGGAACTCTTTAGAACCTTGTTCGGCAGGTGAAAACCAGTAGTACATACCTTTGGGATGGGTAGACCACGGCTCCATTCATGAGACCTACAAACCTAGGGTTTGTTTGTTTTGATGTGTGTACATGTGTTTGTGCTTGTGTGCTTTTTGCATCTCTACATTCAAGTGTTCTTAGCCCTTTGGTCTCGAGGAACTCAAATGTTTGTTTCCTTTTCAAAAGATCAATAGAGATCAAAGATTTTAAAAAAACAAAAAACTCTTTGATTTTCCAAAAGTTTGCAACTTGCCTTTGAGTTTCTTGAAACCATTTGGCCTGCATTAGCATCTCATTTGCATCATGTCATAGCATGTGCATTTCCTCTCTGTCTTCGTCTCATGTCGCTGTTTTCCCTTCAGAATCGTTTTTGAATCGTCACCCGAGCCAAACTCGACAAAGGATGTCTGAACAATACTGCGAGATGGACAGAGTTAACAATGAATTGAGTGAGCTCCGAGGAGGAATGGGGCATTTCATGGAAGTTTTGAATGTTATACAAGCAAAGGTAGATACGCAGGTCACCGTAGTCTCAGAAGTCGTTGCTACAACTGTAGAACCTCCCGTTACTATTGTGAACCCCACTTTAGGCATGCCTTTTAACTTTATGCGTGCTCCGGCCGTCACTTCTATTCAACAAGTTGTTCCTTTGGTTAGTAAGGCTTCTCAGGCCATTCCTACTTTCACTCCAGCAGCAGTGCAAGCCCAGATGCACCCAGTTTTTCAGAATCCACATCCGGTCCATGATTATGTCAATGTGTCCAAAGAAAGGGACAATCAACGTGAAAGGCTGAAGGAAAGTGTAGAGATAATGCAGAAGAAATTGGAAGTAATGGAGATGAGCAATGTATCTAATACTAATGTTAAAAACATGTACTTAGTCTCAGGCTTGGTAATTCCACCCCCAAGTTCAAACTACCCAATTTCGACCTATACTCAGGTACATCCTGTCCTAAGTCGCATTTGGTCATGTATTACCGGCGAATGGCTGCATATATGGATGATGATAAGTTGATGATCCACTGCTTCCAAGATAGTTTGAAAGGAGCTGCTGTAAAGTGGTATTTGACTTTGGACCAATCTAGGATCCAATGTTTTCAAGATGTATCTGATGCTTTCGTAAAGCATTACAAATATAACATGGACCTGGCGCCAGATCGTAGACAACTACTGAGTATGTCACAGCGCGATACCGAGTCTTTTAGAGAGTATGCACAAAGATGGAGAGAGCTGGCTTCACAGTTTGAGTCACCTTTATCTGAAAGGGAGTTAACTGATTGGTTTGTCGACACAGTTAGACCGGAATTCTATGAAAGGATGATCAGTAGCGTGTCTGCTAGTTTTTCCGATATTGTGGTTGTGGGGACTAAAGTAGAGCTTGGTCTGGAGAGTGGAAAAATGACCAAGAGAGCTGACAGTTCAGGCGACGATGCCAAGAAATCCCTCAAAAGGGAAGGAGATACCAGTGTGGTGATGACAAACAAAAAGAAGAAAAATCAGTTCTGGAAGCGTCAGCAGCGACAACAGTGTTATTCTGTTCAGCAACCTTATGTGGCCACCATCGCGCCAACATTCAATCATCAAGCTTCTTTTTATCAGCCGGTTCCTCAACTACCAGTGTATCAACAAGCGCCCAACGCTCCTGCTTATTCACAACAGACTCAAGTTTCTCGTCAGAATATTCCAGGCAAAAGAAAGGGTGGAATGCCTCCGATTCCCCCCATTCCTATGACGTATACATCATTGTATCCTGTTTTAGTGCAACAAGGGTTAATAACTACAAGGTCATCAGGCCCACCTCCTGATCCGCTTCCACCTTTTTACAATCCCAATGCTTATTGTGCATTCCATGAAGGTGCACCAGGCCACAATCTAGAAGGTTGTTTTGCTCTGAAGCATATTGTGAAGGACTTGGTAGAGAGAAACATTTTGTCTTTCGATGGCTCTCAACCTATCATCAGAACGATCCTTACCCGCTCATGAGATAGGTAATGTTGTGGAAGATATATCAAGACCAAGATGGACTGTGATTGAGCTCCTCTTTGATTTTTTGCATTTGATTCCCTAAAGTTGGCAATCCGTTGGCTGCTTCAGCAATTTTATTGTATTTCCTTTGCACTTTGAATTTGTATTTGCTTACGAGCTTTGTTGTACTTTCAAAATTGGCAACATTAACGAAGTATTTATGCATCTTTTGGTTAAATCCATTCGTTTCACTCATTTACTTTTATTTTCATAAAAGCAAAAATTTATATCTTTTTCACTCCTTTTTCAAACTGTTTGTTTAAACAAAGATTGGCGAGGATGATTAAACCTCATGTTCATACTTGCTGTGGTATACTATCAAATTAACCTCGCCGAGGATGTAAGGCTTTGTTTCAATTCATCCTTTGTTAACCTTTCAAGCCTAGAAGTAGGGGTTTTCTTTCTTTACACAACAAAAACCCTTAAAATCTCAACCTTGGGGCAGGGTAGTTCTCAGTCTAACTCGGTTATGCATTCAAACACGAGCGCTTCACATAAGGCGCCAGTCAGCTTTCAAATCAAGTGACTTTCTATTTTCGGAGATTTGAACGTATATCTTGAGTTAACTGAGCGTAGGATTTGAGCCTTTATCTTTTGTTTCATAAACCATGAACCATACCACATTACAACCCCTAAAAGACCCAATTGAGGTAAGGTTGTTTTGAAAGGCATGCAACAGCAAGGTTGACTAACCTGACTCCTAATAATCTTTGTTACTCGCGTGTGTTGGTCACTTCCTTAATGACTAAACCCACCATTGTTTTTGACTATTTAATCATTTCACTGTGCGTTTTTTATCAAAGCTTTGTTTTCAAACTTTGCATTAAATTTTGCCAATTTTTTTATGAACGATACTTGCTTGCAAAAACAATTCAACATCAAAGGAATCCCAACAATGGCAGCCAGCTAGGGAATTCGACTTGATAAATCAAGCTCAGTCAGGGGCAACCAAGCGGAAGGATTTGCCAATCTACCGAATCAGGGGCAAAACTCGTCAAAAGTTCAAAGTATTGGAACAAGTCTTCTCCAGGTCATCTTATGACAAGTGTGGACTCCAGTGACCCATAATCAGGGGCAAGTGTTGTTCCCCAGTCGTTTCTACTACAGTTTGAGTATCACGAATACAGTTGAACTGGGGCAACTATGTCTAGGATCATTTCTTTTCAAGAGTTTGAAGACATTGAAGCGTCTGGTGCATCAATTCTTCTGTGAAATCCTTTTGATGACTTACCCTCACATACCAGTTAATCAGAGGCAATCAGGTCGAGATTCGTCAAATCTCTAAGAGGCCAATTAGGCTGGGGCATATATTTCACAGATCAACCAGTCTGAAGCAAGTTCAAGGACCTTGTCGTGTGAATGCAGTTAATCCAGGGCAGTTATGCCAAGATCTCTCCAAGAGTTTGAACATATTGAAACACCTTATAAGCCAATTCTTCTATAAAATCCTCTTGTTATCCCCTTCTGACAGACCATATAGCCTGGGGCAGATAAGATTTGAAGATGATCATTATGCCAGTAGGATGCAGAATCACTTTGTTCTTGTGATATCCTTTGCTAGCTCCCCAATAAGCTGTTACTTCAACTAATTTTGACCATTCTCCATGGATTCATCTCCAACAAAGAAATTAAGCTCATGATGGCAATCCTCATGATGTTATACCTCAAGTGGAATACTATTTTCACCAGTGAAGTTGTTGATTCTTCTCCATTCCCCAAAATTGATCCAGTCCTTTGAGTTTGGATGGGTATCTTTGTCGAGACGTTTTCTTCGCCTCCAGTTTCGCTTGTCTGTTTTGTCAGCATAAGCATGAGCATGGCATAAGCACTCATATGCATAGCATGTTTGCATTTCTGCTTCCTTTCCTGGTGTTTACCTGTTCTTTTGTTCACTTTGGTGTTGGTCTCCCCAAGTGACTGGGTGTGTCTATTCTCTCCAATAGAAAGTCAGCCCTAGGCATAAAGTGCCCATCTTTTTTGAATTCCCCACAGAGTTTGATTCTCGTGGATGATGGTTGGTTCAGTTATCTTTCCACATTTGGATAAGATAAATCCCCACTTGAGTTCATTCCTCAATTGGAGTCTTGTTTGACCGTTTCTTTCTAGTTTGCTCCTAGATTGAACTTTGGTCCCTGGCGGACATGTTTTTTTCAAACCTACCTTTGAACGTGCATTTATTTTGCACCGTTTCTCGCGAGAAGAATATTTTACAAGATCCTCATTGAAGATATAGTTATTTCTCAAACAGTATCGTGATATCAACATATCTTTGAAGCAACAATCTCTTGAAGAAGCTTGGCAGTCTCTTATAAGCAGCTTATCTATCTCTGGTACTATTCAACCTCTTCGCAACCGTAATTGGGTATCCTCCAGGAAGCCTTATCTTCAGTTATGCAACTCCGGTACTAGCCTATCACATTCTATACCTTTATTGGGGCCCATTTCTTGGTTCTATCTCCAATAAGTTTTCTTTTTCCAAAGTGCCAACCGGTCATGCTTGAACCTGTTGTTCCATCACTTTGGATGTCTTTTCCCAGTGAAGACCGTTTTTCGATTCAACCTTCATTGCGGATTCTTTCTAGAATGTCATCTAGCCGCATTTAGCCTTGATGATCAATCATTCTAGATACTTTGTTGGAGCCCATTTCTTGGTTCTATCTCCAACAAGGTTACTTCTAAAGCGCCAACCGGTCATACTTGAACCTGTTGTTCCATCACTTTAGAGGTTACTTCTAAAGAGCCAACCGGTCATACTTGCACCTGTTGTTCCATCACTTTAGAGGTGTTTCTAGGATGTCATTTAGTCACGTTAGACTTGATGATCAATCATCCTAGATACTTTATTGGGGCCTATTTCTTGGTTCAATCTCCAATAAGGTTCTTCTTTTTCCAAAGTGCTAACCGGTCATGCTTGAACCTGTTGTTCCATCACTTTGGATGTCTTTTCCCAGTGAAGACCGTTTTTCGGTTCAATCTTCATTGCGGATCCTTTCTAGAATGTCATCTAGTTATGTTTGGCCTTGATGATCAATCATTCTAGATACCTTTATTGGAGCCCATTTCTTGGTTCTATCTCCAATGAGGTTACCTTTCTGGCTCCTACCGATTTTCCTTCATGAAGCAAAATATGTGTTATCTCAACCAACTCTTATTTGAATACCAGAGTCTATTCTTGGCTCATTAACCTTGTTCCCATTTAAACCCCAACTCTTTATGCAGGAGTCCCCAGGGAAGTCAACTGTTAGACGATAGAATTCTTAGTCACTAGAATTGTTATTGGTCTTTGAATACAATAACTTCGTCATTTTCATCTGATTCTTGGAAGCGGAAAAAGTTTTAAGAAAACTCAAAGATAAACTAAGTTTTACTCTAGTATCAAGAGGTTTTATGGAATCAAGTTGGTACAGGAAGAATTAGTAGTACTGTATCTTTGGCTTGGATTTGCCATCTCCAGTGAAGAGAAGATTGCCCGGTTATCCTGGATATTTGGGTTTCAGGGTGTTGGCTTGTGTTATCCTTTCTTCTTTCCTGTTTTGCATCGTTCGCGTCGTTTCTAACATATAGCTAATCATATGCATCATACCCTAGCATCTTTGCGTCTTTGTGCTCTGTTTCGCTTGTGGTCTTTTGTTTTGCCTGTCTTTATTTCCCCAGTGAAGTAAAGACATTCCCAGTTTGCTTTGCATCGTGCTTGTTCGGTCTTAACCTCTGCACGCCAGATTTGAATCTTTAAGGCCTTTTTCTGTTCCCCAAGAAGTTTAACTTTAAAGGATTTTTGGAGCTGTTCTTGTTTGAATCACGTCAAACTTGAACCTGTTCTCGTTGAATCATGTCAAACTTGAACTTAGACTTTGTTTGAATCGTGTCAAGCATTATCTTTTGTGTTCTCGTTTGAATCACGTCAAACTTGAACCTGTTCTCGTTGAATCATGTCAAACTTGAACTTAGACGTTGTTTGAATCGTGTCAAGCATTGTCTTCTGTGTTCTCGTTTGAATCATGTCAAACTTGAACTTAGACTTTGTTTGAATCGAACTTAGACTTTGTTTGAATCGTGTCAAGCATTGTCTTTTCTGTTCTTGTTTGAATCATGTCAAACCTGAACAGAGTCTTTGTTTGAATCGTGTCGAACACTGACCCCCTTTGTTTTAAAACCATTCTTGTTCGAATCGTGTCGAACTTGAATTGGGACCTTGCTTGAATCGTGTCAGGCATCGTCTTTTGTTTTAAAGTCGTTCTTATTTGAATCGTGTCGGACATTGAACACCTCCTTATCTTGTTTCTTTTCTGAAATTGCTTTAAGCTAAGTTTCTTGGAATAAATTTTATTCAACTTTAAGACTTCTATCTGTTGCGCAGAGTTTGTCTCTGTCTTTCTGGCTTTTCTTGAAAATCTCATCTTGAACTCTTCAGTATAAGATCCCCAGGAAGTCTTTGCTTGGTTGTCTGTCCTTTTGACTGATCCCTAGTGATCAGGTTTTTCTTCCTGGTTTCATGCCCAGGAAGAACTTGGGTTTGTTTTGTCCCCAGTAGTCTATCTCCCCGGATCTTTCCCTAGTAAGATTGTCTGTGGTTTTTTCCCCAGTGTTTCTTTGGAGTCTCCCCAGTGAGTCTCTTTTGTTGGTTGGCTTGTATCCCTAGTGAGTTGTCTCTCATGGATACTAACCTTCCCCAGTGAAGCTCTTTGGTCCTTTTGCTTCTTGTTTACCCTTTGGTGTCTTGTTGTGTCTGCATTTTCTTGCATCTTCTTGACATCATGTTTACTACATTGCATGTGTGCATCTGAGGGTAAAATTTTCGGTTATCTGTATTTAAATATCTTTCACTGTTGATCACATGAAGATCTTCATCTCTCATGTCATCAGGTGAAGATATTTAAATAGGGGCAACTGTTGTACCCCAAATTTTACCCTCATCTTTTTATTAGATGTAGTGTGATTTATTTTTCTTTGTATTTTATCTTAATTTCCATTTTATCATTGTTTTATTTTATCTTTTTAATTTAATTTTAATGTGTCTTTTTATTTATTTTAAATCGCTTAGTTTAATTTAACTTAGCAGGTTTCTAATTTAACTAATTTTGTTGGTAATTTAATCTCGATTTAATTATTTGATTTTAAATAATTAATAGTTTGTTATATTATTTAAATTGTTTAGTTTTATTTTATTAATTAATCATTTTAATTTAGTTAGTCTTAATTAATTGTCATTAACCCATTTCTATTAAGGAAAGAAAAGTTACCAATGTCATTTTCTATTGATCTATACGTGAGGTTTAATCAACCAATGGAAATCAAGTATAAGTTATTTGACTTTTCAACCCAATGCCTTAGCCAATGGAAGAAAGCCACGTGGTTTGGAAAGAAGTGAAACCCAATGTTTGTCTTCCTCTTCTTCGCTCGCAAATTCGGAATGAAGAGAGAGATTCAAATTTCAAACTCAACTTTTCCTCTTTAAGCTCACCCATCTGATTCATCAAAAGGAGTTATGAGCAATACCATATTCATCATTCAGCCTGCTCCAAACGCTCCTCGGCAGTATGAGAATGACGTTTCAAACAACGGTCACAAGGAAAATAAAAGTAGAACAAGTTCTGTTGCTGGAGGGCATATATACTGAGAGGCGTTCAAAGAAAGAGGAGAGGTTCAAGAAAACACCAACCCAAAATCTCCCAATAGCTTCGAACTTCTTCGTTTTTCTTCCAAATACACCATCCATCAACAACAACTGGCCTTCGGTTCAACCTCACCAGAACCCCCTCCGTCCAACCGCCGCCATCCCCATCCATCAATAACAACCTCAACTTCCTCCAACAACAACCCCACAATACATAACCCAAAAAACCAGAAAATCGTTTTTAAACCACAAAAGAGCCACACTTCAGAAAAAGCAAAAACCAGAAAGTTTCTGCAAACTAGTTCAAATCACCCAAAACCAACCATCAAACCAATCGCCGGAACCTCTATCTTCAACAAAACCAAACTCACTTCAGTCATACAACCCAGCTTCTCAACCTTCATCCTTCAGAAAATCAATAACCCACACAACCCGTTTCCTTTTTCTCCTCCAACAGTCTCGCCACCCTCGTACAACAACAACACATTTCCGCCGTTTTCGAACTTCCTTCAACCCTCTTTCAAATAAACCTACAAAATCTTCTCCAAACCCCCTCGTAACGACCTTCACCACCTCCAGAGCCCCGCCGGAACCTCACCTCGCCAAACCCAGATTTCAAAACCTCACTCTTTAACTTTCAACGCCATCGTGTTCTTTATTCTCCATCAAACACCATCAACAACAACTAAGAATAAACTCAACCACAAATACCCTCTTCACCAAACCTCTTCCTATCGCATCCTTCAATCAGCCAAAACCTAATCTCTTCTTCAACCGTCACAACACAATATCCCTCATAAATTCTTCCAAGCACCGAAACCCTTTTCAAATCGTACAAATTAGAACCAGAACGAGAGATGAAGTGAGAACGAAACAAGAAATTGAAACAAAACCTGAGATCCACGGTCGCGCAAGGTTCTTGAATTGAAGAGAAACAGAGAGAGATCGTGAAAGCGGATTGAGATGAAAGAAGTTGAGCCTAGTTCTGTTCGTCGCGGTTTCGACCTTGTTTCTTTTAATCCTTCATTTCGTCATCTGAGAATCTAATATCTTGCCTGGTTGTTACGATTTCCATCGTTTTGAAAGCACAAATCTGTTGTCTTGTCACATTTTGGAGTCAGTGTAATTGTCCTTGCTGACCCCAGCTTCAGCCGTTTTTGTTTTTGGTTTTAACAAGGTTCCTTGATTTCGGGTAGGGTTCCACTAAGCCCATAAGCCAATTCATAACCACACCGCCCTTTTAATTCCATTCGCACCCTGCGTGTTTGGTTAGATGGGCTCTTGAAGCCCATAATTTCAACAATCAGATACAACACGCCCTCACCCCTTGTTTTTATCCGTGTTGTGTTTTTTTAAGAAGGGAATGATGGGCCTAGGACCCAAATGATCCCTTTCTCTTTTATGCATACCCCACCTGAATCTAATGCCACCCACTCTTTAAATAAGTTATGTTTTTTTACTATTTCATTATTACTTTTTCTAATTTTCTTAAATGGTAAATTCAAGTCTTTTTTTTCTTATTTTAGGCCAATGACAAAAATCTTAACTTTGTTGATTATTTCAAATCAATAAGTTTTGAGATGTGTGAGGCCACTTTTATTTATTTTCGTTGGTCGATGAAAGTTAAAAATCCGAGATCATCGATTTTTCGATTAGATCTTGATTTAAACAAGACCAACTTGTTTTATTCCGATTCTATTTTGGTCGATGAGAGTTAAAAATCCGAGATCATCGATTTTTCGATTAAATCTTGATTTAAATGAGACCAACTTGTTTTGTTCCGATTCTATTTTGGTCGATGAGAGTTAAAAATCCGAGATCATCGATTTGTCGAATAGATCTTGATTTAAACGAGACCAACTTGTTTTGTTCCGATTCTATTTTGGTCGATGAGAGTTAAAAATCTGAGATCATCGATTTGTCGATTAGATCTTAATTTAAACGAGACCAACTTGTTTTATTCCGATTCTATTTTGGTCGATGAGAGTTAAAAATCCGAGATCATCGATTTGTCGATTAGATCTTGATTTAAACGAGACCAACTTGTTCCGATTCTATTTTGGTCGATGAGAGTTAAAAATCCGAGATCATCGATTTGTCGATTAGATCTTGATTTAAACGAGACCAACTTGTTTTATTCCGATTCTATTTTGGTCGATGAGAGTTAAAAATCCGAGATCATTAATTTGTCGATTAGATCTTGATTTAAACGAGGCCAACTTGTTCCGATGTTATTTTGGTCGATGAAAGTCAAATATCAAGATTATCGTTTTACCGATTTAGATCTTGATTAAGACGAGATCAACCTCTTTTTATTTCATAATCTTCATTTTTTGCCGATGACATACAAAATTTGACCTTGATGATTTATTTTAAATCAATAAAGTCTTGATAAATGCGAGGCTACTTTTATTTATTTTTGTTGGTCAATGAAAGTCAAATATTAAGATTATCGATTTTCTCGATTAAATCTTGATTTAGATGAGACCGATTTTATTTCTCATTTTGATTCCACTTTCTTTATTTTGGTCGATGACATAACAAACCTTATGGTTTGGTTGATTTCCTTGAGTTGACAAAACTTGGATCAACAAGAGACCACTTTCTTTTATTTCAGTTTCCTTTTTATTTAGTTGATGAAAGTCAAGAATTATTGATTATCGATTTCTCGATTAAATCATGATTAAGACGAGACTATTTCATTTTATTTCATCTTATATTTAATCATTGTCTAACATGTTTAATTCTCACTTCGCATTGATATCATGATTTTATCTTATCTCATTAGCTTAATTCATGTATTATTGTATCATCGTATTCGCATTATATCTCTTTATCTTAGTAATTTTATAACTGCTATTTCTTTCCCTTATTCCAAAGGAAGGTGAATAGTGTTGGCTCTTAAAGTCATAGCCCCCATCTTAACCTAAGTAACCTCTTAGGAAGAAAACTTGTTTCTTGGCCTCATCAGAGCCATAGAAACCATAATTAGCTTTAGGAAGAGTTCTTCAACTCTTAGTGATATTCATCATAATGAATTTATCACTTTCCCCTACTGACTAAACCTCAACATAGGTCCATTTCAAGTAGATCTAGAGAGTTCCTAAACTCTACAATGAGCTTGTACTCATTTCCCCTCTGAATATTGACCATAGTCAATCATTCAGTAGAAACAGAACTACGCATACTCTGATTCTATTCCCGAGGATACGTAGGCGTAAAGTGCGATACTTTATCGAGTATACTTAGATACTAACCCCTAGGGTTTCAAACCTTTAGCATAGAACCTTTAGCAAACATAAGATAACATTAGAAAAAGAGGTTCCTGTAGAGTACTACAGACGTTTAGGGTGCTAATACCTTCCCTAGGCGTAACCAACCCCCGAACCTTAGATCTTTCCCTTTAGGTTTTTCTAACGATCTTGAACCTTTCCTTTGGATAAATCAAAGTCGGTTGTAAAAGAAATATGATGCAAATTAATTTATAATTTGTTATCCGATTTTCACCGCAACACCTGGCACATGAGAGACTCATCCTTGAGAAAGTTTAAAATAATCATCGTAGGATCTCTATCTAGAAGTGTTAAAACACTTCGCTGTTTCTAAGACTTATTGCTTGAGGGATTGTGGACTATGACAATTTTACTAGGCCCTGTGGGAGATATCTCGAGTAACACAAGCAAAAACAACTGCACCAACATTAGGGTACTCACACAAATGGCCATTCAGAGCACCTCAAAGATAAGCGCCGTATTGGGTATGTGCTTACCCGCTCCGACCCAACACTTTTCCTATTGATTCAACTAGCTAAGGGTGGGTGGCTGGGGGGGGGGGAGACGAATGTGTTTCGCACGAACTCAAGCAAAGGTGAGGAAGTAACTGCTTTTCCACGATTACAAGAAAGAATTCGGCCTTCCCACTCCCCTGCCTTGGCCTGAAAGAAGAGGAATTGCTCATCTTAACCTATAATTCAAGCCCAATTGAGCTCCTATAAATACCTCAGTCTTAGGACTGAAGAAATAACATGAAATTTTTTTAAGAATCATATACATAAGAATCATATACTACAAGAAAACTTTTAGTACTCCACAAAACCCTAAATTTCAAACTGCCCGTAGGAAGGGATTATCCTAACTGTACTTTTTTTAGCTAGTATAGAATACGATTAATTTTAATATTTTCGAAATCCACATAATTTAATAGAATAAAAAATAGTAAAATTTTACAATTTAGCATTTAATCTTGTGTCATAGGCATAGCGACACAAATTGAACCCACATAATTGGCAAGGTGGTACATTCTGTAGAGGAAAAGCACATGCAGACAAAGGAGGCCTAAAAAATGCCGTGAATGAGAAAATATCAAGGAATAAGACAAATCACATATGACTTTTTTTAATTTTAAAAGTACACTCTATAAATCATAGCAATCTGTTTAGAATTTTTTATTCCTTTATCTGTCTACCTTGATTTACATTTATACATTTTTTACTTAGTGATTCATAAACAAATAATGCATAACATTTCCCAAGGAAGTTAAAAAACTCATAACTAAATGACAAAGCTCTTGCCTCATGTGTTTCTTCATGAAATCGCTTTTATATATATTATTATAAAAGGCACATGACGGGATAAGCATGGTAGGTGCAATGAAAAAAAATAGTATTCTAGTGGTTAAGTCAAGAGATAATGGTTATCTTTAGGTTAATATTGTATTCCTTTTATTAGTTTTGTATTATTGTACTATTTTTCAGTACTGCATTGTCTTGAAAATGCAACGACTATTTAATGTGAGTCTTTTGTTTAGATACCTTCATCTAAGCATTCTTCTTTCCCCGCTCTACAATCATGGAGCTTCCCAACAATTTTTCTAGCTTTACCTTGATGTCATCCTTTCTCTTCCTCTTAGTACTATTCAAAATAGTTCAAAGATGGAATACTTCTACAAAATCTTACCCTAATTTACCACCTGGACCATGGAGACTGCCCTTCATAGGGAATATACATCAGATTATTAGCAGCCCATTGCCTCATCATTCCTTCACAAATTTTGCACAAAAGTATGGACCTTTGATGTACCTAAAACTTGGTGAGGTACCATACATAATAGTTAGCTCACCCGAAATAGCCGAAGAAGTAATGAAAACGCAAGACCTCAGCTTTTGTGATAGGCCAAACCTTATGATGTCCACAATATTCAGTTACAATAATACTGATATTTTATTCTCTATATATGGAGAACACTGGAGGCAACTTCGAAAGATATGCGTTATAGAGCTATTGAGCGTAAAGCGTGTCCAGTCATTTAGGTCCATAAGAGAAGAAGAGGTGGCAGATCTTGTTAAATCAATTTCTGCAAGTGAAGGATCAATTGTTAATCTCACTCATCAGATTTTTTCAATGACATATGGGATAACTGCGCGGGCAGCGTTAGGGAAAAGGAGCAAACACCAACAAGTATTCAGATCTGCAATGGATGAAATAATATATATGCTAGGAGGAATGTATATTGCTGATTTGTATCCTTCTATTAAACTTCTTCAAAGAATGAGTATGGCGAAGACCAGAATTGAAAAACTTCATAGCGAGATTGATATGATATTGCAAGACATCATCGACGATCACAAAAGCATTCACAGGGAAGCAGGCAAAGACGAAGATCTAGTGGACGCTCTTATCAAGATTCAACATGAAAATGAACAGTCACAGAATCAATTGACCGACGACAATATGAAATCAATCATCCAGGTTAGTCTACAACAATTTTATTAAACATCTTTATTAATTAAAGTAGCTTCATTATGTTAATGTTAATCCATTTTTGCAGGACATGTTTGCTGGTGGTACTGAAACATCATCAGGGGTTGTGTTATGGGTGATGTCTGAGTTAGTAAAGAATCCAAAGGTAATGGAAGAAGCGCAAGCTGAAGTAAGAAAAGTGTTTGATAAGAAAGGGGGCGTAGATGAATCAGATTTGCACCAGTTGATATACTTAAAGTCCGTCATCAAAGAATCACTAAGGTTGCATCCTGATGCGCCATTGTTAGCTCCAAGAGAAAGTAGAGCGAGATGTCAAATAAATGGGTATGATATCCCAGCTAAAACAAGGGTCATTATCAATGCTTGGGCTATTGGAAGAGATCCAAGGTATTGGGTTGAAGCTGAGAGTTTAAACCTGAGAGATTTCTTAATAGCCCAATTGATTTCAAAGGCACAGACTTTGAATTCATACCATTTGGTGCTGGAAGGAGAATGTGTCCAGGAATAGAATTTGCCTTACCTAACGTTGAGCTACCGCTTGCTCAATTAATTTACCACTTTGATTGGAAGGTTCCCAATGAAATGAAAAATGAAAAACTTGATATGACTGAGTCATTTGGAATAACTGTCGGAAGAAAACATGATTTGTGCTTAATTCCTACTACTCGTCGTCTTTGATTTAATTTTTTTTGTATTACTTTTAACTATAGAATTTGGAGGGAAGCAAATAACATTTATCTTTCCCAAGGAGTATGATAATCCTTACAAATTGGTTTTTGCATGTTTGTATTGTACAATGATGTGTTAAATTCCAACTTTAAACTATTGTATTGAAGTTGTACAATGTTAGAATCCAATTCTAACTCAATGTTACTATTGGTTCTATCATAATGAAATTATTTAGAAATGTTAAAATTGACATTTTATAATTAGAGGATTCTCACTTTGATAATTGATTTTAAAAAAAAATGTCGGATGAATGAAGAAGCATTTTAATTTTAATTTATAAAAATAAATGCAAATTATATGAGGATTAAACGTACGAGTCATACTATGAAGTTATGGGAAAGAATCGTTGAACGAAGACTAAGAAAAGAAACTCAAGTCACTGAGAATCAATTTGGTTTTATGTCTGGGAGGTCCACCATGGAAGTGATTATCTACTATGACAAGTGGTGGAGCAATATCAGAAGGACTAACAAGACTTGCACTTAATTTTTACTGACCTGGGAAAGGTGTATGGTAGAGTGCCTAGAGATGTTTTGTGTGGAAATCCCTGTCATACCCTCATTTTCACCTTAGCTTTCTTATCTTATATTTCATCATATCATCTCATTAGCATATCATTTGAACCTTGGTTCCCAAGCATGGTTGGCCATAAGTTTGAGCGAGAGGGTTGAGGATTAGGGTTTCTTTTGATTGCCATCTTGAGGCTTCACCTTTTGCCTTGTATCCATAGTTGTTGTTTCATGTTTATTTCCTTTGTGAATTAGAGTTTGATACTTGTTACATATCATATAACTAAAATACAAAGAGATATGGTACTTGCTTTGTTCTTCTTTGTGTTCATCTAACTGTTCAGGATTGGATCGAGAAGCTCTTGGTTTCAAATCAAGGTGTTATACCCTAATTTTTTACCCTAGGATTCTGTTTTTCGTTTCGCATCGTCTGCATGGCATATCACGCATCTCATCTGTCGTACCCCAAATTTGTCCTACCTTTCTCAGTTTTCGCTATGTAATGTCATCCGTCCTGTGGCCATGATCTTCTGAGAATTAGGTCATAGGACTTTTGTATGCATGTTCAATGTGATTGACAATTTTGTGCACGAACATTGGTTTCAAGTAGAAATGGCACTCATCCTCTCAGTTAAGTACTTTGAGACGTGACCAGGTGGTTCTGATTCAAAATGGTTCTAGGATTTTCTATTGGGTCATTTTCTTGGATATTTCTCAAAAGTTTCAGTGTATACTCCCGAAGAGAATCAAGGTGTTGAATGTGGTCATGTGGAAACTGAATAGGGTTTTGTGGCAAGATGAATTTCAAGTTGTATCCTTATTTTCAAGAATTTCTTAAAGCATGGTTCTTGCATGAAGTTCAATATTTAACTGTGAGGATAACAAAGATCAAGATTAATTCAAGAAGGACTTCATTTTTATCTGTAAGGTTGGATCATGATTTGTTCCTTCTGATCTTAAGGGAAAGAGTTCAGGTTATCTTGTTGATTAGTTTGTGAGTAGCATGCTTGGAAGTGATGAAGTTTTGGTAAAAAAATCTCTTGATTCAAGTTTAAGCAAG
Organism: Lathyrus tuberosus; assembly: GCA_022829125.1. Taxonomy (NCBI): domain Eukaryota; kingdom Viridiplantae; phylum Streptophyta; class Magnoliopsida; order Fabales; family Fabaceae; genus Lathyrus; species Lathyrus tuberosus. The sequence continues at coordinate 6,435,899 of JALAZF010000341.1, read as the reverse complement.
AAGCTCAAAGTAAAATGCAAGACCTATGAAAGCTCAAATTGATTCATTTACAAAGTTTAAGTTTAAGCTATGATTGAATTTGTTCGAGTTGCAATATTCAAGAGTTTTTGGATAAAAATACAAGACGCGATTCTTATGTCACCATTCAAGATTCAAGGTCATTTTTCTTGTCATTTTTCTTTTTCTTGTCAATAAAAAATGAGTTTCATCCAAATAACAAAATGGAAGAAGTAGAAAACTCACAACAGTACAAAATTCAAGAGTGTTCAAAGGTTATTCACAAAGTCAAGTTCTTACAAATCGGATCCAAAAGTTTAAAACTTTGAAACATTACAAGTTCAAGCCAATTCAAAGTATACATTCAAGCCCATATACAAAACTAAACCAAACATACATCAACAGGTATTCCAAGTGGAGAAATTAAGCCTTTGAATCTCAAGAAAGTAGTCCAAAAGCAACAAGTTCTTCAAGAGAAGTTTCTCTTTTTGAAGCATAAGGCTATGTCACGAGTCTTTTTACCACCAATTTCCAAATTCATCTCAGCAGAATGTTGGCGATGATTCAAGAACATCCTCCAGCAATCTGTATCGAGAATCAAGAGCAATTAAAATGATATCAAACATGCTCAAGACAAGTTAAGTTCTTTCCAAAACAACATCAAACAAGTTCCAAATTCTTTCCAAAATAGTCAAAACATGTTCATTATCATCAAACACAATCAAGGCAACATTGATTTCAAGACAAGAATTTTTTTCACAATTATGGCAGTTAATACATTTGCATCTATAAAAAGACATACCGTATCAAAGGCATCATAGCAGTAGAAGAAGAATTCACACAAACAAAATATCCCTATTCTTATCCATCACGTGTGTTCTTTTCTCTGAAAAATACATACATCACCCTCACAAGCCACCCTCATTTTTTCCCCTTATTCTTCACTACACCATTCACCCTAAACCTGCCACAACCTTCACATTAAACATCATCAATCGCAACAAATCACAAACAAAAAGTTATCTTCCATGTTAACAACACAACCTTCATGAATCATTAACTAGAAAAACAACAATTTTCATCACACAAATCACACCATAAACAAACATCTGCAACATTGAGTAGATGGAATTACATACACGCGAGAATAGCAGCAGCGATCACACACACAAAGAGGAGTGAAAAATAGCAAACAATTTTGAGAGAGCTAATACGCACGCTATCACAAACACAAGCAGAAATGAGGCACCATACAAAACATCATTATCTGAAGCAGCATAAAAAAAAAGTTGCAGCCACACCTTGGAAACATGTTCGCAAACTAATGAGAGAAATCACGTACAAAACCACAACACACAAACGCGCAAAGCATAAGGGAGAAAAACTGAAGAAGGGAAGTGAAGTGAGGAGGAATAAAGCGTTACGCCTGAAATCAACGCCGACTTCGAATGAATGTCGCGCCAGATTCTGTCTCAATACGCTCGATTTGATGAACTCTGCGAAAAATTAAGTCGAAGACGAAGAGTAGCAGTTGTTGCGGTTGGCGATTTTGTTCGATTGCAGATCGTGATTCTGATTCGAAGCGCAATTCATGAGGTTGGGGGAGGCTACATTTTTTTGCTTTTGGGAAAGGTTATGCTGAAAGTTTTCTTCTCATACTCTCTTTTAAGATGAATTGGGTATGTATTGGTGGAAAATTTTACCCCATACCCTACATTAATCTCCATACCTCTATAAATTTTTAAAAATTTCAATTTTGTCCTTTTATTTTGTATTTAATTTTTTTTTTAGTTTTTACCGTGTAGTCAGACGAGTTCAAAAGTAATTTTTATCAGTATTCGACGAGAACCGGAGAACCCAGGCTAAAGATTTTCGGAATGGCTTTTTTACAAATCAGAAAACATGAAACACAGAAATCTGGTTAACGTTTTTCATGAACCAGATAACACAACACTAAGTTATCTGGTTTGCTTTTTGGATGCAATGATTGTTAACCGGATAACTTGTCTCCAAGATATCCGGTTTGTATATTTTCAACACCAGATTTCCGGTTTGGGTTATTTATCAACCGGATAACTTAGTCCATAGTTATCCAGTTCGTGTTTTTTTATTTTTTTTATTTTTTTTTAATTTAAGTTTGTTTAGGAGATATGGTTATTCCTTTGATGATATGTGACAAAGACCAGACAGGTGTAGATACAACAGAAATATTCTCGACCACAGAAAAATTTCCTACAAGAGAAGAGGCGACTAGGTGGATTAAGGAGGTTGGACTGAGGAATAGAGTCACTGTTATAATAACCCGTTCGGACACCAATACTGGCAAGAGAGGAAGAAGTGACAAGGTTATATTTGGTTGTGATAGAGGTGGAAAATACAAAGAAGGGGATAGCGAAACACAAAGTGCTACCAAAAAATGTAATTGTCCTTTCAAAGTAAGATCAACACCTTCAAAAGATGGTTCTGCTTGGAAAATTGATGTAAAATGTGGAGTTCACAACCATGGTTTACCTGATAGATTTGAAGGTCATGCATTTGTAAGTCGACTCAATGATGATGACCAACAACATATAGTTGATTTTCAAAACGTCATGTTCCTCCAAGACACATATTGTTGTCATTGAAAGAACGAGATCCGGAGAGTGTGACTCGAATCACCCAAATATATAAACATAAGAGTAAGATTCAAAAAACATCAGGGGTCACGGAAATGCAACAGTTGTTTAAATTGATAGAGGAATCTGATTATGTTTATTGGAGTAGGAAAAAAGATAAGTAAGAAGTCGTGAGAGATATCTTCTAGGCCCATCCAGACTCTGTGAAGTTGTTGAATCTCTTTCCTATTGTGTTGATTATGGATAGTACTTACAAAACTAAGAAGTATAGGCAACCTTTGTTTGAAATAGTTGGTGTGACATCAACTGAGTTAACATTTGCTGTTGCATTTGCCTATATGGAATCTGAGCAAACAGAGACTTTGTGCTGGGTACTAGATAAATTGAAACAGTTATTTACTAAACAAGGGTTATGGCCACAAGTAATTTTAACTGATAGAGATCTTGCTTTGATGAAAGCAATTGAAACATTATTTCCTACGACAGTTAATTTGCTTTGCCGATTTCACATAAACAAGAATGTGAAAGCGAAATGCATGGAGTATGTTGTGAATGACATGCGAAAATCGATAGACGAGCTTTGGGACGAACTTGTAAAAGCTAGTGATGAGGTGGAATACCACCAAAAGTTGAAATTGCTTGAGCATGCCTGTTTGGAATATGGACCTTTTCTGGATTATGTGAAAGACACATGGTTGACACCTCATAGGCATAGATTTGTTGAAGCTTGGATCAATAAAGTGTTGCATTTAGGCAACATCACTACTAATAGGTAATGTGTTTGTTTTATAGCCATAGTTTGTTTATAGTAATATTACTGATACTTATACTGAATTTCTTTTATTTTGGTTAGAGTTGAATCTGCGCATTGGAAGCTGAAGCAACTGTTGGAGAACAGTTTAGGTGATATGTGCAAGTGTTGGGAGGCTATGAATGGCAACATCAAGGTTCAAGTGGGCAATATTAGAGCTTCATTTCAGAAGAGTTTTTATGAGGTTGAGCATGCACACACTAGTCCATATTATTCGATTGTGAGGTTGAGCACGCACAATCAAATCTATTATCAGCTCGCAGACGGATAAATAACTTCTTCAACCAATCAAGCTTATAGTAAGGACCTCTGTTTATACGAATCTCCTTAGATGCTTCCTCCAGTGTAGCACCCATTAGACTAATAGCCTGGGTAATAGCATCCGAGTCTGTAAACCCTTGTGCAGGGTTACATAACTCCCCTCTAATCAGTATATGAGGAGGCGCGAAACATCGTCTAATGTAATCGTCATCTCGCCAAACAACATATGGAATGACGATGTCTCGGGATGCCACCTCTCCATAAATGCGGATAACAGGTTCTGATCTATCCTCGATAAACTGGTATTCTGCAGAGAGGATAAAACAGAATTAGATACCCATCGCTCAATCGCAGGTGGAAAACTATAAGTAACCCATCCAATCAGTTTGCTACCATGTGCAACAACCTTCAGATCCTTCTTCGGAACTCTCTCCTGAAAAATAAATCGTAGAATATGTCATAATACATAAATAATTAAAATTACATTTTATTCACCATAGAAAGGTCATAGATTTACTTACTTTGCCATACCACAAATAACGAACCACATGGTTCTGATACCTCACCAAAAGTGATGTATTAGTCGGTCCTCCAAGAAATGGTGGATGCGGTGGAATATGAGCCGCTGCTGGTACAGGTGGAGGATCAGCTATCCGATCTTCATCTCGAATATCACGTGCTCGAACTACCGATCCATCAGCGTATCATCGATAGATAAATCTGTCGCGTCCTCTAAAACCAGCCACTATAAAAACAAATAAATTAAAATTAAAAATCGAAACAAAACCGGAAAACCCATCATCTAGTTTTCTGGTGAAGAAATTAACAAACCGGATAACCGAGCATCAGGTTATCCGGTGAAGGAAATACACAAACCGGATAACACGATGCCAAGTTATCCGGTGTGTGCAAACGAAAAATAAAGAACCGGAACTAATTTACTCGAGTTCTCCAGTTGGTAATTTTTTGTACTCCGGAAGTAGCCCACGTATGTTCTCCGGAAGTGTATTTTTTGTGATCCGAAAGTAGCCTCAGTGTGTTCTCCAGAAGCGAAAGTCTGTGCGTTTTTTACCGTTTGTAGAAAGACAAAATGAACAAAAAAAATGAAAATTTTGAAATAAATACTATTTATATGGGGGTATTTTTGTCCAAAAATTTGATGAGTAGGGGTATGGGGTAAAATTTTCGTATTGTTGGCCCATAATTTTCTTTGCTCCACCCACTTTTTGCATAGCCAACTCGGGTGGGCCTTTGATGCCCAGCCCGCGTTTCATTCTTCTTAACCCATTAATTTGTTTGTTGCACCCCTTTACATTTCTATCTCTATTTGGTTTATTAGATTTTAAAGTTTTTTTTCTTTTTAGTTAAGTTAAAATATTTTTATAATTAAAACTGGATTGTTAATTGATTGCTGTTTTTTAATTAATTAGATTTTAATTAATTTTTTTTCCTAGAGTACGGATTGATAATTAATTAAATTTCGATCGAGTTTTACTAAAGTGATTTTTTCCTCATTAACTTTCTTTTTAGTTTTAATTTGTAGAATTAGCGACTCGTCTCTTAACTAGATTTTCTATGAAAAGTCTTTTTTTAGTAGAATTATGATTGATGGTTGTCTTAAGTATCTTAATCGCTTTGCCTAAATAAAAGGTTGTGATTTTCCATTATGAATCGTGATATTGATATTACTACATAGGATAGATATTCAAGATTTAACATGCTTGTGCTTGTTTGATTTGCCATGATCCCTTAGGTTGTTTCGATTCTATCTGATCTTCGACAAATTGAATCAGATGTAGACTTTAAGATGAATCTTCTTGCATGATAACTTTTAGGATAGTTCCCTTTAATCTCAACCTTAGGTCATAAAATTAGGTTAGTTCCCTTAGGATGTTAACTTAGACAACCTATAAATTAGGTTCCCTTTTCTCCTATGAGAATTAGACACGAGTCATCCTTATTCGAGAAATAATTCTCCTACCCCATGACATAGACGAAAAGATGTAGAGTCTTTTCCACTTGAGAGAGGTATGTGGCATACTCGTCGATTCTATATTCGAGTTAGGGCCCTTCTCTTAATGTTAAACAAAGATCCATCTTCCGCATGTTTGTGGTGGTTTAGTTGAGCATTCTCCTTAAGATGACAACTTGTCTCCTTCTCCTAAAACCAACAAACAAACATTGTTTACCCTTCGTGAGGGGAACTACAAATGCTCTGATTCCATTCCCGCCAGGATACGTGGGCACGAGATGTGATTTCTTGGCGAGCATACATAGGAATAACACCTTAGGTCTTCCTTTTCTTTACCCTTCTAGCAAACGAATAACAAATAACACAATAAAACAAGAGGTTCCTATAGAGTACTATAAATACTTAGGATGCTAGCACCTTCCCTAGGTATAACCAACCCCCGAACCTTAAATTCTCTTTTGCTTTGTTTTTGCATTGCATACTTATGGGTTTATTCATTCTTTATCCCTTTCCTTTAATAAATTAAAGATCGGTGGCGAATTATGATTTGTGATTCAAGTTAATTTAACAGCTTGATATCCGATTCTCACTGCGACACAAGGCAATGGGAAATTTCAGAGTTGTTGTACTTAAATAAAGGCTCATGATCAAGACATGTTCACTATGGCATGAGGAGTCTCATGTTGGTCAAGGATGATTCAAAGTTGATTCATTGATTCAAGAATGGTTCATGTGTTTATCTCATGCCATTTCATCCAATCTTCAAGTTATCCTCATGGTTATTCAAGTTTCACTCAACATTTCTTCATTTGGTATTCACATGATCATCATTGTGCATTTAGATTGAAGATCATATCAAAAATCACAAGTTGGTGTTGTGTGGCCTAAAATTCAAGTATGGTATATGATGACACTAAATTATACTGTATTTTCGACTCTGATTTCACATGCATATTAGTTGTTTTTCTATTTTTATGGTTTGTTATTGTTATGTTTTCCTTTGTTTTCAGGTTTTCAATAAAATCGAGGTCCCAGACGGAAAAGGATGCAAAAGGAGCAAGAATTCCAGTTTGGCAGCAAATTGCTCTTGTCGCTTCTCTTGTCGCGGACGCCCCAGGGTAGGCGACGATGTGTCCCATGATCTCCTCAACTCAACTGCCACGTTCCCACGGTCAGCACTCTCCTTTGCCACTTTCTTCTTGTCGCGGGCGCGATGATCCTATCGCGGGCGCGACCAGGCAAATTGCGTTCCCGCCCATTTTCAAACCAAGGTCGTTTTTGTCCTTACACCACTCCAACTTTGCCTATAAATACTTGTAGAACTCGAATTTTAGGGATCATCCAATCTTAGTTTACTTCACCCTAGGCATAAATTTCACTCTTGTAAAGCGGTAATCTTCTCACATCGAGGAGTTATTGCACTATGTGTGATCGAGTTTGTAATCAAGTCTTGGAGTGTCTGTAATCAAGTTGGAGCATTTTATTTTCCGTGCATTGTACCAGATTTAAAGACTCCGCTTTGGAGCAGGTTTTATTTTAATCGCATTTACTTTCATTTATTTCTCGCACTTGCTTTATTTTGTTTATTTATTGTCTTGCCTTACTTTTCAATACTTTACTTTTCAAAAGACTTAATTCCATACATGATAAGAATTAACATGACTGTTGTTACTACCATGGCTGGCTAAGTTTTAGATAGGTAAGAATGTAAAGACCATAACCACCGTAATACGTCTATGTGTTAATAGAAATACTTAAGGGCTGTTTTAATCTTTAACACAAGTTTTCTGTTCCTAAAAGCAATGTTGGGTAAGATCGAAAGCCGTCCAACAATTTGTAAACCTGTTTAGTTCTCAACTGATCAAATACAGCGAAAGCGCTTTGCTCAGTTGAGTAGGGATTTTTAACACTTTAGAAAAGAGATTTTAAAACTATTTTCGGACGCGTTAGTGGGATTAGAATCTGGTTCATTTCGAACCTCTTTAGTTTAGAAATTTCAGGTCAAAATACTTTTCTGTTTAGTCTAGAATTTGCATTTCTTAAAAGTAAGTTTTCCATGACTCTAACGCAATGTGCGCCTTTTTATAAGTGACAATAAAGGGGTTAGTTTATAGGGTAAACTTGGTTCTGACTACGCGAAAGCGACAGTTCCTGTTAAATTGAATTCTTTTCTTAAAATAGAAGATATTGCCCGTAAGTAGTTCTGTCGATGAATATAGAAATATTATCGGTTATGAGAATTACATTCAAGCCTATTGTTTTGTCTGAATTTTATTACCTCGTCATTTACTTTTATTTATTTTCCTCTGCATTAGTAAACCCTGAATTGAACTGCCTTAGATAAGCACAGTAACAAACGAAAATCGTTAGATTGACATTTGGTCTCTGTGGATACGATAACTTTTTATATTACTCTGACGCGATTCGTGCACTTGCGAATAAAACGCATCAAGTTTTTGGCGCCGTTGCCGGGGACCAATTTCGCCGAATTTCAAATTTTGTTTGTTATCACCGTTTAGACTAGGGCCGCACGAACTGGTCGATGCGAAGATCTCGCAGCTCCAGTAGTGTAATAGATCCTTTAGTGGAACCAGAATATTACGCTCGCGCACGACTTTGGCTTCGTCGAATTAAGCAAGCTATGGCCGAAGATCGTAACCAAAGACCCCTTAAGGAATTCGCTCAGCCTGCTGACGAAGAACCGAGCTCTAGTATAGTTAACCCTACCATACCTGCCAATAATTTTGAACTAAAACCGTCCCTATTACAACTAGTTCAACAAAACCAATTCGCAGGACTACCATCTGAAAACCCAAACCAACATCTAAAAACCTTTGTCCCGTTGTCAAACACCTTTAAGACCAATGATGCTAGTCCTGAGGCGATTCGTTTAAGGCTATTTCCCTTTTCCCTTAGAGACAAAGCCCTAACTTGGTTAGATTCCCTTCCAGCCAATTCTATAACAACATGGGAAGACCTTAGGAGAACATTCCTTGCTAGATACTTTCCCCCAAGCAAAACAACCGTTCTCCGAAACCAAATAACAAGATTTACCCAAAACCAAGGAGAATCACTATTTGAAGCTTGGGAAAGGTATAAAGACCTTCTAAGGGCTTGTCCACACCACTGTTTGGAGCAATGGTTGATTATACATACCTTTTACCACGGACTTCATTATAACACAAAGATGTCCATCGACGCTGCCGCTGGCGGTGCCCTGATGAACAAACCCTATCCTGACGCTTGTAGTCTCATTGAAGATATGGCTCAAAACCATCATCAATGGGGAAACAAAAGAGCAACAGTGGAAAAGAAAGAAGCCCAAGGAGGTAAACATGAGGTAAGCTCTATAGACATGATGCAAGCCAAAATGGATGCTATGGCCCTCAAGATCGATCAAATGTACGCACAACCAACCGCTGCAGCAGCAGTAGTGTCGGATTGCGAACTTTGTGGTACTAAAGGTCATCAATCAGCTGACTGACATCTGTTAAACGAGACTAACCCAGACCCAGTCAACTATGCCCAAGGAAACCCGTTCTCAAATACTTACAACCCTGGATGGAGAAATCACCCTAACTTTTCCTACAAAAACAATAACCCTACCCAAAACCAAGCACCTCCGAGATCAACCAACAATCAAGCACCTAGATAAAACCAACCTATGCAAGCAGTGCCACCTAAGCCAAATATTGAGAAAGTGCTAAATGATTTTATGACAGCACAAGCCCAGCAAAACAAAGAGTTCCTAAATCAGAATATTCATGTGAATGAGTTGCTTACCCAACTAGGAACCAAAATGGATCAAATGACCACCCACAACAAAATGCTTGAAACCCAGATCTCTCAGGTAGCCTTAAAGCAAGCACCCCAAACTACTCCTGGAGGACAATTTCCCGGACAACCTCAACAAAACCCTCGAGGGCAAGCTAACGCTGTTACCTTACGAAGTGGAACCACTTATGAAGGGCCTAAAAACCCAACATTGAGTGACTCCAAAGTTTCCAAAAAGGATGCTACCCCCGAAGGTGAGGAGCCCGTAGAGATTGAGAAACCAAAAGACAGAGATAAAGGAGAAGTTACGGACAAAGCTTCAGCACCCCCTCAGCCATACAAACCACCAATTCCCTATCCACAAAGACTCAAACAAACTAAGATCAATGACCAATTCCAAAAGTTTGTTAAAGTTATAGAAAAACTTCATGTAGAGATTCCTTTTACAGAAGCCATCACCCAAATACCATCTTATACTAAATTCCTGAAGGACATCCTCACCAATAAACGTAGACTTGACGATCCAAAACTAGTGGAGTGTAATTCCATTTCCGAGAACAAACTTGCCAAAAAAGACAAAGATCCGGGGAATTTCTCCATACCTTGTATTTTGGGGAATCATGTCATAGATAAAGCCTTTCTGGACTTAGGAGCCAGTGTAAGCCTAATGCCCCTTGCAGTTTGTGAACGATTGAAACTAGGAGATTTGCAACCTACTAAGATGTCTCTCCAATTAGCTGACAGATCTATAAAATACCCTATAGGCGTATTAGAAGACATCCCAGTTAGAATAGGCAAGTTGTTCATTCCCACCGACTTCGTCGTAATGGACATCAAAGAAGATAAAGATATCCCAATCCTCCTAGGTAGACCCTTCCTATCAACTGCAGGAGCCATAATAGATGTCAAGAAAGGAAAATTGACTTTTGAGGCGGGTAACGAAAAAATAGAGTTTGTCATAGCAAAGTTTCTCGCGGCACCAGTAATAGGAGATGCATGTTATGCAGTTGATGTTATTGATGAATGTGTCCATGAACTTAATCAGGGAGAGCCAATAGAAAGAATAAAACTACCTTCAACGCCCATTGAGAAAGATGGTGACAGTATGGAACCCTACATAGATGACAGCCTTTTTGAATGTCTATCCTTAACTCCAGATCCTATACAAAGCCCCAGCAAACCAACCTTAGAATTAAAAGAATTACCCAAGAATCTAAGATATGAGTTTTTAGACAAAGAAATGGACAGACCAGTTATAGTCAGTGCCGTTCTGAACCAAAATGAAACGAACCAACTCTTAGATGTCTTGCGAAGATATCCCTCAGCACTAGGGTACAACATCTCAGATCTTAAAGGAATAAGTCCATCCGTGTGCATGCACCGGATTTCACTTGAGGAAGATGCTAAACCTTCGAGAGAACACCAAAGGAGGATTAACCCTATAATGAGTGACGTAGTTAAGAAGGAAGTTCTTAAGTTGTTGGAAGCAGGGATAATATATCAGATCTCGGACAGTAAATGGGTAAGCCCTATGCATGTAGTACCTAAAAAGGGAGGCATCACCGTGGTTCAAAAAGAAAAAGGTGAGCATGTTACAAAACGGATAGAAGGAGGTTGGCGTATGTGCATAGATTACAGAAAATTAAACAAAGCCACTAGGAAAGACCATTTCCCATTACCTTTTATAGATCAGATGTTGGAACGTCTAGCTAGATATTCCTACTTCTGTTACCTCGACGGATATTCAGGTTTTTTCCAAATTCCTATACACCCTGATGACCAAGAGAAAACAACCTTCACATGCCCATATGGAACTTTTGCCTATAGACGTATGCCTTTCGGACTCTGTAATGCCCCAGCAACTTTTCAGCGTTGCATGATGTCAATCTTCGCTGATTATCTTGATGGAATTATGGAAGTATTCATGGACGATTTCTCAGTCTGCGGATTTGATTTCAATAACTGTCTAGTCAACCTTGAAAAGATCTTGAAGAGATGTGTCGAAGTAAACCTGGTAATAAATTGGGAGAAATGTCACTTCATGGTCACTGAAGGTATAGTTCTAGGACATATCGTTTTTGAAAAAGGCATTGAAGTTGATAAAGCTAAGATCGAGGTGATAGAGAATCTTAAACCACCCAAAACAATTAGAGAAGTTCGAAGTTTTCTCGGACATGCCGGATTTTACCGGCGTTTCATTAAAAACTTCTCTAAGATCACTAAACCTTTGACAGGTCTTCTGATGAAAGATGCCGAGTTCATTTTTGATGAAAAATGCAACGAAGCATTCAACCTTTTAAAACAAGCTTTAATCTCAGCACCCATTATGCAACCACCAGATTGGACAAAACCTTTTGAAATCATGTGTGATGCTAGTGATTACGCTGTAGGAGCAGTGCTAGGGCAAAGATCTGATAAGAAGTTACATGTGATTTACTACGCCAGTAGAACTCTAGATGCCGCTCAGCTAAACTATGCAACCACAGAAAAAGAACTCCTAGCCGTAGTTTTCGCCATAGACAAATTTAGATCCTATTTGGTGGGAGCCAAAATAATTGTTTACACTGATCATGCCGCCATCCGATACCTTTTGAATAAAAAGGATGCTAAACCTAGGTTACTCCGGTGGATACTTTTATTGCAAGAATTTGACCTTGATATCAGAGATAAGAAAGGCACCGAGAATGTAGTTGACGATCACCTTTCCAGGCTTGAGTTCTTGAAACCTGATATAGTACCCATAAATGATGACTTTGCTTACGACAGGTTAATCGCTAAGCTAGATGCCATTGGAGATATAAGTTTAGAAATCCTAGAAGACTCTGAAAAATCCTTAGCGGTAAATAATGTACCTTGGTATGCAGATTTTGTTAACTATCTTGCTGCAGATATAATACCTCCTGACCTCAGTTATCAGCAGAAAAAGAAGTTCTTCAATGACGTTAAACATTTCTATTGGGATGAACCACTTCTCTTTAAGAGAGGCACTGACGGAATCTTTCGCCGATGTGTTCCAGAGGAAGAAGTGCACCATATCATCGAACATTGTCACTCAGCACCCTACGGAGGACACGCAAGCACATCTAAGACTCACGCTAAAATCTTACAAGCTGGTCTTTATTGGCCAACTATATGGCGTGATGTTCATACATATATAACCAAGTGTGACCCGTGTCAACGCTCCGGAAACATCTCGAGAAGAAATGAAATGCCATTAAGAAACATTCAAGAAGTAGAACTTTTTGATGTTTGGGGAATCGACTTTATGGGACCTTTTCCGTCATCCTTAGGAAACAAATATATTTTAGTCGCTGTCGATTACGTGTCCAAGTGGATTGAAGCTATAGCTGCACCCACAAACGACACTCGAGTGGTGATTAAGATGTTCAAGCAGAATATATTCCCTAGATTCGGAGTTCCCAGACTAGTCATAAGTGATGGAGGATCACATTTTATATCTAGGATTTTTGACAAACTATTGAGGAAGTATGGAGTTAAACATAGAGTAGCCACACCTTACCACCCGCAAACCAGTGGGCAAGTAGAAGTATCCAATAGAGAAATCAAGCATATCTTAGAAAAAACTGTCTCGATATCCAGAAAGGATTGGTCACAGAAGCTTTCAGAAGCACTGTGGGCCTACAGGACAGCCTACAAGACTCCCATTGGAACAACCCCTTACCAACTAGTTTACGGAAAATCATGTCACTTACCCTTTGAATTGGAACACAAAGCATATTGGGCCATCAGAACTTTAAATTTTGATTACTTAGCGGCTGGTGAGAAACGCATCTTAGACATACATAAGCTAGAAGAGCTCCGACAATCAGCCTATGAGAATGCCATCATATATAAAGAGAGAACCAAGGCATGACATGACAAGAAGATCATCAAGAAAGACTTCAACATAGGTGACCCTGTTCTTCTATACAATTCAAGACTGTGACTTTTTCCAGGTAAGCTTCGATCCAGATGGACGGGCCCGTTTGAAGTTTCCAAAGTCCTAAAGTCCGGGGCAGTGGAAATTAAGAACAAATCTTGCAGTCCGTTCGTAGTAAATGGACAAAGGCTCAAGCATTATGAAGGAGGCGACATTCCAGCATACTACTCCAGGTTCACATTAACAGACCCACATATCCTTGCACCAGATACATGACTTGAACTCGTCGAGCTAACGACGTTAAATAAGCGCTGCATGGGAGGCAACCCATGGCTCTTTTCCTTTTCGTATTTATTTTTTTCTTGATTTACGTTTATTTGCTTGTTTGTACATATATGTCTAACTTGTTTTGTGTGTTTGATTTCAGGGCCTGTTTTTCCTAACCTTTTCTTTCAGGATGCCACCAGTGGACGACATGCACGTGACCTTTAGAGACGACGCTCAGAGAGAACGTTATGCGATTATTTCACTCAGACCCATGGCACCCACTCGCTACCCAGACAGTGATTGCATGGAAGCTTTGGGCATAGAGCCCAATGTCCGATACTTGGCCCACCAGCTCAAATAGGACCAGTACGCTGATGATTTGCATCCCACCTATAGGAACCTCACTCTAGAGTTCCTCAGCTCTTTCTCCTATGATCCGTACTTGGGACCAGATGGCCACACTAGTTTCAGGTTATTTGGCACAGAGTATTCGTTCACCCATACTGAGTTCGGTGATCTTCTTGGATTTGAGACTGGAGTTGGCGCTATCCATGAGCTGCCCATGGGTTACTTCATGAATAGAGACGTGGAGAAATTTTGGAGTGACATCTCTGGAGGTGGAGGCCCTGACCCTGATACTCACATTTCACAGGTTATCCATAACCCAGCTCTCCGATACTTTCAGATGATCATTGCCCATACATTCTTTGGGAGAGCAGATACTGATGACCACGTTACTGAGGAGGACATATTTTTCATGTTTTGTGCGAATCAGTCGCGCCGTTTAGCTTGTGGTAACTTTATGCTGTACTCCTTTAGTGGTGTTGCCACCTGGGCAGGAGGACCTATACACGTAGGAGGTAATGTGACTGAGATTGCTGCTGCTCTAGGCCTTGGCCGAAAGCTATTTCATTTGACTCCATACTGCAGCCATACCACCATGGATATTGATTTTTGCTTAGATCGGGGACTGATGAGAAGGAACTCCTTTAATCCCTCTCAGTTCAGACTCTTGATCGACGGTGAGACCATACATCATTTCACTTTGCCAGATCCTGTTATGACCAGTGTCCATGACCCAGCAAACTGGACATATGCCTTAGAGGGACACGGTGAGACGGTAGACGCACCACGACCCTGCCCAGAGCCAGAATACATTCCAGCTCCACCAGCTGACAGGACTACGGTGTGGTCAAATAATCATGCATTATGTACTCCAGATATGTAGACCCAGATGGCGATGATGCGCCAGGAGATAACAGATCTCTGACAGACTCTTGCTGACCTACACCTGAGGATGGAAGTGTCAGAGCTGACCCACGCTACTGAGTCCGATGTGCTGCATAAAGACATAGCAGAGCTCCGTCATGAGATAGCGAGACTCCGTGGAGATGACCAGACATCTTGATTTCCATTTTCGTATTGTTTACTATATTTCTTATGCATTGATTTACTTCCAGTATCACCCAGACATATTTCCCACTATTTGCATGTGATATATTTCCTATTTATATTGAGATGTGAGTTTTTTATGTTTATATGCTAATATTCTCTTTTATTTCATTTTATTTTTTTCTTGACAAAATATATAGAAAAAAAAAATTAATGTAAAAAAATAATATATATATACTTTGTGGAAAATTTTATGCAAAAACTACATTTTTAGGAAATGTGGAATGCTAAAGAGGCCCCCCAAGGCCAAAGGAAAGACACAAAGGCCCATTCAAAATGACAAAGGCCCATCAGCGGATTTGCCTTGTCGCGCCCGCGACACACCCATCGCGCCCGCGACGGCGTCCCTGTAAATTCGGGGCAGAACTTCCATTTTCACCATTTTTGAACCTCTAACTTCTCCAAACCCATTTTTTCCCTCCGAAAATTCCCTATAAATCCCCATTGATTTCACATCTCTAACATTCAACCATCATCTTTTACCCCTCCATTTCAAATTCCATCAACAAAAACCCCAAAAAATTCAACCTTTAATATACCCATTTTTCCACCCTCTTCACCATCTTCATCAATGGAGTTCAACGGGATCACTCTTCGTGAAGGACAATCCGGGAATAGGCAAAGGAGACAACTTCAAAAGCTTCAGGATCGAGAAATTCTCTCGACGAGGTATGTCGACGATTCTTGCTTGCACACTTTAGGGGTCCATCATAGTGTTTTTCATTTGTTAGAATTTGTAGGTTTAAGCACTATTTTTACCACAAGAAAACCCACCTATGAGAGGATGACGGTTGAATTTTTAAGTTCATTGGTTTATACCGTCCGTCCCGACACTGCTAGCACAGTCGGTACTGTGCATTTTTGACTGTTTGCTGTTGAGTATGGGTTCAGTACTGATGAACTAGCAGGTCTATTGGGATTCCCTCATGGGGAGGGTGCTGTTTGTGAGGCTCCTTCTAGTGCTGAATGGTCAGTCGAGGTATTCGCCTTCTGGCGCAGGTTGTCAGATACTATTGCTGATTCCTTTAAGGGATTACTCGCCTCGACCATTCATAACTCGGCCATAAGGATTTTCAGATATCTTTTGGCATGCTCTATTTTTGGTCGGGAGAATCAAAACAAGGTTAATAGCAAAGAACTTTTGTTCTTGCAAGGATGCCTCACAAATATTAGAATCAATCCGGTCCCATTTATGATCGCCCACATGTGCTTAACGGTAAATAAGGGTGGACCGATAGTTTTTGGCGGATTGATTACGTCTATTGCTCGGGCACTGAATTTAAATGATGAGATAGCTACCTTGGAACCACTGCCCCCTCGCACAATTAATTTGAAATTTCTGAAAGACATGAAATTGTGCCGATCAAGGAGGGCTGGTGGTTATGAGTTAATGATTCACGGGGTAGCCATCGAATCGATTGTTATACCATTCAGTAGACGTACAGATGTACGATTCGAGAGGAACTGGACCTATGACCTTACTGCACCACCTTTTCTAGGTCCAATTCCTCCTAATGACCATGACAACGAGGGGGCCGACACAGATGATGAGTATGACCATAGAGAGTATGTGTCCCCCCTCGTCCTACACAATCACACACCACACCATCTGCTTCTAACACTTTTGCAGGAGCTGCTCCCGGATTTTATATTACGGAGGAGATGTGGCGAGACCATATGGCTAAAGAAGCACGGCATGAAGACCTGCTCTCTTCCATTCAGCAACAGATGGCGGACCAAATGAGCTTTATGCAAGAGTCGCGGCGGAGAGCAGACCAGTCTTACGAGACCATCTCCCGTACTCTGCTTGCGATCACCAATGAGCAGTCCCGTCAACAGCAGTATAATCATCAGCACTTTCAGCTTATGGAGGCCACTCAGGGTTCCATCTTAGGTAACCTTCGTGAGGTGAAATCTGCTCAGACAGACTTGATGGCTAGGATGGACCAGCGAGACCGTCACCGTAGCAGATCCCGTCGTTCCGAGCATCCAGCACAGGGCGGCGAGGGCACCAGCGGTCCTCACTAGTTTTGCCAGGTTCCTTTCTCCTTAGCTTACTTCGAAACATTGGGGACAATGTTCGATTTAAGTGTGGGAGGAGATTTTATCGTTTTTATTTCCGTCATTTTAGTAGTTTATTTTTATTTCCCTTCAGTTATTTACTTTTGTTTCTGTTTTAGGAAATGCATGTGTTTGAAGAGTCACTAGTATAAGTATGTTTTTGGTTCACCTTCATTTTTTTTTCCACATTTTTAGCCCCAATAAATTTTTTTTTTTTTTTTAGAAAATAAGTGTTGTTCTGAATATTTTTTGGACTTTAAGACAGGTTCGGGTTAGGATGCGGTGACTTGGGAGAACCTTTGAAACATCAGTATCGTCCTTACACCATGAACTTTGTAAATATAAGAATCACACCTGAAACCCCATGTACCATGGCCCTAATTTCATTTCAAAATCATCCTTAGTAGTTTATATCAGCGATCAGCTCCGGCCTAAACATGTTCTAAGTAGGAGACCGACGAATATAAGTGACTGCTCTGAGTGCATATTCAAAAAAATAAAAAATAAAAAAAGAAAAGAAGAAAAAGAGAAAAAAGTAATAAGATGTTTAACTTGCTCATTTCAGTTGGTTCAGAGGTATCTGGCACTGAACTCGGTAGGGCGGATTACGATCCGATCCCCCACAACTGCACTTGAGAAGAATAAAAGGATTTTACACAGTTCCCTGTGCCAAAAATCCGGTATGAAAAGATCAGAATCACTAACAGGTCACTCTACCATGAAGCATGTATTGAATACGGGCTTAATGTGATTGCGCTTGAATGAAAAGGACTCAAAAGAGATGGAAAAGGAGGGCCTAAGTATTGTGGGATATAATGGGCAGATTAGTATAGGAGCGAAGTTTATGTCCCTATTTTCGGGATTAGTGTCATCACGATGCCCTTGGTTCACTCAGTTAGTACTGACTGCTGCATCCAGAATCGGACTTAGAAGCCCTTTTTGTCCAAAATCCTCGATCGACACTGATTTTTCTTCTGAGCTTTAAATGTTTTGCTTGAGGACAAGCAAAGGTCTAAGTGTGGGAGAATTTGATGACACTAAATTATACTGTATTTTCGACTCTGATTTCACATGCATATTAGTTGTTTTTCTATTTTTATGGTTTGTTATTGTTATGTTTTCCTTTGTTTTCAGGTTTTCAATAAAATCGAGGTCCCAGACGGAAAAGGATGCAAAAGGAGCAAGAATTCCAGTTTGGCAGCAAATTGCTCTTGTCGCTTCTCTTGTCACGGACGCCCCAGGGTAGGCGACGATGTGTCCCATGATCTCCTCAACTCAACTGCCACGTTCCCACGGTCAGCACTCTTCTTTGCCACTTTCTTCTTGTCGCGGGCGCGATGATCCTATCGCGGGCGCGACCAGGCAAATTGCGTTCCCGCCCATTTTCAAACCAAGGTCGTTTTTGTCCTTACACCACTCCAACTTTGCCTATAAATACTTGTAGAACTCGAATTTTAGGGATCATCCAATCTTAGTTTACTTCACCCTAGGCATAAATTTCACTCTTGTAAAGCGGTAATCTTCTCACATCGAGGAGTTATTGCACTGTGTGTGACCGAGTTTGTAATCAAGTCTTGGAGTGTCTGTAATCAAGTTGGAGCATTTTATTTTCCGTGCATTGTACCAGATTTAAAGACTCCGCTTTGGAGCAGGTTTTATTTTAATTGCATTTACTTTCATTTATTTCTCGCACTTGCTTTATTTTGTTTATTTATTGTCTTGCCTTACTTTTCAATACTTTACTTTTCAAAAGACTTAATTCCATACATGATAAGAATTAACATGACTGTTGTTACTACCATGGCTGGCTAAGTTTTAGATAGGTAAGAATGTAAAGACCATAACCACCGTAATACGTCTATGTGTTAATAGAAATACTTAAGGGCTGTTTTAATCTTTAACACAAGTTTTCTGTTCCTAAAGCAATGTTGGGTAAGATCGAAAGCCGTCCAACAATTTGTAAACCTGTTTAGTTCTCAACTGATCAAATACAGCGAAAGCGCTTTGCTCAGTTGAGTAGGGATTTTTAACACTTTAGAAAAGAGATTTTAAAGCTATTTTCGGACGCGTTAGTGGGATTAGAATCTGGTTCATTTCGAACCTCTTTAGTTTAGAAATTTCAGGTCAAAATACTTTTCCGTTTAGTCTAGAATTTGCATTTCTTAAAAGTAAGTTTTCCATGACTCTAACGCAATGCGCGCCTTTTTATAAGTGACAATAAAGGGGTTAGTTTAGAGGGTAAACTTGATTCTGACTACGCGAAAGCGACAGTTCCTGTTAAATTGAATTCTTTTCTTAAAATAGAAGATATTGCCCGTAAGTAGTTCTGTCGATGAATATAGAAATATTATCGGTTATGAGAATTACATTCAAGCCTATTATTTTGTCTGAATTTTATTACCTCGTCATTTACTTTTATTTATTTTCCTCTACATTAGTAAACCCTGAATTGAACTGCCTTAGATAAGCACAGTAACAAACGAAAATCGTTAGATCGACATTTGGTCCCTGTGGATACGATAACTTTTTATATTACTCTGACGCGATTCGTGCACTTGCGAATAAAACGCATCAGTATACCACTTGGTCCAAAAACCATAACATTCTCATTTCTTAACTTTTTTGAAATCCACTTTGATCCAAATGTCACAAATGAATCCCTCTACAACTTTGCCTCAAGGCTCAAACATCAATTCAACCTCTAATGACCTCAATTTTGTAAGTGACAAAGTTTCCAAAAATTCCCAAAACCTTGTCATGACCCTCACTTTGCACCTATGTCATTTCCAGCTCAAGCATCCAATTGACAAACTTATTTGCGTCTTTTGTTAAGCTTATGGAAAAGATTATTTTGCCCAAGTATGACTCAAGAAGAAGAAAGGAATCAAAAGTTATGATGTTGTGAACACGAGGTCTCAAGATGCCAAACATGTCAAGAAACCAAAAGCTGGTTTGACCTATTGCCCGACCAAGAAACTAGGTCACAACCTGAACTTTGAGCCTATTCCATTTTCAATTAAAGCCTCCTCTTAATGTGATTCTTTTTATATAGAATTCTTTGCAATGAAATGAAGAAAATGCACGATGCAAAAACCAAAACGCACAAGTGGATTTCATTTGGCCTAGCTGCAAACATGGTGTCATGAACTATATTTCTCACACAAGTTTCAGGTAACAAAATTACTCAATTTTCAATATGGGACTACCTACACATGGACAAACTTTTTGTGAGACCAAAACATGTGCGAACAAGTACGAAACGACCAAGTTTCATCATTGAATCACTTTTCATCCCTCTCTTGATACAGAATGCAAATAAAAAATTCCAACCCTAGCTCACACATATTTCAGATTCAAACCACATGTGTGAGCTGTTAGATGTCAAACATGTTATATATTTGGATGCAATAATTGGCATTTTTCATGACTTTCCTTGTGTAATTGGTTGGTTTAAGTGGTTAATTGTGTTGTAGTGCGTACATTGGAATACATGTGTGGAGCTTGTAATTTGTGTGTTAATGTGCAAGAGTAGGCACCAAAGGATCAAGATTGGAGACACAATGAGGGGATGCAAGTTGCCATTGAAATTATTGCTGCAACAGGGTATTCGCAGTGCGAAGTATCTGGCGAAGGACCAGTGAAGGTTCGCACTGCGAACGTCAGCGAAGGTGCCAGCGAATGGTGGCAGAAAGTTCCATTTTTGAAATTACCAAAAGTTCGTACTGTGAACTCCTAGCGAGGGTTCGCTGGTTGTTTTGTAGTGCGAAGATTCTAGCGAAGGGTGGTAGTAAGTTTTGGAATTTGATTGTCCTGGCTCGCTAGTTTATTCGCAGTGCGAATGAGCTAGCGAATGATTCGTTGTGCGAAGGAATGGTTCGCACTGCGAACCCACAATTTCTGCTTGGGGCGGTTTAAGTCTCAGAGGCACTTAAGGTGCCATTTTCTCTCATTCGCAGTGCGAATAATGCACTCGCAGTGCGAATCCTGCAGAATTCTGATGTGTATAAATAGATTTTCACTTTATTTGGAGTGGATCTCTTGTTCATTTTTCACTAGTAATCATAGTTTTCAGTATTTTGATCATCAAAGAGTGGATTTTCACTTGGAGAAGTTGAAGTCGCATCCATTCTCGATTATTCGTCGTGGATGCTCATTCATCTCCTCTCTTTACTTGTTATCCAAACTACCATGAGAAGTGGTAGCTAAACACTCAATGTTGAGGTTAGATGTAGTTGATCCTGATTTTATGTATTGCTTTTGATCTTTTGTATATGAACAAAGTCTTTGATCAATATAGATGATGTTGTTTTCTCTTAATGATCCATGTGTGATTTGTATTGCTCTAGACATAGATTCTACAAATTATGACTTAACAATTTTATCTCTTAAAAACCAAACTCTAGACATAGATTTGGGATTTGTTATTCGCATTGTGTTGATCTTAATGATTGTTGTTTAGATTGTTAGCATGAGACATCATCTAACGGTCTAAACAACGATACTCACGACTTCGCTTTAGATATAAACTTAGTCGGGAGGATACGCGGTTGTGTTGGTCGAAAACCGAGTTCATATGCTTGATTAATCGTTTATACGTGAAAAAGATTAGCGAAACCTAACCTTGACATGCTTTTATCAAAACTTTCACAAACTCATTGTCACCAATTAATCTTTGCTACAACTTAATGTTAACAGCAATTGATAACCTTTTGAAACCTTTGAACTTAAAACGGTGTAACTATTGAACGACGAGCATCAAGTATCGAACAATCCCTGTGGAGACGATTAAAAACACCCCCATTATTATTCTACTAACAAAATGGCGCCGTTGC
The DNA here is from genome assembly GCA_022829125.1 of Lathyrus tuberosus. NCBI lineage: Eukaryota > Viridiplantae > Streptophyta > Magnoliopsida > Fabales > Fabaceae > Lathyrus > Lathyrus tuberosus. Next base: position 6,413,977 of record JALAZF010000341.1, on the reverse strand, counting down.
CGGGGATTGTTAAGTGATATTGCAAGCATTGCGATAGTTGTGCTATTTTAAGCTTGTTACCCTTTTTCTTGAACTTGTTAATTTGTTTTGTTTAGTGTGCAGACTTAGTTTATATGAGGGAAACTACCGGCGGACCAACTTCTTTTTGATCCTGAGATTGAGAGAACCGCTCGTAGAATCAACAGCAGAACTAGACGAAGGAGGCAGCTAGCAAGACAGAAGCGATAACAAGAGGAAAGTACTTCTACACCACCACCACTTCCACAAATACTTCCAGTTATGGAGGCAGATCCACCACCACCACCACCACCTGCTTCTAGGCCATGCACAAATAGTCCGAGACACAATGCTCAGTTCGTTCGCCATGCACATAATGGCCGTCATGCTGAAATGAAGATCGGAATTCTCCAACTGTTATATCAAAGTCCATTTACGGGTATGGATCATGAAGATCCTTTCACCTATCTGACGAAATTTTATGAAATAGTGGGAGCGACTGGTGCGCCCGAAGCTGAAGAGGAATCTCTGTTTAAGAGACTATTCCCGCATTCCCTCATTGGGAAGGCAAATGAATGGTATCTTGATCAGTCAACGGCCATAATGACGGATTGGAATGCGTTGGTAGAGAAATTTTTAGAGAGATTTTTCCCTCACACTCGGTTTATGGAAGCAAAGACCGCCATCGCGGTATTCACACAAGGAGCCAATGAATCTCTCAATGAAGCTTGGGAGAGGTTCAAATCAATGTTAAGGAGGTGCAAAGGCCATGGTTTTGATGAATTGTCACAAATTCATATATTTCAAAATGGACTTCAACTTGTGCACAAAACTTTGTTGGATGCCACCGCTGGTGGATCCTTGTTAAGCAAAACCGCAGCAGAAGCCACAACTATTATTGATAAGATGGCCTTGAATGACCATCAATGTAGTCATAACCGTGGACCTTCTCAACAAACTCCTGGAGTGTTGGAATTGGGAACAAATGATGATATACTTGCACAGAACAAGTTATCATCCCAGTAGGTTGAGTTATTGATGAAACAAATGTCTAAACTTCCTCAACAATTTAAAGAGATTCATGATTCCACGAGTAAAAGTGTACAAGTAGCTTGTTGTGAATTGTGTAGGGGGGATCATCCTACCGGCTATTGTCCTCCGCTTGTGGAGGAGGTAAATTCTGCTGGAAATCCGACTCAAGGTTATCAAGGACGACCTCCGTACCAAAGTGCTCAACCACCGTACCAAAATCAACAAGGCTATCAACCTCGAAGCAACTACCAAAATCAACAAGGATGGAGACAAAATCCTTACCAACCACCCCAAGAACCTAGTGGAAGTTCAAGAATGGAGGAGACTTTCACCAAGTTCATGCAGTTATCTATGGCAACTCAAAAGAGTACGGAAGCTTCGATTAGAAATCTTGAATCGCAAGTAGGGCAACTTGCCAAACAATTAGCCGAAAACCAACCAGGGTCATCCTTCTCCGCTACCACTCAACCAAATCCCAAAGGGGAGTGTAAAGCCATTTTCACAAGAAGTGGTAGAACAATTGGAAGTGATGTTGAACATGAGGTGGTAGTTGAAAAGGAAAACGATATTGTGTTGGAAGAAATCGAAAAAAATGATGAAAATGGGGTAGTTGAAAAGAATGATGAAGAAGTGAGGAAGAAAAAAGAAAAAGAAAGGAAGGAGTTTGAGAAGGAAGTCTTACAAAGACGATTACCGTATCCCCCTACTCCAAAGAAAAAAGAGAATGATAGGCATTTGCAATGTTTTTGGAGTTATTTAGTCGGTTGCAAGTAACCGTACCTTTCTCTAAAGCTCTTGAACAAATGCATAGGTATGTCAAGTTCATGAAAGACATACTCATGAAAAAGAAGAGGTGCACTGACAAAAGCAACATTGATCTTAATGCCGAGTGTAGTGCCGTCATCCAATGTGTGCTTCCGCGGAAAGAACAAGATCCGGGAAGAGTAGCATTACCTATTACAATAGGTACTGATTTTCAATGCAAAGCTTTGGTTGACATGGGTGCGAGCATCAATTTAATTCCCTTGTCGGTGGTGAAAAGACTTGATAATATGACCATAAAATCAACAACCATGACATTACAACTTGCGGATAAGTCTAGAACGCGTCTGTATGGTGTTGTGGAGGATGTGCTAGTAAAAGTAGATATATTCTTGTTTCCTGTTGATTTTGTGGTTGTTGAAATGGATGAGGATGAAGATACACCGATTATATTGGGCCGACCATTTATGAAAACCGCCAAAATGTTGGTGGATGTTGATGAAGGCTTAATGAAAGTGCGGATCAAGGAAAGTGGTATGGAGGAAGAAGCTTGTTTTACATTGTTCAAAGGAGTGATGTTTGTGAATCAAGTGGATGAAGTCGTGCAAAAAGGAAAAAACTTGGAAAAAGAGAAGTTGGAACGTATAGCATTTGAAAAGAAAAAGAATTGAAGATGCAAAGGTAGCCTTGATGAATTCATGTTGGGATTGGTCATTTTTAAAGAAAAGGAGACCAAAAACTAGGCACGATAACGGATGAGTTTGTGTGCGCGTAGTGTGTTCGGTTCGGTAGCCGGTGGTTTGGCTTTTGTTTGCGAGGCGTCTAGTCTCCGGACCGTCGAGCTTAGCCGACGTTAAACAAGCGCTTGTTGGGAGGCACCCCAACATTGTAAGTATTTTGCTTTTATTTGCTGTTTGAAGTGATTTTATATTATTATTATACCATTTTCAGTGTGGCAGCAGGACAGACCTGAAAATTTTGCAAAACTGTCTTGTTCGCTGGCTTGTTCGCACTGCGAGTCTGGGGCGAGCATTCGCCAGCCATTCGCACTGCGAACGTCAGCGAACCAGACTTTGTGGTTTTGCTACCACCTCATTAAAAGTGAGGGTTTTGTAAGTGGGTGGGCCTGCACGTAGGCCCAAGACCCATGTTGAACTTCTGTTGACTTGTGGGGAAAACCCTAGTCAATTTCCCTCTCACCATTCAAAGACAAACAATACGAAAACTCTCAAGTGCTCTTTCTTCTTCAAGTTTGTGTGCTTTCCATATCTCAACAAGGTTTGAAGTCTTTTCTATGTGCTTTCTGATTAGTTGTGATTTTGTTTGTGAATTTACATGAGAAATATTTAGGCATTTGGGTTAAAATTCTATTTTGGGTTGTTCAATGCATGTTGAATTTTCTAGTGGCTTTAGGGTATAGAAGACATGTAGAATGATGCCATGTTGGGAAATCTGGGTCTGTTAATTTTTTTCAAAGTTTTCGTGCATTCGCTGGCCCATTTGCAGTGCGAATCTGGGGAGAACGTTCGCCAGGATTCGCAGTGCGAACGTTGCAGCGAGCAGCCCTGATTTTTGTTTTTTTTTATTAGTGCATTCTGATGTATTTGTGTCCTAATATCTAATGATCTGTCTTGGTGTCTTTGTGTGGGATTTGTCTGTCATATGTGCAGATGGGTCCTAAGACTAATTTGGCCAAGAAAAAGAAAGCATCAACATCCAGACAGGTACAGATCAGTTTCGACGACACTCGGTTCAAGGGTCTTAGGCAGGCTCAGAGATATGAGGTTTTGGAAACAAGGACCATCCTTGCAAAGAAGAGATTTATTCTGAATGATCAAGGGAGTTATCGTTCTGTAGCTGCCCTTTTGCATGAAAAAAAGTGGGATCAGCTGATAACTCCCCTTGATTCGTATAATGTGGAGGTGGTTCGAGAATTCTATGCCAACGCCCTTCCTGATGAGGGAGATCTGTTTAATTAGACTACTGTTGTTGGAGGAAAAACTGTGAGGTTTGACAGAAGGACAATTAGCCGAGTTCTTGGAGACCCTCTTCCATTGCGTGCCAGTCAGGAGGATGCATACCACAGGAATCTCAACCGCAGCCGGGATATCACACACATGACCACCGATTTGTTGCGCCCGGGTAAAAATGTGAAGTTCAACCATTCGGGAGTTGTTGTTAGGTATCATTGGGAGGACATGTTGCCTTTGGCCCAACTTGTATTACTTTTGGTTGTCACCAACATTAAACCAAAGTCACATTCCTTAACAGTTCCAATTCCCCTTGCTCACTTAGTCCACAACATCCTTACCAATGTGGAGATTGATGTCGCGAGAATAATTACCGATGAAATAAAGGCAATTGTCGAGAGTGGCTTAGGAGGGAACGCTTCGAGGAAAAATTCCCCTCTTGCATTTTCGTGCCTGATCATGTCCTTATGTGCTGAAGCTGGTGTTAATTTGCCTTCACGTCATTAGGTCACTATCGCGTCGACTATCGATGATCAATACGTCAACAAATTTTGTAAACCTAAGGGTGTTAGGGCTGAGTCTTCAGGGACTGCTGCAGGGGCTGGTACGCGTGGGGGTGATACTTTTGAGTCGCCGAATTTCTATCCTTATCAGCACGAGATCTGCCAGTACAACTGGGATTGGATGGCCGCTTCTCAGTGCGCCATGCTTGATTTACATGACTCTATGCAAGTACTCCAGCTGCAGATTCGGGATCCCACCGCGGAGCAGACTATGATGTCGAGGGAGCAGTTCCTCGCACATGCTGGATGGCCTGAGGCCAGACCACTTTTCGGAGGGGGAGAGGATTCAGCTGGTCCTGCTGGTGATGATGCTGATGAGGAGGGAGATGGTGATGATATGGAGGGAGATGGCACCGATGTGGAGGTTTCTGGTAATACTTCTGATGAGGGAGATGATGATGAGCAGGTTACCGAGGTTTTGGAGATAGAGTCCGATGAGGACTAATTTTGTGATTTTCAGACGTGTGTACTTCCTTTGGTCACCAAAGTGAAGTTTTCTTATATTTTGTATTTTTCAGCTTTTACTAGTCTATTGTATCCACATAGTGGAATATCTTGAATATTGTTGTACTTGTACCCTAGAGGTACTCTTTTGGATATTGTAGGTGTTTTTACACCAAGTACTTTATTATTATTAGTAATGTTAAGCGTTTTGAGTAAATTATTTTTGTTGCACTTTTACTAATAATTTGTTGGTTTTAATTATTGTATTAAGTGTTGAGTTCTTCAGTTTACGAATGCTCAACACTTAAATTGTTAATATGTTTTTATTTTAATGTTCCTTCTTTGATGATGGAATTTTGGAAGTTAGGTTAGAGACTCTTGATTTTAAAGGAAGATTCCTCCTAGATGTGAGGGCTATGATAGTGCCTTAAACATTGTGTTGCGACAAGGTACATCGTTACCTAGTTCGAGAATTTTGTATGTTTTAGAACTTTGTGTCTTGGGCGATGGAAAATTTTGTTTCATGTTACAACTTCCTTTGAATGCATGTGTCATTTTAGGATCAAAAACCATTAAAGTGAGAAGCCTCCAAAGTGTTATTATATGCTAAGGATTGATGATGAATATTGTTTTTACTTTTAATTCATGCCTTATCTTGTGACCATGTGATTTTGTGGAAGTATGAGAAGTGACCTAGGCACTTGTTGAAAGTGAGCACAACCATGTCCATATAGTAATTCACCCGTGAGGAGTGAGCATTTGGTAGCCCCTTTGAGCCTAAACAGTTTAGAACTCCGTTTAGTGATGAACTTGTTTTATGTACATAAGTTGCAAGTTTGGTTCATCATTGAAGTTGGTGAGTTTCTAACATTTTCTTCTTGAACCTTTGAAAATTGTATACTTTTACTTCCTTGCCTTAAAAAGCAAGGAACATTCACTTTAGGTTGAGTCGAAAGTGAGTTGGGGAGAGTAAAAAGAAGACGGGTGCATTACTCCAAATTTTGAAAAAAATTCAAGCAAGCATGTAAAGAAGAGAGTGTGAATATGTTGTACAAATGAGAAAATGCTTGCTTGAATGAAAAAATAAGAGATTCAATAATTGTGCACGGTAGTTTATTAAGGTGGAATGAAAAATTGGTGAAATGAAGTTGTGATGTGTGAATATGTGTTTAGTGAATGTTCTTGTGCTTCGGCAATTTCGTTTCAATGGCCATTAGAAATGTCCCTTTTTGTTTACCCGACCAAGCTACAACCTTGAAGTCCTTAATGATCTTTTACTTCCATGATTTCTTTTGTGTTCATTGAGATATGATATGAATTGCTTAGTATTTGCATCATTGGTCATTTGAGTGTAATTGTCCCGTGCTTGTATGCACGTTTTCCTTCAATCCTTTTTCGAAGAGGAGTGTAGAATGACATGTGCATGATGAGTTAGTTGTCTCTTGAAACATTGTTTGAAATTGTTTAAGAGGCAAGTTCTTTTACATTTTAGGTTCTTGAATTGTGTAATTGTTGCCTTGTTGTGATCGTTGTTTAGTTGAGCCATTTTTCGCGTCTTGATTGAATTGAATGCTCGAGCAAATCCTCGTGAGAGGCATACTTTGCATGAGGACAAACAAAGAGTTAGTTGGGGAGAGTTTGTTAGATGTCAAACATGTTATATATTTGGATGCAATAATTGGCATTTTTCATGACTTTCCTTGTGTAATTGGTTGGTTTAAGTGGTTAATTGTGTTGTAGTGCGTACATTGGAATACATGTGTGGAGCTTGTAATTTGTGTGTTAATGTGCAGGAGTAGGCACCAAAGGATCAAGATTGGAGACACAATGAGGGGATGCAAGTTGCCATTGAAATTATTGCTACAACAAGGTATTCGCAGTGCGAAGTATCTGGCGAAGGACCAGTGAAGGTTCGCACTGCGAACGTCAGCGAAGGTGCCAGCGAATGGTGGCAGAAAGTTCCATTTTTTAAATTACCAAAAGTTCGTACTGTGAACTCCTAGCGAGGGTTCGCTGGTTGTTTTGCAGTGCGAAGATTCTAGCGAAGGGTGGTAGTAAGTTTTGGAATTTGATTGTCCTGGCTCGCTAGTTTATTCGCAGTGCGAATGAGCTAGCGAATGATTCGCTGTGTGAAGGAATGGTTCGCACTGCGAACCCACGATTTCTTCTTGGGGCGGTTTAAGTCTCAGAGGCACTTAAGGTGCCATTTTCTCTCATTCGCAGTGCGAATGATGCACTCGCAGTGCGAATCCTGCAGAATTATGATGTGTATAAATAGATTTTCACTTTATTTGGAGTGGATCTCTTGTTCATTTTTCACTAGTAATCATAGTTTTCAGTATTTTGATCATCAAATAGTGGATTTTCACTTGGAGAAGCTGAAGTCGCATCCATTCTCGATTATTCGTCGTGGATGCTCATTCATCTCCTCTGTTTACTTGTTATCCAAACTACCATGAGAAGTGGTAGCTAAACACTCAATGTTGAGGTTAGATGTAGTTGATCCTGATTTTATGTATTGCTTTTGATCTTTTGTATATGAACAAAGTCTTTGATCAATATAGATGATGTTGTTTTCTCTTAATGATCCATGTGTGGTTTGTATTGCTCTAGACATAGATTCTACAAATCATGACCTAACAATTTTATCTCTTGAAAACTAAACTCTAGACATAGATTTGGGATTTGCTATTTGCATTGTGTTGATCTTAATGATTGTTGTTTAGATTGTTAGCATGAGACATCATCTAACGGTCTAAACAACGATACTCACGACTTCGCTTTAGACATAAACTTAGTCGGGAGGATACGCGGTTGTGTTGGTCGGAAACCGAGTTCATATGCTTGATTAATAGTTTATACGTGAAAGGATTAGCGAAACCTAACCTTGACATGCTTTTATCAAAACTTTCACAAACTCATTGTCACCAATTAATCTTTGCTACAACTTAATGTTAACAACAATTGATAACCTTTTGAAACCTTTGAACATAAAACGGTGTAACTATTGAACGGCGAGCATCAAATATCGAACAATCCCTGTGGAGACGATTAAAAACACCCCCACTATTATTCTACTAACATGAGCTCACTATTTCATTTATATAAATAGAGGACCATTTTGTCTTCATTTCCAAGCTTGGATAGTCAAAGAAACTCTGAAACAATTTAGCCCGTTACCTCATAAAAACTAGTTAACCATTCACTTGATTCAAACTTTCTTTGCTTCAAATCGTTGTCCATAACTCATCACTGGCATCCTCTCAAGCTAATTGAAGCATAGTCATGGCTTGAAACAACTTGAAACCAGGTCTCCATTTTTCACCATTGGTTACCTTCGAAGCTCCAACTAAATTGGTAGAAATCTGTAAAATCCTTGAGCAAACAAGTTACCAGTTGTTTTGTCTTGGCTCACTGAGTGTTTCCCCTCTATTACCTTGAATTTATATTTCAATTTCATCATTTAATTTTATATTGAAGAACTAGGGTTCTTCGTGTTTTTTATCAAATTCTCCATGCTTAGAGCCAATCAATGGCTTTGAAGCATGGAGACATGAACAATGATGTTTTAGGCAACTGAATCCATGCTTGGTTCTTGCTAAAAACACGAGTTCATGAAGTTTGTAAAATTGAATGGAGGTTGAAGATGAAGTCTGGTGCGCGCACTTTGGCTCCAGAATTTGAATTCTAACCAATAGCGTGTTGCCAGCGCATTTTTTCAAATCCACTAGCCCTTGGTGCCATTTTATTTTATTTTCTTATTTTTATTTTCTTTTTCTTTTTCATTTACTTTGTGATTTAATTATGATTGATCTTTAATTCATTTTTTATCAAATTTTTTTACACAAAATCAATAAAAATATTTTGCATCCCATATATTTTTTTCATAATTTTTAAAATCATTTTAGCATTTAATTTCTATTTTTTGTTTCATTTTCTTTTTAATTTCATTTTTAATTTTATTTTTAACCATTTTCAAACAATTTTGTATTCAACTTTTGAGTTCTACTTACTCATAATATTTCTTTTACATTTTGATGCTCCTTTTGAATTTTCTCTGTAACTTCCATTTAAAATCAATTTTAAAATAAATTTTTTATTTTTTTTATTATTCATTTTTATTCAAATTCTTAATCGCTTTGTTTTTTATTTGAGCTATTGCTTGGTAGATCATATATTCAACATTTCAAATTATTGATAGATGATCCCTTGGTTGATTCAATCTTCTCTAATTCAAACATGTTGATAGATGATCATCTGATCATTTTTTACACTTTGGATTAATGATAGGTCATCCTTTGGTTGTATCATATGTTTGAGTCCTTTGACTTGTTGATAGATGATCACCATGTTGTTGCTTGAGTTTGCTTTCTAATCTCTCTTTCTCCATCTATCTTCTTCTTCTTCTGTTTTAAACTTTTGTGTTACATGTTTTAGGAGAATAACTTTGTGTTATTTCTATAACATATTTGACACATAAATTGTTATTGACCGACGTTAGATAAGTGTCCCTTCTATATAAGCCCACTTACAATTGCTTAACATATCGGTATATTTCCGCGATGCGATAAATCAACCATTAAGCCAAACCACTAACTATTGACTTATTGAGTTTATTTTCTTGTCATTTAATTCTTGCAATTTGAATTTCTAGCAATTTACTTTTATTCTCATTATCATCCATGTACTTCATGAATTCTTTACTTTATGTCATTTTATTTCTCCTTTATTTCATATTATTAAAATGAACAAAAACATGATAAAATAAAAAGATAAAAAATATATGATTCTCTATTTATGACCTAAAAGGATGGACTCTCATGGACTTTAAATGACCTTAGCATCATGGATTTTTGGACCTTGTATTTGGCCCTAGCAAAAGGAGACTTGAACTTGGATTTTTATTTCATTTCTTAGCTTAGGATACTTTGCACACATATGGCTTTCTATTGAGCTACCTTACAATGAGATTCCTTTATATATTGCACACATCCCTTGTATTTTTCATGTACCCCACTCCCCTTTTGATGTACTTTCTTTATCTCTTGCTTTCCTTTTGTTTGGTTTTGTTTGCTAGCTATCCTTAGGGACTAGGATCGACCTTACCATTTTCTCAATGAAAACCCTTGATCCCATATCAAGCGGTATTTTCTCAATAAAACCCTTGATCCAACGTCAAACGACATTTTCTTAATAAATTTAAAACATGTTAAAATACGATTAGAATTGTGCACCACGAGACTTAAGTGGTGGAGAAGGAGTGAGGATGAAGCTTTCCTACTCTCACTTATTATTTTGGACACAAGACGCATGTCTTGGTTGTTTGAAATATTCACCTCTATCCATAGTCTTTAGTGCAAATTGAATTTAAAACAACCTCTTTTCAAAACTCTAAAATCAACATCAACTCATCAAACTCTTTTTTGCACCTTAGGGAATCATCCCAAAAACCTTTTTTCAAGGTAAAATCAACCAACACACACTTATTTTCTACCCCGAACTACGGAGCTCGGATTTTCTTATTGCACTATGAGGATATGTAGGCACGAGATTGCGAGATCTTGGCGAGCACACTAATTTAAAACTCATTTTTTTACCCAATAGCAAGTTAGCCTTTAGATAAACGACACGAAATCGCTCATAGACAACCTAGATAGTTTCCATTGAGTACAACAGATGTGAGGGGTGCTAATACCCCCCTTGTATAATCGACTTCCGAACCCAAATTTGGTTGCGAGACCATTTTCTTCACCTTTTAAGGGGTTTTATCGATATTTCCCTTTCTTCGAAATAAATAAAGTTCGGTGACGACTCTGTGCATTTTTCGCGTAGCGACAATCCCTAGAGAAAAAAAGGGGGTTAAAATTGCATATTTTCGAGTTATACAAGATATGTATGAAGGGGTATCATTTAGTGTGCAAACATAAGGTGGAGAGACGAACGATTTCCCTATTACAATAGGTTTGCACATAGGTTCAACCATAAGCCCCTACCTTATTACTCTAATTTTGGTTGTACTTATGGAGGACATCCATGATCTAGCACCTATAACAAGTACGTAATTTATTATTTATTCATAATATATTAATTATATGTTATAGTTTCTAAGTATTTTTACTAGAAAGTATAATTATTTGAAATCATAGGTCTTTAGAGTCAAGACACCAAGAGACAAGACACCAAAATACAAGAAACAAAACCACCAAGTTACACTTATGTGATGTTATGTAATTTGTAAACTGTGGGTTGTTTGTTCTGATAAATTGTAGGATGTTTGTTCTGATACAATTGAATATGATACAATTATGTGATATTATGAATATGATACAATTAATAATATTATGATAACTTTATCATAAATGTGAGTTGTATTTTCTGCTGTGATATGGTGAACAATAATACAGGTTTAAAAATGGGATTAATTATAAAAGCAGGATAATATTTGTTAATTCTGCAGAAAATGTAACAACTGTTATATATCATAATCGTTATAATATCTCGCCCGCTGTCCAGAAAAAAATAAATATAAAAAAGGCGCACCTGGGAATCGAACCTAGGACCATGATTTTTATCACAACAATCTTTTGGAAAACCCGTTGTGATAGGGCGTGTACTTTCCAGTTTATTACAACAGTTACTGGGCTGTGATTGTAAGTATCATATATACAACGACACTCTATATAACAAAGCCTAGGCCCGCGTGATTATATATCTTTTCCAACCGTTGTTAAATGAGTTTTTCGTAGTAGTGTAATATGAATGTGATAACAGTTCACAAAAATGAGTTGAGAGAATATGTATTTTACAGAAAACACAAATGAGAAACACACTTCAAAAGATTACATAACCAAAAGGGTTAAGTGTGTTAGAGTAAATTGAGACATGTTCACATACATTATGAATAAAGAATGTGTGAACATAATCTAGAACATGAAGACACAACAAGATGGAAATCTGTGCAAGGAGAAAAGAAGAATGAAATCTTCATTATTCTACACTCAAGAGCAATAAATTCAAATATCTGCTTATCCAAGAAGTACATATATGAACATAAGGTTGATACCAGATTCCTCTGTTTAGAGAATCTGAAGACTCTAGCCTATGTGCTTAGAGTAAAGTCTATTTCTATGTGATTGAGCACTTGAAGTCTCTTGCTTTCGGGCATATAAAAAAGTCCTGAACTGGATGTTTAGGCATTGAAGTATCATGCTTGATTGCTAAGCAGGAAGTCTTGATCTAGATAGATTGAGTAGAAAGTCCTGAACTAGGAGTTTAGACAAGGAAGTCTCATGCTTGAGGGATTGAGGAGGAAGTCCAGAACGGGTAGTTTAGGCAAGGAAGTCTCTTTCTTGCGGGCTTGAGTAGAAGTCTCTTTTCGTGGAATTGGTCATGAAAACTTGAGCTATTGACTTAAGCAATTGTAATCAGTTTGATTATTGGTAAAAACTTTTGTGCTACAAAGAGATTGGACTACTCTCAGTTTAGGAGAGGAACTAAGATATATTGGTTGTCTCTTTATTTACTTCTGCATTTATATTTTGATGTGCAAACTGTAACACCCCCTTTTTATACCCCCAAATAATCAAATAAATCATTTAGGCACGTATTAGAAATTTCATTAGAGTATAATTGTAAACACGGCATAAAAAGGCATGTCACATTATGCTTGAAATTAAAACATACAACACCTGCTCAACAAAATGATATGCAACAGTGGGGTAACTTTCAACGTAGGAACTCAGTCCTTACACCCACATCTCAATATTTAGAATAAAAGCGGAAAATCTAAACATTGATAACACCAAACATATATACATTATATATATTTACATCAACAAGTATGATACAACAACATCATTCATGTTTATATACACAAATTCATCAGCAAGATACATACACGAATGTATCACAAAAAGGAATCAAACATAAGCATCCTAGCTACCCGGTGCTACATATCAGAGCCAACCGACCAAAAAGGTATGAAGACACGCTTCACAAAAGACCACCAGATACCTAATCTGCAATGCCTCGTAGAGCATCATAAAACAGCAGAAGGGTGAGAAATATTATCATAATAACAATGCATATAATCATATATCTCAACACAAAAGTATACACATAACACATTCTCACCATTCTACCATTCCACATAAACATACATATTATATTCATTCTTCAATGCATCATTACAACGATACAATTCTTATCACAATTCATCACATCTCATTCAATATACATCGCAAGGCATATATATGTATATATACAAAACCAAGCATATTCATCACAATGCTTATCATTCAACATAAACACGTATATTCATGTTCATTCATCCATGCACAAAAACAAGGATGACCAATGCAAATCATAGAGACCGACTCACGACTCTATGCAAATGCAATGCGGTACCGACTCATTTCATCTCAAGTTCAATTGAAGAACTTATTGGAACCATCGCTCGTTACTTAGTGTAACTCCCCGTCGGGCATACGATGTTCACCCATTGCTACCACCTCTCAAAAGGCTTACAATGTTTATGGATTGCTCCCACCTCTCAAAAGGCTTACAATCCGATTGCCCCCACCTCTCAAAAGGCTTACAATCGTTTGTAATCATCGCCCCCACCTCTCAAAAGGCTTACGACGTTACAACGGATTCATCTTAGAACCCCACAATGCAAGAATGCACATCATGATGCTTCACATACAACATGACTCATGACACTCTTGACATGCATACATATTCACAATATAGTCATGCATTCATCACACACAATCCACATACATTCACATCAATTGTGCCAAACGGCAACCGAACGTTTTCACAAATAACCAAACAATTCGATTTACTGTTTACCGGAAAAGTCAGTTAAAAGTCGGCTAAAAATAATATTTTCCATCATCATCAAAAAGTACTCATCCACAGCTTCGATTCGATATAAAGAACACTTAAATCCGATAAACAACGAAGAAGATATGTATATTTCAAAATAACGCAAAAACATAAACCGGAGGCCCGACACTACGAAACGGTTCGAAAATACTGTTCCAATTGGACTAGGTTTAGACCTCAAAACCATTTTTCCTAGAAAGAACATCTCGTTAGCTTCCCAACGCTTCTAACGGGGGTCAAAACCGACTTACGGTTTAGAAGATATGAATTTCCGAAGTTTCCCCGATAAACCAGAATTTTCTGGTACAGCTCAGTATGTATCAATACATAGGCTTATGTATCGATACAAAAAGGCAACATGTATCGATACATAGCACGCATGTGTCGACGCATGCTGTAGTGAAAATTCTATTTTCTTAAAATTCTACAGTATGTATCGATACATAAGGGTTATGTATCGATACATAAACCATTTCGTATTGATACATGGCTGTTATGTATCGATACATAACTCTGTTTTTCTCAAAAAACCAGATTTCTCAAATGCACCCTTGCTGTAACTTTTTCCAAATACCCAAAAACTCGACTAAATCGAACATTTTCACCGAAACAAACATATACGCGCAACCACCAAATACATAAGAACAATTTAGAACACATAAACGAAATTTCTACGACGTTCGATTTTTCGATTAAATTTCAACCTTTCAAAAACCAGAATTTTCAACCATCACCAAATCGAATAAAAAGCACGCTATACGACGACCTAACCTTACTCGATACAACTACATAATTTATTTCGAAATTCATCCGTGAAAACATCGATTTCTATCGATTTCCTACAATTCGACCTAAACGGAAAAACAACGGAAACATAACGAAAACTAACCAAAACATAACCAAACTTCATGAAACTTTAAACAGCAGCTCACATACATATAGCCAACCAACACATATATTTATACGACTTTTCGACCGTAAAAAACATCGGTTTCTATCAATTTCGTAAAATACGGCATAAACGGAAACATATGGAAAACCAACCAAAACATCCACACAAAACACATACATAATCATACACAAAGTTAGGATAACAATATTGCACACCCTTACCCGATTAAATTCGATTCCTAGAGTTGTCTTGACGATTTCCTAGCTTTTCCAATCTTTTCTTCTCTTTTTCTTCTCTTGTTCTTCTTTCTCTCTATTTTTCACTCTAACTCTCCTTTTCTCTCTTTTCTAACTCTTATACTTTTCTTTCTATTTCTTTTCTTACTACTTCCTTTTCTTTACTTTAAATATCTCACAAATACCCTTAAATCATTCCTCACTTAAATTCTAACTTAACAATAATTATGAAATGTCTAAAATACCCTCCAATCTAATTTCCCCCGAAAACTCTCAAAAACGGTAAAATAATATAACACGCCAACATATCAGATTAAAACACCAATTTCACAATAACATTAATATCATCCAAATTAAATAAAAGACTCAACAAAATAATACAAATTAGCACAAAATGGAGATAATCATAATCGGGCTGTTACACAAACAAACTCTGATCAGATTCATACTCTTACTTAGATCAGAATCTGAGCGTGACACCATTGGTTCTGAAACAAAACTAAGAAAAGAAGTAAACTTTTGGTCGCTGATACTCACTCTACTATTAGACTCTGAGCCTGTTCAGAATCTAATGTATCAAAATTCAAAGTGAAAAGAGTTTCATATTTTGACATACACAATTCAACCCACCCCTTTCTTGTGTATTTTTCTCACCTTCATAATGAAGTATTGTTTCCTCTCTATGAGTCTATTGAATGTTGGAGCTCCAATGATGTATCCTTGCATCCCTATGAGACTATTTAACATTGGAGCTTTAATGAGGTGTCCTTGTCGCCCTACATGGATATTGAATTCTAGAGTTTCAATGAATATCCTTGCTACCACAAGGCTAATGAAAGAACTATCATTGTCTCCCTATAAGGCTATTGAATATTGACCATTAATGAAGTATCCTTACAGCCCTTCGAAGCTATTGAAAAATGGAGCTTCAATAAAGTATCATTGTCGCCCTACGAGGCTATTGAATGCTGGAACTCCAATAAACTATCCTTGGCGCCCTTTAATCCTATTGAATGTTTAAACTTCGATGAAGTATCCCTGTCGTCCTACGAGGCTATTAATGTTAGACCTCCAATAATGGATCTGCGTTTCCTTATCAGGAAACTTACTATCGAGATCCTCTCCATGATAAGCTGTAATCCACAATTAAGGGACTCTACTCAAACATTAAATTTGAGAGGCAAAGTCAATATAACCTTAGAAATTAATGGACAAACTGCCAAACGACATGAACGTACTGAATAAAACATCTGAATTACTTGTATCACAACAAAACTATAGAGGGGCATGATACAATGACCAAATTGAACTTGCCCTATAAGCTCTGCCTGAGAGATTCGTTCTCCAAGCTTCACCTGAGGGGTTCGACTATCTAAGTTTCGCCCAAGAAAGTTGTCTAACCAACGCTAACCTAAAAGGGCTTCGTTATCACCTTACGAGGCGTCTCGGTATAAGCTTAGTAAGGTGCCAATTAAGGCCTCCCTAGGAGGTAACCACTTTTCTTTACTATTAGTGATCAAACAAACTTAAAAGGATTTAAATATCTAGTTGTAGAGCATTCAACGCTCTACCTATCCCAAGGTGTAGACAACTAGTAGAACACAACCTTCATGTTTGATAAATGCTCGACCTCAGGCTTTGCGCTTGAGAGACTTTTACCAAGTCTTGTATGAGGGAAACTGCCCCAGGCCTCTCGCCTTAGGGACTCTTCCCTGAAAAGGGTTAAAATAATCATCAAATAATCTCTATCTAAAACTGTTGAAAAACTTCGCTCTTTTCAAGACCTCCTTCTTGAGGAACTGTGGACTAGTATAATTTTACTGGATCCTGTGGGGAATATCTTGAGTAACGCAGGCAAAATCAACTACACCAACACTAGGGTACTTGCCTAGAAGTGTGCTACTAGCCGCTCATGCAAATGGGCATTTGAAGCACCTCAAAGATGGTCGTCGTATTAGGTATGGGCTTACCAACTCCGACCCAACACTTTCCCTATTGATTCAATAGGGGGAGGAACGTGGCGCACACAAACTCAACCAAAGAAGAGGGAGTAAGTGCTTCTCCAGGATTACAAGAAAGAACCCAATCTTCCCACTCCCCTGCCTTAGAACTGAGGAAATATCATAAAATTTCCTTAATAATCGTATACATGACCTCTTCACTACCATTGTACGAGGGAGCTTTTAGTACTCCACAAAACCCTAAATCTTAGACAACTCTACACATAAGGAGTTGTCCCTAATTGTACTGCTTTTAGCAAGTATAAAATACGATAAATTCAAATATTTTCCAGATCCACATCATTTCACAAAATTCATTGAAGCATAAGGATGAGTAAAAGATAGTATAGTTTTACAATATAGCATTTATTCTTGAGTCATAGTTATAGCGCCACAAATTGAACCCACATAATTGGCACAGTGGTACATTCCGTAGAGGAAAAGCACATGCAAGATAAAGGAAGCCTAAAAAATGCAGTGAATGAGAAAATATCAAGTAATTCCTTTATCTATATATTTTGATTTACATTTATACATTTTTTACTTAGTGATTCAGAAACACATAATTTTATACATAACAGTTCCTAAAAAAGTTAAAAAACTCATAACAAAATGACAAAGTTCTTGCCTCATGTGTATCTTCATGAAATCGCTTTATATTTATAAAAAAATATAAAGTGTGGTTAGTGCGGTCAATGTATATCTTTATGTTGATATTGGATTGATTTTATATTATATTTTGTATTATTGTCTTAATAATGCAATGCCTATTTGATGTGACTCTTTTGCTTAGATACCTTCATCTAGGCTTTCTTCTTCCGTTGCTCTACAATCATGGAGCTTCACAACAATTTTTCTATCTTTACCTTATTGTCATCCTTTCTCTTTCTTTTGCTACTATTCAAGATAGTTAAATCATGGAGTACTTCTAAATATTCTAAAGCCAATTTACCACCAGGACCATAGACACTGCCCTTCATAGGGAACATACACCAAATTATTACCAGCCCATTGCCTCATCATTCCTTGAAAACTATGGCACAAAAATATGGACCTTTGATGTACCTAAAACTTGGTGAGGTACCATACATAATAGTTAGTTCACCAGAAATAGCCAAAGAGATTCTAAAAACTCATGACCTCAACTTTTGTGATAGGCCAAACCTTATGTTGTCCACAATATTTAGTTACAAAAATACTGATATCATATTCTCTGCATATGGAGAACACTGGAGGCAACTACGAAAGATATGCGTTATAGAGCTATTGAGTGTAAAGCGTGTACAGTCATTTAGGTCCATAAGGGAAGAAGAGATGGATGATCTTGTTAAATCAATAGCTGCAAGTGAAGGATCTGTTGTTAATCTTTCTCATAAGATTTTCGATATGACGCATGGGATAGTGGCGAGGGCAGCTTTTGGAAAAAGGAGTAAACACCAACAAGTATTCAGATCAGCAATTGATGAAATAGCAAGTTTGTTGGGGGGATTTTGTATTGCTGATTTGTATCCTTCTATTAATATGCTTCAAAGGATGAGTATGGCCAAGGCAAAATTTGAAAAACTACACAGAGAGATTGATATGATAATGCAAGATATCCTCGACGATCACAGAAGCAATCATAGGGAAGTTAGCAAGGATGAAGATATAGTTGACGCTCTACTCAAGATTCAACAGGAAAATGAAGAATCAGAACATCCCGTGACTGACGTAAACATGAAATCAATCATCCTGGTTAGATTACAATTACAATTAACCGTGTTAACACGTTCATTCCACAATTTATAAACTACTTTATAAATTTGCATATGTTACTGTAAATCCATTTGCAGGACATGTTTGCTGCTGGAACTGAAACATCATCAGAGGTTACATTATGGTGTATGTCTGAGATAGTAAAGAATCCAAAGGTAATGGAAGAAGCGCAAGCTGAAGTAAGAAGAGTGTTTGATAAGAAAGGGGGTGTAGATGCGACAGATATGCATGAACTGATATACTTAAAGTGTGTCATCAAAGAAACGCTAAGGCTTCATCCTACTGCACCAATGTTAGTTCCAAAAGAAAATAGGGAGAAATGCCAAATAAATGGGTATGAGATTCCAGCTAAGACAAGGGTCATGGTAAACGCTTGGGCAATTGGAAGAGATCCAAGGTATTGGGTTGAAGCTGAGAGTTTTAAACCTGAGAGATTTCTTGATAACCCAATTGATTTCAAAGGCACAGACTATGAGTTAATACCATTCGGTGCTGGAAGGAGGATGTGTCCAGGACTTGCATTTGCCATACCGAGTATTGAGCTATCTCTTGCTCAATTACTTTACCACTTTAATTGGAAGCTTCCAAATGATATGAAGAATGAAGAACTAGATATGACTGAGACATTTGGGATTACCGCAAGAAGAAAACACGACCTATGTTTAGTTCCTATAATTCATTGTCTTTGAAATGTATTGCTTAAGCAAACAAGTTCACAAAGTATTTATGCTAAAGCTTGAAAGCTATTGAAGTATGGTTCCACAATGTTGTATATGAAGAAGGGTGGCGGTGTATACATCCCTCTTGTTTGCTCTCCCAAGAGGTCTGCTGTACGGAGGCTTCACATTAGATCAGATTCGTTAGTTGGTTGGTTATTTCTTTTTTTCTTGATCTTTTTGTTTTGTTGTTTCGCTCATTGGTTTGTTATCTCGGCTTGCTCTTCTTGTTGTTTCGCTCATTGGTTTGTTATCTCGGTCTAAATTTTTGTCGAATTTGTTGTTCTTGCACGCTCATTGCTTGTGACATTTGTTTCTTTAATATCTCAGTTACTTTTGTAACTTATGAGCTATGTAGCCCGGACATCACTGAAAAATGGCATGTCCCGTGTTGTGGTCTGACCCCTACACTAATACTGATTACGTTTAATTTATTTATTTTTGAAAATTATAATCGGTGTCGCCGTGTCAGTGCCGATTCGTGTTTTAGATATCTTGTTTCATAACTTATGTTGCACAATATATATATATATATATATATATATATATATATATATATATATATATATATATATATATATATATATATATATATATATATTAAGAGGATGGTAAAGCAATCAGTTTCACAACATATCTTAAAATTAATCAGAAAGAAACAAGTTAATGATATACCTTATGTTCTTGGTCGGGCAAAGGTTCAATAAAAGAAAACCATATATGTTTCAAATCTAAAACATATCAACCAATTCTCATATATAAAGAATTCCATGTAAAGAAAAAGATATGATTCTGATGCACTCTCACTCACATATTATCCATTCACTACAAGAAAACATTAGATTAGCTAGGGGGATTAGCTAGGGGGAAAACCCCTCACTAAAAAAAGTAGTTTGCTTGGGGTTAAACCCCTCGCAAAGCAGAAAATAGAAAGAAAAAAAAACAAAAACAATTGCTAGGGGGTATCCCCTCGCAAAAGAGGGGGAAATAAAATTTGAATTTTGAAAATAGTTTTTACTAGGGGTCAGCGGAAAACGAGGTTGTATGTTGAACAATTTGCTAGGGGCCAACCCCTCACTAAAATTTATTTGGCATTTTGCGAGGGGCATCCCCTCACCAACAAGATTCTATAGTCAAATCACTCTGATATGCCTGGGGAAAGTGACTGAAACACGCCATTAATGGCTAGGGGGGAACCCCTCGCAAATATGACACACTTGATATATATTCTCAACGTTTTATTTCACCAGTTCATCTTCTTCAACTTTCTCTTCCACCATTTTCTTTCTTTCCATTTCAGTTTTAATTTTCAACTATTTTTTCTTTCAATCAGGTAAATATTTTTCTTCCCATTTCATATATTTTGATTAACTGTTTCATGTATTTATTAATTAATTTTGTTTCATGTATTTTATCAATTAATTTTTTTATTTGTTTGTTATATTGCATGTATACAATATATTGATCTAAAGCATTCAACTTTCATCTAGAAGGAGTTAAAAATCTAAGGGAGCTTCTAAAGGTACACATTTATTTGTTTTTCTAAATATTTTAGGTGTAATTGATATCAATATGTTGATTTTGGTGTGTTGCTGGTATTATAAATTATATATTATTTTTTATTTCGAAATTTCTGTATTTATTTTTAGTAATATAATTTTAAAAATTTTATTTTTATTTCTTATATTTTTCAGATTTATATTAAAACAATTTTAAAATATTTATTAAAAAAAATTGTAAAAAACGTTTTGTAAATAATGTTGTTTTAAAATAGATTGTAAAAAATGTTTTAAAAATATTGTTTATATTACTAAAAACAGAATATAAAAACAGATTTTAATATAATATTGTTTATATTATTAAAAACAGATTTTAAGTAAAAAAAACAAACAGATTTTAAAATATTTGTATAAAATGTGTTAAAATATAAAGTTTTTTATATTATTAAAAAAATTATAAAAACAGATTATATTATAAAATAGATTATATTATATATATTTAGTATATTTTATAAAATAGATTATATTATATAATATAAAAATTTATTATATAATTATGTTATTCTATTTATAATAATATAATGAAAATAATATAATTATATATTTTAAAAATAATATGATAATAATAATAGCTAGGGGTTAACCCCTCACAAATTCTGACACGTCTGAGCTAGGGGTGTACCCCTCACTAATTCCAAAACGAATGACCTTTAGCTAGGGGCTTATCCCCTCACTAATTTCTGACACATATAGCTAGGGGATTGCCCCTCACTAAATTCAAAACGAATGACCTTTAGCTAGGGGCTTATCCCCTCGCAAATATTCTGACACCTCTGAGTCCCACTGTGCCACTAGTCTGTGGCTATGCCTGCAGTGGAGCAGGCTAAAAAAATTTCATAGTGTTTTGCGAGGGGGTTATCCCCTAGCCATTTTTGCGAGGGGTTTATCCCCTAGCCAATAATTTGCGATGACCTGATTTGCTAGGGGTTACCCCCCCTCGCAAAATGTTGTTTTGTGATGGGTTTTTTGACTTAGTGAGGGGATAAGCCCCTAGCTAAATTCATTTTTTCTTGTAGTGATTATTCTCTTATAGATTCGTACGTTGAAATACTAATCTTGTAGGTTAGTCTCCTCTCCACTGCACCGAAAGCATACGTCCAGTGCAACCAAACGTTACATCATCACCTATCATTTCTAGTTCTTACCAAAATAATAACGAATTTTCAAAATCAAAACCATACGATTCAAGTCACGATTGATATAATAGTGACACTAACATGAATAGAGCAATTCTAAATCATACTTCCTAAAACACCTTAAATCTTTCCAACTTCGGATCATCTCCAATCTCCGAGATCGTTTTTATTAGCACTACTACAAAAACTACATTTCACCTCAGTTGGAAAATGACTTTGAGTATTCGATATAATGTCGGGTGTCATGGAAAGTTCATTACCTTTCTCCCTTAGCCACTAGGCAAGGTGAAAAATTAGAAAGCGCTCGCTTTTTCCCCTTGGTTGGACATGCTAGTTGAGGTGAAAAGTTTGGTAATGGGTTTGATTCTCAGAAACAAGATTTTTTTTATTTTCAAAATGGCTCGTTGGACTAAATTTTCCCCTAGTTAATAAGAACCAAAGTGAAAAACTGCAACACCTAACTTTTCCCCTCGGTTGAGACTTTTAACTAAGGGAAAATCTATATGATCAAGCTTTAATTTTATAAAAGTCACCTTATTTACCTTATTCCAAACCATAAATTTATTAATAAAGAATAAACCAACCCCCTCAATAAACAAAAAACTTTCAAATTGATTTATAAAATAATAATCTAAATAAAGTAAGTTATATTGGAAAAACAACTTACGCTAATAAATGTTTTTCAAGCAAACTTCAACTCATTGTCCATCTAGCTCTCTTTAACAATTAGAATTTGTTTTAATGCTCATAGTTCTCCAACCAATACTTCCTTCTCTTTCAGGTTAATCTTCAAAGCATCAAATTTGTTGACAGATTAAGAATCTTGCTCCCCCTCCTCCTCCTCTTCCTCCTCCTCCTCCTCCTCCTCATCATCATCATCATCATCATCATCATCATCATCATCATCATCATCATCATCATCATCGTCATTTAGGATGATCTTTAACACATTTAATGACACTTTAATTGTTGAAGCTCAAATTCTAAGTTTTGTTGCACACCTAAGTGCTTTTCAAGCTCAGTCGTTTTTGTGTGTATTTGTTTCTGTTATACAAATAACAAAAGTTAGATGAAATTTTATTTTAAAAAACATGCATTGAAGAAAATAAGTTTTACAATAACAAGAGAAGATATTAAATTAAGGAACCAATTGATGCGTGCTTTCCACAAGTATATGGAATACGTCAGAATAATATAAAAGATTATCGATTCCACCGAGACCAATGTCAATCTATCGATTACTATTGTTACGTTGTTTATCTAAGGCTAATAGAAACAGTATAAAGTGCGCAGGCGACAGAGAATAAAGATAAAACGAATTCAGATAAATGGTACTGGTATGTAATTCACATCGATCAAATGGTACTCCTATTGTCTAAGTAGAGACACATACTGGGCAATATTTTCTTCCTTAGAAAAATAGTTAATTAAAAAGGAACTGCCGCGTTAGCGTGATCGGAACCGGACCTACCCTCTAATCTATACCAGCCGCTCACGCTGCACCGGTTGCGTATTGCGTTAAAGTGATGAAGTCCTTTTTTATATAATCACCTCTAAGACTTGGTTAAAAAGTACTTTTGATTGGAAACATTTGACATCAAAAGGTTTCCAGCATATGCTCGGCCAACCAGATCCTAAATCTATAAACGCGTCCGAAAATAGTTTTAAAATCACTTTCTAATAGTATTAAATTCCCCTAATTAATTAACAAAGTGCTTTCGCTGTTTTTATCAATTAAAAACTAACCAACTTTTATCATAAGTGTCAGACGGCTTTCGATCTTACCCGACATAGTCACGGTCATTATGCAAATAGAAACACGGTCCCATTTATGCAATGATCGATCAAGTTAGACTCAGAAAAGTTGCATTAAAACCAAAATAGCCCCTGAAGTATTTCTACAAACACAACATACGGAGTACCGTCGAAACGACGGTCCTCACATCCCAGCACTTAAGGATTTAGCCAGACATGACTATGGTAAACATGGCATGAATTAGATTTGCAGGATAGATCATTTAGGAAATTAAAAATGTGCAAAGGGTGCGATTGATTTTCAAAAGTGAGAACGAAAGTGTCACGCTTAAGTTCGGTTTGAAAACAAATCTTTTAAGACAAAGAAGTTTAAACAAGCAGTGTGATAAAATAAAGAATGTAAAAGCGGTGCAAATAATTAAACGAATTTAAGGCAAGGCAGAAATTAAACAAAGTAAAGCAGTGCGGGAAAGTAAATAAAGTAAAGACGGTGCGAGTAAAAAGTAAAATGCGAATTGAATAATAAACCTCCTCTAAATCGGAGACTTTAATCTGGTACAATGCTGGAAAGTAAATCTGACTTGGAAAGTAAATTGGCGGCAAGAATACTCTACTTCTAAAGTGCTCCAATCTCGATTACAACAATGGTGAAATAACCTCTCGATGTGACGGATTATTGCTTTAAACAAATTAAATTTATGCCTATGTTTTAACTAAGAGAGGATGAACAACAAATGGAAACTAATGGCCTATTTATAGTGTGAAAACCCTTGGAAGTTACACGAAACGTTCCGAAAATGCGTGGAGAAAATTCCTCTGGTCATGGCCACTTCCTCCAACTGCCTTTGATCAAGGCGCGTTTTAGGAAGATGGCGCCCACCATCTACCCATGGCGTCCGCCATGTGTGAAAAAGGTGGAGGACATGGTCTTTTGACTGTTGAGACGTGAGTACACTACTACGAAAAACTCATTTAACAACGGTTGGAAATGACATATAATGATGCAGGCGAAGGCTTTGTTATGTAGATTATCGTTGTAAGTTAGTTGTTTCTACAACGGGCTGGAAACCGTTATTGAAAGGTAGGGCGCGAGCCATATATCACAACGGTTATGATAATAAACTATTGTGATACATACCCTTAGGTTCTGGGTTCGAAACCCATCAGCAGCGAAATCATATAAAACATAAATTACTTATGATATCGGTTATAATAGATAACCGTTGTTGTAAGTACCCTAAGTTTATTATATTAAATGTAGATTGCTTGTTTTCCAAACACCTCACTAAATAAATATACATGGATTCAATTTGATGAAGATGTCTATAATCTGCAAATTAAACGGGTCTTGAAAACCAACTTAAACAAACAAATGTTGTTTTCTTATTGCATTCGTCTCATCGTGCATTTCACGCTCTTTTACATATATTGTGGTTTATTGATCTAACTCTTTCGATATATCGCTATATTCGATTATAGTTAAATTTCCATAAGATCAACAAGACATTGGATAATCTGCCTCATCTTTGATTTAACTATAATGGAAGATGGCGATGCATCTAAGGAGCCAGATCATTATACCATAATCTATATATAAAATTAAGAACGTGAGATAAATGATGAGAGGCATGCAATCAAAAAACAACATTGGTTTGTTTAAGTTGGTTTTCAAATACAACTTAATTTGCAGATTATAAGTATCTATGTCAAATTAACTGAATGTATTTTAAGTGGGGGTTAGTGAAACAAACAATCTACATAGAATATAATAAACTCAAACAACATTCTATATCAGATCCAGATATTATAAAATCATATAAAGCGCTTGCTACCACCAGCAAACTTTAAGTGAGGGTTAGTTAAACAAACAATGTAAATAGAATATAATAAACTCAAACAACAATCTATACCAGATCCAGAAATTATAAACTGATATAATACGCTTTCTTCCACCAGCATCATCACCTTGTATCATCCCCTTAACCTGAAAGGAAACAAAGCAAACTTCAAAAATGAGCATCCTCAGTTGAAAACAAACCCTAAAACCATAATCCAATGAAGAGTAAAGAGAGGGACATGAATAACACACCTTTTAATGAAACAAATCGCGGAACAGGAATCAATTATGATGTTGAACTAGTTTGGGAAGCAATGAAAAAGAAATATAAGGAGGAAGAAGCTTACACAAAAGCTTCATACTTCTTATATTTCTTTTCATTGTTTCTAAAACTATATAAAGTTTGCTTACACTGTTGTTTCTTCATTTACTAACATCTTGTTCGTGATGCTATGAAGTTTCCAAAGTATGGTCTTTGTTAAGGTAGTGAAAATGAATCTGAAAAAATGAGAACAATCAACAAAAACAACATGCAACAAACGAGATAATGGGAAATATCTAACAATAGATGGAAGAAGAAGAATACATTAATGTATGATTCACGGCTAATGGTGAAAATGAAGAGAAAAAATGGGTTCTAGGGTTTCACTTTGAAGGCAACGGCGTTACTGTCAATTAAGTGAAAGTTATTTTGCTTATATATGGGTAAACTATTTCACAACCGTTAGCAATAACAACCGTATAGATAGGTATTTATTTACTATAAATATATCACTACGGTTAACTAGAATAACCGTAGTGATAACCCTTTTATCTGTGAATTTTAAAATAAATAAAAACCGTATAGATATGTATTTATTTATTATAAATATATCACTACGGTTGACCAGGAGAACCGTAGTGATAACCTTTTATTTGTGAATTTTAAAATAAATAAAAACGAAAAGGTGCGCCTTAACTTCTCACTTAATGTATCTGCATTTTAAACATCAACAATGTAATTCACAATGGATCTGCAGTTTAAACATCAACAATGTAATTCAAACCCTAATTCAACTATTACATTTCATAACAAAGTAAACATTAAACATAAAGGAGACAAGAAAACATAACATCTTGATATTTCCATAAAATATCTCTGATTTCAGTTTGTTCTTCAAATTCTTGTTCTTTTTCTTTAAATCCTCATACATAACCTTCAGATAGTCCACAACTTCCAACTCTGACTTCATAATGCTCTCATCGTCATTTCCATCTCTTTCTCCCACGTCTTCATCCCATATGAACAAATTACATGTTTCATCGCTCCTCTAAAATGGACATCTCCAAAAAAACCTTCCTTTATTTTGTCCCTTCTTGCATTGATACGAAACCATACGACCATCACAACCACAAAATTTTCCAGATCGAGATTTTACACTGCAAGAAGACGTAGAAACACCTTTGGATGATTTTGTCTTCAAATGTGACATTGCAACACCTTAAAGTATAACACTTTCTTGTTGTTGTTGTCTTCTTCCCGACAATGGTGACGACATTGGTGTTAGGGTTGTTTCGTCTTGTTTCTTTTTTCAATGGATAAATTGATATATACTTGGTGTTTAAAATACATAACAGTTTGTAACAACGGTTTAAAGAAAAAGCCGTCGTGATATCATTATTATTTTTTAGTTAAATATTAATAAAACTTAAAAAGGGAGCATTTACGTCAAAAGTATAAACTATTTGAGGGCGATGAGGTTCGAACCCATGATAGCTAGATTGTATCACCACGGTTTCATAACAATCGTTATTATACCTTTGAAATTTCTAATTAAAATAATGTGCGCGCATCCAGTACGCACTATAAAAACGGTGTACATTAATAATAATAATAATAATAATTAAAATAAGATGATTTTTATAAAATATATTATTTAATTGGTTTTTGTAATTTTTATAATTCTAAATAAATAAAAGTCACTAAATAATTTTTTTAGAAACAGATATAATATATTATCATAAAATAAAGTAGAAGAACATGATTTTTGAATTATTATAAATTATTTATATAGATGATATTATTTTAATAATAGTATCTGAATATTATATTATTATTCTTTATTATTATTATTTTTTTTTTTTTTAATATTGTAACTTAATATTATTATTATTATTATTATTATTATTATTATTAATGTAGGGTCAATTTAATAAAAAATATTATTATTAGCTAAATAATATATTATTATTATTATTATTATTATTAATGTAGGGTCAATTTAATAAAAAATATTATTATTAGCTAAATAATATATTATTATTATTATTAAGAGTGGTGGTTGAATATATTATTATTATTATTATTAAAATAATAAATAATAGAATCATGATTTTTGTCAAGAGTTGCTATTATAATGACACGTGATCAGGGTTATCATCATCAATCTTGGATAAGATATGATACAATATTGTATGACACAGCAAATTCAGATTTGTAGGATAATATTGTATTCATTTTATATTAGTTTTGCATTATTCTACTACTTTCCAAGACTGCATTGTATTGAAAATGTACCGACTATTTAATGTGAGTCTATTGTTTAGATAGCTTCATCTAAGCATTCTTCTTCCCTTGCTCTACAATCATGGAGTTTCACAACAATTTTTCTATCTTTACCTTAATGGCATCCTTTCTCTTCCTTTTGCTACTATTCAAAATAGTTCAAAGATGGAATAGTTCTAAAAAATCTTACCCCAATTTACCACCAGGACCATGGAGACTGCCCTTCATAGGGAATATACATCAGATTATTACCAGTTCATTGCCTCATCATTCCTTCAAAATTATGGCACAAAAGTATGGACCTTTGATGTACCTAAAACTAGGAGAGGTACCATACATAATAGCTAGTTCACCAGAAATGGCCAAAGAGATTCTAAAAACTCATGACCTAAACTTTTGTGATAGGCCAAACCTTATGTTGTCGACAATATTTAGTTACAAAAATAATGATATCATATTCTCTATATATGGAGAACACTGGAGGCAACTCCGAAAGATATGCGTTATAGAGCTATTGAGTGTAAAGCGTGTCCAGTCATTTAGGTCCATAAGAGAAGAAGAGATTGCAGATCTTGTTAAATCAATAGCTGCAAGTGAAGGATCAATTGTTAATCTTTCTCGTATGATTTCCGATATGACATATGGGATAGTTGCGAGGGCGGCCTTTGGGAAAAGGAGTAAAAAAGAACAAGCGTTCAAATCAGCAATTGATGAAATAGCAAGTTTGTTGGGGGGATTTTGTATTGCTGATTTGTATCCTTCTATTAGAATACTTCAAAAGATGAGTATGGCAAAGAGAAACTTTGAAAAACTACACAGAGAGATTGATATGATAATGCAAGATATCATCGAAGATCACAAGAGCATTCATAAGGGAGTAAACAAGGATGAAAATATAGTTGATGCTCTTCTCAAGATTCAACAGGAAAATGAACAATCACAACACCGCGTGACTGACGTAAATATTAAATCAATTATTATGGTTAGTTTAGAATTAACCATTCATTCCATAAATTTTACAAACTAAATTATGAATTTGCTTATGTTACTATTTATCCATTCGCAGGACTTGTTTGCTGCTGGTACTCATACAACATCAGGGTTTACATCGTGGTGTATGTCTGAGATAGTGAAGAATCCAAGAGTAATGGAAGAAACACAAACTGAAGTAAGAAGAGTGTTTGATAGAAAAGGGTGTGTAGATGAGACAGAGTTGCATAAACTGATATACTTAAAGTGTGTCATCAAAGAGACACTAAGGCTACATCCTATTGCACCAATGTTACTTCCAAGAGAAAGTAGGGAGAGTTGCCAAATAAATGGGTATGATATCCCAGCCAATACAAGGGCCATGGTCAATGCTTGGGCTATTGGAAGAGATCCAAGGTATTGGGATGAAGCTGAGTGTTTTAAACCTGAGAGGTTTCTTAATAGCCCAATTGATTTCAAAGGTGCAGACTTTGAATTCATACCATTTGGTGCTGGAAGGAGGATTTGTCCAGGACTTGCGTTTTCCTTACCGAGTATTGAGCTATCTCTTGCTCAATTACTTTACAACTTTAATTGGAAGCTTCCAGATAATATGAAGAATGAAGAACTAGATATGACTGACTCATTTGGGATTACAGCAAGTAGAAAATATGACCTATGCTTGATTCCTAATATTCCTTGTCTTTGATATGCATTGCTTAAGTATTTTATTTTCAATAAATGAATATGATATTTACAATAAAGCTTGTAAGCATGATTCCACAATGTTGTATAAGACATTAATCAGAGAAAAATATTTTCCTTGATTGTTAAGAAAGATATCCACTTGAAATAAATTGCATATGAAAAAGGGTGCTCGTTTCTCTTTTCCTATTATTTTTGTTGTTCCACTCTTTGGTTTGTTTTCTCGGCCGGAGCTTTTGCTGGCTTTGTTGTTCTTGTGTACTACTGGTCCTCTTTGTGCTTCTTGTAAATTTGTACTTACGTTGCTTAAATAATATTAATTAAATAAAGAAAAAAAAAACGTAATAGACTTTGCCTAATGGGTCTCAAACTAATATTTATTGTTTACATTTAATATTTACACAACTCTCCTTTAAGATGGCGAATGGATATCAATCATTCTAAACTTGTAAGTAAGTTGGTTGAATCTTTGTGTTGTTAAACCCGTCATTAACACATCTTCCAACCCAGACAAAATGTAGGGTGTAGTTATCAATCAACCATCCAGTTTTTCTTTAATCAAAAGTTGGTCAATCTCAATGTGTCACTACTACAAAAGACTTCTTACCTCGATTGAGAGAGGGATTTTAACTCAGTTGGGGCACTACTACAAAATTTACATTTTGTAACATTATATTTTGTAACATTATATTATTTTATTAGAAGACATTTCATTATTGTTGTGTGAAACAACTATCACTACTACAAAACGCGTAAACAACAATGTCATGGTCACCATGTTTCTTCCCTACACCGTTGTGGCATCTCTAAACTAAGGCGCTATCATAATATTATTGTTTTTTGAATAAAATTATTTGTATATAACAACGGTTAAGGAGCCAACCGTTGTGATACCTTCAAGCTTTCATGAGCTCGAACCTCAGGACCCTCATATATGTTATTCCTTTAATGTTAACTGGTGCCTTTTCTTTTTTAATTATTTTTAAATAAAAAATTTAAAAGTTTATGATGTCAGTTCAAAAGTTTCACCATTGTTAAGTTGCGCCTTTTCATTTTTATTTACTTTTAAATAAAAACTTAAAAATTTAAGACGACGGTTGAAGAGCCAACCGTTGTTAAGTCGCGCCTTTTCATTTTTAATTAATTTTAAATAAAAAACTTTAAAGTTTATGACTACGGTTGATGATTACAACCGTTGTGATATATTTTGTTTTTATTTAAAAATTTTAATTGTTAATACTCTAGCGCTTTTTATGAAATTTCACAATGAAAGTAAAATATCACTACGGTTGCATGTAATGGCCATTGTGGTAGCATGATAATATTATACACTCCTAGTTAGCTTGTCTCTTCAGTATCCTTTTTTCCATTGCAAATAGAAATTAGACGAAACTATACACAATTTCAACCCAAACCCTAACGTTCAATACTGTAAAACATTACATGACTTCATCTAAAACACCATTGTTCCTACTTCACTATGTATTTGCCATTGTCATCATCATCGTCAACCAAGTTGACAAGACCATCACGATCAATCAAGTTGTTACCGTCTAGAAGGAAAACAACAACAACATCACCGTCACCACAAGGAAGAAAGACAACACTGTCACCAACACCACATCATTTACTTAGTCATCACGTTTAGGGTACGTAAAATATTTTTCCCCATGCATCTACAGTAAACTTCATTTGCCATTGTTGTGGTTGTTGTTGTTTTATTTTATGGTTGATGTTTATGTTCTTGTTGTTCATGTTGTTGTTTTTGAACTTAGATGCCGACCTTGTTGAGTTCTTCATCAGAAACCAACGAAGAAACTCAAACAAATGAGAGGTTGGCCAATGATACTCAAACAACTGAAAGTCAAACGAAAAGATCATAAAGAGGTGTCACAATGATGCCCCAATTCACATAAGTCTGGAACTCATCAGGTGAAAAAATTCCTATCTAGTTTGATTCGTTGTACAGAGTAGTGGATTGTCAACACTACTATACTTTTAAGAGTTATGTTCCGTTTCTTGCACGTAGCAAGGTCAGTATATTGATTGATGATTGGAAACAAGTTGATAATAAGGTCAAAGAAAGCATATGGACTGACGTTAAGGTATTACATACTATAATTTTCATATATCGCCGATATAAATATCTATAATTTCTAATACATACTTATATATTGATTTAAATGTACTTGAATTTTGAGTTTACCGATAACTCAAATTTGAAAAAAAAGTGGATATCATATGCTGGTACTCGTTGGAGGGGATTTAAGGCACAACTCATGGCTGACTACATTAGGAGGCCTAAGAGCGGTCTTGCTCATCCATGATTCGATATAGTTTTATTTCGAAGAAGCAATGGAAAAGGTTTTCAAAGATACGTCGTTCTGAGGAATTCAAGGTTAGTACTATTCTCATGTAGCCGATAATGTTATGCTAATAAGTTATAGATACTAATCATATATTTTTTTCACTATGTTCATAATAGGTTAAAAACGAAGTCGGAATACTCAATAAGGCCAAGAACATGTACCCCGATAGATTGTCTCGTGGGGGTTATAGGAATCTTGAGAAAAAAATTGATTGAAAGACAATCAGAAACAGGAGATGATCGCATCCCATCTCCACCTTCAAGACATGAGAAATGGAAGAGGGATCGATTAAGACCAGATAGAGAGTACACCTCTGAGGCGTCAAGAGTAGTTACCGAAAAAATCATAAGTATGATTTGTGATGCTTATGTTATTTTTTATTTAAATGCGTTGGTAACAATATATGTAAGTTTCTCATGTTGTGTAGGATAAGTTGGTTGAGGCTGCCCGTGAAGGCACATTTGTTCCGCAAGTACGGCATGACATATTTGTAGAAGCTATCGGAACAGATGAGCATGGTGGCCGTGTATGTGCTATTGGAGAAGGTGTCGGGTTGAGGTCATTCTTTGGGTCTCAAAGAAAAAAGACCAAAAGCCCAAAAATTATTGCACAAAGACACAAGATTGAAAATTTTGAGAAGCAATTAGAAGAACAACGGAGAATGTTAGAAGAGGAGAAGGAAAAAAGGGAGAAAGATATGGAAAGGTTTTAAGAGTTATATTCGGTATGCACTTTACTTGATATGTTAGTGTTTTATCGGAAATTTATGATATATATTGTGTTTGTTTTTGTTTTATGTTTTAATTGAATATTATGATGTAGAGATTAAGTAAAAACTTTGAACAACGGACAAATGAAGATCACCGTAATGTTGATGGTGATGATGATGATCGAACTCCTAGTAGAAGTGTTGTATGTCACGCTTCTACAAAAGGAAGTAATTATTCAGCCCATCCCCCCTTGCGGGTAACCGCAATGATATAATGGACCCTAATCCAAATGAAATCACAATGTTATACTTGAAAGTTGCGGTGCTAAGTGAAACACAACATCTCCCGCTAGAACATTGTACACGTTTGGATTTATTCTATTATAGTCCTGAAGATGTAAGGGATTTTCTTGGTGGGTATAGGTGGCTGGACATCGGGATATTGCAAAATTGGTGCACGTAAGTATATATAGTTGAATATACATGTCATTATAGAACATTATCATTTATAGAACATCACCCCTAATTTATTCATTTTCTTTAACCATTTAGGTACATTTACCGTCTTTGTATAGAGTTGAATAAATCGAGTACCTACGGAATCTTGGATCCACTTTTTATTCGTTGGGCTTTTAATGAACCAAAAGATATCCGAGAGTACTTGAGAACACGGTTAAATGAGGGAGGAAAAGAATGTTACTTAGCACCATTCCTCTATTCGTAAGTATTTTTGGAGTTGATGTTTATGTATTCTATATTTAGTTTTGTTTTAGCAAATACCATTAACCTATATATGCTCTTGTTTATTCAGTGTTCATTGGCAACTGATCATCATATCATTTAGGACGAATACGATAACTTTCCTTGCATGATCCACTGAAAACCAAAATGAAAAATATGATTAATTCCTAAGTGTATGCTTAATTCATTTTATTTTACACTGTAATTAGTTTATCATGTAATATGTTTAATTCAAATTCAACGTACAGTGTTGTGGAGCAAGTGAATATGATGAACAATGTTAAAAGAAAGCCCAAATGGATTTGTCCTAAAGTAAGTGGCATAATTATGTTTCTTTCATTTACATTCATGTGTGGTTGTATTCATGTGATTTTTGCTTAAATTTGTAGACAAGGAAACAACCCGGGAATTACGAGTGTGGTTATTATGTCCTGAAACACATGTTAAACATTGTCCTTGCCAGCATTGTTGATTCATGGGATAAGGTATACATGTCATAAAATGTTTACATATATTAATATATAAGTTGACTATTGAATTATTATTATACATGTTATTGCCTCTTTCTAATGTAGATGTTTAACGATGAATCCGCATTCCCCGTTGAGGACTTCGTAGATCTTCGTAAATGTTAGGCATATATCCACAATGTTCTTAAGGGTCCTGCTGATTGATATTGTCAATAATTCTCTTCTATAAAGATGGTGTGAATAACACTTTTCTGTATTGATGACATGAATATAGTGTTTGGTGTAAATACGGTTATAATAGTTACAATACTTACAGAATGTATACCTTATCTGTTAGCTGTATTTTATGGTTATAATAATTACAATACTTACAAATGAACAATGTTAGCTTATCTATTATGGTAAAAATGGTTATAGGTTAAAAAATGGGATGTATTTGAATTACTGAGAAATGCATATTTAAAACATAGGAAGCATTTTATGCTCTTTATGCATGTATACCTTATGTGTTATGGTTAAAATGGTTACATGTTTAATAATGGAATGAATTTGAATTGTTGAGAAATGCATATTTAAAACATAGGAAGTTTTGACAGCAGTTATAAAACCTAGCTGTGGTTGTATATTTGTGTCTACAGAATATATAACGACGGGTATAAAATATAGCTGTCATAATATCTCGCGCGCTGCACTGTAAAAATAAATATTAAAACGGCACAGCTAGGAATCGAACCTAGGAGCATTATATTTATCACAATGGTGCCTTTTAATAACTGTTGTGATAGGGCGCGCTGTTTCCAGATTATTACAATGGTTAATGGGCTGTGATTATAAGTATTAATTTACAACGACAATCTACATAACAACGCTTGTACCAGCGTCATTATATACCTTTTCCAACCGTTGTTAATTAGTATTTACGTAGTAGTGCATGGTGATAAATTAAGTATTACAAGCTTCAAATCTCAATAACAACATTTTCCATTTTTCCTATTAAAAGAAGCGTGTGTCCCTTAAATTCACAAGTTAAACAAAAATTGAAAAATGCTTTACTACAGTTCTATTTATCCACCATGGTAACATGTTCTGTATTTCACTACGGTTGTTCTTATCAACCATGGTGAAAGGTTTTCCTGTCAAATTTAAAAAAAAAAATAGATTTTGTATTTCCTTCATACACTACCACAAATAACAGATCTTACCTCGGTCGCAAATTGACTTTTACCTTGGTTATTCAGGCAAGGTAACGAAGGGCGACATGAAAATTTTCCACTTTCTCCTCGGTTTTTTAAATCTGAGGTTATAAATTAAATGGTCATTGGTTCAATCCCTAGCAACAACATATTTTTATTTTCCAACACTGCTACAAAAAGTGCTTTTAATGTCAGACACAAAATGCATTTTACTTCAGCTGCAGTAGTGAGGTAACGAACGAAGGTACGAAAAGTAATGCCTTATCACCTCGGTTATTTAAATATCTAGGGGTAAATTAATATGCACATGGTTTCAAACCCCAGCATTTGTATTTTTATTATTTATAAAAGTAGCGCCTTATATATCATAGTTTACAATAAAATCGAGGGGTAAGATAGATTGTTTTTTTCATTGAAATTTGTTACATTGTTTACACAAAAAATAAATAAAAATAATGTGTTTACAAACTACAATGTTTACCAAGAAATTACATTGTTTACACTGAATAATAAAATAAAAATTAATTTATCCCTTAAGATCATATGTTGGATTTTTGACTCCTTGATATTTATAAAAGGTCAAATGCTTCACCTTACAAGTATTTGCTTATGATATAAAACAAAAAAAGAGTTGGAAAAAAAGGATATAAAAATAAATGATTTTCTGCTCAAATGATTATTTGAAAACACAAACCTTAAACCCAGATAATTTTCTGCACTTGTAATCCATCATAGAGAACTCCTAATGGAAATGGTTAAAGTGGAGGATGTACATAATTTCAAGCGCTTCATGACGTTTCTTTATCAATTATAAGTATCAGAAGTCCTTTATAATAGAAATTTTTTAGGTTTCACACGAATCACTAATGGTAGTGTCTTGAGCATTGATAATCATGAAATGAACGACATCGATTTGTTTAAGGACGGTGATCAATCTATAAAATTATCACGCTATGTTATCTCGTCGATTTTGATAAAAATCGAGGTGAACATGTTTTTTTTAAATTACATTATTTACACAGAATATTGAAAAACAATTATACAGCAAAACCATAATTTTGGTGTAAGAAGTTATCTGGTCCAAATATTACACACTTCCAATTTCTAGGAGTTATCTAGTCCAACCATTGAATGCATCCAACTTCTAAAGGAATTTATGTTCCAACTATTGAAAAAATGTTTTGCTGCAGTTGTAATCCATCATAGAGAACTTTTACAAGCTTCTAAATACAATAACAACAACAACAACAACAACAACAACAACAACAACAACAACAACAACATCAACACCATTTTGTGAGATGAATCCCAAAAGAATTATGCATTCGATTTTGGAGCAGCTACATATAAGTTAGAATTAGGGCAAAATTTGTTTAACGAATGATTTTATAGTAAAATATGATTTTCTTATCCCTCGGTTATTAACGAAACCGACGAGATAAAGAATTTAGTTTACAAAAAAATTATAATAAGAAAAAAAAGTTCCTGAATAGTTTTTCCCCTCGATTTTTTTGAATAACCGAGGTAATAAGTTGTTTGTCCCCTCAGTTTTGTTAAAAACCGAGGTAATATATGGTTTCTATTTCTATAAAAAAAAATCATTGCACGCATTGGAATCATATCACTAGAATATCAATGATCATCCATATTAAAAAATGTAACGTATCTTTTGGATTTTCAAAGAGGCGTTTGAGCTTCTCTGATTGTTTCACTTCCTATTCTCCACTTTATTTAAACATTATTCCTAGTTTCAACATCTCATTTCCAACTCTTTGTGTCTTCAAACCTAGTTTCAAAGTCTTTTCTTTTCTTCAAAAATATTTTTAACAACCTTAGATGAAAATATTTTGTTCGTTATCAATGAAAAGTTTGTTGATTTGGATGATTTGAAAGACAAAGGTTTTGATCTAAGAAAAACTATTCGCAAACAAAAGTTGAATGGTTACTTTGACATTCTTCATGGACCCATCTAAATTAATCTCATTAAACATTTCTGGTTAAATGTCTCCGTTAGGACATCTGGTCATGATGTAGAGTCAATCCTGTAATACCCCATATTATTTAAATGCCCAATTGGAGATCAGATGAGTATCTATGTACTCTATTTTTGGACAATTGGATTAATGGAATTCTCTAAATACTTTAAGTATTGTTAATTTGGACCATAAGAGCAACTGATGAACTCTGAAGAGATCAATTATTTTGTTAAAGAGGCAGATTAATTATTAGTTCAAGGGAGTGTATTAAGGTAACTCTAATAATTGATCAATTGGTTTGAGATGACAAAATATCAATTGGAGATATTTTACCCGGTTGGATTATATTATATAATATTGGTATTATTTATATATAAATATATATGTTATAAGAAAGAGTTGGTAAGAAGAAGAAGAAGAAAAGAAGAAAGTGGGAGAAAGAAGAGAAAGAGGAAGAGAAGAGAAGAGGGAAAGCGAGGAAAAGCTCAAGGAAGAAGAAGAAGCCATGGATCACTATCATCTTCTTCAACCTCCTCTTCGATTACCAGGTGGGTTCTAGATAGAGACTTTAGAGTAGAATTTCTTGAGGTTTTAGAGTTATGTTGGATTTTGGGAGAAATGGATGTTTTTAACAAAATCAAAGAATCTAACGGTTGAAGTGTGTTATAATTTGTGTAGTATGATCAATATATGTATAGAATCATCCATTGATAGTTTTTATGATGTTTGGTGTTGATTGGAATGAGTTTGAAATGAAATGGGTTTTGAAAATGCTAGGGTTTTTGTGAGAGAAATTATGTATTGATGTTAGAACCATGATAATGTACTTCTATTGGTTGTAGGGGTGTGGTTTTGGGGGTGAATGTGTGGTTTGGAGGCTGCTGCCATGAGGGTTTATTTTTCTACACAACGCAGAGCGCGCTTAGCGCGGTATTTCCCGCTTAGCGCGGCCTGGAGAATTTTCACCCCTTCTAGGTAGCGAGGAGCGCGCTTAGCGCGACCTGGAGCAAAAGAAACTATTCTTTAAGAATCCATAACTTTTGATCCGTAACTCGGATTGAGACGTTCTTAGTATCATTGGAAAGCTATGACAATCCTCTACCCAATAAAGTCTTTGATAAAAAAA
Organism: Lathyrus tuberosus; assembly: GCA_022829125.1. Lineage (NCBI taxonomy): Eukaryota > Viridiplantae > Streptophyta > Magnoliopsida > Fabales > Fabaceae > Lathyrus > Lathyrus tuberosus. Next base: position 6,375,631 of record JALAZF010000341.1, on the reverse strand, counting down.
TTGATTTGGAAGATGAGGCTAAAATAATCTTGTATCAATTTGAGATGTATTTCCCTCCATAACTATGTTATTTTTCATTGCGGTTGTACATTCTAACCATGGTGAAAAGTGACACACTATCCAACTTTTCACCTCGTCCTCTAGCCCATGGTGGAAAGTAGTGCACTTCGTTACCACGTATCACTAATTGTGGTGAATTCCTTTTCCCAACCGTGATGATAGATACTTTTTGTAGTAGTGAATCCAATATTTTTAAAGTGTTTACCACTACTACGACCCCTTTAACAATGGTTGAAAAATATATATAATAACGCAGATCAAGACGTTGTTATGTAGAGTGTTGTGGTAAATGCGCTACTTATAATCACGACACTAGGATCGTTGTTGTATTCTGGAAAGCGTGCAGTATATCACAATAGTTATGCTTAACAACCGTTGTGATACATAAGGTACTAGGTTCGAAACCCAGCAACAACAAATAAATTACATTAGATCACGGTTAATGTAGAAAACCGTCGTGGAAAGTACCCATAGTTTATTATATACCAATGTATATTGCTTGGTTTACCATACACCTAAAAGAAATACAACCATTAAAATTGGTAAAGAAATATATAATCTGAAAAATTAAACTATTCTTGAAAACCAACTTAAACACACCAATGTTTTCCGAATTGTATCCGTCTCATTCTGCACATTTTATGTTCTTTAACATATATACGGTTCAATGGTCTGATTTCTTCAATGCATCGATATCTTTTATTATAGTTTACCTCATCATCGTCGCTTATCAACGCGGTTGTAGATATCGATGAATTGAAGCAAACAGACCATTGAACCATATATTATGTGTTAAGGAACGTAAAATGTGCTGAATGAGACGGATGCAATTCGAAAAACATTAATTGATATAGGTTGGTTTTCAAATACATCTTAATTTTCAGAATATAAGTTTCTATGTCAATATAAATGATTGTATTTTCATTAAAAGGTTATGGAAACAAACAATATACATAGTATATAATAAATTAAACTTGTCAACATGTATAAGAATTTAAAGAAAAAAACATTGCTAAGTAACAAGAAGCCTCTATCTTGTGACTTAGCAATGCTTTGTTCTTGTTTTGAGAACATTTGTCAACAACAACAACATACAACAAATCCATGCAACACAATAAAAAAAACATACATTATTTAAGCAACAAAACCCCAAGTGGGACTGTAACAAATCAAGATACATTGAGTCAATAACACACCTCTTTTTGAAAAATATAAGGTGGATGCCATGAACAAAACAAGTGGAACTGTAACAAAACAAGATTCATCTAGTTTGTGATGCCATGAAGAAAAAATATAAGGTGGATGGAGTTTATACAATAACTTCATACCTTTTTTTTTCCATGGCAACAAAAACCATATGACCATCACCATACTATACGCTTGCTACCACCATCATCACCATGTAACTACAACGAAACACAACAAAAATCAAACTCAACCCTAAAACATCAATAACATTATGTTTTCCACAGCATCCTAAAATCAAACCCTAAAACAATAATTCTAAATTCTAAACATCAAAAAAATATAGAAGAAGAGTAAAAAGAAAAGAGCAGGAGAACATACCATCTTCGCCGCCGTAGGAGTTTGCGCCGAAAGTTGCTCCCGTCAGATATCCTTTAAACTTCTTTTCGCCATTCACTTGTAACAGTATTGGTTAAGAAGGGATCGCCTTAACGTTAAATGAAAAAAAATTGTCATAGCTGAGGTTCGAACCCATGAAAGATTGATTATATCAAACACTACGCCAAAATTGGCTTTTCACATTGCACCAAACACAGCGCTTTTTGGACAAAGCGCTGCTATAGGTCTTTAAAAAATTTCGCTAAAAAAAAGCGCTGTAAAAGACAGCCTTTAGAGAGCGCTTTTTAAAAGCGCTGTTAAATGCCCTAAATGGAAGCCACCTTAGAAAGCGCTTTTTGAAAAGCGCTCTTATAGGTTAACCTTAGAATGCGCTTTCAGAAAGCGCTGCTATAGGTCTTAAATTCTCCCCACTTTAGAAAGCGCTTTCTAAGGAAAGCGCTCTCATAGGTTGCACTTAAGAAAGCGCTTTTTGAAAAGCGCCCTCTAAGGTCATTTATGAATTAAAATATAAAACACATTTCATATCATTTTCAGAAACTTCTTTTCATTTTCTGCTCTCGACCGTTTCTTTCTGCTGAAACCCTTGCGTTCAATCGTTCTAGCATGCTTTCTAAAACCCTTGCTTTCATTGCCGTCGTTCTGAAACCTTTGCCGTCACCGTTGTCGTCGTTCTGAAACCGTTGCCGTCACCGTTGCCATCGTTCATTCTTACATTCGTGAAGGAGAAGACGAAAATGAAAAGAAGAGGTACATTGTTATTGTTGTTCTTGCTTCATAAATTGTTCTTGCCGTCGTTGTTGTTGTTGCCGTTCATTCTTGCCGCCAGCATTGCCGTCATTCTGTTGTTGTTGTTGTTGTCGTTCTGTTGCTGTTGGTGTTGCTTATGTTATTTTTTTATCAGAATGAATGTTTTATATAAATGTATCAAGATGAAATAGCATAAATGTTGTCGTTCAGTTTTTTTATCGTTCTGTTGCTGTTGTTGTTGCCGTTCAGAATGAATGTTAGCATAAATGTATCAGGATGTTGTTGTTGTTGCTTCTGTTGCTTCTGTTATCTTCTGATATATTGTTTGTGAAATAAAAACTTTATTATTTATGTATAGCATAAATGGTGAAGGTTAGTTGAATTGTGAGAGTTGGGGAATTTCAATGAGTAGGCCAAACTGTTATGGACTGATGTTAGAGCTACTAGTGAAATTTGAGATGATTAGTAAGCTAATTGTTATGTTAATGTATTATTGTGAAAGTTAGTTTGATGTTGAATTGTTAGAAATTAGTTAAAAGTTTCTTTTAGAAGTTAGTAGTTATAGTTATAGAAATTTGTTATGTTAAAATTTTCTCTAGTTAGTTTCTTTTAGAAATTTGTTATGTTAAAATTTTTTTATAGAAGTTAGTTAGTTTCTTCACAGAAGATAGTAGTTATAGTTATAGAAGTTAGTGGTTATAGTTATAGAAGTTTGTTATGTTAAAATTTGTTATAGTTAGTTTCTTTTAGAAATTTGTTATGTTAAAATTTTCTTTTATTGTGAAACTAGTTATAGTTAGTTTGATAAAACACTAAAGAGTTTGTTGTTGATGAATTGGACTGTTATGACATTAGCTTGAAATTAGAAGTTAGTAGGTTATATAGAAAAAAGAATAAATGGTGAATTAGTTATGGTATATGAAACCATCCAAGTTATGTTCCTGTAACATAAATATATGGCCATAACCAATCACAACATTGCTATTATATAGTGACTAACTATATATATTGAGAAAGAGTACTTACTTTTGAGGCCACTATGTAGGTGTTTACCTCTAATTGTTGCTTGTTTGTGATTACATGTTGCCACTTATCAAGTTATGACTCATAATTGGTCAATTAATGATATTTCATTTTATGATACGTGTACAGGGGGATCTTGGTAATTCTAACCTATCTGGACACTGTGTGGGTCTAGAAGTTGTTTACATCTCTAAAGGTAATTAGTTGTACTCTCTCGCCACTGTAATTAGTAGTGCTTTGAATGAACTGATATGATAGAGTTACTAACTTATTGAATTTGCTATATATAGGGGTTACTTGTGATCAAAGTGTGAAAGTCGGATCGTTTCCCTACAGGTAAATATTTTTTATTTTTGTTTTTGTTTAGTTTAATTAGTATAACTATGGATAAGAAATGGATGTCTTCAAGTCGATTGTCGAAAGAGTACGAGAATGGGGTATCAGAATTCGTTAAGTTTGCTGTTGCACACGCCAAAGACCCTAGTCGAATGCGATGTCCTTGCTTGGGTTGTTGTTTTGGGATTCGGGTTGACGCGGTTCAGTTGGTATTGCATTTAATGAGGAGTGGAATTGATAGAAGTTATACATGTTGGAATTTGCATGGTGAGAAAATTAACGGGAATATTGAACCGGGGGATAATACGACCTATGCTTCAAACGACAATGGCACAGATACATACGATTCTGATCGAGTCAAAGAGATTGCAGAAGCACTTGAAGAAGATCTTAAGGATTGTCCCAAAATGTTTGAGAGGTTGGTAAGCGATGCAGAGAAACCGTTATATAATGGTTGCACCAAATTCACAAGATTGTCTGCGGTATTAAAGTTGTACAACTTAAAGGTGGGCAATGCATGGTTGGATAAAAGTTTCACAGAGTTATTGGCCCTTATGAAAGATATGCTTCCAGAGGATAATGTTCTTCCCAATCAAACATATGAGGTCAAAAAGATGTTGTGCTCTATTGGCACGAGCTATGATAAGATACATGCTTGTCCAAACGATTGCATTTTGTTTTGAAACGAGTATGCATCATTAAATGAGTGTTCTAAATGCGGTGTCTCTCGATATAAGAAAAAGTTGTCTCCAGCAAAAGTCTTATGGTGTTTTCCTATAATTCTGAGATTTAGACGCATGTTTCGTAGTGAGACCGATTCAAGACACTTGACTTGGCATGCAGATGAAAGAATTATTGATGGAAAGTTTCGACATCCGGCAGATTCACCACAGTGGATGAAAATTGATGATGGTTATCCTGAATTTGGAAAAGAAGCAAGAAACTTTCGCTTGGCATTATCTACTGATGGAATGAACCCACACGGTCTTCAAAGTATCTCACATAGCACTTGACCTGTGATCATAATGATTTATAACCTACCTCTATGGATATGTATGAAGCATAAATACATGATGTTATCTATGTTAATTTCTGGGCCTAGACAACCAGGGAATGACATAGACGTATACTTGGCACCCTTAATCGAAGATTTAAAGTTTTTGTGGGAGAACGGTGTGGAGGTTTATGATGGGTATAGGAAAGAAAGTTTAAACTTGAGGGCGATGTTGTTTGGCACAATTAATGATTTTTCAGCATAAGGAAATCTATCAGGGTACAACATAAAAGGTCAATGTGTGTGTCCTATTTGTGAAGATAAAACAGATTGGTCGCGATTGGAGTTTGGTCAGAAGAATGTATTTCTCGGTCATCGTATATTCTTAAATTCTAATCATCACTATCGTGGGTGGAGAAAAGCATTCAATGGAGAGCCAGAACATGGTAGAGCTCCAACTATATTGACAGGTGAGAAAATTTTTTAAAAGGTGAAAGATGTGAGTACTCAGTTTGGAAAGCCTTTTGTACATACACTTATCAAGAGTGGGTGGAAGAAGAGGTCAATTTTTTTTGAACTGCCATATTGGAGGTCGTTGTATGTGAAATTCTGGTATCAGATATGTGATGTTACGTGCGATGTCACAATATCAATATCTGTTGTATGAACAAGGCAATAATAGTAATCAGAAAAAGCAGTAAACAACACACAAGGATTGTTCACCCAGTTCGGTCTAACAACCTACATCTGGGGGCATACCAAGCCAGGAAGGAAGTCCACTATTAGCAGTATCAAATTACAGACTCAACAAACCAGTTGACAATCCACTAACTTAATCACTACCCAATGACCCTTCTATCTAAGTCCTTCCTAGATAAGAGACTCCATCTCACTCCCAATCATCGCAATAATGTCTATCAGTCAACATCTCAGTCACTGCATCAACAGCTTGATTTCCAAAAACTCTTCAGTCACAGAAAAGTAGAAGACACACTTCCATGACAATACCTAGACATGACACACGTGACTAAGAACAATACTTAGAGTTGCTTAACAGCTTCCTCTAAGAACAATACATCTCTTACCTACAGGCTTTGAGATAAACACGATGACCATCCCACTCCCTAAAACTAGGTTACAACCCTTCTATTTATAACCTATTTCCCAACTGGATTTGGGCCTTCAAATCACAACAAATCAGCTGCACCAAATCGGCAAAAGATTATGCTACTAAATAGATCTTCAATCAAATCTTCAATTAAATCTTCAATTAAATCTAATTATTCTCCATATCTTTTTGCATGAAAATAGTAACAATATCTGCTCAATATAAGATTGCAACAGAATATATTTGTCCCATGATATTCGCCTGCAATCTCTCCACCAAAATCTCCCAAGATATAGCAACTAAATCGCAGCCCTAAAAACACAAACAGACTGAACCTAATGTTCTGTCAACTGATGTCAAGACATCAGGTTTAACATCAGCATACAAAACTGTAACCCTTCTGAACTTAACATCAACTCAATGTTAAGAACTCTTGTTAAGACATCAGACATATGACATCATTAACAACACCATTGTTTTACCAAAATTCCAGCCAATACAAGAACTAACAATCTCCCCCTTTGGCTAATTTTGGCTAAAACAATCTCAGCCTACATCAGAGATACCAGCGGAAAAACACCATACAAACTAACAACAGCACACAACTAGCAGCAGCAACTTCCCCTCAAAACTGCAACCAACAAAACAGCTGCACAAACTACACACTCCCCCTCAAGCCTAGAACCACAACAGACAACTAGGCAACAACTAGGCTAACTCTCCCCCTTTTTAGCCACAATTGGACAAACTCTGAATCTGCCAACCAACATACTCAGAACAGAATCCAGACTCAGCAGCTACTACTGTACATTCTCTCCCCCTTTTTGGCCAAAAATTAACAACATTGGTGTAAATGTATACTTCTGATTCAATCCATTGACACACAAATCTATAGAACCAGGTCTAAACTGTCAAGTACACCATGAACTTCATCAGTAACACAATGTCACGACATCTTGTCTGACATTACAATCTGGATAAACAACTTCTTCAATAAAAGATCAACTCTCCCTATCTAAGATAACCAGTGCTCCTTTGCAAGAAGAACACCTTAGATGAATGGAAAACACAAGACTCAACTTCATGTCTTCAAGAGCGCACCCTCTGTTCAACACACCTGTTGAACGCATTCACATAATGCTTAATCCTCAAACAATCCAAGTACCACACTAGTACAGACAGAAGTTCTCCCATTATGTTTCACAAAATGGTGCTCCTTGACCAGTATATCATAACATTTGAAAAATCCAAACATAGTCTTCATTCATCCAGTTAGGAATGCTTCACACAATCATCCACAAGTTCTGAAGCACACACACAATGCCTTCCACTGAACTCTAAATAAACTCCTCTTACACACACCAAGACAAGTGTGACATCTCCCATCAAAAAGGACCCTCACAAAGCTCTTCCAAAATCTGCAGAGAAAAATAAATTCTCCCATACACAACCAAAGTTGTCCTTCAGACTTCTCCTCAGAAGCATGTGCGCATATGATTCAAAAAATTAGCTTCACATGGCTAGAATCATTCATGTCCACACCAACATGTCATCCAACAGCCTAATGTCATAACATGTTATCTGACATTATATCCTCATAAGATTCAACCAAGCATGCAATCTTCACAATATATGTACCTCTACAGCAAAATCCATAGACAAATACTCCCACAGTCATGGTTAACTAATGCTCTAGATGAAGATGAACATTTGAGCACACTTGCTGAGCACATGCATTTTGGTACCATTGTCCCTTTCTCCAAAGGCAGTCATTCCCTATCATACTCTTCATCAATACCTGATCTACTTCAGTCTTCTCTACATTCTCCATCCAAGGCAGACCTTCTATTTCATCATTCTCCCGTATGACTATGTAGACGCTCCTTAGGCATAATGTATGCACCAAGCTTCAGAACCAGAACAAAATCATCCTTCACCAAGGATATTCAACCAGATAATGTCCCAACACAAGTTAGAACATTTGCCACACACCAAGACATCATCACCATGATTTTTGATATGCTCCACCAACTGGACTTACTATTGCATAGTAATCCAAAGAAATAGAGAGTTTAATTCTCATCCACCTTCAAGAAGAATAATCTCCTTGAGTCTTCAACTCATCACCCTTCTGCCCAAGAGTAACTTATTCCAAGACAATCCTCAATAATAACCAGCTGCCACACTCTGATTATCTTGATTCTTCGAATCCACTTCTGAGATCAACCAAATGCCACAGTTTGATCACCTCCTTCATGAATCCTCATATGAAAACAACCAAATGCCACATTTTGACCTTTTTCACGTTTGTCAAAACTCTCACAAAGATATCTTGATCCACCAAGAAAACTTAATCTTCAAGTCACATGTTCCACTTGCTCAAAAGTAAACACACTTAGACTCCCTAAGCCATGGTCATGTAACATCTTCTCCTTCCTGCAGCTCCCGCAAACTGCCATGAGAACGATCTTTTTGAAGCATCCTATTGTTCATTCCTGTAGAGCACCCTATCATTAGATGATGTGCCACATCACCAGCTGAGACTCCTGATGTTAAGATAGATGTCAGAACATTATGTCATCCAACTGTTGAATTCAGCTCTACCTTCTGCCACTCAGAAGAACCTCCTCCCTTTGCAGAAACAGATTTCCATGCTCTCATAGACTTGATTCAACAATCAAGTTTGAGTAGACAACCTCCATCATGCTTAGAAACTCCAAAGACTTCAAACCTACCACATATGAATCTTCAGAAAATAAGTAGTCCAAGACTACCCCATAGCAATACTAAAGAAAGTCACTTCCCTTAGTAGAGCCGTCAGTAGAAAGCCAAATATAACTACTACTTATCCTCGACCTTCACAACCAGAGAAAACACCATGCTCCAAACCACTTAGATCAGAAATAAACTGATCCAACCATCAAGATTATGATGTCTTCATAGTCTTCCAACTCCATCTTCAACAACATAATTCATGTCGTCACACACCAACATACCACAAACAGCCACATAGAGAAAAGTAAATTCTCAACACTTCTGCAGTCCTGCACTTTTACATCAGTCATATACATAGTCTCCCATCAATGTATATTGTCATTAGTTGAATGCACAACATTATCAAAAGCAGACAAATACTCAACTGCTGTCAAGCTATTTATCATATGTGATAAGATAACCTTCTCACATAAGGTACTACATTTGATCTAGTCTGACATTCTTTTCCTGCACACTTGTGGCACTAGCTGATCCCTCTTTTATTAATCCACACCACGGATCACTTCAGATTAGGTAAGTGGCTTAACCTGATACTCCACCATGAGCACAGCTAACTTTCTTTGGCTGAGAAAGCAAAGAACTAAAATGATGTTTCAACATCAGTTCCGACATCAGTCTAAATCACATTAAACATCTACTATGGCTTTTGAGACAACAACCACAATAATCCACACACATCTCTTCCAACAGTGTCTGATCAACCTTCAAAACCAAACCATACACACAAGCAGGAACCTGCATACTTTACATCTCAAGAATCTTCTTCTCAACCTTCTAATGTTCAGACCTTCTGTCTGTCTTTGAGATGTTGAATGCCATCCTTCTGCACCTAAAGAGGAGATTCCCTCTAACAAGCTTCTAGAGCAAAAAACCATCGACTGGTCATCACAAACAGCATGTACATAGACAAATATGCTTCTCCCAACACTTCAACCTATAAGGATGCTCTTCAATCCTTGCAAAAAGATGTTCCATTATGTGAGGACACCACATAACTCTCCAACTTAAGAGGAAAATTCTCATGCAGATACCAGGGAACCATAATCGTTTGGTCCCAACAAACCACCAACTCCTCCTTGCTCCAAACACAAATCTGAAATGCTCATCCTAAATGGTTTGGATCACATTCCAACAAAGAGGACACCTGTCAGCCAGTTAGGTTAATATACCTCCTCTGTGCACAACCCTTTGAGTTTCTCTTCCACAAGAACAAGAGTTCCAAACAGATGTGATCAAAACACATTTGCAATGCCAAATCTTTATCCACAAGATTCTGCACACTCTGCTGGTTTTATGTCACAACAACTGGTAGAACATCATTCAAGAACAACACCATGGGATCCTTCAATTCAGACCTGTGGATGGTCTTACAGAGAAGAGAATAAATTGCATCCTTTTGATCTCTCATCAACAAACTTATTGGCAATGCCTTTATGAGTGAACTTGGGTCAAACCTCAAGTATCTTTGGTCACTTTAATAAGTTAGTCAATATTATCACCATGTGATACACCTTCAGAGGGGAACAGAGTGTTGTGAACTCACACAAAACCACCAGGAGTTTTCTGACAGATACATATGCAGCGGAACACAGATAAAGAAAACCCCTCAACAACCTTCAGGCAAAACCATTGTACAAAACACCACACTACAGGTGCAACAGGTCAGCATAAATCACCCTACAAAGCAGCTCACCACCATGCCTGACAAACCCTATCATGAATAGTCCATCCTCCACTTCAAGGGACCATTCAAACAACATATGAACTGACCAAGTCCAACCAACTTCTCAGCAACATTATTTTCCTTGCACATGAACCAGAAAGTATCTTCCCTAGATCTCATCCAGAAACAGACAGGATGCCTGCTCTGATACCAATTAAAATTCTGGTATCAGACATGTGATGTTACGTGCGATGTCACAACATCAATATCTGTTGTATAAACAAGGCAATAATAGTAATCAGAAAAAGCAGTAAACAACACACAAGGATTGTTCACCCAGTTCGGTCTAACAACCTACATCTGGGGGCATACCAAGCCAGGAAGGAAGTCCACTATTAGCAGTATCAAATTACAGACGCAATAAACCAGTTGACAATCCACTAACTTAATCACTACCCAATGACCCTTCTATCTAAGTCCTCCCTAGATAAGAGACTCCATCTCACTCCCAATCATCGCAATGATGTCTAGCAGTCAACATCTCAGTCACTTCATCAACAACTTGATTTCCAAAAACTCTTCAATCACAGAAAAGTAGAAGACGCGCTTCCATGACAATACCTAGACATGACACACATGACTAAGAATAATACTTAGAGTTGCTTAACAACTTCCTCTAAGAACAATACATCTCTTACCTACAGGCTTTGAGATAAACACGATGACCATCCCACAAACCGGGTGGTTCATCAACCAACACAACCCTTATAATCTACATGATGGATGGCTCCCTAAAACTAGGTTACAACCCTTCTATTTATAACCTATTTCCCAACTGGATTTGTGCCTTCAAATCACAACAAATCAGATGCACCAAATCTGCAAAAGATTCTGCTACTAAATAGATCTTCAATCAAATCTTCAATTAAATCTTCAATTAAATCTAATTATTCTCCATATCTTTTTGCATGAAAATAGTAACAATATTTGCTCAATATAAGATTGCAACAGAATATATTTGTCCCATGATATTCGTCTGCAATCTCTCCACCAAAATCTCCCAAGATATAGCAACTAAATCGCAGCCCTAAAAACACAAACAGACTGAACCTAATGTTCTGTCAACTGATGTCAAGACATCAGGTTTAACATCAGCATACAAAACTGCAACCCTTCTGAACTTAACATCAACTCAATGTTAAGAACTCATGTTAAGACATCAGACATATGACATCATTAACAACACCATTGTTTTACCAAAATTCCAGCCAATACAAGAACTAACAGTATGTAAGACATTTTCTCGATGTTATGCATATTGAAAAAAATGTATTTGACAGTGTTATTGGTACGTTACTCAATATAAAAGGAAATTCTAAGGATGGCCTTAAAGCAAGAAAGGACTTGATAGTGATGGGGATAAGAACTGAATTAGGACCATTGAAGAAAGGAAAACGAACATATCTACCACCTGCTGCGTATACTCTTTCTAGAAAGGAGAAAAAAGTATTGTGTAAATTTCTAAGTGAAGTTAAAGTTCCAGAAGGATACTCTTCAGATATTAGAAGACTTGTGTCTATGAAAGACCTCAAGTTAAAGAGTTTAAAGATGCATGACTGCCATGTTATAATGGAACATTTTCTACCAATAGGTATATGTTCTATTCTGCCAGAAAAAGTAAGAAGCGCAATAACTAAATTATGTTTTTTCTTCAAGTCAATTTGCAGTAAGGTGATCGATCCTGCGATCTTACCAACATTGCAAAAAGAAATAGTTATTACTTTGTGTGATCTTGAAATGATTTTTCCTCCCTCGTTTTTTGACATAATGGTTCATCTAGTTGTTCATATGGTGAAAGAGACACAATTGTGTGGACCGGCTTATATGAGATGGATGTACCCTGCTGAACGTTATATGAAAATATTAAAAGGGTATGTGAAAAACCGAAGTCGACCAGAGGGTTGTATTGCCGAACGATATATTGTTGAAGAAGCGATTGAGTTTTGTACTGAATATCTGTCCAATGTACAATCAATTGGACTCCCCAAATCTCATATTGTCAAAAAAAAAGAAGGAAAAAAGTTAATTGGAAATGAAGTTGTGACAGTATCAAGGGTCGAACGGGATCAAGTGCATTTGTATGTTCTGCACAATGAGAATAAGGTTGAGTCGTATGTTGAAATGCACAAGGATGTTCTCCGAGGTTTAAATCCGAATAGAAATGAGAATTGGATAGTACGAGAGCACAATCGAAGTTTCATACCTTGGTTTAAGGATCATATTTATTCAAAGTATTATTCAGATCCCGCTTCAATAACAGAAAAGTTGAGATGTTTAGCATACGGTCCAAGTTTGGTTGTGTTTTCTTATAGCGCATACGCAATTAATGGATACACATTTTATACCAAAAAACAAGATGATAAAAGTACTATGCAAAATAGTGGTGTCACCGTGGTAGCTGAAGCAATGCACATTTCAAGTGTGAAAGATTTAAACCCCAAATTTGCAAATCTGTCATATTTTGGGGTTATCGAGCGCATGTGGGTGTTTGATTATGAGAAGTTTCAAATTCCTATATTTCGTTGCAAGTGGGTTGAAAATAATAATGGCGTACGAATGGATAAGTCAGGATTTTTGCAAGTGGGTCTTAATAGGGTGGGGTACAAAGATGAGCCTTTTATTCTAGCCTCTCAAGCTAAACAAGTGTTCTATGTCACTGATCCGACAAGTACAAAATGGTCTATAGTGCTTTTATCTAGGGATGGCAAAAAAATCCATACCCGTGGATATCCGCGGATAAAATCCGTCACGGATATGGGGCGGATAACTTAATGGATATCCACGGAAAAAATAAATGGATATTTAAATATCCGTTTGTTAATGGATATGGATACGGGTTTAATGATATTCGTATCCGCGGATATCCATATCCATTAATAAATTATATGTAATACCCCGTATTATTTAAATGCTCAATTTGGATATCAGATGAGATCAGATGAGCATCTATGTGCTCTATCTTTGGTAATTGGATTAATGGAATCCTCTAAGTACTTTAAGTATTGACATTTGGGATCAATAGAGCAACTAATGAACTCTGAAGAGATTAATTATTTTATTAAAGAGACGAATTAATTATTTTAATTCAAGAAACGATTTTAAGGTAACTCTAATAATTGATCAATTGGGTTGAGACGATAAAATATCAATTGGAGATATTTTACTCTATTGGATTATATTATATAGTAATAGTATTATATATATATATATATATATATATATATATATATATATATATATATATATATATATATATATATATATATATATATATGTTAAGAAAGAAAGAAAAAGATAGAAAGGAGGAAGAAAAGAAGAAGAAGAAGAAGAGAAAGGAAGAGAAGAAGAGAGAAAGTGGAGAAAGATGAAGAAGAAGCTCATGGATCATCAACATCTTCTTCAAACTCCTCTTCGATTATCAGGTGGGTTCTAGATAGAAACTTTAGTTTTAGAGTTAGAATAATTTTAGCTTAAGTTAGGTTTGATGAGAAATTGCTTAATTTGATAATCGATGAAATTTAACGGTTGAAATGTGTTATAAACTGAGTAGTATAAGCTATATGAGTGTAGAATCATTCATATTTGATTGTAGAATGTTTGGATATGTTTTGGTGGGGTTTTGGACCCTTGGGAACTCAGCTGTTACGCTGAAGAACTTCTGAAATTTTCCATATTCGCACTGCGAATCCCCCAGCGAAGGGGAAATCATGCACTCGCTGGCTGTTTGCACGGCGAAGGCGAAGGCGAGCATTCGCCAGAGGTTCGCACTGCGAACATTATCTTGATTTTGCTACTGACTTGGTTCGCTAGATGTTCGCACTGCGAATGGTGCAGCGAACAAGTGTTGGCTAGGCGTTCGCTGGACGCTTCGCATTGCGAATGAGGTAGCGAGCATTCACTGGCTTCTTTGCAATGCGAGCATGACAGAACATCCAACTTGTTTCTTTCATAACTTTTATATCGTTTATCCGTTGTGAGTGTTCTTGGTATCGTTGTGAAGCTAGGAACATATTCTAGCTAATGGTGGTGAGAAATATCTGTTTATTGCCTGATCAAATAAATCGGAGGGAACCGTAAATTGGTTATGTATTTCCCTTATGTGATTGATGATTACATGCCTATGCTCTTATTGTTAAACATGTTTTAATAGGTATGCATGTTAAAATACGAAATATGTAGAGTGAGGAAGATCACCGTAACCAATTGTCGAAAAGTGTGGAAATGACATAGTGACAACGCTCGTGCAGAAGAGGCCGAGGCGTGTGTCTAATAATCATAACCAGTTTATCTTACGGTGTAGTTTCATGACACTCGAGAACCTCCTCTGAAACGTATGCACAATTACTTGGCAGGTTTGATTCCCGCGTATAGTACGATTGGAGCCTATATGGTAAAGAGACTTGTGATGGTTAACAGGCCATGAGAAGTGACGGTTCACAGTTAACAGGCCGATGATCCCAAATCCAATTCGTATGCCAAGTAACTACAAGGATCCATGACTCCGATCGTCTTCTAGACATAGAAGCGGATGGGAACAGGGGATGCCTTGTTACGGTTATTGATTAGCGAGATTCTTGAGTTAACAGGCTCATGACTTACTTTGGTACTAGTGTGAGTTAACAGACTCACGAGTGTGTATCCATATATGGCGTGTGTGTACTCAAAGTCACTTCCCTTCCCTTTTGACTTGAGTTAGGTTGTTAGAACCTTGTAAAGCCAAGAGGACTATAGGATAGGGAACTCACTGAGATTTGATGTATCTCACCCCACTATAGTTGCTATATTTCAGGTACGGTTTGCTGGTTTGATTTACAAGTGGAGCGATGCTGGGATGTTTCAAGAGAAGCTTAGTTAAGCTTATTTCCGCTATGTATTTTATTGTTCTTATACAATGAGGAATATTGTATAATGTTCTTAGTTTTTATTATTTTTGGCTAGTTTCCATGACTTGTGCCATGCAGTGTACTTATGTTTTTAGAATGGGCAAGTATGTGAATTACGCCATTAGGCACTTATGATGGTGTCAGTACCAAATTATATGCTTGTATTGTATTATTCTAGATAAATATTATACAGGGCATTACAGTTGGTATCCGAGCAGGTCGTGTCCTCGACCTAGCCTTGAAACATCATAAGTAAATCTATTCCTGCCTCTTAAGTGTGTCTTGCCATCATGAAACTTAATATCATGCTATCTAGTGTTGGGTCTGATCAACCTAATGCTATGTATGTGATAGGTAGAATCATGGTTGAGTGACCACGAGGACTCCGTAGTGTTGTCGGAACCTGTGCTGTGAGGGAAGGCTCAAGCCAAGAGTTAGTAGTGATGAGTTTTGGTAAGCTCAGTGAGATTTTAGTAGAAGTTGTGCTTGGGTAGCATGGAATTAAAGAGTGGTGTGTTGTTCAAGCAATCCTTTAGAATTGATGGAGTCTGAAAGTTGAGGATCATTATCGGACAATTGGTTAAGGTATCAAGGAACATGTAAAATCGCTAGTGGAGCTAGATTGACCACTAGTACGAATAAGAATTTCAAGAAATCTCATTCCGTGAAAAAGAAAAGTTGTTTTGTGGAACTTGTGACATATGGTCCGAAAGTGAGATAAGTAATGGTGTTTCGGTTTATAAGGTCGCTATGGTATCTTGAAGGGACGAGAGTAACGTAAGCAATGTGTTCCGAACAATCTCTTCCGACTGGTTAAAAGTTGAGAGTTCAGGAAGTTTGGGTTGGTGAAAACCTAAAGCAGTAGAGAAGTGTGTGGAGGAACACAAGAATGTGTTTACATGCTTCAAATGAAATAAGTATGTGTCAGACGAAGAGTAGGAGATGAATTGTGTATCTTCAGTTATGAAGAGAGATTAAGTTCAGTATAATACTTCAGGTTTTCTGTTTTCAGTAAGAAACCACTTTGAAATTTGTTAACTTACCCAAGGAGTGTAATACCCCAAAATTTGCTCTCTATTTTTTCATCATAGCATAGCATTATCATATATCATATCATATCCATCTCATTAGCCTTGCATTGCATCTTTAACATAGAAAAATGAAGCATAGCATCCCTCTTACCATCAAGGCATGTGATCAGGGGAAAGATGGACAATCAAGGAATCAGTCAAGGCACAAAAGGTCAAACAAGTTGCCTCAAGAAAAGCCAAGAGGTCTTTCATGTCTCATGCTATCTCAATTGATCATCCAAAACCTCAAGAAAGTGAGATTCAATAGGAGATTGAAGCACTACATCCTACATTATGCAAGAGATCCAAAACTGAAGAAAAACCCTCAAAAGAGATAGATTATTGGTTCAAAGTCACCCCCAAGTGGCATATCTCATCATCCTTTAAGAGGATACACAACATACTCAGAGGAATTTGGATTTGGAAGATGTGCAATTTCCTCCTAACCAGAAGGGGCCAAAACTAGGGTTTCCAATTAAATCAGGGTATCTTTGATTTTTTGGACAAAACTTGATGTCATGGTATTCTACATGTTCTTAAGTGTATGTGTGTGGAAAATTGCCTCTCAATCGGTTTTGGAAGTGGTTCAATTGGATGAAAGATCAAAAATCAGGAAATTTGGGGCTATGTCAAATAATCAGAGGAAAAAGTCAACTCTTGACTTTTTTGGGGCCAAATCCATGAAATTCATGTTATATGTGACTAATGTACAAAATTTGATCAAGAAACTCCAAAGGAATCATGAAAAAACCAAGATGTGGAAAGTTGCCATTTTTGGAAGAAGTAGGGTTTCCAAAAATAGTAATTTTGAGCTATTTTGCATCAGAGTTTGAACCAAGGCCATTCAAAATTGAAGCATCAAATAAAAATTCCACTCGGTCACAACAAAAGATCTTGTTTTAAGCTTCACATCCATGTGTAGAACATCTCCATTGGATAAAAATTGAGTGAGATACGATTGATCAAAGGTGGAGGAAAGTAGGTCCAAAATCAGGTCATGACCAAGGATTCTTAGGCCCACGCGCCCTCATTTTTACAAACAGGTGGTGTGTCAAATGTTCACCGATTTTTCTCATGGTTAAAGGCCTCAAATGCAAAACTTGTCAACATCAAAATTGTTCCTTGCAATGCCCTCTTCAATGTTCATGTTGGGAAAAATTTGAATTGATCAAGTTATGAGGTAGAAATAGTGGTCTCAAGTTGGGGTGATCTTGCTAAAAATCCATGCCATGCTTGCCTTGCCAACCAACCTCATTGCCACGCCTTTGTATCAGTTCCAAATGTGGATGTTCTAAGTCATTTTGCAACCTATTCCAAGCCTCATTTCAGCTCAATTTTCACACCAATATTGTTCTCTTACATCTCCTCTTTCAAATGAATCCAAAAACTCACCAAACCATCCATTGAGTAGAGAGGAAAACATCATCAAATCACCCTATATTCCACTGATGCATTGATGGCTTGGATGCACAATTTGGTTCAGACATCCATCAAATGATTCTTTCCCTTATTTGAACACACCCTTGCCATTACAAATATTTGCCATAGCACGTGCCTTGCATGAAAGTGGAAAGAACAAACTTGCTGAGCAAGTTTCTGATACACCAGCTGTGCCATTGCAAGTTCATTTTCATCTCCACCATAGCTCACCATGAACCAGATGCACCATATCATTGCTCTCCCTAACTAACTTGACTCAGTTAGTTAGGGATGACTCACCTAAACCACCAAGACTCAGTTAACCAACTCAGGTTAACCATGGTTAGCTCATACTATAAATAAAAACCCCACTCTCAAAATTCATTTCTAACACTCATTCTCACATTCTCACTCAGAAACTCTCTCTTCTTCTCTCTCAATCTCACCATTGCCATTGATTTTCGAAGCTCACTTTGTTCAATTCTCTCCAAAACTCTCTCTGATTATCTCTCAATTTCACCACATTGCAACTGGTTTTGAAGCTTGGATTTCAATTCTTCTCCACTGAATTATCATCAATTTCATCACCTAAGCCTTTATTTGGCCAAAAGTAGTTCAAAGAGGAAGCAGAATCTCTGGTTTTCTGAAGAACAACTCAAGGTTACAAATCTTCAAGTACGAATTTCCACCATTATAGACATGATTTGAAGTGGTTTTCAGGTTCTTGAAGCTTCTTATAAGCTCAAGAACTTGTTCGGCTAGTTGATAGGCCTTTAGAGGCATAGTTGATAGGTTAGGGCAAATCTTCTTCTATTCGATTCTCTCATTTCATGAACATTTTAGAAATTTTATCACTAGATCCGTGCTCTCCATTACTTCCTCTTCATTTTGGTATAATATTTGTGAAATTCTGGGAAACTTGAAGTTGCAGACGGTGGTTGTGGACCGGAGAAGATGACCGGAGGTCATCTCCGGCCGGTGACTGTAAATGCTAGGGTTTTGGTGTGTTTTAATCGTGACCTTTGCTTTTGTTCCAATCGTGTGGTGAAAATGCTGCCAGCGCATTAAAATAGGCGTGCATGTCACGTGTGTTATTTCTGAATTCACTTAAACTTTATGTGATGCAGTGCATGGTAGTTACTGTGCTCATTCTTGCGTGTGTGTTGGATTTAACTACTTTGACTATAGTGTTGACTTGACCTGATCCAAGGGTGATGATTGTTTTGACTGTTGTTGACTGAGAGTGCATGATAATTGGTGTGGATTGCGCAGATGTGGACCAGGCTTGGTATTGATATTTGCACCCCGTGTTTTCAAAGCCCAATCAATTTTGAACTGATAATTTGCTATGCATGCACCCCCTCTCTTATTTCCATTTCTTTTTATTTTCTCCATTTTATACACGTTTCCTTTTTAATTTTTAAAAATACAAAACAACATCATAAAATTCTAGAAAAATTTATGAACATTTTTAAGACATTTAGGATATTTTTGAGATTTTTATTTCATTATTTTATGACATTTTTACCCCTGTCTTATAATTTTCTTTGAATTTCCATTTGTGTGCATTCCAATTGTGATACATGAATTTGTATAATTTTGTTCTTGCTCGTTATAAATCGTTTTGACATGGTTCTTTTTGCATAGATTTCCTAATACATTGAAGTATGTTAGATGATTTTTGTTTAGGTCACTTTATGATATGTTTTAATGCCTATCTTTGCACCACTTTGCATGATGTTTCAACTTGACATAATTGTTTTGTTTAAAGCCATTTTGCCTTGAATTTTGACATGCTATCTTGATGTATGATTCACTTCTGACTTAGGAATTCTAATACCATTGTTGCATAATTTTCATAAGTCCATTTGATTTTTGTTTGATGTATTACATTTGAAGCATAATAACATGTCATATCATTCTAATTTTAGTGCATGTTTGCATGAATTCTTTTGTGCATATTTGTATGATCATTTGCATATTTTATGAGCCATTCATATGATATTATATGTCTTTGGTACACATTATAGGTCATCTTTGCATGTTCATTTCAATTTGAACTTTGTGCATCCTTAACATGTATTGTTTGCACTTTCCTTTTGAACTTCCACTTCACTTCTTCTTCTATTACTTCTTGAATGTCTTGATGGTTGATTCATGGATACTTTGAGATGTTTATAAACCATTTTCCATTTAGTTTCAATTCTGATCCTTAGACTACATGTTCCATTTATGCATGTCCCTTTCCTTTCTTTTCATCTTTCATCTTCCTTTCTTATGAAAACATGTTTGAATGCTATGGATGATGATTGTTACCTATTCATTGGAACTTGTATGATGATATTCACTTGTTATCCATATGATGCAAATTCTGGTTGTGATATTAGGATTTGATTTTTTTTATCTTATTCTTTTGAACTTTCATGTGTATTAAGAACTTTTACTTCTTATGCATGTTTCCATGTTTACTAACCATGTAGGGGCTTTGGTAAGTTGAAATTGAGTGTGGATAAGGAATCCACATTAAAACTTCTTTCCTTTCATCTTTTACAATTCAATTTAGTGTTTTGTTAAGTACTTATGTGCTTACTTTGATTAACTCATTACTTTCCCTTTTGAATTACAAATCATCTTCTACTTTAGAAGTGAATTGTTTAATTCATTTCTTCTTTAGACTTTAGGTTTTGCAACCTCACAAACCATTAGGATCACTCCCTTAACTAATCAATTAGGATTGAGTCTTAGTTCACATAGATTTTTACCTTCCTCTCTCTTGACTCTCTTCTTCTCATCTCAAAGAAAATTCAAAATATCTAATAAAGGTAGGCACTTATTGCATTGAGGCCTTTCATATAAAGAAAAGATTATAAGGGGTCTTCTCTTATAATCTTAGAATGTGTAGCATATGGCCCATCTTGAGTCAATGTGTCAGACATTTGATCTTGTATGAGGGACTTAAATGCAATACTTTTTGAAGATACAAATAAAAAACACTTCTTCATTGCATAATCAAAACAAAAAAACATTTAATAAATACAAGTATGCTAGTGTGTTTGAACCTTAATAATTGGAACTAAGTGTGAGGGTCTTCTTCACCCTTAGTGTACTTTCTTGCTCATTCCATCTTGGAGTGTGAGAATGTATACACTCCAGTGACTAAGATTTAGATACACTATCATATGCAAAAAAATGAAAAAAAGACTTTTAAAACTCCTCAAACAAACAAACAATTCTTTTCTCATCTCTTTCATTCCAGTCTTAAGGACTCGTCACGTCCGTCCTACCGCAAACAGGTAACGCCTAAGTCTCCATACAGAGAGCCGCAACACCTAAGCTGCTGGGACGCACACTCTGACGTTTCCACTAAAAAACACAAACAATCCATCCCTAGTGAGGGGAACTACGTCACTCTGATTCTCATGTTCCCGATGAGATACGTAGGCAGTGGGGTAGGGCCCATGCGAGCACTTCTTTTATTTTCCCTACATTTGTCTCTCCTTTCCTTTTCCAGTTCCTTTTCCAGTATCCCTTCCTTACACCTTTTGACTAAAGCAGCAAGCATGGATCCCATCGGGTACGATGGACGCGTGGGGGTGCTAATACCTTCCTCTCACGTAACCGACTCCCTTACCCTTTCTCTTGGTCGCAAGGCCAGGCTCTATCCTTTCCTTCAGGTTTATGCGGTGTTTCCTTTCCCTCTCATGGGATAAATACACATTGCTGGCGACTCTGTTTCGGTGCCACTTTCGCGTTTGTACTTGGATGAAAATCCCGGGAACGACAGCTGGCGACTCTACTGGGGACAGGTTGACCTATTGTTGGTCCATCCTAAGCGAGTCAATCATAGCGCTTGTTTGCTTTTCTTTCATTGGGTGTTTACTGTTATTTTGTATTTGATGTTTACTGTATTAATTGTACCATATTTACAGCATGTTAGCATTTACATTCCATATATTATACTGTGTTGCACTGTTCTGTCTGTTTGGCGGGATGGGATTTCTGAGAGATGAGCCCAGTACACAGGCTCGAGTATACACTTAGATTTAGAGTGGAGAGTAGTAGGACCTACGTGCCATCTGTGTACGTTGGGTAATCACGAAATTCACAGCTAGACGAGGCTATCTTGGGACCCATCATGGCGTGCGCATCTTGCGTATTCCAGGATGTCGATCTAGAGAGATGTCGACTCTAGTGACCGATCATGAGGACCTTAGTGGAAACATCCCTCTTTAGTGGTGACAGTGGCAGACCACATTCTGTGGCAAACCCATTCGCACCCGAGGGCCCACTTTGGAACTTGCATAGGATGACCTTTATTTTCTAAGGTGAGTCAGTGGACGACCTCTTTGATTGGCCTAGCATTGTATCCTACGGGCTGAATGTGCTATCGCTTCTCAAACCTCCGAAGCTGACAAGCCTTGTTTTCTAGGAACCACATGTGAATATGGGCGGGATGTTTACAGGTTTGCAGGTAACCTAGGCTCCTACATACCTTACTTGTGATTCTATGATTGTTACAGACAGTGTATCCTATGACAGTGGTTTGAGTATCCATCTCAGATATATTGCCAGATTCAGTACAGAGACACAATGCGCACCGTTCAACACAGACACAGACACCTGAATGCTTGATCACATGCCTTTTGCACTTGCATACTCATATCATAACAAGTTATGTTTGTCATTTTCAGGTACCTACCATATTGTCTGATTCCAATTATGAGTTTCCAAGAAGTTGAGGTTAAATGGAAGAATAATGTGTCATATAAATTCCCTGATCCTAAGCTGGGTTCATTGAACAAGATGATAGGTATGGCTGGTTCTGGTGTTCTCAGCACTTTTCAGAAGGAATATGGAGAGCTGATTAAAATGGTATGTGCATTCACAAAGTATGAGAAGGATGGGTTGCACACTTTCTTACAGTTCTATGAACCATCAATGAGATGTTTCTTGTTCCCTGATTATATTTTGATGCCCACTCTGGAGGAATTCTCATTTATTTTGGGAATTCCAGTCACGTCTTCTATACCATATTTTTCTGAAGGTGCTCTTACCCCCAAAGTAATTGCTGATGTTCTACATCTGGACCTGTCTGTTATGGAAAGTGGCCTGAGTAAACTTAAAGAAGATGAAGGATTTCATTTGGAATTTCTTTTCCAACAAGCTCAGGAAGCTGCCAAGGCTAAAAACTAGACTACTTACAATGCCGTGTTAGCTCTTTGTATCTATGGTTTGGTGCTTTTCCCTGGTCAACCTAACTTTGTTGATATGCAGGCGATGAAAGTGTTCGTTTCGAAGAATCCGATTCCTACCCTGTTAGGGGATTTTTATTACTCAATACACTACAAAAATGAGAAGGGAAGAGGAAGTCTGGTTAGTTGTTGTACCCAATTATTATGTCATTGGCTCTTCAAACATTTACCTCGAACTGGTGCTTTCATAGAAACTATTGAGACAATGAAATGGTCCAAGAGATTGATAGGTTTGACTGCCAATAACATCGGTTGGTTTGATCCAAAGTTACTGACAATAGAGCTTATTGTTAAATGTGGAAGTTTTCCGAATGTGCCTCTACTTGGAAGAAGAGGTGGGATTAATTACAACCCGGTGTTGGCTGTTAGACAATTTGGTTACGCTTCGAGAAATCCTCCTGCTGATGAAGAGATTAGTGCTTCTCTGTTTTTCATGGGAACCAAGAATGAAAGAGTGCCAGAAGTAGTAAATGCCTGGAAATTTAGGCAAAGAGAGGGAAAGTTAACTTTTGGCAAAGGACACTGTAGATCATACCCTGACTATGATGCTTGGATTGAGATGAAGGTCAAAGAGTTGTTGTTACCCTTTTCAAGAGAGATTCTCTTATGTCCAAATCAACACTCCATGGTACCGGCTGAAGAGTGCGAGAAATGGAAGAAAATGGTTAGAGAGTTGCAGATAGAGAACTCTGGAATGAGCAGATGTCTTCAGAAAGCTTTAGCTGACAACAAAGAGCTGGAAAAGAGAGCATTGAAAGTAGAGAAAATCTTGGCAGACAAAGAAGAAGATTTTGATGATAGAGCTTGATACTTCCGGAAGCTTAATTTGGGAGCAGATGATACTAGTCAGGCTCACAAGACTACAAAGCAGGCTTTAGCCCGAAGCAGGGATTCATTAGCTAAACTTCGTCAAGCTTGGGATGAGGTCCGAATTGAAAACTCTGAATTGCTGACCCAGTTAAAAGATAAAGATGAAGAGCTGAAGAAAGCACATGTATAAAGAAGAAAGTATCGAGAGGACCTTGGCAAGAGCCAAGAACAGGTAAGGAATGCTGAAGATAAGCTGAAAATTGCCAACAAAGAGCTTGAAGATGTCACAGCAGAGTTGAAGCTGGTTAAAATTCAAGCTGGGATTAAGAGGCGCAAATGAGCCAATGAAGATGAAGCCTTGCTGATGCACATGGGCTCACTATCTGATGCATTGGAAAAAAGGGACGTCGTAATCAAAGAGCTGATTGAGAAGCCACATCATCAGCGTACCCGCATCTTGTTCGAGAAGATTAAGTATTTCAGTCAGAAGCTGAAAGACGTAGAGCTATCAGATTAATGATTTTTGTCATTTCTTTGTAATTTGCAATGGTTACCATCAGAATTGTTGATGAATCCATTTGACTGCTTGTTTCTTATTCTATTGCTGAAACTAGGACAAATGTGCTTGAAAACTTTTGGGAATTTGCATGAAATGAGCTATTTCTGTTCATAATTTCTGGTCTTCAGATATATGTGATGTGATAAGATATCTGCACACTGGCACACTACAAAATCAATATTTCTGGTCATCAGATATTTGTGATTGGCGTATATGAATATTTCTTCAAGGCAAAACTCAATAATCATGATTTCTGGTCGTCAGGAATTTCTGGTTACGATTGGAATCAGAATATGAAAAGTATCTTGAAATGACAAACATAACTGTGCATTTGCATTTGCATATAATTTTTGCATTGCAGGTTTTCCTTTTGCAGGCGCCTGCTGACCTTTATTTGGTTTTCAGGCACGATAGCTGATACCCCAGTCCACCGATGTTTTACCCGACGTAATCAAGCCAGAGTAATGGAGCAAGTTCAAATTGAGTTAGCTGATTTGAGGGGAAGAATGGAGCAGTTTATGAACCTTATGCAGGGGATTGCTCAAGGTCAGCAGGAGATGAGGGTTGGTCAAGATGCCATGAGAGCCCCTATTCAAAGGCTGGAGACTGAAATCCCAAATCACGATGTGCACACTCCCCCTATTGGCAACGTCCCCAGTGGTGGGGTACATCTGGGACTTGATGATAATGGTTTGGAGGATGGTCCAGAGGATTAGTTTACCACACTCAACAACGACAGGGGTTTCTACAATGAAGACCGGAAGTACAAAGGGTTAGATGAAAGACTCAGGGCTATTGAGAGCCAAAATCCTCTGGGGATTGACGTAGAAGACATGGGTCTCGTGCAGGGTGTGAGAATCCCTCCCAAGTTCAAGCTTCCTACATTGGATAAGTACAATGGCAGTACCTGACCCAAAACATATTTGCAAGCTTACAATCGCAAGATTGCCGCTTATACTGAAGACCAAAAGCTCTGGATGTATTTTTTTCAGGACAGCCTGTCAGGCGCCTCCCTGGAATGGTACATTAAGCTGGACAGGGTTCATATAAAAAGCTGGAAAGATTTGTGCGCTGCGTTTCTGAAGCAGTATCAATATAATTTGGACATGGAACCTAATCGTACTCAACTGCAGAGTATGACTCAGGATCATAAGGAGGGCTTTAAGCAGTACGCACAGAGATGGAGAGAGTTGGCTGCTCGAGTTCAACCACCTTTGGCTGATCGTGAGATGGCTGATATGTTCATGAGCACACTCCAAGGGACGTATTTGGATAGATTGGCTGGGTGTCCTTCGACAGGGTTTGCCGACATTGTTATTGCTGGGGAACGAATAGAGAGTCTGCTGAAATTGGGTAAGATTCAAGACGTCAGTGGGACTGGTGCTTCGAGTTCGAGGAAACCCTTTGCTAATGGACCAAGGAAAAGAGAAGGGGAGTCCAGTGCTGTGTATAGAGGAAAGGGCAGAGGCAAGACTCAATCCTACCATCAGGTGGATGTTGTAACCATTCCGGTTCCAGCAGGACAGCAAGCTCTAGATCAGCAAGCTAGACCCCGATTCCAGACTAATAGACAAAGGGACCGTAAGTTTGATCCATTGCCTATGACATATGCTGCTTTGTTACCACAACTGCTCAAAGAGAAGTTGGTTGAACTTCGAACTATGAAGCCGCTAGATACTGGAAAATTGCCTCAAGGTTATGATGTTAATGTTCGATGTGAATTTCATTCTGGTGCGCCAGGTCACTCAATAGAAAAGTGTTGGGCCTTTCAACATAAGGTTCAAGATCTGATTGACGCAAAAGCTATTAATTTCTCTAAGCCACCGAATATTCGTGATAATCCAGTGCCTCATCATGGAGGTGCAGGCGCGAATGTTATTTCTGATGGTGAGAAGTTGAATCTGATTACCGATGTTAATATGGTAAAGACTCCACTGATGATTGTAAAAGAGAGTTTGTTAAAAGGAAAGGTATTTCGCGGATGTGGCGCTGATTGTGAGGATTGTTCGAGACAGATTAATGGCTGCAGTAAGTTGAAAGTTGGGCTGCAGGATCTTATGGACGAAGGAAGACTTCAGTTTGATAAGGTAGAGAAGGAAAAAGATGTTTCTGCCGTTACCATTTGTAACACCCCATTTTTTTTTTTAAAACATCAGAGTCAAAAGTTTAACGAATTCCAAAACAACGGAGCATGTGACTTTCAAATGCACAGCCGGCTCTACATATCCGAAGAAACTACCACGCATATTTTTCGAAATATAAACAACTGTTTTGAAACTGAAATAATAATATATGCATCCATAGTAACTCCTCGAAGGAGCAAAGTGTAAGTACCTGTACAATACAATAACCCAAAATGCAGCACCTAGTTCATGACCTATACACATAAGGGTGCCATGAACAGAAGGCATACTGTAGCCAAAATATAACAACAACTGCTACTAGAAGTATCATAGTATACGGTACAGTCATCCAAAAAGATATCCAAAACTAAACTATGACGGGCCCACATCTACGAAAACGCGATCAGAACAGGGTAGAACTATACAACCACAGCTAAAGAACTAAGGCGGGCAAATGCAAGGGTGCTCGCCACAGACCAAGCAAGAACTCTCGGTAGGGGCTCTGGCTCGTGACGTCACATCATACAGTTCAGCGATATACACATCCCCGGACTCCCTGGTGATCAAGTCAACCCACATGGTCGGGGTTACTGAAGGGGCTGGAATCTCAAAGCAACTATCCCCCTCCAAAGAAACTTTAGGGGAATAACCCGGGCGAGATACCGCGGGATCCCTTGAAGGTCCAGGTCTAACAGCAGTCGCTGCTCCAGACACGTCCTCCTCCTGCACCTTCGCAGGTACAGAAGGTCCTCCCACCTCAAATCCTCCACAAGTAGTAGCTCCCAATCCACCACGAGGTACAGTCTCTCCCTCTGAACTCCTCTACGCCCTCGGCTGAGGATCCATAGGTGCTACTCCTGGAACTCCCCCTGCTCCCTACATGGGAACTGGAAACAGGGTCGTCTGCCAAATCATGCTCTGGTGTATCTGCAGGGTGTCATGTCTAGTCGTGATCACTATCTGCCCGTAGTAGTAAGCCGTACTTGAAGCCGGGTCAATCCTCCAAGCACTGGGCCGATCCTGGTCAATAAAATCCCAGGTGGTCACAGTCCCCAACACGATCAGCGGAACCTGTGGCTCTCCCATAGTCTGGGTGGTCGTTAACCACATTATAATAATAGTAGAGGGTCACTTTCTAAAAATAGCATATAGAAAAAAATACACATATACAGGTATCACATGATATAATTGAAACACAATTTAACACCACAAAGTAAATGCACATATATCCTAGATGCAAACTCTATATGAATTGGTGGTCCCAATTCGTCGGGTACCCTCACAATGCATGAATCCCGGAATTTTACCTCTCTGCAGAGAGTCGTGATACCCCTCTTGGGTCCTCACTAACCGTGTTGCCTTGCAGACACAAAAAGTGCTGCCCTTGCAGACACCCGGTGTTGCCTCCTCGCAGACACCTGACTCAATTTGATCTCAAAGGATCGATGATGGCTCAGTCACATCACCTGGTGCAGTAGAATCCTTTCAGGATTAGGTGATGGCTCAGTCACATCACCCTGGCCCGTTCGGCACCAACTACCTACACGCAACTATGGTATGCATGCACACACAAATGTAATGCAACAATTTATATAATCTCGTCTCAGGTAATCATAACCACATGCCAATTCATATATTTCGCACAAATCATATGAAAGCATTTCACACATTTATCATTAACAAACTCAATCAGCACATCATTTTCACAAGGACCCCAAGTGGGCACACAATCATTCATACAAATACATACGCATTCAGTACTATATAATATCGTTAGAAGGTGCCCTTACCTTCGCACGCTTCCTGATAATTTCCTTCTTCCCACGTACCAGTACTATCACGTCCTAAACAACGTAATATCTACCGTTAAATAAGGTATTTTATTCCCTCTCAGTTCGAACTCATAAATATAACCATTCCCGATAACTACTAATCTATTTACCATTTTTCTACAAAAACCCAAACTCGACATCTCGGTTCTCATCGTAATTTGCCAATTATTTTAAAATATTTAACACCAATAATAACCAAAAATCAAATTAGTTAATCACTTTTAAAAATATAATTATTTTTTTTTTAAAATATAAGAAACAAAATAATCTAAAAATCATACAAAAAAAATGTAACTAAAAAAATACTATATGAAATTACTTCATAGTATTTTGTTTTTCCCAAAATAAAACAAGAAAAACAAAAGAAAGAAAAATAGACAAAATAACCTACAGTATCCACTAAACTATATTGAAATAATGGTAACCAGCATAATAAAAAGAAGAAAGAAGACAGTTGGAAGAGGGTGCCGGTCGTCAACCACTGTGGCGCACGCCGACACCAGTTTATATATATTTTTTTTCTTTTTATTTTTCAACGTCAAACCCCTTTTTTTTCAAACTAATCCTTTTTTTTTTTCTTTTTATAAACATATATATTAATTATATAGGTAGTAATCCAATTAATATTATATCCAGTCAACACTACCAGTACCAATAACTTCACATACTTATTAATCAACATGATAAATTTTCACTCCTAAAACAATCCTAAAAAAAACATGATTAATCAACATGAAAATATGTGAGAGCTTTTGATGGATCCCAAAGATCGGTATTTGGAGAAGTAGAATTACCAATACAGGTTGGTCCACAGATATTTAAGACGATCTTTCACATTATGGACATTCAGCCAGCTTACATCTGTTTGTTGGGCCGACCGTGGATTCACGCAGCAGGCGCAGTTACCTCCACACTACATCAAAAGCTCAAATACGTGTTCGAGGGTCAAGTGGTTACTGTTTGTGGTGAGGAAGATATATTTGTGAGTCATCTATCCACTTTCAAATATGTGGAAATGGATGGGGAGATTCATGAAACCCTGTGCCAGTCTTTTGAGGCCCTGAATATCAACAATTTCCCAGAATCTACTTCAACAGCACTGGTGTCAAATATGCCAGTTGGGCCGAGTACGTCAATTGTGTCCTATAAGCAGGCTAGAGAAGTGGTTGAAAGCGGAAATGCACAAGGTTGGGGTAAAGCTATCGATGTGTTTGTGAAAGAAGATAAGTTCGGCATTGGATACCAACCGGGCCAGACGCCAGTTCCCCGATTCCGTGGGCCAATTAATTTCAACAGTGGAGGAATTGTCAACCCTAATCAGTCTTGCTCAGCAATAGAAGATGACGCTGAAAGCTCAGATTATCTGGACAGATAGGTGTATTCACTGGCTCCAGGCGAGGCATTGCAAAACTGGTCTAGTGAAGAAGTCATTCATGTTGTACACCATTCAGAGTAATAATCCTTCTCTTTCATAATGCATGAAATCCCACACTCTGCCCAAAGTGTGTGGATCCATTTGTAGGGCCACCATATTTTCTCATATAATGTTCAAATATCAATAAAAAAGACGTTTTTGTTTACAAATTTGTGTTCCTTTATTTCTTCCTTATTTTTATTTTCGCACAAAGAAAATTAAAAATGACAATGCACCTTCTTTTCTTTTGTTTTCAAGCAAAAAAAAAATCTAAAGTAAAACATCAATCCAATCATGCAGACTTGATTTTGTGGATTCCTCTGAAAATGATTCTGTTATGCCCACGTATGATTTCGACAATCCGATCTATCAAGCTGAGGAGGAAAGTGATGAAGACTATGAACTCTAGGAAGAGTTGGCCAAGTTGTTGAAACAGGAAGAAAAGACCATTCAGCCTTATCAGGAAGCTCTTGAGGTTATCAATATTGGTTCAGAGGAAAGCAAGAAAGAGATCAAGATCGGTGCAAATCTGCGGGCTGATGTAAAGCAAGAGCTGATAGTCATGCTACGTGAATATGTTGCCATTTTTGCTTGGTCATACCAAGATATGCCAGGTTTAAATACAGACATAGTTGTGCATAGACTACCATTGAAAGAAGACTGTCCACCGGTCAAGCAGAAGCTGCGCAGAACAAAACCAGAAATGGCTTTGAAGATCAAGGAGGAGGTACAGAAACAGTTGGATGCAGGTTTTCTAGCAGTAACCGACTATCCTCCCTGGGTGGCCAATATAGTACCGGTGCCGAAGAAAGATGGTAAAGTCAGAATGTGCGTGGATTACAGAGATCTCAATAGGGCGAGCCCTAAAGATGATTTTCCACTCCCTCATATTGATGTGCTAGTTGACAATACTGCTCAGTTTTCAGTGTTCTCATTTATGGATGGATTCTCTGGGTACAATCAGATAAAGATGGCGCCTGAAGACATGGAGAAGACGGCATTCATTACCCCGTGGGGTATTTTCTGTTACAAAGTAATGCCTTTTGGGTTGAAAAACGCAGGGGCAACTTATCAAAGAGCAATGGTGACGTTATTCCACGATCTAATTCATAAAGAGATCGAGTGCTATGTGGATGACATGATTGCTAAATCAAAGACAGAAGAAGAACATCTGATCAACTTGAAGAAGTTGTTTGAGAGGTTGAGGAAATTCAGGCTGAGACTGAATTCTAACAAGAGTACTTTCGGCGTGCGGTCCGGAAAATTGCTTGGTTTCATTGTCAGTGAAAAAGGAATAGAGGTTGATCCTGCTAAGGTGAAAGCTATACAAGATATGCCTGTACCGAGAACCGAGAAAGAAGTTCGCGGCTTTTTAGGGAGATTGAACTACATTTCAAGGTTCATATCTCACCTAACTGCCACCTGCGAACCGATGATCAAAATGCTAAGAAAAGATCAAACGGTCAGGTGGAATGATGATTGTCAAAATGCATTCGATAAAATAAAAAGATATTTTCAGGAACCTCCGATTCTGATACCTCCAGTTCAAGGGAGACCACTGATTATGTACTTGATAGTGCTCGAAGGATCCATGGGTTGTGTTCTCAGGCAACACGACGAGACAGGTAGGAAAGAACATGCTATCTACTACCTGAGCAAGAAGTTTACAGATTGTGAATCACATTATTCAATGCTTGAGAAGACATGATGTGCACTCGCATGGGCCGCAAAGCGATTGAGACAATATATGCTCACACATACAACCCTGTTAATTTCAAAAATGGATCCGATCAAGTATATTTTTGAGAAACCAGCGCTTACAGGCAGAGTTGCAAGGTGGCAGATGGTACTAACAGAGTATGATATTCAATTTACTTTGCAAAAAGAAATCAAAGGAAGTATACTGTCAGATTATCTTGCGCAGCAGCCTCTTGATGATTACCAACCCATGAAGTTTGATTTCCCTGATGAGGCCATCATGTTTCTCAAAGCGAAAGACTGCGAGGAACCACTTATGGAGGAGGGTCTGACCCTGAATCCAAATGGAGTTTGATGTTTGATGGTGCAGTTAATATGAATGGGTGCGGAGTTGGTGCAGTTCTCATTATGCCAGAAGGCGTTCACATGCCCTTCACTGCCCGAGTAACTTTCGGGTGTACCAACAATGAAGCAGAATACGAAGCTTGCATACTAGGAATTGAGGAGGCTATCGATTTACGAATCAAGACCCTCGATATCTTTGGTGATTCAGCACTGGTAATCAATCAAGTAAAAGGAACTTGGTATACACATCAGCAGAATTTGATTCCGTATAGAGATTATACGAGGAGATTGCTGACATTCTTTACAACTGTCAAGTTATACCATGTTCCTAGAAATGAAAATAAGTTTGCAGACGCCTTAGCCACCATATCTTCGATGATCAAAGTGCATGGTTGGAACTTTGTACCCAGGATTGATGTATCTCGTCTTGATAGACCTGCTTTTGTGTTTGATGTTGACGCAGTGTCTGACGACAAGCCTTGGTACCATGACATTAAATGCTTCTTGGAAAATCAAGAATACCCGCCTGGGGCATCTTCCAAAGACAAGAAGACATTAAGAAGGCTAGCCGGTAGTTTCTTCTTGAACAAAGATGGCGTGCTGTATAAAAGAAATTTTGACATGGTTCTGCTCAGATGCGTGGATAGACACGAAGCAGACCTGTTGATGATTGAAGTGCACGAAGGTTCTTTTGGTACCCATGCCGAAGGACATGCGATGGCTAAGAAATTGTTGAGATCAGGGTACTATTGGTTGACAATGGAGTCAGATTGCTGCAAGTATGCCCGCAAGTGTCACAAATGCCAGATCTATGCAGATAAAGTACATGTGCCTCCAAATCCGTTGAATATCATGTCTTCACCCTGGCCGTTTGCCATGTGGGGCATTGATATGATCGGGAAAATAGAGCCTACTGCTTCAAACGGCCATCATTTCATCTTGGTCGCCATTGATTACTTCACTAAATGGGTTGAAGCAGCATCTTATGCCAATGTCACTAAGCAAGTGGTAGCTCGTTTCTTGAAACGAGATATCATTTGTCGCTATGGAGTGCCCGAAAGAATCATTACTGATAATGGTTCTAATTTGAATAATAAGATGATGGCTGAGCTATGCCGGGACTTCAAAATCGGACATCATAATTCTTCTCCGTACCGCCCAAAGATAAATGGCGAGGTCGAAGCGGCCAACAAAAATATCAAGAAGATTGTGCAAAAGATGGTTGTCACGTACAAAGATTGGCATGAGATGTTACCATTGGCTTTGCATGGGTATCGAACATCAGTCCGCACGTCCACTGGGGTAACACCATACTCACTTGTATACAGTATGGAGGCAGTTCTACGGATCGAAGTTGAGATTCCCTCTCTCCGAGTATTGATGGACGTTAAACTAGATGAAGCTAAATAGGTACGAGCCAGATTTGATCAGCTGAGCCTTATTGAGGAGAAGCGATTAGCAGCAATATGTCATGGCCAGCTATACCAGCGCAGAATGAAGAGGGCATTCGATCGAAAGGTTCGACCTTGAGTTTACAAGGTCGGAGATGTGGTAATCAAGAGAATACTTCCTCCGAGTACAGATCACAGGGGCAAATGGACTCCTAATTATGAAGGTCCATTTGTGGTTAAAAATGTGTTCTCAGGCGGAGCCTTATTGCTGACAACCATGGATGGTGAAGACTTTTCATCCCCTGTTAATTCAGATGTAGTTAAAAAATACTTCGTATAAATAGACCCGCTGGATAAAAAAAATAAGAAAAAATCCAGGAAAAAAAGGGCATCCCGGCAAAACAAAAACAGAATAAAGGTTCGGGCAAAAATTAGGGATATAATTGAAAAGAATTGTACATCCGGTAAGTTGAAAACCCGAAAGGGCAACTTAGGCAAAAAAGGGTATCCCGGTGGATTGAAAACCTGAAAAGGTGATCCACGCAAAAGAGGGATTTAAGCGAATGACTGCAGTCTGAATTAATCTGTACGTTCTCTATTCTTCAGTAAAATAGCCAAGTTTCCGAATGAGGAATTGTTCCAACCACGAACTTCCGAAGGCGAAGATAATCAAGAGAGTTGGAATACATACTGGCTATAACAGAATCAGAAATCAGTTGGAATCCAATTTCCGCATTGTCATTAGGATAGATTTCTTTTCTCAATTTTATGGCAATCAACTCTTTCAGGGGGTTTGCTTCCAATTGTAAATTCGCCAATTTCATCAATAAAATTGAATATTCAGTCACAAGCTTTTATTTTCATTTACGGCTTTGTTTGCAAAAACGTCCGATTTTTGGTAATAAAACATTGCTTTGAAAATATCATGACTTTGCAAAGACATGCACACAAAAAAAGACAATTAAAATTACTTTGCTTGTTGGGCAACCTGGGATGGTAGACTCAAGAGACCACGCAATATCCTGGGGCATGTGCATATATTCTTTCTGTTGCAGGTAATGAGTACGATTGATCCGAGCAGCACGAAAGTTATCTCTCAACATAATCAATAGATAATTGCTATGGCTTGATAATGTTGTATCTTATTAAGTCGATTCTCCCATTCAAGACTTCCCACTGGGTTTTGAGACGACGACAGTTGTCGAAGATTGAATTCTTCTGTGTTGATAACGGTTATTAATGCAGTGGGCATTCCATGTCCATAACGAGTGCAAATCTTCTGATACTTCGCAGACGATGGGAAGGGTTCACTTGTCACTTTTTTGTCACAGTGTTTACTGATGGAGTCCACTATTCGGTCGACGTTCGGTCACGACGTTTCGATATCGGTGAATTGAGTTCAACTGGGTATCGTTGTATCTTATTAAGTCGATTCTCTCATTTAGTACTTCCAACAGCTACAAGCTTTGCTGTGTCGATAACGGTTGCGAATTTCCCAGTAGAGTTGCCTTGCAGACACCGAATTTGATAGTCAATCCCCAGTGAAGTCGCCACGAGTTGGAAGATGCTTAATCTTCTGTAAAATCCTCTTATGACAATTTCTTCAGATCAGTCTTGGAACACAAAGCCAGTTTCCGACCCTCTCAAACATGGGGCATGTTGAATTTCCCTAGCGAGACGTTCCAAATCTAATATCCCCAGTAGAGTTTGAAGATGGTTGGTCTTCTGTAAAATCCTCTTAAAAGGGCATTCCACAGCACGAGACGCTTCAGAGCAAGTCTCCCCAGCAGAGTTTGTTATAAACTTATCATCCCTAGCTGAGTCATCAAGCGGCAAGTTCGCCTAACATGGGGCATTGTGGTACTTATCCTAAGCTTGACAGTCGTATTCCTCAGCTGACTACAATGGAATTGCTTTAGTAAGCATTAAAGTCCAACGACAGATTGGCAGAAATCCAACTACAGATTGGTAAAAGTCCATCTGAAGATGGCAAGTTTGAAATCCAACGACAGATTGGTAAAAGTCCAACGTTAGTTTGGCAAAGCTGCAAAAGTCCATCTGAAGATGGCAAGTTTGAGATTCCAACGACAGATTGGAAAAAGTCCATCTTAGGGTGGCAAATCAACAAAGTCCAACGACAAATTGGCAAAAGTCCATCTTAGGGTGGCAAATCAACAAAGTCCAACGCCAGATTGGCAAAAGTCCATCTTAGGGTGGCAAATCAACAAAGTCCAACGACAGATTGGAAAAAGTCCATCTTAGGGTGGCAAATCAACAAAGTCCAACGACAGATTGGCAAAAGTCCATCTTAGGGTGGCAAATCAACAAAGTCCAACGACAGATTGGCAAAAGTCCATCTTAGGGTGGCAAACCAGCAAAGTCCAACGACAGATTGGCAGAAATCCAACATGAATTGGTAAAAGTCCAATGTTAGTTTGGAAAAGCTGCAACAGTCCATCTGAAGATGGCAAGTTTGAGATTCCAAAGCCGGTTTGGTAATCATTAAAGCCCAACGACAGATTGGCAGAAATCCAACACGAATTGGTAAAAGTCCAACGACAGATTGGCAGAGCAGCTCAAGTCCATCGATAGTATGGCAAGCCAATAGTCGTCTGGCGTCGTTCAAAAAGACATTGTTGAAAGTCCATCGACAGTATGGCAAGCCAGTAGTCGTCTGGCATCGTTCAAAAAGACATTGTTGAAAGTCCATCGACAGTATGGTAAGCCAGTAGTCGTCTGGCGTCGTTCAAAAGACAGATCTCTCAGACAACGTTTCATTGAAGATTTAATCCAGCAGCCTCGCTGGGTTTATATCCCTTTTATTCTTCATTGTCCAGAGCAAATTTTTGGTTATATTTGGTATTCAATCATTATATACCTTGAAAGTCTGAAAGCAATCGCTTTCAGGCATTCAGGTCTACAGCATTTGAATAGGGGCAACTGCAATACCCCAAAATTTGCTCTCTCTTTTTTCATCATAGCATAGCATTATCATATATCATATCATATCCATCTCATTAGCCTTGCATTGCATCTTTAACATAGAAAAATGAAGCATATCATCCCTCTTACCATCAAGGCATGTGATAAGGGGAAAGATGGACAATCAAGGAATCAGTCAAGGCACAAAAGGTTAAACAAGTTGCCTCAAGAAAAGCCAAGAGGTCTTTCATGTCTCATGCTATCTCAATTGATCATCCAAAACCTCAAGAAAGTGAGATTCAATAGGAGATTGAAGCACTACATCCTACATTATGCAAGAGATCCAAAACTGAAGAAAAACCCTCAAAAGAGATAACTTATTGGTTCAAAGTCACCCTCAAGTGGCATATCTCATCATCCTTTAAGAGGATACACAACATACTCAGAGGAATTTGGATTTGGAAGATGTGCAATTTCCTCCTAAACAGAAGGGGCCAAAACTAGGGTTTTCAATTAAATCAGGGTATCTTTGATTTTTTGGACAAAACTTGATGTCATGGTATTCTACATGTTCTTAAGTGTATGTGTGTGGAAAATTGCCTCTCAATTGGTTTTGGAAGTAGTTCAATTGGATGAAAGATCAAAAATCAGGAAATTTGGGGCTAAGTCAAATAATCAGAGGAAAAAGTCAACTCTTGATTTTTTTTGGGGGCCAAATCCATGAAATTCATGTTATATGTGACCAATGTACAAAATTTGATCAAGAAACTCCAAAGGAATCATGAAAAAATCAAGATGTGGAAAGTTGCCATTTTTGGAAGAAGTAGGGTTTCCAAAAATAGTAATTTTGAGCTATTTTGCATCAGAGTTTGAACCAAGGCCATTCAAAATTGAAGCATCAAATGAAAATTCCACTCGGCCACAACAAAAGATCTTGTTTTAAGCTTCACATCCATGTGTAGAACATCTCCATTGGATAAAAATTGAGTGAGATACAATTGATCAAAGTTGGAGGAAAGTAGGTCCAAAATCAGGTCATGACCAAGGATTCTTAGGCCCACGCGCCCTCATTTTTACAAACAGGTGGTGTGTCAAATGTTCACCTATTTTTCTCATGATTAAAGGACTCAAATGCAATACTTGTCAACATCAAAATTGTTCCTTGCAATGCCCTCTTCAATGATCATGTTGGGCAAAATTTGAATTGATCAAGTTATGAGGTAGAAATAGTGGTCTCAAGTTGGGGTGATCTTGCTGAAAATCCATGCCATGCTTGCCTTGCCAACCAACCTCATTGCCACGCCTTTGTATCAGTTCCAAATGTGGATGTTCTAAGTCATTTTGCAACCTATTCCAAGCCTCATTTCAGCTCAATTCCCACACCAATATTGTTCTCTTACATCTCCTATTTCAAATGAATCCAAAAACTCACCAAACCATCCATTGAGTAGAGAGGAAAACATCATCAAATCACCCTATATTCCACTGATGCATTGATGGCTTGGATGCACAATTTGGTTCAGACATCCATCAAATGATTCTTTCCCTTATTTGAACACACCCTTGCCATTACAAACATTTGCCATAGCACGTGCCTTGCATGAAAGTGGAAAGAACAAACTTGCTGAGCAAGTTTCTGATACACCAGTTGTGCCATTGCAAGTTCATTTTCATCTCCACCATAGCTCACCATGAACCAGCTGCACCATATCATTGCTCTCCCAAACTAACTTGACTCAGTTAGTTAGGGATGACTCACCTAAACCACCAAGACTCAGTTAACCAACTCAGGTTAACCATGGTTAGCTCATACTATAAATAAAAACCTCACTCTCAAAATTCATTTCTAACAATCATTCTCACATTCTCACTCAGAAACTCTCTCTTCTTCTCTCTCAATCTCACCATTGCCATTGATTTTTGAAGCTCACTTTGTTCAATTCTCTCCAAAACTCTCTCTGATTATCTCTCAATTTCACCACATTGCAACTGGTTTTGAAGCTTGGATTTCAATTCTTCTCCACTGAATCATCATCAATTTCATCACCTAAGCCTTTATTTGGCCAAAAGTAGTTCAAAGAGGAAGCAGAATCTCTGGTTTTCTGAAGAACATCTCAAGGTTACAAATCTTCAGGTACGAATTTCCACCATTATAGACATGATTTGATGTGGTTTTCAGGTTCTTGAAGCTTCTTATAAGCTCAAGAACTTGTTCGGCTAGTTGATAGGCCTTTAGAGGCATAGTTGA
Source organism: Lathyrus tuberosus (assembly GCA_022829125.1). Lineage (NCBI taxonomy): Eukaryota > Viridiplantae > Streptophyta > Magnoliopsida > Fabales > Fabaceae > Lathyrus > Lathyrus tuberosus. Next base: position 6,337,315 of record JALAZF010000341.1, on the reverse strand, counting down.
AAGGTTAGGGCAAATCTTCTTTTGTTCGATTCTCTCATTTCATGAACATTTTGGAAATTTTATCACTGGATCCGTGCTCTCCATTACTTCCTCTTCATTTTGGTATAATATTTGTGAAATTCTGGGAAACTTGAAGTTGCAGACGGTGGTTGTGCACCGGAGAAGATGACCGGAGGTCATCTCCGGCCGGTGACTGTAAATGCTAGGGTTTTGGTGTGTTTTAATCGTGACCTTTGCTTTTGTTTCAATCGTGTGGTGAAAATGCTGCCAGCGCATTAAAATAGGCGTGCATGTCACATGTGTTATTTCTGAATTCACTTAAACTTTATGTGATGCAATGCATGGTAGTTAGTGTGCTCATTCTTGCGTGTGTGTTGGATTTAACTACTTTGACTATAGTGTTCACTTAACCTAATCCAAGGGTGATGATTGTTTTGACTGTTGTTGACTGAGAGTGCATGATAATTGGCGTGGATTGCACAGATATGGACCAGGCTTGGTATTGATATTTGCACCCCATGTTTTCAAAGCCCAATTAATTTTGAACTGATAATTTGTTATGCATGCACCCCCTCTCTTATTTCCATTTCTTTTTATTTTTTCCATTTTATACACGTTTCCTTTTTAATTTTTAAAAATACAAAACAACATCATAAAATTCTAGAAAAATTCATGAACATTTTTAAGACATTTAGGAAATTTTTGATATTTTTAATTCATGATTTTATGACATTTTTACCCCTGTCTCATAATTTTCTTTGAATTTCCATTTGTGTGCATTCCAATTGTGATACATGAATTTGTAAAATTTTGTTCTTGCTCGTTATAAATCGTTTTGACATGGTTCTTTTTGCATTTATTTCCTAATACATTGAAGTATGTTAGATGATTTTTGTTTAGGTCACTTTATGATATGTTTTAATGCCTATCTTTGCACCACTTTGCATGATGTTTCAACTTGAAATAATTGCTTTGTTTAAAGCCATTTTGCCTTGAATTTTGACATGCTATCTTGATGTATGATTCACTTCTGACTTAGGCATTCTAATACCATTCTTGCATAATTTTCATAAGTCCATTTGATTTTTGTTTGATATATTACATTTGAAGCATAATAACATGTCATATTATTCTAATTTTAGTGCATGTTTGCATGAATTCTTTTGTGCATACTTGTATGATCATTTGCATATTTTATGAGCCATTCATATGATATTATATGTCTTTGGTACACATTATAGGTCATCTTTGCATGTTTATTTCAATTTGAACTTTGTGCATCCTTAACATGTATTGTTTGCACTTTCCTTTTGAACTTCCACTTCACTTCTTCTTCTATTACTTCTTGAATGTCTTGATGGTTGATTCATGGATACTTTGAGATGTTTATAAACCATTTTCCATTTAGTTTCAATTCTGATCCTTAGACTACATGTTCCATTTATGCATGTCCCTTTCCTTTCTTTTCATCTTTCATCTTCTTTTCTTATGAAAACATGTTTGAATGCTATGGATGATGATTGTTACCTATTCATTGGAACTTGTATGATGATATTCACTTGTTATCCATATGATGCACATTCTGGTTGTGATATTAGGATTTGATTTTTTTTATCTTATTCTTTTGAACTTTAATGTGTATTAAGAACTTTTACTTCTTATGCATGTTTCCATGTTTACTAACCATGTAGGGGCTTTGGTAAGTTGAAATTGAGTGTGGATAAGGAATCCACATTCAAACTTCTTTCCTTTCATATTTTACAATTCAATTTTGTGTTTTATTAAGTACTTATGTGCTTACTTTGATTAACTCATTACTTTCCCTTTTGAATTACAATTCATTTTCTACTTTAGAAGTGAATTGTTTAATTCATTTCTTCTTTAGACTTTAGGTTTTGCAACCTCACAAACCATTAGGATCACTCCCTTAACTAATCAATTAGGATTGAGTCTTAGTTCACATAGATTTTTACCTTCCTCTCTCTTGAGTCTCTTCTTCTCATCTCAAAGAAAATTCAAAATATCTAATAAAGGTAGACACTTATTGCATTCATGCCTTTCATATAAAGAAAAGATTATAAGGGGTCTTCTCTTATAATCTTAGAATGTGTAGCATATGGCCCATCTTGGGTCAATGTGTCAGACATTTGATCTTGTATGAGGGACTTAAATGCAATACTTGTTGAAGATACAAATAAAAAACACTTCTTCATTGCATAATCAAAACAAAAAACATTTAATAAATACAAGTATGCTAGTGTGTTTGAACCTTAATAATTAAAACTAAGTGTGAGGGTCTTCTTCACCCTTAGTGTACTTTCATGCTCATTCCATCTTGGAGTGTGAGAATGTATACACTCCAGTGACTAAGATTTAGATACACTATCATATGCAAACAAATGAAAAAAAGACTTTTAAAACTCCTCAAACAAACAAACAATTCTTTTCTCATCTCTTTCATTCCAGTCTTAAGGACTCGTCACGTCCGTCCTACCGCAAACAGGTAACGCCTTAGTCTCCATACAGCGAGCCGCAACACCTAAACTGCTGGGATGCGCACTCTGACGTTTCCACTAAAAACACAAACAATCCATCCCTAGTGAGGGGAACTACGTCGCTCTGATTCTCATGTTCCCGATGAGATACGTAGGCAGTGGGGTAGGGCCCATGCGAGCACTTTTTTTATTTTCCCTACATTTGTCTCTCCTTTCCTTTTCCAGTTCCTTTTCCAGTATCCTTTCCTTACACCCTTTGACTGAAGCAGCAAGCGTGGATCCCATCGGGTACGATGGACGCGTGGGGGTGCTAATACCTTCCTCTCGCGTAACCGACTCCCTTACCCTTTCTCTTGGTCGCAAGGCCAGGCTCTATCTTTTCCTTCAGGTTTATGCGGTGTTTCCTTTCCCTCTCATGGGATAAATACACATTGTTGGAGACTCTGTTTCGGTGCCACTTTCGCGTTTGTACTTGGATGAAAATCCTGGGAGCGACAAGGAGCAATATAAGATATTGTGTTGGAGGAAGAATGAACTCTATTACGTAAAGGAAGTGGCAACAGAACGTGTTTTGGACGTATGTGTGATAGAATTATTAACATGTTTTTAAAGCTAAAATTAAAGAAGTGTAATTACGGATGGTTCACCTGAGAGGATCCTATTAGTATGACGTGAATGAGAAAGTTACACTTTGGTATTTAGAAATGCGTAGTAGTAGCACCGTGGTCACAAGTGTAAGTGATGGATTCTTAGTATTGAGACAAGTGTGATGGGACGTACTCTGTGGAACAGTGAATATTGTATTCTAAGAGGTAAGATTGCGGTAAACAATGAGAAGCAAATCAGGACTTAGTATGGACTGAGTGTAAATCATGGAACGGTTTATACCATAAGAGTTTCGTAAATCGTTGATGAGAATTATCGGTTGCGAGACTTCCATTAAGTAACTTGGTGTAAGTGGGAGGTTCAATGGATAGTAAAGGGTAAGAAATCCCGGTTAGTGTGTACGAAGTGGTTGAGAGGTTCTTCAAGAGGATGCATTGCCCCGGTTTAGTTACAAGTATAGAGAAACTTCTGTATTTGTGAATAATCGGAATATTCAGAGTCTACCTTTTGTTGGACTAAGAACGTTGTTGTCTTAATTCTCACCAAGGAGTTCGAGTGAGAGAATAAGGTAGTATGCTTGATATGAGATGTCCATCAATTTTGTGGTATCGTATAATAGTTGTGTGCTGGTTTTGTTTATGGGCGAATCAAGCATGAGTTGCGGCTAAAACCTTAGAATGTCTTCATTATTGACTTCCCGCTAGTGCAGTTGTTTGAGCAAGAATATGATCTATCCCGCTGAAGTTATGTGGTGTGACCGTGTCAGAATTTGGAATTTTTCCTGTCACTTGGTTGGAGTGTGTCATCTGTATGTTTTGGCATTGTTCGGTATTACCTTGAGTGGATCACGGTTGGTGAATGTTCTATAAGTTACAGAGCCACGAGCTGAGAATGATATCGTGAGTTAGAACAAATCGGATTGATGGTTGCGTATGGGTGGCTTTGAATTAAGAGGAAAACTGTTCTTTTTTTTTCTGCAGCAGTGTTAACCAATTGACCAATGGGGTTAACCGATTAACACGTACAAGGCTAGTGTTTTGTACTGAATTTTGAGGAGTTAACCGATTGACCTCAGACGGGTAATCGATTAACGTGTGTGTGAATTGTGAAATCCCCTAGGAACCATCATCTGTGTTTTGTTAACTTATGTTGTTACGAGTTGAGAGTATTGTGCGAATGGGGAACGTGATTTCAGGTAAGTGAAAGACGGATTTGTGTTTTGAAATCGTAACTTCTGGAAAGGTGTTGCATAGTTGACCACTCGTTCAGACGACGAGGGAGTTACTTTGGAAAAGTAATCTTGTGAACTGTGTTGAGTGTGAAAAAGCTTAGGTGTATTGTTATTATTGTTGTTGCGAGTCTTAAGGACAAAGTTGGAAAATACTCTCAAAGTGTTGATCTCGAAAAGATCGTTTCAGTAATTTAATTTATGGTGTTATTAAGGAACGACCGGTTGGCCGGAGTTAGTAATTGTTATCTTCCGTGAGTCCTTGGTTTTGGATGTAGACCCCGTGAAAGTGGTATCAGTTGTGTGCAGTTGTGTTCTAACCAGAGGAGGAATTTGTAGGTTATCTTTCCAAGTACTAGTAAGAATTGGACGTTCCGAAGTTAAGTATGTAATTGGGAATAGTTTATGAAACGGAACGAATAAGAAGAGTTGATTCAACTGAGAAGTGTATATGTTGTGGTTGTAACAGTGTAACTCCTGCATCTTTATCGTCTAGAGAGTGTTGGACGGACGTTAAGATATTGTGTGTTGGTAAAGAAATTGTTCTACTATAGGACGTCAGTAAGTCTTGTACCGTTGATTATTAAGGATCCCAGTGGATAAGTGTGTTCTCCGTGGACTAGTAGCCACATGGTAATGCTTAAGAAATGGTGGTGTTCCACTGTTAGAATGGAAGTTGCGTAGTGGAAGGTGAGAAATGAAAGGGGCTCAGTCGGATTTATAAGAATCGGAGGAGAAAGTGATTGTAAGATTAGAAATAAGGAGATATTATTTTACGTGTGTTACCTTTTGGTGTGACACGAAAGAAAGGAAATATCAGATTTAATGATTACAATGTTTAGTATCAGACCAGAAGGAACTGGTAAGGAAGTCGTCGACTAGTTATGAAGTGGTTCGAATATTAAAGGATTTATGAAAGGATAGTTGTCGGTAATTGCATAACGGAAAGAAATCACGGAATTACATCTCGAAGATGTGTTGAGTGTTGTTGTCCTAATTTGAGTTAAGGTGTGGCGGTTTTGTTGTGACTCAGTAGAGGAATATAGAATGGTACATTCCTTCCGAGGTAGAATGTGACTAAATGTTTGCATGGAATAACGAATGAGGTATAGAAAAAGCAAGGTTAGAAGTTAACCCAATATTGGAATAAGAGTATGACTAAGGAACCGAAGTTTGATAGTTTATAGAAATAAGGATTTTGGTCTGTGAAGTTAAGTTGGAATTGGAATGCGTCAGAAATGTGGACGGAAGAAAGGTTAAGTGTGAATCTAGACCAGGATACAATTGGTGGTTATTGCCGAATAGAGGAAATTCGGGGGCGAATTTCAATTTAAGGGGGGGAGAGTGTAATACCCCGTATTATTTAAATGCTCAATTTGGATATCAGATGAGATCAGATGAGCATCTATGTGCTCTATCTTTGGTAATTGGATTAATGGAATCCTCTAAGTACTTTAAGTATTGACATTTGGGATCAATAGAGCAACTAATGAACTCTGAAGAGATTAATTATTTTATTAAAGAGACGAATTAATTATTTTAATTCAAGAAAGGATTTTAAGGTAACTCTAATAATTGATCAATTGGGTTGAGACGATAAAATATCAATTGGAGATATTTTACTCTATTGGATTATATTATATAGTAATAGTATTATATATATATATATATATATATATATATATATATATATATATATATATATATATATATATGTTAAGAAAGAAAGAAAAAGATAGAAAAGAGGAAGAAAAGAAGAAGAAGAAGAGAAAGGAAGAGAAGAAGAGAGAAAGTGGAGAAAGATGAAGAAGAAGCTCATGGATCATCAACATCTTCTTCAAACTCCTCTTCGATTATCAGGTGGGTTCTAGATAGAAACTTAAGTTTTAGAGTTAGAATGATTTTAGCTTAAGTTAGGTTTGATGAGAAATTGCTTAATTTGATAATCGATGAAATTTAACGGTTGAAATGTGTTATAAACTGAGTAGTATAAGCTATATGAGTGTAGAATCATTCATATTTGATTGTAGAATGTTTTGGTGGGGTTTTGGACCCATGGGAACTCAACTGTTACGCTGAAGAACTTATGAAATTTTCCATATTCGCACTGCGAATCCCCTAGCGAAGGGGAAATCGTACACTCGCTGGCTGTTCCCAGGGCGAAGGCGAAGGCGAGCATTCGCCAGAGGTTCGCACTGCGAACATTACCTTGATTTTGCTACTGACTTGGTTCGCCAGCTGTTCGCACTGCGAATGGTGCAACGAATAACTGTTGGCTAGGCATTTGCTGGACGCTTCGCACTGCGAATGAGGTAGCGAGCATTCGCTGGCTTCTTCGCAATGTGAGCATGACAGAACATCCAACTTGTTTCTTTCATAACTTTTATATCGTTTATCCGTTGTGAGTGTTCTTGGTATCGTTGTGAAGCTAGGAACATATTCTAGCTAATGGTGGTGAGAAATATCTGTTTATTGCCCGATCAAATAAATCGGAGGGAACCGTAAATTGGTATAATTTGTGGTATGTTGAATTATGTATTTCCCTTATGTGATTGATGATTACATGTCTATGCTCTTATTGTTAAACATGTTTGAATAGGTATGCATGTTAAAATACGAAATAGGTAGAGTGAGGAAGATCACCATAACCAATTGTCGAAAAGTGTGGAAATGACATAGTGACAACGCTCGGGCAGAAGAGGCCGAGGCGTGTGTCTAATAATCATAACCAGTTTATCTTACGGTGTAGTTTCATGACACTCGAGCACCTCCTCTGAAACATATGCATAATTACTTGGCAGGTTTGATTCCCGCGTATAGTACGATTGTAGCCTATATGGTAAAGAGACTTGTGATGGTTAACAGGCCATGAGAAGTGACGGTTCATGGTTAACAGGTCGATGATCCCGAATCCAAATCGTATGCCAAGTAACTACAAGGATCCATGACTTCGATCGTCTTCTAGACGTAGAAGCAGACGGGAACAAGGGATGCCTTGGTACGGTTATTGATTAGCGAGATTCTTGAGTTAACAGGCTCAGGATATATTTTCCATTCGTAAGGGTTCTTGAGTTAACAGGCTCATGACTTAGTTTGGTACTAGTGTGAGTTAACAGACTCACGAGTGTGTATCCATATATGGTGTGTGTGTACTCAAAGTCACTTCCCTTCCCTTTTGACTTGAGTTAGGTTGATAGAACCTTGTAAAGCCAAGAGGACTATAGGATAGGGAACTCACTGAGATTTGATGCATCTCACCCCACTATAGTTGCTATATTTCAGGTACGGTTTGCAGGTTTGATTTACAAGTGGAGCGATGCTGGGATGTTTCAAGAGAAGCTTAGTTAAGCTTATTTCCGCTGTGTATTTTATTGTTCTTGTACAATGAGGAATATTGTATAATGTTCTTAGTTTTTATTATTTTTGGCTAGTTTCCATGACTTGTGCCATGTAGTGTACTTATGTTTTTAGAATGGGCAAGTATGTGAATTACGCCATTAGGCACTTATGATGGTGTCAGTACCAAATTATATGCTTGTATTGTATTATTCTAGATAAATATTATACAGGGCATTACATTATAAAAATCATTTAAATATCATTAGTTTATTATACCTTATCATTTCATCTTCTAAAAAATTAGTCTTCTTATAAAAATCATTTAAATATCATTAGTCTTATTATACATTGTCTTTAAAAGAAGTTAAAAATATTTTTTTCAAAAATAATTTTTATTAAAAAAAAATATTATCCATGGATATCTGTAAATATCCACGGATACCATAAAACCCGCGGATTACCCGCTTAACGGATATCCGCATGGATATGGGGTGGATATGGATATCATATTTATCCATCGGGGCGGATACGGATATCATAGTATCCGTCCCCATGGATATCCATTTACATCCCTACTATCTAACAAAGTAATTGATGAAAACATTGGAGATCAAGGTGATATTGATGTTGATATTGAATCATTTACTAGAAATGATCAAGATGAAAATATTATAGCAAATGTATCATATACAAAAAATGATCATAATGAGGGTATTTGGATCAATCCAACCGTCTGTGTTGTTAAGAGACGGGTAGAACATATTCCAACCAAGAAAAGAAAGAGACGTTAGTGAAAAAGGTACTAGTTATAAAATTATAGCTTATATCATTCAATAATATTAATTAGTTGTCATGTTATATATAGCTTATATCATTCAATAGATTATGGATTATGGATTTTTATATTTGTCATTTAATTTTTGTTTTTTTTCTTTCTTACCGGTCAAATGGCTAGTAACCAGGACGACACACACGAGACACATGATGAAAATGAAGCTCAGAATGAACCTTCGAATGTAGAAAGTGAAATAAAACGTGGAATAACTATTATGAAGTCAATCATCCGTGCTAGAGATAAAGGGATCAAGTTTGATGTACATTGGAGTGATGAGAACTAACTAATTGAGCCTAACGGTTCAATGTTGTCTTCATACATTGGTTCACTTGTCCGTCAGCATATTCCAATTACCAGTGATAATTGGAGGAATCCAAAGTTGAAAGCTGGTAAAGATAAGATATGGACTGAGATACAGGTACTTTAATTTACTTATACTAACACACTTTATGTTTATATGTTTATAAGACAAGATAAGTCTTTAATTTACTTATACTAACACACTTTATGTTTATATGTGTATGTTTTTTTGTAGAGGTCCTTTAATATTGATGAAAGCCGGAAAAAATATTGTCTTCAGTTGGCCGGAAAGAGACACAAAGGGTTCTGAGCCTTATTATCAAACAAATATCTTAGGGATGCGGATAAAAATTTTGTTGAAACAGAACTTCCACAGTTGTATGCGGACGTGATTGAACCCGAAGAATGGAGCACGTTTATAGCCAAACGGAAAACCGAAAAATTCAATGTAATGTTATCTTGTCATGTCTATTAATTGTATTATATACATGTTGCATTAGTTTGTTTTGATATGACTTAAACTTGTTTATCCAGGATTTGAGTGCCATTAATCGCCAAAGAGCATCAAAACCCGCGTATCCATACATAAAAGGGTGTTTGGGATATGCACGGTTACAACAAAAATTGGTAAGTATATATTAATGCTATGATTTGATTAATTGTATTATTGTGTTATACTTGATGAATTTATTATTTAACTAATGTGTAGTTAGAAGAGACGAAAAGTGAAGAATCATCACTTCCGGTACATGTTTTGTGGAAGGAAGCTCGTGTAGGTAAGGATGGAGTTGTTAGGGAAGATGTTCAACATGTTTATGACGAATGTGTAAGTATAACATTATGTCTTGAAGTTAATCGAAATTTTATTAAAATATAATTAATTTGTAATCCCCACTAATAATTTTCGATATGTCAATGAATTTCAAGAGACTCTATCTAAATCCTTAACCACGGGCGAGAAGGATTGCAGGAGCATTCTTAGTCGAGTACTAAATGTTCCTGAGTATTCCGGCTGGGTGAGAGGTAAAGGATTTGGTGTGACTCCATCTTCCTTGTATCCAAAGAGAAAAAATCCCAGCAACCAAGAAGTCATGCAATCATTGGAGGAACTAAAGGCGCAAGTCCGTGAATTGCAAAAGGATAAAGAGAGATATGAGGCGGAAAAGCGCAGTTCCGGTTTGAAAGATGCTAGTGACAAAGCTAGTATCAATTGTCAAAATAAAATTCCCGAGGTAATTAGCACATATTTATTTTAATTAAATTAACACATTTATTTTAATTGACCTTTATACACATTAACAGTTACATATTTATTATTGCTTCAGGGCATTTCATCTTGCCAGCTGTATTTTTCGTTACCGACTTATCGCATGGTTGGCAAGGGAAAAGTGCATAACCATGTGGGAGCGTTACTTCACCATCAACCGCTCCCTCATTTACATCTAAAAGTGTCGGTTGATATCGCTTTAGATACGGATGCGGTACTACCCATACCTGACTCGGTTTCAGAGGTTACATTGCTGCGAGATGCAATAGGTTCGTTTGTTGCATGGCCGTTAGACCTCATTTCCATAGATGATGAGGTATGTTGAAAACCATTACAAATCTCTTAGTATTCAAATGTCAAATCTGAACGATTATCAAAATCATTCTGAACCGTTACTTACATTTTTTTTTACATGGTAATGTTAGACTCCTACAAAACCCGCAGCTAAGAATAAAGGGGTTTTGCGGCAAAACGAGTCTGTTGAATCACAAAGAGAGGTACATTTTAAGTGTTATTCTATTATCCGAATTCAAAAGTTTCATGATTTTCTACTTTACCTAACTTATATGATTGTTAGGTTCCTGCTCAAGCTTCACAACAGGCCAGCAAGAAAAAAGCTCCTACTAGGACCGTGCAGGAAAAAAGAGCTCCTCCTCGCTTTCAGTCGTGTCTAGAAACACTTATGGCAATGTCAGATTTGATGGATGGTGCTATTCGTCAAATAGATATGGACGAAGGTGTTTTTGGTTTTCCTCATTCCGAGATAATCGGAAGAGATGACATGGAGCAGATTTTCAAGCATATTGAATTAGGCATCGGTGTTATGCATTCATACATTTGGTACTCCGATCAATCTATTATTTATTTAGTTGAACAATTATTTTACACATTTCAATGAAAATAGTCTAATGTTTATTATGTTTTTATTTAAGGTGCTTGTATGAAAAATTGATGCGGGGGACGGAATTTTCAAACAGATTCCGTTTCTTCTCTTGCACCCTTGTCAATGCACCGGAAATTGGTATGAATGCACTTTCAGTAAGAGACCACTTAACTGAGAGATTTATGGCCAACAAGACAGAAAGTTTGTTTCTTTTACCGTATAATACTGGAAACGGGTAAGATTTTCATTCTAATTTCATTCTAATCTGTAATTTGTATCTTTTGCGTAGAAATTATCCATCTAAACTTTTGTTATATTTTACAATGGACACTTGTTGTTGGTTGCCATTAATCCTACAAGAGAAGTGGTCTATTATCTGAATTCATTGGATACTGATTGGTCAACATATCAAGATATGAAGGATGTGGTTGATACGTAAGTGAGATTGTTCGAAATATTCGTGTGTATTTCTATATTTAATTATTTCTGTGAGATTGTTCTAAATTTACGTTTTTCTTTTATAGAGCAATACTCGTATACCGAGCACAAAGAGAATCTCGAGTAGCACGGGCTAAAGCAACCAACGTTACATGGGTCAAAGTGGAGGTATATTAATTTTCACAATGTTGCTTATTAGTGATGCTACTTGATAACACAAAACAACTATATATTAATTCTTATTTGTTTGTCTATGTGTAGTGCCCTCGTCAGTGTAATGGCATAGACTGCGGGTATTTCGTTTTGAGGTTTATGAGAGCAATCCTTCAAATGGATCGATTAGAGATTCCTATTACGGTATGCATGGATTTATAACTTAGGATTTTTTTTAATATTTACCGGATATGTCATATAATTTATTATTTTTAACTAAATCATGCATATTTTGTTTTGTTATGTAGTACTTTGATGAATACGCGTGTTCTCATTACACGAAGGATAAATTGTAAGAAATTAAGGAGGAATTGTGCGAATACCTTATTGAAAAAAGAATCCTATATATATAAGGTATAGGATTATGGGATTATGTGAATGTATAGTTTTGTGAATGGTTTATTTTATGGGATTGTATAGTTTTGTGAATGGTTTATGCCCTTTATGTGTTTTTGGATTGTAATTGTATAGTTTTGTGAATAGTTAATGTAAATAACTTGAATTATAATGGAAATGGTTTATGTGGTTTATGTGATTTATGGGATTAGTGGAAATGGTTAATGAACCATACTAGAAATTGTTAATGGAAATGTGAAATATACAGGTTTATTGAAATGGCTTGAATTATACAGGTTTCTGCATAAAAAAAATGGTTAAAATGGGATTTTTAAAAAAATCATTATAATTATACGTAGAGAAAAGACAGCGCTTTCTAGAAAAAGCGCTGTCTATAGTTCACAAACGAAAGCGTTTTTCCTAAAAAGCGTCCTCTAAAGGTATAGAAAAATTGATAACTAAAATTATAGACATACATTAGACAACGCTTTAAAAAGCGCTGTCTAAAAGGGGCCTTTAGACAGAAAAAGCGCTCTCTAAAGGTATATAAAAAAATTCATTAAAATTTTATATGTATACATTAGACAACGCTTTTTCAAAAGCGCTGTCTAAAGGCCTACTTTAGAGAGCGCTTTTTACGGAAAAGCGTTGTCTAATGTATACTTTAGAGAGCGTTTTTTCATAAATAAAAAGCGCTGTCTTTACCTACGACAGCGCAACCTTAGGCAGCGCTGTCTAAGGCCTAAAAAAGCGTTGTCTAATGTCTTGTTTGGCGTAGTGAAATCGATTATACTTACAACCGTTATTACACCCTATAAATTTTTAATTAAAAAATATAATATAAACTTAGCGCCTGAATTTAGAGATATCACCATGATTTTTGGAAGAACCGTGATGACTTGGGCGTTGTTGTTTGCGCGTTTTGTAGTTGTGTACCAATCTCTTTGATAACACATATAGGCTAACAAATGGGAGGAAAACCATATTTATAAGTACCAAAACCTTAACGCGTCCAAGATATGATCCATTAAAAAAAAATCCACGAACAAACCCTAAAATCTGGCAATACCGAAATATATATATTTTTCTTTCTATTTTCTCATGTGAGATTTTACGACATATTACAAGAGATGGCATGAATTCTAAGAACGACCAGCAATGGATGCGGCTTGGAACCCAATAGCAATTAACGGCGGCTGTGATTTTAAAACCCAAAAATGGCCGACATCCGGGGGGTGTGAAACTCAGTAAAGACGTGAGGTCTAGAAACTAAGAGAATATGAGTGTGGTGTAAGAACATAGTGTTGAATGTAATCCATTGTTGTCGAAGTCGAAGTCGAAGACAACAGGTTGTTGTCTAGTGTCGAAGTCGAAGTCGAAATAGGATGCTGTCGAAAATGTTTGTTACACAGATTTGTTTAGATTTAGTTAGATTTGTTTAGATCTAAATAGATTTGATTTGGGCTTTTATAGTTTGGGCTTTGTCTTGAGATACAAGCAAACCTAATTCTATAAATAGGGAGTTTCCCTCATTATTTTGTATCAATTACAACACTTTGTAATTTCTCACAGAATTCTGCAGTTGCAGAGTGAGTAATAAGAAGAGAGAAAGTCCCACAGTTTGTGGGCAGCAAGAACACAATTCATCTTCTTCTTCCCTATTTTCTTTCTACTTTTCTGTATAATTGCTGCGTGATAGAAGGAATTCCCATAGCTTTTGGGTTAATTCCAACATCTGGTATCTAGAGCTCCGGTTGAAGAGATTCAAGGGCAAGAAATCGCAAGAACGCGATGGCTACGAATCATCCAAACGGCCATTTTCCAGCAAACCTTCCAATTCTCAAGAAAGATAATTACGAGAATTGGTGCAAGCAAATCAAGGTTGTTTTCTGTTATCAAGATTTGTGGGATCTTGTGAAGGAAGGAATAACAACTCTTGAAGAAGGTGCGACGGATCAAGAAAAGGCTGCATTCAAAGAGTTGAAGAAGAAAGATTATAAAGCTCTCTTTATAATCCATCAATGTGTTGATTCAGATAACTTTGAGAAAGTTAGTGATGCAGAAACAGCGAAGGACGCATGGGAGATTCTGGAAAAATCGTTTGGAGGCGCAAAGAAGGTGAAAGAGGTGAGGTTACAAACTCACAAAAGGGCTTATGAATTGCTTCAGATGGAAGACAATGAGAGCATAACAGATTTCTTCACAAGAGTTACGAAACTTGTGAATCAAATCAAGGTGTGTGGAGAAGTGTTGGTGACGAAAGCAGTTGTCTCAAAGATTTTGAGATCGTTGGCTCCAAAGTTTGATCACGTGGTAGTAGCCATAGAAGAATCAAAAGATTTGTCGAAGGTGACGAAAGAAGAGCTTCAAGGGACGCTTGAATCTCATGAACAAAGAATGGCTGAAAGAGCTGCAGGCAAGGCGAAGAATGATGTGGCCTTACAAGCTCAATCAGCGAAAGATAAGAAGAGTAAAGAAAAGATGGTCGACAAAGGTAGAGGAAGCTACAATAATTCGACAGGCAGAGGAAATCAGCAAGAGGCGAATTGGTCGAACCATAGAAGGACCCAGAACCAAAGCAACCAAAGAGGTGGTGCTGCAGGTAGAGGAAGAGGTGGTGGTTGAAAGCCTGACAAAAGCCACATTCAGTGTTATAATTGTCACCAGTATGGTCACTATTCGACAAAATGTCCTGAAAGAAAGAATCAAGAAGATGATGCAAAGCTGGCGAAGCATGAAGAAGAAGAAGGTATGATGTTGATGGTTACAACCAAAGATAATGAGAGTTTCAAGGACCAGTGGTACTTGGACTCAGGATGCTCATCACACATGATTGGAAGGAAAGATTGGTTTGTCAACATGAAGCCCTCAATGAAGAACACAGTGAAATTTGCAAATGACAATACTCTAGCAGCTGAAGGTATTGGAGATGTTCTGATTAAGAGGAAGGATGGCAAGAGGTAAGTAATTTCCAATGTTTTGTACATACCAGGCATGAAGAGCAATTTGCTCAGCATAGGGCAGTTGGTCGAAAAGAACTACAAGGTGTTGGTCGAAGACAAGGCGATGAGAGTTATCGACGCAAGTGGTAGGTTGATCTTGAAGGCTCCAATGTCTCATAATAGAACCTTCAAGATTGAACTAAATGTGATGGAGCACAAGTGTCTTGCGACTGCAGCTAGCAGAGATGAGTGGATATGGCATTATAGGCTTGGGCATCTCAACTTCAAAGACATCAGAGATCTGAAGAGAAAGAACATGGTTTCAGGTTTGCCAGAAATTAACATTCCAGATGAAGTTTGTGAGGAATGTGTGCAGGCAAAGCAACACAAGAATTGCTTCAGTAAGGATGCAGGAAGCAGGTCGAAGGGAATTCTTGATGTTGTGTACTCTGATGTATGTGGTCCAATCCAGGTCGATTCTATGGGAGGTAACAAATACTTTGTCACATTCATAGATGATTTCAGTCGATAACTGTGGACTTACCTGATCAAGAAGAAAAGTGAAGTGATTGAGGTATTTGCCAAGTTCAAATCTATGGTCGAAAGACAAAGTGGTCATAAGCTCAAGGTTTTGAGAACTGATGGTGGTGGAGAATATGTGTCGAAAGATTTCGACAGACTATGTGAGAAAGAAGGGATTGTGCATGAGGTGGTGCCACCCTACACTCCACAGCAGAATGGAATTGCAGAAAGGAAGAATCGAACCATCATGAACATGGTTCGAAGTATGTTCAAGGGCAAACATCTTCCTAAAGAATTATGGGGAGAAGCTGTTTCGACTTCGACATAACTTCTGAACAGGTGTCCGACGAAGAAGCTAAAGAGAATTACGCCAGAAGAATGTTGGCCTGGTGTGAAGCCAAGCTTAAGTCATCTTAAGGTCTTTGGATCGATTGCACATAGGCATGTGCCAGATCAGTTGAGACGAAAGTTAGATGACAAGTCAAGTCAAATGATCCTGGTGGGATATCATTCGACAGGTGAATACAAGTTTTTCGACCCAGTGAACAAGCAGATTGTGATCAGCAGAGACGTGATCATTGATGAGCTTAAGGAGTGGGACTGGACAGAAAATGTCAACAAAGATTCAGTAAGAATCAGTTGTGAAGAACCAGCTAGAGAAGCTGAGAGAGAAGTTCAACAAGAAAGTGTCGAAGACCAAGCGGGACCAAGTAGACCTCGTCGAACAAGACAAATGCCAGAAAGGTTGCAGGAATGTGTGATTACATCAGATGATGTTGTCGATGAAGAAGGTGAACTGGTACACTATGCTTTCTATGCAGATGTCGAACCTGTCAATGCAGCTGAGGCATTGAAAGATTCGAAGTGGATGAAAGCAATGAATGAGGAAATAGAATCCATCGAAGTCAACAACACCTGGTCACTTGTCGAATTGCCTGAAGGCAAGAAGGCAATTGATGTGAAGTGGGTTTACAAAGTAAAGTTGAATCCAAAAGGTGACGTAGTTCGACACAAAGCAAGACTCGTAGCGAAAGGATTTCTTCAGAAGGAAGGAATTGATTATGACGAAGTCTTTGCACCAGTTGCTAGGATCGAAACAATCAGGTTGGTTGTTGGTCTAGCAAATATGAATAATTGGCACACATGTCAGATGGACGTGAAGTGTGCATTCCTGAATGACCCCTTAGACGAAGAAGTTTATGTTGCACAACCAGTTGGGTTTGTGAAACAAGGCAAAGAGAGAATAGTGTACAGGCTGCACAAAGCCCTGTATGGACTCAAGCAAGCTCCAAGAGCTTGGAACAAGAAGATTGATGGTTTTCTAAGGGAGAAGGAATTTGTGAAGTGCACAAATGAGCATGGAGTATATGTAAGAAGAAGCAATGGCGAATTGCTTATACTATGTCTCTATGTCGATGATCTGTTGATAACAGGAAGTTGCAAGAAGGAGATCGAAGATTTCAAATGTGACCTGAGTGAAGAGTTTGAAATGTCAGACTTGGGAAATCTCTCATATTTCCTTGGCATCGAATTCTACAAGAGTAGTAGAGGTTTGATGATGCATCAAAGAAGATATGCAGGCGAAATATTGAAGAGATTTGAGATGCAAGATTGCAACCCAACATCGACTCCAGCTGAGCCCAGACAGCAACTGTCGAAAAATTCAGATGAAGATGATGTCGACCCAACCCAATACAGAATACTTATTGGGTCACTTAGATACCTTTGTCACACAAGGCCTGACTTAGCATACAGTGTTGGTATGGTAAGTAGATTCATGCAGAAGCCAAAGGTATCACACCTAGCAGCGGTAAAGAGGATACTAAGGTATCTGAAAGGAACTCTCGACTATGGCATTTGTTTCCAGCAGCTGATGAAGGGAAAGAATGCAAGTTAGTGGGATACACAGACTCTAGCTGGTGTAGTGATGCAGAGGATAGAAAATCCACAGCTGGATATGTGTTTATGTTAGGTGGTGCACCAGTTGCTTGGAGTTCGAGAAATTGAACCAGTAGTGGCACTATCATCATGTGAAGCAGAGTACATAGCTGCTTCTCTTTGTGCATGTCAAGCAACATGGATGGTGAATCTGGTCGAAGAAATTACATCAATGAGTCATGGAGCAATTACCATGAAGATCGACAGCATGTCAGCTATCAACTTGGCGAAGAATCCAATAGCTCATGGTCGAAGCAAGCACATCGAGATGAGGTTCCATTATCTTCGAGAACAGGTAGCAAAAGGGAAGATGAATTTGGAACACTACAGAACTGAGAATCAGATTGCAGATATCATGACGAAGGGAGTGCAAGTCGAAGGATTCAAAAGGCTAAGGTCTATGATGAACATATATAGTTTAGACACAATGTATTAGGTGGTGTGTTGAATGTAATCCATTGTTGTCGAAGTCGAAGTCGAAGACAACAGGTTGTTGTCTAGTGTCGAAGTCGAAGTCGAAATAGGATGCTGTCGAAAATGTTTGTTACACAGATTTGTTTAGATTTAGTTAGATTTGTTTAGATCTAAATAGATTTGATTTGGGCTTTTATAGTTTGGGCTTTGTCTTGAGATGCAAGCAAACCTAATTCTATAAATAGGGAGTTTCCCTCATTATTTTGTATCAATTACAACACTATGTAATTTCTAACAGAATTCTGCAGTTGCAGAGTGAGTAATAAGAAGAGAGAAAGTCCCACAGTTTGTGGGTAGCAAGAACACAATTCATCTTCTTCTTCCCTATTTTCTTTCTATTTTTCTGTATAATTGCTGCGTGATAGAAGGAATTCCCATAGGTTTTGGGTTAATTCCAACATCTGGTATCTAGAGCTCCGGTTGAAGAGATTCAAGGGCAAGAAATTGTAAGAACGCGATGGCTACGAATCATCCAAACGGCCATTTTCCAGCAAACCTTCCAATTCTCAAGAAAGATAATTACGAGAATTGGTGCAAGTAAATCAAGGTTGTTTTCTGTTATCAAGATTTGTGGGATCTTGTGAAGGAAGGAATAACAACTCTTGAAGAAGGTGCGACGGATCAAGAAAAGGCTGCATTCAAAGAGTTGAAGAAGAAAGATTATAAAACTCTCTTTATAATCCATCAATGTGTTGATTCAGATAACTTTGAGAAAGTTAGTGATGCAGAAACAGCGAAGGACGCATGGGAGATTCTGGAAAAATCGTTTGGAGGCGCAGAGAAGGTGAAAGAGGTGAGGTTACAAACTCACAAAAGGGCTTATGAATTGCTTCAGATGGAAGACAATGAGAGCATAACAGATTTCTTCACAAGAGTTACGAAACTTGTGAATCAAATCAAGGTGTGTGGAGAAGTGTTGGCGACGAAAGCAGTTGTCTCAAAGATTTTGAGATCGTTGGCTCCAAAGTTTGATCACGTGGTAGTAGCCATAGAAGAATCAAAAGATTTGTCGAAGGTGACGAAAGAAGAGCTTCAAGGGACGCTTGAATCTCATGAACAAAGAATGGCTGAAAGAGCTGCAGGCAAGGCGAAGAATGATGTGGCCTTGCAAGCTCAATCAGCGAAAGATAAGAAGAGTAAAGAAAAGATGGTCGACAAAGGTAGAGGAAGCTACAATAATTCGACAGGCAGAGGAAATCAGCAAGAGGCGAATTGGTCGAACCATAGAAGGACCCAGAACCAAAGCAACCAAAGAGGTGGTGCTGCAGGTAGAGGAAGAGGTGGTGGTTGAAAGCCTGACAAAAGCCACATTCAGTGTTATAATTGTCACCAGTATGGTCACTATTCGACAAAATGTCCTGAAAGAAAGAATCAAGAAGATGATGCAAAGCTGGCGAAGCATGAAGAAGAAAAAGGTATGATGCTGATGGTTACAACCAGAGATAATGAGAGTTTCAAGGACCAGTGGTACTTGGACTCAGGATGCTCATCACACATGACTGGAAGGAAAGATTGGTTTGTCAACATGAAGCCCTCAATGAAGAACACTGTGAAATTTGCAAATGACAATACTCTAGCAGCTGAAGGTATTGGAGATGTTCTGATTAAGAGGAAGGATGGCAAGAGGTCAGTAATTTCCAATGTTTTGTACATACCAGGCATGAAGAGCAATTTGCTCAGCATAGGGCAGTTGGTCGAAAAGAACTACAAAGTGTTGGTCGAAGACAAGGTGATGAGAGTTATCGACGCAAGTCGTAGGTTGATATTGAAGGCTCCAATGTCTCAGAATAGAACCTTCAAGATTGAACTAAATGTGATGGAGCACAAGTGTCTTGCAACTGCAGCTAGCAGAGATGAGTGGATATGGCATTATAGGCTTGGGCATCTCAACTTCAAAGACATCAGAGATCTGAAGAGAAAGAACATGGTTTCAGGTTTGCTAGAAATTAACATTCCAGATGAAGTTTGTGAGGAATGTGTGCAGGCAAAGCAACACAAGAATTGCTTCAGTAAGGATGCAGGAAGCAGGTCGAAGGGAATTCTTGATGTTGTGTACTCTGATGTATGTGGTCCAATCCAGGTCGATTCTATGGGAGGTAACAAATACTTTGTCACATTCATAGATGATTTCAGTCGAAAACTGTGGACTTACCTGATCAAGAAGAAAAGTGAAGTGATTGAGGTATTTGCCAAGTTCAAATCTATGGTCGAAAGACAAAGTGGTCATAAGCTCAAGGTTTTGAGAACTGATGGTGGTGGAGAATATGTGTCGAAAGATTTCGACAGACTATGTGAGAAAGAAGGGATTGTGCATGAGGTGGTGCCACCCTACACTCCACAGCAGAATGGAATTGCAGAAAGGAAGAATCGAACCATCATGAACATGGTTCGAAGTATGTTCAAGGGCAAACATCTTCCTAAAGAATTATGGGGAGAAGCTGTTTCGACTTCGACATATCTTCTGAACAGGTGTCCGACGAAGAAGCTAAAGAGAATTACGCCAGAAGAATGTTGGCCTGGTGTGAAGCCAAGCTTAAGTCATCTTAAGGTCTTTGGATCGATTGCACATAGGCATGTGCCAGATAAGTTGAGACGAAAGTTAGATGACAAGTCAAGTCAAATGATCCTGGTGGGATATCATTCGACAGGTGAATACAAGTTTTTCGACCCAGTGAACAAGCAGATTGTGATCAGCAGAGACGTGATCATTGATGAGCTTAAGGAGTGGGACTGGACAGAAAATGTCAACAAAGATTCAGTAAGAATCAGTTGTGAAGAACCAGCTAGAGAAGCTGAGAGAGAAGTTCAACAAGAAAGTGTCGAAGACCAAGCGGGACCAAGTAGACCTCGTCGAACAAGACAAATGCCAGAAAGGTTGCAGGAATGTGTGATTACATCAGATGATGTTGTCGATGAAGAAGGTGAACTGGTACACTATGCTTTCTATGCAGATGTCGAACCTGTCAATGCAGCTGAGGCATTGAAAGATTCGAAGTGGATGAAAGCAATGAATGAGGAAATAGAATCCATCGAAGTCAACAACACCTGGTCACTTGTCGAATTGCCTGAAGGCAAGAAGGCAATTGATATGAAGTGGGTTTACAAAGTAAAGTTGAATCCAAAAGGTGAAGTAGTTCGACACAAAGCAAGACTCGTAGCGAAAGGATTTCTTCAGAAGGAAGGAATTGATTATGACGAAGTCTTTGCACCAGTTGCTAGGATTGAAATAATCAGGTTGGTTGTTGGTCTAGCAAATATGAATAATTGGCACACATGTCAGATGGACGTGAAGTGTGCATTCCTGAATGGCCCCTTAGACGAAGAAGTTTATGTTGCACAACCAGTTGGGTTTGTGAAACAAGGCAAAGAGAGAAAAGTGTATAGGGTGCACAAAGCCCTGTATGGACTCAAGCAAGCTCCAAGAGCTTGGAACAAGAAGATTGATGGTTTTCTAAGGAAGAAGGAATTTGTGAAGTGCACAACTGAGCATGGAGTATATGTAAGAAGAAGCAATGGCGAATTGCTTATACTATGTCTCTATGTCGATGATCTGTTGATAACAGGAAGTTGCAAGAAGGAGATCGAAGATTTCAAACGTGACCTGAGTGAAGAGTTTGAAATGTCAGACTTGGGAAATCTCTCATATTTCCTTGGCATCGAATTCTACAAGAGTAGTAGAGGTTTGATGATGCATCAAAGAAGATATGCAGGCGAAATATTGAAGAGATTTGAGATGCAAGATTGCAACCCAACTTCGACTCCAGCTGAGCCCAGACAGCAACTGTCGAAAAATTCAGATGAAGATGATGTCGACCCAACCCAATACAGAATACTTATTGGGTCACTTAGATACCTTTGTCACACAAGGCCTGACTTAGCATACAGTGTTGGTATGGTAAGTAGATTCATGCAGAAGCCAAAGGTATCACACCTAGCAGCGGTAAAGAGGATAATAAGGTATCTGAAAGGAACTCTCGACTATGGCATTTTGTTTCCAGCAGCTGATGAAGGGAAAGAATGCAAGTTAGTGGGATACACAGACTCTAGCTGGTGTAGTGATGCAGAGGATAGAAAATCCACAGCTGGATATGTGTTTATGTTAGGTGGTGCACCAGTTGCTTGGAGTTCGAGAAAGGAACCAGTAGTGGCACTATCATCATGTGAAGCAGAGTACATAACTGCTTCTCTTTGTGCATGTCAAGCAACATGGATGGTGAATCTGGTCGAAGAAATTACATCAATGAGTCATGGAGCAATTACCATGAAGATCGACAGCATGTCAGCTATCAACTTGGCGAAGAATCCAATAGCTCATGGTCGAAGCAAGCACATCGAGATGAGGTTCCATTATCTTCGAGAACAGGTAGCAGAAGGGAAGATGAATTTGGAACACTACAGAACTGAGAATCAGATTGCAGATATCATGACGAAGGGAGTGCAAGTCGAAGGATTCAAAAGGCTAAGGTCTATGATGAACATATATATTTTAGACACAATGTATTAGGTGGTGTGTTGAATGTAATCCATTGTTGTCGAAGTCGAAGTCGAAGACAACAGGTTGTTGTCTAGTGTCGAAGTCGAAGTCGAAATAGGATGTTGTCGAAAATGTTTGTTACACAGATTTGTTTAGATTTAGTTAGATTTGTTTAGATCTAAATAGATTTGATTTGGGCTTTTAGAGTTTGGGCTTTGTCTTGAGATGCAAGCAAACCTAATTCTATAAATAGGGAGTTTCCCTCATTATTTTGTATCAATTACAACACTATGTAATTTCTCACAGAATTCTGCAGTTACAGAGTGAGTAATAAGAAGAGAGAAAGTCCCACAGTTTGTGGGCAGCAAGAACACAATTCATCTTCTTCTTCCCTATTTTCTTTCTACTTTTCTGTATAATTGCTGCGTGATAGAAGGAATTCCCATAGCTTTTGGGTTAATTCCAACATCTGGTATCTAGAGCTCCGGTTGAAGAGATTCAAGGGCAAGAAATCGTAAGAACGCGATGACTACGAATCATCCAAACGGCCATTTTCCAGCAAACCTTCCAATTCTCAAGAAAGATAATTACGAGAATTGGTGCAAGCAAATCAAGGTTGTTTTCTGTTATCAAGATTTGTGGGATCTTGTGAATAAAGGAATAACAACTCTTGAAGAAGGTGCGACGGATCAAGAAAAGGCTGCATTCAAAGAGTTGAAGAAGAAAGATTATAAAGCTCTCTTTATAATCCATCAATGTGTTGATTCAGATAACTTTGAGAAAGTTAGTGATGCAGAAACAGCGAAGGACGCATGGGAGATTCTGGAAAAATCGTTTGGAGGCGCAGAGAAGGTGAAAGAGGTGAGGTTACAAACTCACAAAAGGGCTTATGAATTGCTTCAGATGGAAGACAATGAGAGCATAACAGATTTCTTCACAAGAGTTACGAAACTTGTGAATCAAATCAAGGTGTGTGGAGAAGTGTTGGCGACGAAAGCAGTTGTCTCAAATATTTTGAGATCGTTGGCTCCAAAGTTTGATCACGTGGTAGTAGCCATAGAAGAATCAAAAGATTTGTCGAAGGTGACGAAAGAAGAGCTTCAAGGGACGCTTGAATCTCATGAACAAAGAATGGCTGAAAGAGCTGCAGGCAAGGCGAAGAATGATGTGGCCTTGCAAGCTCAATCAGCGAAAGATAAGAAGAGTAAAGAAAAGATGGTCGACAAAGGTAGAGGAAGCTACAATAATTCGACAGGCAGAGGAAATCAGCAAGAGGCGAATTGGTCGAACCATAGAAGGACCCAGAACCAAAGCAACCAAAGAGGTGGTGCTGCAGGTAGAGGAAGAGGTGGTGGTTGAAAGCCTGACAAAAGCCATATTCAGTGTTATAATTGTCACCAGTATGGTCACTATTCGACAAAATGTCCTGAAAGAAAGAATCAAGAAGATGATGCAAAGCTGGCGAAGCATGAAGAAGAAAAAGGTATGATGCTGATGGTTACAACCAGAGATAATGAGAGTTTCAAGGACCAGTGGTACTTGGACTCAGAATGCTCATCACACATGACTGGAAGGAAAGATTGGTTTGTCAACATGAAGCCCTCAATGAAGAACACAGTGAAATTTGCAAATGACAATACTCTAGCAGATGAAGGTATTGGAGATGTTCTGATTAAGAGGAAGGATGGCAAGAGGTCAGTAATTTCCAATGTTTTGTACATACCAGGCATGAAGAGCAATTTGCTCAGCATAGGGCAGTTGGTCGAAAAGAACTACAAGGTGTTGGTCGAAGACAAGGTGATGAGAGTTGTCGACGCAAGTGGTAGGTTGATCTTGAAGGCTCCAATGTCTCAGAATAGAACCTTCAAGATTGAACTAAATGTGATGGAGCACAAGTGTCTTGCAACTGCAGCTAGCAGAGATGAGTGGATATGGCATTATAGGCTTGGGCATCTCAACTTCAAAGACATCAGAGATCTGAAGAGAAAGAACATGGTTTCAGGTTTGCCAGAAATTAACATTCCAGATGAAGTTTGTGAGGAATGCGTGCAGGCAAAGCAACATAAGAATTGCTTCAGTAAGGATGCAGGAAGCAGGTCGAAGGGAATTCTTGATGTTGTGTACTCTGATGTATGTGGTCCAATCCAGGTCGATTCTATGGGAGGTAACAAATACTTTGTCACATTCATAGATGATTTCAGTCGAAAACTGTGGACTTACCTGATCAAGAAAAAAAGTGAAGTGATTGAGGTATTTGCCAAGTTCAAATCTATGGTCGAAAGACAAAGTGGTCATAAGCTCAAGGTTTTGAGAACTGATGGTGGTGGAGAATATGTGTCGAAAGATTTCGACAGACTATGTGAGAAAGAAGGGATTGTGCATGAGGTGGTGCCACCCTACACTCCACAGCAGAATGGAATTGCAGAAAGGAAGAATCGAACCATCTTGAACATGGTTCAAAGTATGTTGAAGGGCAAACATCTTCCTAAAGAATTATGGGGATAAGCTGTTTCGACTTCGACATATCTTCTGAACAGGTGTCCGACGAAGAAGCTAAAGAGAATTACGCCAGAAGAATGTTGGTCTAGTGTGAAGCCAAGCTTAAGTCATCTTAAGGTCTTTGGATCGATTGCACATAGGCATGTGCCAGATCAGTTGAGACGAAAATTAGATGACAAGTCAAGTCAAATGATCCTGGTGGGATATCATTCGACAGGTGAATACAAGTTGTTCGACCCAGTGAACAAGCAGATTGTCATCAGCAGAGACGTGATCATTGATGAGCTTAAGGAGTGGGACTGGACAGAAAATGTCAACAAAGATTCAGTAAGAATCAGTTGTGAAGAACCAGCTAGAGAAGCTGAGAGAGAAGTTCGACAAGAAAGTGTCGAAGACCTAGCGGGACCAAGTAGACCTCGTCGAACAAGACAAATGCCAGAAAGGTTGCAGGAATGTGTGATTACATCAGATGATGTTGTCGATGAAGAAGGTGAACTGGTACACTATGCTTTCTATGCAGATGTCGAACCTGTCAATGCAGCTGAGGCATTGAAAGATTCGAAGTGGATGAAAGCAATGAATGAGGAAATAGAATCCATCGAAGTCAACAACACCTGGTCACTTGTCGAATTTCCTTAAGGCAAGAAGGCAATTGATGTGAAGTGGGTTTACAAAGTAAAGTTGAATCCAAAAGGTGAAGTAGTTCGACACAAAGCAAGACTCGTAGCGAAAGGATTTCTTCAGAAGGAAGGAATTGATTATGACGAAGTCTTTGCACCAGTTGCTAGGATCGAAACAATCAGGTTGGTTGTTGGTCTAGCAAATATGAATAATTGACACACATGTCAGATGGACGTGAAGTGTGCATTCCTGAATGGCCCCTTAGACGAAGAAGTTTATGTTGCACAACCAGTTGGGTTTGTGAAACAAGGCAAAGAGAGAAAAGTGTACAGGCTGCACAAAGCCCTGTATGGACTCAAGCAAGCTCCAAGAGCTTGGAACAAGAAGATTGATGGTTTTCTAAGGGAGAAGGAATTTGTGAAGTGCACAACTGAGCATGGAGTATATGTAAGAAGAAGCAATGGCGAATTGCTTATACTATGTCTCTATGTCGATGATCTGTTGATAACAGGAAGTTGCAAGAAGGAGATCGAAGATTTCAAACGTGACCTGAGTGAAGAGTTTGAAATGTCAGACTTGGGAAATCTCTCATATTTCCTTGGCATCGAATTCTACAAGAGTAGTAGAGGTTTGATGATGCATCAAAGAAGATATGCAGGCGAAATATTGAAGAGATTTGAGATGCAAGATTGCAACCCAACTTCGACTCCAGCTGAGCCCAGACAGCAACTGTCGAAAAATTCAGATGAAGATGATGTCGACCCAACCCAATACAGAATACTTATTGGGTCACTTAGATACCTTTGTCACACAAGGCCTGACTTAGCATACAGTGTTGGTATGGTAAGTAGATTCATGCAGAAGCCAAAGGTATCACACCTAGCAGCGGTAAAGAGGATACTAAGGTATCTGAAAGGAACTCTCGACTATGGCATTTTGTTTCCAGCAGCTGATGAAGGGAAAGAATGCAAGTTAGTGGGATACACAGACTCTAGCTGGTGTAGTGATGCAGAGGATAGAAAATCCACAGCTGGATATGTGTTTATGTTAGGTGGTGCACCAGTTGCTTGGAGTTCGAGAAAGGAACCAGTAGTGGCACTATCATCATGTGAAGCAGAGTACATAGCTGCTTCTCTTTGTGCATGTCAAGCAACATGGATGGTGAATCTGGTCGAAGAAATTACATCAATGAGTCATGGAGCAATTACCATGAAGATCGACAGCATGTCAGCTATCAACTTGGCGAAGAATCCAATAGTTCATGGTCGAAGCAAGCACATCGAGATGAGGTTCCATTATCTTCGAGAACAGGTAGCAGAAGGGAAGATGAATTTGGAACACTACAGAACTGAGAATCAGATTGCAGATATCATGACGAAGGGAGTGCAAGTCGAAGGATTCAAAAGGCTAAGGTCTATGATGAACATATATAATTTAGACACAATGTATTAGGTGGTGTGTTGAATGTAATCCATTGTTGTCGAAGTCGAAGTCGAAGACAACAGGTTGTTGTCTAGTGTCGAAGTCGAAGTCGAAATAGGATGCTGTCGAAAATGTTTGTTACACAGATTTGTTTAGATTTAGTTAGATTTGTTTAGATCTAAATAGATTTGATTTGGGCTTTTATAGTTTGGGCTTTGTCTTGAGATGCAAGCAAACCTAATTCTATAAATAGGGAGTTTCCCTCATTATTTTGTATCAATTACAACACTTTGTAATTTCTCACAGAATTCTGCAGTTGCAGAGTGAGTAATAAGAAGAGAGAAAGTCCCACAGTTTGTGGGCAGCAAGAACACAATTCATCTTCTTCTTCCCTATTTTCTTTCTACTTTTCTGTATAATTGCTACGTGATAGAATGAATTCCCATAGCTTTTGGGTTAATTCCAACACATAGAGAGACAAACGAGATAAAAGTAAGAGCTGAGAGAGACGTGAAGTAATTATTTTTTATTTTCTTAATGTTTTCTTTAAATATGAAACAAAGGGACAACTTCGTTATCCATCACAAAAAGTTGGATAGTCGATCTTCAACCAATCCACTAATGTCATATCATTTTATTATACTTAATTATTTATTTAATGATTTAAATTTTGTAGATTTCCAATGCAATGTAGCCTAATTTACTCTATGGGTAACTCTACTCAACTTTTTGAAATGGGTAGATAAGAGTTCACCATGAAACAATAGTGTATTTTTCAACTAGTAAATATTTTATTCTATTTTAGGAAATAGGGATTTTTTTAGGGTTTAATTGATATACACCGACAGTGTAAAATAGTTTTACACTGTCATCCAATAGAAACATATCATTTTGCCATGTTATTTAAATTTTTTAAAAATTACAGTCTGATTTAGCGGGATTCATGATCGTGATTGGTTGACCGTATAAAAAAATTTTACATTGCATCATCCATTTTCTCTTTTTATTTTTAAGTAATTAATAAATCTGACACTGGTCCATACTCTATCTATTATGCGTAACTATTTTGCGAACTATCACTGCCAGAGGCCCCAAACTTAACGTCATTCTGTAGGAGGGATAGATAAGTTTATGTTGTTACCAAAAGAGATGAATTTAAACGTCATGTGTATCGTCATGAAAACTCTTTATATTTATAAAATAAGACACACAGCAAATTCAGAGTTGTAGGATAA
Source organism: Lathyrus tuberosus (assembly GCA_022829125.1). NCBI lineage: Eukaryota > Viridiplantae > Streptophyta > Magnoliopsida > Fabales > Fabaceae > Lathyrus > Lathyrus tuberosus. The sequence goes on along the minus strand of JALAZF010000341.1, from coordinate 6,309,248 downwards.
TATTGTATTCATTTTATATTAGTTTTGCATTACTCTACTACTTTCCAAGACTGCATTGTATTGAAAATGTACCGACTATTTAATGCGAGTCTTTTGTTTAGATACCTTCATTTAAGCATTCTTCTTCCCTTGCTCTACAATCATGGAGCTTCCCAACAATTTTCCTATCTTTACCTTAATGGCATCCTTTCTCTTCCTCTTGGTACTATTCAAAATACTTCAAAAGATGAGTATGGCAAAGAGAAACTTTGAAAAACTACACAGAGAGATTGATATGATAATGCAAGATATCATCGAAGATCACATGAGCATTCATAAGGGAGTAAACAAGGATGAAAATATAGTTGATGCTCTTCTCAAGATTCAACAGGAAAATGAACAATCACAACACCGCGTGACTGACGTAAATATTAAATCAATTATTATGGTTAGTTTAGAATTAACCATTCATTCCATAAATTTTACAAACTAAATTATGAATCTGCTTATGTTACGATTTATCCATTCGCAGGACTTGTTTGCTGCTGGTACTCATACAACATCAGGGTTTACGTCATGGTGTATGTCTGAGATAGTAAAGAATCCAAGAGTAATGGAAGAAACACAAACTGAAGTAAGAAGAGTGTTTGATAGAAAAGGGTGTGTAGATGAGACAGTTGCATAAACTGATATACTTAAAGTGTGTCATCAAAGAAACACTAAGGTTACATCCTATTGCACCAATGTTACTTCCAAGAGAAAGTAGGGAGAGTTGCCAAATAAATGGGTATGATATCCCAGCTAAGACAAGGGTTATGGTCAATGCTTGGGCAATTGGAAGAGATCCAAGGTATTGGGATGAAGCTGAGTGTTTTAAACCTGAGAGGTTTCTTAATAGCCCAATTGATTTCAAAGGTGCAGACTTTGAATTCATACCATTTGGTGCTGGAAGGAGGATTTGTCCACGACTTGCGTTTTCCTTACCGAGTATTGAGCTATCTCTTGCTCAATTACTTTACAACTTTAATTGGAAGCTTCCAGATAATATGAAGAATGAAGAACTAGATATGACTGACTCATTTGGGATTACAGCAAGTAATAAATGTGACCTATGCTTGATTCCTAATATTCCTTGTCTTTGATATGCATTGCTTAAGTATTTTATTTTCAATGAATGAATATGATATTTACAATAAAGCTTGTAAGCATGATTCCACAATGTTGTATAAGACATTAATCAGAGAAAAATATTTTCCTTGATTGTTAAGAAAGAAATCCACTTGAAATAAATTGCATATGAAAAAGGGTGCTCGTTTCTCTTTTCCTATTATTTTTGTTGTTCCACTCTTTGGTTTGTTTTCTCGGCCGGAGCTTTTGCTGGCTTTGTTGTTCTTGTGTACTACTGGTCCTCTTTGTGCTTCTTGTAAATTTGTACTTACGTTGCTTAAATAATATTAATTAAAAAAAGAAAAAAAAAACGTAATAGACTTTGCTTAATGGGTCTCAAACTAATATTTATTGTTTACATTTAATATTTACACAACTCTCCTTTAAGATGGCGAATGGATATCAATCATTCTACACTTGTAAGTAAGTTGATTGAATCTTTGTGTAGTTAAACCCTTCATTAACACATCTTCCAACTGTTGAAATACAAATAGAGTTAGGGTTTTGTTATCGATCCACAGAGATTGTTCGGTGATATCGCAGCCGTTCTACAGTCGTGTACGTTTTAAACTTCAAAGTAACAAGGGTTTTTGGTTGTTTTGGAACACTTGCATTCAAAGTTAAGTATAAGCGGTAAAAAGATTTGTTTTAACGGTTTATAAAAAGAATGTCAAGATTAGGGTTTGACAAACCATTTTGCACGGATAGAATCGACAAAGCAATGAACTCGTTTAGACGGTAAATGTAATCACATATCCTCCCAATATGTTTATCTCTAACACATATTGTGAGTTTTACCATTTTGATCCTTTGATGATCTCTCACTCAAACTATCAAAATGACAACATTCTAGTTCAATATTTATGAACATCAACACACATTACTATCTCTAGCCAATGGACATTGATGGATGAAAAATCTAGGTAAAGAGTAGGAACACATTTCTCAATCATGAACCAACACAAAGAATAAACCATATAAACAAAGTTTTTCATCATCCAAGAGTTCACAAGCTATATCAATACCTATACATACAAAAGACAGGTTTATCTACCATCTAACCTTGGCACAAAAGAGAAATTAGCTACACATATTCATGGTAGCTTGATCAACAAGAATCAGGAGAAGAGAATCGAGCATCAACGACGATTTCTCGACAAAATGATGCTTTCAATCTTCTAAAGATGAAGTGCTACAGTGTATAATGTATTTTGATCTAAAAATGTAAAAAAGGATCCCAAGAAAAACATGAACAAATGAATTGATAAGGGGGATGAGATTCGCGGAGCGCGCAGCCGCCCGCTGAGTGGGTTCCACTTACAAAATAAACCGCCTAAGAGCGCGCCGAGCGGGCTAAGGACCCCGCTGAGCGCGCAACTCCCTGTAACTACTCCTACCAGCGCGCTGGGAGCGCTTCAAGCATGCTCCAAAAATGAATATTTCCCAAAACTGCTTTTGTGGGGACTTCATAGCTCCATTCTTCACACTTCCATGCAAAAATCTGCAATAAAAACACAAAAGTTAAATAGATAAGTAAAATAATGCAAATAGTTAGAAAACGGTTATAAAACGGAAACAATGGGAAAAAGCTTGGATTTACAAATAAAGCTCACAAAAAGGTGCTAAAAACTAATCTAAATATTAACACTTTTTAGCACCTAACAACTCTCCCTAACTTGTTTCTTTGTTTGTCCTCAAACGAAGGTAAAATAGAATAGAAGCAAGCGGAAAACCGGAAACAAACACCAACAAAATTCAATGGTTCAAACCAAATTAACACGCACGCAAGTACCGCTCGGCCTTACAAAGAATGAAAACATGTAAGTGAACAAACTTCTAAACATAAATAACAAGCACAAATCATAAGCAAACAAATGTTCAAATTGGAATCACCTAATTTATTCAAATGAGCCTAGCTCAATATATACAAGGGACAAACACACTCATTAGCAAAAGTGTCAGCATCCAGAACAATTCATGCATTCATCAAACCAATTCAACAAGAAAACCAAGGAAACAAAGATCTCTTAAGGGCTTCTAAAGGTTGTAACTTGGCAATGTTTAACAAGAAAGGGATATTTGTAAAAGGCCATTGAAACAAAGTGGTTAACAAAAATTTCCAACAATGAAGAACATGCCAATAACCCACATAGACAAACCTCATAACAATTCAATTCAATCCTTTCTTTTCTTTTCTATTCTTTTCTTATGGTGCACTCTTTCATTCTATTTAGAATGCCATTTTTCATTTTCTTTTCAAGCAACTCCCTTTGGAGTGCAAAGCATAGCACAAAATAGTGTTTCATGTTTCTTTATTTATCACAAGAGGCACCAATTCACCTTTTCTTTTTCTTTTTCACAAGCTAGAACCACTCTCCCCAACTTTAAACCATACCATATTTAATGTGCAATGTTCTTCAAAAGTATGTTCAAACAAAGGGTTAAGTATCTAAAAAAAATTAAAAACTAGAATGAATCACATTGATTTTCTTTTTAGCATCAACAACCCACTACTGAGTGTATTCCTTTGATCATTCGACGGGTTTATGCAAGATTCATTCCAATTTCAAGGCTCAACATGGCTAGTAAGTCTTCACACCTCTCACAAGGTAAAATTGAAGTTTATCTGGATTGGTGGTTTTTCTCATAATCAAAAATTGCCTAGATCATTTCAATGTTTTCAAGGATTGCAAACGAATACAAGATTAAACATGAATCATACGAGCTAAACAACAATTACAAAATCTCTCAATATTTATGAACAATGGAGGGACTCACATTTGTGGTTGTGTCCTAATTGATTCCAAAATGAACAAAAATGCAAAATGAAGAAAAGCTTGAAAATTATGTAAAGCACAAAGTTCATAAACATACTAACATTCTACAAAGCACAAAACAGAGTACCTTTGTGTGCACCAACTTAGAATTTTATCATCACCATCAATGAATGGTGAAGTGCATCACTTATTGTTCAAAGAAGCAAACTTGCTTCGTCCATCAATTACCTTAAAAATAAAGGGCAAACAACAAAAAAAATTTGTACAAACAAACCATATAAACATAGAACAACATCCACCCGGATGTTAAATTCATTAATCAACAAAATTTTTAACAAATATTCAAACTCACATCCGCCCGGATGGAGAATACAAAATTCCTACACAAGGTAGTCAATACAAAATACAAACATAATAATTATACCAAAATAAAATAATAAAAAAAAAACAAAATATAATAACGGACTAATCAAATCCAACATCAGTCAAAACTTGAGCTAGACGCTCCATGACCCGCTCCATCATCACCGTCATCGTCATCATCACCGTCATCGTGGTTGCCTTCGCCTGCCCCCTCCGGAAAACCAGGCCTGCCCTTAGGCCAACGAGCATATGCCATAAGGTCTTCGCGAGACCTCAACTGGTGATCCACATGTGGTTCCCGGATCTGCAACTGCAACTGCATCATAGAATCATGCATAAATTATAAAGCCCTCTGATGAGCCTTGTGCATGGCCCAATTGGCCTCAGCACTTAGATCATAAGTGTGCCCTCGTCCGCGCCCGCGCCCGCGAGCAGGGGCAGCAACAGCTACAGGGGCAGCATCCTCTAAATCAATCACCCCATACAATAACGGGCGACATAACTATCATCCACAACAGGGAGCTTCACATTCCCATGGGTAGGTAATTCAACTTGCGCCTCATGGCATAAAGCCATAATCAACCCTGGATAAATAAGGGCGCAAGCCACACGATCTCCAAGCTGTGTACCGCTGGTGGCAGTTCTCTTCATCTCATTAGAAATAATCCGTGCAAAATCCACGGTATGGCCCTCTCTGCATAAATGAAAAATCAGAGTCGCGGTCTCCATGGGAATAGAGGAGGTGTGGCTTCTTGGTCGAAGGTTGTATAGAACAACAGACATGACAAGCTGTGAGATAGTGTCCAACACTCTCCTTCCAAACTTTAGGGGCGCTCCATTAGCGCTTAAAGTGTAAGTACCCCCGCTTACGCACAAAGCATCCCTAAGTTGGTCGGCATTCCAATTCCGCCGAGCCAACGTCCGTCAAAAGTCACACAACTCATCTTCTCCCAGCTGAAGTGGGTTTCCAAGGTAGGTATTGATGGAATCTCTTGAGAAATCGATTTCTTTCCCCCGAACCCAAGTTTTGAAAGTGAACTTATCACCATCGGAGGGTAACGCATTAGCGTAAAACTCCCTCACAATGCCTATGTGGTACTCAAGAAAGGGAGGACAAAGCTTATCCCATGCACCACCTTGGACAAAATGGGCCATGTTCCCATGGGGACCATCTGGATCAATCAAAATTATCCTGTCCGGCCAAATCGATCTCTTTTCTAGTTGTACGTATCATTGTTGTTGCTCGAGGCCAACAAAATGCGTCCTATCGAAATGGCCAGCAGGAGCTCGTCTGTTAGGATTTGACGTAGAACCAACGACTCGTTGTTTCTTTCATCCCGACATCTGAAAAAAACAAAAAACAAAATATACACAAAACAGTACCACACGTTAGCGAAAACAGCATGCTAAAATTCCTAAATTATAAAAAAAAACATAGAACAATCACAGCACAGCAGAACAGAATTAGGAAAAAGGGGGAATTTTCTGCAAATCCCAGAGCGCGCTGAGCGCGCAGGAGCACGCTGAGCGGGCTATGCGAAATGTAGAAAAAAAAACCCCTCTGCAACAGATGGTTCCAAAAGGTTAAAACTACATTCAGTTCCACTACACAACCATATTTACAGAGAAATGCTCAAAACGAATTCACAAAAATCAAAAACAAATTAAACTTTTCACAAAACCTAATTCTAAAATTTCATACCCTAAATTCTAAAATTCTAACTTCTAACAAACATGCAATCATACTAAATAACATTTATACAGAAACTAGTCTTAAACAGAAGCAAAGGAAAGAAGTAGAACAAGAACATTCAACATTTAACAACAATGTCCCAATAATGGGTTTCTATATGAAAATGAAAAATTGAAAAATAAAGACTTACAGTGTTGAAGATGATGATGCTTAGTAGAAAAATTAAGAAAGATGTTGTAGGGAACTTGAAAATCCAAGGAGGTTTTGAAAAACTTGAAGGAGGAGAGAGCACAAGAGAGTTTTGAGAGAAAATGAGGGGAATGAGGCAAAAATTCTGAACCCTAGCAACATAAACATCATTCTGGGCCGGGTACAGCTTTGTGGGCCCAAAAAAAAAACAAAATATTTATTATTTTTTTTTTTTTAATTTCGCTCACCGCGCTGAGCGCGAAAGCTACTGGAAGCAAGGGGTCATTTTTTTCATGAGCGTGCTGAGCGCGCTCCCTGCGCGCTGAGCTCATAGTGCAACTCAAAAAACCCTCTCAGCAGCAAAAGTTCAACATCCACAAGTTCAAAACATCACCCTAAACAGCATACAACATCAATTTTGCATAAAACATGTTTAAACAGCAAATGGACTATAAACGCGATAAATACTTACAGTGTTGGGGTGCCTCCCAACAAGCGTTTGTTTAACGTCGGCTAAGCTCGACAGTCCGGAGACTGGACGCCCCGCAAACAAAAGCAAAAGCACCGGCTACCGAACCGAACACACAATGAGCACACAAACTCATCCGTTTTCGTGCCCAGTTTTTGGTCTCCTTTTCTTTAAAAACGATCAATCCCAACATGAATTCATCAAGGCTACCTTTGCATCTTCATTCTTTTTCTTTTCAAATGCTACGCGTTCCAACTTCTCTTTTTCCAAGTCTTTGTCTTTTTGTACGACTTCATCCACTTGATTCACAAACATCACTCCTTTGAACAATGTAAAACAAGCTTCTTCCTCCATACCACTTTCCTTGATCCGCACTTTCATTAAGCCTTCATCAACGTCCACCAACATTTTGGCGGTTTTCATAAATGGTCGGCCCAATATAATCGGTGTATCTTCATCCTCATCCATTTCAACAACCACAAAATCAACAGGAAAGAAGAATTTATCTACTTTTACTAGCACATCCTCCACAACACCATACGGACGCGTTCTAGACTTATCCGCAAGTTGTAATGTCATGGTTGTTGATTTTATGGTCATATTATCAAGTCTTTTCACCACCGACAAGGGAATTAAATTGATGCTTGCACCCATGTCAACCAAAGCTTTGCATTGAAAATCATTACCTATTGTGATAGGTAATGCTACTCTTTCCGGATCTTGTTTTTTCCGCGGAAGCACACATTGGATGACGGCACTACACTTGGCATTAAGATCAATGTTGTTTTTGTCAGTGCACCTCTTCTTTTTCATGAGTATGTCTTTCATGAACTTGACATACCTAGGCATTTGTTCAAGAGCTTCAGAGAAAGGTACGGTTACTTGCAACCGACTAAATAACTCCAAAAACCTTGCATAATGCCTATCATTCTCTTTTTTCTTTGGAGTAGGGGGATATGGTAATCGTCTTTGTAAAACTTCCTTCTCAAACTCCTTCCTTTCTTTTTCTTTTTTCTTCCTCACTTCTTCATCATTCTTTTCAACTACCCCATTTTCATCATTTTTTTCGACTTCCTCCAACACAATATCGTTTTCCTTTTCAACTACCACCTCATGTTCAACATCTCTTCCAATTGTTCTACCACTTCTTGTGAAAATGGCTTTACACTCCCCTTTGGGATTTGGTTGAGTGGTAGCGGAGAAGGATGGCCCCGGTTGGTGTTCGGCTAATTGCTTGGCAAGTTGCCCTACTTGCGATTCAAGATTTTTAATCGAAGCTTCCGTACTCTTTTGAGTTGCCATAGATAATTGTATGAATTTGGTGAAAGTCTCCTCCATTCTCGAACTTCCACTTTGATCTTGGGGTGGTTGGTAAGGATTTTGTCTCCATCCTTGTTGATTTTGGTAGTTGCTTCGAGGTTGATAGCCTTATTGATTTTGGTACGGTGGTTGAGCACTTTGGTACGGAGGTCGTCCTTGATAGTCTCGTTGATTATTCATGTAGTTCACTTCTTCAAATCCCAGAGGAGGACAAAATCCGGTGTCATGCTCGCCCTTGCAAAGTTCACAACAAGCAACTTGTTTACTCTTGCAAGGTTCCTTCAATTCTTTAATTTGTTGAGTCAAAAGTTCCCCTTGTTGAGATATGAGCTTGTTTTGTGCAAGGATTGCATCATTAGTTCCCAATTCAAGTACCCCGGGCTTCTTTTGCAAGTTGTTACGGCTTTGACTTTGAAGATCATTCAGAGCCATTCTATTGATGATATCCGTAGCTTCTTCGGCACTCTTTGATAACAAAGATCCTCCAGAAGTGGCATCCAATAATGTCTTGCAATTTGGTTGGAGACCATTCTTGAAGATGTGAATTTGTGTTAACTCGTCAAACCCGTGGCCTTTTCATTTTCGAAACATGGATTTGAATCGTTCCCATGCTTCATTCAGAGATTCATTAGTGCCCTGAGAGAACACAGAAATTGCGGTTTTTGACTCCATAAAACGGTTGTGAGAAAAGAACCGTTCTATAAATTTTTCCTCCAAAACATTCCAATCGATCATCACAGCGGGAGTTTGATCAAGATACCAATCCTTAGCTTTGCCAAGCAAAGCATGAGGAAATAGTCTCTTGAAAAGAGGTAACTCTTGCGCTTGATCGACTCCGGCCGCTAACGCTATCTCATAAAATTTGGTGAGAAAAGCGAAAGGGTCTTCATGATCCATTCCCGTGAACGGACTTCCATATAACAAGTTCAAAGTTCCAGTTTTCATCTCAGCTTGCCTTCCTTGATTGTTGTTAGCAAACTGAGCGGTGTGACGTGGGCTATTTACACATGGTGTGGAAGCGGGTGGTGGTGGTGGATCCATGATTGGCGTGAACTGTGGAATTGGTGGTGGTGTAGAAATCGAACTTTCTCCTTGTTCTTGCCTTTGTCTAGTTAGTTGCCTCCTCCGTCTAGTTCTGCTATTGAGTCTACGAGCGGTTCTTTCAATCTCGGGATCGAAAAGAAGTTGGTCCGCCGGTAGTTGCCCTCGCATAAACAAAGTCTGCACACTAAACAAAACAAATCAACAAGCACAAGAAAAATTATAACAAGTCTAACACTTCACAACTATTGCAATGCTTGCAATATCAATTAACAATCCCCGGCAACGGAACCAATTTGTTGAGATACAAATAGAGTTAGGGTTTTGTTATCGATCCACGGAGGTTGTTCGGTGATATCGCAGTCGTTCTACAGTCGTGTACATTTTAAACTTCAAAGTAACAAGGGTTTTTGGTTGTTTTGGAACACTTGCATTCAAAGTTAAGTATAAGCGGTAAAAAGATTTGTTTTAACGGTTTATAAAAAGAATGTCAAGATTAGGGTTCGACAAACCATTTTGCACGGATAGAATCGACAAAGCGAATGAACTCGTTTAGACGGTAAATGTAATCACATATCCTCCCAATATGTTTATCTCTAACACATATTGTGAGTTTTACCATTTTGATCCTTTGATGATCTCTCACTCAAACTATCAAAATGACAACATTCTAGTTCAATATTTATGAACATCAACACACATTACTATCTCTAGCCAATGGACATTGATGGATGAAAAACCTAGGTAAAGAGTAGGAGCACATTTCTCAATCATGAACCAACACAAAGAATAAACCATATAAACAAAGTTTTTCATCATACATTCATCATCCAAGAGTTCACAAGCTATATCAATACCTATACATACAAAAGACAGGTTTATCTAGCATCTAACCTTGACACAAAAGAGAAATTAGCTACACATATTCATGGTAGCTTGATCAACAAGAATCGGGAGAAGAGAATCGAGCATCAACGACGATTTCTCGACAAAATGATGCTTTCAATCTTCCAAAGATGAAGTGCTATAGTGTATAATGTATTTTGATCTAAAAATGTAAAAAAGGATCCCAAGAAAAACATGAACAAATGAATTTATAAGGGGGCTGAGATTCGCGGAGCGCGCAGCCGCCCGCTGAGCAGGCTCCACTTACAAAATAAACCGCCTAAGAGCGCGCCGAGCGGGCTAAGGACCCCGCTGAGTGTGCAACTCCCTATAACTACTCCTACCAGCGCGCTGGGAGCGCGTTGAGCGTGCTTCAAGCATGCTCCAAAAATGAATATTTCCCAAAACTGCTTTTGTGGGGCCTTCATAGCTCCATTCTTCACACTTCCATGCAAAAATCTGCAATAAAAACACAAAAGTTAAATAGATAAGTAAAATAACGCAAATAGCTAGAAAACGGTTATAAAACGGAAACAATGGAAAAAAGCTTGGATTTACAAATAAAGCTCACAAAAAGGTGCTAAAAACTAATCTAAATATTAACACTTTTCAGCACCTAACACCAACCCAGACAAAATGTAGGGTGTAGTTGTCAATCAACTATCCAGTTGTTCTTTAATCAAAAGTTGGTCAATCTCAATGTGTCACTACTACAAAAGACTTCTTACCTCGATTGAGAGAGGGATTTTAACTCAATTGGGGCACTACTACAAAATTTACATTTTTTAAAATTATATTTTGTAACATTATATTATTTTATTAGAAGACATTTCATTATGGTTGTGTGAAACAATCGTCACTACTACAAAACGCGTAAACAACAATGACATGATCACCACGCTTCTTCCCTACACCGTTGTGACATCTCTAAACTAAGACACTATCATAATATTATTGTTTTTTGAATAAAATTATTTGTATATAACAACGGTTAAGGAGCCAACCGTCGTGATAACTTCAAGCTTTCATGGGTTCGAACCTCAGGACCCTCATATATGTTATTCCTTTAATGTCAAGTGTAACACCCCAATTCCCATCGCGAATAAATAATACATAAGAAAATCAGAGTAAATAAAAATTTATTATTCTTAGACAGAAACAAAGATGCCACATTTAAAGAAACAAAACACAATCCCTGCTCATAAATTTGATACATAACACAAAATGGAATAAACCTAAAAGGGAAACTTTTTCCAACAAAAGGAAAGTTCAATTATGGAATAAAGCGGAAAGATCCATAACCGACTTGTTTTACAAAATAAATTATTTTATAACATCAAAATATTCATACAAAGGTAATACAAAATAGATCCAACAAATGTATACATATATAACAAAAGCGTTCCCCGACTCCCGTGTTACGTATCAGAGCAGACAGACCGACAAAAAGATGGAGAACTAATCTTCACAAAAGCCTCCAAGATACTAATCTGCAATTGCCTCATAGAGCAACAAATCACAGCAGAAGGGTGAGAAATAACAACTAAATCAAGATTGCATAATAATATGAAAAGAAACATATATAAATTCACAAGCATAATCATTCTCACCACAAACATCATATACTAATACATATAGCATATCATAGATAATTAATACAATCATTGTAATGTACAACATCCCCACAAAACATAGCATATGTCTATACATAAAACATATCATCCATAACCAATGCATTTATCATAAATGCATATCAAATCACCAATGCTATCACAAGGTCAACACATAATCAATCAATTCACAATTCCCCACACATAATGCATCCATTCACAATTTCCCACACATAATCAATCCATTCATGATTTATACAAATGCAAAGAGACCGACACAATGACTCTATGCAAATGCGGTACCATTCCATCCATCATTCTCATCATTAATTCACTCAGGAATTATTGGAATCATCGCTTGTTACTTAGTGTAACTCCCCGTCGGGCAAACGATGTTCCCCGTCGCTTTAGGTCCTCTCAGTATAAGGCTCACGACGTTTATGGATCGCTTTAGGTCCTCTTTGTATAAGGCTCACGATCCGATCACTTTAGGTCCTCTTTGTATAAGGCTCACGATCGTCTATAACATCGCTTTAGGTCCTCTTTGTATAAGGCTCACGACCGTTATAGCAGATTTCCTCTGGAATCGTTTCGTCGCTCACACCCACTAGGGCACACGACATCACAAGAATGCATATCATGATGTTTGGCATACAATGACTCATGACAATCAAATGCATATACAACCATGTGAACCATCTCAACATCAATAATCATGCATTGCAATCAAACCCAAAACAATGCATTTATTTTCCCTAAGGCCACCAAATAACACACATTGAATTTCACATAAACAATGCATTTCACCATAATCCACAACAATCCCACAAAACATCATAACAACATCATTATCACAGGCATCAGCATCATATATATAGCACAAAGGCCCCCACATTTATAGGACGATAGCATATCGTATCGAACACCAACAAACACAACAAAACCTACAAACCACTAATCATCCTCTACCAAATATTCTTAGTTAACACATGGTATCACATAACCAATTACTAGCATGTTAGATTCTCTTTCCAAGGCTTCAAGTCTCATATCAATCGGATTCCCGACTCATGAATTTTGGTGGAAACATAAACTACACTTATCACATTCATCACAATATTTATGAAGGTGATGATCATGTTGGAAAACTTTGTTTCTTATGCCTCCAAGCAAATAGGTTCCCACCCAAGAATGCACAATAGCCTAAACTGGATCTTCTATCACTCACTTTCTAATGTGGATCTATGTGCTTGCATTTATGAAGGTGATGATCATGTTGGAAAACTTTCAAATGTTTTCATGACGACAACACCAATGATTGCTAAAGTGGGTGTTAGTAACCTTCCAACTCTATGATGATTGTAACCAAACTTGAAGACATCTTAAGTCTCACTAAGTAGGAAACTCGAGATTCCATTAAAGAGATTTTATAGTCAATATATTCGAAAAAGAATCTTGAAAGCCTAAGATTTGTGAAAGAGAGGAAGTGTGAAAGTTCGCTTGATTATGATTGTCTGAGTGACCAAAGTCTTGTTAAAGTAGGAGAGTAACTCATAAGATACGAAGGCAACTCATACACATACTTAAAATCCTTTTTGAACCCCTTTTTTAAGTAACAAAATACCTAAAAAAAATTTCAAGCCTTAGGAAGTTGATTAGGAAACTGTTTGCTTCATTAAAAACATTTTTTGAATTATCTAATCGATTGGGTCCTATAGATAACTGATTGGAAGAAGAAAAATTGATTATATAATAGATTATGATAGTGTCTTAATGTTTGGTAATGAATCGCTATAAAAATTTCTAAAATAGGCACAAATAATCGATTATTTGAGGTATCTAATCGATTAGTATTAGGACCTAATCGACTAGATGATTAAATAGGCTAATGGATCGTTTCTTTTTTCAACCAATTCTTCTCCTATGTAAATGACGCTTCTATCCTCTTCATTTCACACAAGGATTCAAAATTTCTATATTTCTTTACAATTTATTGTTGGGTGTGAATTTGTGAGTAGAAAAACGGTGTAGGGGGTGATGCGAAAACGTTTGAGAGCGGAAGGTTTCATATTTCATATTTCTATATTTCTAAAGTGTTTTCAAATATTGAGAGCAGAAGGTTTGATGCGAAAACGTGAAAATTATACAATTCAAAATTTTGATCACGTTAACACTAGATCGCTTCACAAACACTAAAGAGGAATATGATAAAACACAAGGTATTCAATTTATTTGAATGTACAATCCACGAGGTGCGTTTATACAATGATTCAATGTAGTGAATTTTAGCCTCAATTATTTATCTGAAGTTAATCACTAATTCACCTCAATAAGGTATCCAATTCTAATGAAACCTAATGCTTATGTAATAAATCTCTATAAATTGAATCAACGATAGACTACGCTAGAATTGAAATACCTAAGCATGCAAATATTATGAAATTAAATGTGTGTGAGAGAGAGAGAGAGAGAGAGAGAGATGACACTGAGATTTATAGCGCTTCAACTTTCGTCCTCGCTTTTTCTATGTGCGCTCTTCCATGGTTTCCCATTGAAACTTATATTGTTCCATTTTATTTGCTCCAATGCTAAACTAGATCTTTACTGGATCTTTACTTGTATGTAGCATAATGCTAACTAGATCTTTACTTGTATGTAGCACAATGCTAAACTCTTGCATTTAATATTTACTTGATAAACGCTTCTTAATCTTCCAATATCACCAATCTGCTCCAAACCTTCGTGTGTAGAAATCAATACCTTGATTCTACCGATTTCTTGAGCGATGAACTACCCTAAGATTTGAGAAGAACTCCGCCTTATCCGTAGTCTTCCACACAGTCACTTCTAAGGCAATTCTAGAAAGAAGAACATACTTCTTTTCAATGGAATTTTTCATCACCATTGGCAATCTCCTAAATCTTAACAACAACCCGAAAATCTCAACCAACTCTTCAAGAATTATTAGTTTCATGAACGTGCTTCCTTCAATTAGTTACAAATATATTATTATCAAGATCTGAATTAGTTTGAAGTTGAAGATGCAAGAACTTTAAACTTTCAAAATAGAGGAAATATATTTTTCACAAAATCACAATGTTGATTATGATACTCAATATGATTCGGTACATGAGAAATGATGACAAAATTTTTTTTTATATGTGTTTGAGATTAAGCATTGAAAATGGTTGGAAAAATCAATTAGATTCGAATCAATAGCATTTCATGATTTGAATCAAATGAACAAGTGAAGTGGAATAAAAGAAATACAGATTTTTGATCCATTTTTCAGTTGATTTGAATCAAGAGGAAAGTGTGATTCGAATCAAACACATAGTGATTCGAATCATGTGTTAAATTTGATTTGAATAAAATAGGCTGAGCTAAATGAGAACATGTGGAAAAATTGCATGAATCGAATCATGTGTAAAGTGTGATTTGAATCAATTGAGGCAGGGGTAACCTAAAATTTGATGATTCGAATAATGTGTAAAATGTGATTTAAATCAAATAGTTTGAAAATTTCTCGTTTGGCTTTGCCCTAAATGATTCAAATCAAGATTTGTAATTCATTCGAATCAAACACCTAAAATCCCAAATTTTCAAAATTTCAAAGAGACTTTGAGATTTTTCTTTCCACCTAACTTAAATCAATATCATATATGACTCTTATTCCACCGACTCATGCAATTGATTAAAAACATCATGATAAAGTTTAAACCTAACTGTCGCGCCCAGCAAAATGACAGGGTCGCCATCATCCTTTATTCGTCCTAAGGGACAGGAAAATAATGATAAAACCTACAAACTAAGGGTGAGACGCTAAGGTTCGGGAGTCGGTTAGGCAGGAGGAAGGTGTTAGGCACCCCTCACCTCCATTGTACTCAATGGGATCCTCCTCAAATTCTAGGGTATGTTTGCTTGTTACTTGAATGTTTGACTATTTATATCTATTTAGAAATTCCTTATTTATTAGGTAGAATAAATGATTTAAGTGTAAGAGGGGAACCCTAAGTTTTTTTTTATTATTGTTGTACTCGCTAGTGTAATACCCTAATTTTTACCCCTAAGATCCCACATGTCGTTTGCATCTCATACCACAAACAAGATCACCGGTATCCGTGTGTTTTTATTACTTGCTTTATGTTTGTTTCTGTTTACTAACCTCTAACCAAAATACAAAAATAAAAATTGCTACAGTTTCTCTCTCTCTCTGTGTGTTGTGCATGTTTGTCAAAGACAATGAAGTGATTTCAAGTCACATGTGGTTGTTCGTTCATGATTCAGTTCAGATGGATGTTTGACCTGATCTTGGTCAAACTATCAAGTAATTGCTTCAAGTGCAAGATGTCTGTTTCAGTGAGCTATTCCTCAAAGCAGTGACTGTCAAGTTGTTGTGTGGTGATATTCACCATGTTCATCTAAGTTCAGCAGTCCAGATTGGGTTCGTCTGTGGATTTATTTTCCTAAAGATTGATTCAATCAAAGTCAAAGTGGTTCAAAATTCATTTGATCAGAAATTCAGAGGATGACAGATTCAAATGGCAGTTGTTTCAGTTGCGGTTTGCTGTTGTACCTTTCATCAGAGGCTTGCGGAAAAAAAGAAGTCAAGATTAGTGTTGGGCTAAAAAATCAGGATTACCTATCCATGATTCATTTTATCCATTTTATATCCATTTAAAAATCCATTCTTTTTATATCCATTTAGAAACACATTTTCCTTATCCATATTTCAACTATCCACATTCAACTATCCATTTCTATCCATTTTTTTTTAATTCCTAAAACCATATCCATCTCTTGCAATTTTCAAATCCATTTTTTTTAATAACCAATTTTATCCATTTCCATTCTCCACTTTAGTTATTCTTTTTTTTATTCCACTTTATCCATTACTTCAAATATCCAATTCTATACCAAAATTCATTTCTAAAAAAAAAAAACAATCCATTTTTTATATTAAACCCATTCATAATCATGATTTATTTGTCACAAACAATTAAAGCCCATTTACAACACAACCATGAGGTCCATGACAGTAAAAGAAAAAAATAAAGTTTGTTGCTACTAATTCACATATGCTACACGACCCACCTTTCTACACAATATATCCAACTTCAAAGCCAACATGAAGCCACTCCAACAGCCACTCACACGCACAAGCTATTACTGAAAACCATCCAATTTTCCACGCCAAGCTCAAGCTGCAGCATGAATCCTCTCCTTTACATTACAAGCTGATAACAAATCCAAGCCGTGGATACGGCACGTGAGTTACGCACAACAAGACTGCAACCAACAAGCCGTGAAAACCCAGCTGCTTCACAAATCAAACCACACGGCTAAACTCAATCAGCTATAAATGCACATCAAATTTTAACGACGTCACGAAACACACGCACGGCTCTCACGAATCAAAACGCAACCTGCAGCAAGTGAATTCAATTCAAAACGACTGCTAACAAATTGAAACACACATACATTCCAAAACGCAAGCCAAGTGCAAATTAAAACGCAGAAAAATTCAAGAAACGACAACTCAAATTCATTTCACAAATTCACCCAATTCCATCTATAAACAGAACCTTTCATTCATCCATTTCTCAAGCTTTCACAGTCCCAAAAACTCTGCCAAAATCACCACTCAAGCTTCAATAATCAGACCTTCATCTCAAAGCCTCCCAATCCTACAAAAAAAGAAAAACTCAGATTAAAAAACCACAAGGCTTCAACCGCAAATTCCTCACACAACAACAATCATCAGCATTCAACAACAACATTTCGTAACAACTCCAGAGAATCCGTGATTCAGAAGCAAGAAGAGGAAGTTTTGAGTTGTTTCGAACCTGGTTTTGAAGGTAGTGTATCGATCTCGTGTTCTTCGATTTGATTTTGATTGTTGACGATTCTTGAAATCGAAAGTACCGTTGTGTACTCTCTTGATTCCGATCAATTCCGTCATATTTTCGTATCCCGCCGCTCTAATTTCGTTTGAGTTTGAACTGCTAGCATGGAAGTTTCCGGCGTGAATAGTGACCTGCGTGTTTTGAAGAAGATGTTGAGATCTCACGTTCTGTTTTTTATTTTCTTTTTCTTTTAATATGCCATTTCTTTTTGTTTGTTATATTTCTTTTTTTTTTAAAACGGATTGGGCCTAGAGCCCGTGGGAGTTTACTATCATCATCACCATTTTTGCTTCTATAAACCTCCCTCTCATTTTTTTATATAAAGTTTTCTTTAATTCTCTTTAATTTCTTTATTTTTATGATTTTCTTATAATTTTCTAATTCATTGTTTTTCCCTTTTAATTTTCTTCTTAATCTTTTTTTATTTACAATTTGTTTTGGATCTTGAATCTTGATAAGATCTCATCAATATCAATGGACTTTGGGTGTCGATTTTATCCACCAAGAGAGGTGATTGATATTGATGATGATTTAATCGATTTAAGATTCAAATTGTTGATGTTTCTTTTCATCTTATCCTCTTTCTTCTACTTCTTTTTTTATTTTGATCGATGAAAGTCTTATGGATCTTAGAATTTCTTTGTTGAATTCTTGATCAAGACTAGATCGTTACCTATTTTCTTTTCGTGCGTTATTGCTTTCGGATGACGATTTACATATCGTTCATCTAGCATGCATTAGCACAAAGATATATTGACCGGCGTCATTGTAAGATAATTACTCCGTAAATTACTCGGCGATTGCTTAACATAGCACAACATATGTCCCGTATCGGAAAACTATCAAGAATGATTGATAATTTGTCTTTTTGTTCAAAACTTATGAAACTTGTTGTTAGGAGGCTTTGGTCTTATCAATCCTCTAATGAGTTTTCATTAATCTTGACCTAAGTGCAATTATTCAATTATTATTGATCACTTACTCTAACAACTAATCACTAACTTACTAACAATATTATTGTTTTAATTTTGTTTATGTTTCCTTCTCGCTCCCTATCTTTTTTATTTTTTATGCCTCATTATTATCATTTCATATCATGTTTATGTTTCTGCAATTTTTCCTTTGTCCGTTGGACACATGTTTATGCTTCCGCCCTTTTCTCTTTGTCCACTTGGACCAAAACATTAACAAAGGTTTAAACCATAAAAAACTTAATTATCCTCATCTTGGACTATTGGTTACTATCCTATGCTTTGGAGTGATCTCTTTATGGACCTCTTTTTAAGTAATATTGGACTTATGGATCTAGAATTAGGACTTCTTATCCCTTTGCTTGGAGTATTGATTGAAGACTTGCCCTTATTTGGCCAATTTGCTTAAGGATGGAATTCTTTTAATATTTCTTTGAAGTGGCACCATTTTGGTTAGATCCTTCTTTTCCCTAGATTTTATTTTATGCACTAGGATAGTCACTTCTTCTCCTCCCCTTCTTAAATTTTCAAAATCCTCTCCCTTTTTCAAAACCTTCTTGTTTTCAAACTTAAAACCGCTTTCATAATAAACTTTGGTCAAGTGATTTTTTTTAAAATTTTGTTTTCTTTAATAAATGTCAATCCATCTTAATCATACTTTGACCATTTCATAAAAACATAAAAAATACAAAACTCATCCAAATTTTTTGTGCCTTTATGCACCTTTTTTCTTTTAAACCTTTCAAAAAGAATTAGACACGAGTCATTTTTTTTTATGAGATGTAAAACTCCTAACCATGGTATTTCGTTGAAAGTATGGTCATTTCCAGTTAGATGTTGAAGTGATTAGTCTTGTTGATGTTAATCCAAGCAAATCCTCCATCTTCATGTGAAGCAAATGCCTCTTTCCCACACCTTTGGGTAATTAGTTGAGTATTCTCTCTTGAGAATGACAGGTTGTCTTTTTCAAGATAAAATAAACCATAACCAATAATTTTCATTCTTTGTACCACGAACTACGGGGTTTTGATCCTACATTGCACTTCGTGGGTACGTAGGCATAAGGCGATAAGTCTCTCCAAACACAAAAATCTTAAAAAATATTTCTCTTCTCATCTCTCTCAATCTCTTACAAGCAAACCATTTTCAGACCAAAAGCACGAATACATCAAAGGGCTCCTATAGAGTACTATAGATGTATTGGGTGCGTAAAACCTTCCCTTTACATAACCAACCTCCTTTACCCTTTATCTCTTTGTTCTTTTAGAACTCTCTAGGTTTTGTTCGCTCTTTTTTTTCCTTTCCTTTTTTGGATAAAAATAAAAGTGCGGTGGCGACTCTTGTTTATTTTTGAGTTAAGTTAATCAATAGCTTACACTCACAAATTTCCCCGCTAAAGAAAAGTGGCGACTCTGCTGGGGAAAGATTGACCTCTTGCTGGTCCATCCCTTGAGGGGTTTAGCCTCATTTGATTTATTGCTTTTTGTCTGATTTGTTTGTTACTTGCTTGTTCTGTTTGGGAATTCTTCTGTGTGGTGAGATAAGTCTTATACCCAGGCTTGAGTATACACCTAAGACTAGGCTGGAAAGTAGGGTGACTTGTGTGCCATTTGGCCAGACTTAGTATACACGAAAACTCCACATCTAGACGAGGTTTTCTTTGGTGATATTCTATCCTGCGCATTTGGGGAAGACGATGGAATATAACTTGGAAAACTGTCGACTCTGGCGACCATCTCCCGAGGACTCAGTTGAGGCACTTCTCCCAAGAGGTAGTAATGGCTGACCAGAAATGGCAAACCCATTATGCTTCTTGATCCGAGGACCCGAAGTTGAGGACTTTAGAACCCTTAACCCATCTTGGCCTTATTAGGACGTGGTGCGGTGGCTATTCAGGTGCAGACTTGAATCAGTTGTTACGCGATACCACACTCAGACGATACTCTCTTGAGAATATTATTGACTACCAAGAAAGTTGGGTAATCGATAATATCCGAAAGATGGGTTGTAGACTCTGGGAACTTCTTTAGAACCTTGTTCGGCAGGTGTTATACCCTTAGTACATACCTTTGTGGGTTGATTTTTAACCTCGGCTCCATGCTCGTGACTCAGAACCTTGAACCCATGTGCTTTGTGTGATCTTGTTTGTGGTTGCTGCATACATGCACTCATGGACATTCTTTTTCAGTCAATTTTCAAGGATTTTAGAGATTTTCCTTTTGCAAACATCACAGAAAATATTCAATAAAATGAGATATTTATCAGTACTTAAAAAAAAAAGAGTGTTATTTCTTTGTGGAGTTTGCAATTGCTTTATATTTTAAAGATCCTCGAAAGTTGAATGAAACGTTTGCATTTTGCATTAGCATTCGCATCATTCTGCATTATTTCTTGCCTTTTCCAAGTGTCTTATTGTTTCCCTTTGGTCTTCATTCAGCCAAGCTGTCGCACCAGTATAATACTCGGGCTAATCTGAAGAAAAAGATGGATCAATTGCAACAAGAGAACCGTGAGCTTCGTGAAGAAGTATCAACTCTGAAGGATGGTTTGGAAAGACTCACTGCTATGATGGAAGCTCTGGTGGCTGCTCATAATTAGCCACCACCTCCTCCTCCTCCGTTTTCAACTCCTGTGCAAAGGACAATCATTTCTGAGATTGTCCCCACACCCATCTCTGTGGCGCATGCCAGTGTTCCTCAATACTCCATGCCTCCTGGTTTCCCCTGGGGCATGCCTCATAACTTTGTTCCTGAGGGTTATCAACCACCACCACCTCCTGAAATTCTAGTTGTTCCTACCGTTCAACCTGTGATGACTGTGCCACCGCCTGTGTTTCATACTGTTCCTTTTGGTGAAGAACAGATTTTCCATACTGCTCCAAGTGAAAATGCCAATGCTTATGATAGAATGGAAGAGATTCAAGACCAGTTTGCTGAAATGCAGAAAGAGATCAAAGCTCTAAGAGGTAAAGAATTGTTTGGAAAGAATGCTCATGAGTTATGCTTGGTTCCTAATGTGAAGATCCCGCATAAGTTCAAAGTCCTTGACTTTGAAAAGTATAAGGGTAACTCTTGTCCGATGAGTCATTTGACTATGTATGCTCGTAAGATGTCGGCTCAGAAGGATAATGATCAGCTTCTCATTCACTAATTTCAGGATAGTTTGTCTGGTGCAGCATTGAAATTGTATATGGGACTCGACAGTACTCGAATTCACACTTTCGAAGATTTGGGTGAGGCGTTTGTGAAACAGTATAAGTATAATGTGGATATGGCTCCTGATCGTGACCAGCTTCGGGCAATGGCTCAGAAAGATAAGGAGACATTCAAAGAATACGCGCAAAGGTGACGCGAGATTGCTGCTCAGATCAGCCCTCATTTGGAAGAGAAGGAGATGACCAAGATTTTTCTGAAAACTATGAGTCCCTTCTATTATGAGCGTATGATTGTTAGTGCCCCAAGTGATTTTACTAAGATGGTTAATATGGGGATGCGATTGGAAGAGGGTTTCCATGAGGGACGTTTGTCGAAAGATGGCAATTTTACTGGAAGTTCCAAAAAATATAGTGGAGGATTTGCCAAAAAGAAAGAATGAGAGACCAATTTCGTTTCTCGAGAAAGGTATAGAGGACCTCGCCATAGAAACAATCAGTGTCAGCAACATGTTGCATCTGTCACTCCTGTTATCAGTTCAGCTCCTGTTGTTCAGGCAGCTCCTGCTCAGCAACAACGTTCTAATCAGCCAAACAATCAACGGGGCCATTTTCAGAAGGATTTTGATCCGATTCCAATGACATACATAGAATTGCTTCCTTGTCTAATTAAGAAGAATCTGGTTCAGACCCGTCCACCACCTGCCGTTCCAAAAGATTCACCATGGTTGTATAAGCCTGAAGCTCATTGTGCTTTCCATCAGGGAGGAGCTGGGCATGACACTGAGAATTGTTATCCATTGAAGATGGAAGTGCAAAGGTTGGCTAGAAGTGGTATTTTGTCTTTCGAAGATTCCAATCCTAATGTCCAATCGAATCCGCTGCCTAATCACGGCAAGGCATCTGTCAATATGGTTTATGGTTGTCCTGGTACATTCAAAATTTTTGATATCCGTTGGATCCGAAGATCTCTTGTGGAAATGCATGCACTTTTGAGTGAATACCATGAAATTGATCATGACTATGCAGCTTGCTGTATCTGTTCCGGGAATCCACGTGGTTGTGTGATAGTGAAGAGGGATATTCAAAGGATGATGGACGAGAATTTGATTGAGGTCACTTCTAAAAGAGACGAATATCAGAATGAGGTGAATGCTATTGAGCCACACTTTAATATTCCTGAGCGAGTTATTGTCTCATATTATAGTCGGAAGACCGCTGTTAGACCTTTGGTCATTCGGTTGCCCGGTCCAGTACCATATGAATCTGACAAGGTTGTTCCATATAAGTACAATGCTACCATAGTAGAAGATGGTAAGGAAGTTCCCATTCCTTCTTTGTCTTATGTGGTAAGCATCGCTGATGTGAGTAGAATGACCCGGAGTGGTCGAGTTTTTGCTCCTGAGCCTCCAAAGATTGTGGAGAATGTTAAAGCTGGCAAACAACATCAAGATGAGAGTAATATCGATGTTTCTGGTCAGTCCAGTGGTACGAAGGCTTATGGGGATGAAGTATTGAAGTTGATCAAGAAGAGTGATTACAGTGTTGTGGATCAACTCTTACACACCCCGTCCAAGATTTCAGTGTTGTCCTTACTAATGAATTCTGAAGCTCATAGGAAATCTTTGCAGAAGGTATTGGAACAAGCATATGTTGAGCATGATGTGACTGTTAATTAGTTTGATGGAATTGTTGCCAACCTCACAGCATGTAATAATTTGAGTTTCTGTGATGAAGAGTTACCCGAGGAGGGGAGGAATCACAATTTGGCTTTACATATCTCCATGAACTATCAAGAAGATGCGCTTTCTAATGTGTTGGTTGATACTGGCTCTTCTTTGAATGTGTTGCCAAAATCTCCTTTATCAAGGATTTCTTACCAAGAATGGTATAATTTCTTCATTTACAAAGACACAAAGAGTAGAAAGAGAATAAACAAACCATGACAGCCCTTGTTTCGTCCAAAACGAGTTCGTACTTTATAACCGAGACCTTTAAGTCAATACCTTCTCCTATAGATGGTTGCATCTTCTTCATTTGGTGTTACCTGGGATGAAAAAGAAGAAACATTGGAATCCAATAGTCAAGTCAGTGAGATGAATAGGCTAATGTTCTATGCAAATAACCTGCATGTTATTGAGAATATGGAGAAGAGGATTCAAATGCAAACCTACTAGTAGGTGCAGGCTTGAGACATTGTTTTTATAGATGGTGTTGAACATTGCAACTTACGATTGCTTACGTGCACGCAAGAATGCTCACCTGGAAAATAGACAAAAAGCTGAAATTTACAAGATGTCCCATAATTGTCCTAATTGAATGCGTCAGGTATACCCTAAAAATGAGCATGGATTTGAATCGCCACTCATGGATGTTTTACAAAATATTAGCTCATGGCAAGTTGTCAGAATTACCTGCTGTTAAGGTTATTCACGACATTGTTCTTGACTTGGTTATGTAAAGAGATTTCTCAAAGCCTCAGTTGATATCCCACTGATTTTCCAACGTCCTCACCATCCAAGTTTTGATTGCTGCAAGACAAATAAAAATGGCCTTAGTGAAAACCGAATATGATCAAACATAGTCAAGCATGTCAAAGAAAGAATCCATCTCAATTATTGATTTGGGAATTCAAAGATGTCCAAAGTTGAACGAGCAAAACAGACCAGTTCAAAGTGTTTCCAAAAAAATCCTCCAAGCGTGTTCAAGCAGATTTTCCAAAAGCATATCAGGCCATATTACAACTTCCCTAATTCAGACCAACATGTTGGGACAATACGTTAAAAGCTTCCTAAATTGAAACAACATATATCAGGCATATTTCAAAAACCTTCTAAAACTAAAATAGCATGTTACAGACAAACTTCAAAAACTTTCCTTTCAAAGTGAAACATGTCTCAATACACAATGAAGGGCATTCGAGTTGGAATCCAAGACATTCAAGCTATAAATTGGAGAGACAAAGTGAGTCAGAGGGGGAGACAGAGGCCAAAAACTCACCAGCCAAACATCACGATTCCAAAACCCACTCATCAAGAATCATTCTCCAGATATCATATCTAATTACGCCAAAAATACTCACGAACCAAACATCAGAAATACTAACACAAACATTCACCAGAAATTCACGAACCCTTATACAACTAACTTATCAAAAATACCAAAAAATTCTCAAACCAGTCTTACACCAGAATACCAAACGATAAACCCAAGACATTCACAAATCGTATATCAGTTCGTCATACATCTAACCCCAGACCAAACATCATCAATTCATAAGAGAATCAATTCATCTTATCAAAACTCAGAGGACTCCACACGCACAACAGCAGTTATACGCAAATTCAAGAACATCAGCACACCGCAATTAAACACATAAAGAGGAGGAAGAGAAGAATTACCTCTAGCGGAGGTCTAGGGAAGGTCGCACCGTCATCGCTGTTTCACCTTTCTTTTTTTTCTGTTCTTTCGCAAATCATTTGTACTCTGTAATCAAAATATAATGAGAATAGGGGCTGGGGAATCGTGGGGTGGGGTTTTGTTTGCTTGATGATGTTGATCGAGAGAGATAAGAGCGATTGGAAGGGCGAGAGCGGCGGCGGCCGCTAGGGTTTCTCAAACCCTAATTTGGCTGAGAGAGAAATAAGAAAGTCTGAGAGAAGATGAGAATGAAAGGCTGCGTCTGTTCTTTTTCTTTTTCCTTTTGGAGCGAATAATCATGTGCACTCACGCCCACACACTTGCACCGTGCACTCACCCTTTTCGTCCATCGGATAACACGCGGGCGTATCAAACGGTTGAGGTTTGAGGGTCTATGGTAGACCCTCCCTCCTGGCACACATAGGATCCCTCTGTTTAATTAACGTATTTATCTTTTAATTTAACCTTTTTAGTAAATTCAGAATTCTTTCTTTTTAATTGGAACTGGTTTTTAATAATTATTTCTCTAAAAATGATAACTTTTTAAATAACCTTTTAATAATATAACATTTTTTATATCCCCAAATGTTACTTTTAGTAAAATATAATTAAATTAATTAAAACTTTTGTTAGCTTTTCTTCCTAAACTTTTAAAATAAAAATTCTTTTTTAAAAAATATATTAAAATAAAATCTTTTCTAATTAATAACTTTTCTTTATTAACTTTTTTAATATAACTTTAAGATTAAATAATAATAAAAACTTTTTTTTTTGTTTTTTAAATATTAAAATTAAAACCTTTTCTAAAGTAATATGAAAACTCTTTAATATTTTTTTTCTTTAATATAACTTTAAAACTAAAAGATAAAACTTTAAAAAATAATTAAAATTTTTTAGCAAAGAGAAAGCTTTTTTAAATAATCTTTAACATATAATTATAAAATAATAATAAACCTTTTATTAGAATTAAACTCTTTTTAATAAATCATTCCCCATTAGAATCCCTCTCGCGCTTGATTGTACGCTTGTGTGAAATAGTTTAGCTTTTGATATCATGCCTTACATATACGCTTGTGTGTTTACTATTGTAAGTGATGAATGTATGTTTTTCGTTCTAAACCTTTTCAAAACATTAAAACTCTCGATCCAACGTCGAGCCCATTTTCCACCCTTGTAAGTCGATTGCCTTCGGGCATCGCCATCAACCTTTGGTCACTAGACACAAGACTAGCCCACTTTGCTAGCACCCTCGCAAAATCTAATTTAATCGATTGCATTAATATCCAAGGGAAAATCCCATGCATTATAATCAAATTATTGTGCATGGTGCATTTCATTTGCATCATACCTCCCTATAGCTTTTACACCCTTAAGATAAGTTTATTAGACAACTTTAGGATAGACTTCCTAAGTTAGTCCCCCCTTAAATTTTGATTTTTTACAATCAAACTTTAGTTCACCTAATTCTCCACACAAGAGAATTAAATGTGAATCATCTCAAAGAAGGGACATACAATCCCATACCCCACAAAATACAAACAATTTTCAAAACTGTGGTGGTTTCTTAAGATGATGACTCATCTTTTCTCCTAAAACTTTCAAACAACCTTTAGTATCCTTCAAGAGGAACTACAAGTGCTCTGATTCCACTCCCGACAGGATATGTAGGTACAAGATGCGATATCTTGTCGAGCACACTTAGGAATAGAATTCTAGGTCACCTACCCTTTACCCTTTAGCAAATAGATAACAAAACAAATAACATAATAAAACAAGAGGTTCTTGTAGAGTACTACAGATATCTAAGGTGCTAACACCTTCCCTAGGTATAACCAACCCCCGAACCTTAGAATCTTAGTTTGCATTTGCATTGCATTGTGGGTAATTCGATCTTTCTCCCTTCCTTTGGATAAATCAAAGACGGCGGTGAAATAAAAGAAATGTGATTCAAGTTAATATAATAGCTTGGTATCCAATTCTCATCGCGACACTTAGGTAGATCATTATTATTTGATTCTTATTGAATTGGTTATTCTTGATGTTTCGGTTGATTGTCATTTTTTACTATTGGAGTATCTTCCTTAGGAACATCTACAAAATCATCATCATCATCACACAAAACAATGTCCTCCTTGAGGGGTTAGATTCATCGAATGACACGTGCATAGATTCTTCAATTGTTAAAGTTCTTTTGTTATAAATTCTATATGCTTTACTAGTAATAGAATATCCTAGAAAAATTCCTTAATCGTATTTTTCATCGAACTAACCGATATTATCTTTGTCGTTGTTTAGGACAAAGCATTTACAACCAAAAATGTGGAAATGAGAAATGTTTGGTTTCCTACCTTTAAATAGTTCATAGGGGGTCTTTTCAAAATAGGTATAATAACAACTCTATTACTTACATAGCATGTCGTGCTTATCGCATCCGCCCAAAAGTATTTTGGAAGATTTGAATCACTAAGCACAGTCCTCGAAAGTTCAACAAGAGACCTATTTTTCCTCTCCAACACTCCATTTTGTTGAGGAGTTCTTGGTGCTGAAAAGTTATGTAGGATTCCATGTTCTTCACAAAAATCTTTAAAGGAAGCATTCTGGAATTCTCCACCATGATCACTTCTTATGGAGGCAATTTTTAGAGATTTTTCATTTTGAATTTGCTTTGCATATTCTTGAATTCCTTGAATGCATCACTTTTCTGCACTAAAAAGAATGTCCCACAAAATCTAGAAAAATCATCAATAACAACTAGTGCATATATATTACCTCCGAAGCTTCTTGTTTTTTATGGACCAAATAAGTCCATATGCAACAATTGTAGTGGCCTTGAAGTGGACACCATATTCTTAGGTTTGAAAGTTGATTTGGTTTGTTTTCCGTTTTTACAAACATCACATAATCTATCTTTGAAAAACTTTATCTTAGGCAATCTAATGACAAGATCATGCTTGACTAGTTTATTTAAACGTTCCATGTGAATATGAGCAACTATTTTATGCGATAGCCATGAGTCATTGTTATTTACCATTAGACATTTTACTTTCAAAGATAGATCTTCTAGGGAAGTCATAAATATATTATTAATTCTTTTACTTTTGAGTTTTACCTCATGCGTAACTTCATCTTCAATCAAGCATTCATCCTTGGTGAATTTTATCTTGAAGCCTATGTCACAAAGTTGGATAATACTTAGAAGATTTTGCTTTAGTCCTTCAACATAAAGAACATCTTCAATGGATGTGAAAGGTGTTGTTCCAACTTTGCCTATGCCAAGAATTTTTCCTTTGTTCTTGTCCCCATAAGTGATATATTCCTTGGCCTTAAGCACTAGATTTGAAAACGTGTTAATATCTCCCGTCATGTGCTTCGAACAACCACTATCGAGATACCATAGATTAGAAGTGGTCTTCAAGCATACCTACAAAAAAAATTAAGTTTTGTTAGGTACCAAATTTCCTTGGTTCCTTCATAATTAATTCCATTCTTGACCCACACGTAATGCCCACTTGCCACACTAAAATTTCTAACATAGCAAGCATTATGTGTATGACTAATTATTCCACAGTAAAAACATGTAGGAATAAAATTACTTCTATATCTAGGAACAAATGATTTCTTTTTAACAAATTTTTTTCTTTTAGGATAAGGATGAACAACTTTGGCTTTGTTAACTTTCTCTTTTGGAGATTGATCACTAGCTTTAACAAAGATAGTTTTACTTGAACTTGGTTTACTAAATTATGAATAACCAAGACCACTTTTATCATTAGAATATCTTTGTTGACTAAGAACACCCTCCAAACCAATTTGTCTTTTTCATATCTTTCAAGAACTCTTTTTTATTAGACAATTTGAAAAGAAAGAGATTCACATTCTTTGCATACAAAATTCTATTTTTGTTCACTTATTATCTTTTGTTTTTCATCTTTGAAATCTTTTTCCATTATCTCAATTTTTTCTTCTAGAGATGGAATTTGTTTCTGTTGTGTTGATATTGTTTTGTACAGAATTTTGGATTCATTAAGAAGTTCATCTATAGCACCTTGTGAATCATTATCATAAATGGAAAATTCATTACTAACCTCTTCTATCTTCGGAATTGTGTGAAGCCATCAATGCTAGATTTGCACATTTGTCACTATCTGAATCTGATGAAGAACTTATCTCATTATCGTCCCATGCTACCTTTCTTGGAGAGCCTCGGATAATCTGTCTTTATATGACCTTGTTTCCACATTCATAACATGATATATCTGGTGTTGAAGTGGAATCATCCTTTTTCCTGAAATGTTTCCTTCTTTTTGCATAATTAAAATATTTATCATTTTTACCCAAGAACTTACCAAGTCTTTTCACAAGAAGCATGAAGTTCTCATCTTCTTCAGGAGCATCATCATCTTGTTCTTCTTTTGATTCAACTTTTAAAGTGATGCCTTTGGACTTATTCTCTTGATTTTCATACTTTTCAAGTCTTCCAATTTCAATTTCATGTTCTTGGGGTTTTTCGAACAATGATGCGGATGTCATCGTAAAGAGGCTTTTCTTTTCCGATATTAGTGTCACTTTAGGTTGTCATTCCCTAGTTAAAGATCTAAGAAATTTAAGATTTCATTCATTGTTAGTAAATGTTTTACCAAAATAAATCAAATGATTTGTCAAGTGCACAAATCTCTTTTGCAACGCGACAATAGATTCTACGGGCTGCATTTGGAACATTTCGTATTCTTGACTCAAAGTATTCAATCTTGATCTTTTTACTTCAGCGGTTCCTTCATGAGTTTCTATCAAAGTATCCCAAATTTATTTTTCCAATTTACATTGAGAGATACAGAAGAATTCATCCATGCTAAGTGCGCTTTGAAGTATGTTGATTGCTTTCTTTTCATTAAGAACTTTCTTCTTGTCATCTTCATCATAAGAACGTTTAGACTTTGAAGTTCCGATACCATTAATGACACTAACTGGATTATGTGGACCATTTTCAACGGTTTCCCAAATTCCTTCTCCTTTTGCTTCTAAATGAGCCTTCATGTGGATTTTCCAAAAATCAAAATATTCGCCAGAAAATAGTGGGGGTTTGTTGCTACTACCACCATCTTTGAAAACCGGATTAGTACTTATGGAAGCCATACTAGATCTTGTAGGAACATGTTACCTATAACCCGCTCTGATGCCAATTGTAAGCAAAGTATGCACCTAAGAGGGGGTGAATTAGTTACTTAGAATAATTTTTATGGTTTTAACTTAAGTCTTGTAATTTTTCCGAATTAGTTTCTAAGTGATGAAAGCTGCAAAATGTAGAAAGATAAATGACACAGCGATATATTCTGGTTCCCCTCATAATCCGAGAGTACTCCAGTCCCCTTATGCAGTAAGAGATTTTCACTATTGTTAAATCTTATGGACAAGACAATCCTAGTCTTTCTACACATACTCCAACAAAATCACCAAGAACAATCCTCTTGGATTTTCACTAAGTACACTAAGAGAACAATTCTCCCTTAGTGACTCTCTTGTTCCCAACAATCCTGGACAACAAGAATTACAATAATAATCTGAATCTTACAAAAGTTTGAAGTTGTATAACAATGTACATTAATTCCTAGAATTGATCTTCTCTATCAATTATGAAGATTTAATAACATAAACTCTCTAAGTGCACAAAAGATATTTTCATGAATGTAATATGAAATTGGATTTCAAAAATCATGGCAATGGTTGAGGAAAATAGGCTGAAAATAAATTGTACCCCATGGTGAAAAATGCTATAAAAATGAGGCAAGAGAAAATGATACGTTAAAGATTTTTCAAAATAAGAACATGACCAATCGATTGACAATAGTAACCAATCGATTGACATAAGGCAAAATTTGGAAAAAAAAATAACACAGACCAATCGATTAACATCCAGAACCAATCAATTGGCTCACCATGAAAAACGAAATATTTAGAAACAGTAGCCAAAGTCGATCAGTTGATCTAAAACAACAATCAATTGTGTTGCGGTGAAAATCGGATAACAAATTATTAATTAATTTGCATCATATTTCTTTTACAACCGACTTTGATTTATCCAAAGGAAAGGTTCAAGATCGTTAGAAAAACCTAAAAGGGGAAGATCTAAGGTTCGGGGGTTGGTTACGCCTAGGGAAGGTATTAGCACCCTAAACGTCCGTAGTACTCTACGGGAACCTCTTGTTAATGTTATCTTATGTTTGCTAAAGGTTCTATGCTAAAGGTTTGAAACCCTAGGGGTTAGTATCTAAGTATACTCGACAAAGCATCACACTTTGCGCCTACGTATCCTCGGGAATAGAATCAGAGTATGCGTAGTTCTGCTTCTACTGAATGATTGACTATGGTCAATATTCATAGGGGAAATGAGTGTGAGCTCATTGTAGAGTTTAAGAACTCTCTAAATCTAGTTGTAGTGGACCTATGTTTTGTTTTAGTTAGGAGGGGAAAGTGATAAATTCATTAGGATGAATATCACTAAGAGTTTAAGAACTCTCTCCTAAGGCTAGTTATAATTTCTGTGGCTCTGATGAGGCCAAGAAATTGAAGTTTTCTCCTAAGAGATTACCTAAGTTAAGGTGGGGGGTCATGACTTTAGGAGTCAACATGTTTAACCTTCCTTTGGAATAGGGAAAGATATAGTTGTGAAGATGCTAAAAGATATCAAGATATAATGCAAAACAATAATACAATCACACGTGACTTAAGGTAATGATATGAGATAAAATAAAAATATCAATGCAAAGTGATAATTTAAACATGTTAGACAAAAATTAAATATGAGATGAAATAAACATAGAAATATTCTCGTCTTAATCATGATTTAATCGAGAAATCGATAATCGATGATTCTCGACCTTCATCGACTAAATAGGTGAATAAAATTTAAATAAAGAGAGAATGGTCTCGTGTTGATCAAGGTTTTGCCAACTCAATGAAATCAACCAAACCATGAGGTTTGTTATGTCATCGACCAAAATAGCATCGGAATAAAAAACAAGTTGGTCTCGTTTAAATCAAGATTTAATCGATAAATCGATAATCTTAGATTTTTAACTTTCATTGACCAAAATAGCATCGGAATAAAAAACAAGTTGGTCTCGTTTAAATCAAGATTTAATCGATAAATTGATAATCTTAGATTTTTAACTTTCATTGACCAAAAAAAAGATGAATAAAAAGTTGCCTCTCACAAATTTAGACTTTTAGTGATTTTGAGATGACCAACAAAGTCAAAATTTATATGATATCATTGGTCAAGTAAAGGAAATGAAAACGAAATTGTCATGAAAATAAAATAAAATAACTTTTAAAATCCTACCATTTACAAAACCAAATTTACTTTATATAAAAAAGAAAAAGCAAATAAAAGAAAATGCTTGAAAAAGAACAAAAAGAGGGGGCGCTGATAACATCTATCATGGGCCGAGCCCAAAAGAAACCGGTTTTTTGAGTTTAAGAAAAAGAAAGAAAGGGTTCATCCAAGGAATCATTACAGGTTCTTTTTCAAGCCCATTCAAAAACGACAAAAGCACTGTGGAACACACAAACCAACATTCTGTCAAACGAAAGCAGCAACAACAACAGATTTCCTTTTTCCATAGAAATAAAAGAAGAACAGGGTTTGTCAAGTCAAGGATTAGCAAGGCAAAGTTTCTCTATAAAAAAGAAAGATTGGGTTTGCATTGAGGAACATCATAGCCGCGCACAAACGGTCCGACCAACATGCTCAGAAGTGTTCAAGGATGGATCGATACGGAACAAAAAGAAAGCGTTGGCGGGGTTTCGCATCGAAATCGGAAGCATTTCCGTCATTTGCTCATCTCAAGTTTGTTCCATTCGTTTCTGGATCTGTGTAGGTGATTTTGTTTTCGATCACTCTCTTTCTAATTCATCTTTTTTTTTTCTGGTTTGATTTGGTTTTCGATGGAATGGTGGAGGATGGGTTGTGTTTGATTCGTTGTTGTTTTGGTTTATTGAGGAAGATGAAAGTTGTTTTAATGGAGGGTGAAGGTTATGAAGAATCTGGGAAAGATTTTGATTTGAGGAAAGGTTGGATGGTTGTTTGAGATTAGGTTCCGATGAATGAAAGTTGGGTCGAAGTTGCGTTGTGGATTTTACGTTTTGTCAATACAACAAGGTTATTGATAGTGACAGAAGCTGGGAAGGTGATGATGCTGGTTGGGCGTGGTTGTTACGGAAGGAGTTTTTCTGTTGGATTTGAGTGATGTTGTTGTTGGATTGAGATGTCTGATGGAGGGATGAGGGCGTGGGTAATGGAGATTTGAAGGGGTTGAAAGATGTTGGGTGATTGAGGTTTAAAGAGTTGGGTCGAGCGAAGGAGAAGAAAAAGGTTGAGTTTATTTTTGGTTGTTGTTGATGTTTGATGGAGAGTGGAGAGGTTATGCGTACGGCTTCCAGTATGGAGGTGAGATTTGCTGCGTGTTTCTAATGTTGTATGCAGATTAAGGGAGTTTGTGTTGTTGGTGATTTTTGAATCCCCCGCCCCCTCTCCTCTGTTCTCATCTTCCTCTTATATGATCTTTTTTTCCATTTTAAAATTATGACCGTTGTATGTTGTTATTCAGGCTGCAGAGGGTTTGTTGGTCGTACAACAGGTTTACATTGGAGAAAGCTTCGCTTTCCTTTGGTACAGATGGTATTTGGAAGTTCATGATGAGCTTGTTTTGTAAATTAAACGTAAAGAAAGAAAAAGACTGGGCCATGGGCTTTGTAAAAAAGAAATGGGCCTACGATGGATATGGCTTCTAAAGAAACAAATTGGTTTTATTTTGTTTTAAAATTCTGAATAATATAACCTTAAAATTAAAAATTAAAATTAAACTAATTATATTAAAGTAAAAATAAATTGGAATTAAAATTAAACTTAAATTAAATCTAAAATGATGAAGTTAATCCAATTACATTAAATTAGAATAAAAGTGATAGCTAAAGTAAATTAAATTTAGAATTGAAAATGATAATTGAAAATTAACTATATTAAAATTAAAATTAAACTAAATCAAAAGTTAAAACTCAATCAATTCTCAAAAAATGAGAGAAATTTAAAATGAAATGACGAACTGGTTAAAACATGATTAATGCTTAAAAACTAAGAAAAAGCACGAATGACCGATCAAAAATGATATGACGATGATAAGACAAATCTGAGGGTAAAAATTTGGGGTACAACCGTTGCCCCTATTTTAATATCTTCACCTGATGACATGAGAGATGAAGATCCTCATGTAATCAACAGTGAAAGATATTTAAATACAGATAACCAAAAATTTTACCCTCAGATGCACACATATGCAATGCAGCAAACATGATGCCACGAAGATGCAAGAAAATGCAGACACAACGACGCACCAAAGGACAGACAAGAAGCAAAAAGACCAAAGAGCTTCACTGGGGAAGGACGAAGGTTAGTATCCATGAGAAACACCTCACTAGGGATACAAGCTAACCAACGCAAGAGACTCACCGGGGAGACTCCAAAGAAACACTGGGGAAAAGACCACAGACAATCTCACTGGGGAAAGATCCGGGGAGATAGACTACTGGGGACAAAACAAACCCACACTCTTCCTGGGCATGAAACCAGAAAGAAAAACCTGATCACTAGGGATCAGTCCGACAGAGACAAACAACCAAGCAAGGACTTCCTGGGGATTCTTATACTGAAGAGTTCAAGATGGGATCTTCAAGAAAAGCCAGGAAGACAGAGACAAACACTGCGCACCGGATAGGAGTCTAATAAGGTTGAAGATAATCATTCCAAGAAGCTTAGCTTAAAGCAAATTTCAGAAAAGAAACAAGATAAGGGTTCAATGTCCGACACAATTCGAACAAGAACAGTTTTAAAATGAAAGACAGTGCTTGACACGATTCAAGCAAAGTCCCAATTCAAGTTCGACACGATTCGAACAGGAACAGTTTTAAAACAAGGGTCAGTGTCCGACACAATTCGAACAAAGACTCTGTTCAGGTTTGACACGATTCAAACAAGAATAGAAAAGATAATGCTTGACACGATTCAAACAAAGTCCAAGTTCAAGTTTGACACGATTCAAACAAGAACACACAAGACAATGCTTGACACGATTCAAACAAAGTCCAAGTTCAAGTTTGACACGATTCAAACGAGAACAGAAAAGACAATGCTTGACACGATTCAAACAAAGTCCAAGTTCAAGTTTGACATGATTCAAACAAGAACACACAAGACAATGCTTGACACAATTCAAACAAAGTCCAAGTTCAAGTTTGACACGATTCAAACAAGAACACATAAGACAATGCTTGACACGATTCAAACAAAGTCCAAGCTCAAGTTTGACATGATTCAAACAAGAACACATGAGACAATGCTTGACACGATTCAAACAAAGTCCAAGTTCAAGTTTGACACGATTCAAACGAGAACACATAAGACAATGCTTGACACGATTCAAACAAAGTCCAAGTTCAAGTTTTACATGATTCAAACAAGAACACATGAGACAATGCTTGACACGATTCAAACAAAGTCCAAGCTCAAGTTTGACATGATTCAAACGAGAACACATAAGACAATGCTTGACTCGATTCAAACAAAGTCCAAGTTCAAGTTTGACACGATTCAAACAAGAACAGTTCCAAAATCTTTAAAGTTAAACTTCTTGGGGAACAGCAAAAAGGTTTTAAAGATTCAAATCTGGCGCGCAAAGGTTAAGATCGAACAAGCACGACACAAAGCAAACCGGGAATGTCTTTACTTCACTGGGGAAATAAAGGCAGGCACAAACAAAAGACCACAAGCGAAACAAAGCACAAGGATGCAAAAATATGGCACTCAAAGGTGGTGACCGAACGTAAGCATAGCCTAGGCAAAGATTTTGGATATACCGGGAATGTTTTTACTTCACGGGGGGAAGTAAAGGTTCACATCGTTAAAGGGTAGACGGTAAGGGATAATTGAATCGAAGATTTACATCACCAAAGGAGGAAAATTGACATCGTCAAAGGGTTGACGAAAAAGCAGTCGGACAGCACCACCAAAGGGTTGATGGAGAAAACTGATACCGTCAAAGGCTTGACAGAAAAAGCAGTTGATTTAAATAAAGGTTGACATCATCAAAGGGTTGATGGAGAAAACTGACATCGTCAAAGGATTGACAGAAAAAGCAGTTGATTTAAATAAAGGTTGACATCATCAAAGGGTTGACAGAAAAAAGCAGTTGAATGACATCATCAAAGGGTTGACGGAAAACGACTGGAAACAATTGAATGACATCATCAAAGGGTTGACGGAAAAAGCAATTGAATACAATTGAATGACATCATCAAAGGGTTGATGGAAAAACTGACATCGTCAAGGGGTTGACAGAAAAAGCAGTTTAGAGGTAAAATCAAGGACAGATAAACTTCTCGTGAGAGAGATGGCCACTAATTGTTGGGTATAAATTCTAAAGAGATGTTGATATTACAACATTGCTGGAGGAATAACTTTGTCTTCAATGGGGATCCGTAAAAGAGTCTTCTTTCGAGACACGGTGCAAAATAAATGCACTAACAAAAGTAGGTTCGAAAACCACACCGGCCAGGGACCAAAGTTCAATCTAGAAACAAGCTAGAAAGAAACGGCCAAACAAGACTCCAATTGAGGAATGAACTCAAATGGGGATTTATCTTATCCACGATATGGAAAAGATAAATGAACCAACCATCATCCACGAGGATATAACTCCGTGGGGATTTCAAGAATGGATGGGCATTTATGCCTAGGGCTGACTTTCTATTGGAGAGAATAGACAAACCCAGTCACTTGGGGGGACAAACGCCAAAGTGAACCCAAAACAGGTAAACACCAGAAAAAGAAACAGAACTGCAAAGATGCTATGCATATGAGTGCTTATGCCATGCTTATGCTTATGATGACAAAACAGACAAAAAGCGAAACCGGAGATCGAAGATGGAAAAAAAATGCCTCGACAAAGGACACCCAGCCAAACTCCACAGGTTAGACCAATACTGGGGATGAAGCAGAAGAATCAACAACTTTACTGGTGAAAAGAGTATCCCACTTGAGGTATGACATCATGAGGATGCTCTCTTTGTTGGTAGAGAATCCATGGAGAATTTGTCAAGATTTGCTGAAGTAACAGCTTATTGGGGAGTTAGCAGAGGATATTGGCATAGTGATCATCTTCAAATCTTATCTGCCCCAGGCTATATGGTTTGTACGATAACAAGAGGATTTTATAGAAGAATTGGCATACAGGGTGTTTCAATATCTTCAAACTCTTGGAGCGATCTCGGCATAATTGCCCCAGATTAGGGGATGAATAATCAAAAGAATTTTACGGAAGAAATGAAATACCAGATGATTCAATATCTTCCAACTTGAATAATCAAAAGAATTTTACGGAAGAAATGAAATACACGATACTTCAATATCTTCCAACTTGAATAATCAAAAGAATTTTACGGAAGAAATGAAATACACGATACTTCAATATCTTCCAACTTGAATAATCAAAAGAATTTTACGGAAGAAATGAAATACACGATACTTCAATATCTTCCAACTTGAATAATCAAAAGAATTTTACGGAAGGATTGAAATACCAGATGATTCAATAGCTTCCAACTTGAGTAATCAAAAGAATTTTACGGAAGAAATGAAATACACGATACTTCAATATCTTCCAACTTGAGTAATCAAAAGAATTTTACGGAAGAAATGAAATACACGATACTTCAATATCTTCCAACTTGAGTAATCAAAAGAATTTTATGGAAGGATTGAAATACCAGATGATTCAATATCTTCCAACTTTTGAATCTTGACGTAGTTGTTTCTGTTCAGTTATACTCGAGATGCTCAAACTGTAGTAGAAATTACTGGGGAACGGATTTGCCCCTGCTGATGGGTTACTGCAGACAAAACTCGTCATAAGATGATCTCAAGAATATTTGCCCCAATATCTTGAATTTGCAGAATTCTGCCTCCGATTTGTCAACTCTTGGGATAATAAATTGGCAAACCTCACACTTGGTTGCCCCTGAATGAGTCAAATTTCCCTTATCAAGTTCAACTCCTTGATTGACCGCGTTTGTTGGGATTCCTTGATATCGAATGGTATTGCAAACAAGTGTTGTCCATTAAAATTGCCAAAATTTAATGCAAAGATTTAATGCAAAGTTTGAAAACAAAGCTTTGATAAAAAACGCACAGTGAAAATAGTCAAAAACAAAGGTGGGTCTAGTCATTAAGGAGGTGACCAACACACGCGAGCAACAAAGATTATTAGGAGTCAGGTTATTCAACTTTGCTGTAGTATGCTTTTAAAACAACCTTACCTCAATTAGGTCTTTTAAGGGCTGTGGCGTGATATGGTTCATGGTTTGTGAAACAAAAGATAAAGGCTCAAATCCTACGCTCAGTTAACTCAAGATATATGTTCAAATATCCAAAAATAGGAAGTCACTTGATTTATAAGCTGACTGGCGCCTTATATGAAACACTCGTGTTTGAATGCATAACCGAGTTAAACTGAGAACTACCCTGCCCCCAAGGTTTAAAGGTTATTTTGTGTAAGGAAAGAAAACTCCTACTTCTAGGCTCGAAGGGTTAATAAAGGACGAATTGAATCAATGCCTTACATCCTTGGCGAGGTTAATTTGAAAGTATACCACGACAATTATGAACATTAGGTTTTCATCATCCTCCCCAATCTTTGCTTAACAGAAGTTGAAAAAGGAGGTGAAAAAGATATATTTTTGCTTTTATGAAAATAAAAGTAAACGAGTGAAACGAATGGATTTAACCAAAAGATGCATAAATATTTCACTAATCTTGCCAATTGAAAGTACAATACTGCTTATAAGCAAAACCGATTCAAATATGCAAAGAAAAAATACAACAAAATTGTTGAAATAGTCTAAAGTTTCCCAGCCTCAGGGAACTGGGCTTTCCTTCTTGACTTGCCAAACTAAGATAATCATCTTCAAAACTGATTGTCGAAATCCGTCTGAGAATTATCTTCACATCCACTCTCGACAATTTCTTCCTCTTCAGGGTCTGACGAATCTGCTTGATTAGGTAAATGACTGTTGATTTGAATTCCTTGAGGCGTGAATGAGATCATCTCAAAATCAAGCAGCGTCTGAACCTTGCTTCTGAGTACCTTACAGTCTTCGGTCGAATGCCCCTGTGCCCCAGCGTGGTAGTCACATCGGGCGTTGACATCAAAGCCTGGTGGGTACGGAGGGATCACTGGATCTATCCTTTTTGGCACTATCAATCCCCCTCTGATTAAATCTGGCAGGAACTAACTGTATGGCATTGGCAACGGAGTGAAATTCCTCTCTGGCTTCCTTGGCCTTTGTCGTGCATGCTGACGCGGCTGACGGCGGTAGGGCCGTTGATACAGAGGAGGTCTTCGGTTTGTAGAAGAATATTGCCCACGTGGAGAGATTGGTGTCTGATGCAAAGACCCAAAAGGTTGCTGACACTGAACACTTGAGTTTTAGAAGCGCTGAGGTATTTGGGATTCCCATATAGGATTACTTTCCTTCTCCCATTCTTCTTGAGAACTGACAACTGATTTATTCTCACCGGCTGGGATATTCGAGGTGCCTCGGATTTTTCCTTTCTGGAGACCACTCTCAATGCGTTCTCCAGTTTTTACCAATTCAGAAAAGTTTGACGTCACAGTGCTAAACAACTTTTCTCGGTATATACCTTGCAAAGTATCCACGAACCAGTCAACCAATTCCTTGTCCGGAAGTGGTGGTTGAACGCGAGCGGCTACTTCTCTCCATGTCTGAGCATACTTTCTGAAGGACTCATTTTCTTCTTGAGATAAGTCTAGCAAATGTAAGCGGCTGGGAGCCAAATCAAGATTGTAGTTGTATTCCTTCAAAAATGCACTGGCTAGGTTTGACCATGATTGGACATGACTATTTTCTAGCTGCATATACCAATGCAGTGATGCTCCACTTAGACTGTTTTGGAAACAATGGATCATGAGTTTGTCATTGAGGATATGTGAAGTCATTCCTCTGTAAAACATCACCAAATGCTATTTTGGACAGCTATCCCCTTTATATTTCTCAAACTTTGGTGCCTTGAACTTAGGAGGTATCACAAGGTCAGGTACCAAACACATGTTTAGAGCATTCAGATCAGCAGTGTCATGGCCTGCAATGGCATCAAGCTTCTTTTCCAAGGCACGACATTTTTCCATTAGCTCAATGTCTCGTGGATCCTGGGTCTTCCTCACAGGGACCATTTCTTGGTAATCTGACTCGGAGAATGCAAAATTGCGATATTCCGTAGCATCAATAGAAGAAGAATGTCCATCTCGGACAATGGCATGTTCTTGTATAGACTGGTTCCTAACAGGAATCTGCACAGGTTGAACTTGGGCAACATTGTTCACAAACATACCCTGAATATTGGCATCTCTTTTTGCCAAGGCTACCATAATATGATCCAACTGGCTTCCTAACAAGTCAAAATCTGCTCTGGTCACAAACTGGTTCTGCTCCTCTGAATTCATGATCCCTTAAAAGCTTCTTCAAGTCCAATGCTGGCTCCGGGAAGGTTAGCTGGGTTACAGACAAAGGACGGAGGAGACTCAAGACCGAGAACTGCAAATGCAACGCGAATGCGAATGCAATGCTAATGCAAACCAAATGGTTTCAAGGAAATCAAAGGCAAGTTGCGAAATTTTTTGGAAAAATGAAAAAGTTTTGTTTTAAAATCTAAAATCCCGATTAATCTTTGCAAAGAAAAGAACGTCTGAGTTCATTGAAACCAAATGGTTATCATGATATGTATGCAATGCACAAAACACGGGCACACAAAAACACAAACATGCACACACAACAGCACACAAGTCCTAGGTTTAGGGGTTACGAGCATGGAGTCAAAGGTCTACCCATCCCAAAGGTATGTACTACTGGTTTTCACCTGCCGAACGGGGTTCTAAGAAGTTCCCAGAGTCTACAATCCATCCTTCGAATTTTAAAGATTTCCCAGATGACTTGGTAATCGATAAAATTCTCAAGAGGATCTCGTCTGAGTGTAGTATCGCGTGACAACCAATTCAGAAATAGACTCCATCATGGTCACCGCACTACATCCTAAAAGG
Organism: Lathyrus tuberosus; assembly: GCA_022829125.1. Classification (NCBI taxonomy): domain Eukaryota; kingdom Viridiplantae; phylum Streptophyta; class Magnoliopsida; order Fabales; family Fabaceae; genus Lathyrus; species Lathyrus tuberosus. The sequence continues at coordinate 6,268,144 of JALAZF010000341.1, read as the reverse complement.
CCAAGTGGGGTTTGGTAACTACGGTTCTCAATATCATGGGCTCCTAGGTCGAGAGTAGCACGCTTTCACGAATAGGATTGTTCAACATAACTAGACACTCGAGAGGGCCTCAACTGAGTGATGGTGTTATCAATTCAACCTTTCAGGATTCGACTCCCTCAAAGCCTCCTTGAATACCATCGTCCTATAATAAGTGTACGCTCAAATCCGGGTATAGGATTTATCTCACTCAAAGATATCACACCCAAATCAAACAGAATAATATCAAACATAGAGCATATATATAAGCAGATAAGCATACAAGCAATCATACAAGTAGATAAGAAAACATGAATAACATAAAACAAGATAGGCTTAACCCTCCTAGGAAAGGACCAACAATAGGTCTAACTCTGTATCCCCAGTGAAGTCGCCATTTCTGTTGCGGTGAAAATCGAATAACAAATTATTAATTAATTTGCATCATATTTCTCTTACAACCGACTTTGATTTATCCAAAGGAAAGGTTCAAGATCGTTAGAAAAACCTAAAGGGGGAAGATCTAAGGTTCGGGGGTTGGTTACGCCTAGGGAAGGTATTAGCACCCTAAACGTCCGTAGTACTCTACGGGAACCTCTTGTTAATGTTATCTTATGTTTGCTAAAGGTACTATGCTAAAGGTTTGAAACCCTAGGGGTTAGTATCTAAGTATACTCGACAAAGCATCGCACTTTGCGCCTACGTATCCTCGGGAATAGAATCAGAGTATGCGTAGTTCTGCTTCTACTGAATGATTGACTATGGTCAATATTCAGAGGGGAAATGAGTGTGAGCTCATTGTAGAGTTTAAGAACTCTCTAAATCTAGTTGTAGTGGACCTATGTTTTGTTTTAGTTAGGAGGGGAAAGTGATAAATTCATTAGGATGAATATCACTAAGAGTTTAAGAACTCTCTCCTAAGGCTAGTTATAATTTCTGTGGCTCTGATGAGGCCAAGAAATTGAAGTTTTCTCCTAAGAGATTACCTAAGTTAAGGTGGGGGGTCATGACTTTAGGAGTCAACATGTTTAACCTTCCTTTGGAATAGGGAAAGATATAGTTGTGAAGATGCTAAAAGATATCAAGATATAATGCAAAACGATAATACAATCACACATGAATTAAGGTAATGATATGAGATAAAATAAAAATGTCAATGCAAAGTGAGAATTTAAACATGTTAGACAAAAATTAAATATGAGATGAAATAAAAATAGAAATAGTCTCGTCTTAATCATGATTTAATCGAGAAATCGATAATCGATGATTCTCGGCCTTCATCAACTAAATAGGTGAATATAATTTAAATAAAGAGAGAATGGTCTCGTGTTGATCAAGGTTTTGCCAACTCAATGAAATCAACCAAACCATGAGGTTTGTTATGTCATCGACCAAAATAGCATCGGAATAAAAAACAAGTTGGTCTCGTTTAAATCAAGATTTAATCGATAAATCGATAATCTTAGATTTTTAACTTTCATTGACCAAAATAGCATCGGAATAAAAAACAAGTTGGTCTCGTTTAAATCAAGATTTAATCGATAAATCGATAATCTTAGATTTTTAACTTTCATTGACCAAAAAAAAGATGAATAAAAAGTGGCCTCTCACAAATTTAGACTTTTAGTGATTTTGAGATGACCAACAAAGTCAAAATTTATATGATATCATTGGCCAAGTAAAGGAAATGAAAACGAAATTGTCATGAAAATAAAATAAAATAACTTATAAAATCCTACCATTTACAAAACCAAATTTAATTTATATAAAAAAGAAAAAGAAAATAAAAGAAAATGCTTGAAAAAGAACAAAAGGAGGGGGCGCTGATAACATCTATCATGGGCCGAGCCCAAAAGAAACCGGTTTTTTGAGTTTAAGAAAAAGAAAGAAAGGGTTCATCCAAGGAATCATTACAGGTTCTTTTTCAAGCCCATTCAAAAACGACAAAAGCACCGTGGAACACACAAACCAACATTCGGTCAAACGAAAGCAGCAACAACAACAGATTTCCTTTTTCCTTAGAAATAAAAGAAGAACAGGGTTCGTCAAGTCAAGGATTCGCAAGGCAAAGTTTCTCTATAAAAAAGAAAGATTGGGTTTGCATTGAGGAACATCATAGCCGCGCACAAACGGTCCGACCAACATGCTCAGAAGTGTTCAAGGATGGATCGATACAGAACAAAAAGAAAGCGTTGGCGGGGTTTCACATCGAAATCGGAAGCATTTCCGTCATTTGCTCATCTCAAGTTTGTTTCATTCGTTTCTGGATCTGTGTAGGTGATTTTGTTTTCGATCACTCTCTTTCTAATTCATCTTTTTTTTCCTGGTTTGATTTGGTTTTCGATGGAATGGTGGAGGATGGGTTGTGTTTGATTCGTTGTTATTTTGGTTTGTTGAGGAAGATGAAAGTTGTTTTAATGGAGGGTGAAGGTTATGAAGAATCTGGGAAAGATTTTGATTTGAGGAAAGGTTGGATGGTTGTTTGAGATTAGGTTCCGATGAATGAAAGTTGGGTGGAAGTTGCGTTGTGGATTTTACGTTTTGTCAACACAACAAGGTTATTGATAGTGACAGAAGCTGGGAAGGTGATGATGCTGGTTGGGCGTGGTTGTTACGGAAGGAGTTTTTCTGTTGGATTTGAGTGATGTTGTTGTTGGATTGAGATGTCTGATGGAGGGATGAGGGCGTGGGTAATGGAGATTTGAAGGGGTTGAAAGATGTTGGGTGATTGAGGTTTAAAGAGTTGGGTTGAGCGAAGGAGAAGAAAAAGGTTGAGTTTATTTTTGGTTGTTGTTGATGTTTGATGGAGAGTGGAGAGGTTATGCGTACGGCTTCCAGTATGGAGGTGAGATTTGCTGCGTGTTTCTAATGTTGTATGCAGATTAAGGGAGTTTGTGTTGTTGGTGATTTTTGAATCCCCCGCCCCCTCTCCTCTGTTCTCATCTTCCTCTTATATGATCTTCTTTTTTTCCATTTTAAAATTATGACCGTTGTATGTTGTTATTCAGGCTGCAGAGGGTTTGTTGGTCGTACAGCAGGTTTACGTTGGAGAAAGCTTCGCTTTCCTTTGGTACAGATGGTCTTTGGAAGTTCATGATGAGCTTGTTTTGTAAATTAAACGTAAAGAAAGAAAAAGACTGGGCCATGGGCTTTGTAAAAAAGAAATGGGCCTACGATGGATATGGCTTCTAAAGAAACAAATTGGTTTTATTTTGTTTTAAAATTCTGAATAATATAACCTTAAAATTAAAAATTTAAATTAAACTAATTATATTAAAGTAAAAATAAATTGGAATTAAAATTAAACTTAAATTAAATCTAAAATGATGAAGTTAATCCAATTACATTAAATTAGAATAAAAGTGATAGCTAAAGTAAATTAAATTTAGAATTGAAAATGATAATTGAAAATTAACTATATTAAAATTAAAATTAAACTAAATCAAAAGTTAAAACTCAATCAATTCTCAAAAAATGAGAGAAATTTAAAATGAAATGACGAACTGGTTAAAACATGATTAATGCTTAAAAACTAAGAAAAAGCACGAATGGCCGATCGAAAATGATATGACGATGATAAGACAAATCTGAGGGTAAAAATTTGGGGTACAACAAATTGACTTTAAGAAAATTTTGAAAAAATTTATAAGTTAAACAACAAAACATGATGCCAAGAACTACCTTTCAACCAAGGCCATAAAAAATTTGTTATGAAAATGATTTAATGTATGATCAAGACTTTGAGCACTTAAAAATAATTATGTCAAGAAATATTCATATACCTTAAAACTTGTTTTGAAAAGTCTTGAACAAAGCAATTATAAGATCTTCTTTTTCATTCTTCTTTGAAATGAAAGTTTGCACTAGAATTATTGTCTTCATCAAAACATGTTGGAAGCTTGTCTTCACATCATGTATCTTGCTAACTATACAAGACCTGATATATCTTTTGCAATAAATTTACTAGCAAGATTCAATTCATGTCCCACAGAAAGACATTGGAAAGGAATAAAACATATATTTCGATATCTTCGAGGTACATCGGACATTGGTTTGTTTTATTCTAACAATATAAAACCAGTTTTGCTTGGTTATGTAGATGCAGGATATTTATCAGATCTACATAATGCTAAATCACAGACTGGATACATATTTACATATAGTAACATTGCAATATCATGGAGACCACAAAAGTAAAAATTTGTAGCAACTTCTTCAAATCATGCTGAAGTAACTGTTCTTTATGAAGCAAGCAAAGAATATATATGGTTACGATCGGTAACTAGACATATCCAAGGAGCATCTGTTTAGTAATTGATAATAATTCAACAATTATGTATGAAGACAATGTTGCATGTGTTACCCAGATGAAAGAAGGTTACATCAAAAGTGACAGAACCAAGCATATCCCTCCAAAGTTCTTCTCATTCACACAAGAACTTGAAAGAAACAAAGAGGTTAATATTCAATATATTCGTTCATGTGATAATATGAGAGATCTCTTCACAAAGGCATTTCCTACATCAATTTTCAAGAAGTATGCACACAATATTGGAATGCGTCAACTTCGAAATCTTTAAAGAATAACTAAATGTGCTTTGTTGAGAGGGAACATCATGTTGTACTCTTTTTCCCTTATTAAAGTTTTTATCCCAATGGGTTTTTTCTAATAAGATTTTTAACGAGGCAATATATGTTCCCATACGTTTCTCCTTGATAAGACTTCGATGTAGCACCGTAATAGATAGTTCAAAAGTGGAGTGTTATAATATTATTATTATGATAATAATATTAGTTATAAACATCTACCTAAATAGTAATGACAAATTATTGTAGATACATAATTTGTCAAAGTTAAAATAGTAAGTCTAATTATTATATTAGTGTAAGTTGTATTTCTAGTAGTATAAATGCTATATTTGGCTAATGTAAAAACACACCAAAAATTTACTTTGAAAAAATAAATAAAACATTCTCCCCTCTTTAATCTTTTCCATCTAAGCTTAACCTTTACAACTAATTTAATAAATTATATTAGTTCATAAATACTAACAAATTACATTGGACTTTTTAAAAAAAAAAAAATTTAAATAGCAATCTGTTTAGAATTTTTTATTCCTTTATCTGTCGACATTGATTTACATTTATACATTTTTTACTTAGTGATTCAGAAACACATAATTTTATACCTAACAGTTTCTAAAGAAGTTAAAAAACTCAAAACCAAATGACAAAGTTCTTACCTCATGTGTATCTTCATGAAATCGCTGTATATTTATAAAAAAATACAAAGCGTGGTTAGTGCGATGTATATCTTTATGCTGATATTGGATTGAGATTTTATATTATATTTTGTATTATTGTATTGAAAATGCAATGCCTATTTGATGCGACTCTTTTGTTCAGATACCTTCATCTAGGCTTTCTTCTTCCGTTGCTCTACAATCATGGAGCTTCACAACAATTTTTCTAGCTTTACCTTAATGTCATCCTTTCTCTTCCTCTTGCTACTATTCAAGATAGTTAAAACAAGTAGTACTTCTAAAAATTCTAAAGCCAATTTACCACCAGGACCATGGACACTGCCCTTCATAGGGAACATACATCAAATTATTACCAGCCCATTGCCTCATCATTCCTTGAAAACTTTGGCACAAAAATATGGACCTTTGATGTACCTAAAACTAGGAGATGTACCATACATAATAGTTAGTTCACCAGAAATGGCCAAAGAGATTATGAAAACACATGATCTCAGCTTTTGTGATAGGCCAGACCTTATGTTGTCCACAATATTTAGTTACAAAGCTACTGATATTATATTCTCTACATATGGAGAACACTGGAGGCAACTACGAAAGATATGTGTTATAGAGCTATTGAGTGTAAAGCGTGTCCAATCATTTAGGTCCATAAGAGAAGAAGAGGTGGCAGATCTTGTTAAATCAATAGCTGCAAGTGAAGGATCAGTTGTTAATCTTTCTCATAAGATTTCCAACATGACGCATGGGATAGTGGCGAGGGCAGCTTTTGGAAAAAGGAATAAACATGAACAAGTATTCAAATCAGCACTTGATGAAATGGTAAGTTTGTGGGGAGGATTTTGTATTGCTGATTTGTATCCATCTATTAATATGCTTCAAAGGATGAGTATGGCCAAGACAAAATTTGAAAAGCTTCATAGGGAGATTGACAAGATAATGCAAGATATCGTTGACGATCACAGAAGCATTCATAGGGAAGTTAGCAAGGATGAAGATATAGTTGATGCTCTTCTCAAGATTCAACAGGAAAATGAACAAACACAACATCGCGTGACTGACATAAATATAAAATCAATCATCCTGGTTAGTTTCTAATTAACCGTTCTTTCGACAATTTATAAACTAAATTATAAATTTGCATATGTTACTATTAATCCATTTGCAGGATATGTTCGCTGCTGGTACTGAAACATCCTCCGGTGTTACAGCTTGGTGTATGTCTGAGATAGTAAAGAATCCAATGGTAATGGAAGAAGCTCAAGCTGAAGTTCGAAGAGTGTTTGATAAAAAAGGGCATGTAGATGAGACAGATATGCATGAACTAATATACTTAAAGTCTGTCATCAAAGAAACACTAAGGCTTCATCCTATTGTACCAATGTTACTTCCAAGAGAAAATAGGGAGAAATGCCAAATCAATGGCTATGAGATTCCAGCTAAGACAAGGGTCATGGTCAATGCTTGGGCTATTGGAAGAGATCCAAGATATTGGGTTGAAGCTGAGAGTTTTAAACCAGAGAGATTTCTTAATAGCCCAATTGATTTCAAAGGCACAGACTATGAGTTCATACCATTTGGTGCTGGAAGGAGGATGTGTCCAGGACTTGCATTTGCCTTACCGAGTATTGAGCTATCTCTTGCTCAATTACTTTACCACTTTAATTGGAAGCTTCAAAATGATATGAAGAATGAGGATCTAGATATGACTGAGTCATTTGGGATTACCGCAAGAAGAAAACATGACCTATGCTTGATTCCTAATATTCGTTGTCTTTGATATGCATTGCTTAAGCAAACAAGTCCACAAAGTATTTTATTTTCAATAAATGAATATGATATTTATAAAAAAGCTTGTAAGCATGATTCCACAATGTTGTATAAGACATTAGTAAGAGAAAATTATTTTCCTAGATTGTTAAGAAAGAAATCCACTTGAAATAAATTGCATATGAAAAAGGGTGGTTCTTCTCTTCAGAAACTAAATCAGATTGTTGGTTGGTTGGCTTGTTTCTCTTTTCCTATTATTTTTGTTGTTTCACTCTTTGGTATGTTTTCTCGGCCTGAGCTTTTGCTGACTTTGTTGTTCTTGTGTACTACTGGTCCGCTTTGTGCTTCTTGTAAAATAAGGTTTTGATATATGTAAATTTGTACTTACATTGCTTAAATAATATTAATTAAATAGAGAAGGAAAAAAACGTAATAGACTTTGCTTAATGGGTCTCAAACTAATATTACATATTATTGTTAAGATTTAATATTTACACAACTCCCCTTAAAGATGGCGAATGATTATCAATCATTCTAAACTTAGTTGGTAGAATCTTTCTGTTATTACACTCTTCATTAACACATCTTTCAGCTAATACCCAGACAAAATGTAGGGTGTAGTCATCAATCAACTATCTAGTTTTTCTTAAATCAAAAGTTGGTCAATCTCAATTTATCACTACTGCAAAAAGACTTCTTACCTCGATTGGGAGAGGGATTTTAACTCAGTTGGGACACTACTACAAAATTTACATTTTGTAACATTATATTAGTATGGTCATTAGTCCACTGTTGTAATATCTCAAATTTGAAGAGCCTGTTTTTTTTATTAGAAGACATTTCATTATTGTTGTGTGAAACAACCATGGTGATAAATGAAGTGTTACAAACTTCAAATCTCATTAACAACATTTTTCCATTTTTCCTATTAAAAGAAACGTGTGTCCCTTAAATTCACAAGTTAAACAAAAATTGAAAAATGTTTTACTACAGTTCTATTTATCCACCGTGGTAACATGTTCTGTATTTCACTACGGTTCTTATCAACCATGGTGAAAGATTTTCCTTTCAAATTAAAACAAAATAGATTTTGTATTTCCTTCATACACTACCACAAATAACATATCTTACCTCGGTCGCAAAATGACTTTTACCTCGGTTATTCAAGCGAGGTAACGAAGGACGACATGAAAAGTTTTCACTTTCCCCCCGGTTTTTAAATAACTGATGTTAGAAACTAAATGGTTATTGGTTCGATCCCTAGCAACAACATAATTTTATTTTTCAACACTACTACAAAAAGTGCTTTTAATGTCGGACACGAAATATAGTTTACTTCGGCTGCAGTAGTGAGGTAACGAACGACGTCATGAAAAATAATGTCTTATCACCTCGGTTATTAAAATACCGAGAGGTAAATTAATATGCACATGGTTTCGAACCCCAACATCTGTATTTTTATTATTTTTAAAACTAGCGCCTCATATATCACAGTTTACAATAAAACCGAGGGGTAAGATAAATTGTTTATTCATTGAAATTCGTTACATTGTTTACACAAAAATTAAATAAAAATAATTTGTTTACAAACTACAATATTTACCAAGAATATTACATTGTTTACATTGAATAATAAAATAGAAATTAATTTATCCCTAAAGATCATATGTTGAATCTTCGACTCCTTGATATTTGGGAAGGTCAAATGCTTCACCTTGCAAGTATTTGTTTATGATATAAAACAAAAAAAAAGAGTTAGCAAAATAAGGATATAAAAATAAATGATTTTCTGCTCAAATGATTATTTAAAAACACAAACCTTAAACCCAGATAATTTTCTGCACTTGCAATCCATCATAGAGAACTCCTAATGGCTATTGTTAAAGTGGAAGATGTAGATAATTTCAAGCGATTCATGACGTTTCTTTATCAATTATAAATATCAGAAGGCCTTTATAATGGAAATTTTTTAGGTTTCACACGGATCACTAATGGTAGTGTCTTAAGCGTTGATAATCATGAAATAAACGACAACGATTTGTTTAAGGACGATGATCAATCTATAAAATTATCACGCTAAGTTATCCCCTCGATTTTGATAAAAAATGAGGTGAACATGTTTTTTTTAAATTACATTATTTACATAAAATATTGAAAAACAATAATATAACAATCATAATTTTGGTGTAAGAAGTTATCTGGTCCAAATATTACACGCATCCAATTTCTAGGAGTTATCTGGTACATACGTTGAATGCATCCAGCTTCTAAAGGAATTATTTGTTCCAACTATTGAAAAACTGTTTTTCTGCACTTGTAATCCATCATAGAGAACTTTTACAATCTTCTAAATACAACAACAATAACAACATCAACATCATTTTGTGAAATGGGTCCCAAAAGAATGATGCATTCGATTTGAAGAAGCTACATATAAGTTAGGATTAGGGTAAAATCTGTTTAACGAACGATTTTATAGTAAAATCTAATTTTCTTATCCCTCGGTTATTAACGAAACCGACGGGATAAACCATTTAGTTTACAAAAAAATTATAATAAGAAAAAAAAGTTCCTAAATTGTTTTTTCCCTCGATTTTTTTGAATAACCGAGATAATAAGTTGATTGACCCCTTAGGTTTGTTAAAAACCGAGGTAATATATGGTTTCTATTTCTATAAAAAAAATTATGGCGCGCATTGGAATCATATCACTAGAATATCAATGATCATCCATATTAAAAAATGTAACGTATCTTTTAGGTCTTCAAGGAGGCGTTTAAGCTTCTCTAATTATTTCACTTCCTATTCTCCACTTTATTTAAACATTATTCCTAGTTTCATTATCTCATTTCCAACTCTTTGTGTCTTCAAACCTAGTTTCAAAGTCTTTTCAATTCTTCAAAAATGTATTTAACAACCTTAGATGAAAATATTTTGTTCGTTATCAATGAAAAGTTTGTTGATTTCGATGATTTGAAAGACAAAGGTTTTGATCTAAGAAAAACTATTCGCAAATAAAATTTGAATGGTTACTTTAACATTCTACATGGACTCATCTACATTAATCTCGTTAAAGAGTTTTGGTTAAATGCCTCCGTTAGGACATCTGGTCATGATGTTGAGTCAATCCAGTCCTATGTCAATGGCTTTCCTGTCACAATTATCCAGACACTTATTACTTAGACAATAAAATATGAAGAGGAAGGTTGTTGTGCTGAACATTATAGATTCAACAATGCATATAAAGATCACATTCATCTAATTTATGCCAACTACGATAATATTAACAATCCTACAACTCTACGACCAATTGGAAAAGTTTTGTATCAACTTCTAGTGTCAAATCTCAGTCCAAAAGAGAAAGAACTAGAAACGCTTACTTGGAACGACGAGCATCTCTAATTATTCCATACCAAGAACATCATAGTTAATCTTCCTCTTACCATTTTTAACTTCTTAAAGGAAATGATAATCATCTATAGGGAGTAAATGACTTTCCTCATACCATATGGAAGATGTCTTTCTGAACTTTTCGCTCAATTATGGATAGTTAATAGTGATACTATTGAAGTTGAGTGGTGTCATAAATTTAAATATGTGGAATAGTTATTTGTTGTCCTGTTTTTAATTAATGAAATATTTCCTTTCATATTATGTCTATTCATTTTTATTGAAAACAAATTTTTTTGAGAATTACTAATTAACAAGAAAAAAAATGAAAAAAAAAATTAACTAAAAAAAAAGAAAAGATTGGAAGGCGCCAAGTGAGAAATCATTGGAAAAAACCTTAAATGCAGTTACATGGATTCAAAGTGTGTTCCCTAATAGCTATGTTACCCCAGTTTTCAAAAACACTGAGGTAATAGGTTTATTATTTTTTTCGCAGAAAATCGGGCGCTCACTTATAGCTATATGACATCGATTTTATATAAAACCGAGGGAAAAGGTTGTTTTAAAAAAAATCAAACATGTCGCTCCCATGACCTATAAGCTCGATTTTTGAAATGTTCGAGGTGAAAGATTCGTCTTAAAAAGTATTATTTGTCATAGTGCAAATTTTATTGCGCGCGACATATACCTCCGGTTTTATTTAAAATCAGTGGTAATAAGGTATATATTTACCTCGGTTTAAAGTAAAAATCGAGGGGTTAAATCTTATTTATTGCCATATACAATTTGTTTTAAATCACATTTTCACTTCCCCGTATTATATCATTATAAATCTTGTAAACATAGAATACCAAATTTACATTGTTTTAAATCTTATTTTCACTGGCATGTATCATGTTTTACACATAAACTATAAAATATGTGACATAATTAGAATATATGATATCATTTTAAATCTTGTAAACACAAAATAACAAATTATCATAGTTTTCAAAATCAAATGTACAAATTTACATTGTTCTCATCAAGACAGAATACACACATTTACATATTTTCACATAAGAATGACAAAACCTCTATACATATAAAAATTAAAATTACAACAACAAGAAAAAACTATTTTTTTCGAGATTCAAAATAAGATAATAAGGCACCGGCTCAACGTGATCGAATGTCATCTATATCTTCTATTGAGTGGGTGTTATGTCGTTACACTCCTATAATTAGAACAAAATTTAAACTACGATAAGCTAACAACAACAACATTAACTTAAGATATATATATATATATATATATATATATATATATATATATATATATATATATATATATATTTGTATGTATGTATGTATGTATGTATACTTAATGCTTTATCCATCCATTTGTAATGCCTGCGGAGACAATATGGAGTATATATCTCATAACATAGTATCCACATGAATAGTCGTTGGGTTGTTTTCTCCACTACAAATAATTTTCACATATTTTTATCACCAATACACACAAATAATAGAAGTAAAAAAACACAAGTAATATACTTACTTTTGGGTATAAAAAGTGTGACTTTTAACCAAGTAAATTTCGTTTGATTGCATTATGTCTCTCCATCGCTCTACACATGTCGGTTAAAATTAAACATGAATAAAAACTATTCAAATATAAAGTTAAAATTTGAGTATTAAGAATAATAATATTTACCCATTCACGGCGTTAACCACATCTTTAGGCAACACTAAGTGCAACGGGAAAAATACAACTATAACATTTTTTCTCGGACATATAGCAATTAGTTACCAATGATCACTGCATAAACTTTAAGAATACTTAATAACTAGATGGTAACCCGCGCGTTGCGCAGACGTATAAATATTTTTTTTAATTATTTTTGTATTTATATGAATATTATAATTGATAATATTTTGCTGTTTTCATCAAATATATAGACAGTTCATTTAAATATTTTTAATTGTTTTGTATATGTTCTATATTGTATAATGGTATTGAGGTAGTTTCAAGATTTTATTTAAATAAAAAAAGAAATTTTAAAATTATTTCAACATTATGCAATTATTTTTTTGTTGGACTAAAATATGTTAATTGTTTTGAATTTTATGGCTATTTTTTTTTAATTTAACGTAAGTTTGTTATTTGTATGTATTAGGAATATTTTATGGTATTTAGGAAGTGTATATTGTATTATTAAATTATATATTATAATTTTATAATTTTAAAACTTAAAAACATTCCAATTAATTATAAAATTGGATCAAATAATAAGATGATTTTCTATTAAAAAGTTTAATTGCATGAATATTTTTAAATATTTAGAAATCAAAATATTTTTATTTTATGATTTTTATTTTATTTTATTAATTTGTAAATAAAGTTCAAATTAATTACAAAAATTGATCAACTAATAAAATTATTGTAGTTATTAAATTTTGTCAAAATTTTATATATTTAATATAATTTTTTTGTTACCATCAGTTTTTTAATTTTATTTTTGAATGAACGGTATATTTTTGTGCTAACTGTTTTTTCATTTTAAAAAAAATGTAGGTATTATATTTTTAGATATTAGACTCTAAAAAAAGAAGAAATAGTGTAGTTATTAACACGTAAATATTAATTTTTTAGGTGTAAGGAAAAAAAAAGATTGAATTATATAAAAAGTGATAATTATTTTTAGTTGTGATTAACTCTTCTGAAATATATAATAATAAGATTTTTGTAACATATGATTTTTGGATTAAAATTTTAAGTGTAATTGTATTTTATTAATTTGTAAATGAAACTTAAATTATTTATGAAAATTGATCAACTAATAAAATTATTGTAGTTATTAACTCTTGTAAGAATTTTAAATATTTAATATAATCTTTTTTATTAGTCATCAATTTTTTATTTTTGTTTTTAATGATTGTTTCTTTTTGTGATGTTTTGTAATTTAATAAAATAGTGTATTTATTATTTTTTATATTAGACTCTATAAAAATAGAGTAATGTAGTTATTAACAAAATTGTGTACTTAATATTATTTTGAGATGTAAGGTGAAAAGACTAAATTATTTAAAAAAATGATAATTGTGTTTAATTGTAATTAATTTTTGTAATATATTTAATAAAGAGAATTTTGTAACATATAACTTTTGAAATAGAAGTTGAAGTATAATTGGGTAGTTTTGTTGAAAGATTCAATTCTAAAGGTGACACGTCAGCTTTTAATTGACGTGGAAAATATAATCTACATGGTATATTATGTGTCGTAATATAATGCGGTGCATTAGATTTAATATATTATAATAGATAATAGATATGTATACAATTGATTTATAAATGAGAACACAAATTAATATATACTTACTCGCGATAAAAAGGGGCCAAATAACATTCTTCATCCTCTTTCAAAATTTCTTATACGTAAACAAAGGTATTCTTTCCTGTCGAACCGCGAGTAAGACCAAAAAGTGGTGGATCTAAGAAACAATACTTATTTATATTCCTTTTAACATAGAACTCATGAATGAACCTGCAAGAGTCAAATCTTTATGTTAAAGTACAAGAATGTGTGCATCTAAATAGAAATCAACATAAAAACTATACTTACGAGCACAAATTTTGCAATAAGGAATTGTCTAGGTACTCATCTCCCTTCAAAAATTCATTAATAGAATCCTTGGAAAGTACGAATAACAGACTTGGATCATGTCTTAATGTAATACCTAAGCATATTTCTAGAATACTCTTGAATATCATTGATAGTCTCTCAATGTTATCTAGTTTTGATGGTGTGGTTTCAATACTGCACTGGTTGGAAGAAAAACTTTCTTTCGTGCTTGTACCAGTAATAACTTTCTCAACTACATTCTCTTGAATTTCTAACTAATTTGAATTGTGTGGTTCAGTAGACCGAACAAATTCAATTTATGCATCATCAAAACAACATAAATATAATACAAAATAAAAATACGCAAACAATAACAACAACATATAACTTATACCTCAAGCACATTGTGGGTACACTTCTCATACATCTTCTTAAGATCATCCTCGGCCATCCTCTTTCACTTCTCCTCGCCCTTCATCTCTCGCTCCTCTTTCTCCTTCTGGACACTCTCCCACACCTTCTGTAACAACCTTTCCCTTTCCTTCTCCAAGATCCTCTCTCACTCCTCCTTCCACCTCTCCCTCTCCTCCTCCAACATCCTTCCCTCCTCCATCCACTTCTCCCTTTCATCCCCCAACTTAACAGCAACAATCTCTTCAATCTCTCTCCTACTGTTTTCTTCTCTATATGATTTAGATGGTCCATAAAATTACTAGAAGCCAAAGCCTCTTCCAAGATCACAAACACACCCAGGATGTTTCTAATCGCTTCTACCAAGACGTCATGACGACCTTGTGAAGAAATGAGGCCAACTTTGATTTGTTCAACCACTACTACTTAATTGATTTTTAATAGCATATGTTTAATAGCACTTATTTATCAAGCTCTATTAAATATATCATCCTGAGACTTATAATATCAGTTTTGTGGAGAGCCCTATTATAAGTTGTTATAATATCCACAAGAATAACCGTTGGGTTGTTGTCGTCACTATAAATAATTTTCATATATTTATATCACTAATACACACAAATAGTAGAAGTAAAAAAGTACAAGTGATATACTTACTTTTGGGTATAACAAGTGTGACTTTTTACCAAGTTAAACCTTGTTTCAATGCATTGCTTGAGAAAGAGGGTTTGTGGTTGCTAGTATCAGAGTTGTATGTAGTAAAGCCTAGGTTAGTGCCATTTACGAGGTTATCGTTGCTTTTGAATTCGTTGATGCTGGAAGTTGAACCAGAATCGTAGCGGGTGAAGTTTGTGTTAGCTACATGTTATTTTCTGCATAGCTATTGAATTTTCCAATAAGGTGAGTTAAGGTTGTGCCATATTTTTTGAACGAGTCGTTGCTAAGAAGCTTTCGTATCTCGTTGAACGTCTGTTATTTAACAAAAAAAAAAAAGAAATGTACATAAGGAAATCATGTGAGATCATATAATCTATTCCTATTGTATGTTTGTGTTTGAAAAGTACCATACTATAATCAAAGAAGTATTGTTTGTAAAAAAATTATAATTTGAATAGTTATTCCATATCCTTTTAAGTGTAAGAACTATACATTGATGCAAAGTTTAGCATCATAGTTCAATCATTACATTTTTTTTTTGTATTTTAAAGGAAAATGTATGCTTCACTCAGGAAGAGAGGATGCAAATATTGTCTCATACTTCAGAGGTTAAAAATAGCATGGTAACTACTAACTAAACTATAGTGTATCAACACTGACATGTTTACATGATTTTATTACACCTTTTACTTTTTTTTGTAGATTTTTGGGCTTGCATCTTCTAAGTATGAACTATATAAAGTGTCAGTAAAAGAGTGTGAAGTTTTCTATTGGTATAATTACATTGCTTCATTCTAGGGTGAAGGGAAGACGATTCTGTTCTGGTCTGCTTCATGGATATCTTCCTCTCCGTTGGCTGTTATTTTTGAGATGGTGTTTAATAAGAGC
This sequence comes from Lathyrus tuberosus, assembly GCA_022829125.1. Taxonomy (NCBI): domain Eukaryota; kingdom Viridiplantae; phylum Streptophyta; class Magnoliopsida; order Fabales; family Fabaceae; genus Lathyrus; species Lathyrus tuberosus. The sequence continues at coordinate 6,252,142 of JALAZF010000341.1, read as the reverse complement.
AATGCAGAGTTTGAAATTGCGGTCCGCATCACTTGATGCGGCCGCAATATTGCGGTTGCGGTGTGCAACGCATCAGCAACGGACCGCAATTGCGGTGTGAATGGAAATCGCACGCAACAACCGCATCATTGCCGCAACACAACCGCAACATAATGGTATTTACCGCATCAGAACCGCATTTCTACCGCAACAGGCTGCAACACGTGATTTTCTTACACAAAAAGTACAGAATCAGAATAGTTCATGCAAGAAACGAATCTAGGAGACAAGAATCTTACTTTATGTCAAATTTTCTTCTGCAATCTGTATTAAGATTCCAATTCCAAATACAAAGAACAAGTTGCTTTGCCTTTATGTCATTTTATATGTTTCATTAAGATTCCAAGTACAAGAAGTTGTATTTATATTTCATTTGCTTCAATGATTTTACTTCACTTAACTAATTCACATCTTCAAGATTTCATGTTCCTCTTCTCCCTCTGTTGCATTTTGTGAAGCAGAACAACCAGAACTCACTCATACTTTCTTCAATTCCAAATGGAAGTGTAACTGTAAGTAATTTATGAGACTGGTTTTCTTATTCTTACTAATGGAATTCTATTAATAGTTGTAGTTTCATATCACGACGCTGAATTGGTTTTCTTATTCTTCCTACTGTGTAAGTAATTTGGTTTTCTTATTCTTAATTTAAGAGGAAGATGGAAATGTTTGGTTACATTACATGAGTGAGAGAAATAGAAAAAAAATAGTATATCTTTTTTGTTGTATTTTATGGCACACGTGGCACTTTTTAGACTTTGCTTTTGAATCTATCCAATTCCCAATCCATCGCCGTTTTGTCGTTTGTGTCGGTCAGAGTCTCAATGGTGTGGTGAAGTGCAACTTATATCATGTGTGTACTGAAGGTTGTGATTTATCATTTATTTAGTGGTTGAAAATTCAAATTTATCATTTACTATAAATGTATTCTAAATGTATAATGTTACAACTATAAATAAGATAAATGTTTAATCTTACAATATTATTTATAATAATATTTGTTTTATTAGAATTCAATTTAAATTATACATAAATACGATACAATAGTCTAAAAGTAGTCTAAAAATGAATTAAAACTAATACACAACTATAAATACAAGAAATATAAATAATTACAATAATTTTACAATTTTTTTATATTTAATGCGTGTATAAAATAATTTCACGCCGCAACGGCCGCAATGCGCAACGCAGTGATCGCATTGGCCGCAACCGTAACATCCGCAACCGCAACCGCATCCGCAATTTAAAACCATGGAGCAATGCTAAGCAGAATTCTGTGAGATCTATGGGTGATTTCATAGAAGGAGTGTGGTATTGGGGAGATTTCGGCTTACCGTCATTATTATCAAGTGCCGAAACGAATCAGCTGCAGCATCTGAAGAATCTCCTGTAGCATTTTGTGCCTGTATTAGATTCTTCGGATTTCATGATTTGGAACTTGGGAGATATCAAGGTTTATGATGTCCGTGAAGTTTACAAAAAGCTGGTGATAGATTTTAAATAAGTTACTATCCATCCCACCCAATCTTTGTCTTTCAACCGCTTATGGAAGCTAAGGATTCCGCCTAAATTCAAGACGTTTGGGTGGAGGCTTTTTTGGAATAGATTGGCTATGAAGGACAATTTAGTGAAACGTGGGGTGAATTTCTCTTATCTCACTTGTAGCTTCTACAGGTCTGAGGAAGAAGATTTATCCCATTTTCTTTTTAGTTGCTCATTTGCTTCTTCGCTTTGGAATTATATCGGTGAATGGTGCGGCTGCGACACTTCTTATGCATGTTGTTTTTGGTGCTTTTTCACCTATTGGTAGGAGTTGGTAGGAATAGATTTGTGTAGGGTAGGTTGGGTAATTGTTGGATTGCGATCAGTTGGTGCTTGAGGAGGGCTAGAAATAGCTTCATTTTTAGAAATGAGCCCATTAATTTTAATAATATTTGTTGGGAAATAAAACTTTTGTGTGGAAATGGGTCCTTTTGAGTGATATTTCTTCTTCTCCCAACTCCAATTTCTTAGCTTTCTCTTTGAATCCTTTAGGATATTAAGTTAGTGTGGAGTTGGAGAGAAATATCTTGTATCTTGTTGTATCTGTTTTCGGGCGAATACCCTTTGTATTCAGTTTAATTCCAATTGCCTTTTGAAAATAAATGTATAATACATCTCGATACCTACTAACTTGTCATTGTCAGTTATTTATTGGGCGTGTTTGTTAAAGTTGTAATATGAAAAAGCTAAATAGACTTTATTTTAGTTTCTTACTTCTTGCATCATTCAGGAATAAGAATGGACTATTCAGACATTAGAGTGAATTTTAAGGAACATGTGTTATATAGCGATAGGACATGGGAAAAGATTCAGTTCTTCTTATTCATGAGTGCTTGTTTTCTATTTTCATTGAGAACAAGTTTCAGTGTTTTCCTTTCAGGAAATGCTTATATCTGAGTCAATAATGTAGTACCCTTACGAGGATCTAGAATCAGTATCAAGGAAGATATTTCTTAAATATGTTGAAAAATGAACATATGGTTTGGACAATGCATCCTTGTTGTGAATTAGAATGCCTTGGAAACAAAATATACTCGATTTCTTTATAGGCAAGAAAGACACAAGGGTTAGGGTTAACAAGGAAAAACAACAAGGATTGGTTATAACTATTATTTTTTACTTTCTTTAACAGATTACAAGTACTCAAGAATAACAAATAACCCTCTCACCCTAATTAGGGTTTGTCACTACCACACTTAAGATGAGAGACTAGTATGCTACTTTTAATAAAGCCTAACATACTAAACTAATGGGATTTTTAACAATTACACATTACAAGATAACTTATGGTACAAGCTAACTTAAACAATTAAATCCTTAACACAAGGCCCAATTCGACAACTATATACTATAACTCGATTCTACTACAGCATGTAGGTCTTCGACAACAAAATGTGAGCAGACTTCGACGACATGCTAAACTAGAGTTCGATCCAATATCTCACAAATCTCCACCTTGGATCTAACTCTACAAACAACAGAGAATAAACTAGCTTTCATCATGCAGCTTTATCAACTGCATCCATGTACTTCTCTAGTTCCAGATATAAGAATCCTATAATGGCATCTATGCCATACTTTGGGGTCATTTATGAGATTTTGGATATTGATTATGTTGTATTCAAAGTTCCTTTATTTAAATGCAATGTAATAGCACTAGTGTACAAAGTGATAAGTTGGAATTCAAATGGGTTGACATTTACAAGAAAACTATATGAATGAACCATTCATCATGGCATCCTAAATAAAAAAAAAGTTTTAAAAGTTCCATTTGGGTTTTGATATAATATATAGTTTTGGTTCATAATGTTTTCCATTTTGTTTTTTGTTAACAAACTGATAATGTTTTCCATTTTGGTTGTTCCTAGAATTCATGACATATGTTGTATATATATGAATCACAACAAATATACAAAACAACAGCAAATGACATAATTCTAGGAACAAGCAACAATAGATGTGGTTTGAAACCCCATAGGGATTACTGGCAACTGTGATTTTAAACCCAAAAATGACTGACATTAGCAGGGGCGTGAAACTCAATAAAGGAGTGAGGTTTAGAAACTAAGAGTGTGTTTGGATGAAGCATTTTATTGAAGAAACGTAATCTTTTGAAGAAATTTAAAATGACTTAATCAAAATCCATTGTTTGGATAAAACATATGGATAATTGTTAAAATGATGTAAATTTTTGAAGTATTTTATTCAAGTTATATTTAAGAAATTTCAAATGACATCAATATGTAAAGAATTTGAAATTTCTCTTTGACTCTATATAATGAAAATGTTAAATTGTTTAATATTAATTTTTCGATTTTTCCAAGATGGTCTTCATATTTTATTAAAATTTTAAATTCACCCTCAAAACTTTAAAAAAGTTACAAATAAGTCCTTCAAAATTTTCAAATTTTACAAATTGGTCCCTTCATTTTTTTGAAAATCGCAAATTGGTCCATATTTTTCATATTTTTAAAATTTCCCAAAAGTTTTAAAATTTTTGAAAATGACCCAAAAAAAACAATGAATCATTTTAATATTCAATCTAAACAAACGAATTTAAAAATGAATAAATTTCAATTGAATTAATTGAATTGTTTAAAAATTTAATTTCTCTAAGAAAATTTAATTATCTCATTCAAACACATTCTATGGAAATATGTGTGATATTAGAAGGTAGAGAGACAAACAAGATAGAATTAAGAGTTAAGAGAGACAATAAAGTGAGAGACAATAGAGCCAAAGAGATGAGTTGGAAGGGAAACGAAATATTTGACATGAGAAAGGAGTTCTTGAAATCCTTGAATACGCAGGAATATCAATAAAGGTACAAAGGAAGAAATATTTCATCACCTATGTTGTGATGGTATATGTCAAAATTATACCATAAAAGGAATATATACATCGATAGAACGAAATTTGGTAATAAACCTTTGGTCTATGTGGATCGGTAACTTTTTACTACTTCGTACAAGGAGCATTCGCGGGGCGTTCTAGACGGTTTTAATGCTGAAAATCATCTGACCCGCAAGGGAAACAAGTGTGTTGTTCCGTTTGGTTTGGTTGGCTTTTAGAAATAAAATTAAACCAAACCAAGTCAAGGTTGGTTCAGTTTTTTTTTAAGATTTATATTGAGATATACATACACAATATAGAGAACAACATATCTTTGTGATTAGTTATTCATACATTACCAAATAAAATTAAAACTCATCATATTTGGACATTAACTTCCTATTAAATATATGGTTAAATAAGTTTTAGGTCCCTCTAAATATAGCGATTTTCAATTGTAGTCCCTCAAAAATTTTCCTTTAAGAATTGGTCCCTACAAGATTTTTCGTTTCAATGAATAGTCTCTGACGTCAAATGGGAGTAACGGCTGCTGATGTGGCTGCGCTACGTGGCAATTTCTTCCATTTTTTATTTTTTGTATTCATAAATCCAGAATTCATAGCTAATTCGAAACCAATTCCTAGCTAATTCTGAAAATTGAGACTTTCTAAACCCAGTATTCGTAGCTAATTCGAAACTAATTCGTAGCTAATTCTGAAAATAATTATCAATGACTAAATACTTGTAATATATTTAAGAATTATGAACATTAGAAAAATATCAAAAACAAAAATATCAATGACTAACACCAAATACTAATATCAAATATATCAAAAACAAAATAATGAAACCGAAAAAATAGAGGAGATGAAACATTAGAGAAGATGAAAAATAAAGAACAGAAGAGTTGTATGACTCGAAAAGAAAGGTGCAATAAAAAGAATATTAGGAAAGTGAACAATAACATAAAAATGAGAAGATGGCAAAAAGAACATAAGAGAAGAGAGATTAAAGTAGAAGAGGATGGATGTACATGGCAAAGAAAATGAGAAGAAGACGCAAAAAATCCCTAAGTGTGAGTAAGAGAAAATCATTCATAATCTTAACGCTAAAGTATAATAGGTTTGGGGTTTGGATTAGATGTGGGATAAGTAAAGTTTATGTTGTAATTGTAACACCTCAAAATTTACCCTTTTGTTTCTAACCTAACCGGTTTATGCTTCCTTTCATTTGCATTATCATTCGTGCATTTGCATTGTCCTTTTGAGCATGGGATCGAGGTATTCTTTCAGCAGCTCACGACGTCATTAGTCCCAGTATGATTTTAAATAGTGTTCAGAGCCAAACAGATAGCTTTCCAAGTCTTTTGGAGCATTTATTTTGCTCATTAAGCGATTGGATGATCAGAAACCCCGACAGTCGATTTTTGATCAGTTATTCAGCACCAGACAGTTGTTATCAGCAGTTTAATCCGAGTGCGAAAAACATTTCGCAGCATATTTCAAGTGTATTCCAGTGGTAATATCAGTCGGCAAGTTTCAGAGGTCTATCATGGTTTAGAACAGGTGGAACCGGACGAATATCCAAGTTTCCCTCCTTTTGGCGCCAATTTTTGAATTTTTGAATGGAGTAATTGATTACTCAAAGTGAGTAACCGATTACTCTAGGCGAAATTGCAAAACTGTGGCATTTTTCAGCACTGCAAAATTTTTGAGTATTTTGTGGTCATGTGCTTGGCTTGTGCATGTGTGGGAAGGATCTAGAACTGATCTATTTTCATCATTTTCCACCCAAAATTCAAATTCTCTCCATCATTTTTCCACTCTAATTCCTCATTTCATTTCCTAATTCACATTTCATCCGAATTTCCACTCACTCCCAACCCAAACTTAATTCCTAACCTAGGGGTTATTTAAACCAATTCAATCCAACTGGGTAACCGATTACTCTAACAGGGTAACCGATTACTCTTCCTGATTTTCACGTTTTTAGCCAATTTTCAACTGAGTAATCGATTACCCTATATGAGTAATCGATTACCACTGAAGCAGATTATGTTTTTCTTGCATTTTCTTGCTTGTTTGAGATCTCTTGCATGTCTAAACTTCATGGATTGATGCATTGATGATTTGTGGACTATTCTTGAGTTGTTGCACCTCACACTATTGTATGCACACATTTTTCTGACACGCGGTGCTTGGTGTTTTATCGTTTATGATCACGTTTTCGATGTTGCGTTCCTGATGCGATGAACACCTTGCACACGTTCTTTGAGCATGTTGATTGTCGATTGTTGCTGGTGTTGCTGGATTTATAGTGTTGTGCACGCTTGCTTGCTTTGTAATTTCATGAGATGCATATTTGGTTTGACATGTTCATGTGATTAATGTTGTGCATTATCTCATGTCGTTCTTTCATGATGTTTACCATGATGTTTGGTATGGTTTGTGATCATGTTTGAGTGAAGAATATGTGATGCTTGATGCATACTTGCTATGCCATGTTTGAATTGTTTTCAAATGTATCGCATGCTGCCTTGTTTCTACTGCTGTCTATGTGTATGTGTGTTGTTGTTTATGTTGCCGACTGACATTTTACACCATTTATCGTGCTGAATTGTATGCTGTTATAAGCTGTGTTGCTTGTGTGCTGCTTTTTACCGCTGTTTTGGTGCAGGGACGTTGTGGTAGCTGCTGTTTTTATTTGTTCGCTTCTTTTCCCCCTTCGTCTCCTTCATTCTTTCTCTTCCCTTGAATCTCAAGACTTGTTTAAGTCTTGGATTCACTCCCTTAGAGCTACCTAGTCCAACTTAATTTTCGATTAAGCTTGGAGTAGGATTAGCATTAGGCTTCCCTTTGCATGCTAACTTAGGTAGAAGTTCCCCCTTTCAACCTCAACTATAAGGCCACCTTTGCATGATAACATTAGGAACATTTAGTTTCCCCTTAGTGTTTTCTTTTGAGTCTTCTCTTCTCATCTCATAACACTTCTAAAACACTTAATAAATATAAGGAATATTGCGCTCAAGCCTTAAGTGTAGGAAATGAAGAACAAGGGGTCTCCCCTCCTCTTCTAGAGTGTTTAGCATACGTCCCATTTGGGGGCACCATGCGATTCACTCGTTCCCACATGGTAGACTTTAGTGCAATGTAAGTTACGAACTAACTCAATCCACTTCTGTCTAAAAAATTTAAAAACAAACTCAAACCTTTTTCATCCTTCGGGATCGTTAATCTCAAATCATTTTCAGAAAAGGGCATGTTACTTCCGTCTCGTCGCAAACAGGCATCGACCCTAACTGCCGGACGCGAATCTAACATCGCTCATAAAAAACACTAACCGACCTCGTTAGGTCGAACTACGACTGCTCTGATTTCCTCTTTCTCGTCCGATTGAGGATACGTAGGCACAAGACGGTGATGTCTTGGCGAGCAACCTCCCCACAAGCTCGTGTCCGAACTACGTTGACTCTGACTTTCCCATTGCACGAGGGAGTACGTAGGCGTAGGACGAGCGATGTCCTATCGAGTTACTTTTTTTTCTTTTCTTCGTCGTTTCTTCGTTCTTCTCCGTTCCCGTTCCTTCTCCTTTCCAGTAGCAGTGGAGCTCCAGATGACGACGCCCTTTGATTGAGACAACAAGCGTGGATCCCGTCGAGTACGATGGACGTGTGGGGTGCTAACACCTTCCCCTCGCGTAACCGACTCCCTTACCCGTTTCTATTGGTCGCGAGACCATGTCTTTCCCCTTCCCTCAGGTTTATGCAGTGTTTCCTTTCCCTCTCTCGGGATAAATACACATTGTTGGTGACTCTGTTTTCTGCGCCACTTTCGCATTTGTACCACGGATGCAAATCCTCGGGAGCGACAGCTGACGACTCTGCTGGGGATTGGTTAACCTCTTGCTGGTCCATTCCCTTTTGCGAGTCAATCCTAGCGCTTGTTTGTTTTTTTTTCATTGGGTGTTTATCTGTTGTGATTTATTTTGTTGTATATTAATGTTTTACCTATTTTACTGTTTTTACCGCATTTATTGCATTGTATTTCATTATTGTTGTATTGTTCTGCTACTGGATTTTCTGTTTCTAGGGTGGGTTGGATTCATGAGAGAAAAGCCCAATACCCAGGCTTGAGCATACACCTATGATTAGCGTGGAAAGTAGTGTGACTTGTTTGGCATTTGGCCAGACTTAGTATACATGAAAACTCCACATCCAGACGAGGTTTTCTTGGTAATATTCTATCCTGCGCATTTGGGGCAGACGATGGAATATAACTTGGAAAACTGTCGACTCTGGTGACCGTCTCCCGAGGACTCAGCAACGCCTCTCCTCCCGGCACGTGATAATGGCAGTCTAGAAAAGGCAAACCCATTACACTTGTCGATTCGAGGACCCAATGCTGGGAACTTACTATAGGATGACCTTATTTTTGGGGGAATCAGTGGACGACCTCTTTGTTTGGCGATAGTATTGTACCCCGAGGGATGAATGTACTATTGCTTCTCAAATCAAGAATCCGAGACTGAGGATCCCGTTTTCTAGAACCCACATGTGAGAGGGGATGGGTGTTTGCAGGTCTGCAGGTAACCGAAACCTTCAACCTACCTGGTTTTCTGGATTTTCTCATCAGTATACTGTTATTATCCTGATATTCTGGCAGTTTGAGTGGGCCGTTATTCTGGATTTCTGGGTTTCTGATATCTGGGGTTTTATTCAGTCAGCAGAACAACAATAGTTTTGAGCATCATGGAAGCCTTGATTCCATGTCTGTTGCATATGCATCATCATTTTTGCATACATGTTCTTGTATTTCCAAAGGATATTAGCTTTGAGACTCGCTGTTGAGCATTTCCGTCTATTTCTTGTGGTTCTTTTGTCAAAAACTTGAATCAAAGCAGAATGATTCTTTGGAAATATTCGATCATGGCATTTGCATTCGCATACGCATACGCATAACAGGTGCTCAGGAGCGGATTTCTCATTTTGACTTGGTATTATCTTCAGAATTGACAGCTTGACTTACCACTACTACTCAGCCTGTGATAATCAGAGGATAGCCATGGAACAACTCCGTGCAGAAGTGACTGAAATGAAGATTCAGATGAGGCAGTTTGGGGAAGATATGCAGGTTGTGTCCCAGGATCAGAAACTGCTAAGAGAGGAAGTAAATCAGATAAGGACTCAGATGGGTCTGGTTATGGAAATCTTGAATAAGGTGTTAAAAAAGGAAAACAATCATGTGCTCGCTTCCACAACAGAGGTCCTTACTCCTCCCATCTCTTTGGGGTTTGCTCTAGATCATGGATTTCCTCGTGAATCCCCTCCATGAATCGAAGTTTCAGAGCTTTCTCATCAGCAATCACTTCCTGCTCCCCAAGAGGATCCTAAGTCTGAGGGGCCTAAGAGGAAGTTTGATCTCATTCCAATGCCGTATGCGCAGTTGCTTTCTTATTTGCTCGAGCTCAAACTAGTCGATCGTGTTAGTTTGGGACCTCTTTCCACAAAGATTCCTCTGGGACCCAATGCTAATGCTAGATGTGAGTTCCACTCTGTGGCACCTGGTCACAATGTTGAGAATTGTACAAGGTTCAAGCATAAAGTCCAAGATCTCATTGATTCAGAGGCAATCAAGTTTACATCCGTTGGCACTGGTAAACAAGGTGATTTTACTCCCATCGTTGTAAAGGAATTGGGGACTCCCTCCTTTCCCAAAGGATCCACATCATGTCATGGATCTCTTCCATAGCCTTATGCTTCAGAAGTTTTGCGTCAGCAACTCTTGTTTGTGCCTTAGCCGAGTGCAGAAAGGAAAGTGCAGGGGCAGATTGGGCGCCCAAGTCAGCAGTAAAATTATCAGCAGCAGAGGCAACTCAGACCAAGAAGGCCCAAGAGGATATTTGATCTTATTCCTATTCCTTATAGTCAGTTGTTTGCTCGCTTGCTCAAAAGCTCGTTGATCCACCCGAGGAATGCCATGCCAGTGCCATACCCTATTCCTCCGGACTATGTCATGAATGCTAGGTGTGAGTTCCATTCAGGAACGTTTGGGCACACACTTGATAACTGTAATGCGTTCCAACACAAGGTGCAAGATTTGATTAACTCAAAGGTCATTACCCCAGATGGTACCCCCATGAGATTAAGCTTCTTTATTAGAGTGAGCACTCGAGGCTGCGAAAACATCAACAGAAGCAATAAGTCCAGACGGAGTCAAGTCTCCTCAACAATGGCAATCATCAGCTTCCTTTACTGCATTTTCATCTGTAGCTTTCATTTGTTTGTTTAAACATTGTTTGCATGTAAAAACTTGTTTTTGTTTTGAATGATGATTGTTAATGCAATGAGTATGTTTTTCTTGAAGAATTTCATTCGTATTCACTCATTTAATATTTCTGAGCACTGCAATACCAACTTTCTTGCCTTAAACTCTTGGGGGAGGATGATGAGGTAAAAACGCAAAATCTTCGGTTAGGTGCTTCTGGATAAAACCATGTTGAGGATGTACAGGCATTGTTTCAAATCCCTAAACACTGGAGATATAAGGGAGATAGACCCTCGTTAACCCCTTTGAGCCTTGAAGTAGGAGTTTCTTTCTAGAAACGAAAAAACCCTCAATCTTAACCTGGGGCAGGGTAGGTGTCAGTTAGTTTGACCGAGCGTTCAAATTGCAAAAGGAGTGTGCATCTGAGGATCCATCACCTTCTATTCCACCGTCAAGAGGTTAAAAGATGTGAAACCAGAATGGTTATCCCTCAACAATCAAGGAGTGAGGTAGTCACAACCTTTTCAAACAAATCAGATAAAACAGTGTCACACGATTTGTTCAAAAAAAAAAGGAAAGGAAGCCTGCTAAGTCGAAACTTGAAAACAAGCGACTTAGGCAAAAGTTAGGGCATCTAGTTGGACTTCGAAAAATAAAAAAAAACTCAAAAGAGTCAGTCCATGCAAAATCAGGGAATAAAAAAAAGAATGAAAAGTGAAAAGCGAAAAGGATTAAAAAGAAAAATCCTCAAGAACAAGTCGTGTGACTACAGACACAAAAGACAAAAGGGGTAACTGTTGCTCCAAAACCTCATCAGGTCTCGAACCATCAATTGCATGGGTTCTTTAAAGATCATAAAACCTTTTGAGAGATGAGCACTTGCGCCAAATTAGCTGAACATAGGAGTGGAGAACATCACGAAGAGTGGGTGGGCACCGATAAGCTTTGAGCCATAAATCCTTAGTTCTCAAACCGTGAATCAGGCCATGTTACAACCCTTAAAAGTTCTAATTAAAGTAGGGTTTTATCTGAAGGTGCACTTTAGCGAGATAGCGTTCCTGACTCCTATGAGTTGTGCTAATAAGATTTTTGTTGGTATTGCATGTGCGTATTGTTTTCCATTCAAAACTCAATGTTGCATCCCAACTAGTGATTCGTTCACGAGGCTTGGTGACACATTTTCAATAAAACTTCAGGTTAACACGAGTGTTGCATTAGAATTGTCATTCTCATAACAAACATTTTCTGCTTGCATGTGTTTAACAACAAAGAAGCTTACATGATGAACGTCAGTTGAGAAGCTCGATCACGCCAAGTTGAGATGGTGAAAACTCTGAAGGACAGTCATGTCAAGGGGCATGTGGCCAAGAGGCTGTGCGCAGCCTGCAGGTTCTCGATAAATGGTGATAAGAAGTAGCCAAACTGGGGTAATTATGTCGAGATTTAATAAATCTCTCCACAAGCGCTTAATATGGGGCAATCAGGTCAATTTGACAAATCTCTGTAAGATCAGTCAGGGGAAAAGTTCCTTCAAGACTTGGGGCAGGCCACCTCTAGAGCGTAAGAAGTTGTCCACTCCTGAAGACGGTTAATTGAAAACACCTCTTCAAAGTTCAAAATACTGGGGCAGAGTATTTTCAAGTCATTACAAATCCTTTCGAGGCAAGTTACTTCATGGATTATGAAGTCTGGGGCAGTTATGTCGAGATCTACTAAATCTCTCCAAGAGTTCGAAGACCTTGGGACAGTGTGAATGTCCGGTCTTCTATAAAATCCTCTTGAGATGATTTCTTCCTTTAGACCTGGCGGTCTGGGGCAAGTGGAGAGTTCAAAGAGCCGCTTATGACCATAGAGATAGGTCAGGCTGGGTAACAAGTTTGTTTTTCCCCAATAGCGTTACTCTCCCCAGCACTGAAAGTTCATCATCCTCAGCGGAACTCATTCCCCCCAGCAAGCAGTTTAAAGTGGATTGCTCTGAATTAGGCGTGGTTGTATCTCCAGCAGGAGGTGTGTTGGATGTCTTTGAAAAGACTTTATTTTCCCCACAGAGCCTGGTAATCACTTTCCTCAGGAGGTCAAGAAGTGTAGTTTCGTCAGCAACGACATGCTCTAATCCCCAGCAGGGTAGCAGGGTTTCTCCCCAGTATAGCTACTCCCATCAACATTAAAACTTCATTCTCCTCAGTAGGTTGTTACTTTCCCCAGCCAGAGTGTCGAGGATTATCCTCCTCAACAGAGTACAGAGGATTAATTCCCCAGCTATGTAGCTGTGATCGATTCATTACTCTTTCTGTAAGCAGTCAGAAGTTGATGCTGATGCATCCCCAGCTGGAGACTTATGGAATATTTTTCTTTGGACAAGGATTTTAGTTCCCCACAGGGGCTGATCACTCAGCTAGTCAAGAAATGTTTTTCTCGTCAGCAACGGTATGAGTTAATCCCCACAGATGAGTAAGCTGGAGGTTATCTCCTAGCAGAGTTGATGTCATCATCTACCATTCCCCCAACAGGTTTGCTGGTAATGGTCGGTACTCCCCAGCAGGGTAAAAATACTGACATTCCTCAGCAGGGTAAAAGTACTGATATTCCTCTGCATGGTAAAAGTACTGATATTCCCCGGCAGGGTAAAAGCAAGGGCATCTCCCAACAGCAGGTTGAGTTCGGTAATATCCCCAAGTAGGTCCGGAGTTATTGACTTGTCTCCCCAAGCAGAGTTTGGTGGTGATCTTCACAGTGGTTTGTTCAACAGCAGTTGAAATCCCTAGCAGGTTTTAAGTCCAATTGTTATTGGCATTCTTTCAGATCCAGGTGGAGCTCATTGGTGATCCCCAGCGGAGAAAATTTCTCTTCGGGTTCCATCTTCAATGTCCGTTCTTATCCATCCCCAACAGAGCGGGTATTCTCTCGGAGTTTTCATCCAGCAGAGTTTGTGATCAGGATCTTCCTAAGCAGAGTGAAGTCTCTCTCAGCAGGGTCTTTCTTATTTTGGAGGACAATTTGGTTTGTCATCCCCGGTGGGGTTGCCTTTGTCTTCAGCATTTATTTTGCTGAGACGCCTCTCTTGCATTGCATAGGCATTTTTGCATGGCATCCTCCCAAAAGCGTAGCATTCCATTGATATGGAGCATTACGGCAAAATTCAAACATATGCATTCGAAGCATAAGCCAGGTTTGATATCCGTTACCAGTTTTTGTCCCCAACAGAAAGAGGTGTAATTTAGAAGATGTTGGTCAACATCACCCTTCAACCAGTGGATTCGTCCTTGTTGTTATAATCCCCTACAGAGTTGTCCGTGTAGATTTCTCTTCCCCCAGCGGAGTCATCTCCTTTACAGGTCGTAGGTCCGTTGATTTTTACTTCCTGTTCTTTTTCGGTTGTTTTCCCAACTCTTGGTTGGTACCCTATTTCATTCCAACTCTTGGTTGGTATCCTTTGTTATTCCAACTTTTGGTTGGTATTTTCTTTCATTCCAACTCTTGGTTCGTATCCTTTGTTATTCCAACTCTTGGTTGGTATCCTATTCCAACTTTTGGTGGGTATTCTTCGTTATGAGTTCGCCTTTGGACGGCGTTCTCGTTATTCCAACTTTTGGTTGGTATTTTCTTTCATTCCAACTTTTGGTTGGTATTCTTCGTTGTGAGTTCGCCTTTGGACGGCATTCTCGTTATTCCAACTTTTGGTTGGTATTTTCTTTAATTCCAACTCTTGGTTGGTATCCTTTGTTATTCCAACTTTTGGTTGGTATTCTTCGTTGTGAGTTCTCCTTTGGACGGCGTTCTCGTTATTCCAACTTTTGGTTGGTATTTTCTTTAATTCTAACTCTTAGTTGGTATCTTTTGTTATTCCAACTCTTGGTTAGCATCCTATTCCAACTTTTGGTTGGTATTCTTCGTTGTGAGTTCGCCTTTGGACGGCATTCTCGTTATTCCAACTTTTGGTTGGTATTTTCTTTCATTCCAAATTTTGGTTGGTATTCTTCGTGGTGAGTTCGTATTTGGACGGCGTTCTCGTTATTCCAACTTTTGGTTGGTATTTTCTTTAATTCCAACTCTTGGTTGGTATCCTTTGTTATTCCAACTTTTGGTTGGTATTCTTCGTTGTGAGTTCGCCTTTGGACGACGTTCTCGTTATTCCAACTTTTGGTTGGTATTTTCTTTAATTCCAACTCTCGGTTGGTATCCTTTGTTATTCCAACTCTTGGTTGGTATCCTATTCCAACTTTTGGTTGGTATTCTTCGTTGTGAGTTCGCCTTTGGACGGCGTTCTCGTTATTCCAACTTTTGGTTGGTATTTTCTTTCATTCCAACTCTTGGTTGGTATTCTTCGTTGTGAGTACGCCTTTGGATGGCGTTCTCGTTATTCCAACTTTTGGTTGGTATTTTCTTTCATTCCAACTTTTGGTTGGTATTCTTCATTGTGAGTTCGCCTTTGGTTGGCGTTCTCGTCAATCTAACTTTTGGTTAGTATATTTCACTCCAACTTTTGGTTGGTACATTCCTTTATTCCAACTTTTGGTTGGTACCCTTTTCTGTGCCAACTTTTGGTTGGTATCATCTCTGTTATCCCAACTTTTGGTTGGTCTCTTTTGTTGCACTCCAACTTTTGGTTGGTACATTCCTTTATTCCAACTTTTGGTTGGTACCCTTTTCTGTTCCAACTTTTGGTTGGTATCATCTCTGTTATCCCAACTTTTGGTTGGTCTCTTTCGTTTCATCCCAACTTTTGGTTGGTCTCTTTTGGTTCATTCCAACTCTTGGTTGGTATTCTTCGTTGTGAGTTCGCCTTTGGTCGGCGTTCTCGTCATTCTAACCTTTTGGTTAGTATCTATCATCCCAACTTTTGGTTGGTCTCTTTCGTTTCATCCCAACTTTTGGTTGGTCTCTGTTATCCCAACTTTTGGTTGGTCTCTTTCGTTTCATCCTAACTTTTGGTTAGTATCTGTTATCCCAACTTTTGGTTGGTCTCTTTCGTTCCATCTTAACTTTTGGTTAGTATCTGTTATCCCAACTTTTGGTTAGTATCGGTTATCCCAACTTTTGGTTGGTATCTTTTGCATTCCAACTCTTGGTTGGTATCCTTTCATTCCAACTTTTGGTTGGTATCCTTGCATCCCAACTATTGGTTGGTATCCTTTGCATCCCAACTATTGGTTGGTATCCTGTCATTCCAACTCTTGGTTGGTATCCTTTGCATCCCAACTATTGGTTGGTATCCTGTCATTCCAACTTTTGGTTGGTATCCTTTGTATTCCAACTTTTGGTTGGTCTCCTTCGTTGTGAGTTTGCCTTTGGTCGGCGTTCTCGTTATCCCAACTATTGGTTGGTATCCTATTGCATTCCAACTCTTGGTTGGTATCTACTGTTTCTAAGCCTACCTTCGGTTGGCAAATACTTTATTTCATCCTCCCCACAGGGTGCAAATTTTTTTCAGGTTATTTTGGGTATTCAATCTCCGTGTATCCCAATTGTTTGAAAGTCGTTGCTTCCATACCCTCGGATCCAAGAAGTTTGAATAGGGGCAGTTGTAACACCTCAAAATTTTCCCTTTTGTTTCTAACCTAACCGGTTTATGCATCCTTTCATTTGCATTATCATTCCTACATTTGCATTGTCCTTTTGAGCATGGGATCGAGGTATTCTTTCAGCAGCTCACGACGTCATCAGTCCCAGTATGATTTTTAACAGTGTTCAGAGCCAAACAGATAGCTTTCCAAGTCTTTTGGAGCATTTATTTTGCTCATTAGCGAGTGGATGATCAGAAACCCCGACAGTCGATTTTTGATCAGTTATTCAGCACCAGACGGTTGTTATCAGCAGTTTAATCCGAGTGCGGAAAACTTTTCGCAGCATATTTCAAGTGTATTCCAGTGGTAATATCAGTCTGCAAGTTTCAGAGGTCTATCATGGTTCAGAACAGGTGGAACCGGACGAATATCCAAGTTTCCCTCCTTTTGGCACCAATTTTTGAATTTTTGAATGGAGTAATCGATTACTCAAAGTGAGTAACCGATTACTCTGGGCGAAATTGCAAAAATGTGGCATTTTTCAGCACTGCAGAATTTTTGAGTATTTTGTGGTCATGTGCTTGGCTTGTGCATGTGTGGGAAGGATCTAGAACTGATCTATTTTCATCATTTTCCACCCAAAATTCAAATTCTCTCCATCATTTTTCCACTCTAATTCCTCATTTCATTTCCTAATTCGCATTTCATCCCAATTTCCACTCACTCCCAACCCAAACTTAATTCCTAACCTAGGGGTTATTTAAACCAATTCATTCCAAACATCTAAAACCTAGATCATTTTTTCCACTCTCAATTTTCAGAATTCTCTCAATTCTCTCTCACTTTTTTTTCACTCTCAACCTCCATTTTCAACCACACTCAAAGCTCCTTCATAGAGAATAACAAGTTCTTCATTGGAACTTGTTAATTCTTGAGCTAAAGCCTCTCATCATCACTATATTTCAGCTTTTCAACTTGGATTTTCGTTTGGATCTGGTGCTGAATTTTCAGAAGTGATTCTTGGAAGTGATTTTGGAGTTTTATTGCTTATTTGCTTGGATCTTCAACTTTTGAGTGCAAGGAGCTTGTGGATCTTGGAATTCTCTACTTGGATTCATCAAATTCTGTTTACAACACTCACCAAAGCAAATCTCAGCTTTGTAGGTTGGTTAATTTTAGATCCATACTCATTTTAGCTTAATTGCAACTTATACAATGTAGATCCATGAATTTTGTTGTGTTTTGATTCATTTGCTTGATCTTGATTGTGGATGTTGATGATTGTTGGATTTAATTAATGTTTGATTGCTGTGATTGGACTTAATTTTCGTGCATTATTGTTTACATGATCATTTGGATGTTTGAATAAGTGGTTTGCTGCTGAAAAGTGTTTTTCAAAGTTGAATTTGTGCCTCTGTTTCAGTGGTAATCGATAACTCTAACAGGGTAACCGATTACTCTTCCTGATTTTCACGTTTTTAGCCAATTTTCAACTGAATAATCGATTACCCTATATGAGTAATCGATTACCACTGAAGCAGATTGTGTTTTTCTTGCATTTTCTTGCTTGTTTGAGATCTCTTGCATGTCTAAACTTCATGGATTGATGCATTGATGATTTGTGGACTATTCTTGAGCTGTTGCACCTCACACTATTGTATGCACACATTTTTCTGACACACGGTGCTTGGAGTTTTATTGTTTATGATCACGTTTTCGATGTTGCGTTCCCGATGCGATGAACACCTTGCACACGCTTTTTGAGCATGTTGATTGTCGATTGTTGCTGGTGTTACTGGATTTATAGTGTTGTGCACACTTGCTTGCTTTGTAATTTCATGAGATGCATATTTGGTTTGACATGTTCATGTGATTAATGTTGTGCATCATCTCATGTTGTTCTTTCATGATGTTTACCATGATGTTTGGTATGGTTTGTGATCATGTTTGAGTGAAGAATATGTGATGCTTGATGCATACTTGCTATGCCATGTTTGAATTATTTTCAAATGTATCGCATGCTACCTTGTTTCTACAGCTGTCTATGTGTATGAGTGTTGTTGTTTATGCTGTCGGCTGGCATTTTACACCCTTTCTCGTGCTGAATTGTATGCTGTTATAAGCTGTGTTACTTGTGTGCTTCTTTTTACCGCTGTTTTGGTGCTGGGACGTTGTGGTAGCTGCTGTTTTTATTTGTTCGCTTCTTTTCCCCCTTCGTCTCCTTCATTCTTTCTCTTCCCTTGAATCTCAAGACTTGTTTAAGTCTTGGATTCACTCCCTTAGAGCTACCTAGTCCAACTTAATTTTTGAATAAGCTTGGAGTAGGATTAGCATCAGGCTTCCCTTTGCATGCTAACTTAGGTAGAAGTTCCCCCTTTCAACCTCAACTATAGGGCCACCTTTGCATGATAACATTAGGAACATTTAGTTTCCCCTTAGTGTTTTCTTTTAAGTCTTCTCTTCTCATCTCATAACACTTCTAAAACACTTAATAAATATAACGAATATTGTGCTCGAGCCTTAAGTGTAGGAAATGAAGAACGAGGGGTCTCCCCTCCTCTTCTAGAGTGTTTAGCATACGTCCCATTTGGGGGCGACCATGCGATTCACTCGTTCCCGCATGGTAGACTTTAGTGCAATGTAAGTTATGAACTAACTCAATCCACTTCTTTCTAAAAAATATGAAAACAAACTCAAACCTTTTTCATCCTTCGGGATCGTTAATCTCAAATCATTTTCAGAAAAGGGCACGTTACTTCCGTCTCGTCGCAAACAGGCATCGACCCTAACTGCCAGACAGGAATCTAACGTAGCTCATAAAAAACACTAACCGACCTCGTTAGGTCGAACTACGACTGCTCTGATTTCCTCTTTCTCGTCCGATTGAGGATACGTAGGCACAAGACGGCGATGTCTTGGCGAGCAACCTCCCCCGTAGTTCGTGTCCGAACTACGTTGACTCTGACTTTCCCATTGCACGAGGTAGTACGTAGGCGTAGGACAAGCGATGTCCTATCGAGCTACTTCTTTTTCTTTTCTTCGTCGTTTCTTCGTTCTTCTCCGTTCCCGTTCCTTCTCCTTTCCAGTAGCAGTGGAGCTCCAGATGACGACGCCCTTTGATCGAGACAACAAGCCTGGATCTTGTCGAGTACGATGGACGTGTAGGGTGCTAACACCTTCCACTCGCATAACCGACTCCCTTACCCGTTTCTCTTGGTCGCGAGACCGTGTCTTTCCCCTTCTCTCAGGTTTACACAGTGTTTCCTTTCCCTCTCTCGGGATAAATACACATTGCTGGAGACTCTATTTTCCACGCCACTTTCGCGTTTGTACCACGAATGCAAATCCTCGGGAGCGTCAGTAATGTAATGCAGTTTGGTTTGGTTTGCAAACTACAAACCGCAAATCAAACCGAACTCTGCTGTTTTTTTAAATGACCCAAACACATCCGAACTAAATGCAATTTTTTGCGATTTTAGTTTGGTTTGGTTTGATTTGTGATTTTCTATGTGGCCAGTTCGGTTTTCAACACCCCTACTTTGCACAAACGTACACCTGTGGCATTTCATAATTCTTCCAGAAGGTAACACATTGTCAGACTGTAACTTTGATGCCAAGAAGATATTGTATCCAATAGGTTTGGTTTATATCAAAATACATGCATGCCATAAATTTTTAATATTATGCATAGAAGAGTATGAAAAAATAAATTAATGTCCAAAGTGTGGGGAATCACGCTACAATATGAAGGTAAATGGTGTTAATGATGATGACGATGTTAGCAAGAAGCATCCTCCTACCAAAATGTTGTGGTGCCTAAAATTAATTCTAAGGTTCAATAGACTATTTTCTAATTTAAATGATACAAAATATATTAGATTGCCTGCATATGAAAGAAAATGTGATGGAAAAATTTGCCATGTAGATGCTTGTTTGTAATGGAAGAAAATTGATTCATTGTATCCGAATTTTGGCCATGATCCAAGAAACCTTAGGCATGGACTTGGCACAGATGGAATGAACCCCTTTGGTAATATAAGAACTAACTATACTTCATGGCTCGTTCTTCTCATGAATTGCAACCTATCTCCTCGGTTGTGCATGAAGCCTATATATATGATGTTATATTAATGATTTCTAGGAAATGACAACTAGGAAACAAAATAGATGTTTATCTAGGTCCATTGATTGAATAATTAAAATTTTTGTGGGAAGAAGGAATTTTTTTGTGTGGGAAAAAGGCATTGATGTAGATGATGCGTATTTGGGTGAAAAGTTTAATTTTTGTGTGGGAGAAAGGCGTTGATGTTGATGATGTGTATTTAAGTACAATGTTTAAGATGAACGTCATGTTATTTTGCACAAAATACGACTTTCCTACATATGGTAGTTTTTTTTAGATACAGAGTAAAGGGACATGGAGCATGGCATGTATGTGAATCTAATACAGGCTCCAACTAACTTCAGCAAGGAAAAAAGAATGTTTACCTTGGGCATCATAAATTTCTAAAATCTAACCATCCATATCCCAGATTGTGGAAGAGTTTTAATGGAGGGCATGCGTTTGACATTGCTCCTAAGCCCTTAATCTGGGAGAAATATATGAACCACAATAACACATTAATTTTGTCTTTTGAAAGAACTAAAAATGGCATGTGGAGATAAATATATGGAAAAAGAGGTCGGTGTTCTTTGATCTTACATATTGGTCTTGCCTCGATGTAACACATTTTTCGTATGTGATGAATAAAGAGAAAATGTGTATGATAGTTTGATTGTAGCTCTTCTAAATATTCAAGGCAAAATAGAATATGGTAAGAATTCTCGTCTATATATGATGGTAATGGGTATACAACAAGAGTTGTCCCCAAAAGAATAAGAAAAACGAACATATTTTCCCTAAGATGTCATACTCTATCTAGAAAAGAAAAAAAAAGATGGTGTTTTTATGAGTGTTTGCATTGTATCAAAGGTTCCAATGGTGATAATCATATGTCAAGAAACATGTAAGAATAAAAGATCTCAAGTTAATTGGCTTAAAACATCATTATTTTCATATTTTGATGCAACAACTTCTACCAGCAACTATCTGTGACACCTTACCCAAAAATGTAAAAGTAACTAATCAGATTTTTCTTATTCTTCAATGCTATATTAATAAAGTCTTTGACACACAAAAATTAGTAGGAAGATGAAGCTGAAATAATCTTGTGTCAATTGGAGATGTATTTACCTCAATCAGTTTTTGACATTATGGTTCACTGTTCCTCTAGTAAAGGATTTTAGATTTTATGGTTCAGTATTGTAAGGTGGATGTATCGAGTAAAGAAATACATGAAGATATTTAAAGGGTATACGAAGAATCATCATCATTCAGAAGCTTAAATCGTTTAAAGGTAAATCACAAAAGAAGATATTGAGTTTTCTTCAAATTATTTGTTGGAAGAAACTCTAGGAATTCCAAAGTCTCGTCATCATGGAAGATATGAAGATAGAGATACTCAAGGTTTAAATATTAAGTCAATGGTTGGGGATGTAGTTCTTCATGTACATTTGTATATATTGAATAATTTTGATAAAGTTCAACCTTACTTATCCGATTACAAAAGACTTATCAAGGAAAAACTCTTTCGAATTAGTGACAATTGGTTATTAAAAGAGCATAACAAGTGTTTCATAAACTAGTTTAATGAACGGTTTTTATAATGATGTGGGTGCATCCAATACAATTAAATGAACGGTTTTAAATGTGCCATTTGGGTTTTTATATAATATATAGTTTTGGTTCATAATGTTTTCCATTTTGATTTTCGTTCACAAACTGATAATGTTTGTCATTTTGGTTGTTCCTAGAATTCATGTCATATGTTGTATATATATGAATCACAACAGATATAGAAAAACAACAACAAATGTCATAATTCTAGGAACAACCAACAATGGATGTGGTTTGAAACCTAATAGGGATTACTGGCGACTGTGATTTTAAACCAAAAAATGACTGACATCAGTTGGGGCGTGAAACTCAATAAAGACGCGAGGTCTAGAAACTAAGAGTGTGTGTGGATGAAGCATTTTATTGAAGAAAAGTAATCTTTTGAGGAAATTTAAAATGACTTAATCAAAATCCATTGTTTGAATAAAAAATATGGATAATTGTTAAAATGATTTAAATTTATGAAGTATTTTGTTCAAGTTAAATTTAAGAAATTTCAAATGAAATCAATATGTAAAGAATTTGAAATTGCTCTTTGACTCTATATATTGAAAAATATTAAATTGTTGATTATTAATTTTTCAATTTTTGCAAGATGGTCTTCATATTTTATTAAACTTTTAAATTCATCCTCAAAATTGTCAAAAAATTACAAATAAGTCCTTCAAAATTTTCAAATTTTACAAATTGGTCCCTTCATTTTTTTTGAAAATTGCAAATTGGTCCATATTTTTCATATTTTAAAATTTTCCCAAAAGTTTAAAATTTTTGAAAATGACCCAAAAAATATAACAATGAATCATTTTAATACTCAATCTAAACAAACGAATTTTAAAATAAATGAATTTCAATTGAATTATTTAAATTGTTTAAAACTTTAAATTCTAAAAAAAAATTAATTATCTCATCCAAACGGGAATAAGTGTTATATTCGAAGGTAGAGAGACACCTGAGATAGAATTAAGATAGAATTAAGAGTTAAGAGAGACAATAGAGTTCGAGCCGATAGAGCCAAAGAGATCGGTTGGAAGGGAAACGAAACATTTGTCAGGCTTAGGGTTTACCTTTGTTTTTCGAATTTTTTTTTAATGTAATTTACTTTTTCAAAAAAATTACCCAAAAAACGCACATTTCAGCATATTTACCAAAATGGCTATGTTTGGAAATACAGTATAAGGTTGGCGCCATATGGCATGACGCCTCAGTTAAAAGGCAAAAGCCATACCATATGGCGCCTCAGGCCATATGGGTGTGCCCTAAAAATTTTTATGCTGCAAAGGGGACGCATCATCTGGGATGACGCCTCAGTTCACTTCATTTTTTGTTTAATTTGTGAAATGAAAAATGTATTGGAAATAAAATTAGGGTAGTCATAAATACATCAAAATGTTAAGGACAACAATTAGTACAATCGGTGGTAAAGAAAAATTCAGTGATCGTGCCTATCTAAACGTCCATCAGTTCGACATGCAGGGGCTCTTGTGCGGCGTCTTTGTCTAGCACCACGATTTTGTTGAGGTGTGGTTGGTCTTTGCGTCTGTTGAGATGGCCCCGGCGCATCAGATGATGGCCCCGATGCATCAGACAAATTCTGAAGCATCTGCCCCCAATAGCCGGGGGGTTGCCGCCGACGGCGCTTCCGTAATCCAGCTGCATGCCCGTGTTTGCGTAGTTTGTAAGGGGCGGTTGGATTGGTTGCAAACGATATGGTTGGCCGAAATGTTGCATTGATGGGTGTTGGTACTTATTTAGTGGTTGATGTGGGGTTTGGTAGTCGAAAAGTGGGTGGGTTTGTTAGCTGTAGGACGATTGTGGTTCTTGGTTGTAGGAAGATGGGGTGTCCATTTGTGGGGGGCTATGGTGGGCTGGGGTGGGTTCGAAAGACTCGTCAGGGCTATAGACGGGATGGGGGGTATGGGTAAGGGTTTTCTTGTTGTGATTAAGTAGGTGGCATGCTAGGGTAGGGGTAAGGCTCTTCTTGTTGTTGGTTATAGGTAGGTGTATGATGTTGGGCATATTGCGGGGTATGCTGCTGCGAGGAAGACGCACGTTGGCGGGGGTCAATGAGATACGTCGGCTGAGAGAGGAATGGTTGCAGTGTTGTAACAGAGCTAAACCAACTCATATATTATTGCGTTGGAATAACGTCTTATGCAACGGGGTCGGTTAAGACTTGCTGGTGTCAATTCCCCCAGTGTTGACACATCTCTGTTGCAAAGTTAGTCCACTCACCCACTGCCCACTGCGTGTCGACTCTATGCAGATGCCACTTTCCCAAACTTGTAGGAGCCACCGGAATATCCTGATGCATTCCGAACTAAAGTTTGACTCGATCGCTCTAATGCATCTCCACAGTGGTGAACCGAATTATGGGCATTTTTGAAGTCCACACAACAGCATCATTTGCGTTGGGCTGGTGGTCGAGCCCCTCGTACGGCCTCCAGACAAACTACAAGAACACAATATGTACGACCTCCAGACAAACTACAAGAACACAATGTTTAATGAGAAATTGTATTGTGCTTTCAAGTGTTAGAAATATTTATGTAAGTATTAGGAAAATTTACGTCGTCTGGGCCAATTTGATCTAGTAGGTTGCGGTAAACTGTTTTGGCGTTCCTAGGATTTCGATGGTAGCTCATTCCCGGAACTGCCCACCTGAAAATGTAGTTAGAGATAAATTAGTTACAACTAAACATTTCATTAAAGGACATAGGCGCAGGGAAGCGTACAAGCTTACCTTAATGCGTAGGGGAATGTGAAGGGGTTCCGGTTAATTGGAGCTAGTGTTGGCATTCTCGACCAACCCCACGCCTGAAGGAGATAGGCACAACCATAAAATGTGCAAGCGTCTTTTTTTGCAGTTTTGCAGAGTGAACTGTATAGATGGGCCAGGACAACTGAACCCCAACTATATTCGTGTACTTTGTTAATGTTAGTCAACAAAGGTAGATGCATAATATTTACACTGTTTCCAGTGCTTTCTGGAAACAAAAAATTACCGAACAATAGCATTAAGTAGAACCTAGTTTTTAGTATCTTGTGATAGGGGAGGGAATCCTCGTCTAATACGATAGAGTCATAGTAACCCCTAAGGTATTTTAGGTTTATACCTTTCCCCCTAGGTCTACCGTCTTGTGCTGGCTGATGTACTTCCAGACTTAGGGGCGTGCCCAACAAACCGTGGCATAGTTGGTTGTTTACAAAAACGGGGCGGTTGACGGCCGTGCCATCTATGCGGAGGCTGAGTAACATATGCACGTCTTGGAGTGTGACCGCGCATTCACCAAAAGGAAGGTGAAATGTGTGGGTCTCCGGCCTCCATCGTTCTAGCAAGGCCAGAATAAATTTTGGGTCTACATGGTATGACTTGATTTTAATCAAGTCACCAAATCCACATCTTATTAGATATTGTTCGATGAAAGGGTCGTGGGGCATGTATTCGTGCACACAGCAACAGAACCTTGATACCTCCTGAACAAAAAAAATAAATAACATTACTTAGATAAAAAAAACACATCTATGTTTAGGAGTGTAAAACAAAAAAAGGCGGAAACACTTACGAATTCTTCAACGTTTTCCGGGGTTCCTCGGTGGTCGCTTCCTATGGTGAGCAGAGACATTTTTTTTCATAAGTGGTTTTAAGAGGAAGACTTTGTGATGGATGCAAATTTTTTGTGAGTTGAAGAGAAGAGAAGAGTTTGGGATTAGAAAAATTTGTAGAGTGGTGAGATGGTATTAATATTGGTGTAGAGGGGAGTCACATGATAATGCGTGCATTCTTGGTCTTTGTAGTCTGCCAAGTGTACTCATGCATGCTTTGGAATCTCTTATGTGTTCTCTTGCATGCATTATTGGTCTTTGTTGTCTGACATGTGTAGTAATGAATGCCTTGGATTCTCTTATGTGTTCTCTTTCATGCATTCTTGGTCTTCCTAGTATGACAAGTGTAGTCTTGCATGAGAAAGTGCAGGCATGCCTGTATTGTCATGTCAATAGTAATAGTATACAATATTATACAA
This sequence comes from Lathyrus tuberosus, assembly GCA_022829125.1. Lineage (NCBI taxonomy): Eukaryota > Viridiplantae > Streptophyta > Magnoliopsida > Fabales > Fabaceae > Lathyrus > Lathyrus tuberosus. Next base: position 6,226,221 of record JALAZF010000341.1, on the reverse strand, counting down.
TAGTAATAGTCCTTATTAAAAAATTAGTCACATGAGAAAGTGTAAGTCTGGTCTTGTCTCATAGTATACAATAGTGGTACGAATTATTTGCAAAAAATATATATTCTTGGCGTGGGAGTGTGGTCTTGTCAAGCAGATCACATCATTTCTTTACTTTTTCTTCCCATGACTAAAGTTTGCCAATAAAAATAATACCAATAAAAATAATAACAATAATGATAAAGCATTCAAAATTGTGGTCTTATCAAAACAGTAAACCATTCTAAAGTAATTAAACTCCCAAAAAAAAAATGGTGCAGAGGCATGCTAAAGAATAGTGGAAGGCAAGTGTAGGCATGCAGAGTGTAGGCATGCAGAGTTGTGTGGTCTTGTCAAGGCTAGTCTGGCCATGCAAGATGTAGGCATGCAGAGTATAGGCATGCAGAGTGTAGGCATGCAGAGTTATGTGGTCTTGTCAAGGCTAGTCTAGCCATGCAGAGTGTAGGCATGCAGAGTTGTGTGGTCTTGTTTAGGCTAGTCTGGCCATGCAGAGTCGTGTGGTCTTGTCAAGGCTAGTCTGGCCATGCAAGGGAATCGTAAACTATTATGAAGAAATTAAACTACCAAGAGATGTAAGTTATATCAACTATACGCCTATTAATACTCATGAAAGATACAACTTATCATCACATACTTGCAACAACTAAAGTTTGTAAACCATTTCTTCCAAACCTTAAAGTTTGTAAACCATTTCTTCCAAACACAATTTAGTTATGGCTCAAAGACCATAATACCTGATAAGTGCACATCTCAATGGTGAGATATTTGAATGTCCAAACACGGGTTTCAATTTTAGCGATACAGAAGTGACTAGGTTTTTAATTGATAGAAGAGCAAATTTTTATCATTTGAAAGCCTGGTTGGAAAAGAAATTGCAGTGCGGTCCAGTTGGGTAAATTGTATACAAAAACCCTATCTTTTTTTACGGGCATGACCGATGAAAATTTTTTCTGATGAAGATTCGGGACGACAATGATGTTCGTAACATGTTTCTAAGTCATGAGCATTCTGGTTTCAATGACGTTGAGTTATATATTACATTACAACATCAACCATTGTCGCAACAACTAGAAGTTTCACAGATTTTTAACGATTCTAACAACGAACAAGCTGAGGTGGATGTCATTGATGAGGAATAAGAAGAAGTGAAGGACATCGTCAATGAAATGGTAAACAACAACGAGACAGACGAATTACCAGGGAGTCATGTCTATTGCCCACCTCAACACATGACAACACTCAACTTAGGCAATGACGAACCATCAACGGATATTTTTTACGACCCATACATGCAGACAAGGGGAGTATTAAAGGTTGGAGATAATTTTTGAATGAAAAAAGATTGCGTCCAAGCAATAAAACAATACCACATGAACTTATCTACAGATTATAGAGTCGATCGAACAAATCAGAGTCTATACAAGATCTATTGCCGTAACGAGGCATGCCCGTTTAGATTAACAGCATCTTTTCGGAAGCGAAGCAATTCCTGGAAGATAGGGTCAATGGGCCCGGAGCACACTTGCATAATCACAAATCCAAGTCAAGATCATCGCAAGCTCAACTCTCAGTTGATCTGCAATGAAATTCTATCAGTCATTAGCGACAATCCTTCTGTGAAAGTGAGTACAATAATAGCTCATATGGTTCAAAGATACAACTACACTCCTTCATATAGGAAGGCGTGGATTTCTAGGACGAATACAGTTGCAAATGTTTTTGGAAATTGGGAGGACTCTTACAAAGAACTCCCAAGATACCTCGTGGCACTAAAACACTATGCTTTAGGCACTGTAGCATTATTGGAGACGTTGCCGGCATATACGCCAGACGGGAATTGTATCAGTGGAAATGGCATTTTCCACAGACTCTTCTGGGCGTTTGAACCATGCATCAAAGGATTTACGTATCACATATCAGCCCTAGCAATATAATTCAGGTGACATCACTATACCACAGGTTTGAAAATAAATCAAACCCCAACACAGCAGCTTTTCAATCATTCCTCCAATCCTTCAGTACATGCCACGAACAGTCCATCCTCCACTTCTAGGGACCATTCTCACACCTATATGAACTACTCCAAGTTCAAACATCTTTTCAGTAGAAAGCTTCTACCTTGACCATGAACCAGAAAGTATCTTCCCTGGGATCTCATCCAGATACTGAACAGAATGACCTGCTCTTATACTAATTGAAATTTTGGTGCATGTGCAAAATTCAGATGTCCTAGAACATGCTGTTCGACATCTGGTCTGACATGATCACAAAGGGCAAGGTATATTGCAATAATCATGGTACTGAAAAGAAAAAAACAAGACACACAGAATTATTAACCCAGTTCGGTCAAACACACCTACTCTGGGGGCTACCAAGCCAGGGATGAAGTCCACTATTAGTAGTATCAATTCAAAGCTAAACTACCCGTTTACAGCTCATCACTTAATCATTACCCAATGACCCTTCTACCTAGATCCTCTCTAGATATGAGAAACCCTTCTCACTCCCAATCATCGCAATGATGTCTAGCAGTTGACAATCCGCCACTGCATCAACGGCTCTTTACCTATATAATAGTTCAACAAGAACGACACCTTTCCAAGACACAACTTAGAGTTACTTAAAAGCTTCCTCCAAGAATAATACTCCTCTTACTTAACAGTTTCGAGGATCACACTAACAAACTGTCTAACTCATAGGTCGAGTGGTACAGGAACCAACCCTAATAATAGGACTTTTACATCTTTGGTTGCCTTCAAACTAGGTTACAAAACATCTATTTATAACCTATTCCCAACTGGATTTGGGTATACAAAAACATAGCAAATGAGCTGCTATAAATCAGCAGAGACTTCTGCTACATAATAGGACTTCAATCTTTAACTTCCTAAAATATCTCCATATTTAGACACTACTTCAGTTCAACATGTTCCAATGCACACTAGGACTTCTTGCTCAACCTGTTCTTCTTTAGCAAGATAAACCAGACTATCTAACATATTGTTGTTATTATTTGTTTTACAAAATTAATGTCAACCCTTAAAATACAAAACTAACATTCTCCCCCTTTGGCAAATTTTGGCTAAAACAAATACACATAAACATTACAGCACAGATTTCAGCAGCAAACTCAATACTATACTACTGTCAGTAGTCATCAGCAACTACTGAACCTAACAGTAACCATCAGTAGCTACTGTGAACAGCAATCCTGGAGAAACATCTTCTAGGGAATATTTGAATGATGTTAGGACATCATGTCTGACAACTCTTTTGGCATTTCTATGCACTCCATAACATCACCTTCGAGCATCCCACCACAATCACTTCAGGCAGCACATCAGAAGGTAAGAAGTAGAAAGTCCCGAAGTTATGCACATGAGGAAGAAGATTTATAACACTCCCCCTTAATGCAGCACATTTCTTTTTCCTTTCAACTCAGACCCGGATTCATTGTAGAAGACTCCTCCAGAAAATAAGCATCTGTCTTAACACAAAGGACCAAAGGTGGCATACGAGATTTCTGCACACCTTGCTTGATCAGACGCCCCCAGTTAACCTGTGGCATAAGATGAAACTTAGGAAGTATCAATCTATTAACCCAGGTAACTCAGAACACAAGTCACAACTGTGTTCATAACTCAGGACACAAGTCACAATTGGAACTCAACACCAACTCAAAAAATTTAACACTCTCTTTGTAAACAATTGGAACTGCAGACTCAGAACAAGGCATCTGCATAACCCATTTCACACACCCTTTCTCCCCCTTTTTAGCCAAAACTTGGCAAAGAAGACCCTCACAGAACTAGACCCAAGTGACACTTACCCAAATACGAACAAACGCCATAAGACTAGTGAAACAAGACACTCACTTGGCTGGAGGAGAAGAGAGCAGCCCCTATAAATAGCTAACCAGTAACTTAGGAATTAACGAGCCTTGAATATGTCAAGGTTCTTGGTCAAAGAAACGCTATTTTAGGTATCAAAAACTCCATTCAACATTCAATGCCTGCCTTCCAAAAACTTCCTTGACTGCCTTAAATGTTTCTCAACTGAATCTTACCATAAATTAAGCCAATAACATTCCATGCATAGGCAGAGACGCGTGTTTTGCCTTATCCTTATACCACTGTCCAGAGTAATTCCTTGTTTTGCTCAAGAAAAACATGTCCTGTACCATGTTCTGACATCTTATCAGACAATGTCTGCTTGCTCACAACATTATCAGCCTTAGACTCCACAGACCCTTATACAAACCCATCTTCTTAGCTGATGGATATTGAGACGACTTCTCTCAATCCCTTCTAGATTCCTTCAAGGAAGAAGAGTAAAGATAAAGTCACCCAAAACCACCAAATCTGCTTTTTAGACCTCTTCTACACAGCTATGATGTATCCCATCATGAAGTTTGACATTACACAGCACAAACTTGACCAGCGCACATGCTACACAGAAATCTGCACCCTTGCAGTAATAGACCATAGACAATAGCCTTAACTCCCCCTGACATGAACAACCAAAGCTCCTTATGAAGATGAACACTTGACAGATGATATTGCCACATTCTCAACATTAAGAACTGCCACTTCTTGTATTTGTTGAGCATAATCTCACCAGGTTTATGCCATAAAAGCCCACTTGATTCACACATTCCATAACAAATGTCTTTAGATTACTTGCAACACAAGATAAGGATTACCACCACCTTTTACTTGTATTAGAAAAACCTTCAGCCATTCTGATCAGATAACACCACTGACAACAACCTTCTGTCCTTACATTCACAAGCACCTAAGAAGTCTTTATCATGAAAGTAGTCATGTATTGCCAGAACAAACTACTTAACATCAAGATCAGAATCTGCCCATTCTAATCCACATTATGTCAGAACTGCCACTTCAGACAATAATGCTGCTTCTTCCAACTCCACAAGCACAGTCCCAGACCTTCATCCAGGATACACAACAACCAATGATGTTGTAACATTATGTAGGACATCAGCCTTGGATAAAAGATCACACCTTATGCATTTTATTCAGGCAATCACACCCACCTGATCACAACAGTTAGAAATAAACTCTCACACAATTCAGAAATCTGAATTGCATCCACACATTAGATAACTACCAAGCTCCCAACAAGGTATTTGTTATCCAAGAAAGATTCACAAACAGCAGATGATGCTCACTTCTTCATTCACACACTTTTGATATAGTCAGCTGATAAGGCTACCTTAGGTTGTCATCAACCACAACCACTCAGAAAGAATAAATTCTTGAACCATAATATCCAGACTGCAGACTTGCATAATTCTCTAGACAAATACTTAGTCTCCCGTCAAAGTATTTACCCTTAAGCATAACATCAATAATAGACAAATACTAAGTCTCCCGTCAAAGTATCTATTATTAGTCAGAATTAGATTGCCTTCTCACACAAGGTATGACAATTTGTGTGTAATCTTCTGCATAAGTCTGACAACATATATTCACAAGTTACTTTAACTTGGATCAATGGCTTGATCTTGGACTTCTTTCTGCGTAAAACAACCTTGGCTGAACAAGCAATAACCACCTGAATTGATGCTCCAACATCAATCTCAGTTACACATCTTCACAGAGCTTTTCTAAAGATATCATCTATAGTCAAGCTCTAGCAGGGAACACACGAGGAGCAACCATTAGTAGCTGATCAAGCTTCCAGGTCATATCACAAACACATTCAACAGTAGGAACATCACAGTATCATGTTTGACTTTGAGATGTTGGATGTCATCAACATTTCACAACTAATCTGCCTCTTCTAATCCTTCAGCCAAACTCATCCCAGATAATTTGGCTGATAATCCAAGCACATAGTCACCAACCAACCCCACCGGTTGATTCAACTCCACAGTGCTTAACCCTTGAAAGTTTTCCACTACACCGGAATAAGAGTTCCATGCTCTCATAGACTTGATAAATGTCATCAAGTTTGAGTAACCAACCTCCATCCTGATTCAGAGAAACATCATCCAGACAGCTTGAGACAATAAATTTTTAATGCATCAGGTCAGAATCTGCCAAGAACACTTCAGAGAATCATATATTCTCCCCTTTAATAATAGCACAGACTGTGATTAGATCATATCAATCCTAAGCACACACAGTCAATACTTATCTAGCTTCACAAGATTGTTCAGAACATGCTTCCAAGTAACAGAGTAAAAACATGACCTTTTGATCTTTGACCTTCATGTCCAAGAAGTCTGCTAGAGATAATACTTCTTGAATCTCAGGTTCTCCACTCCTGCAGCAAGGACCAGAAATAAACTGACCTCAGGAGTATGTTGATCATACCTTGACCAACTCACACAACTAAGATAAGTTCCAGGGCCAGAACCTTCTTAGACATACCACCCAGATGCCTCCTCTTCCAGATCAGGAGTAGGCTCCAAACTCATGTGATCAAACCACATTAGTTTAGCACCCAGAGCATCTGCTGTGCCATTCCTTCAGACAACAGAATTCAACACAATTCTGGCGTGATGTTCTAACACAAGATAGGATATCATTCCAATGAACACATCAAGAGATCAAAGACTGGAGATTAGTCCTTTTAGGAGTAGAAGCAAAAGTAAATTACTTCTCCTCCTCACACCTTCACTTATCAATGCCTTTATGAGTGGACTTGAACAATAATCTTCAAGTATCGTTGACACTGTAAGTTGAAGCAGTCTTGCATAAATCCCATCACCATAGGATATACATTCAGAGAGGAACAACCTTCTCAGTTACAACCTTAGGAGTTTTCAGATAGATTCACAGCGGATCAAGATACAAACTCCTCAAGGCCTTCAGGTGTCACATATCAGCCCTAGCAATATAATTCAGGTGACATCACTATACCACAGGTTTGAAAATAAATCAAACCCCAACACAGCAGCTTTTCAATCATTCCTCCAATCCTTCAGTACATGCCACGAACAGTCCATCCTCCACTTCTAGGGACCATTCTCACACCTATATGAACTACTCCAAGTTCAAACATCTTTTCAGTAGAAAGCTTCTACCATGACCATGAACCAGAAAGTATCTTCCCTGGGATCTCATCTAGATACAGAACAGAATGACCTGCTCTGATACCAATTGAAATTCTGGTGCATGTGCAGAATTCAGATGTCCTAGAACATGCTGTTTGACATCTGGTCTGACATGATCACAAAGGGCAAGGTATATTGCAATAATCATGGTACTGAAAAGAAAAAAACAAGACACACAGAATTGTTAACCCAGTTCGGTCGAACACACCTACTCTGGGGACTACCAAGCCAGGGATGAAGTCCACTATTAGTAGTATCAATTCAAAGCTAAACTACCCGTTTACAGCTCATCACTTAATCACTACCCAATGACCCTTCTACCTAGATCCTCTCTAGATATGAGAAACCCTTCTCACTCCCAATCATCGCAATGATGTCTAGCAGTTGACAATCCGCCACTGCATCAACGGCTCTTTACCTATACAATAGTTCAACAAGAACGACACCTTTCCAAGACACAACTTAGAGTTACTTAAAAGCTTCCTCCAAGAACAATACTCCTCTTACTTAACAGTTTCGAGGATCACACTAACAAACTGTCCAACTCACTGGTTGAGTGGTACAGGAACCAACCCTAATAATAGGACTTTTACATCTTTGGTTGCCTTCAAACTAGGTTACAAAACATCTATTTATAACCTATTCCCAACTGGATTTGGGCCTACAAAAACATAGCAAATGAGCTGCTATAAATCAGCAGAGACTTCTGCTACATAATAGGACTTCAATCTTTAACTTCCTAAAATATCTCCATATTTAGACAGTGCATATTTTCCCATATTCTTCTCAAATTCAGACTTGAATCTTCAAACCTTTTAATTCAGCGCCACCTGGAATTTGCATATTATTTCCTGAAACTTCTGCATCTGTTAGGATATAACAGAATTCTACATTCTCTTCAGTTCTGGCGCGATGTCGAATGAACCTGCATGGGACATCTCGATAGGACATGTCGTTTCAGATGTTAACACTACTTCAGCTCAACATGTTCCAATGCACACTAGGACTTCTTGCTCAACCCGTTCTTCTTTAGCAAGATAAACCAGACTATCTAACATATTGCTGTTATTATTTGTTTGACAAAATTAATGCCAACCCTTAAAATACAGAACTAACAGCCACCATACAAAGGTGAAATTGTGTGGCATAATGATTTGATGCGAAGAAATAAAAAGGGCCGCCCTAACAGCACCCGTATTCACACGGAGATGGATGCAGCAGACAAAATGGTAAGGTTGTGTGGTTTGTGCTGCCATCCAGGCCACAACCGTACCAAGTGTCCAAATGTGGGCTCTAGCACAGCATCATAGTTTCAACTGTAAACTTGTCTATTTATAACAACAACAAATTTTATTTCATTGATGGCATACTTAATTGATTACAACGACATGACATAACATAACATAACATAACTTAATAGCTAAACATCAACAAATAACCATAATCGGAACCTAATACCAAATCAGAAAATAACAATAACAAACCCAAACAAAACAACTCGTAGAATCAGCTTATCTAGGAAATTACAACCATCAACTTAATTTCCTGTTCTAACATCATCATCATGAGGACCCCAGCATCATTTTCCACTTTCCTCCAAGACCGGGTGACTCCGTTTGGACCAGACTTCTCAACCAGCCTCTCAAACTTTCTGATCTTTTCACCTGCCTTAAATTCTTCTGCTTGCCAGCGGTGAAGTTCCCTATGCAAATGCTTCAACGTCTGCGTGTTCCAGAGTAGCATCTTCATCGGAGGCTTGACAACTGAGTATACAACTAAAGCATCTCTTTTCATCAGTGGAAATTCTGGAAACGGTTTCTCCGGTGCTGATGATAATGACGACGGACGACGATTTAACCACTCAGACATGGTGTTGAGAAGGGGAGAGTTTGGGATATTGGTGAGGGAATGGAGGAAATTAGGGTTTTGGTGTCAAGTGTTGTGCAATAACAAGTGAGGGCAAACCCTTATCTATAGGCACATGATACCCTATTAAATAATAAATTTAATTATATATTAAAATCATTAAATTTAAATTAAAAAAAAAAAAAGATTACACCCAGATGGCGCCTCCCCCTGAGAATTAGGGCACAACAACATACACTAACACGCCATCCCATATGGCTTTTAATAACTTTTCAGAATTTTTTTTTCCTGAGTCCCCATATGGGATGGCGCCTCAGGTCTTTCTTTTTTCCAAAACTATGTCATTTCGGTACTTTAATTCAAAAGTTTTTTTTTAGTATTTTATTTGAAAAATTAGGTTATATTAAAAAAAATTCTTATTTTTCTTTATGTTTTATCTAAGTGTGAAATAATAGTGTATTATTAAACTAGTAAATTTGTTGTATTTTTTTGAAAAATTAGAAAAATATTTAATATGTTTGAGAAATAGAGATTTTTTTAAAGTAGTTAATAAGTCTGACATAAGTCCATACTCTGTCTATTAACTATTTTGCGACCTATCACTGCCAAACTTAACGTGATTCAGAGGGTCCATACCATACTCTATCTTATTTGTTTAGTTTAATAGTTTTGGATGTGACAGTATGGGTCTTTTCTATCATAATATCTATTTGAAACTCTATTCCTTAGAGTTGAAATTTTGGCAAATAAAAGAAAAGATTAAATCTACAATATAAGAAAGGTAGATGTTTTGGAAATGACAAATCTGCCCTTTTGTTCCCTCAGGCTGCCACATGGTTATCCTAACTGAACAACATTTCATGTTTTCTTTTCTTCAACACTTTTATGATATCAACATATATCAATGTCTTTCAGTTTTTCTTGGTTTGTATCTTACAAATCTACCATGTAATGTAGTAAACATATAATATTAATATTAATTTAAAAACAATTGTCTAACTTACTTTTCCAATGCAAATGTAGCAGACTTTTTCTCTCCTACCCTTACAAAGACGTCTAATCATTTTTCTTCTTCCATAAACTTTTTCCTTCCTTCTATACTGAACTTCTTCTCAGCCTTTCATTTTACCACAAAACTTACTTCCTTTATCTCTCTCTCTCTCTCTCTCTCACTCTCTTTTTTCTTCTTCTTTCTTCTCCCTGTTCTTCTTCTTTCTCCCTCTTTTTCTTCAGATCCTTCTTCTTTTTACTCACTAACACGTCGCTAACGAAACTCGGATCGAAGCCGATAAAGCTATCGATATCGATCTTACTTATACGATTTCGTATTTTCATAAAGCTATAAATCCCTTTGTCTTTCCAGTTCGTATCTGACTTTTTGTTGTTGTTCTTTCATGAAGTATTGAATCGGGTTTTGACGGGTAAGCCAATGTTTTCGTTACTTCAACCATTGAATGTGCTGAAATCCAATATTCTCAAGTAAACCCTAAAAGCTGATGTTCTGATTCAAGATCTGAAATCATAAGGGTTAGTACCAAACAATGATTGTTTCTCTTTTTTATGTCTGCTCTTTTGTGGGTATAATACATTTGACCCTAACTTTGTTTTATGTGTTCCTTCCTTTGTATTTATCTTAACTTGAACTTATATTTGTTACTTTAAGTTTATTTATGCCTGTTGAAGGTATTTTTGTTAAATTTGGTACTTGTCCTGGTGAAAATTTAGGATCATACCTCGCAAAACCCAAACAAGCACTATGCCACGGAAGGGAAAAAACAGCGCTTTTTTTTGGCTTTTAATAGCGCTTAAAAGCGCTGCCTAAGGTGGCGTTACTATAGGTAAAGACAGCGCTTTTGTTTTATGCAAAAGCGCTGCCTTATGTATACTTTAGGCAACGCTTTTTCCTGGAAAAGCGCTTTCTAAAGTGGGGCTTTAGCAGCGCTTTCTCTGGCCTTTTATGCTTTCTACTGGCATCTTTAGGCAGCGCTTTTTCAGGAAAAAACGCTTTCTATTATCCCCCTTTAGACAACTCTTTTTAAAGCGCCGTCTAATGTATTTTTCATTTCACTTTGAGGCAGCGCTTTTAATGGAAAGTGCTTTCTATTGTGAACTATAGGCAGCGCTTTTTCTGAAAAGCGCTGTCTTTTCTTCACGTAAATTGTGCTTTTTAAAAGCACTTTTTTAAAAATCAGAATTTAGGAAGCGTTTTTTATTTAAATGCGCTGCCTATTCTTTCTTTTTTAGAAAGCATATTTTTGGAAATAATACCATAAACCTATATAATTCAAGCCTTTATTTCAAACACATAGGCATTATATGACACTCAACAAGCCTTTATTTCAACACATAGGCCTTATATTTCAACCATTGAGCCTTTATTTCAACAAACGGGCTTTTATTCAAACATAGGCATTATATACCATTATAATCCAAAATATATACACCATTATAATTCAACACATAAACCATTTGATATAAATCAACAAAACAACTTTCATACCTTATATGATTCTTTTCTCAATAAAGTATTCACACAATTCCTCCTTGATTTCTTCCAATTTATCTTTCGAGTAATGAGCACAATTGTATTCATCAAAGTACTACATAATAAAACATAATATGCATGATTTAGTTAAAAGTAATAAATTATATGAAATATTCGATAAATATTAAAATAAATCCTAAGAATATATAGTTGTCTTGCTCTAACAAAATAAAAACAAATAAGAATATATAGTTGTCTTGTTTTATCAAGTATCATCACTATTATAAGCAAAATTGTGAAAATTAATATACCTCCACTATGATCCATGTAATGTTGTTTGCTTTAGACCGTGATACTCGAGCTTCTCTTTGTGATCGGATTAATAGCAACCAACAAACCAGTGACCACTGTAAAAAAAACAAAAGTTTAGATGGAAATTTTCTATGCAAAAGATACAAAGATTAGAATGAAATTAGAATGAAAATCTAACCCGTTGTCAATATTATACGGGCGGAAGACACGAAATAGAATCTGTTTGATAATTGATTCCCGCGCATCAATTTGTCATACAAGAACCTTAAATAAAAACATAATAAACATTAGACTGTTTTCATTGAAATGTGTAAATAAATTGTTCAACTTATTAAATAATAGACACGAAATAGTACCTTTTGCAATAACGTCTCTTTCTTTTCTTGGTTGGAATATGTTTTACTCGTCTCTTAACAACACGGACGGTTGGATTAATCCAAATACCCTCATTATGTGATGCGTGCTATCCGTAAGTATACGGATTACGTCAGAGTAATATAAAAGATTTATCGATCCAACAGAGACCAATGTCAATCTATCGATTACTATTGTTACGGTGTTTATCTAAGGCTAAAGAAAAATCAGAGTAATAGTTTTCCATTGAACGAAAATAGAAATAAATCAGATAAAGACTATACTAGAATGTAATTGACATCAATCAAATTGTACTCCTGTTATCTAAGTAGTAATACGACGGGGCAATGTTTTCTTATTTGAAAAAGAGTTAATTAAAAAGGATCTGACGCGTTAGCATGATCGGAAATAGACCTAGCCTTTAATCTATACCGGCCGCTCACGCTGCACCGGTCGCTCCTTGCGTTAAAGTGATAAAGTCCATTTTTATATAACTACCTCTAAGACTTAGTTAAAAAGAGTTTTCGATTGGAAATATTTAATACCAAAGGGTTTCCGGCATATGTTCGGCCAATCGGATCCTATATCTATAAAGGCCTCTGGAAATAGTTTAAAATCTATTTCTAATAATATAAAACTTTCCTAATTAATTAATAAACTGCTTTCGCTGTATTTATCTATTAAAAACTAACAAACTCTTTTCTAAAATGCCGGACGGCTTTCGATCTTACCCGATCTAGTCACAGTCATTACGCAAACAAAAACACAGTCTCTTTTACGTAATGATCGATCAATTGAAGTTCAGAAGAGTTTAATTAAAACAAAAAACAACCCCTAAAGTATTTCTAAAAATATAACATGTGGAGTACCATCGGATCGACGATCCTCACATCCCAGCACAAGAGATTTAGCTGGACATGGTAATTGAAAACATAACGGTAAATTGGTTTGCGAAATAACACATTTTTAGAATGAAAACGTGCGAAGTGTGAGAGTGTATTTCAAAGGAGTGAACACAAGTGTCAAGCTTAAGTTCAGTTTCAAAAGACAAACGGATCACACAAACAAATAAATAATCACCACACGCTAATTGTGCAAATCTAACTCAAGCAGTAATAAAGTAATCGCAGAGACGGAAAATAAACGAATATAAGGCAGTGCAATAATGAAAATGAATGTAAAGGCAATGCGGATAATAATAAATTGCAAATTATATAAAAGCCTGCTCCAAATCGGAGACTGGATCTGGTACAGAGCTGGAAAGTAAATTGCGGGAAATGTAAATCTGACTTGAACGTAAATAACTTCGAATGTAAAACTCATAACTACAATGCTCCAATCTAACTAATAACAATAGTGCAATAACCCCCCAATGTGACGGATTATTGCTTTAAAAAGTGAACTTTATGCCTAAGGTTGGAAACTAGAATTGGATGATCCAAAAGTGAAAATGCAAGGCCTATTTATAGAGCTAGTGATGTTGTAACGGGCGCATAACGTTATAGAAAATGGTTGAGGTAAAATCTCCAATCGTGGGTGAATGCTCCTAACGCCCTTGACCACTCTCCCATTACAACAGTCAGCTTCCGCCGAGACCCCCTCCGCGTCAGTCGAGTGTGTGAAATGGGGAAGACGTGTCTTGTAGCCGTTGGAACGTGGGTGAAACCCACTACTCAAACGGCGTCCTCTATGGCGTTGGCTGAGTGAAACAGCTAGTGTACAATTTGTGCAGGAAATCTCCGTTTTATCCTCTTTTGCTTCGTTTCTTCACTGCAAGCTCAAATCAGGCAATGTATCTGAAAGTAAGACAAAATACCATCATAACATGGGAAAATAACAAATAAACAACTAAAAACATGTGCAATCGGAGTCAAACATACAGTGTATTTTAGTGTTATCAAATTCTTCCACACTTAAACCTTTGCTTGTCCTCAAGCAAACTCTCATAAGCAGAAAAAGAAGAACAGCAAACACACAAGTATCTCATCCGAGCTGAATACTTAAGTTTGATCAGTAATGCATCAGTAGGTACTAACTTGTGAACCAAGGGTATCTTAATGACACTTTCCGTGATTTGCGGGCATAAGTTTCTCTCCTATACAAACCAATCAAAACCAAGGTGTTATACTTAGGCCTAGCTTACTCATCGGAGGCTTGACAACTGAGTATACAACTAAAGCATCTCTTTTCATCAGTGGAAATTCTGGAAACGGTTCCTCCGGTGCTGATGATAATGACGACGGACGGCGATTTAACCACTCAGACATAGTGTTGAGAAGGGGAGAGTTTGGGATATTGGTGAGGGAAGGGAGAAAATTAGGGTTTTGGTGTCAAGTGTTGTGTAATAACAAGTGAGGGCAAACCCTTATCTATAGGCACATGACACCCTATTAAATAATAAATTTAATTATATATTAATATCATTAAATTTAAATTAAAAAAAAAGGATTACACTGAGGCGCCATCTGGGACGGCGCCTCCCCCTGAGAATTAGGGCACAACAACATACACTAACACGTCATCCCATATGGCTTTTATTAACTTTTCTGATTTTTTTTTGCCTGAGTCGCCATATGGGATGGTGCCTCAGGTCTTTCTTTTTTCCAAAACTATGTCATTTCGGTACTTTAATTCAAAAGTTTTTTTTTAGTATTTTATTTGAAAAAATAGGTTATATTAAAAAAAAAATCTTATTTTTCTTTATGTTTTATCTAAGTTTGAAATAATAGTGTATTATTAAACTAGTAAATTTTTTATTCTTTTTTGAAAAATTAGAAAAATATTTAATATGTTTGAGAAATAGAGATTTTTTTTAAGTAGTTAATAAGTCTGACATAAGTCCATACTCTGTCTATTAACTATTTTGCGACCTATCACTGCCAAACTTAACGTGATTCAGAGGGTCCATACCATACTCTATCTTATTTGTTTAGTTTAATAGTTTTGGATGTGACAGTATGGGTCTTTTCTATCATAATATCTATTTGAAACTCTATTCCTTAGAGTTGAAATTTTGGCAAACAAAAGAAAAGATTAAATCGACCATATAAGAAAGGTAGATGTTTTGGAAATGACAAATCTGTCCTTTTGTTCCCTCAGGCTGCCACGTGGTTATCCTAACTGAACAACATTTCATGTTTTCTTTTCTTCAACACTTTTATGATATCAACATATATCAATGTCTTTCAGTTTTTCTTGGTTTGTATCTTACAAATCTACCATGTAATGTAGTAAACATATAATATTAATATTAATTTAAAAACAATTGTCTAACTTACTTTTCCAATGCAAATGTAGCAGACTTTTTCTCTCATACCCTTACAAAGACGTCTAATCATTTTTCTTCTTCCATAAACTTTTTCCTTCCTTCTATACTGAAGTTCTTCTCAGCCTTTCATTTTACCACAAAACTTACTTCCTTTATCTCTCTCTCTCTCTCTCTCTCTCTCTCTCTCTCTCTCTCTCTCTCTCTCTCTCTCTCTCTCTCTCTCTCTTTTTTCTTCTTCTTTCTTCTCCCTGTTCTTCTTCTTTCTCCCTCTTTTTCTTCAGATCCTTCTTCTTTTTACTCACTAACACGTCGCTAACGAAACTCAGACCGAAGCCGATAAAGCTATCGATATCGATTTTACTTATACGATTTCGTATTTTCACAAAGCTATAAATCCATTTGTCTTTCCAGTTCGTATCTGAATTTTTGTTGTTGTTCTTTCAGGAAGTATTGAATCGGGTTTTGACGGGTAAGCCAATGTTTTCGTTACTTCAACCATTGAATGTGCTGAAATCCAATATTCTCAAGTAAACCCTAAAAGCTGATGTTCTGATTCAAGATCTGAAATCATAAGGGTTAGTACCAAACAATGATTGTTTCACTTTTTTATGTCTGCTCTTTTGTGGGTATAATGCATTTGACCCTAACTTTGTTTTATGTGTTCCTTCCTTTGTATTTATCTTAACTTGAACTTATATTTGTTACTTTAAGTTTATTTATACCTGTTGAAGGTATTTTTGTTAAATTTGGTACTTGTCCTGGTGAAAATTTAGGATCATACCTCGCAAAACCCAAACAAGCACTATGCCACGGAAGGGAAAAGACAACGCTTTTTTTGGCTTTTAATAGCGCTTAAAAGCGTTGCCTAAGGTGGCGCTACTATAGGTAAAGACAGCGATTTTGTTTTATGCAAAAGCGCTGCCTTATGTATACTTTAGGCAGCGCTTTACCTTGAAAAACACTTTCTAAAGTAGGCCTTTAGCAGCGCTTTTTCCTGGAAAAGCGCTTTCTAAAGTGGGGCTTTAGCAGCGCTTTCTCTGGCCTTTTATGCTTTCTACTGGCATCTTTAGGCAGCGCTTTTTCAGGAAAAAACGCTTTCTATTGTCCCCCTTTAGACAGCTCTTTTTAAAGCGCTGTCTAATGTATTTTTTATTTCACTTTAAGGCAGCGCTTTTAATGGAAAGCGCTTTCTATTGTGAACTATAGACAGCGCTTTTTCTGAAAAGCGCTGTCTTTTCTTCACATAAATTGTGCTTTTTAAAAGCACTTTTTTAAAAATCAGAATTTAGGAAGCATTTTTTATTTAAATGCGCTGCCTATTCTTTCTTTTTTAGAAAGCATATTTTTGGAAATAATACCATAAACCTATATAATTCAAGCCTTTATTTCAAACACATAGGCATTATATGACACTCAACAAGCCTTTATTTCAACACAATAGGCCTTATATTTCAACCATTGAGCCTTTATTTCAACAAACGGGCTTTTATTCAAACATAGGCATTATATACCATTATAATCCAAAATATATACACCATTATAATTCAACACATAAACCATTTGATATAAATCAACAAAACAACTTTCATACCTTATATGATTCTTTTCTCAATAAAGTATTCACACAATTCCTCCTTGATTTCTTCCAATTTATCTTTCGAGTAATGAGCACAATTGTATTCATCAAAGTACTACATAATAAAACATAATATGCATGATTTAGTTAAAAGTAATAAATTATATGAAATATTCGATAAATATTAAAATAAATCCTAAGTTATAAATCCATACCATGATTGGAATCTCTATTTGATCCAAATGAAGGTTTACTCTCATAAACCTCAAAATATAATAACCGCAATCTATACTTGTATTGCTCTAACAAAATAAAAACAAATAAGAATATATAGTTGTCTTGTTTTATCAAGTATCATCACTATTATAAGCAAAAATGTGAAAATTAATATACCTCCACTATGATCCATGTAATGTTGTTTGCTTTAGACCGTGATACTCGAGCTTCTCTTTGTGATCGGATTAATAGCAACCAACAAACTAGTGACCACTGTAAAAAAAACAAAAGTTTAGATGGAAATTTTCTATGCAAAAGATACAAGATTAGAATGAAATTAGAATGAAAATCTAACCCGTTGTCAATATTATACGGGCGGAAGACACGAAATAGAATTTGTTTGATAATTGATTCCTGCGCATCAATTTGTCATACAAGAACCTTAAATAAAAACATAATAAACATTAGACTATTTTCATTGAAATATGTAAATAAATTGTTCAACTTATTAAATAATAGACACGAAATAGTACCTTTTGCAATAACGTCTCTTTCTTTTCTTGGTTGGAATATATTTTACTCGTCTCTTAACAACACGGACGGTTGGATTAATCCAAATACCCTCATTATGTGATGCGTGCTATCCGCAAGTATACGGATTACGTCCGAGTAATATAAAAGATTTATCGATCCCACAGAGACCATTGTCAATCTATCTATTACTATTGTTACGATGTTTATCTAAGGCTAAAGAAAAATCAGAGTAATAGTTTTCCACTGAACGAAAATAGAAATAAATCAGATAAAGACTATACTAGAATGTAATTCACATCAATCAAATTGTACTCCTGTTATCTAAGTAGTAATACGATGGGGCAATGTTTTCTTATTTGAAAAAGAGTTAATTAAAAAGGATCTGACGCGTTAGCATGATCGGAAACAGACCTAGCCTTTAATCTATACCGGTCGCTCACGCTGCACCGGTCGCTCCTTGCGTTAAAGTGATAAAGTCCTTTTTTATATAACTACCTCTAAGACTTAGTTAAAAAGATTTTTCGATTGGAAACATTTAATACCAAAGGGTTTCCGGCATATGCTCGGCCAATCGGATCCTAAATCTACAAAGGCGTCTGAAAATAGTTTAAAATCTATTTCTAATAATATAAAACTTTCCTAATTAATTAATAAACTGCTTTCGCTGTATTTATCAATTAAAAACTAACAAACTCTTTTCTAAAATGTCGGACGACTTTCAATCTTACCCGAGCTAGTCACAGTCATTACGCAAACAAAAACACGGTCTCTTTTACGTAATGATCGATCAATTGAAGTTCAGAAGAGTTTAATTAAAACCAAAAACAACCCCTAAAGTATTTCTAAAAATATAACATGTGGAGTACCATCGGATCGACGATCCTCACATCCCAGCACAAGAGATTTAGCTGGACATAGTAATTGAAAACATAACGGTAAATTGGTTTGCGAAATAACACATTTTTAGAATGAAAACGTGCGAAGTGTGAGAGTGTATTTCAAAGGAGTGAACACAAGTGTCACGCTTAAGTTCAGTTTCAAAAGACAAACGGATCACACAAACAAATAAATAATCACCACACGCTAATTGTGCAAATCTAACTCAAGCAGTAATAAAGTAATCGCAGAGACGGAAAATAAACGAATATAAGGCAGTGCAATAATGAAAATGAATGTAAAGGCAATGCGGATAATAATAAATTGCAAATTATATAAAAGCCTGCTCCAAATCGGAGACGGGATCTGGTACAGAGCTGGAAAGTAAATTGCGGGAAATGTAAATCTGACTTGAGCGTAAATAACTTCGAATGTAAAACTCCTAACTACAATGTTCCAATCTAACTAACAACAATAGTGCAATAACCCCCCGATGTGACGGATTATTGCTTTAAAAAGTGAACTTTATGCCTAAGGTTGGAAACTAGAATTGGATGATCCAAAAGTGAAAATGGCCTATTTATAGAGCTAGTGATGTTGTAACGGGCGCATAACGTTATAGAAAATGGTTGAGGTAAAATCTCCAATCGTGGGTGAATGCTCCTAACGCCCTTGACCACTCTCCCATTACAACAGTCAGCTTTCGCCGAGACCCCCTCCGCGTCCGTCGAGTGTGTGAAATGGGGGAGACGTGTCTTGTAGCCGTTGGAACGTGGGTGAAACCCACTACTCAAACGACGTCCTCTATGGCGTTCGCTGAGTGAAACGGCTAGTGTACAATTTGTGCAGAAAATCTCCGTTTTAGCCTGTTTTGCGTCGTTTCTTCACTGCAGGCTCAAATCAGGCAATGTATCTGAAAGTAAGACAAAATACCATCATAACATGGGAAAATAACAAATAAACAACTAAAAACATGTGCAATCGGAGTCAAACATACAGTGTATTTTAGTGTTATCAAATTCTTCCACACTTAAACCTTTGCTTGTCCTCAAGCAAACTCTCATAAGCAGAAAAAGAAGAACAGCAAACACACAAGTATCTCATCTGAGCTGAATACTTAAGTTTGATCAGTAATGCATCAATAGGTACTAATTTGTGAACCAAGGGTATCTTAATGACACTTTCCGGGATTTGCGGGCATAAGTTTCTCTCCTATATAAACCAATCCAAACCAAGGTGTTATACTTAGGCCTAACTTACTCATTTCTTTCTTACCCCTTTTCATTCAGGCGCAGTCACATTAAGCCTGTTATCTTGCACTCGCATGGTGAACATAACCTGTGGTAATCCTGATCCTGTTATTATATCAGAAATTTGATACTTTTTGCAATTTATTTTTTAATTTTTTAATTTTTTAATTTTTATTTTTTTGATAAATAATTTTTCTTGCAATTTTTCCAAAGATACTTTAGCATCTTTTGGATTTTTCTTTCTCTTTTCTTTTTCTTTTGCAGAATCTTACCTATTTGCATCGGTTTGTCACTTAGCGGTGGTTAAGATGGTGCTGACTGCTAGAATAAACTACTTAAGGGTAAGCGATAAAGGGTGAGATTTTAAGGCCACCGTATAATAAAAACCTGGATAGGTTCCTATAATTGAGAAACTTACGGTGTAAAAACGATATCGATTTTTCAAAAATTTTCCCAAGCCTTTGCAAATGATACTTACTTATCCTAATAGCCTAAATTTTCAAAATAAATGTTGTTTTCTTTGTTCAAAATTTTTTTTTTTGTTAAGGCTCAAGAATTGGGAAAATAGACAAACTACACGAAATGACTCGTCAAGCACATGTGAAAAATTTTAAAACGAACTAAACTACACTAGAAAGCAATAGTAAAATAATAGAGAGAAAATAGAAATAGTAAAGACAGCTAAAAACAGTAAATATCTCCTCCCGCACTTAAACCAAACATTGTCCTCAATGTTTCGATAAAAAGTGAGAAAGAGATAGGTGAAACCTGGCAATCACTCATGTCGGCCACTAGGGCCATCTCTACCATGATCTGAACGTCTGGGGCGACGACTCCTAATGCGTTGTCAGGTGGTACGTGACAGCTCCATCTGCTAAATCCTCTCTATGAGAGAGGCATTTTGATCCCTAAGTGCTTGGAAGTTCTCGAGAGTGGATTGCTGTGACTCCCGCATAGGTCCATCATCTCCTGCTGGTGTTGGTACATGGCATAGAACATGCCATCACGCTCTTCTTCTCTGGCTTGCTGTGCTTACCACATTTCTTCAGTGATATAAAATCTGGAAGAGGTACCTGCAGAACGGTTAGTAACAGGTGGAGTGTGTGCAGGTGATACATGAATAAGAGATTGGTCCATACGGTCAAACTCATCCTCCGTCTCATTTCCTTCGTCCTCGGGGACGTTTGGTAGCAATGGACCTAAAATAGGAGCAGCCTTCAAATCATAGAGCCAGTTTCCTCTTTGGCGCACACCAATGCGACTTGAGCAAGGTAAAGCGACACTCGGGACGGCAGCATTGCGAACCATGAGGATATAGCCTCCTTCAGGCCTCGTTTTGCACAAACGCATATCTCTCAGAAACCTTAAATCAATGGTGCGAGGCGGGAGTGGTTCCAATGTGGCCAACTCGGTGTCCAGATCGAGGGCTCGTGCAATGAAGGTAATCAATCCTCCAAATAACACGGTGCTGCCCTTTCTTTCAATAGCCCGCATATGAGCTATCATAAATGGCACAGGATTTAATCTTTTTCTAAGTAAAGCACCCTGTAAAAATATAAATTCAATGGAGTTCAACTTGTTAGAATTTTCACGAGCAAGAATAGTATCAGCTAATAAAAGGCGGAACACTCGTATGGCTGGGTTATGGATATCGGAGGCCACATTTCCGTCAAAAGAGTAGGTGGTCCGACTTGTGATGTCTCTCCACAGTTGGAAAGCCTCAATTGACCAATTTGTGTCTATGGGTGCCTCACAAACGGCACCATCCCCGTAATGGAATCCTAATAACTCAACAAGTGCATCAGTGGTATAAATGTATTCAACATTGAACAGCCTAAACCTCACTGTGCCTACAGTGCTAGCAGTGTTATCCCTGACAGTGTACTCCAAAGAACTAAAAAACTCGCGGGTTAGCCTTTCATAGGTAGGCTCCTTGCGAATAAAGATACTCTCTAATTTTAAATTCTCTAACAGATAAAATACGTTATATCGTATACCAAGGTTATACAGACAGATATCATCAATGTACCTCGTCGCAAGAATATTGCGTGTCTGCCGTTTGTCCCATTTTTCCCACTGCTTGACTCCATCATCTCCATCTCAAAAAGTGATGTTTCCTTGTTCCTCCGCTGCCATTGTTGACTTGAAATGAAGGTTTAGTGATGGAAATGGATAAATTTGGGTTTTTGTAGATTTGGAGATTTTTGGTTGAAATCTTTGGTTTTTATAGAGGTAATGTGAAATGGAAGTGATAATGGTAGTGGGGTAATTATGAAATAAGGGATGGAAGTGGTTTAGTGGGGTTTAATGGTGGTAAAAAATGGAGTTATTGGAGGTGGGAGGTGAAGAGAGTGGTGAAAAATGGAGGTTTTCCCAATTCTAGTTCGTTAATATCCCAAGACGTCACCGCATCCGCCGAGCAGGGGTCCGCGTTCGTGGACTGCGTAAATTAGGCTGACACGGAATTGGGCTTTGGTTGGTCCATGTATCCCTCCTTGGGGTGTGTATAACATATTTGAGGTTGTTTCTTCATAGGTGTACATGTAAGAAACATAGAGAATATTTTTTTCTTTTGCATAAATGTAAAATATGAATGTAGAAATTAAATAACAATAATATTAGTAACTCTATAAAACTTTAAAATACGAGAATGAATCAAAAAAAATTTAAATATTACCAATAAATAATACGACACTTGCATATAGCTGATGGATGCAGTGTACCATAAAATTCAAAATATTAGTAGCAATGAGTCTAATAATAACGATGGAAAATTAAATCTACTAATAGTCTGATAATTATGATAATAGCAGTAAAAAATAATAATAAGAATGTGGTAACGGTAAAAATAAATGATAATAATAAGAATGTGGTAAGTCTCCCCCACACATAGTGTGAGCTCTGACCCAGAGCTCCTAAATATCTTCTAGAACGACTGTCGGCGGACACCCTGATCCATGTGAGGACAAGATGCCCGTGCATCTGCAAGCTGGCATCTGAGATCACAAATCTCCTAATATAAAATATCATATGATGAAGCATTTGTTGCGTCTGAGACCTCCATCTGTAAGGTAAGCTGGGCCCATTCGTCGCGAAGAGAAATGATCTCCTTGCACATAGCGTCAAACTCTGAATATATGTTCCTGAGTTGCAGATTGACGTTAGAAGAATAAACAGTAGTCCTTTCAGGATAGGGTGTAGGATGGTACTCAGGTACATATGGGGTCCTAAGTCGGATGGGTGTCTCGTCTTGGCCTTCCAAAGCGTATGACCAGTTAGCTTTGTCATGGACACTTGTCCGGGTGTTGTTTGGAAAACCAAAGTAGTGAACGACTTCGTCATCAATTAGGAGCTTATAGTTATGAGCACTGAAAAATGTTCTCCTGATAAGGCAACGATCAAGGCAATGATTAATGTCAATAAAGGTGCAACCACAATATGGGGTAAGATGAGTTAGCTTGCTGGCTAGACCTAGGGCATAAGCTATATGTGTAACAGTGCCACCTACATGGATAGGTCCTTCGGATGATTCGGCAGTTAAGTATAGGTTATACATCAGAAAATTACCACTGTCTAAAAGACGTGACTCAGCAGTACAAAAGAGCATCAGAATCTCTTCTGCAGTAACCTGGTTCTCGGTTTCACTTCTACCAGAGAAAGTCTCGGCTAGGATCATTTGGAAGTAACGGAAAGCTGGGTTGTGGATTTTGTTTGCTAATTGGGTGGAAGGATCAGGTCCTCCTCCACTGGTGATTTTGCTCCAGAATCCGTCAAGCTCATCATGCATGACATTAACCTCATGCATAAAATGGATGGCATCCATGCCACACTGAAAACCAAGTAATCTAGCAAAATCCCTGTGGTTAAGGGTGTACTCGTTTCCAAATAGTCTGAATTTTATGCTTCCACTCTTGTAACCTCTTCCACTGTAGGGATCATACTTGAGCTAACTGAGGAACTCTAAGGTTAGATGCTTATAGGTTACATTCATTGCATCAGAATACTCATCCCACTGGAGCTGGTGACAAAGGTACCTCACACTGGCCTCAATACATAAGGCTTTTAAACAGTTGGGGTCAGGGTACCTAGTGGGTAGCATCGGCCTCTTAGAAAGGACTACATATCTTTTCCTCTGTGCGTCGTCTCTGAACACGATGTGCATGTCATCATAGATCTGCATCCTGAAAAGAAAGTTAGTGTAGAATATATGGGATGATGTGATCTATAACCTGTAAACATGGACATTTCATAAGTCAGTCCAGTTAGTCAAATAATATAAATAATAAATCTTTTTCTTTTTCTGAAATCAAGTAAATAATATGCATAAATAAGAAAGATAATGAAAAGAAAGTCGTGGGTTACCTCCCACGCAGCGCTTGTTTAACGTCGTTAGCTTGACGAATGTAAAACTTACGTAGTGGATGTTGCTATAGGTGGGTCTATCAGAGTGTGACCAGAGTAGTAGGTAGGGATGTCATCTCCATAGTAGTGTTTCAATCTTTATCCATTCACTAAAAAGGGACTACATGAATGATCTGTAATTTCAAGTGCTCCAGATTTCAGGACTTTGGTGACCTCATTGGGGCCAGTCCATCTCGAGCGTAACTTACCGGGAAACAATTGTAACCTGGAATTGAAAAGAAGTACAGGATCGCCTATGTTGAATTCCTTTTTGGAAATCCTTTCGTCGTGCCATGCTTTGGTTCTCCCTTTATATATTATGGCATTTTCATAAGCATTTTGGTGTAACTCTTCTAATTTGTGGATATCTAAAATGCGTTTATCTTCGACTGTCAAGTAATCCATATTAAGAGCTTTTATGGCCCAACAGGCCTTATGTTCAAGCTCGAAGGGTAAATGGCAAGATTTTCCGTAGACTAGTTGATATGGGGTTGTTCCTATAGGGGTTTTAAAAGCGGTTCTATAAGCCCACAAGGCTTCCTGCAGTCTTAAGGACCAATCTTTTCTAGATATTGATACAGTTTTCGCTAAGATTTGTTTTATTTCCCTATTTGATACTTCTACTTGTCCGCTGGTCTACGGATGGTATGGTGTGGCTACTCGGTGTTTAACTCCGTATTTCTTTAAAAGGTTTTCGAATATCCTAGATATGAAGTGCGATCCTCCATCACTTATAACTAATCGAGGTACTCCAAACCTAGGGAATATATAGTTTTTAAACAGTTTAATGACTACACGAGTATCGTTGGTGGGCGAAGCCACAACTTCAATCCATTTGGATACGTAGTCAACAGCTACTAAGATATACTTATTTCCCATCGAAGATGGAAAAGGTCCCATAAAATCTATACCCCAAACATCGAAGAGTTCTACCTCCTGAATATTCCTTAGAGGCATTTCATCTCTTCTTGAGACGTTCCCAGTGCGTTGGCATCTGTCGCATCTTACAATGTAGGCATGAACATCGCGCCATAAAGTTGGCTAGAAAAGGCCTGCTTGAAGTATCTTAGCACATGTTTTGGACGAGCCTAAATGTACACCTTATGGTGAAGAGTGACAATGCCTAATTATAATTTCTACTTCTTCTTCAGGGACACAGCGACGGAAAATGCCGTCTGCGCCTCTCTTGAATAGAAGGGGTTCGTCCCAATAGAAGTGTTTCACATCATGAAAGAACTTCTTCTTCTGTTGGTAATTTAGATCAGGGGGTATGATATCAACTGCTAGATAATTAACAAAATCCGCGTACCAAGGTACGGTTGTCACTGCGAAAGCTTTTTCAATATCTAATTCTAAATAGGGGTCAGGATTATCATTATGGAAGGTTCTAACTGCTCCTATTAATCTATCGTAAACAAAATCATCATTGATAGGGACATGATCTGGCTTTAGATATTTAAGCCTTGAAAGGTGGTCAGCAACCACGTTTTCGGTGCTTTTCTTATCTCGGATTTCCAAATCAAATTCTTGGAGTAAAAGGATCCAGCGTAGTAATCTAGGCTTAGCGTCCTTTTTGCTTAATAGGTACCTGATCGCAGCATGATCAGTGTAGACTATGATTTTTGCTCCTACTAAATAGGATCGGAACTTGTCGATTACAAAGACTACTGTCAGGAGTTCCTTCTCGGTTATGGCATAATTAAGCTGAGCCGCATCTAAAGTCCTACTGGCGTAGTAAATCACATGGAGTTTCTTATCCTTCTTTTGTCCTAAAACAGCACCAACAGCGTAATCGCTAGCATCGCACATAATTTTGAAAGGTTGATTCCAATCAGGAGGTTGAATGATAGGTGCAGAAATCAGTGCTTGTTTTAGGTATTTAAAGGCTTCAAGACATTTATCATCGAATTTAAATTCGACGTCTTTCATAAGTAAGTTGGTTAACGGTTTAGTTATTTTGGAGAAGTCTTTAATGAAGCGTCGGTAGAAATCGGCGTGTCCAAGGAAGCTTCGGATTTCTCTAATGGTTTTGGGTGGTTGGAGGTTTTATATTACTTCTATTTTGGCTTTATCAACCTCAATGCCTCTTTCGGACACTATGTGTCCTAGTACTATTCCTTCAGTTACCATAAAATGGCACTTTTCCTAGTTTAGAACAAGGTTGACTTCTACGCATCTTTCCAGGATTTTCTCGAGGTTTGTTAAACAATTTTTAAAACTGGATCCACATACCGAGAAATCATCCATAAATACTTCCATGATCTCATCAAGGAAATCTGCGAAGATTAACATCATACAACATTGAAAAGTAGATGGGGTATTGCATAGTCCAAATGGCATTCGTCTGTAAGCAAATGTTCCATAGGGACATGTAAAGGTTGTTTTCTCCTGATCATCAGGGTGAATGGGTATTTGGAAGAATCCTGAGTATCCATCTAAATAGCAAAAATAAGAATGTCTAGCTAAACGTTCTAGCATTTGGTCTATGAATGGAAGTGGGAAGTGATCTTTCCTAGTTACCTTATTGGGCTTCCTGTAATCGATACACATCCGCTAACCACTTTCTATACGTTTGACTATTTGTTCTCCTTTTTCGTTTTGTACAGTGGTGACATCCCCCTTCTTAGGTACCACATGTACGGGGCTTACCCATTTACTATCGGATATTTGGTATATTATTCCAGCCTCTAACAACTTTAACACTTCCCTTTTCACTACGTCACTCATTATAGGATTTATCATTCGTTGATGTTCTCTAGAGGGTTTTGTGTCTTCCTCCAACATAATTCGGTGCATACACACAGAAGGACTTATTCCTTTGAGATCGAAGATATTATAACCTAGAGTTGAGGGATATTTTCTTAAAACATCTAAGAGTTGATTAGTTTCCGGACCATCTAACGTGGCACTGACTATGACTGGGCGATTTAATTCTTTGTCTAAGAACTCGTATCTTAAATTCTTAGGTAGCTCCTTAACCTCTATTGATGGTTTTTTCGGACATGGCATATGATCTGGGGTGAGTGCCAAGCATTCATAAAGACTGTTATCTATGTAAGGTTCAGATAAGCATTCAAATCCGTCGTCCTCCAGTATGGGGATCGAAGGTAATTTGTTGGTTTCTACTGGATCTTCTTTATCCAACTCTCTTATGAATTCATCAATGATATCGATGGCATAACATGAGTCATCTATGGCTGGTGCACTTAAGAATTGGGATAATATAAATTATACTTTTTCATTACCTACCTCGAATGTCATTTTTCCTTTCTTGACATCTATTATGACTCCAACTGTAGATAAGAAGGGTCTACCTAAAAGGATTAGGATATCATCGTCTTATTTAATGTCCATTACGACGAAATCCGTTGGAATATAGAGTTGACCAAGCCTAACTGGGACGTCTTCCAAAATGCCAATTGGATATTTAACTGATCTATCGGTTAATTGGAGAGACATCCTAGTTGGTTGCATTTCTCCCAAGTTTAACCTTTTACAAACGGCTAAAGGCATTTAGCTTACACTTGCTCCTAAGTCCAGAAGTGCTTTATTGATAACTTGGTTTCCCAAAACACAAGGTATAGAAAAACTTCCTGGGTCTTTCTCTTTCTTGGCAAGCTTATTCTCAGCAATTGAATTGCATTCTAAAGGTTTAGGATCATCTAATCTTTGTTTGTTGGTTAGAATATCTTTAAGGAATTTGGCATAAGATGGTATTTGGGTAATGGCTTCGGTGAATGGGATCTCTACATGGAGTTTCTCAATCACTTTTATGAATTTCTTATATTGGTTATCTAATTTGGTTTGTTTAAGTCTTTGTGGGTATGGAATCGGAGGTTTGTAAGGAGGAGGTGGTACATAAACTTTTTCATTCCTTTCTCTTTCCTTCTCCTTAACTTCCGTATCCTTAGATTTCTCAGATTCCACCGATTTCTTGACTTCTTTCTCAGGTGTGGCCACAACCTCTTTCCTATGAGGTTCTGGATTATTCAACCTAGGGTTTGTAGGTCCATCGTAAGTGGTCCCACTCCTTAGAGCGATAGCATTCGCGTGCCCTTTAGGGTTAGGTTGAGGTTGTCCAGGGAATTGTCCTCCTGGTGTAGCATGAGTGGATTGTTGTTGTGCTACTTGAGAGATTTGGGTTTTAAGCATTTTGTTATGGGTAATTACATAATCAAGTTTAGTACCCAACTGAGTAATTAGTCCATTCATATGAATGTTTTGGTTCATGAAATCCTTGTTCTGCTGTAATTGAGTTGAGATGAATTCGTCCATCTTTTTCTCAAAATTTGATTTCTGAGGGGCATATGATGCAGGTTGGATGGGTCTTTGAGTTTGGAAACCGGGTGGTTTTTGAGGTGTTGAATTTTGAGCAGGGTTATTATTCTTATAGGAAACGTTTGGGTGATTCCTCCATCCAGGGTTGTATGTGTTTGAATAAGGGTTTCCTTGGGTGTAATTGACCTGATCTGTGGGACTGTCAGCTAAAAGATTGCATTCAGCTATGTTATGGCCTAGGTTTCCACAAATCTCGCATCCGAGTTGTATTGCTGCTACGGTTGCTGTGGGGTTGATAGTCAGGTTTTCTACTTTTTGGGCTATAGCATCCATCTTTGCATTCATATGGTCAAAAAAACTAACTTCATACACGCCTCCTTTGGTCTCTTTCTTCTCTACGTGTGCTCGTTCGGTCCCCTATTGGTAATGGTTTTGTGCCATATCCTCAATGAGAGCGTAAGCCTCGGGGTAGGGTTTGTTCATTAGAGCGCCACCAGCGGCAGCGTCTATGGTCATCTTTATGTTGTACATGAGTCCATTATATAAGGTATGGATTATGAGCCATTGTTCTAAGCCATGATGTGGACATGCTCTTAATAGTTCCCTGTATCTCTCCCAAGCTTCGAAAAGTGATTCTCCCTCGCTTTGGGAAAATCGGGTTATTTGGTTTCGTAGGACAGCGGTTTTACTCGGTGGAAAGTATCTATCAAGGGATACTTTCTTTAGGTCATTCCAAGTGGTTATAGAGTTGGCTGGAAGGGAATCTAACCACGATCGGGCTCTATCTCTGAGGGAAAAAGGGAATAGTCTTAGACGTATTACCTCAGGAGGAGCTAAGTTCGCTTTTAAGGTATCGGCTAGTTGAATAAAGACTTTAAGATGTTGGTTCGGGTTTTCCGTAGGAAGACCTACGAACTGGTTCTTTTGCACTAATTGTAACAGAGATGGTTTTAATTCGAAGTTATGGGCTGGTATAGCTGGGTTAACTATACTAGAATGAGGTTCTTCGTTAGAGAGTAGGGCGAAATCCTTAAGAGGTTTAGCGTTTTGATCTTCTGCCATTGCTCTTTTGAGTCTTCGAAGTAAAAGACGAGCTCGGGCGTATCGTTCGGGTTCTTCTATTGGATCAACTAAGTTTTTGGTACTGCGGGTTCTTCGCATTAACCAGCTAAGGGATGCCTTAGTCTAGACGGTGTAACAACAGGGTACGAAATTTTGACGTAATTGGTCCCCGGCAACG
Source organism: Lathyrus tuberosus (assembly GCA_022829125.1). Taxonomy (NCBI): domain Eukaryota; kingdom Viridiplantae; phylum Streptophyta; class Magnoliopsida; order Fabales; family Fabaceae; genus Lathyrus; species Lathyrus tuberosus. The sequence goes on along the minus strand of JALAZF010000341.1, from coordinate 6,196,442 downwards.
GCGCCAAAAACTTGATGCGTGCTATCCACAAATATACGGATTACGTCAGAGTAATATAAAAGATTGGTCTATCGATTACTATTGTTACGGTGTTTATCTAAGGCTAAAGAAAAATCAGAGTAATAGTTTTCCACTGAACGAAAATAGAAATAAATCAGATAAAGACTATACTGGAATGTAATTCACATCAATCAAATTGTACTCGTATTATCTAAGTAGTAATACTACGAGACAATGTTTTCTTCTTTGAAAAAGAGTTAATTAAAAAGGATTTGCCGCGTTAGCGTGATCGGAAACAGACCTAACCTTTAATCTATACCGGCCGCTCACGCTGCACCGGTCGCTCCTTGCGTTAAAGTGATAAAGTATTTTTTTATATAACTACCTCTAAGACTTAGTTAAAAAGTGTTTTCGATTGGAAATATTTAATACCATAGGGTTTCCGGCATATGCTCGGCCAGCCGGATCCTAAATCTATAAATGCGTCCGAAAATAGTGTAAAATCTCTTTCTAATAATATAAAACTTTCCTAATTAATTAATAAAGTGCTTTCGCTGTATTTATCAATTAAAAACTAGCAAACTCTTTTCTAAAATGCCGGACAGCTTTCGATCTTACCCGATCTAGTCACAGTCATTACGCAAACAAAAACATGGTTTCGTTTACGTAATTACCGATCAATTGAAGTTCAGAAGAGTTTAATTAAAACCAAAAATAGCCCCTAAAGTATTTCTAAAAAGATAACATGTGGAGTACCGTCAGAACGACGATCCTCACATCCCAGCACAAGAGATTTAGCTGGACATGGTAATTGAAAACATAACGGTAAATTGGTTTACGAAATAAGACATTTTTAGAATGAAAACGTGCGAAGTGTGAGAGTGTATTTCAAAGGAGTGAACACAAGTGGCACACTTAAGTTCAGTTTCAAAAGACAAACGGATCACACAAACAAATAAGTAATCAGCACACGCTAATCGTGCAAATCTAACTCAAGCAGCAATAAAGTAATGGCAGAGGCAGAAAATAAATGAATATAAGGCAGTGCAATAATGTAAATGAATGTAAAGGTAATGCGGATAATAATAAATTGCAAATTATATAAAAACCTGCTCCAAATCGGAAGCTGGATCTGGTACAGAGCTGGAAAGTAAATTGCGGGAAATGTAAATCTGACTTGAACGTAAATAACTTCGAATGTAAAACTCCTAACTACAGTGCTCAAATCTAACTAACAACAATAGTGCAATAACCCCCCGATGTGACGGATTATTGCTTTACAAAGTAAACTTTATGCCTAAGGTTGGAAACTAGAATTGGATGATCCAAAAGTGAAAATGCAAGGCCTATTTATAGAGCTAGTGATGCTGTAACGGGCGCATAACGTTATAGAAAATGGTTGAGGTAAAATCTCCAATCGTGGGTGAATGCTCCTGACGCCCTTGACCACTCTCCCATTACAACAGTTAGTGTCCGCTGAGACCCCCTCCGCGTCTGCCGAGTGTGTAAAATGGGGAAGACGTGTCTTGTAGCCGTTGGAACGTGGGTGAAACCCACTATTCAAACGACGTCCTCTATGGCGTTCGCTGAGTGAAATGACTAATGTACAATTTGTGCAGGAAATCTCCGTTTTAGCCCCGTTTTGCGTCGTTTCTTCACTGCAGGCTTAAATCAGGCAATGTATCTGAAAGTAAGACAAACTACCATCATAACATGGGAAAATAACAAATAAACAACCAAAAACATGTGCAATCGGAGTCTAACATACAGTGTATTTTAGTGTTATCATTATGATCATTTCTAATATATGATTCATTTGCTATAATATTCTCATCTTGATCATTTCTAGTAAAAGATTCAATCTCAACATCAATATCACCTTGATCTCCAATGTTTTCATCAATTACTTTGTTAGATAAAATCACTATAGACCATTTCGTACTTGTCGGATCAGTGACATAGAACACTTGTTTAGCTTGAGAGGCTAGAATAAAAGGCTCATCTTTGTACCCCACCCTATTAAGATCCACTTGCAAAAATCCTGACTTATCCATTCGTTAGCCATTATTATTTTCAACCCACTTGCAACCGAATATAGGAATCTAAAACTTCTCATAATCAAACACCCAAATGCGCTCGATAACCCCAAAATATGACAGATTAGCAAATTTGGGTTTTAAGTCCTTCACACTTGAAATGTGCATTACTTCAGCTACCACGGTGACACCACTATTTTGCATAGTACTTTTATCATCTTGTTCTTTGGTATAAAATGTGTATCCATTAATTGCGTATGCGCTATAAGAAAACACAACCAAACTTGGACCATATGCTAAACATCGCAACCTTTCTGTTATTGAAGTGAGATCTGAATAATATTTTGAATAAATACAATCCTTAAACCAAGGTATAAAACTTCGATTGTGCTCTCGTACTATCCAATTTTCATTTTTATTCGGATTTAAACCTCGGAGAACATCCTTGTGCATTTCAACATATGGCTCAACCTCGTTCTCATTGTACAGAACATACAAATGCACTTGATCCCGTTAGATCCTTGATATTACCACAACTTTATTTCCAATTAACTTTTTTCCTTCTTTTTTTTCGACAATATGAGATTTGGGGAGTCCAATTGATTGAACATTGGACAGATATTCAGAACAAAACTCAATCGCTTCTTCAACAATGTATCGTTCAGCAATACAACCCTCGGGTCGACTTCGGTTTTTCACATACCCTTTTAATATTTTCATATAAAGTTCAGCAGGGTACATCCATCTCATATAAGTTGGTCCACATAATTGTGTCTCTTTCACAAGATGTACAACTAGATGTACCATTATGTCAAAAAACGAGGGAGGAAAATACATTTCAAGCTCACACAAAGTAATAACTATTTCTTTTTGCAATGTTGGTAGTAGGTCTATTCTGGTACAGTTCGGTCAGAAAACTGAACCGAACCGTACCGAACCATTATATAAGATAATCCAAACCAAACCAAACCGTTTCAAATTTTTTTAGAACCGAACTGAACCAAAAGTTTTGGTTTGGTATAATGGTTCGGAATTCCGAACCGTACCAAACCATTAGAAGATAATTTTTTCCAAACCGAACCATTTATCATAGAATCGATCCGTTATACCTGTTTTTGATTTTTTTTTTTAATAGAAACCCATTTTAAATTATAAAAAAAAAAACATTTTAAATTTGAAAAAAAAACATTTTAAGTTTTGGTTTGATATATGTTATAATATTAGAAATAACTTGGTTAGCTTACAATTACCAAATACTGCAGTTACTATATTTTTATGTTTCTAACTAATTCGGTTAACCACTGGTAGTATTATCAGCAAGCATTACATATCCTAATCTCTTGTATTATAAAAACACACTATACACTCTTGTAAAAGTTCAAACAATCATAATATCACTTTACTCTCTCAACTTTATCTTTCCTTTTCACTCTCTTTCAGCAATAGAGAGTAAACTGGCTTTCCAAGCAGCAAGTTTGCATTTGATTTTATCAGCAAAAGAAAGAAAATAAATCGCTTTGGGTCTGCCCTTAAAAATAGGGATTCCCAAGTAGATAAAAGGAAGTTGGCCCAAAGAGAAACCTATCTTCTGCGCCAGCATAGAGTGTCTCTCGTAACTCATCGAACCAACATACATGATAGACTTGCTAGGACTACAAACTTGCCCAGAACAATCATCATATTGACGGATTAAGTCGGCGATAGCTTCAACAGAGGAGAAGCAACCTCGAGAAAAGAGAATACTGTCGTTGACATACAAAATGTGGGAAGGGACTTTTAAGTTTCTGGTAGCATTCATGAGCTTAAATTTGTTATCAACTACAAGCTTGGAAATACCCCTTCTCAAAACGTCTTTGGCAATACAGAACAGCAAAGGGGATAATGGGTCCCCTTGCCTAACTCCCCGTTGACACCTGAAATACCCATGTTGTTGACCGTTGATAGAAATGGAAACATTCGCCGACGAGAGAATAACCTTAATCCAGGAACATAAAGTGTCACTGAAGCCAAATTGATGAAGAACTTGAATAATAAAACTCCAGCTTAAACTATCAAACGCTTTCCCAATGTCAACTTTCATGATGATGTTTCCTAAAAAAGTCTTCCTATGAAGCAAATTATCCACTTTAGAAGTTAGGCTAATACTGTCTTTTATGTTTCTACCTCCAATGAAGCCCTTCTGCTCCTTAGAAATAATATGAGGCAACACCTTGGCAAGCCTATCTGTGAGAACCTTAGTGATAATCTTGAATTTGAAATTTGCTAATGTAATGGGCCTGAAATCCTCAATTCGATCAGCCTTCTTGACCTTAGGGATAAGAACAAGAGTATTAGAATTATAGCAAGGCGTTATCCATCCTTCTTTGAAAAATTGCAAGGTAGCATTCATAACATCCTCCTTTATGATCTTCTAGAAATGTTGGTTAAATATGGGGCCAAACCCGTCCGGACCAACAACACTATCCCGACGAAGATTGAAAATGGCGCTACAAATTTCAAGCTCAGCGGGAAGCATGGTAAGCAGGTAGTTGGTTTGATCTGAGACGACCCTGGGGATGACGCTTTCGACAAGATTATTATCCTGCAAAACAGAAACATTGTTATATAAAGCCCTAAAATATTGCACACAATTCTCAGCAATTAGATCCTGATTGTCGTAAGTTACTCCGTCAAACTTCATGGAGTGGATGATCTTTGTAGCATTTCTTATTTTAGTAACTCTGTGAAAGAACTTTGTACTACGATCTCCCTCAGCATGCTATTGAACTCTAGGTTTTTCTTTCCAAAAATCCTCCTCATAATTAAGGACCAAATCCAATTTAACTTGAGCCTCCCTTTCTTTTACAGCCATATCATCGTTGTAGCCTTGTCGCGCAATAACGTCCTGAATGCCGCTTAACTCTGTCTCAGCTGTTTTAACCTGATCATGAACATTACCGAAAACGTTTTTATTCCAAGCTTTGAGAATTCCTTTGAAAATTTAAAGCTTCCAAGACAAAACATACATAGGACAACCCACGACTTTAACCTTCCAAGAATCATCAACCACTCTATAACAGTCACTATGCAAAGTCCAAGCAAGGAGGAATTTGAATTGAGATCTATACCTAACTTCCTGACAGTCAAAGGAAAGAATGAGAGGATAATGATCAGACCTGTTACGAACAAGAGTGGAACAGGAAGATTTAAAGCAAGTTTCAAGCCATAATTGATTACAAATCGCTCTGTCCAGCTGCTTCTGCATGTGAAAATAACCACATTTGCCATTAGACCAAGTGAATTGAACACCACTAGTTGGAATATGAACTAAATGATTAAGATCAGTCCAGTCCTGAAACTCCGCCATGGGACCTCTAGCTGGGGAATAAGAGCCACTGTATTCATGAGCTCCAATGATGGCATTAAAATCGCCAATGATACACCAAGGCAGGCTAGTCTGGTTTAAAACACTTTGTAAGCCACTCCACAAGTTTCTCTTAGCTACATAGCATGTAGAAGCATACACCATCGTAATACTAAGGGTTTGCTCGTTCGACTTGAAAGTGAAATAGATGTGTTGATCTCCAATATCCACAATGTAAGGATCAATGCCTTTATCACATAAACACCACAGGTTAGGAGACAATAAAAATTAATTTGAAATTAGAATTGAATAAATATTTTTTTAAAAATAGTAAAGTATCTTCAAATTATATGATTTTAAAAATATACATTCAAATTAATTATAAAAATCGACCAACTAATAAGATTTATTGTTATTTAAATAATTAATCATATAATACTAGTTTTTTAATAATTAGAAACTAAAAAATTTCTGTGTTCATGAGTTTTTATTTATTATTTTGTAAATAAAATTCAAATCACTTATAAAAATTAACCAGTTAATAAGCTGATTTGTTATTAAAAATACATAATCACATAATACTTAATTATATAATTTAAATATTTAAATTAATTATGAATATTAACCAACAAATAATATGATTTTTATAAAATATATTATTTAATTGGTTTTTGTAATTTATATAATTCTAAATAAATAAAAGTCACTAAATAATTTTTTAGAGACAGATATAATATATTATACATAAAATAACCAATCGTTAGTTGGTTCAGTGGTGATTGACGCTGAACTTGGTAGGGAGGACCGCGGTTCGATCCCCGCAACTGCGATCGGAAGGAGGCTGAAACTACTTAATGCCAGAACTGACCCCCGAACCAGATTAAACTGGTGGTGCAAACCGAAAAAAAAAATATTATACCCAAAATAAAGTAGAAGAACATGATTTTTGAATTATTATAAATTATTTATACAGATGATATTATTTTAATAATAGTATCTGAATATTATATTATTATTCTTTAGTATTATTATTTTTTAATATTGTAACTTAATATTCTATTATTATTATTATTATTATTATTAATGTAGAGTCAATTTAATAAAAAATATTATTATTAGCTAAATAATAGATTATTATTATTGTTATTATTAAGAGTGGTGGTTGAATATATTATTATTATTATTAAAATAGTAAATAATAGAATCATGATTTTTGTCAAGAGTTGCTATTATAATGACACGTGATCAGGCTTATCATCAATCTTGGATAAGATATGATACAATATTGTATTATTCAACTAGTAAATTTTTTTTTGGGTGTTAGGGATTCCTTTTTGGGAATTATTTTGCCACCGATCACTGCAAGATGTCCATACTCTATCTATTATTACGTAACTATTTTGACTGCCAGATGTCTTAAACATAACGTGGCCCAGTAGTTGGGATAGATAAGTTTATGTGTATCGTCATGAAGTCTCTTTATATTTATAAACAGGTATGCTATTTTGATATCCTTTCTTACATCCACATCATATGTTCGTATTATATAGACATCACTGTTTATATACGTACGACACTATTTATTGTTCGGACAGCACTATTTATTATACGGAAATACGGTACTGTTCATGTATGTGCGACACTATTTATTATACGGACGGACTGTTCATATACGGACATCACTATTCACCATCCGTACATACGGTGTAGATGTAGAGTGGAGTGTCAAAATATCATTTTTGATTTATAAAATAAGGCACACAGCAAATTAAGAGTTGTAGGATAATATTGTATTCATTTTATATTAGTTTTGCATTATTCTACTACTTTCCAAGACTGCATTGTATTGAAAATGTACCGACTATTTAATGCGAGTCTTTTGTTTAGATACTTCATTTAAGCATTCTTCTTCCCTTGCTCTACAATCATGGAGCTTCCCAACAACTTTCCTATCTTTACCTTAATGGCATCCTTTCTCTTCCTCTTGGTACTATTCAAAATAGTTCAAAGATGAAATACCTTGATGTCAGAACTGATCCCCGAATCAGATTAAATTGATGGTGCAAACCGAAAAAAAAATATTATACCTAAAATAAAGTAGAAGAACATGATTTTTGAATTATTATAAATTATTTATACAGATGATATTATTTTAATAATAGTATCTGAATATTATATTATTATTCTTTAGTATTATTATTTTTTAATATTGTAACTTAATATTCTATTATTATTATTATTATTATTATTATTATTATTATTAATGTAGAGTCAATTTAATAAAAAATATTATTATTAGCTAAATAATATATTATTATTATTGTTATTATTAAGAGTGGTGGTTGAATATATTATTATTATTATTAAAATAGTAAATAATAGAATCATGATTTTTGTCAAGAGTTGCTATTATAATGACACGTGATCAGGCTTATCATCAATCTTGGATAAGATATGATACAATATTGTATTATTCAACTAGTAAATTTTTTTTTGGGTGTTAGGGATTCCTTTTTGGGAATTATTTTGCCACCGATCACTGCAAGATGTACATACTCTATCTATTATTACGTAACTATTTTGACTGCCAGATGTCTTAAACATAACGTGGCCCTGTAGTTGGGATAGATAAGTTTATGTGTATCGTCATGAAGTCTCTATATTTATAAACATAACGTGGCCCAGTAGTTGGGATAGATAAGTTTATGTGTACCGTCATGAAGTCTCTTTATATTTATAAACAGGTTTGCTATCTTGACATCTTTTCTTACATATATACTGTATATCAGTACTGTACGGACAGCACTGTTTATGTACGTACGACACTAGTTATTGTTCGGACGGAACTGTTTATGTACGGACGACATTATTCACCGTCCGTACATTCGGTGTAGGTGTAAAGTGGGATGTCAAAATATCATTTTTGATTTATAAAATAAGGCACACAGCAAATTAAGAGTTGTAGGATAATATTGTATTCATTTTATATTAGTTTTGCATTATTCTACTACTTTCCAAGACTGCATTGTATTGAAAATGTACCGACTATTTAATGCGAGTCTTTTGTTTAGATACTTCATTTAAGCATTCTTCTTCCCTTGCTCTACAATCATGGAGCTTCCCAACAACTTTCCTATCTTTACCTTAATGGCATCCTTTCTCTTCCTCTTGGTACTATTCAAAATAGTTCAAAGATGGAATACTTCAACAAAATTTTACCCTATTTTACCACCAGGACCATGGAGACTGCCCTTCATAGGGAATATACATCAGGTTATTAGCATCCCATTGCCTCATCATTCCTTCAAAATTATGGCACAAAAGTATGGACCATTGATGTACCTAAAACTTGGTGAGGTACCATATATAATAGCTAGTTCACCAGAAATGGCCAAAGAGATTCTAAAAACACATGACCTCAACTTTTGTGATAGGCCAAACCTTATGTTGTCCACAATATTTAGTTACAATAAAACTGATATTGTATTCTCTATATATGGAGAACACTGGAGGCAACTACGAAAGATATGTGTTATAGAGCTATTGAGTGTAAAGCGTGTCCAGTCATTTAGGTCCATAAGGGAACAAGAGGTGGATGATCTTGTTAAATCAGTAGCTGCAAGTGAAGGATCAATTGTTAATCTTTCTCGTATGATTTCCGATATGACATATGGGATAGTGGCAAGGGCGGCGTTTGGGAAAAGAAGTAAAAACGAACAAGCATTCAAATCAGCAATTGATGAAATAGCAAGATTGTTGGGGGGATTTTGTATTGCTGATTTGTATCCTTCTATTAAAATGCTTCAAAGGATGAGTACGGCAAAGAGAAACTTTGAAAAACTACACAGAGAGATTGATATGATAATGCAAGATATCCTCGACGATCACAGAAGCATTCACAAGGGAGTAAGCAAGGATGAAAATATAGTTGATGCTCTTCTCAAGATTCAACAGGAAAGTGAACAATCAGAAAATCGCGTGACTGACGTAAATATTAAATCAATTATTATGGTTAGTTTAGAATTAACCATTCATTCCACAAATTTTACAAACTAAATTATGAATTTGCTTATGTTACTATTTATCCATTCGCAGGACTTGTTTGCTGCTGGTACTCATACAACATCAGGGTTTACGTTATGGTGTATGTCTGAGATAGTAAAGAATCCAACAGTAATGGAAGAAGCACAAGCTGAAGTAAGAAGAGTGTTTGATAGAAAAGGGTGTGTCGATGAGAAAGAGTTGCATAAACTGATATACTTAAAGTGTGTCATCAAAGAAACACTAAGGTTACATCCTATTGCACCAATGTTACTTCCAAGAGAAAGTAGGGAGAGTTGCCAAATAAATGGGTATGATATCCCAGCTCAGACAAGGGTTATGGTCAATGCTTGGGCAATTGGAAGAGATCCAAATTATTGGGTTGAAGCTGATAATTTTAAACCAGAGAGGTTTCTTAATAACCCAATTGTTTTCAAAGGCACCGACTTTGAATTCATACCATTTGGTGGTGGAAGGAGGACATGTCCGGGTATAGAATTTGCCATAGCAAGTACTGAGCTATCTCTTGCTCAATTACTTTACCATTTTAATTGGAAGCTTACAAATGATATGAATAATGAAGAATTAGATATGACTGAGTCATTTGGGATTACAGCAAGTAGAAAACATGACCTATGCTTGATTCCAATTATCCGTCGTTTTTGATATGTGTTGCTTCCTCTATTTGGTGTAAGATTTTCAAGTGGGTGGGGTGTTGTACTGTTTTGACTAGTGATATTGTGACCCTATTTTAGTGGGGGTGTTGTACTGTTTGATCGATATGGAAATCTCGAAATGATATAGTTTTTAATGGGTCTTCGGTGACAGCAAAGGATGTAAGAGATATGAGTATCTTTTTGGCTTGAAAATGGTGTTTTGGTAAGTCCGCTGTTAACTCTTGTAGTTTTTTGGACTGGTGTGAGAATCCTATCTTGTTTCTTAGCCAATAAAGGGGTGAACGTTTCCGATTTCCATTAAATGTGTTCTTGTTTTGTTCTTCGTGATTGTGGTGCTCTTTTCATATATCTTCAAATTGGAGAGCTTTATTTTTATCTATTGTGGATTTTTGTGTGTTTCTTTAGATTGTTCTGCTGCTTTTTGTTTTGGTTCGTGGTGTATTTTGTAGTTTTTCTTAGCTGTTTTTTTTGTAAGGTGTTTGTATTTTGACTGTTGAACCTATATATTTGAAAAACAAGTTCACAGAGTATTTAATTTTCCATAAATGAATATGATTAATGTTTTCATTAAAGCTTGTAAGCTATTAATGTATGGCTATAGATGTATGGTCTTGCAATGTTATAAGAAATTAATTCGAAAAAATGTTTTTCTAGATTGTCAAGGAAAAGATCCACATGTCATTAAAGCGTGTAAGCTATTAATGTATGGCTATAGATGTATGGTCTTGCAATGTTATAAGAAATTAATTCGAAAAAATGTTTTTCTAGATTGTCAAGGAAAAGATCCACATGAACCAAATTGCATATAAAGACGGATGGTCGTGTGTACCACTCTCGAGCTTTCTTCTTTTCGAATGTTTGTTGCGATCGAGTAAGATTGTAAAATCGCGATTTAAAATCTAAACTCTTAGATTTAACGTTTTTAGGTCGGTATTTGGTGTTAAATTGTAGATAAAATCGTATACTGGAACGATTTTACGCTGTTTAAATTTCTTTGAAATCTGTAAAATCGTGTAAAATCTTTAGATTTTACTCTTTGCCTTAATTTTACCTTTTTCTTTCTTGAATTTTTTAAAAAGCGCAACCTAATAAAACATCTCTCACTTTCGAGATTCATACCCAGAAAAAAAACTGGTTGCATGAACAAAGAATGAATGATTTGGTTTATGTGATGACCAATATGAGGTTAACAAAGAAAGAAACTAGACATAAGGAATCACTTGAATTTGTTGATATTGATCTGATGATATGCTAAAAATGATAATAACAATGTGCATAATGATTATGAGAATGTGCAACAACCTGTCCATGTTGAAATTATAGTTGGATGTGAAACTACGGGTTCAAGCAATTCTCGGACTTCACCTTCAAACAATTATGGCTTTGATTCTAATATTGAAGAACCTTTATCATCTAGAGATGAATTTGATCAAGTTGAAGACGAAGACACATATGTAAATGATGTTATCTAAGAAATTACCTTTCAATTAAGTTAAAAATGAAGATGAAAACACTTATAAAACTCTTGTTTTTTGGATAATCTTTTTGTTGCATTTACTTCCATCTTGTGAAGATCGACTATACCCTAATTTGTGCATAGATAGACTCATTTCAATTTCTAATGTTGGGTTTAATAAAAGGTTAATAGCAAACCTCTATTTAGAATTTCAAATGTATTGTAGAACCAAAAGAAATATTAAAGCTTATTTTTTCCAATTACCATAACTGATACATGTTGTATATAAACAGATCTATTAATTTTCTGCATTAAGTTACATAGTCACAACATAAATTTAATATATATATATATATATGGGGTAAACTCTACGATTTTACGTTTTAATTTTACGTTTTGATTTTACCTGACCAAAACGAGTCAAGGTAAAAACTTGATGCTGACAACCTTGCGCCCGAGGCTTAAGATTATATCATATTTCTGGTTGGTTGGCTTGTTTCTGTTTTCCTAATGTTTTTATTGTTCCGCTATTTGATTTTTTTTTTTGTCTAGGCTTTTGTCAAGTTTGTTGTTGTTGCTCACTATTTGTTTGCTTTGTTCATATTATAAATTAAGGTTTTTATATATTTAAAATTGTAATTACAATGCTGAAATAATATTGGAGAGAAAAATAATCCTATTAGGGCTTGGTTCATGGGCCTCAGACTAATATTACAAGTTACTATTTATATTTAATATTTATAACACCCTCACCTCAATTTGGTGGATAGATGTGAATCATTTTAAGCTTGCAAATAATTGGGCTTAATCGTTCTATTGGTAAACTTTTCATTAACACATCTCTCAACTTATACCCAGAATAATTATAGGATGTATTTATCAATCCACTATATAGTTTCTCTTTGATGAAATGTTGGCCAATCTCAATCTGTTTTGTCCCATCACGCAGAACATTATTGTGTGCAATACTAATGGTTGATTTATCATCTCAAAACAATTTCATAGGGTCCCCACATTGTATATTCAAATATTCTAACATTTGTTTCATCCATAATAATTAAAAAAAAATCTTTATGCCATAGCTTTAAATTTCGCATAAGTGTTTGATCTAGCAACTATACTTTGTTTGTTATGCCTCCAAGCAAATAGGTTCCCACCCAAGAATGCACAATAGCCTAAACTGGATCTTCTATCACTCACTTTCTAATGTGGATCTATGTGCTTGCATTTATGAAGGTGATGATCATGTTGGAAAACTTTCAAATGTTTTCATGACGACAACACCAATGATTGCTAAAGTAGGTGTTAGTAACCTTCCAACTCTATGATGATTGTAACCAAACTTGAAGACATCTTAAGTCTCACTAAGTAGGAAACTCGAGATTCCATTAAAGTGATTTTATAGTCAATGCATTCGAAAAAGAATCTTGAAAGCCTAAGATTTGTGAAAGAGAGAAAGTGTGAAAGTTCGCTTGATTGTGACTGTCTGAGTGACCAAAGTCTTGTTAAAGTAAGAGAGTAACTCATAAGATACGAAGGCAACTCATACACATACTTAAAATCCTTTTTGAACCCCTTTTTTAAGTAACAAAATACCTAAAAAAAATTTCAAGCCTTAGGAAGTTGATTAGGAAACTGTTTGCTTCATTAAAAACATTTTTTGAATTATCTAATCGATTGGGTCCTATAGCTAATTGATTGGAAGAAGAAAAATTGATTATATAATAGATTATGATAGTGTCTTAATGTTTGGTAATGAATCGCTTTAAAAAATTTCTAAAATAGGCACAAATAATCGATTATTTGAGGTATCTAATCGATTAGTATTAGGACCTAATCGACTAGATGATTAAATAGGCTAATGGATCGTTTCTTTTTTCAACCAATTCTTCTCCTATGTAAAGGACACTTCTATCCTCTTCATTTCACACAAGGATTCAAAATTTCTATATTTCTTTACAATTTATTGTTGGGTGTGAATTTGTGAGTAGAAAAAAGGTGTAGGGGGTGATGCGAAAACATTTGAGAGCGGAAGGTTTCATATTTCATATTTCTATATTTCTAAAATGTTTTCAAATATTGAGAGCGGAAGGTTTGATGCGAAAACGTGAAAATTATACAATTCAAAATTTTGATCACGTTAACACTAGATCGCTTCACAAACACTAAAGAGGAATATGATAAAACACAAGGTATTCAATTTATTTGAATGTACAATCCACGAGGTGCGTTTATACAATGATTCAATGTAGTGAATTTTAGCCTCAATTATTTATCTCAAGTTAATCACTAATTCACGTCAATAAGGTATCCAATTCTAATGAAACCTAATGCTTATGTAATAAATCTCTATAAATTGAATCAACGATAGACTATGCTAGAATTGAAATACCTAAACATGCAAATATTAAGAAATTAAATGAGAGAGAGAGAGAGAGAGAGAGAGAGAGAGAGAGCGAGATGACACTGAGATTTCTAGCGCTTCAACTTTCGTCCTCGCTTTTTCTATGTGCACTCTTCCATGGTTTCCCATTGAAACTTATATTGTTCCATTTTATTTGCTCCAATGCTAAACTAGATCTTTACTGGATCTTTACTTGTATGTAGCATAATGCTAACTAGATATTTACTTTTATGTAGCACAATGCTAAACTCTTGCATTTAATATTTACTTGATAAACACTTCTTAATCTTCCAATATCACCAATCTGCTCCAAACCTTCATGTGTAGAAATCAATACCTTGATTCTACCGATTCCTTGAGCGATGAACTACCCTAAGATTTGAGAAGAACTCCGCCTTATCCGTAGTCTTCCACACAGTCACTTCTAAGGCAATTCTAGAAAGAAGAACATACTTCTTTTCAATGGAATTTTTCATCACCATTGGCAATCTCCTAAATCTTAAAAACAACCCGAAAATCTCAACCAAATCTTCAAGAATTATTAGTTTCATGAACGTGCTTCCTTCAATTAGTTACAAATCTATTATTATCAAGATCTGAATTAGTTTGAAGTTGAAGATGCAAGAACTTTGAACTTTCAAAATAGAGGAAATATATTTTTCACAAAATCACAATGTTGATTATGATACTCAATATGATTCGGTACATGAGAAATGATGACAAATTTTTTTTATATGTGTCTGAGTGACCAGAGAAGTTGGTTAAATGGGTTTAGTCAAGCAAATTATACAAATAGTAATGCGATATAATTGGTTGTTCTTTGTGTTGTGTTCCTTGTTGCAAGTTGTGAAGTTGTTAGTTGTTGATTTGTTGTTGTTAAGTTGTAGGCTTATGCCAATGTTGATTTGTTGTTGTTAAGTTGTAGGCTTATGCCAATGTTGATTTATTGTTAATAAGTTGTAGGCCTATGGCAAATGTTGAAATGTTGTTATGTTGATTTTAATGACCATCGTTGATTATTTTGATGTTGAGTTGAGTCACATTGCATAGCATATCAATTTGGAGCTGATGCTCGGTAAGTTGGCCTGGATTGTCAAAATTTAAGTTGAAGGCTTATGCCTTGTTGACGTCAATATTAATTGACAAATTTCTAAGTTGGGAGTTCTGCTCCAATGGTACCACATGCATGTACATTTCTAAGTTGCAGTTTACGTTGTGTTTCAAAGTTGTATAATTATGTTGTCATGTTGTATCTTGTTGTCTGAAGTTGTTTGTAAGTTGAGAAGTGGTGATACTATAATCTGGTCTAATATATTATTTATCATATATCCGATTATATTGTTCGATATCTCACCCCTTCTGTTTGAATGTTGCCCTCTGTTGGTAACGTGCAGGTAATCCAGAATAGAGCTGCTTACCTTCATTAGTTCGAGTCGGTGTCATCGCTCTGATACGTAGCACTCGGGGGGATGACGCATGTTTTCTTTAGTGTCGTTTTTATTATGTTGCTGATTTTAAGTTGTCTTTCATTAGAGACGTGTTGTCCTTAAAGTTGTTTTGAAAGTTGAACATGTGGTTATTTTGTATGAAGTCGAATGTTGTGAATCCGCTGCGTATTAATAAAGTTGTTTTGTGTCGAAGACTGAATTGTGTTCATCTGAGTATTAAGTGTTATGTATCCATGTGTATGCGGTTAAATGCCGTTGTTTTTAAGTTGAAAATGTAGCATCCTATTTGATGATTGGAAATTTTGAAACTCTGTTTTATTAATATTCGTCGGGTAGAAATGGGGTGTTACATTAGTGGAATTAGAGCAGGTCGGTCCGTCCGGCCAAGTTGTCTAATGTTGTTTATTCCTTAGTGCGCGGCATGTGTATGAAACACTGTTGGTACTTGCTTATTAGTTTTCTAACCGTTTGTCTCCAGGAGTTGGTTTGAAATAAGTGGGGGAGAAGCTTGCTTCCCGAAAATGTTAATGGTATGTGAAGTTGAATCAAGGCGATATTGATTGCAATAGTGCAAATGTTATTGGAACTGTGTTGCGAACCGACGAGAGTATGGACTCATGATTCTTATCGGTCAAGTTTGAGATGCCTTTGAGGGAGGACGAGCCGATAATTGCGATTGGCCTCTGAAGTGTAGATCAGAGTTTGGGGACAGTTAAGAGATGATTGAGGTTAAGGATCCACTCCAAAGAAAATGATAATTTGATGGATCAACTGGTAGACTAGTATGTTTTGAGTATAATTGGATTGAAGTCGGATGATTTTCAGAGTTGGGTGAAAAGCAAGGATAGTTCGAAGAGTTTGTAAGTAAGAGAAAGAGGTAGAACTCATGTTCACCAATTTCGGATTTTATTTTCGTATTTATGGAACAGCCTTCGGTATAAGAGGCATAACTTTCTACTCGTAACTCCGATGAAAGCGATTCTGGACTTTTCGGAAAGTTTACAAAACTCCATACAGTTTGCACATATATTTTGTCTTCGGCATGTTTTTGAAGAGAGAGAAAAACGCGTTTGAATTTTTGGGTCTGATGCTGATTTTGGTGGAAGTATGTATACGGGATTTCTGGATCAGCCGCCATTGCACAGGCGATAACTTTTTACTCGTAACTCGGATTTAAGCGATTCTTGAAGTTCTGAAATCTACATGAAATTCCCTTCATTTTGGAATATAATTTTGTGTCTGGGAGGTCTGTATTGAAGAAGATAATCGTGTTTGAAGTTGGACAATTCTTGCTGGAAATAGTAAGATGAAGTCAAGTATAAAATGTTTGGTAATGGGAAGAAGATAAGAGTATCGGAGGAGCACATGGAAGTACGGCGTATAATAGTTGAAAATGATTAAAGTATAGAAATCTTTAAGGAAGGTTAAATAGTAAAGTGGATTGTGTGTTATTGGCGAGATGTGTCGACATGAGTCAGAAATTTTTGGAAGTTCTATCACCAACCAGATGATGAGATGGTATTGTTGAGATTGTGATTGGAATGAGAATCAAGTGTGAAACTATATGGATCATTGAAGTTATGAAATTAAGAAGAAATACGAAGGATTTGTTAGTGTTGTTAAAGCTCTTAACTTGGATAAATGTTTCGGTGGAAGTGGACCGATTTGGATGGTACTTGATGTGGTAGCGATTCTGGTACTAGAAGGATATTTAATGATTGTGTTGTACAACTAACTTGTATAGGAGAATATGTGTTGGATTTTGGACGTTGTGTATCACTGACGAAGTTGGAAATAAAGAAATTAAGAACACGTTTGTAAGCCTTAGAGGAATGGTGGAGCAGTATGCTTAGTTAATCTTGAGCACAAGGTAAAAGACGCTATTGTAGTTGGGTAATGATGATTTATGCCACCATTATGGTTGCCGGATATCTATTGACAAATTGAGGAACTGATCACCCTTAATCTCTTGTTGATAGTAGACGGAATCATGTGGATGGAGTAGACGTGTCTTGCCAACTAGAATAGTATGCACAGTGAATTGTTTGGAGTTAAGCCAAGTGCTTATGAATTGTTTGAGTTGTCGATGCAGATTCCTATATAGGGAAATGAGGTTGCGGGTTGATCGGTGAGTAGTTTGGAAACTCACAGTTGTGTTCTGGATAACTTGGGTTTTGATTTGTGGTGGATCAAGAATTCGATTGACATGAGACTTGGAGAATTGTAGAGATGATCCAAGGAGGAATTAAATGGAAATGTAAGACCATGATTTGACAAGGAGGTCGGATAAAGAATGGTGGTGGCTGGTATGCCTTAACGTGTATATAGGAAATATGAATTGTATTTTTCCATACTTGTTCAGATAATGTTATAACTGGTGTTCGTTGTGGACGTTCTGATCTGCTATGAAATCAGAAGGAAGGCGCGTAGGGTATTTGAGAGTCGAGTTGCCAGTGTTGAAAGAAGTGAAGTTATATGTTGAGTTATCAAAGTGTGATTTTGATTTGTAAAGATGAGTTTACTTGGTTGTGTTACTTCGGATGAGGATCATGGAGAATTGGGCTAGTATGAGTAGAACTTGATGAATTAGTTGTTTGATTCAGTTGGTTAATATGCCATGTTAAGTGTAGGTTATTGCGGCTAAATCTATGGCTATTGAGTGTTAAGCACTGTTGGTAAGATGATTTTTTTCTTGTTGAGATTAATTGGA
Organism: Lathyrus tuberosus; assembly: GCA_022829125.1. Taxonomy (NCBI): domain Eukaryota; kingdom Viridiplantae; phylum Streptophyta; class Magnoliopsida; order Fabales; family Fabaceae; genus Lathyrus; species Lathyrus tuberosus. Next base: position 6,178,327 of record JALAZF010000341.1, on the reverse strand, counting down.
CATTGTACCCTTATGTTGTTGTAATGATGTTAGGTGTTTAAGACGAGTTGAGACAATGTGTTAATACAACATGGTAAAATTGTAGCTTGTGTTTTATGATGATTAGGGATTCATGAAAGTATCTATCCTATTCCTATTCAAGATTTGGAATTGGCTGCAGTTGTAGTTGTGTGGGATATTCGAAGGTATTATTTATGGATCTAAGTTCGAAGTAGTCACTAATCAAAGTGTAGAATACCTGTTGGTCGGAATTTCCGGAGAATTAAGTCGAAAGTCTTTTCTTATGTCTGCTTTGATAGCCGAAAGTTGATGTGAACTTGGTAGATTTGATGGTTTCTAGTACTCAGAGTGCGCAGTGAAAGCATGGTGTGGCGCAGTTTGTTCTTATGTGAGTAACAACGATGTTGGTGGTTTGATTATGTTGATGTTGTGTTATGACTTTTGTGCTCTTATCCTTGTTGTTGCCTCGTTACCTAGGGTGATGGTTCGAGTGCGAGTAGCTAATTCCTATGATGGAGGATTAGGGGAGTGTTGCCTATGGTGATGGTAACGATTGTGTCGTGTTCTGGTTCATAGAGAACTTGTGTGTTCGTAACTTGGTTATTCTTCGTGTCTTGAGTTAGTCGTTGGGTGCGTTGCGTGAGCATTGTTTCGTGTTGTTGTTGTCGTTGATGTGATGTATTGTTGTTTGGTGTTAGACGTGGGGTTGCCTTTTTAGGGCAGGGAAGTTGATTTGTTAGCTGAGATAACGTATCTGGAGTGTGGTGCATCGAGTAAATTTTCGAGGGCGAAAATATTCTAAGTGGGGGAGAGTTGTAACGCTCGGTAATTAATTAATTATTTAATTAAATATATTAGTATCATTTGTGTTGATTTATGTTGATTTTCGAATTATCGGAATTGTGTTGTGTTGAGTTGCTATGTCGGTTTTAGTTGAATTAATCATAAAAATGTTGATCTAAGTTGCATTGTTGTTAATTAATTAATTAAGCTAAATTAAGTTGATTTTAAGTTGTAGAAAATAATATGGTGTTAATATAGTAGAATTATAAGAGAATGCTGGGCTTATTTAGATGGTAGTAATAGTGGGGGTGTAGTAATGAGGCCCAATAAGAAAAATAAGATAATAGTATTATTATATTAGGTTTTAGAAATAAAAGAGAAATTAGAAGTAGCAGTAAGTGGAAGTTGCAGAGAAAGAGGAAAAGTAGGAGAAGAACATGGAAGTTACAGAGAAGAGGAACAAGGGTTTTGGAAGAGAATCCGTAGAGGCTGCTAGAGCAAAAATTTAATCGGAGATTTAGAGCGACCTTCAATCAAAGGTAAGGGTGGGATTCTGACTCTATAATGGGATACTTGATGAATGATATGTGGGGTTAGATTATAGGATTTGCTCTGTTGTGTTTTCTGATTTGTTGATACCGAAGTTGAATTCTAAGTTGATCGGTTGTGGAAATTAGTATGTGTTGTTTAATTGTGGTTTATATGTTGCTGTTGTTGAATTGAGTGTGAAATACTTATCTGTAAGAATTGGGGTATGATTTTGTTGTGTTGATGTGGAATCGTGCACTGGATCAATTAATTGTAGATTGAAAAGTAAGAAATTACAGGAAACGGAGGAGAAGAATGGGAGAAACAGAGAGAACGAAGGCGTGAAGTGGGACGCCCGTCTGGGAGGCATGACGACCGTCATAGCCTTGTTACGACCGTCATGGTCTTTTGACGACCGACATTAGTTTTGTTACGACCGTCACACGGGCATGTGTGTTGTTTTTGTTCTGCGTTGTGTTTTTTTGGTTGCTGTATGTGAGTCTAGTATAATTGAACTTATTAAACATTTTGCAGAAAACAAAATTAATTTGAGAATCAGTATAACTAACAGTAGACAATTTTGCATAATTGAATTCAGTATAAGTAACAGTAGTAATTATTGAGTGAGGATCACTGTAAGTATATCAATATCAGTATTAAGAGATTAATATGGCAGTAGTAGTGTTAAAATAGTAGGATAAATCAGTGAGTAAACAAGTGAAGATTGTAAGAAATTGATAATAGTACTGAGACAAATTAATAGGAGAATACTTAAGTAACCGTGATGTAGAATTTAGTAGTATGTTTTGGTAAGTTGTTTGCTGACCCTAATTTAACAGGAGAATGACAAGAAGCTAGTAAGAAGTGGAAATGATAGAGTTTAGCAGAGAAGTTGGTTAAATGGGTATAGTCAAGAAAATTATACAAATAGTAATGCGATATAATTGGTTGTTCTTTGTGTTGTGTTCCTTGTTGCAAGTTGTGAAGTTGTTAGTTGTTGATTTGTTGTTGTTAAGTTGTAGGCTTATGCCAATGTTGATTTGTTGTTAATAAGTTGTAGGCCTATGGCAAATGTTGAAATGTTGTTACGTTGATTTTAATGACTATCGTTGATTATTTTGATGTTGAGTTGAGTCGCATTGCATAGCATATCAAGTTGGAGCTGATGCTCGGTAAGTTGGCCTGGATTGGCAAAATTTAAGTTGAAGGCTTACGCCTTGTTGACGTCAATATTAATTGACAAATTTCTAAGTTGGGAGTTCTGCTCCAATGGTACCACATGCATGTGCATTTCTAAGTTGCAGTTTACGTTGCGTTTCAAAGTTGTATAATTATGTTGTCGTGTTGTATCTTGTTGTCTGAAGTTGTTTGTAAGTTGAGAAGTGGTGATACTATAATCTGATCTAATATATTATTTATCATATATCCGATTATATTGTTCGATATCTCACCCCTTCTGTTTGAATGTTGCCCTCTGTTGGTAACGTGCAGGTAATCCAGAATAGAGCTGCTTACCTTCATTAGTTCGAGTCGGTGTCGTCGCTCTGATACGTAGCACTCGGGGGGATGACGCATGTTTTCTTTAGTGTCGTTTTTATTATGTTGCTGAATTTTAAGTTGTCTTTCATTAGAGACGTGTTATCCTTAAAGTTGTTTTGAAAGTTGCATGTGGTTATTTTGTATGAAGTCGAATGTTGTGAATCCGCTGCGTATTAATAAAGTTGTTTTGTGTCGAAGACTGAATTGTGTTCATCTGAGTATTAAGTGTTATGTATCCATGTGTATGCGGTTAAATGTCGTTGTTTTTAAGTTGAAAATGTAGCATCCTATTTGATGATTGGAAATTTTGAAACTCTGTTTTATTAATATTCATCGGGTAGAAATGGGGTGTTACAAAACTCAATTAGATGTAAATTCACATCAAATTTCAACGACGTCACGAAACACACGCACGACTCTCACGAATCAAAACGCAACCTGCAGCAAGTGAATTCAATTCAAAATGACTTCTAACAAATTGAAACGCACATACATTCCAAAACGCAAGCCAAGTGCAAATCAAAACGCAGAAAAATTTAAGAAACGTCAACTCAAATTCATTTCATAAATTCACCTAATTCCATCTATAAATAGAGCCTTTCATTCATCCATTTCTCAAGCTTTCACAGCCCCAAAAACTCTGCCAAAATCTCCACTCAAGCTTCAATAATCAGACCTTCATCTCAAAGCCTCCCAATCATACAAAAAAAGAAAAACTCAGATTCAAAAACCACAAGGCTTCAATCGCAAATTCCTCACACAACAACAATCATCAGCATTCAACAACAACATTTCGCAACAACTCCAGAGAATCTGTGATTCAGAAGCAAGAAGAGGAAGTTTTGAGTTGTTTCGAACCTGGTTTTGAAGGTAGTGGATCGATCTCGTGTTCTTCGACTAGATTTTGATTGTTGAAGATTTTTGAAATCGAAAGTACCGTTGTGTACTCTCTTGATTCCGATCAATTCCGTCATATTTTCGTATCCCGCCGCTCTAATTTCGTTTGAGTTTGAACTGCTAGCATGGAAGTTTCCGGCGTGAATAGTGACCTGCGTGTTTTGAAGAAGATGTTGAGATCTCACGTTTTGTTTTTTCTTTTCTTTTTCTTTTAATATGCCATTTCTTTTTGTTTGTTATTTTTTTTTAAATCGGATTGGGCCTAGAGCCCGTGGGAGTTTACTATCATTATCACCATTTTTGCTTCTATAAACCTCCCTCTCATTTTTTTATATAAAGTTTTCTTTAATTATCTTTAATTTCTTTATTTGTATGATTTTCTTATAATTTTCTAATTCATTGTTTTTCCCTTTTAATTTTCTTTTTAATCTTTTTTTTTATTTACAATTTGTTTTGGATCTTGAATCTTGATAAGATCTCATCAATATCAATGGACTTTGGGTGTCGATTTTATCCACCAAGAGAGGTGATTGATATTGATGATGATTTAATCGATTTAAGATTCAAATTGTTGATGTTTCTTTTCATCTTATCCTCTTTCTTCTACTTCTTTTTTTATTTTGATCGATGAAAGTCTTATGGATCTTAGAATTTCTTTGTTGAATTCTTGATCAAGACTAGATCGTTACCTATTTTCTTTTCGTGCATTATTGCTTTTGGATGGCGATTTACATATCATTCATCTAGCATGCATTAGCACAAAGATATATTGACCGACCTCATTGTAGGGTAATTACTCCGTAAATTACTCGGCGATTGCTTAACATAGCGCAACATATGTCCCGTATCGGAAAACTATCAAGAATGATTGATAATTTGTCTTTTTGTTCAAAACTTATGAAACTTGTTGTTAGGAGGCTTTGGTCTTATCAATCCTCTAATGATTTTTCATTAATCTTGACCTAAGTGCAATTATTCAATTAATATTGATCACTTACTCTAACAACTAATCACTAACTTACTAATAATATTATTGTTTTAATTTTGTTTATGTTTCCTTCTCGCTCCCTATCTCTTTTATTTTTTATGCCTCATTATTATCATTTCATATCATGTTTATGTTTCCACAATTTTTCCTTTGTCCGTTGGACACATGTTTATGCTTCCGCCCTTTTCTCTTTGTCCACTTGGACCAAAACATTAACAAAGGTTTAAACCATAAAAAACTTAATTCTCCTCATCTTGGACTATTGGTTACTATCCCATGCTTTGGAGTGATCTCTTTATGGACCTCTTTTGAAGTAATATTGGACTTATGGATCTAGAATTAGGACTTCTTATCCCTTTGCTTGGAGTATTGATTGAAGACTTGCCCTTATTTGGCCAATTTGCTTAAGGATGGAATTCTTTTAATATTGCTTTGAAGTGGCACCATTTTGGTTAGATCCTTCTTTTCCCTAGCTTTTATTTTATGCACTAGGATAGTCACTTCTTCTCCTCCCCTTCTTAAATTTTCAAAATCCTCTCCCTTTTTCAAAACCTTCTTGTTTTCAAACTTAAAACCGCTTTCATAATAAAACCTTGACTTTGGTCAAGTGATATTTTTTTTTTCTTTTATAAATGTCAATCCATCTTAATCATACTTTGACTATTTCATAAAAACATAAAAAATACAAAACTCATCCAAATTTTTTGTGCCTTTATGCACCTTTTTCATTTAAACCTTTCAAAAAGAATTAGACATGAGTCATTTTTTTGATGAGATGTAAAACTCCTAACCATGGTATTTTGTTGAAAGTATGGTCATTTTCCACTTAGATGTTGAAGTGATTAGCTTGTTGATGTTAATCCAAGCAAATCCTCCATCCTCATATGAAGCAAATGCCTTTTTCCCATACCTTTGGGTAATTAGTTGAGTATTCTCTCTTGAGAATGACGGGTTGTCTTTTTCAAGATAAAATAAACCATAACCAATAATTTTCATTCTTTGTACCACGAACTACGAGGTTTTGATCCTACGTTGCACTTCGTGGGTATGTAGGCATGAGGCGATAAGTCACTCCAAACACAAAAATCTTAAAAAATATTTCTCTTCTCATCTCTCCCAATCTCTTTCAAGCAAACCATTTTTAGACCAAAAGCATGAATACATCAAAGGGCTCCTATAGAGTACTATAGATGTATTGGGTGCGTAAAACCTTCCCTTTACATAACCAACCCCCTTTACCCTTTATCTCTTTGTTCTTTTAGAACTCTTTAGGTTTTGTTCACTCTTTTTTTTCCTTTCCTTTTTTGGATAAAAATAAAAGTGCGGTGGCGACTCTTGTTTATTTTTGAGTTAAGTTAATCAATAGCTTACACTCACAAATTTCCCCGCTAAAGAAAAGTGGCGACTCTGCTGGGGAAAGATTGACCTCTTGCTGGTCCATCCCTTGAGGGGTTTAGCCTACTTTGATTTATTGCTTTTTGTCTAATTTGTTTGTTACTTGCTTATTCTGTTTGGGAATTCTTCTGTGTGGTGAGATAAGTCTTATACCCAGGCTTGAGTATACACCTAAGACTAGGGTGGAAAGTAGTGTGACTTGTGTGGCATTTGGCCAGACTTAGTATACACGAAAACTCCACATCCAGACAAGGTTTTCTTTGGTGATTTTCTATCCTGCGTATTTGGGGCAGACGATGGAATATAACCTGGAAAACTGTCGACTCTGGCGACCATCTCCCAAGGACTCAGTTGAGGCACTCCTCCCAAGAGGTAGTAATGGCAGACCAGAAATGGCAAACCCGTTATGCTTCTTGATCCGAGGACCCGAAGTTGAGGACTTTAGAACCCTTAACCCATCTTGGCCTTATTAGGACGTGGTGCGGTGGCTATTCAGGTGCAGACTTGAATCAGTTGTTACGCGATACCACATTCAGACGATACTCTCTTGAGAATATTATTGACTACCAAGAAAGTTGGGAAATCGATAATATCCGAAAGATGGGTTGTAGACTCTGGGAACTTCTTTAGAACCTTGTTCGGCAGGTGTTATACCCTTAGTACATACCTTTGTGGGTTGATTTTTAACCTCGGCTCCATGCTCGTGACTCGGAACCTTGAACCCGTGTGCTTTGTGTGATCTTGTTTGTGGTTGCTGCATACATGCACTCATGTACATTCTGTTTCAGTCAATTTTCAAGGATTTTAGAGATTTTCCTTTTGCAAACATCACAGAAAATATTCAATAAAATGAGATATTTATCAGTACTTCAAAAAAAAAGAGTGTTATTTCTTTGTGGAGTTTACAATTGCTTTATATTTTAAAGATCCTCGAAAGTTGAATGAAACATTTGCATTTTGCATTAGCATTCGCATCATTCTGCATTGTTTCTTGCCTTTTCCAGGTGTCTTATTGTTTCCCTTTGGTCTTCATTCAGCCAAGCTGTCGCACTAGTATAATGCTCGGGCTAATCTGAAGAAAAAGATGGATCAATTGCAACAAGAGAACCGTGAGCTTCGTGAAGAAGTATCAACTCTAAAGGATGGTTTGGAAAGACTCACTGCTATGATGGAGCTCTGGTGGCTGCTCAGAATCAGCCACCACCTCCTCCTCCTCCGCTTTCAACTCATGTGCAAAGGACAGTCATTTCTGAGATTGTCCCCACACCCATCTCTGTGGCGCCTGCCAGTGTTCCTCAATACTCCATGCCTCCTGGTTTCCCCTGGGGCATGCCTCATAACTTTGTTCCTGAGGGTTATCAACCACCACCACCTCCTGAAATTCCAGTTGTTCCTACCGTTCAACCTGTGATGACTGTGCCACCGCCTGTGGTTCATACTGTTCCTTTTGGTGAAGAACAGATTTTCCATACTGCTCCAAGTGAAAATGCCAGTGCTTATGATAGAATGGAAGAGATTCAAGACCAGTTTGCTGAAATGCAGAAAGAGATCAAAGCTTTGAGAGGTAAAGAGCTGTTTGGAAAGAATGCTCATGAGTTATGCTTGGTTCCAAATGTGAAGATCCCGCATAAGTTCAAAGTCCCTGACTTTGAAAAGTATAAGGGTAACTCTTGTCCGATGAGTCATTTGACTATGTATGCTCATAAGATGTCGGCTCTAAAGGATAATGATCAGCTTCTCATTCACTACTTTCAGGATAGTTTGTCTGGTGCAGCATTGAAATGGTATATGGGACTTGACAGTACTCGAATTCGCACTTTCGAAGATTTGGGTGAGGAGTTTGTGAAACAGTATAAGTATAATGTGAATATGGCTCCTGATCGTGACCAGCTTTGGGCAATGGCTCAAAATGAAAAGGAGACATTCAAAGAATACGCGCAAAGGTGACGCGAGATTGCTGCTCAGATCAGCCCTCCTTTGGAAGAGAAGGAGATGACCAAGATTTTTCTGATAACTCTGAGTCCCTTCTATTATAAGCGTATGATTGCTAGTGCCCCAAGTGATTTTACTGAGATGGTTAATATGGGGATGAGATTGGAAGAGGGTGTCCGTGAGGGACGTTTGTCGAAAGATGGCAATTCTAGTAGAAGTTCCAAAAAATATAGTGGAGGATTTGCCAAAAAGAAAGAATGAGAGACCAATGTCGTTTCTAGAGAAAGGTATAGAGGACCTCGCCATAGAAACAATCAGTGTCAGCAACATGTTGCATCTGTCACTCCTGTTATCAGTTCAGCTCCTGTTGTTCAGGCAGCTCCTGCTCAGCAATAACGTTCTAATCAGCGAAACAATCAACGGGGCCGTTTTCAGAAGGATTTTGATCCGATTCCGATGACATACATAGAATTGCTTCCTTGTCTAATTAAGAAGAATCTGGTTCAGACCCGTCCACCACCTGCTATTCCAAAAGATTCACCATGGTGGTATAAGCCTGAAGCTCATTGTGTTTTCCATCAAGGAGGAGCTGGGCATGACACTGAGAATTGTTATCCATTGAATATGGAAGTGCAAAGGTTGGCTAGAAGTGGTATTTTGTCTTTCGAAGATTCCAATCCTAATGTCCAATCGAATCCGCTGCCTAATCACGGCAAGGCATCTGTCAATATGGTTTATGGTTGTCCTGGTACATTCAAAATTTTTTATATCCGTTGGATCCGAAGATCTCTTGTGGAAATGCATGCACTTTTGAGTGAATACCATGATATTGATCATGACTATGCAGCTTGCTGTATCTGTTCCGTGAATCCACGTGGTTGTGTGATAGTGAAGAGGGATATTCAAAGGATGATGGACGAGAATTTGATTGAGGTCACTGCTAAAAGAGACGAATATCAGAATGAGGTGGATGCTATTGAGCCACGCTTTAATATTCCTGAGCGAGTTGTTGTCTCATATTACAATCGGAAGGCCGCTGTTACACCTTTGGTCATTCGGTTGCCCGGTCCAGTACCATATGAATCTGACAAGGTTATTCCATATAAGTACAATGCTACCATGGTAGAAGATGGTAAGGAAGTTCCCATTCCTTCTTTGTCTTCTATGGTAAGCAACGCTGATGTGAGTAGAGTGACCCGGAGTGGTCGAGTTTTTGTTCCTGAGCCTCCAAAGATTGTGGAGAATGTTAAAGATGGCAAACAACATCAAGATGAGAGTAATGTCGATGTTTCTGGTCAGTCCAGTGGTACGAAGGCTTATGGGGATGAAGTATTGAAGTTGATCAAGAAGAGTGATTACAGTGTTGCGGATCAACTCTTACACACCCCGTCCAAGATTTCAGTGTTGTCCTTACTAATGAATTCTGAAGCTCATAGGAAATCTTTGTAGAAGGTATTGGAACAAGCATATGTTGAGCATGATGTGACTGTTAATCAGTTTGATGGAATTGTTGCCAACCTCACAGCATGTAATAATTTGAGTTTCTGTGATGAAGAGTTACCTGAGGAGGGGAGGAATCACAATTTGGCTTTACATATCTCCATGAACTATCAAGAAGATGCGCTTTCTAATGTGTTGGTTGATACTGGCTCTTCTTTGAGTGTGTTGCCAAAATCTACTTTGTCAAGGCTTTCTTACCAAGAATGGTATAATTTCTTCATTTACAAAGACACAAAGAGTAGAAAGAGAATAAACAAACCACGACGGCCCTTGTTTCGTCCAAAACGAGTTCTTACTTTATAACCGAGACCCTTAAGTCAATACCTCCTCCTATAGATGGTTGCATCTTCCTCACTTGGTGTTACCTGGGATGAAAAAGAAGAAACATTGGAATCCAATAGTCAAGTCAGTGAGATGAATAGGCTAATGTTCTATGCAAATAACCTGCATGTTATTGAGAATATGGAGAAGAGGATTCAAATGCAAACCTACTAGTAGGTGCAGGCTTGGGACAGTGTTTTTATAGATGGTCTTGAACATTGCAACTTACGATTGCTTACGTGCACGCAAGAATGCTCACCTGGAAAATAGACAAAAAGCTGAAATTTACAAGATGTCCCATAATTGTCCTAATTGAATGCGTCAGGTATACCCTAAAAATGAGCATGGATTTGAATTGCCACTCATGGATGTTTTACAAAATATTAGCTCATGGCAAGTTGTCAGAATTACCTGCTGTTAAGGTTATTCACGACATTGTTCTTGACTTGGTTATGTAAAGAGATTTCTCAAAGCCTCAGTTGATATCCCACTGATTTTCCAACGTCCTCACCATCCAAGTTTTGATTGCTGCAAGACAAATAAAAATGGCCTTAGTGAAAACCGAATATGATCAAACATAGTCAAGCATGTCAAAGAAAGAATCCATCTCAATTATTGATTTGGGAATTCAAAGATGTCCAAAGTTGAACGAGCAAAACAGACCAGTTCAAAGTGTTTCCAAAACAAACTTCCAAGCGTGTTCAAGCAGATTTTCCAAAAGCATATCAGACTATATTACAACTTCCCTAATTCAGACCAACATGTTTGGACAATACGTTAAAAGCTTCCTAAATTGAAATAACATATATCAGACACATTTCAAAAACCTTCTAAAACTAAAATAGCATGTTACAGACAAACTTCAAAAACTTTCCTTTAAAAGTGAAACATGTCTCAATACATAATGAAGGGCATTCAAGTTGGAATCCAAGACATTCAAGCTATAAATTGGAGAGACAAAGTGAGTCAGAGGGGGAGACAGAGGCCAAAAACTCACCAGCCAAACATCACGATTCCAAAACCCACTCATCAAGAATCATTCTCCAGATATCATATCTAATTACGCCAAAAAATACTCACGAACCAAACATAAAAAATACTAACACAAACATTCACCAGAAATTCACGAACCCTTATAAAACTAACTTATCAAAAATACCAAAAAATTCTCAAACCAGTCTTACACCAGAATACCAAACGATAAACCCAAGACATTCACAAATCGTATATCAGTTCGTCATACATCTAACCCCAGACCAAACATCATCAATTCATAAGAGAATCAATTCATCTTATCAAAACTCAGAGGACTCCACACGCACAGCAGCAGTTATACGCAAATTCAAGAACATCAGCACACCGCACTTAAACACATAAAGAAGAGGAAAAGAAGAATTACCTCTAGCGGAGGTCTGGGGAAGGTCGCACCGTTATCGCCGTTTTACCTTTCTTTTTTTTCTGTTCATTCGCAAATAATTTGTACTCTATAATCAAAATATAATGAGAATAGGGGCTGGGGAATCGTGGGGTGGGGTTTTGTTTGCTTGATGATGTTGATCGAGAGAGATAAGAGCAATTGGAAGGGCGAGAGCGGCGGCGGCCGCTAGGGTTTCTCAAACCCTAATTTGGCTAAGAGAGAAATAAGAAAGTATGAGAGAAGATGAGAATGAGAGGCTGCGTCTGTTCTTTTTCTTTTTCCTTTTGGAGCGAATAATCATATGCACTCACGCCCACACACATGCACCGTGCACTCACCCTTTTCGTCCATCGGATTACACGTGTTCGTATCAAACGGTTGAGGTTTGAGGGTCTATGGTAGACCCTCCCTCCTGGCACACATAGGATCCCTCTGTTTAATTAACGTATTTATCTTTTAATTTAACCTTTTTAGTAAATTCAGAATTCTTTCTTTTTAATTGGAACTGGTTTTTAATAATTATTTCTCTAAAAATGATAACTTTTTAAATAACCTTTTAATAATATAACATTTTTTATATCCCCAAATGTTAATTTTAGTAAAATATAATTAAATTAATTAAAACTTTTGTTAGCTTTTCTTCCTAAACTTTTATAATAAAAATTCTTTTTTGAAAAATATATTAAAATAAAATCTTTTCTAATTAATAACTTTTCTTTATTAACTTTTTAAATATAACTTTAAGATTAAATAATAATAAAAACTTTTTTTTGTTTTTTAAATATTAAAATTAAAACCTTTTCTAAAGTAATATGAAAACTCTTTAATATTTTTTTTCTTTAATATAACTTTAAAACTAAAAGATAAAACTTTAAAAAATAATTAAAATTTTTTAGCAAAGAGAAAGCTTATTTAAATAATCTTTAATATATAATTCTAAAATAATAATAAACCTTTTATTAGAATCAAACTCTTTTTAATAAATCATTCCCCATTAGAATCCCTCTCGCGCTTGATTGTACGCTTGTGTGAAATAGTTTAGCTTTTGATATCATGCCTTACATATACGCTTGTGTGTTTACTATTGTAAGTGATGAATTTATGTTTTTCGTTCTAAACCTTTTCAAAACATTAAAACTCTCGATCCAATGTCGAGCCCATTTTCCACCCTTGTAAGTCGATTGCCTTCGGGAATCGCCATCAACCTTTTGGTCACTAGACACAAGACTAGCCCACTTTGCTAGCACCCTCGCAAAATCTAATTTAATCGATTGCATTAATATCCAAGGGAAAATCCCATGCATTATAATCAAATTATTGTGCATGGTGCATTTCATTTACATCATACCTCCCTATAGCTTTTACACCCTTAAGATAAGTTTATTAGACAACTTTAGGATAGACTTCCTAAGTTAGTCCCCCCTCAAATTTTGATTTTTTACAATCAAACTTTAGTTCACCTAATTCTCCACACAAGAGAATTAAATGTGAATCATCTCAAAGAAGGGACATACAATCCCATATCCCACAAAATACAAACAATTTTCAAAACTGTGGTGGTTTCTTAAGATGATGACTCATCTTTTCTCCTAAAACTTTCAAACAACCTTTAGTATCCTTCAAGAGGAAGTACAAGTGCTCTGATTCCACTCCCGACAGGATATGTAGGCACAAGATGCGATATCTTGTCGAGCACACTTAGGAATAGAATTCTAGGTCACCTACCCTTTACCCTTTAGCAAACAGATAACAAAACAAATAACATAATAAAACAAGAGGTTCTTGTAGAGTACTACAGATATCTAGGGTGCTAACACCTTCCCTAGGTATAACCAACCCCCGAACCTTAGAATCTTAGTTTGCATTTGCATTGCATTGTGGGTAATTCGATCTTTCTCCCTTCCCTTGGATAAATCAAAGACTGTGGTGAAATAAAAGAAATGTGATTCAAGTTAATATAATAGCTTGGTATCCAATTCTCACCGCGAAACTTAGGTAGATCATTATTATTTGATTCTTATTGAATTGGTTATTCTTGATGTTTTGGTTGATTGTCATTTTTTACTATTGGAGTATCTTCCTTAGGAACATCTACAAAATCATCATCATCACACAAAACAATGTCCTTCTTGAGGGGTTAGATTCATCGAATGACACGTGCATAGATTCTTCAATTGTTAAAGTTCTTTTGTTATAAATTCTATATGCTTTACTAGTAATAAAATATCCTAGAAAAATTCCTTAATTGTATGTTTCATCGAACTAACCGATATTATCTTTGTCGTTGTTTAGGACAAAGCATTTACAACCAAAAATGTGGAAATGAGAAATGTTTGGTTTCCTACCTTTAAATAGTTCATAGGGGGTCTTTTCAAAATAGGTATAATAACAACTCTATTACTTACGTAGCATGTCGTGCTTATCGCATCCGTCCAAAAGTATTTTGGAAGATTTTAATCACTAAGCACAGTCCTCGCAATGTCAACAAGAGACCTATTTTTCCTCTCCAACACTCCATTTTGTTGAGGAGTTCTTGGTGCTGAAAAGTTATGTAGAATTCCATGTTCTTCACAAAAATCTTTAAAGGAAGCATTCTGGAATTCTCCACCATGATCACTTCTTATGGAGGCAATTTTTAGAGATTTTTCATTTTGAATTTGCTTTGCGTACTTCTTGAATTCCTTGAATGCATCACTTTTCTGCACTAAAAAGAATGTCCCACAAAATCTAGGAAAATCATCAATAACAACTAGTGCATATATATTACCTCCGAAGCTTCTTGTTTTTTATGGACCAAATAAGTCCATATGCAACAATTGTAGTGGCCTTGAAGTGGATACCATATTCTTAGGTTTGAAAGTTTATTTGGTTTGTTTTCCGTTTTTACAAACATCACATAATCTATCTTTGAAAAACTTTATCTTAGGCAATCCAATGACAAGATCATGCTTGACTAGTTTATTTAAACGTTCCATGTGAATATGAGCAACTATTTTATGCGATAGCCATGAGTCATTGTTATTTACCATTAGACATTTTACTTTCAAAGATAGATCATCTAGGGAAGTCATAAATATATTATTAATTCTTTTACTTTTGAGTTTTACCTCATGTGTGACTTCATCTTCAATCAAGCATTCATCCTTGGTGAATTTTATCTTGAAGCCTGTGTCACAAAGTTGGATAATACTTAGAAGATTGTGCTTTAGTCCTTCAACATAAAGAACATATTCAATGGATGTGAAAGGTGTTATTCCAACTTTGCCTATGCCAAGAATTTTTCCTTTGTTCTTGTCCCCATAAGTGATATATCCCTTGGCCTTAAGCACTAGATTTGAAAATGTGTTAATATCTCCCGTCATGTGCTTCGAACAACCACTATCGAGATACCATAGATTAGAAGTGGTCTTCAAGCATACCTACAAAAAAAATTAAGTTTTGTTAGGTACCAAATTTCCTTGGTTCCTTCATAATTAATTCCATTCTTGACCCATACATAATGCCCACTTGCCACACTAAAATTTCTAACATAGCAAGCATTAGGTGTATGACTAATTATTCCACAGTAAAAACATGTAGGAATAAAATTACTTCTATATCTAGGAACAAATGATTTCTTTTTAACAAATCTTTTTCTTTTAGGATAAGGATGAACAACTTTGGCTTTGTTAACTTTCTCTTTTGGAGATTGATCACTAGCTTTAACAAAGATAGTTTTACTTGAACTTGGTTTACTAAATTATGAATAACCAAGACCACTTTTATCATTAGAATATCTTTGTTGACTAAGAACACCCTCCAAACCAATTTGTCTTTTTCATATCTTTTAAGAACTCTTTTTAATCAGACAATTTGAAAAGAAAGAGATTAACATTCTTTGCATACAAAATTCTGTTTTTGTTCACTTATTATCTTTTGTTTTTCATCTTTGAAATCTTTTTCCATTATCTCAATTTTTTCTTCTAGAGATGGAATTTGTTTCTGTTGTGTTGATATTGTTTTGTATAGAATTTTGCATTTATTAAGAAGTTCATCTATAGCACCTTGTGCATCATTATCATAAATGGAAAATTCATTACTAACCTCTTCTTCATCTTCGAAATGGTGTGAAGCCATCAATGCTAGATTTGCACATTTGTCACTATCTGAATCTGATGAAGAACTTATCTCATTATCGTCCCATGCCACCTTTCTTGGAGAGCCTCGGATAATCTGTCTTTATATGACCTTGTTTCCACATTCATAACATGTGATATCTGGTGTTGAAGTGAAATCCTCCTTTTTCCTGAAATGTTTCCTTCTTTTTGCATAATTAAAATATTTATCATTTTTACCAAAGAACTTACCAAGTCTTTTCACAAGAAGCACGAAGTTCTCATCTTCTTCAAGAGCATCATCATCTTGTTCTTCTTTTTATTCGACTTTTAAAGTGATGTCTTTGGACTTATTCTCTTGATTTTCATGCTTTTCAAGTCTTCCAATTTCAATTTCATGTTCTTGGGATTTTTCGAACAATGATGCGGATGTCATCGTAAAGAGGATTTCTTTTCCGATATTAGTGTCACTTTAAGTTGTCATTCCCTAGTTAAAGATCTAAGAAATTTAAGATTTAATTCATCGTTAGTAAATGTTTTACCAAAAGAAATCAAATGATTTGTCAAGTGCACAAATCTCTTTTCCAACGCGACAATAGATTCTACGGGCTGCATTTGGAACATTTCGTATTCTTGACTCAAAGTATTCAATCTTGATATTTTTACTTTAGCGGTTCCTTCATGAGTTTCTATCAAAGTATCCCAAATTTATTTTTCCAATTTACATTGAGAGATATAGAAGAATTCATCCATGCTAAGTGTACTTTGAAGTATGTTGATTGCTTTCTTTTCATTAAGAACTTTCTTCTTGTCATCTTCATCATAAGAACGTTTAGACTTTGAAGTTCCGATACCATTAATGACACTAACTGGATTATGTGGACCATTTTCGACGGTTTCCCAAATTCCTTCTCTTTTTGCTTCTAAATGAGCCTTCATGTGGATTTTCCAGAAATCAAAATATTCGCCAGAAAATAGTGGGGGTTTGTTGCTACTACCACCATCTTTGAAAACCGGATTAGTACTTATAGAAGCCATACTAGATCTTGTAGGAACATGGTACCTATAACCTGCTCTGATGCCAATTGTAAGCAAAGTATGCACCTAAGAGGGGGTGAATTAGGTACTTAGAATAATTTTTATGGTTTTAACTTAAGTCTTGTCATTTTTCCGAATTAGTTTCTAAGTGATGAAAGCTGCAAAATGCGGAAAGATAAAAGACACAGCGATATATCCTAGTTCCCCTCATAATACGAGAGAACTCCAGTCCCCTTACGCAGTAAGAGATTTTCACTATTGTTAGATCTTATGGACAAGACAATCCTAGTCTTTCTATACATACTCTAACAAAATCACCAAGAACAATTCTGTTGGATTTTCACTAAGTACACTAAGAGAACAATCCTCCCTTAATGACTCTCTTGTTTCCAACAATCCTGGACAACAAGAATTACAATAATAATCTGAATCTTACAAAATTTTGAAGTTGTATAACAATGTACATCAATTCCTAGAATTGATCTTCTCTATCAAGTATGAAGATTTAATAGCATAAACTCTCTAAGTGCGCAAAATATACTTTCATGAATGTAATATGAAAATGGATTTCAAAAATCATGGCAATGGTTGAGGAAAATAGGCTGAAAATAAATTGTACCCCATGGTGAAAAGATGCTATAAAAATGAGGCAAGACAAAATGATACGTTAAAGATTTTTCAAAATAAGAACAGGACCAATCGATTGACAATAGTAACTAATCGATTGACATAAGGCAAATTTTGAAAAAAAATAACACAGACCAATCGATTAACATCAAGAACCAATCAATTGGCTCACCATGAAAAACGAAATATTTAGAATTAGTAGCCAAAGTCAACCAGTTAATCTAAAACAGCAATCAATTGACTTTAAGAAAATTTTGAAAAAATTTATAAGTTAAACAACAAAACATGATGCCATGAACTACCTTTCAACCAAGGCCATAAAAAATTTGTTATGAAAATGATTTAATGTATGATCAAGACTTTGAGCACTTAAAAATAATTATGTCAAGAAATATTCATATACCTTAAAACTTGTTTTGAAAAGTCTTGAACAAAGCAATTATAAGATCCTTCTTTTTCATTCTTCTTTGAAATGAAAGTTTGCACTAGAAATATTGTCTTCATCAAAACATGTTGGAAGCTTGTCTTCACATCATGTACCTTGCTAACTATACAAGACCTGATATATCTTTTCCAATAAATTTACTAGCAAGATTCAGTTCATGTCCCACAGAAAGACATTGGACAGAAATAAAACATATATTTCGATATCTTCGAGGTACATCAGACATTGATTTGTTTTATTCTAACAATATAAAACTAGTTTTGCTTGGTTATGCAGATACAAGATATTTATCAAATCCACATAATGCTAATCACAGACTGGATACATATTTACATATGGTAGCATTGCAATATCAAGGAGACCACAAAAGTAAAAACTTGTAGCAACTTCTTCAAATCATGCTGAAGTAACTGTTCTTTATGAAGCAAGCAAGGAATATAGATGGTTACGATCGGTAACTAGACATATCCAAGGAGCATCTGGTTTACTAATTGATAATAATTCAACAATTATGTATGAAGACAATGTTGCATGTGTTACCCAGATGAAAGAAGGTTACATCAAAAGTGACAGAACCAGGCATATATATATCCCTCCAAAGTTCTTCTCATTCACACAAGAACTTGAAAGAAACAAAGAGGTTAATATTCAATATATTCGTTCATGTGATAATATGAGAGATCTCTTCACAAAGGCATTTCCTACATCAATTTTCAAGAAGTATGCACACAATATTGGAATGCGTTAACTTCAAAATCTTTAAAGAATAACTAAATGTGCTTTGTTGAGAGGGAACATCATTTTGTACTCTTTTTCCCTTATTAAGGTTTTTATCCCAATGGATTTTTTCTAATAAGATTTTTAACGAGGCAATATATATTCCCATAAGTTTCTCCTTGATAAGACTTCGATGTAGCACCGTAATAGATATTTCAAAAATAGAGTGTTATAATATTATTATTATGATAATAGTATTAGTTATAAACATCTACCTAAATAGTAATGACAAATTATTGTAGATACATAATTTGTCAAAGTTAAAATAGTAAGTCTAATTATTACATTAGTGTAATAGTTGTATTTCTAGTAGTATAAATGCTATATTTGGCTAATGTAAAAACACACCAAAAATTTACTTTGAAAAAATAAATAAAACATTCTCCCCTCTTTAATCTTTTCCATCTAAGCTTAACCTTTACAACTAATTTAATAAATTATATTAGTTCATAAATATTAACAAATTACATTGGACTTTTTAAAAAAAAAAAAATTTAAGTACACTATAAATCATAGCAATCTGTTTAGAATTTTTTATTCCTTTATCTGTCGACATTGATTTACATTTATACATTTTTTACTTAGTGATTCAGAAACACATAATTTTATACATAACAGTTCCTAAAAAACTCATAACAAAATGACAAAGTTCTTAACCTCATGTTTATCTTCATGAAATCGCTGTATATTTATAAAAAAATACAAAGCGTGGTTAGTGCGATGTATATCTTTATGCTGATATTTTGTATTATTGTATTGAAAATGCAATGCCTATTTGATGCGACTCTTTTGTTCAGATACCTTCATCTAGGCTTTCTTCTTCCGTTGCTCTACAATCATGGAGCTTCACAACAATTTTTCTAGCTTTACCTTAATGTCATCCTTTCTCTTCCTCTTGCTACTATTCAAGATAGTTAAAACATGGGGTACTTCTAAAGCCAATTTACCACCAGGACCATGGACACTGCCCTTCATAGGGAACATACATCAAATTATTACCAGCCCATTGCCTCATCATTCCTTGAAAACTTTGGCACAAAAATATGGACCTTTGATGTACCTAAAACTAGGAGATGTACCATACATAATAGTTAGTTCACCAGAAATGGCCAAAGAGATTATGAAAACACATGATCTCAGCTTTTGTGATAGGCCAGACCTTATGTTGTCCACAATATTTAGTTACAAAGCTACTGATATTATATTCTCTACATATGGAGAACACTGGAGGCAACTACGAAAGATATGAGTTATAGAGCTATTGAGTGTAAAGCGTGTCCAATCATTTAGGTCCATAAGAGAAGAAGAGGTGGCAGATCTTGTTAAATCAATAGCTGCAAGTGAAGGATCAGTTGTTAATCTTTCTCATAAGATTTCCGACGTGACGCATGGGATAGTGGCGAGGGCAGCTTTTGGAAAAAGGAATAAACATGAACAAGTATTCAAATCAGCACTTGATGAAATGGTAAGTTTGTGGGGAGGATTTTGTATTGCTGATTTGTATGGCCAAGACAAAATTTGAAAAGCTTCATAGGGAGATTGACAAGATAATGCAAGATATCGTTGACGATCACAGAAGCATTCATAGGGAAGTTAGCAAGGATGAAGATATAGTTGATGCTCTTCTCAAGATTCAACAGGAAAATGAACAAACACAACATCGCGTGACTGACATAAATATAAAATCAATCATCCTGGTTAGTTTCTAATTAACCGTTCTTTCGACAATTTATAAACTAAATTATAAATTTGCATATGTTACTATTAATCCATTTGCAGGATATGTTCGCTGCTGGTACTGAAACATCCTCCGGTGTTACAGCTTGGTGTATGTCTGAGATAGTAAAGAATCCAATGGTAATGGAAGAAGCTCAAGCTGAAGTTCGAAGAGTGTTTGATAAAAAAGGGCATGTAGATGAGACAGATATGCATGAACTAATATACTTAAAGTCTGTCATCAAAGAAACACTAAGGCTTCATCCTATTGTACCAATGTTACTTCCAAGAGAAAATAGGGAGAAATGCCAAATCAATGGCTATGAGATTCCAGCTAAGACAAGGGTCATGGTCAATGCTTGGGCTATTGGAAGAGATCCAAGATATTGGGTTGAAGCTGAGAGTTTTAAACCAGAGAGATTTCTTAATAGCCCAATTGATTTCAAAGGCACAGACTATGAGTTCATACCATTTGGTGCTGGAAGGAGGATGTGTCCAGGACTTGCATTTGCCTTACCGAGTATTGAGCTATCTCTTGCTCAATTACTTTACCACTTTAATTGGAAGCTTCAAAATGATATGAAGAATGAGGATCTAGATATGACTGAGTCATTTGGGATTACCGCAAGAAGAAAACATGACCTATGCTTGATTCCTAATATTCGTTGTCTTTGATATGCATTGCTTAAGCAAACAAGTCCACAAAGTATTTTATTTTCAATAAATGAATATGATATTTATAAAAAAGCTTGTAAGCATGATTCCACAATGTTGTATAAGACATTAGTAAGAGAAAATTATTTTCCTAGATTGTTAAGAAAGAAATCCACTTGAAATAAATTGCATATGAAAAAGGGTGGTTCTTCTCTTCAGAAACTAAATCAGATTGTTGGTTGGTTGGCTTGTTTCTCTTTTCCTATTATTTTTGTTGTTTCACTCTTTGGTATGTTTTCTCGGCCTGAGCTTTTGCTGACTTTGTTGTTCTTGTGTACTACTGGTCCGCTTTGTGCTTCTTGTAAAATAAGGTTTTGATATATGTAAATTTGTACTTACATTGCTTAAATAATATTAATTAAATAGAGAAGGAAAAAAACGTAATAGACTTTGCTTAATGGGTCTCAAACTAATATTACATATTATTGTTAAGATTTAATATTTACACAACTCCCCTTAAAGATGGCGAATGATTATCAATCATTCTAAACTTAGTTGGTAGAATCTTTCTGTTATTACACTCTTCATTAACACATCTTTCAGCTAATACCCAGACAAAATGTAGGGTGTAGTCATCAATCAACTATCTAGTTTTTCTTAAATCAAAAGTTGGTCAATCTCAATTTATCACTACTGCAAAAAGACTTCTTACCTCGATTGGGAGAGGGATTTTAACTCAGTTGGGACACTACTACAAAATTTACATTTTGTAACATTATATTATTATGGTCATTAGTCCACTGTTGTAATATCTCAAATTTGAAGAGCCTGTTTTTTTTATTAGAAGACATTTCATTATTGTTGTGTGAAACAACCATGGTGATAAATGAAGTGTTACAAACTTCAAATCTCATTAACAACATTTTTCCATTTTTCCTATTAAAAGAAACGTGTGTCCCTTAAATTCACAAGTTAAACAAAAATTGAAAAATGTTTTACTACAGTTCTATTTATCCACCGTGGTAACATGTTCTGTATTTCACTACGGTTCTTATCAACCATGGTGAAAGATTTTCCTTTCAAATTAAAACAAAATAGATTTTGTATTTCCTTCATACACTACCACAAATAACATATCTTACCTCGGTCGCAAAATAACTTTTACCTCGGTTATTCAAGCGAGGTAACGAAGGACGACATGAAAAGTTTTCACTTCCCCCCCGGTTTTTAAATAACTGATGTTAGAAACTAAATGGTTATTGGTTCGATCCCTAGCAACAACATAATTTTATTTTTCAACACTACTACAAAAAGTGCTTTTAATGTCGGACACGAAATATAGTTTACTTCGGCTGCAGTAGTGAGGTAACGAACGACGTCATGAAAAATAATGTCTTATCACCTCGGTTATTAAAATACCGAGAGGTAAATTAATATGCACATGGTTTCGAACCCCAACATCTGTATTTTTATTATTTTTAAAACTAGCGCCTCATATATCACAGTTTACAATAAAACCGAGGGGTAAGATAAATTGTTTATTCATTGAAATTCGTTACATTGTTTACACAAAAATTAAATAAAAATAATTTGTTTACAAACTACAATATTTACCAAGAATATTACATTGTTTACATTGAATAATAAAATAGAAATTAATTTATCCCTAAAGATCATATGTTGAATCTTCGACTCCTTGATATTTGGGAAGGTCAAATGCTTCACCTTGCAAGTATTTGTTTATGATATAAAACAAAAAAAAAAAGAGTTAGCAAAATAAGGATATAAAAATAAATGATTTTCTGCTCAAATGATTATTTAAAAACACAAACCTTAAACCCAGATAATTTTCTGCACTTGCAATCCATCATAGAGAACTCCTAATGGCTATTGTTAAAGTGGAAGATGTAGATAATTTCAAGCGATTCATGACGTTTCTTTATCAATTATAAATATCAGAAGGCCTTTATAATGGAAATTTTTTAGGTTTCACACGGATCACTAATGGTAGTGTCTTAAGCGTTGATAATCATGAAATAAACGACAACGATTTGTTTAAGGACGATGATCAATCTATAAAATTATCACGCTAAGTTATCCCCTCGATTTTGATAAAAAATGAGGTGAACATGTTTTTTTTAAATTACATTATTTACATAAAATATTGAAAAACAATAATATAACAATCATAATTTTGGTGTAAGAAGTTATCTGGTCCAAATATTACACGCATCCAATTTCTAGGAGTTATCTGGTACATACGTTGAATGCATCCAGCTTCTAAAGGAATTATTTGTTCCAACTATTGAAAAACTGTTTTTCTGCACTTGTAATCCATCATAGAGAACTTTTACAATCTTCTAAATACAACAACAATAACAACATCAACATCATTTTGTGAAATGGGTCCCAAAAGAATGATGCATTCGATTTGAAGAAGCTACATATAAGTTAGGATTAGGGTAAAATCTGTTTAACAAACGATTTTATAGTAAAATCTAATTTTCTTATCCCTCGGTTATTAATGAAACCGACGGGATAAACCATTTAGTTTACAAAAAAATTATAATAAGAAAAAAAAGTTCCTAAATTGTTTTTTCCCTCGATTTTTTTGAATAACCGAGATAATAAGTTTATTGACCCCTTAGGTTTGTTAAAAACCGAGGTAATATATGGTTTCTATTTCTATAAAAAAAATTATGGCGCGCATTGGAATCATATCACTAGAATATCAATGATCATCCATATTAAAAAATGTAACGTATCTTTTAGGTCTTCAAGGAGGCGTTTGAGCTTCTCTAATTATTTCACTTCCTATTCTCCACTTTATTTAAACATTATTCCTAGTTTCATTATCTCATTTCCAACTCTTTGTGTCTTCAAACCTAGTTTCAAAGTCTTTTCAATTCTTCAAAAATGTATTTAACAACCTTAGATGAAAATATTTTGTTCGTTATCAATGAAAAGTTTGTTGATTTCGATGATTTGAAAGACAAAGGTTTTGATCTAAGAAAAACTATTCGCAAATAAAATTTGAATGGTTACTTTAACATTCTACATGGACTCATCTACATTAATCTCGTTAAAGAGTTTTGGTTAAATGCCTCCGTTAGGACATCTGGTCATGATGTTGAGTCAATCCAGTCCTATGTCAATGGCTTTCCTGTCACAATTATCCAGACACTTATTACTTAGACAATAAAATATGAAGAGGAAGGTTGTTGTGCTGAACATTATAGATTCAACAATGCATATAAAGATCACATTCATCTAATTTATGCCAACTACGATAATATTAACAATCCTACAACTCTACGACCAATTGGAAAAGTTTTGTATCAACTTCTAGTGTCAAATCTCAGTCCAAAAGAGAAAGAACTAGAAACGCTTACTTGGAACGACGAGCATCTCTAATTATTCCATACCAAGAACATCATAGTTAATCTTCCTCTTACCATTTTTAACTTCTTAAAGGAAATGATAATCATCTATAGGGAGTAAATGACTTTCCTCATACCATATGGAAGATGTCTTTCTGAACTTTTCGCTCAATTATGGATAGTTAATAGTGATACTATTGAAGTTGAGTGGTGTCATAAATTTAAATATGTGGAATAGTTATTTGTTGTCCTGTTTTTAATTAATGAAATATTTCCTTTCATATTATGTCTATTCATTTTTATTGAAAACAAATTTTTTTGAGAATTACTAATTAACAAGAAAAAAAATGAAAAAAAAAATTAACTAAAAAATAAGAAAAGATTGGAAGGCGCCAAGTGAGAAATCATTGGAAAAAACCTTAAATGCAGTTACATGGATTCAAAGTGTGTTCCCTAATAGCTATGTTACCCCAGTTTTCAAAAACACTGAGGTAATAGGTTTATTATTTTTTTCGCAGAAAATCGGGCGCTCACTTATAGCTATATGACATCGATTTTATATAAAACCGAGGGAAAAGGTTGTTTTAAAAAAAATCAAACATGTCGCTCCCAGGACCTATAAGCTCGATTTTTGAAATGTTCGAGGTGAAAGATTCGTCTTAAAAAGTATTATTTGTCATAGTGCAAATTTTATTGCGCGCGACATATACCTCCGGTTTTATTTAAAATCAGTGGTAATAAGGTATATATTTACCTCGGTTTAAAGTAAAAATCGAGGGGTTAAATCTTATTTATTGCCATATACAATTTGTTTTAAATCACATTTTCACTTCCCCGTATTATATCATTATAAATCTTGTAAACATAGAATACCAAATTTACATTGTTTTAAATCTTATTTTCACTGGCATGTATCATGTTTTACACATAAACTATAAAATATGTGACATAATTAGAATATATGATATCATTTTAAATCTTGTAAACACAAAATAACAAATTATCATAGTTTTCAAAATCAAATGTACAAATTTACATTGTTCTCATCAAGACAGAATACACACATTTACATATTTTCACATAAGAATGACAAAACCTCTATACATATAAAAATTAAAATTACAACAACAAGAAAAAACTATTTTTTTCGAGATTCAAAATAAGATAATAAGGTACCGGCTCAACGTGATCGAATGTCATCTATATCTTCTATTGAGTGGGTGTTATGTCGTTACACTCCTATAATTAGAACAAAATTTAAACTACGATAAGCTAACAACAACAACATTAACTTAAGATATATATATATATATATATATATATATATATATATATATATATATATATATATATATATATATATATATATATATATATATATATATATATATATATATTTGTATGTATGTATGTATGTATACTTAATGCTTTATCCATCCATTTGTAATGCCTGCGGAGACAATATGGAGTATATATCTCATAACATAGTATCCACATGAATAGTCGTTGGGTTGTTTTCTCCACTACAAATAATTTTCACATATTTTTATCACCAATACACACAAATAATAGAAGTAAAAAAACACAAGTAATATACTTACTTTTGGGTATAAAAAGTGTGACTTTTAACCAAGTAAATTTCGTTTGATTGCATTATGTCTCTCCATCGCTCTACACATGTCGGTTAAAATTAAACATGAATAAAAACTATTCAAATATAAAGTTAAAATTTGAGTATTAAGAATAATAATATTTACCCATTCACGGCGTTAACCACATCTTTAGGCAACACTAAGTGCAACGGGAAAAATACAACTATAACATTTTTTCTCGGACATATAGCAATTAGTTACCAATGATCACTGCATAAACTTTAAGAATAATTAATAACTAGATGGTAACCCGCGCGTTGCGCAGACGTATAAATATTTTTTTTTAATTATTTTTGTATTTATATGAATATTATAATTGATAATATTTTGCTGTTTTCATCAAATATATAGACAGTTCATTTAAATATTTTTAATTGTTTTGTATATGTTCTATATTGTATAATGGTATTGAGGTAGTTTCAAGATTTTATTTAAATAAAAAAAGAAATTTTAAAATTATTTCAACATTATGCAATTATTTTTTTGTTGGACTAAAATATGTTAATTGTTTTGAATTTTATGGCTATTTTTTTAATTTAACGTAAGTTTGTTATTTGTATGTATTAGGAATATTTTATGGTATTTAGGAAGTGTATATTGTATTATTAAATTATATATTATAATTTTATAATTTTAAAACTTAAAAACATTCCAATTAATTATAAAATTGGATCAAATAATAAGATGATTTTCTATTAAAAAGTTTAATTGCATGAATATTTTTAAATATTTAGAAATCAAAATATTTTTATTTTATGATTTTTATTTTATTTTATTAATTTGTAAATAAAGTTCAAATTAATTACAAAAATTGATCAACTAATAAAATTATTGTAGTTATTAAATTTTGTCAAAATTTTATATATTTAATATAATTTTTTTGTTACCATCAGTTTTTTAATTTTAATTTTGAATGAACGGTATATTTTTGTGCTAACTGTTTTTTCATTTTTAAAAAAATGTGGGTATTATATTTTTAGATATTAGACTCTAAAAAAAGAAGAAATAGTGTAGTTATTAACACGTAAATATTAATTTTTTAGGTGTAAGGAAAAAAAAAGATTGAATTATATAAAAAGTGATAATTATTTTTAGTTGTGATTAACTCTTCTGAAATATATAATAATAAGATTTTTGTAACATATGATTTTTGGATTAAAATTTTAAGTGTAATTGTATTTTATTAATTTGTAAATGAAACTTAAATTATTTATGAAAATTGATCAACTAATAAAATTATTGTAGTTATTAACTCTTGTAAGAATTTTAAATATTTAATATAATCTTTTTTATTAGTCATCAATTTTTTATTTTTGTTTTTAATGATTGTTTCTTTTTGTGATGTTTTGTAATTTAATAAAATAGTGTATTTATTATTTTTTATATTAGACTCTATAAAAATAGAGTAATGTAGTTATTAACAAAATTGTGTACTTAATATTATTTTGAGATGTAAGGTGAAAAGACTAAATTATTTAAAAAAATGATAATTGTGTTTAATTGTAATTAATTTTTGTAATATATTTAATAAAGAGAATTTTGTAACATATAACTTTTGAAATAGAAGTTGAAGTATAATTGGGTAGTTTTGTTGAAAGATTCAATTCTAAAGGTGACACGTCAGCTTTTAATTGACGTGGAAAATATAATCTACATGGTATATTATGTGTCGTAATATAATGCGGTGCATTAGATTTAATATATTATAATAGATAATAGATATGTATACAATTGATTTATAAATGAGAACACAAATTAATATATACTTACTCGCGATAAAAAGGGGCCAAATAACATTCTTCATCCTCTTTCAAAATTTCTTATACGTAAACAAAGGTATTCTTTCCTGTCGAACCGCGAGTAAGACCAAAAAGTGGTGGATCTAAGAAACAATACTTATTTATATTCCTTTTAACATAGAACTCATGAATGAACCTGCAAGAGTCAAATCTTTATGTTAAAGTACAAGAATGTGTGCATCTAAATAGAAATCAACATAAAAACTATACTTACGAGCACAAATTTTGCAATAAGGAATTGTCTAGGTACTCATCTCCCTTCAAAAATTCATTAATAGAATCCTTGGAAAGTACGAATAACAGACTTGGATCATGTCTTAATGTAATACCTAAGCATATTTCTAGAATACTCTTGAATATCATTGATAGTCTCTCAATGTTATCTAGTTTTGATGGTGTGGTTTCAATACTGCACTGGTTGGAAGAAAAACTTTCTTTCGTGCTTGTACCAGTAATAACTTTCTCAACTACATTCTCTTGAATTTCTAACTAATTTGAATTGTGTGGTTCAGTAGACCGAACAAATTCAATTTATGCATCATCAAAACAACATAAATATAATACAAAATAAAAATACGCAAACAATAACAACAACATATAACTTATACCTCAAGCACATTGTGGGTACACTTCTCATACATCTTCTTAAGATCATCCTCGGCCATCCTCTTTCACTTCTCCTCGCCCTTCATCTCTCGCTCCTCTTTCTCCTTCTGGACACTCTCCCACACCTTCTGTAACAACCTTTCCCTTTCCTTCTCCAAGATCCTCTCTCACTCCTCCTTCCACCTCTCCCTCTCCTCCTCCAACATCCTTCCCTCCTCCATCCACTTCTCCCTTTCATCCCCCAACTTAACAGCAACAATCTCTTCAATCTCTCTCCTACTGTTTTCTTCTCTATATGATTTAGATGGTCCATAAAATTACTAGAAGCCAAAGCCTCTTCCAAGATCACAAACACACCCAGGATGTTTCTAATCGCTTCTACCAAGACGTCATGACGACCTTGTGAAGAAATGAGGCCAACTTTGATTTGTTCAACCACTACTACTTAATTGATTTTTAATAGCATATGTTTAATAGCACTTATTTATCAAGCTCTATTAAATATATCATCCTGAGACTTATAATATCAGTTTTGTGGAGAGCCCTATTATAAGTTGTTATAATATCCACAAGAATAACCGTTGGGTTGTTGTCGTCACTATAAATAATTTTCATATATTTATATCACTAATACACACAAATAGTAGAAGTAAAAAAGTACAAGTGATATACTTACTTTTGGGTATAACAAGTGTGACTTTTTACCAAGTTAAACCTTGTTTCAATGCATTGCTTGAGAAAGAGGGTTTGTGGTTGCTAGTATCAGAGTTGTATGTAGTAAAGCCTAGGTTAGTGCCATTTACGAGGTTATCGTTGCTTTTGAATTCGTTGATGCTGGAAGTTGAACCAGAATCGTAGCGGGTGAAGTTTGTGTTAGCTACATGTTATTTTCTGCATAGCTATTGAATTTTCCAATAAGGTGAGTTAAGGTTGTGCCATATTTTTTGAACGAGTCGTTGCTAAGAAGCTTTTGTATCTCGTTGAACGTCTGTTATTTAACAAAAAAAAAAAAAGAAATGTACATAAGGAAATCATGTGAGATCATATAATCTATTCCTATTGTATGTTTGTGTTTGAAAAGTACCATACTATAATCAAAGAAGTATTGTTTGTAAAAAAATTATAATTTGAATAGTTATTCCATATCCTTTTAAGTGTAAGAACTATACATTGATGCAAAGTTTAGCATCATAGTTCAATCATTACATTTTTTTTTTGTATTTTAAAGGAAAATGTATGCTTCACTCAGGAAGAGAGGATGCAAATATTGTCTCATACTTCAGAGGTTAAAAATAGCATGGTAACTACTAACTAAACTATAGTGTATCAACACTGACATGTTTACATGATTTTATTACACCTTTTACTTTTTTTTGTAGATTTTTGGGCTTGCATCTTCTAAGTATGAACTATATAAAGTGTCAGTAAAAGAGTGTGAAGTTTTCTATTGGTATAATTACATTGCTTCATTCTAGGGTGAAGGGAAGACGATTCTGTTCTGGTCTGCTTCATGGATATCTTCCTCTCTGTTGGCTGTTATTTTTGAGATGGTGTTTAATAAGAGCAATGCAGAGTTTGAAATTGCGGTCCGCATCACTTGATGCGGCCGCAATATTGCGGTTGCGGTGTGCAACGTATCAGCAACGAACCGCAATTGCGGTGTGAATGGAAATCGCACGCAACAACCGCATCATTGCCGCAACACAACCGCAACGTAATGGTATTTACCGCATCAGAACCGCATTTCTACCGCAACAGGCTGCAACACGTGATTTTCTTACACAAAAAGTACAGAATCAGAATAGTTCATGCAAGAAACGAATCTAGGAGACAAGAATCTTACTTTATGTCAAATTTTCTTCTGCAATCTGTATTAAGATTCCAATTCCAAATACAAAGAACAAGTTGCTTTGCCTTTATGTCATTTTATATGTTTCATTAAGATTCCAAGTACAAGAAGTTGTATTTATATTTCATTTGCTTCAATGATTTTACTTCACTTAACTAATTCACATCTTCAAGATTTCATGTTCCTCTTCTCCCTCTGTTGCATTTTGTGAAGCAGAACAACCAGAACTCACTCATACTTTCTTCAATTCCAAATGGAAGTGTAACTGTAAGTAATTTATGAGACTGGTTTTCTTATTCTTACTAATGGAATTCTATTAATAGTTGTAGTTTCATATCACGGCGCTGAATTGGTTTTCTTATTCTTCCTACTGTGTAAGTAATTTGGTTTTCTTATTCTTAATTTAAGAGGAAGATGGAAATGTTTGGTTACATTACATGAGTGAGAGAAATAGAAAAAAAATAGTATATCTTTTTTGTTGTATTTTATGGCACACGTGGCACTTTTTAGACTTTGCTTTTGAATCTATCCAATTCCCAATCCATCGCCGTTTTGTCGTTTGTGTCGGTCAGAGTCTCAATGGTGTGGTGAAGTGCAACTTATATCATGTGTGTACTGAAGGTTGTGATTTATCATTTATTTAGTGGTTGAAAATTCAAATTTATCATTTACTATAAATGTATTCTAAATGTATAATGTTACAACTATAAATAAGATAAATGTTTAATCTTACAATATTATTTATAATAATATTTGTTTTATTAGAATTCAATTTAAATTATACATAAATACGATACAATAGTCTAAAAGTAGTCTAAAAATGAATTAAAACTAATACACAACTATAAATACAAGAAATATAAATAATTACAATAATTTTAGAATTTTTTTATATTTAATGCGTGTATAAAATAATTTCACGCCGCAACGGCCGCAATGCGCAACGCAGTGATCGCATTGGCCGCAACCGTAACATCCGCAACCGCAACCGCATCCGCAATTTAAAACCATGGAGCAATGCTAAGCAGAATTCTGTGAGATCTATGGGTGATTTCATAGAAGGAGTGTGGTATTGGGGAGATTTCGGCTTACTGTCATTATTATCAAGTGCCGAAACGAATCAGCTGCAGCATCTGAAGAATCTCCTGCAGCATTTTGTGCCTGTATTAGATTCTTCGGATTTCATGATTTGGAACTTGGGAGATATCAAGGTTTATGATGTCCGTGAAGTTTACAAAAAGCTGGTGATAGATTTTAAATAAGTTACTATCCATCCCACCCAATCTTTGTCTTTCAACCGCTTATGGAAGCTGAGGATTCCGCCTAAATTCAAGACGTTTGGGTGGAGGCTTTTTTGGAATAGATTGGCTATGAAGGACAATTTAGTGAAACGTGGGGTGAATTTCTCTTATCTCACTTGTAGCTTCTACAGGTCTGAGGAAGAAGATTTATCCCATTTTCTTTTTAGTTGCTCATTTGCTTCTTCGCTTTGGAATTATATCGGTGAATGGTGCGGCTGCGACACTTCTTATGCATGTTGTTTTTGGTGCTTTTTCACCTATTGGTAGGAGTTGGTAGGAATAGATTTGTGTAGGGTAGGTTGGGTAATTGTTGGATTGCGATCAGTTGGTGTTTGAGGAGGGCTAGAAATAGCTTCATTTTTAGAAATGAGCCCATTAATTTTAATAATATTTGTTGGGAAATAAAACTTTTGTGTGGAAATGGGTCCTTTTGAGTGATATTTCTTCTTCTCCCAACTCCAATTTCTTAGCTTTCTCTTTGAATCCTTTAGGATATTAAGTTAGTGTGGAGTTGGAGAGAAATATCTTGTATCTTGTTGTATCTGTTTTCGGGCGAATACCCTTTGTATTCAGTTTAATTCCAATTGCCTTTTGAAAATAAATGTATAATACATCTCGATACCTACTAACTTGTCATTGTCAGTTATTTATTGGGCGTGTTTGTTAAAGTTGTAATATGAAAAAGCTAAATAGACTTTATTTTAGTTTCTTACTTCTTGCATCATTCAGGAATAAGAATGGACTATTCAGACATTAGAGTGAATTTTAAGGAACATGTGTTATATAGCGATAGGACATGGGAAAAGATTCAGTTCTTCTTATTCATGAGTGCTTGTTTTCTATTTTCATTGAGAACAAGTTTCAGTGTTTTCCTTTCAGGAAATGCTTATATCTGAGTCAATGATGTAGTACCCTTACGAGGATCTAGAATCAGTATCAAGGAAGATATTTCTTAAATATGTTGAAAAATGAACATATGGTTTGGACAATGCAGCCTTGTTGTGAATTAGAATGCCTTGGAAACAAAATATACTCGATTTCTTTATAGGCAAGAAAGACACAAGGGTTAGGGTTAACAAGGAAAAACAACAAGGATTGGTTATAACTATTATTTTTTACTTTCTTTAACAGATTACAAGTACTCAAGAATAACAAATAACCCTCTCACCCTAATTAGGGTTTGTCACTACCACACTTAAGATGAGAGACTAGTATGCTACTTTTAATAAAGCCTAACATACTAAACTAATGGGATTTTTAACAATTACACATTACAAGATAACTTATGGTACAAGCTAACTTAAACAATTAAATCCTTAACACAAGGCCCAATTCGACAACTATATACTATAACTCGATTCTACTACAGCATGTAGGTCTTCGACAACAAAATGTGAGCAGACTTCGACGACATGCTAAACTAGAGTTCGATCCAATATCTCACAAATCTCCACCTTGGATCTAACTCTACAAACAACAGAGAATAAACTAGCTTTCATCATGCAGCTTTATCAACTGCATCCATGTACTTCTCTAGTTCCAGATATAAGAATCCTATAATGGCATCTATGCCATACTTTGGGGTCATTTATGAGATTTTGGATATTGATTATGTTGTATTCAAAGTTCCTTTATTTAAATGCAATGTAATAGCACTAGTGTACAAAGTGATAAGTTGGAATTCAAATGGGTTGACATTTACAAGAAAACTATATGAATGAACCATTCATCATGGCATCCTAAATAAAAAGAAAGTTTTAAAAGTTCCATTTGGGTTTTGATATAATATATAGTTTTGGTTCATAATGTTTTCCATTTTGTTTTTTGTTAACAAACTGATAATGTTTTCCATTTTGGTTGTTCCTAGAATTCATGACATATGTTGTATATATATGAATCACAACAAATATACAAAACAACAGCAAATGACATAATTCTAGGAACAAGCAACAATAGATGTGGTTTGAAACCCCATAGGGATTACTGGCAACTGTGATTTTAAACCCAAAAATGACTGACATTAGCAGGGGCGTGAAACTCAATAAAGGAGTGAGGTTTAGAAACTAAGAGTGTGTTTGGATGAAGCATTTTATTGAAGAAACGTAATCTTTTGAGGAAATTTAAAATGACTTAATCAAAATCCATTGTTTGGATAAAACATATGGATAATTGTTAAAATGATGGAAATTTTTGAAGTATTTTATTCAAGTTATATTTAAGAAATTTCAAATGACATCAATATGTAAAGAATTTGAAATTTCTCTTTGACTCTATATAATGAAAATGTTAAATTGTTTATTATTAATTTTTCAATTTTTCCAAGATGATCTTCATATTTTATTAAAATTTTAAATTCACCCTCAAAACTTTAAAAAAGTTACAAATAAGTCCTTCAAAATTTTCAAATTTTACAAATTGGTCCCTTCATTTTTTTGAAAATTGCAAATTGGTCCATATTTTTCATATTTTTAAAATTTCCCAAAAGTTTTATAATTTTTGAAAATGACCCAAAAAAAACAATGAATCATTTTAATATTCAATCTAAACAAACGAATTTAAAAATGAATAAATTTCAATTGAATTAATTGAATTGTTTAAAAATTTAATTTCTCTAAGAAAATTTAATTATCTCATTCAAACACATTCTATGGAAATATGTGTGATATTAGAAGGTAGAGAGACAAACAAGATAGAATTAAGAGTTAAGAGAGACAATAAAGTGAGAGACAATAGAGCCAAAGAGATGAGTTGGAAGGGAAACAAAATATTTGACATGAGAAAGGAGTTCTTGAAATCCTTGAATACGCAGGAATATCAATAAAGGTACAAAGGAAGAAATATTTCATCACCTATGTTGTGATGGTATATGTCAAAATTATACCATAAAAGGAATATATACATCGATAGAACGAAATTTGGTAATAAACCTTTGGTCTATGTGGATCGGTAACTTTTTACTACTTCGTACAAGGAGCATTTGCGGGGCGTTCTAGACGGTTTTAATGCTGAAAATCATCTGACCCGCAAGGGAAACAAGTGTGTTGTTCCATTTGGTTTGGTTGGCTTTTAGAAATAAAATTAAACCAAACCAAGTCAAGGTTGGTTCAGTTTTTTTTTAAGATTTATATTGAGATATACATACACAATATAGAGAACAACATATCTTTGTGATTAGTTATTCATACATTACCAAATAAAATTAAAACTCATCATATTTGGACATTAACTTCCTATTAAATATATGGTTAAATAAGTTTTAGGTCCCTCTAAATATAGCGATTTTCAATTTTAGTCCCTCAAAAATTTTCCTTTAAGAATTGGTCCCTACAAGATTTTTCGTTTCAATGAATAGTCTCTGACGTCAAATGGGAGTAACGGCTGCTGATGTGGCTGCGCTACGTGGCAATTTCTTCCATTTTTTATTTTTTGTATTCATAAATCCAGAATTCATAGCTAATTCGAAACCAATTCCTAGCTAATTCTGAAAATTGAGACTTTCTAAACCCAGTATTCGTAGCTAATTCGAAACCAATTCGTAGCTAATTCTGAAAATAATTATCAATGACTAAATACTTGTAATATATTTAAGAATTATGAACATTAGAAAAATATCAAAAACAAAAATATCAATGACTAACACCAAATACTAATATCAAATATATCAAAAACAAAATAATGAAACCGAAAAAATAGAGGAGATGAAACATTAGAGAAGATGAAAAATAAAGAACAGAAGAGTTGTATGACTCGAAAAGAAAGGTGCAATAAAAAGAATATTAGGAAAGTGAACAATAACATAAAAATGAGAAGATGGCAAAAAGAACATAAGAGAAGAGAGATTAAAGTAGAAGAGGATGGATGTACATGGCAAAGAAAATGAGAAGAAGACGCAAAAAATCCCTAAGTGTGAGTAAGAGAAAATCATTCATAATCTTAACGCTAAAGTATAATAGGTTTGGGGTTTGGATTAGATGTGGGATAAGTAAAGTTTATGTTGTAATTGTAACACCTCAAAATTTTCCCTTTTGTTTCTAACCTAACCGGTTTATGCTTCCTTTCATTTGCATTATCATTCGTGCATTTGCATTGTCCTTTTGAGCATGGGATCGAGGTATTCTTTCAGCAGCTCACGACGTCATTAGTCCCAGTATGATTTTAAATAGTGTTCAGAGCCAAACAGATAGCTTTCCAAGTCTTTTGGAGCATTTATTTTGCTCATTAAGCGATTGGATGATCAGAAACCCCGGCAGTCGATTTTTGATCAGTTATTCAGCACCAGACAGTTGTTATCAGCAGTTTAATCCGAGTGCGAAAAACATTTCGCAGCATATTTCAAGTGTATTCCAGTGGTAATATCAGTCGGCAAGTTTCAGAGGTCTATCATGGTTTAGAACAGGTGGAACCGGACGAATATCCAAGTTTCCCTCCTTTTGGCGCCAATTTTTGAATTTTTGAATGGAGTAATTGATTACTCAAAGTGAGTAACCGATTACTCTGGGCGAAATTGCAAAACTGTGGCATTTTTCAGCACTGCAAAATTTTTGAGTATTTTGTGGTCATGTGCTTGGCTTGTGCATGTGTGGGAAGGATCTAGAACTGATCTATTTTCATCATTTTCCACCCAAAATTCAAATTCTCTCCATCATTTTTCCACTCTAATTCCTCATTTCATTTCCTAATTCACATTTCATCCGAATTTCCACTCACTCCCAACCCAAACTTAATTCCTAACCTAGGGGTTATTTAAACCAATTCAATCCAACTGGGTAACCGATTACTCTAACAGGGTAACCGATTACTCTTCCTGATTTTCACATTTTTAGCCAATTTTCAACTGAGTAATCGATTACCCTATATGAGTAATCGATTACCACTGAAGCAGATTATGTTTTTCTTGCATTTTCTTGCTTGTTTGAGATCTCTTGCATGTCTAAACTTCATGGATTGATGCATTGATGATTTGTGGACTATTCTTGAGTTGTTGCACCTCACACTATTGTATGCACACATTTTTCTGACACGCGGTGCTTGGTGTTTTATCGTTTATGATCACGTTTTTGATGTTGCGTTCCTGATGCGATGAACACCTTGCACACGCTCTTTGAGCATGTTGATTGTCGATTGTTGCTGGTGTTGCTGGATTTATAGTGTTGTGCACGCTTGCTTGCTTTGTAATTTCATGAGATGCATATTTGGTTTGACATGTTCATGTGATTAATGTTGTGCATTATCTCATGTCGTTCTTTCATGATGTTTACCATGATGTTTGGTATGGTTTGTGATCATGTTTGAGTGAAGAATATGTGATGCTTGATGCATACTTGCTATGCCATGTTTGAATTGTTTTCAAATGTATCGCATGCTGCCTTGTTTCTACTGCTGTCTATGTGTATGTGTGTTGTTGTTTATGTTGCCGACTGACATTTTACACCATTTATCGTGCTGAATTGTATGCTGTTATAAGCTGTGTTGCTTGTGTGCTGCTTTTTACCGCTGTTTTGGTGCAGGGACGTTGTGGTAGCTGCTGTTTTTATTTGTTCGCTTCTTTTCCCCCTTCGTCTCCTTCATTCTTTCTCTTCCCTTGAATCTCAAGACTTGTTTAAGTCTTGGATTCACTCCCTTAGAGCTACCTAGTCCAACTTAATTTTCGATTAAGCTTGGAGTAGGATTAGCATTAGGCTTCCCTTTGCATGCTAACTTAGGTAGAAGTTCCCCCTTTCAACCTCAACTATAAGGCCACCTTTGCATGATAACATTAGGAACATTTAGTTTCCCCTTAGTGTTTTCTTTTGAGTCTTCTCTTCTCATCTCATAACACTTCTAAAACACTTAATAAATATAAGGAATATTGCGCTCAAGCCTTAAGTGTAGGAAATGAAGAACAAGGGGTCTCCCCTCCTCTTCTAGAGTGTTTAGCATACGTCCCATTTGGGGGCACCATGCGATTCACTCGTTCCCACATGGTAGACTTTAGTGCAATGTAAGTTACGAACTAACTCAATCCACTTCTGTCTAAAAAATTTAAAAACAAACTCAAACCTTTTTCATCCTTCGGGATCGTTAATCTCAAATCATTTTCAGAAAAGGGCATGTTACTTCCGTCTCGTCGCAAACAGGCATCGACCCTAACTGCCGGACGCGAATCTAACGTCGCTCATAAAAAACACTAACCGACCTCGTTAGGTCGAACTACGACTGCTCTGATTTCCTCTTTCTCGTCCGATTGAGGATACGTAGGCACAAGACGGTGATGTCTTGGCGAGCAACCTCCCCACAAGCTCGTGTCCGAACTACGTTGACTCTGACTTTCCCATTGCACGAGGGAGTACGTAGGCGTAGGACGAGCGATGTCCTATCGAGTTACTTTTTTTTTCTTTTCTTCGTCGTTTCTTCGTTCTTCTCCGTTCCCGTTCCTTCTCCTTTCCAGTAGCAGTGGAGCTCCAGATGACGACGCCCTTTGATCGAGACAACAAGCGTGGATCCCGTCGAGTACGATGGACGTGTGGGGTGCTAACACCTTCCCCTCGCGTAACCGACTCCCTTACCCGTTTCTATTGGTCGCGAGACCATGTCTTTCCCCTTCCCTCAGGTTTATGCAGTGTTTCCTTTCCCTCTCTCGGGATAAATACACATTGTTGGCGACTCTGTTTTCTGCGCCACTTTCACGTTTGTACCACGGATGCAAATCCTCGGGAGCGACAGCTGACGACTCTGCTGGGGACTGGTTAACCTCTTGCTGGTCCATTCCCTTTTGCGAGTCAATCCTAGCGCTTGTTTGTTTTTTTTTCATTGGGTGTTTATCTGTTGTGATTTATTTTGTTGTATATTAATGTTTTACCTATTTTACTGTTTTTACCGCATTTATTGCATCGTATTTCATTATTGTTGTATTGTTCTGCTACTGGATTTTCTGTTTCTAGGGTGGGTTGGATTCATGAGAGAAAAGCCCAATACCCAGGCTTGAGCATACACCTATGATTAGCGTGGAAAGTAGTGTGACTTGTTTGGCATTTGGCCAGACTTAGTATACATGAAAACTCCACATCCAGACGAGGTTTTCTTGGTAATATTCTATCCTGCGCATTTGGGGCAGACGATGGAATATAACTTGGAAAACTGTCGACTCTGGTGACCGTCTCCCGAGGACTCAGCAACGCCTCTCCTCCCGGCACGTGATAATGGCAGTCTAGAAAAGGCAAACCCATTACACTTGTCGATTCGAGGACCCAATGCTGGGAACTTACTATAGGATGACCTTATTTTTGGGGGAATCAGTGGACGACCTCTTTGTTTGGCGATAGTATTGTACCCCGAGGGATGAATGTACTATTGCTTCTCAAATCAAGAATCCGAGACTGAGGATCCCGTTTTCTAGAACCCACATGTGAGAGGGGATGGGTGTTTGCAGGTCTGCAGGTAACCGAAACCTTCAACCTACCTGGTTTTCTGGATTTTCTCATCAGTATACTGTTATTATCCTGATATTCTGGCAGTTTGAGTGGGCCGTTATTCTGGATTTCTGGGTTTCTGATATCTGGGGTTTTATTCAGTCAGCAGAACAACAGTAGTTTTGAGCATCATGGAAGCCTTGATTTCATGTCTGTTGCATATGCATCATCATTTTTGCATACATGTTCTTGTATTTCCAAAGGATATTAGCTTTGAGACTCGCTGTTGAGCATTTCCGTCTATTTCTTGTGGTTCTTTTGTCAAAAACTTGAATCAAAGCAGAATGATTCTTTGGAAATATTCGATCATGGCATTTGCATTCGCATACGCATACGCATAACAGGTGCTCAGGAGCGGATTTCTCATTTTGACTTGGTATTATCTTCAGAATTGACAGCTTGACTTACCACCACTACTCAGCCTGTGATAATCAGAGGATAGCCATGGAACAACTCCGTGCAGAAGTGACTGAAATGAAGATTCAGATGAGGTAGTTTGGGGAAGATATGCAGGTTGTGTCCCAGGATCAGAAACTGCTAAGAGAGGAAGTAAATCAGATAAGGACTCAGATGGGTCTGGTTATGGAAATCTTGAATAAGGTGTTAAAAAAGGAAAACAATCATGTGCTCGCTTCCACAACAGAGGTCCTTACTCCTCCCATCTCTTTGGGGTTTGCTCTAGATCATGGATTTCCTCGTGAATCCCCTCCATGAATCGAAGTTTCAGAGCTTTCTCATCAGCAATCACTTCCTGCTCCCCAAGAGGATCCTAAGTCTGAGGGGCCTAAGAGGAAGTTTGATCCCATTCCAATGCCGTATGCGCAGTTGCTTTCTTATTTGCTCGAGCTCAAACTAGTCGATCGTGTTAGTTTGGGACCTCTTTCCACAAAGATTCCTCTGGGACCCAATGCTAATGCTAGATGTGAGTTCCACTCTGTGGCACCTGGTCACAATGTTGAGAATTGTACAAGGTTCAAGCATAAAGTCCAAGATCTCATTGATTCAGAGGCAATCAAGTTTACATCCGTTGGCACTGGTAAACAAGGTGATTTTACTCCCATCGTTGTAAAGGAATTGGGGACTCCCTCCTTTCCCAAAGGATCCACATCATGTCATGGATCTCTTCCATAGCCTTATGCTTCAGAAGTTTTGCGTCAGCAACTCTTGTTTGTGCCTTAGCCGAGTGCAGAAAGGAAAGTGCAGGGGCAGATTGGGCGCCCAAGTCAGCAGTAAAATTATCAGCAGCAGAGGCAACTCAGACCAAGAAGGCCCAAGAGGATATTTGATCTTATTCCTATTCCTTATAGTCAGTTGTTTGCTCGCTTGCTCAAAAGCTCGTTGATCCACCTGAGGAATGCCATGCCAGTGCCATACCCTATTCCTCCGGACTATGTCATGAATGCTAGGTGTGAGTTCCATTCAGGAACGTTTGGGCACACACTTGATAACTGTAATGCGTTCTAACACAAGGTGCAAGATTTGATTAACTCAAAGGTCATTACCCCAGATGGTACCCCCATGAGATTAAGCTTCTTTATTAGAGTGAGCACTCGAGGCTGCGAAAACATCAACAGAAGCAATAAGTCCAGACGGAGTCAAGTCTCCTCAACAATGGCAATCATCAGCTTCCTTTACTGCATTTTCATCTGTAGCTTTCATTTG
This sequence comes from Lathyrus tuberosus, assembly GCA_022829125.1. Lineage (NCBI taxonomy): Eukaryota > Viridiplantae > Streptophyta > Magnoliopsida > Fabales > Fabaceae > Lathyrus > Lathyrus tuberosus. The sequence continues at coordinate 6,137,979 of JALAZF010000341.1, read as the reverse complement.
TTTGTTTAAACATTGTTTGCATGTAAAAACTTGTTTTTGTTTTGAATGATGATTGTTAATGCAATGAGTATGTTTTTCTTGAAGAATTTCATTCGTATTCACTCATTTAATATTTCTGAGCACTGCAATACCAACTTTCTTGCCTTAAACTCTTGGGGGAGGATGATGAGGTAAAAACGCAAAATCTTCGGTTAGGTGCTTCTGGATAAAACCATGTTGAGGATGTACAGGCATTGTTTCAAATCCCTAAACACTGGAGATATAAGGGAGATAGACCCTCGTTAACCCCTTTGAGCCTTGAAGTAGGAGTTTCTTTCTAGAAATGAAAAAACCCTCAATCTTAACCTGGGGCAGGGTAGGTGTCAGTTAGTTTGACCGAGCGTTCAAATTGCAAAAGGAGTGTGCATCTGAGGATCCATCACCTTCTATTCCACCGTCAAGAGGTTAAAAGATGTGAAACCATAATGGTTATCCCTCAACAATCAAGGAGTGAGGTAGTCACAACCTTTTCAAACAAATCAGATAAAACAGTGTCACACGATTTGTTCAAAAAAAAAGGAAAGGAAGCCTGCTAAGTCGAAACTTGAAAACAAGCGACTTAGGCAAAAGTTAGGGCATCTAGTTGGACTTCGAAAAATCGAAAAAAACTCAAAAGAGTCAGTCCATGCAAAATCAGGGAATAAAAAAAAGAATGAAAAGAGAAAAGCGAAAAGGATTACAAAGAAAAATCCTCAAGAACAAGTCGTGTGACTACAGACACAAAAGACAAAAGGGGTAACTGTTGCTCCAAAACCTCATCAGGTCTCGAACCATCAATTGCATGGGTTCTTTAAAGATCATAAAACCTTTTGAGAGATGAGCACTTGCGCCAAATTAGCTGAACATAGGAGTGGAGAACATCACGAAGAGTGGGTGGGCACCGATAAGCTTTGAGCCATAAATCCTTAGTTCTCAAACCGTGAATCAGGCCATGTTACAACCCTTAAAAGTTCTAATTAAAGCAGGGTTTTATCTGAAGGTGCACTTTAGCGAGATAGCGTTCCTGACTCCTATGAGTTGTGCTAATAAGATTTTTGTTGGTATTGCATGTGCGTATTGTTTTCCATTCAAAACTCAATGTTGCATCCCAACTAGTGATTCGTTCACGAGGCTTGGTGACACATTTTCAATAAAACTTCAGGTTAACACGAGTGTTGCATTAGAATTGTCATTCTTATAACAAACATTTTCTGCTTGCATGTGTTTAACAACAAAGAAGCTTACATGATGAACGTCAGTTGAGAAGCTCGATCACGCCAAGTTGAGATGGTGAAAACTCTGAAGGACAGTCATGTCAAGGGGCATGTGGCCAAGAGGTTGTGCGCAGCCTGCAGGTTCTCGATAAATGGTGATAAGAAGTAGCCAAACTGGGGTAATTATGTCGAGATTTAATAAATCTCTCCACAAGCGCTTAATATGGGGCAATCAGGTCAATTTGACAAATCTCTGTAAGATCAGTCAGGGGAAAAGTTCCTTCAAGACTTGGGGCAGGCCACCTCTAGAGCGTAAGAAGTTGTCCACTCCTGAAGACGGTTAATTGAAAACACCTCTTCAAAGTTCAAAATACTGGGGCAGAGTATTTTCAAGTCATTACAAATCCTTTCGAGGCAAGTTACTTCATGGATTATGAAGTCTGGGGCAGTTATGTCGAGATCTACTAAATCTCTCCAAGAGTTCGAAGACCTTGGGACAGTGTGAATGTCCGGTCTTCTATAAAATCCTCTTGAGATGATTTCTTCCTTTAGACCTGGCGGTCTGGGGCAAGTGGAGAGTTCAAAGAGCCGCTTATGACCATAGAGATAGGTCAGGCTGGGTAACAAGTTTGTTTTTCCCCAATAGCGTTACTCTCCCCAGCACTGAAAGTTCATCATCCTCAGCGGAACTCATTCCCCCAGCAAGCAGTTTAAAGTGGATTGCTCTGAATTAGGCGTGGTTGTATCTCCAGCAGGAGGTGTGTTGGATGTCTTTGAAAAGACTTTATTTTCCCCACAGAGCCTGGTAATCACTTTCCTCAGGAGGTCAAGAAGTGTAGTTTCGTCAGCAACGACATGCTCTAATCCCCAGCAGGGTAGCAGGGTTTCTCCCCAGTATAGCTACTCCCATCAACATTAAAACTTCATTCTCCTCAGTAGGTTGTTACTTTCCCCAGCCAAAGTGTCGAGGATTATCCTCCTCAACAGAGTACAGAGGATTAATTCCCCAGCTATGTAGCTGTGATCGATTCATTACTCTTTCTGTAAGCAGTCAGAAGTTGATGCTGATGCATCCCCAGCTGGAGACTTATGGAATATTTTTCTTTGGACAAGGATTTTAGTTCCCCACAGGGGCTGATCACTCAGCTAGTCAAGAAATGTTTTTCTCGTCAGCAACGGTATGAGTTAATCCCCACAGATGAGTAAGCTGGAGGTTATCTCCTAGCAGAGTTGATGTCATCATCTACCATTCCCCCAACAGGTTTGCTGGTAATGGCCGGTACTCCCCAGCAGGGTAAAAATACTGACATTCCTCAGCAGGGTAAAAGTACTGATATTCCTCTGCATGGTAAAAGTACTGATATTCCCCGGCAGGGTAAAAGCAAGGGCATCTCCCAACAGCAGGTTGAGTTCGGTAATATCCCCAAGTAGGTCCGGAGTTATTGACTTGTCTCCCCAAGCAGAGTTTGGTGGTGATCTTCACAGTGGTTTGTTCAACAGCATTTGAAATCCCTAGCAGGTTTTAAGTCCAATTGTTATTGGCATTCTTTCAGATCCAGGTGGAGCTCATTGGTGATCCCCAGCAGAGAAAATTTCTCTTCGGGTTCCATCTTCAATGTCCGTTCTTATCCATCCCCAACAGAGCGGGTATTCTCTCGGAGTTTTCATCCAGCAGAGTTTGTGATCAGGATCTTCCTAAGCAGAGTGAAGTCTCTCTCAGCAGGGTCTTTCTTATTTCGGAGGACAATTTGGTTTGTCATCCCCGGTGGGGTTGCCTTTGTCTTCAGCATTTATTTTGCTGAGACGCCTCTCTTGCATTGCATAGGCATTTTTGCATGGCATCCTCCCAAAAGCGTAGCATTCCATTGATATGGAGCATTACGGCAAAATTCAAACATATGCATTCGAAGCATAAGCCAGGTTTGATATCCGTTACCAATTTTTGTCCCCAACAGAAAGAGGTGTAATTCAGAAGATGTTGGTCAACATCACCCTTCAACCAGTGGATTCGTCCTTGTTGTTATAATCCCCTACAGAGTTGTCCGTGTAGATTTCTCTTCCCCCAGCGGAGTCATCTCCTTTACAGGTCGTAGGTCCGTTGATTTTTACTTCCTGTTCTTTTTCGGTTGTTTTCCCAACTCTTGGTTGGTACCCTATTTCATTCCAACTCTTGGTTGGTATCCTTTGTTATTCCAACTTTTGGTTGGTATTTTCTTTCATTCCAACTCTTGGTTCGTATCCTTTGTTATTCCAACTCTTGGTTGGTATCCTATTCCAACTTTTGGTGGGTATTCTTCGTTATGAGTTCGCCTTTGGACGGCGTTCTCGTTATTCCAACTTTTGGTTGGTATTTTCTTTCATTCCAACTTTTGGTTGGTATTCTTCGTTGTGAGTTCGCCTTTGGACGACATTCTCGTTATTCCAACTTTTGGTTGGTATTTTCTTTAATTCCAACTCTTGGTTGGTATCCTTTGTTATTCCAACTTTTGGTTGGTATTCTTCGTTGTGAGTTCTCCTTTGGACGGCGTTCTCGTTATTCCAACTTTTGGTTGGTATTTTCTTTAATTCTAACTCTTAGTTGGTATCTTTTGTTATTCCAACTCTTGGTTAGCATCCTATTCCAACTTTTGGTTGGTATTCTTCGTTGTGAGTTCGCCTTTGGACGGCATTCTCGTTATTCCAACTTTTGGTTGGTATTTTCTTTCATTCCAAATTTTGGTTGGTATTCTTCGTGGTGAGTTCGTATTTGGACGACGTTCTCGTTATTCCAACTTTTGGTTGGTATTTTCTTTAATTCCAACTCTTGGTTGGTATCCTTTGTTATTCCAACTTTTGGTTGGTATTCTTCGTTGTGAGTTCGCCTTTGGACGACGTTCTCGTTATTCCAACTTTTGGTTGGTATTTTCTTTAATTCCAACTCTCGGTTGGTATCCTTTGTTATTCCAACTCTTGGTTGGTATCCTATTCCAACTTTTGGTTGGTATTCTTCGTTGTGAGTTCGCCTTTGGACGGCGTTCTCGTTATTCCAACTTTTGGTTGGTATTTTCTTTCATTCCAACTCTTGGTTGGTATTCTTCGTTGTGAGTACGCCTTTGGATGGCGTTCTCGTTATTCCAACTTTTGGTTGGTATTTTCTTTCATTCCGACTTTTGGTTGGTATTCTTCATTGTGAGTTCGCCTTTGGTTGGCGTTCTCGTCAATCTAACTTTTGGTTAGTATATTTCACTCCAACTTTTGGTTGGTACATTCCTTTATTCCAACTTTTGGTTGGTACCCTTTTCTGTTCCAACTTTTGGTTGGTATCATCTCTGTTATCCCAACTTTTGGTTGGTCTCTTTCATTTCATCCCAACTTTTGGTTGGTCTCTTTTGGTTCATTCCAACTCTTGGTTGGTATCCTATTTCATTCCAACTCTTGGTTGGTATTCTTCGTTGTGAGTTCGCCTTTGGTCGGCGTTCTCGTCATTCTAACCTTTTGGTTAGTATCTGTCATCCCAACTTTTGGTTGGTCTCTTTTGTTTCATCCCAACTTTTGGTTGGTCTCTGTTATCCCAACTTTTGGTTGGTCTCTTTCGTTTCATCCTAACTTTTGGTTAGTATCTGTTATCCCAACTTTTGGTTGGTCTCTTTCGTTCCATCCTAACTTTTGGTTAGTATCTGTTATCCCAACTTTTGGTTAGTATCGGTTATCCCAACTTTTGGTTGGTATCTTTTGCATTCCAACTCTTGGTTGGTATCCTTTCATTCCAACTTTTGGTTGGTATCCTTGCATCCCAACTATTGGTTGGTATCCTTTGCATCCCAACTATTGGTTGGTATCCTGTCATTCCAACTCTTGGTTGGTATCCTTTGCATCCCAACTATTGGTTGGTATCCTGTCATTCCAACTTTTGGTTGGTATCCTTTGTATTCCAACTTTTGGTTGGTCTCCTTCGTTGTGAGTTTGCCTTTGGTCGGCGTTCTCGTTATCCCAACTATTGGTTGGTATCCTATTGCATTCCAACTCTTGGTTGGTATCTACTGTTTCTAAGCCTACCTTCGGTTGGCAAATACTTTATTTCATCCTCCCCACAGGGTGCAAATTTTTTTCAGGTTATTTTGGGTATTCAATCTCCGTGTATCCCAATCGTTTGAAAGTCGTTGCTTCCATACCCTCGGATCCAAGAAGTTTGAATAGGGGCAGTTGTAACACCTCAAAATTTTCCCTTTTGTTTCTAACCTAACCGGTTTATGCATCCTTTCATTTGCATTATCATTCCTACATTTGCATTGTCCTTTTGAGCATGGGATCGAGGTATTCTTTCAGCAGCTCACGGCGTCATCAGTCCCAGTATGATTTTTAACAGTGTTCAGAGCCAAACAGATAGCTTTCCAAGTCTTTTGGAGCATTTATTTTGCTCATTAGCGAGTGGATGATCAGAAACCCCGACAGTCGATTTTTGATCAGTTATTCAGCACCAGACGGTTGTTATCAGCAGTTTAATCCGAGTGCGGAAAACTTTTCGCAGCATATTTCAAGTGTATTCCAGTGGTAATATCAGTCTGCAAGTTTCAGAGGTCTATCATGGTTCAGAACAGGTGGAACCGGACGAATATCCAAGTTTCCCTCCTTTTGGCACCAATTTTTGAATTTTTGAATGGAGTAATCGATTACTCAAAGTGAGTAACCGATTACTCTGGGCGAAATTGCAAAAATGTGGCATTTTTCAGCACTGCAGAATTTTTGAGTATTTTGTGGTCATGTGCTTGGCTTGTGCATGTGTGGGAAGGATCTAGAACTGATCTATTTTCATCATTTTCCACCCAAAATTCAAATTCTCTCCATCATTTTTCCACTCTAATTCCTCATTTCATTTCCTAATTCACATTTCATCCCAATTTCCACTCACTCCCAACCCAAACTTAATTCCTAACCTAGGGGTTATTTAAACCAATTCATTCCAAACATCTAAAACCTAGATCATTTTTTCCACTCTCAATTTTCAGAATTCTCTCAATTCTCTCTCACTTTTTTTTCACTCTCAACCTCCATTTTCAACCACACTCAAAGCTCCTTCATAGAGAATAACAAGTTCTTCATTGGAACTTGTTAATTCTTAAGCTAAAGCCTCTCATCATCACTATATTTCAGCTTTTCAACTTGGATTTTCGTTTGGATCTGGTGCTGAATTTTCAGAAGTGATTCTTGGAAGTGATTTTGGAGTTTTATTGCTTATTTGCTTGGATCTTCAACTTTTGAGTGCAAGGAGCTTGTGGATCTTGGAATTCTCTACTTGGATTCATCAAATTCTGTTTACAACACTCACCAAAGCAAATCTCAGCTTTGTAGGTTGGTTAATTTTAGATCCATACTCATTTTAGCTTAATTGCAACTTATACAATGTAGATCCATGAATTTTGTTGTGTTTTGATTCATTTGCTTGATCTTGATTGTGGATGTTGATGATTGTTGGATTTAATTAATGTTTGATTGCTGTGATTGGACTTAATTTTCGTGCATTATTGTTTACATGATCATTTGGATGTTTGAATAAGTGGTTTGCTGCTGAAAAGTGTTTTTCAAAGTTGAATTTGTGCCTCTGTTTCAGTGGTAATCGATAACTCTAACAGGGTAACCGATTACTCTTCCTGATTTTCACATTTTTAGCCAATTTTCAACTGAATAATCGATTACCCTATATGAGTAATCGATTACCACTGAAGCAGATTGTGTTTTTCTTGCATTTTCTTGCTTGTTTAAGATCTCTTGCATGTCTAAACTTCATGGATTGATGCATTGATGATTTGTGGACTATTCTTGAGCTGTTGCACCTCACACTATTGTATGCACACATTTTTCTGACACGCGGTGCTTGGAGTTTTATTGTTTATGATCACGTTTTCGATGTTGCGTTCCCGATGCGATGAACACCTTGCACACGCTTTTTGAGCATGTTGATTGTCGATTGTTGCTGGTGTTACTGGATTTATAGTGTTGTGCACGCTTGCTTGCTTTGTAATTTCATGAGATGCATATTTGGTTTGACATGTTCATGTGATTAATGTTGTGCATCATCTCATGTTGTTCTTTCATGATGTTTACCATGATGTTTGGTATGGTTTGTGATCATGTTTGAGTGAAGAATATGTGATGCTTGATGCATACTTGCTATGCCATGTTTGAATTGTTTTCAAATGTATCGCATGCTGCCTTGTTTCTACAGCTGTCTATGTGTATGAGTCTTGTTGTTTATGCTGTCGGCTGGCATTTTACACCCTTTCTCGTGCTGAATTGTATGCTGTTATAAGCTGTGTTACTTGTGTGCTTCTTTTTACCGCTGTTTTGGTGCTGGGACGTTGTGGTAGCTGCTGTTTTTATTTGTTCGCTTCTTTTCCCCCTTCGTCTCCTTCATTCTTTCTCTTCCCTTGAATCTCAAGACTTGTTTAAGTCTTGGATTCACTCCCTTAGAGCTACCTAGTCCAACTTAATTTTTGAATAAGCTTGGAGTAGGATTAGCATCAGGCTTCCCTTTGCATGCTAACTTAGGTAGAAGTTCCCCCTTTCAACCTCAACTATAGGGCCACCTTTGCATGATAACATTAGGAACATTTAGTTTCCCCTTAGTGTTTTCTTTTAAGTCTTCTCTTCTCATCTCATAACACTTCTAAAACACTTAATAAATATAACGAATATTGTGCTCGAGCCTTAAGTGTAGGAAATGAAGAACGAGGGGTCTCCCCTCCTCTTCTAGAGTGTTTAGCATACGTCCCATTTGGGGGCGACCATGCGATTCACTCGTTCCCGCATGGTAGACTTTAGTGCAATGTAAGTTATGAACTAACTCAATCCACTTATTTCTAAAAAATATAAAAACAAACTCAAACCTTTTTCATCCTTCGGGATCGTTAATCTCAAATCATTTTCAGAAAAGGGCACGTTACTTCCGTCTCGTCGCAAACAGGCATCGACCCTAACTGCCAGACAGGAATCTAACGTAGCTCATAAAAAACACTAACCGACCTCGTTAGGTCGAACTACGACTGCTCTGATTTCCTCTTTCTCGTCCGATTGAGGATACGTAGGCACAAGACGGCGATGTCTTGGCGAGCAACCTCCCCCGTAGTTCGTGTCCGAACTACGTTGACTCTGACTTTCCCATTGCACGAGGTAGTACGTAGGCGTAGGACAAGCGATGTCCTATCGAGCTACTTCTTTTTCTTTTCTTCGTCGTTTCTTCGTTCTTCTCCGTTCCCGTTCCTTCTCCTTTCCAGTAGCAGTGGAGCTCCAGATGACGACGCCCTTTGATCAAGACAACAAGCCTGGATCGTGTCGAGTACGATGGACGTGTAGGGTGCTAACACCTTCCACTCGCATAACCGACTCCCTTACTCGTTTCTCTTGGTCGCGAGACCGTGTCTTTCCCCTTCCCTCAGGTTTACACAGTGTTTCCTTTCCCTCTCTCGGGATAAATACACATTGCTGGAGACTCTATTTTCCACGCCACTTTCGCGTTTGTACCACGAATGCAAATCCTCGGGAGCGTCAGTAATGTAATGCAGTTTGGTTTGGTTTGCAAACTACAAACCGCAAATCAAACCGAACTCTGCTGTTTTTTTAAATGACCCAAACACATCCGAACTAAATGTAATTTTTTGCGATTTTAGTTTGGTTTGGTTTGATTTGTGATTTTCTATGTGGCCAGTTCGGTTTTCAACACCCCTACTTTGCACAAACGTACACCTGTGGCATTTCATAATTCTTCCAGAAGGTAACACATTGTCAGACTGTAACTTTGATGCCAAGAAGATATTGTATCCAATAGGTTTGGTTTATATCAAAATACATGCATGCCATAAATTTTTAATATTATGCATAGAAGAGTATGAAAAAATAAATTAATGTCCAAAGTGTGGGGAATCACGCTACAATATGAAGGTAAATGGTGTTAATGATGATGACGATGTTAGCAAGAAGCATCCTCCTACCAAAATGTTGTGGTGCCTAAAATTAATTCTAAGGTTCAATAGACTATTTTCTAATTTAAATGATACAAAATATATTAGATTGCCTGCATATGAAAGAAAATGTGATGGAAAAATTTGCCATGTAGATGCTTGTTTGTAATGGAAGAAAATTGATTCATTGTATCCGAATTTTGGCCATGATCCAAGAAACCTTAGGCATGGACTTGGCACAGATGGAATGAACCCCTTTGGTAATATAAGAACTAACTATACTTCATGGCTCGTTCTTCTCATGAATTACAACCTATCTCCTCGGTTGTGCATGAAGCCTATATATATGATGTTATATTAATGATTTCTAGGAAAAGACAACTAGGAAACAAAATAGATGTTTATCTAGGTCCATTGATTGAATAATTAAAATTTTTGTGGGAAGAAGGAATTTTTTTGTGTGGGAAGAAGGCATTGATGTAGATGATGCGTATTTGGGTGAAAAGTTTAATTTTTGTGTGGGAGAAAGGCGTTGATGTTGATGATGTGTATTTAAGTACAATGTTTAAGATGAACGTCATGTTATTTTGCACAAAATACGACTTTCCTACATATGGTAGTTTTTTTTAGATACAGAGTAAAGGGACATGGAGCATGGCATGTATGTGAATCTAATACAGGCTCCAACTAACTTCAGCAAGGAAAAAAGAATGTTTACCTTGGGCATCATAAATTTCTAAAATCTAACCATCCATATCCCAGATTGTGGAAGAGTTTTAATGGAGGGCATGCGTTTGACATTGCTCTTAAGCCCTTAATCTGGGAGAAATATATGAACCACAATAACACATTAATTTTGTCTTTTGAAAGAACTAAAAATGGCATGTGGAGATAAATATATGGAAAAAGAGGTCGGTGTTCTTTGATCTTACATATTGGTCTTGCCTCGATGTAACACATTTTTCGTATGTGATGAATAAAGAGAAAATGTGTGTGATAGTTTGATTGTAGCTCTTCTAAATATTCAAGGCAAAATAGAATATGGTAAGAATTCTCGTCTATATATGATGGTAATGGGTATACAACAAGAGTTGTCCCCAAAAGAATAAGAAAAACGAACATATTTTCCCTAAGATGTCATACTCTATCTAGAAAAGAAAAAAAAAGATGGTGTTTTTATGAGTGTTTGCATTGTATCAAAGGTTCCAATGGTGATAATCATATGTCAAGAAACATGTAAGAATAAAAGATCTCAAGTTAATTGGCTTAAAACATCATTATTTTCATATTTTGATGCAACAACTTCTACCAGCAACTATCTGTGACACCTTACCCAAAAATGTAAAAGTAACTAATCAGATTTTTCTTATTCTTCAATGCTATATTAATAAAGTCTTTGACACACAAAAATTAGTAGGAAGATGAAGCTGAAATAATCTTGTGTCAATTGGAGATGTATTTACCTCAATCATTTTTTGACATTATGGTTCACTGTTCCTCTAGTAAAGGATTTTAGATTTTATGGTTCAGTATTGTAAGGTGGATGTATCGAGTAAAGAAATACATGAAGATATTTAAAGGGTATACGAAGAATCATCATCATTCAGAAGCTTAAATCGTTGAAAGGTAAATCACAAAAGAAGATATTGAGTTTTCTTCAAATTATTTGTTGGAAGAAACTCTAGGAATTCCAAAGTCTCATCATCATGGAAGATATGAAGATAGAGATACTCAAGGTTTAAATATTAAGTCAATGGTTGGGGATGTAGTTCTTCATGTACATTTGTATATATTGAATAATTTTGATAAAGTTCAACCTTACTTATCCGATTACAAAAGACTTATCAAGGAAAAACTCTTTCGAATTAGTGACAATTGGTTGTTAAAAGAGCATAACAAGTGTTTCATAAACTAGTTTAATGAACGGTTTTTATAATGATGTGGGTGCATCCAATACAATTAAATGAACGGTTTTAAATGTGCCATTTGGGTTTTTATATAATATATAGTTTTGGTTCATAATGTTTTCCATTTTGATTTTCGTTCACAAACTGATAATGTTTGTCATTTTGGTTGTTCCTAGAATTCATGTCATATGTTGTATATATATGAATCACAACAGATATAGAAAAACAACAACAAATGTCATAATTCTAGGAACAACCAACAATGGATGTGATTTGAAACCTAATAGGGATTACTGGCGACTGTGATTTTAAACCAAAAAATGACTGACATCAGTTGGGGCGTGAAACTCAATAAAGACGCGAGGTCTAGAAACTAAGAGTGTGTTTGGATGAAGCATTTTATTGAAGAAAAGTAATCTTTTGAGGAAATTTAAAATGACTTAATCAAAATCCATTGTTTGAATAAAAAATATGGATAATTGTTAAAATGATTTAAATTTATGAAGTATTTTGTTCAAGTTAAATTTAAGAAATTTCAAATGAAATCAATATGTAAAGAATTTGAAATTGCTCTTTGACTCTATATATTGAAAAATATTAAATTGTTTATTATTAATTTTTCAATTTTTGCAAGATGGTCTTCATATTTTATTAAACTTTTAAATTCATCCTCAAAATTGTCAAAAAATTACAAATAAGTCCTTCAAAATTTTCAAATTTTACAAATTGGTCCCTTCATTTTTTTTGAAAATTGCAAATTGGTCCATATTTTTCATATTTTAAAATTTTCCCAAAAGTTTAAAATTTTTGAAAATGACCCAAAAAATATAACAATGAATCATTTTAATACTCAATTTAAACAAACGAATTTTAAAATAAATGAATTTCAATTGAATTATTTAAATTGTTTAAAACTTTAAATTCTAAAAAAAAATTAATTATCTCATCCAAACGGGAATAAGTGTTATATTCGAAGGTAGAGAGACACCTGGGATAGAATTAAGATAGAATTAAGAGTTAAGAGAGACAATAGAGTTCGAGCCGATAGAGCCAAAGAGATCGGTTGGAAGGGAAACGAAACATTTGTCAGGCTTAGGGTTTACCTTTGTTTTTCGAATTTTTTTTTAATGTAATTTACTTTTTCAAAAAAATTACCCAAAAAACACACATTTCAGCATATTTACCAAAATGGCTATGTTTGGAAATACAGTATAAGGTTGGCGCCATATGGCATGACGCCTCAGTTAAAAGGCAAAAGCCATACCATATGGCGCCTCAGGCCATATGGGTGTGCCCTAAAAATTTTTATGCTGCAAAGGGGAGGCATCATCTGGTGTCGCTCCCGGGATTTTCATCCTAGTACAAACGCGAAAGTGGCACCGAACAGAGTCGCCAGCAATGTGTATTTATCCCAAGAGAGGGAAAGGAAACACCGCATAAACCTGAAGGAAAGGATAGAGCCTGGTCTCGCGACCAAGAGAACTGGATTCGGGAGTCGGTTACGCGAGAGGAAGGTATTAGCACCCCCTCGCGTCCATCGTACCCGATGGGATCCACGCTTGCTGCTTCAATCAAAGGGTGTAAGAAAAGAATGTTGGAAAAGAAACTGAAAAAGGAATGGAAAAGGAAAGGAGAGAGAAAGAGAAACAAATATAGGGAAAATAAAAGAAGTGCTCGCATGGGCCCTACCCCACTGCCTACGTATCTCATCGGGAACATGAGAATCAGAGCGACGTAGTTCCCCTCACTAGGGATGGATTGTTTTTTTAAGGAACGGCTAACGTTCTAGCTCAGGTGTTGCAGGCTCGCTGGTCCGAGTGCGTTACCGTCTTGCAAGAGAACGAGTAGAAGCACGTTCGTGCGTTGAGAATGAATGAGATGAGAAAAGAATTCCCGAAGGACAGACGTTATTGTTTGTTTTTGTCTTTTAATAGTTTTTCATTTGGTTTGCATATGATAGTGTATCTGGATCTTAATCATTGAAATGTGTACATTCTCACATTCCAAGATGGAATGAGCAAGAAGACACACTAAGAGTGAAGAAGACCCCCATACTTAGTTCCAATTGTCAAGGTTCAAACACACTAGCATATTTGTGTTTATTAAGTATTTTTGTTGATTAAGAAATGAAGAAGTGTTTTTTATTATTTGTACCTTCAACAAGCATTGCATTCAAGTCCCTCATACAAGATCGAATGTTTAACACATTGACCCAAGACGGGCTATAATGCTATACATTCTAAGATTATAAGAGAAAACCCCTTTATAATCTTTTCTTTATATGAAAGGCCTAAATGCAATAAATGCTTACCTTTATTGGATGTTTTGGATTTTCTTTAAGAGATGAGAAGAGAGACTCAAGAGAGGAGAAAAGGTAAAACCTATATGGACTAAGACTCAATCCTAATTGAAGATTAAAGGGAGTGATCCTAAAGGTTTGTGAGGTTTCAACCTAAAGTCTAAAGAAAGAATGAATTAAACAATTCACTTCTAAAGTAGAAGATGAATTGTAATTCAAAAAGGGAAAGTAATGAGTCATTAAAAGAAAGCACATGAGTGCTTAACAAAACATAGAATGGAATTGTAAAAGATAAAGGATAGAAGTTGAATGTGGATTCCTTATCCACACTCAATTGAAACTTACCAAAGCCCCTACATGGTTAGTAAACATGTATAAGAAGTATAAGAAGTAAAAGAACATTTAATGCATCATAAAACTCAAAAGAATTAAATGAGAAAACAAATCCTAGAACCACAACCAGAATGAGCATCATATGGACAACAAGTTAATATCATCATACAAGTGCAAGTGAATAAGCAAAAATCATCACCCATTAGCATTTAAACATGTTACAAGAAGAAGGGGTAGATGAAAGATGGAAAGAAATGAAGAGGACATGCATAAATGGAACATGTAAATCAACAACCAGAATTGAAACTAAATGGAAAATGGTTTATAAGCATCTCAAAAGCATTTATGAATCAACTTCAAGACATTCAAGAAGTAATATAAGAAGAATTGAAATGAAAGTTCAAAAAGAAAGTGCAAACAATACATGTTAATGATGCACAAAGTTCAAATTGAAATGAACATGTAAAGATGACCTATAATGTGCATCAAAGACCTATAATATCATATGAATGACTCACACAACTATGCAAATGCTCATACAAATATGCACAAAAGAATTCATGCAAACATGCACTAAAGTTAAAATGACATGACATGTATTATACTTCAAATGTAATGCATCAAACAAAAACCAAATGGATTCATGAAAATTATGCCAGCATATTATTGGAATGCCTAAGTCAGAAATGCATCATACATCAAGATAGCATGTAAAAATTCAGAGCAAAATGACTTCAAACAAAGCAATTAGGTCAAATTGAAACATCATGCAAAGTGGTGCAAATATAGGCATCAAAACATGTCATAAAGTGACTTAAAAAATCAAACAAAAATCATCTAGCATGCTTCAATGTATTGGTGAATCAATCCAAAAAGAATCATGTCAAAACAGTTTGTAATGAGCAAAAACAAAATTAAACAAATTCATGTATCATGCTTAGAATGCATCTAAATGGAAATTCAAAGAAAATTATGGACCAGGGGTAAAAAGGTCATAAAATCAAGAAATAAAATCATGAAAAATTTCCTAAATGTTTTAGTGATACTCATGAATTTTTATGGAATTTTATGATGCTATCTGATATTTTTAAAAATTAAAAAGTAAACGTGCATAAAATAAAGAAAATAAAAGGAAATAGAAAACAAGAGTGGGGTGCAAATATAGTAAACCAACAGTTCAAAGTGTTTGGGCTTTTTAAAAAGGAGGTGCGAAAAACAATCTGCCATAGGTCCAATTACGCGTAGCACACACTAACTACCATGTACACTCAGTCAACAAAATTGACTCGCTCATGGCCATTGGATCAAGTCAAGGTCAAACAATAGTCAAAGTAAGCAAGATCAACGCACACACGTGAGGGAACACAATTACTAACATGCACTGCGCCACATTTTGTTTAAGTGAAATCAGAAATGGAGCACGTGAGGTGCACACCTTTTTTTAATGCGTTGGCCAATCCTACACCACACGATGCAAGTAAATCCACGGTCACGATTAAAACTGCAAACCAAACCCTAACACATGATCACCGGCCGGAGAGGGACCTCCGGTCACCTTCTCCGGCCATGCACCACCGTCTGCAACTCTCACATGTCCCAGAAATGCACAAATATTATACCAAAATGAAGCTGAGCTCACGTAGATTAAGAATTCACAATTGCTTTTCACATACCAAGCACACACATAGAGAACAGAGGAGATTAAATCATGCCCTAAGTTTTGGATCTAGACTTCTAAGAAGCTCTATCAACTAGCCGGAGTAAGCAGAGCTTCTATTAAGCTTAAATTAACAAAAACAAGCTAAAATTAATGAAAATCAACTGAAGCAAAGTTGCATGATGAAACCTGAAAATGTGGAGCAATTGGAGATGTTGAGAAAAACCAGAGGAAAGCTTGATATGCTGAGCTTCTAGATCTTCAAACTTAGCAAAGTAAATGCTATGGATTCGTAAATAGATGAAGGATGTTGAAGCTTGCAATGATGCTGAACTTGCAGAAATGGAGTTGTTCTTGTTGCTCTTGATTCAACCACACCAAGCAACGATTAATGGAAGCACAATGGAGTTGAAATCGTGGAGAAGAAGATGAGAAAAATCAGAGAGAGTGAGAGGAGAATTCTGAAGTGAATGTGAGAAAATGAGTGTCCCCCTTAGAAATGTGAGTGAAATTTGGCTTTATAGTGTGAGTTAGAAATGAACCAGAGGTGGTTAAGTGAGTGAGTCAACTGAGTCCAAGTTGAGTTAACTGAGCTGCCTCTAACTAACTGAGCCAAGTTAGTTAGGGCGAGTCAGCTGTGGTTGTGCTATAGTGGTGGAGGTCCATGGTGTTATGGTGGAAGTGAAAATGAACTGACATTGCACGGCTGTTTCACCAAACTTGTTCAGCAAGTTGCTTTTTTCTATTTTCGTGCATGATACATGCTCATGTGCATGGACATGTGATGAGTGTTTGGTTAAATGAAGAAAGAGTTGGAGGGTGAGCAATGCACGAGCAAGCTGAGACAACAACAACAACATTCATTTTTTTCTGGTTTTTAGCAGCCCAAGGTTTAATGGTTTGACCAAGAATTTATCTCTAGTTTGTGAATGAAACAAAGAGGTATTGATGCCAAATGGAAGAGGAGATATCATGGAACAAGTTTGGGGTGAAAATTGAATTGAATTGAGGCTTGGAAATTGGTGAAAAGCAACTTGGAATACACAAGTTTGGGAACTGGTTATGGGGCGTGGCAAGCAAGTCATGGCATGGCAACTTGGCACACAAAATTTCAGCACAATCAACATGACTTTGAACCATTATATCTCCACTATAACTTAATCAAATGGAATTTTGTCCAACATGAGTATTGAAGATGACACTACAAGGAACAACTTTGATGTTGAAAAGTTTTTCATTTGAGGCCTTTAACCATGAGAAAAATGAGTGGACATTTGGCCCACCAACTGTTTGTTAAAATGACTGCGCGCGTGACCTGAAAATCTTGGTCATGACCTAGTTTTGAACCTACTTTGCTCAAACTTTGATCAATCATATCTCACTCAATTTTTATCCAATGGAGATGTTCCACACATGGATTTGAAGCTTAAAACAAGATCTTTTGTTGTGGCCGAGTGGAATTTTCATTTGGTGCTTCAATTTAAAATGGCCTTGGTTCAAACTCTGATGCAAAATGGCCAAAACTTGCTATTTTTAGTAACCCTACTTCATCCAAAAATGGCAACTTTCTACATCTTGAATTTTTCATGATTCCTTTGGAATTTCTTGACCAAATTTTGCACATTGGACACATATAACATGAATTTCATGAATTTGGCCTCAAAAAGTCAAGAGTTGACTTTTTCCTCTGATTATTTGACTTTGCCCCAATTTCTCTGATTCTTGATCTTTCTTCCAATTGAACCACTTCTAGAACCAATTGAGATGTAATTTTCCACATACATACACTTAGGGACATATGGAATACCATGACATCAAGTTTTGTCCAAAAAATCAAAGATTCCCTGATTTAATGGGAAACCCTAGTTTTGATCCCCTTTGGTTAGGAGGAAATTGCACATCTTCCAAATCCAAATTCCTCAGAGTATGTTGTGTATCCTCTTAAAGGATGATGAGAAATGCCACTTGAGGATGATTTTGAATCAATGAGCTATCTCTTTTGAGGATTTTCCTTCAATTTTTGGACTTCTTGCATAGTGTAGGATGTAATGCTTCAATCTCCTATTGTATCTCTTATCCTTGAGGTTGTGGATGATCAATTGAGATAGTATGAGACATGAAAGGCTTCTTGGCTTGCCTTGAGGCAACTTGACTGACCTTTTTGTGCTTTGAATGATCTCTTGATTGTCCATCCCCCACCTGATCACATGCCCTGATGGTAAGGAGGATGCCATGCTTCATTTTTCTATGTTAAATGCAATGCAATGTTAATGAGGTGGATATGATATGATAAATGATAATGCCATGCTATGATGACAAAGAGGGAGAGCAAATTTTGGGGTATTACAGCTGCCCCTATTCAAGCGCTGTAGACCTGAATGCCTGTAAGCAATTGCTTTCGGACTTTCAAGGTATATAGTGATTGAATACCAAATATAACCAAAAATTTGCTCTAGATGATGAAAAAGAAAAGGGATATAAACCCAATGAGACTTCTGGATTGAATCTTCAATGAACGTCGTCGGAAAATCTGTCTTTTGAACGACACCAGACGACTACTGGCTTGCCACACTGCTGGTGGACTTTAATAATGTCTTTTATGCAATTCCAGACGACTACTGGCCTGCCACGCTACTGGTGGACTTTAGAAATGTCTTTTTGAACGACGCCAGACGACTACTGGCCTGCCACACCACTGGTGGACTTTGATAATGTCTTTTATGCAATTCCAGACGACTACTGGCCTGCCACACTACTGGTGGACTTTGCAGCTTCGTGCCACCCGAAGATGGACTTTTGCCAATCCACTGTTGGACTTTTGCCACCCGAAGACGGACTTTTGCCAATCCACTGTTGGACTTTTAGAATATGCCACCCTTAGATGGACCTTTCGCCAATCCACTGTTGGACTTTTGCCACCCGAAGACGGACTTTTGCCAATCCACTGTTGGACTTTTCCCACCCGAAGACGGACTTTTGCCAATCCACTGTTGAACTTTTAGCTGCTTTGCCACCCGAAAATGGACTTTTGCCAATCCACTGTTGGACTTTTAGAATATGCCACCCTTAGATGGACCTTTCGCCAATCCACTGTTGGACTTTTGCCACCCGAAGACGGACTTTTGCCAATCCACTGTTGGACTTTTAGAATATGCCACCCTTAGATGGACCTTTCGCCAATCCACTGTTGGACTTTTGCCACCCGAAGACGGACTTTTGCCAATCCACTGTTGGACTTTTAGAATATTGTAAAATTGTATTATTCTCTGCATCTGTGTCAGACACCTCTGCTGACTCTGCTGAGGAGCAAAGACCGATGATTTGACTTTGGAGACTCCTGAAAGGATAACCTCTCCACTGGAGAATGAATGAACAATCCGTCTGCTTCGAATTGTCAAGCTTGCCAAAAATAAATTGGACTTGAAGAATAATAAATCTGCCAGGAATCACTTCATCTGTTAGGGGAATAAATTCTGGTCACAGCGATTCCGATGGGGATGAGAATTTCTTTGCATGGCGTCTTGCTAATAAAAAAACTCTGCTTGGGGATCTATCCAGTCCAAGACCCTTTGTAGGGGTTATCCACTTTTTGACCCGGCTGGGGAAAGACTGTGCCACCCTTGTTGAGGAATAGATTCTGCCGATCTTATAAACCTCTGCGGGGAGAACAACAACTCAGCTGGGGAGTATTGCTGACAAGATTCGATGCTGACCTCTGTGGGGGATCATTACCAGAGACACAAACTTGCTGGGGACCAGGGCTACTTTGCCAGGGATATGCGAATCCTGGTTAGAACATTCCCCTGCAACTTGCTAGGAAAAAGTCCTTGTTGGGGAAACTCAAAGCAAATCCACAGTAGTCTGCTGAAGAATATGACTGTCAAGCTTAGGATAAGTACCACAATGCCCCATGTTAGGCGAGCTTCCCTTTAGACAATTCCGTTAGGGATGACGAGTTTATAACAAACTCTGCTGGCGGAAACTGCTTTAAAACGTCTCGTGCTGGGGAATGCCTTTTGAGAGGATTTTACAGAAGACCAACTGTCCCCAAACTCTACTGGGGATGATCAACACTTCATGCTGGGGAAACAAACATGCCCCATGCTTGGACAAAACAACAATTCGTCCCCGAAGAGGATGTCATAAGAGGATTTTACAGAAGATCTAGCCTCTTCAAACTCTTGTGACTTCGCTGGGGATAATGACCATCAGTTTCGGTGTCGACGAGACCCTTCTTTTGGGGAACCTGTGACCGTTACCGACATAGAAAAGCTTGTAGCCGTTGGAAGGACTGAATAAGAGAATTGACTTAATAAGATGCAACGGTACCCAGTTGAACTTGATTCACTGATATCGACCCGTTATGCACAATCGTCGACCAAACGATGAACGCCGATCTCCTTACCCATAATTGCTCCAGTCTTTTGCGTGGGGTGATTTATTGCTGGTCTTGTGCTTAAAATCATCTGCACCTGCTACCTGCAACAAAAGAATATGCCCACATGCCCCGAATATTGCGTGGCTAGAATCCACCATCCGGGAATATTCAACATTCGAAGTAATTTCAAATGTTTTTTCTGCGCATGTTATTGCAAGGCTGCCATGTTTTCAAATGCAATGTTTTATCAAAAATTAGGACGTTTTTGCAAACAAAGCAATAAAACAAAAATAGAAAACTTTTTATTGAAATTCAATTTATTGACTGAGAGCCCAGAATAGGCAATTACATCCGGAAGCAATCCCTGGAAAGAGGTGATCGCTAAAAATTGAGAAAAGAAACTATCCTAATGGCAATGTGAAAACGGAATTCCACTGAGTTTCCATTCTGTTATGACCAGTATGTCTTCAAAACTCCCCGACCTTGCCTTCTGAGGAATGATCAGACCGATTCCTATCCTTCAAAACGTCAGTTGTTCAAACGGTAATGGGGGATAGATAACTCAGACCGTAGTCATTCGCTTAAATCCCTCTTTTGTGTGGACCGCCCTTTCAGGTTTTCGATCCACCAGGATACCCTTTTTTGCCTAAGTTGCCCTTTCGGGTTTTCAACTTACCGGGTGTACAAATCTTTTTTCAATTATATCCCTAATTTTTGCCCGAACCTTATTCTGTTTTTGGTTCGCCGGGATGCCCTTTTTTGCCTGGATTTTTTTTATTCTTATTATCCAGCGGGTCTATTCATGCGAAGTATTTTTTGACTACGTCTGAGTTGACAGGGGATGAAAAGTCTTCGCCATCCATGGTTGTAAGCAATAAGGCTCCGCCTGAAAAGACCTTTTTAACCACGAATGGACCTTCATAGTTGGGAGTCCACTTGCCCCTGTGATCTGTATTGGGAGGAAGGATCCTTTTGAGTACCACATCTCCGACTTTATAAACCCGAGGACGCACCTTCTGGTCAAATGCCTGTTTCATTCTGCGCTGATATAGTTGCCCATGACATACAGCCGCCAATCGCTTTTCCTCAATAAGGCTCAGCTGATCAAATCTGGCTCGTACCCATTCAGCTTCATCTAGCTTAACATCCATCATAACTCTGAGGGACGGAATCTCTACTTCAACCGGTAGCACTGCCTCCATACCATATACAAGTGAGAATGGGGTTGCCCCAGTGGACGTGCGTACCGACGTTCGATACCCATGCAAAGCAAATGGTAACATCTCATGCCAATCTTTGTACGTGACAACCATCTTCTGCACAATCTTCTTGATATTTTTGTTGGCCGCTTCGACCGCGCCATTCATCTTTGGGCGGTACGGAGAAGAATTGTGATGTTCGATTTTGAAGTCCCGGCATAACTCAGCTATCATCTTATTGTTCAAATTAGAACCATTATCAGTAATGATTCTTTCGGGAACTCCATATCGGCAAATGATATCCCGTTTTAAGAAACGAGCGACCACTTGTTTTGTAACATTGGCATAGGATGCGGCTTCAACCCATTTGGTGAAGTAATCAATTGCCACCAAGATGAAACGATGACCATTGGAAGCTGTAGGCTCAATCTTTCCGATCATATCAATGCCCCACATGGCAAACGGCCAAGGCGACGACATGATACTCAACGGATTTGGAGGCACGTGCACCTTGTCTGCATAGATCTGGCATTTATGGCATTTGCGGGCATATTTGCAACAATCTGACTCCATAGTCAACCAATAATATCCCGACCTTAACAACTTTTTAGCCATTGCCTGCCCTCTGGCATGGGTACCGAAAGAGCCTTCGTGCACTTCAATCATCAACAAGTCTGCTTCATGTCTATCCACACATCTAAGCAGGACCGTGTCAAAATTTCTTTTATACAGCACGCCATCTTTATTCAAGAAGAAACTACCAGCTAACCTTCTCAACGTCTTCCTGTCTTTGGACGATGCCCCGGACGGGTACTCTTGACTTTTCAAGAAACACTTAATGTCATGAAACCATGGCTTGTCATCAGACGTTGCATCTACCGCAAACACAAATGCTGGTCTGTCAAGGCGGGATACCTCAATCTTAGGTACATGGTTCCATCCTTGCACTTTGATCATGGAAGACAAAGTGGCCAAGGCATCAGCGAACCTATTCTCATCTCGAGGAATGTGGTACAGTTTCGCTGTTGTGAAAAACGTCAGCAATCTCCTTGTATAATCTCTATACGGCACTAGATTTGCTTGGTGCGTGTACCAACTCCCCTTCACTTGATTGATTACCAAAGCTGAATCACCAAATATATCAAGGGTCTTAATCCGTAGATTAATCGCCTCCTCGATCCCCATTATACAAGCTTCGTACTCTGCTTCATTGTTGGTGCATCCGAAAGTTATTCGGGCAGTGAACGGCATATGAACACCTTTCGGCGTGATAAGAACTGCTCCAACTCCGCACCCATTCATATTGACAGCCCCATCAAACATCAGACTCCATTTGGATTCAGGGTCTGGCCCCTCCTCCGGAAGTGGTTCCTCGCAGTCTTTAGCTTTGAGAAACATGATGTCCTCATCAGGGAAGTCAAACTTCATGGGTTGGTAATCATCAATCGGCTGTTGCGCAAGATAGTCGGACAAGATACTTCCTTTGATGGCCTTTTGTGAAGTGTACTGAATGTCATACTCTGTCAAGACCATTTGCCACCGTGCAACTCTGCCTGTCAATGCTGGCTTCTCGAAAATGTACTTGATAGGATCCATTTTTGAAATCAACAAGGTTGTGTGCCTAACCATATATTGCCTCAATCGCTTAGCGGCCCATGCAAGCGCACAGCATGTCTTTTCAAGCATTGAGTATCGGGACTCACAATCATTGAACTTTTTGCTCAGGTAGTAAATAGCATGCTCCTTCCTACCTGTCTCGTCATGTTGACCGAGAACACAACCCATGGAACCTTCAAGCACTGTCAGATACATTATCAGCGGTCTCCCTTCAACTGGAGGCATTAGAATCGGAGGTTCCTGCAAGTATTCTTTTATCTTATCGAATGCCAATTGGCAATCGTCATTCCACCCGACCGTTTGATCTTTCCTCAACAATTTAAATATTGGTTCACACGTGGCTGTTAGGTGAGATATGAACCTCGCAATGTAGTTCAATCTACCCAAGAAACCACGAACCTCTTTTTCTGTTCTCGGTTCAGGCATTTCTTGTATTGCTTTTACCTTGGCAGGATCAACCTCGATTCCTCTTTCGCTCACAATGAAACCCAGTAACTTTCCAGAACGTACCCCAAACGTGCACTTGTTTGGATTTAATCTCAGACGGAACTTTCTCAACCTTTCAAACAGCTTTTTCAGGTTAATCAGATGTTCCTCTTCGGTTCTCGACTTGGCAATCATATCATCTACATAACATTCGATCTCCTTATGAATCAAGTCATGAAACAATGTCACCATCGCCCGCTGGTACGTTGCCCCTGCGTTTTTCAAACCAAAAGGCATTACTTTATAATAATAAGTACCCCACGGAGTAATGAACGTGGTCTTTTCCATATCTTCAGGTGCCATCTTGATCTGGTTGTACCCGGAGAAACCGTCCATAAATGAGAACACTGAAAACTGAGCTGTATTATCGACCAGCACATCAATATGAGGTAGTGGAAAATCATCTTTCGGGCTAGCTTTATTAAGATCTCGATAATCCACACACATTCTCACTTTTCCATCTTTCTTCGGTACTGGCACGATGTTGGCTACCCATGGAGGATACTTTGTCACAGCAAGAAAACCAGCGTCCCACTGCTTCTGGACTTCCTCCTTAATCTTTAAAGCCATGTCGGGGTGAGTCCGACGAAGTTTCTGCTTGACTGGCGGACATTCTTCTCTCAATGGTAGCCTGTGCACGACAATATCCGTATCCAACCCCGGCATGTCTTGATACGACCAGGCGAAGACGTCAACATACTCGCGCAACATTTCCGTCAAAGTTTGCTTCACATCTGCTTGCAAGCTGGCACCAATCCTGATCTCTTTTTTGGCGTCCTTGGTACCAATATTGATGATGTCTACAGTCTCCTGATGAGGCTGGATGACCCTTTCCTCTTGTTTCAACAATCTGGCCAGTTCTTCAGGGAGTTCACAATCTTTCTCATCCCCTTCTTCGGCTTGATAAATCGGATTGTCAAAGTCATACATAGCTATATCAAAATCGTTATCAGTGGTATCCGGAGGATCAAGTCTGCATGAACGGATTCATGCCTTATTTTAGAATTTATTTTAAGCAAAACAAAAGAAAATGAAACATTGCCATTTTATATTTTTTTTTTGTGCAAAAATAAAAACTGAAAGACAGAGAACAAAATTTGATTGCAAAACGTCCTTTATTAATGATTAAACATTGCAAATGCAACCATGGTGGCCCTACAAATGAATCTATACGCCTTGGGCAGAGCGCAAGATTTTGACATGCATTATGGTTAGAAAAAACAAAGAAAAATTACTCTGTTTGAAGAGTAACCCGGATGACTTCTTCAACGGACCAGTTTTGCACTTGTTGTCCCGGAGCACGAGGGCGTACCCAGTTGTCCAGGTCACAATTACTGTCAACACTATCCTCTGTGGCTGCACAAGACTGGTCCGCGTAGATAATTCCCCCACTATTGAAAGTAATGGGTCCCTTGCTCCCCGCCTCTGAAGTTGTAGAGGGATGATAACCAATACCAAATTTGTCTTCCTTCATTGGGGTCTCTATCAACCTGCCCCAACCTTGGGCGTTGCCTGCCCTGACGACTTCGACAGCTTGTTTGTAAGATGAAATGGAGGTACCAGCCCCAACTGGTACAGAAGAAGACTCAGGTGCATCGTCAATATTGACTGCTTCAAATGATTGGCACAGCATCTCATGAATTTCCCCATCCATTTCAATGTACTTGAACGTAGACAAGTGACTCACAAAGATGTCTTCTTCCCCACACACTGTCACAACCTGCCCTTCAAACTCATACTTCAGCTTTTGATGTAGAGTAGAAGTAACAGCCCCGGCTCCGTGAATCCAAGGGCGTCCCAATAGGCAGCTATATGCAGGTTGTATGTCCATTACATGGAACGTGGATTTGAATACCTGTGGTCCAATTTGTACGGGCAATTCCACCTCACCAAACACAGATCGTCTAGTTCCATCGAATGCTCTGACCACCAATTCACTAGGCCTTAAGATCAAACCGTCAACTTCCAGCTTCATTAATGCCTTCTTGGGCAAGACATTGAGTGATGAACCAGTGTCTACCAGTACATGAGATAACACTGCGCCCTTACACTCCATCGTGATATGCAAATCCTTATTATGGTTTCTTCCTTCAACAGTCAAATCTCTACTTGTAAAGCCCAAGCCATGGCTAACATTGACATTGGAGATTACGCCCTCGAGCTGATTAACAGTAATTTCTTGTGGCACGTACGCACTCTTCAACACTTTCAACAACGCCTGTCGGTGCGCATCAGAGCACATCAATAGTGACAAGATTGAAATCTTTGAAGGGGTTTGATTCAGTTGGTCCACAATCTTATAATCGCTTTTCTTGATTATCTTCATAAATTCTTCCCTTTCCTTATCAAAAGTAATCTTTGTCTCTGCTTCAGGTGTAGGCGCACTTTCAACCACCTGTTTACCCTTAGCCTTTGCTGCAGCTTCTGCCTCTTTATCACTTCTCAAGGTTTGGGGAGCGAACAACCTTCCACTCCTTGTAAAGCCCCCTACACCCCCTACATTATCAATATTTGGGCTGACTGACGGCTCAACTTCCTGCTTTTTACCTTCGTAATATACATCTGCCCCATAGTGCCATGGGATAGCTTTCGTAGATGTGAACGGAATTGGTCCTGGCACCGTGATAGTGACAGGACTGGGCCCTTCTGGCGCAACACTCGCCACGGGAACTGCATTGACCGGCATTTGAATCTCAGCGGGAGTGTAATAGATGGTCACGGTTGATATCTCATCAGTGTCTTTCACGACTCTGTCGAACTGTAGACATCCTTCATCGATCAGATTCTGTAAACCCATCTTCAACTTATCACAGCCGTTCTCCTGATTCATACACTCAGAGCAATCTTGATTACAGCCCGGGAACACCTGTCCCTTCAATAAACGATCTTTTACAATCAACAAAGAGGTTTTCACTTGATGAACGTCTAACACCAAATTCAATCTCCTCCCATCTTCAATAGCGTACACATTTGCTGCACTATGATCAGGCATGGGATGCTGAGTAATATTAGGAGCGGGAGAGAAATTGATGGCTTTAGCATCAATCAAATCTTGTACTTTATGATGGAAAGCCCAGCATTTTTCAATGGAGTGCCCCTGAGCACCTGAGTGGAACTCACAACGAGCATTAGCATCGAAGTTAGGTGGCAGGTTTCCAGCAACCGGAGCTTTCATAGTACGGAGTTCTACCAACTTTAACTCGAGTAGCCGGGGCAACAGCGCGGCATAAGTCATAGGGAGAGGATTCATCTTACGATCCCTCTGTCTAGACCTTTGCTGGAAAAAAGGTTGTTGCTGTTGAACTTGTTGTTGGGGTTGTTGTTTCTGAACAGACGGTGTGGGGATTGTTACAGCATCTACCTGACAATAAGCTCGAGAACGCCCTCTGCCTCGTCCTCTAAACACAGCATTCGTATCACCTTCTCTTCTTTTCTGGTTACTAGCAAACGGTTTTTTCGTCCCCGAAGAGCCAGCCCCACTCACATCCTGGATCTTTCCAAGCTTTAACAGACTTTCTATTCTTTCTCCCGCAATCACAATATCAGCAAATCCAGTTGACGGACAAGCAGCTAATCTATCAAGATAAGCCCCTTGCAAGGTGCCCATAAACATATCCGCCATTTCTCTGTCTGACAAGGGAGGTTGAACCTGGGCAGCCATTTCCCTCCACCTCTGTGCATATTCTTTGAAACTCTCCTTGGCATTTTGTGACAACCCCTGCAATTGAGTGCGGTTGGGCGCCATGTCAATATTATACTGGTATTGCTTCAGGAACGCTTCTGCCAGATCTTTCCAACTCTTCACAGCAGCTCTATTCAACTTCATATACCAGGTCAAGGACGCCCCAGCCAGACTGTCCTGAAAATAGTGCATCCATAGCTTCTCGTCATCCGTATGGGCTGAAATCTTCCCAAAGTAAGCTTGAAGATGCGTTTGGGGACACGCATTGCCGTGATACTTATCAAAAGTAGGAGGTTTGAATTTAGGGGGAATTCTGACTCCTGAGACCAGCCCCAAGCTGGTAACATCAATACCCATAGAGTTCTTGCATTCTATGGCCCTGATCTTTTCTGCTAACTCCTCATACCTTCGATCACCTTGATTACCCACATCAGCATCTAGTAGAGTAAATTGGTCTTCCAGAGTATCTTCAAGAGCAGCACCAGCATGCCTACCATTTCCATTACCCCGATTGTTACCACCAGGAGGAGGGTTGCCACCGGGAGGAGGGATGCCGTGTCCCTGTGAATTGTCATGTTGATCACCTTCGGGCCCATTGTCTGGACGCTCGACCAGAAGCCTCAACCTCTCCTGATTTTGCGCCATGCCAGTCATGAGGGTCATGAACTGGTCCATACGCGCCCTCATTTCGGCCAAATCACTTTGCACTTGATCCATGATTCTTACTTGATTTCTTCGCGTCGAATATCGGTGAATATGATTCTCCGCTATACTGCCTGAAACCAAATAAAGGTTAGAGACCCTGCAACGAGTACCTGAAAAGCAAGTAACAAAAATGCAAAATGATATGCAATGCCATGCAATGCTATGTTTGTCATTTCCTAGGTGCTTTTATACCCTGATTCCAATCCAATCCACAGAAATCTGAAGACCAGAAATCGTGATATAAAGAGACGTGTCGTGGTCATGTGCTTGTGTGCAGCTATCTGATAAGAAATAATCCTGAATAAAACTGCTCATACTCATTCAATAAAATATTCAAGTACATTTAAGAAAGGTTCAACCGCAAATGCAATATAAGGAAAAAAAATGGATCCATCAACAAGCCTGATGGTAGCCATTAACAACAAAATACAGGGAAAAGAACATCAATCTGACAATTCCACATCCTTCAGCCTATCACTTGAATACTTGATTTCCTCAAAAAGTATACGGGTACGCTGGTGATTCGGCTTTTCAATCATCTCTTTGATCAAGACATCCCTTTTCTCAAGAGCTTCATTTAAAGAACCCATATGCAGCATCAGAGCCTCGTCATCACACACTCCTTTGTGTCTCTTTATGCCGGCTTGCGTCTTGAGTATCTCTCTTTCTATCATGGCTTCTTCAAGCTCTTTCTTGGTATTCTTCAACTGGCTTCTAACTTCTTCTAACTACTCTTGACTTTTATCGAGACTTTCCCGATACTTTCTCCTCTGCTCATGTGCCTTTTTAAGCTCCTCGTCTTTAGTCTTCGACTGATCCTTTAACTCGGCATTTTCAATTCTGACTTCATCCCAAGCTTGACGAAGTTGAGCTAATGAATCCTTGCTTCGGGCTAAAGCCTGTTTTGTAATCTTGTGAGCCTGACTAGTGTCATCTGCTCCCAAAGTAAGTTTCCGAAAGTACCGAGCTCGGTCATCAAAATCTTCCTCTTTGTCAGCCAAGGTTTTTT
Source organism: Lathyrus tuberosus (assembly GCA_022829125.1). Classification (NCBI taxonomy): domain Eukaryota; kingdom Viridiplantae; phylum Streptophyta; class Magnoliopsida; order Fabales; family Fabaceae; genus Lathyrus; species Lathyrus tuberosus. Next base: position 6,109,541 of record JALAZF010000341.1, on the reverse strand, counting down.
CCGCTTTCAAGGCTCTCTTTTCCAACTCTTTGTTGTCAGCTAGAGCTTTCTGAAGACATCTGCTCATTCCAGAATTCTCTATCTGCAACTCTCTGACCATTTTCTTCCACTTCTCACATTCTTCAATAGCCACCATAGTGGGTTGTTCTGGCTGTACTGAACATAAAAGAGGTCCCCTTGAAAAGGGTAAAAGCAATTCCTTTACTTTCGTCTCAATCCACCTGTCATATTCAGGATAAGATCTACAATCTCCTTTTCCAAAAACTGCTTTTCCAATTTTGTGCTTATCTTTCCAAGCATTCACTACTTCTACCACCTTCGCATCTTTAGTTCCTGTAAAGAATAAAGATTCTTCCACATCTTGCTCTGTAGGAGGATCCCTGGAAGCATACCCAAACTGTCGGATGGCCAAAACTGGATTATAATTGATCCCTCCTTTTCTGCCAATCAAAGGCACATTTGGAAAATTTCCGCATCTTGTGACAAGCTCTATTCTCAATAACCGGTGGTCAAACCATACAATGTTATCAGCAGTTAAACTCATCAATCATTTAGACCATTTCGCCACATCTTTGGTTTCCACAAAGGCACCTGTCTGAGGCAAATGTTTGAAAAACCAATGACTCAGCAGTGGAGTACAACAACTAACAGATCCTCCCCTCCTTTTCTCATTCTTATAGTGCACGGAATGATAAAAATCTCCTAACAAAGTAGGGACTGGATTTTTAAGAACGAAAACTCTTGTCGCTTGCATATCCACAAAGTCTTGCTGATTGGGAAAGAAAACTAGGCCATATATGCAGAGAGCCAGAATGGAATTGTAAACCGTCCAATTTTTAGCACTTGCAGCCTCTTGGGCCTGTCCAGACAGAAATTCTAAATGAAATCCGCTAACTCCATTTTTACTGCTCACACCACTCTTTATCACTGCCTGATCCATTTGTAAAGCAGCAGCAATTTCTTTTACGCTGGGAGAACTACCAGAGAAGAATGGTATTGCCGACGTGATCGGAATTCCCAAAATAAATGAGAATTCTTCCAGTGTTGGCATCAAAATGTAATCTGAAAAAAGAAAGCACCTCAACGAAGGCTCGTAGAACTGCAGCAGAGTGTGCAAGGCATCATGTTCATACTTGGTGATTGTACGGACCATCCCAACCAAATTCCCGTAGCTCTTCTGAAACCTATCAAGAATACCCGGACCAGCCATATCTATAACTTTGAGCAATGAATCCAAGACAGGATCTGGAAACTTGTAAGACACATTGTTCTTTCTCTCGGCAACGATCTCTGTTGAACCCATGGATTGGAATCAGAAATGTATTATGCACCTGAAAATGACAAACATAACTGTTATGATATGATAATGCAATGTAAAAGGGCATGTGATCAGGTAATCAAGTGTCGGTGTCTGTATTGAACTGTGTGCACTGTGTCTCTGTACTGAATCTGGCAATATCTGAGATGAACACTTAAATCACTGTCATAGGATACAATGTCTGAAATCGTCATAGAATCACAAGTAAGGTAGGTAGGAGGCTGGGTTTCCTGCAAACCTGTAAACATCCCGCCCATACTCACATGTGGTTCTTAGAAAATAAGGCTTGTCAGCTTCGGAGGTTTGAGAAGCAATAGCACATTCAGCCCGTAGGATACAATGCTATGCCAATCAAAGAGGTCGTCCACTGACTCCCCTTAGAAAATAAAAGTCATCCTATGCAAGTTCCAAAGTGGGCCCTCGGGTGCGAATGGGTTTGCCACAGAATGTGGTCTGCCATTGTCACCACTAAAGAGGGATATTTCCACTAAGATCCTCATGATCGGTCACTAGAGTCGACAGCTCTCTAGATCTACATCCTGGAATACGCAAGATGCGCATGCCACGACGTGTCCCAAGATAGCCTCGTCTAGCTGTGAATTTCGTGAACACCCAACGCACTCCAAACGGCACGTAGGTCCCACTACTCTCCACTCTAATTCTAAGTGTATACTCAAGCCTGTGTAATGGGCTTATCTCTCAGAAATCCCATCCCGCCAAACAGAAAATAGCACAGTCCAACACAACAGTAATAATATGATATGTAATGCTAAAAAGCAGTAAATACAGTAATGTACAGTAAAGCAGTAAATAACCATACAATAAAATGGTAAATATAGCACAACAGTAAACACCCAATGAAAGAAAACAGACAAGCGCTAGGATTGACTTGCTTAGGATGGACCAGCAATAGGTCGACCTCTTGTCCCCAGCAGAGTCGCCAGCTGTCGCTCCCGGGATTTTCATCCTAGTACAAACGCGAAAGTGGCACCGAACAGAGTCGCCAGCAATGTGTATTTATCCCAAGAGAGGGAAAGGAAACACCGCATAAACCTGAAGGAAAGGATAGAGCCTGGTCTCGCGACCAAGAGAACTGGATTCGGGAGTCGGTTACGCGAGAGGAAGGTATTAGCACCCCCTCGCGTCCATCGTACCCGATGGGATCCACGCTTGCTGCTTCAATCAAAGGGTGTAAGAAAAGAATGTTGGAAAAGAAACTGAAAAAGGAATGGAAAAGGAAAGGAGAGAGAAAGAGAAACAAATATAGGGAAAATAAAAGAAGTGCTCGCATGGGCCCTACCCCACTGCCTACGTATCTCATCGGGAACATGAGAATCAGAGCGACGTAGTTCCCCTCACTAGGGATGGATTGTTTTTTTAAGGAACGGCTAACGTTCTAGCTCAGGTGTTGCAGGCTCGCTGGTCCGAGTGCGTTACCGTCTTGCAAGAGAACGAGTAGAAGCACGTTCGTGCGTTGAGAATGAATGAGATGAGAAAAGAATTCCCGAAGGACAGACGTTATTGTTTGTTTTTGTCTTTTAATAGTTTTTCATTTGGTTTGCATATGATAGTGTATCTGGATCTTAATCATTGAAATGTGTACATTCTCACATTCCAAGATGGAATGAGCAAGAAGACACACTAAGAGTGAAGAAGACCCCCATACTTAGTTCCAATTGTCAAGGTTCAAACACACTAGCATATTTGTGTTTATTAAGTATTTTTGTTGATTAAGAAATGAAGAAGTGTTTTTTATTATTTGTACCTTCAACAAGCATTGCATTCAAGTCCCTCATACAAGATCGAATGTTTAACACATTGACCCAAGACGGGCTATAATGCTATACATTCTAAGATTATAAGAGAAAACCCCTTTATAATCTTTTCTTTATATGAAAGGCCTAAATGCAATAAATGCTTACCTTTATTGGATGTTTTGGATTTTCTTTAAGAGATGAGAAGAGAGACTCAAGAGAGGAGAAAAGGTAAAACCTATATGGACTAAGACTCAATCCTAATTGAAGATTAAAGGGAGTGATCCTAAAGGTTTGTGAGGTTTCAACCTAAAGTCTAAAGAAAGAATGAATTAAACAATTCACTTCTAAAGTAGAAGATGAATTGTAATTCAAGAAGGGAAAGTAATGAGTCATTAAAAGAAAGCACATGAGTGCTTAACAAAACATAGAATGGAATTGTAAAAGAGAAAGGATAGAAGTTGAATGTGGATTCCTTATCCACACTCAATTGAAACTTACCAAAGCCCCTACATGGTTAGTAAACATGTATAAGAAGTATAAGAAGTAAAAGAACATTTAATGCATCATAAAACTCAAAAGAATTAAATGAGAAAACAAATCCTAGAACCACAACCAGAATGAGCATCATATGGACAACAAGTGAATATCATCATACAAGTGCAAGTGAATAAGCAAAAATCATCACCCATTAGCATTTAAACATGTTACAAGAAGAAGGGGTAGATGAAAGATGGAAAGAAATGAAGAGGACATGCATAAATGGAACATGTAAATCAACAACCAGAATTGAAACTAAATGGAAAATGGTTTATAAGCATCTCAAAAGCATTTATGAATCAACTTCAAGACATTCAAGAAGTAATATAAGAAGAATTGAAATGAAAGTTCAAAAAGAAAGTGCAAACAATACATGTTAATGATGCACAAAGTTCAAATTGAAATGAACATGTAAAGATGACCTATAATGTGCATCAAAGACCTATAATATCATATGAATGACTCACACAACTATGCAAATGCTCATACAAATATGCACAAAAGAATTCATGCAAACATGCACTAAAGTTAAAATGACATGACATGTATTATACTTCAAATGTAATGCATCAAACAAAAACCAAATGGATTCATGAAAATTATGCCAGCATATTATTGGAATGCCTAAGTCAGAAATGCATCATACATCAAGATAGCATGTAAAAATTCAGAGCAAAATGACTTCAAACAAAGCAATTAGGTCAAATTGAAACATCATGCAAAGTGGTGCAAATATAGGCATCAAAACATGTCATAAAGTGACTTAAAAAATCAAACAAAAATCATCTAGCATGCTTCAATGTATTGGTGAATCAATCCAAAAAGAATCATGTCAAAACAGTTTGTAATGAGCAAAAACAAAATTAAACAAATTCATGTATCATGCTTAGAATGCATCTAAATGGAAATTCAAAGAAAATTATGGACCAGGGGTAAAAAGGTCATAAAATCAAGAAATAAAATCATGAAAAATTTCCTAAATGTTTTAGTGATACTCATGAATTTTTATGGAATTTTATGATGCTATCTGATATTTTTAAAAATTAAAAAGTAAACGTGCATAAAATAAAGAAAATAAAAGGAAATAGAAAACAAGAGTGGGGTGCAAATATAGTAAACCAACAGTTCAAAGTGTTTGGGCTTTTTAAAAAGGAGGTGCGAAAAGCAATCTGCCATAGGTCCAATTACGCGTAGCACACACTAACTACCATGTACACTCAGTCAACAAAATTGACTCGCTCATGGCCATTGGATCAAGTCAAGGTCAAACAATAGTCAAAGTAAGCAAGATCAACGCACACACGTGAGGGAACACAATTACTAACATGCACTGCGCCACATTTTGTTTAAGTGAAATTAGAAATGGAGCACGTGAGGTGCACACCTTTTTTAATGCGTTGGCCAATCCTACACCACACGATGCAAGTAAATCCACGGTCACGATTAAAACTGCAAACCAAACCCTAACACATGATCACCGGCCGGAGAGGGACCTCCGGTCACCTTCTCCGGCCATGCACCACCGTCTGCAACTCTCACATGTCCCAGAAATGCACAAATATTATACCAAAATGAAGCTGAGCTCACGTAGATTAAGAATTCACAATTGCTTTTCACATACCAAGCACACACATAGAGAACAGAGGAGATTAAATCATGCCCTAAGTTTTGGATCTAGACTTCTAAGAAGCTCTATCAACTAGCCGGAGTAAGCAGAGCTTCTATTAAGCTTAAATTAACAAAAACAAGCTAAAATTAATGAAAATCAACTGAAGCAAAGTTGCATGATGAAACCTGAAAATGTGGAGCAATTGGAGATGTTGAGAAAAACCAGAGGAAAGCTTGATATGCTGAGCTTCTAGATCTTCAAACTTAGCAAAGTAAATGCTATGGATTCGTAAATAGATGAAGGATGTTGAAGCTTGCAATGATGCTGAACTTGCAGAAATGGAGTTGTTCTTGTTGCTCTTGATTCAACCACACCAAGCAACGATTAATGGAAGCACAATGGAGTTGAAATCGTGGAGAAGAAGATGAGAAAAATCAGAGAGAGTGAGAGGAGAATTCTGAAGTGAATGTGAGAAAATGAGTGTCCCCCTTAGAAATGTGAGTGAAATTTGGCTTTATAGTGTGAGTTAGAAATGAACCAGAGGTGGTTAAGTGAGTGAGTCAACTGAGTCCAAGTTGAGTTAACTGAGCTGCCTCTAACTAACTGAGCCAAGTTAGTTAGGGCGAGTCAGCTGTGGTTGTGCTATAGTGGTGGAGGTCCATGGTGTTATGGTGGAAGTGAAAATGAACTGACATTGCACGGCTGTTTCACCAAACTTGTTCAGCAAGTTGCTTTTTTCTATTTTCGTGCATGATACATGCTCATGTGCATGGACATGTGATGAGTGTTTGGTTAAATGAAGAAAGAGTTGGAGGGTGAGCAATGCACGAGCAAGCTGAGACAACAACAACAACATTCATTTTTTTCTGGTTTTTAGCAGCCCAAGGTTTAATGGTTTGACCAAGAATTTATCTCTAGTTTGTGAATGAAACAAAGAGGTATTGATGCCAAATGGAAGAGGAGATATCATGGAACAAGTTTGGGGTGAAAATTGAATTGAATTGAGGCTTGGAAATTGGTGAAAAGCAACTTGGAATACACAAGTTTGGGAACTGGTTATGGGGCGTGGCAAGCAAGTCATGGCATGGCAACTTGGCACACAAAATTTCAGCACAATCAACATGACTTTGAACCATTATATCTCCACTATAACTTAATCAAATGGAATTTTGTCCAACATGAGTATTGAAGATGACACTACAAGGAACAACTTTGATGTTGAAAAGTTTTTCATTTGAGGCCTTTAACCATGAGAAAAATGAGTGGACATTTGGCCCACCAACTGTTTGTTAAAATGACTGCGCGCGTGACCTGAAAATCTTGGTCATGACCTAGTTTTGAACCTACTTTGCTCAAACTTTGATCAATCATATCTCACTCAATTTTTATCCAATGGAGATGTTCCACACATGGATTTGAAGCTTAAAACAAGATCTTTTGTTGTGGCCGAGTGGAATTTTCATTTGGTGCTTCAATTTTAAATGGCCTTGGTTCAAACTCTGATGCAAAATGGCCAAAACTTGCTATTTTTAGTAACCCTACTTCATCCAAAAATGGCAACTTTCTACATCTTGAATTTTTCATGATTCCTTTGGAATTTCTTGACCAAATTTTGCACATTGGACACATATAACATGAATTTCATGAATTTGGCCTCAAAAAGTCAAGAGTTGACTTTTTCCTCTGATTATTTGACTTTGCCCCAATTTCTCTGATTCTTGATCTTTCTTCCAATTGAACCACTTCTAGAACCAATTGAGATGTAATTTTCCACATACATACACTTAGGGACATATGGAATACCATGACATCAAGTTTTGTCCAAAAAATCAAAGATTCCCTGATTTAATGGGAAACCCTAGTTTTGATCCCCTTTGGTTAGGAGGAAATTGCACATCTTCCAAATCCAAATTCCTCAGAGTATGTTGTGTATCCTCTTAAAGGATGATGAGAAATGCCACTTGAGGATGATTTTGAATCAATGAGCTATCTCTTTTGAGGATTTTCCTTCAATTTTTGGACTTCTTGCATAGTGTAGGATGTAATGCTTCAATCTCCTATTGTATCTCTTATCCTTGAGGTTGTGGATGATCAATTGAGATAGTATGAGACATGAAAGGCTTCTTGGCTTGCCTTGAGGCAACTTGACTGACCTTTTTGTGCTTTGAATGATCTCTTGATTGTCCATCCCCCACCTGATCACATGCCCTGATGGTAAGGAGGATGCCATGCTTCATTTTTCTATGTTAAATGCAATGCAATGTTAATGAGGTGGATATGATATGATAAATGATAATGCCATGCTATGATGACAAAGAGGGAGAGCAAATTTTGGGGTATTACATCTGGGATGACGCCTCAGTTCACTTCATTTTTTGTTTAATTTGTGAAATGAAAAATGTATTGGAAATAAAATTAGGGTAGTCATAAATACATCAAAATGTTAAGGACAACAATTAGTACAATCGGTGGTAAAGAAAAATTCAGTGATCGTGCCTATCTAAACGTCCATCAGTTCGACATGCAGGGGCTCTTGTGCGGCGTCTTTGTCTAGCACCACGATTTTGTTGAGGTGTGGTTGGTCTTTGCGTCTGTTGAGATGGCCCCGGCGCATCAGATGATGGCCCCGATGCATCAGACAAATTCTGAAGCATCTGCCCCCAATAGCCGGGGGGTTGCCGCCGACGGCGCTTCCGTAATCCAGCTGCATGCCCGTGTTTGCGTAGTTTGTAAGGGGCGGTTGGATTGGTTGCAAACGATATGGTTGGCCGAAATGTTGCATTGATGGGTGTTGGTACTGATTTAGTGGTTGATGTGGGGTTTGGTAGTCGAAAAGTGGGTGGGGTTGTTAGCTGTAGGACGATTGTGGTTCTTGGTTGTAGGAAGATGGGGTGTCCATTTGTGGGGGGCTATGGTGGGCTGGGGTGGGTTCGAAAGACTCGTCAGGGCTATAGACGGGATGGGGGTATGGGTAAGGGTTTTCTTGTTGTGATTAAGTAGGTGGCATGCTAGGGTAGGGGTAAGGCTCTTCTTGTTGTTGGTTATAGGTAGGTGTATGATGTTGGGCATATTGCGGGGTATGCTGCTGCGAGGAAGACGCACGTTGGCGGGGGTCAATGAGATACGTCGGCTGAGAGAGGAATGGTTGCAGTGTTGTAACAGAGCTAAACCAACTCATATATTATTGCGTTGGAATAACGTCTTATGCAACGGGGTCGGTTAAGACTTGCTGGTGTCAATTCCCCCAGTGTTGACACATCTCTGTTGCAAAGTTAGTCCACTCACCCACTGCCCACTGCGTGTCGACTCTATGCAGATGCCACTTTCCCAAACTTGTAGGAGCCACCGGAATATCCTGATGCATTCCGAACTAAAGTTTGACTCGATCGCTCTAATGCATCTCCATAGTGGTGAACCGAATTATGGGCATTTTTGAAGTCCACACAACAGCATCATTTGCGTTGGGCTGGTGGTCGAGCCCCTCGTACGGCCTCCAGACAAACTACAAGAACACAATATGTACGACCTCCAGACAAACTACAAGAACACAATGTTTAATGAGAATTGTATTGTGCTTTCAAGTGTTAGAAATATTTATGTAAGTATTAGGAAAATTTACGTCGTCTGGGCCAATTTGATCTAGTAGGTTGCGGTAGACTGTTTTGGCGTTCCTAGGATTTCGATGGTAGCTCATTCCCGGAACTGCCCACCTGAAAATGTAGTTAGAGATAAATTAGTTACAACTAAACATTTCATTAAAGGACATAGGCGCAGGGAAGCGTACAAGCTTACCTTAATGCGTAGGGGAATGTGAAGGGGTTCCGGTTAATTGGAGCTAGTGTTGGCATTCTCGACCAACCCCACGCCTGAAGGAGATAGGCACAACCATAAAATGTGCAAGCGTCTTTTTTTGCAGTTTTGCAGAGTGAACTGTATAGATGGGCCAGGACAACTGAACCCCAACTATATTCGTGTACTTTGTTAATGTTAGTCAACAAAGGTAGATGCATAATATTTACACTGTTTCCAGTGCTTTCTGGAAACAAAAAATTACCGAACAATAGCATTAAGTAGAACCTAGTTTTTAGTATCTTGTGATAGGGGAGGGAATCCTCGTCTAATACGATAGAGTCATAGTAACCCCTAAGGTATTTTAGGTTTATACCTTTCCCCCTAGGTCTACCGTCTTGTGCTGGCTGATGTACTTCCAGACTTAGGGGCGTGCCCAACAAACCGTGGCATAGTTGGTTGTTTACAAAAACGGGGCGGTTGACGGTCGTGCCATCTATGCGGAGGCTGAGTAACATATGCACGTCTTGGAGTGTGACCGCGCATTCACCAAAAGGAAGGTGAAATGTGTGGGTCTCCGGCTTCCATCGTTCTAGCAAGGCCAGAATAAATTTTGGGTCTACATGGTATGACTTGATTTTAATCAAGTCACCAAATCCACATCTTATTAGATATTGTTCGATGAAAGGGTCGTGGGGCATGTATTCGTGCACACAGCAACAGAACCTTGATACCTCCTGAACAAAAAAAATAAATAACATTACTTAGATAAAAAAACACATCTATGTTTAGGAGTGTAAAACAAAAAAAGGCGGAAACACTTACGAATTCTTCAACGTTTTCCGGGGTTCCTCGGTGGTCGCTTCCTATGGTGAGCAGAGACATTTTTTTTCATAAGTGGTTTTAAGAGGAAGACTTTGTGATGGATGCGAATTTTTTGTGAGTTGAAGAGAAGAGAAGAGTTTGGGATTAGAAAAATTTGTAGAGTGGTGAGATGGTATTAATATTGGTGTAGAGGGGAGTCACATGATAATGCGTGCATTCTTGGTCTTTGTAGTCTGCCAAGTGTACTCATGCATGCTTTGAAATCTCTTATGTGTTCTCTTGCATGCATTATTGGTCTTTGTTGTCTGACATGTGTAGTAATGAATGCCTTGGATTCTCTTATGTGTTCTCTTTCATGCATTCTTGGTCTTCCTAGTATGACAAGTGTAGTCTTGCATGAGAAAGTGCAGGCATGCCTGTATTGTCATGTCAATAGTAATAGTATACAATATTATACAATAGTAATAGTCCTTATTAAAAAATTAGTCACATGAGAAAGTGTAAGTCTGGTCTTGTCTCATAGTATACAATAGTGGTACGAATTATTTGCAAAAAATATATATTCTTGGCGTGGGAGTGTGGTCTTGTCAAGCAGATCACATCATTTCTTTACTTTTTCTTCCCATGACTAAAGTTTGCCAATAAAAATAATACCAATAAAAATAATAACAATAATGATAAAGCATTCAAAATTGTGGTCTTATCAAAACAGTAAACCATTCTAAAGTAATTAAACTCCCAAAAAAAAAATGGTGCAGAGGCATGCTAAAGAATAGTGGAAGGCAAGTGTAGGCATGCAGAGTGTAGGCATGCAGAGTTGTGTGGTCTTGTCAAGGCTAGTCTGGCCATGCAAGATGTAGGCATGCAGAGTATAGGCATGCAGAGTGTAGGCATGCAGAGTTATGTGGTCTTGTCAAGGCTAGTCTAGCCATGCAGAGTGTAGGCATGCAGAGTTGTGTGGTCTTGTTTAGGCTAGTCTGGCCATGCAGAGTCGTGTGGTCTTGTCAAGGCTAGTCTGGCCATGCAAGGGAATCGTAAACTATTATGAAGAAATTAAACTACCAAGAGATGTAAGTTATATCAACTATACGCCTATTAATACTCATGAAAGATACAACTTATCATCACATACTTGCAACAACTAAAGTTTGTAAACCATTTCTTCCAAACCTTAAAGTTTGTAAACCATTTCTTCCAAACACAATTTAGTTATGGCTCAAAGACCATAATACCTGATAAGTGCACATCTCAATGGTGAGATATTTGAATGTCCAAACACGGGTTTCAATTTTAGGGATACAGAAGTGACTAGGTTTTTAATTGATAGAAGAGCAAATTTTTATCATTTGAAAGCCTGGTTGGAAAAGAAATTGCAGTGCGGTCCAGTTGGGCAAATTGTATACAAAAACCCTATCTTTTTTTACGGGCATGACCGATGAAAATTTTTTCTGATGAAGATTCGGGACGACAATGATGTTCGTAACATGTTTCTAAGTCATGAGCATTCTGGTTTCAATGACGTTGAGTTATATATTACATTACAACATCAACCATTGTCGCAACAACTAGAAGTTTCACAGATTTTTAACGATTCTAACAACGAACAAGCTGAGGTGGATGTCATTGACGAGGAATAAGAAGAAGTGAAGGACATCGTCAATGAAATGGTAAACAACAACGAGACAGACGAATTACCAGGGAGTCATGTCTATTGCCCACCTCAACACATGACAACACTCAACTTAGGCAATGACGAACCATCAACGGATATTTTTTACGACCCATACATGCAGACAAGGGGAGTATTAAAGGTTGGAGATAATTTTTGAATGAAAAAAGATTGTGTCCAAGCAATAAAACAATACCACATGAACTTATCTACAGATTATAGAGTCGATCGAACAAATCAGAGTCTATACAAGATCTATTGCCGTAACGAGGCATGCCCGTTTAGATTAACAGCATCTTTTCGGAAGCGAAGCAATTCCTGGAAGATAGGGTCAATGGGCCCGGAGCACACTTGCATAATCACAAATCCAAGTCAAGATCATCGCAAGCTCAACTCTCAGTTGATCTGCAATGAAATTCTATCAGTCATTAGCGACAATCCTTCTGTGAAAGTGAGTACAATAATAGCTCATATGGTTCAAAGATACAACTACACTCCTTCATATAGGAAGGCGTGGATTTCTAGGACGAATACGGTTGCAAATGTTTTTGGAAATTGGGAGGACTCTTACAAAGAACTCCCAAGATACCTCGTGGCACTAAAACACTATGCTTTAGGCACTGTAGCATTATTGGAGACGTTGCCGGCATATACGCCAGACGGGAATTGTATCAGTGGAAATGGCATTTTCCACAGACTCTTCTGGGCGTTTGAACCATGCATCAAAGGATTTACGTATCACATATCAGCCCTAGCAATATAATTCAGGTGACATCACTATACCACAGGTTTGAAAATAAATCAAACCCCAACACAGCAGCTTTTCAATCATTCCTCCAATCCTTCAGTACATGCCACGAACAGTCCATCCTCCACTTCTAGGGACCATTCTCACACCTATATGAAATACTCCAAGTTCAAACATCTTTTCAGTAGAAAGCTTCTACCTTGACCATGAACCAGAAAGTATCTTCCCTGGGATCTCATCCAGATACTGAACAGAATGACCTGCTCTTATACTAATTGAAATTTTGGTGCATGTGCAAAATTCAGATGTCCTAGAACATGCTGTTCGACATCTGGTCTGACATGATCACAAAGGGCAAGGTATATTGCAATAATCATGGTACTGAAAAGAAAAAAACAAGACACACAGAATTATTAACCCAGTTCGGTCAAACACACCTACTCTGGGGGCTACCAAGCCAGGGATGAAGTCCACTATTAGTAGTATCAATTCAAAGCTAAACTACCCGTTTACAGCTCATCACTTAATCATTACCCAATGACCCTTCTACCTAGATCCTCTCTAGATATGAGAAACCCTTCTCACTCCCAATCATCGCAATGATGTCTAGCAGTTGACAATCCGCCACTGCATCAACGGCTCTTTACCTATATAATAGTTCAACAAGAACGACACCTTTCCAAGACACAACTTAGAGTTACTTAAAAGCTTCCTCCAAGAACAATACTCCTCTTACTTAACAGTTTCGAGGATCACACTAACAAACTGTCTAACTCATAGGTCGAGTGGTACAGGAACCAACCCTAATAATAGGACTTTTACATCTTTGGTTGCCTTCAAACTAGGTTACAAAACATCTATTTATAACCTATTCCCAACTGGATTTGGGTCTACAAAAACATAGCAAATGAGCTGCTATAAATCAGCAGAGACTTCTGCTACATAATAGGACTTCAATCTTTAACTTCCTAAAATATCTCCATATTTAGACACTACTTCAGTTCAACATGTTCCAATGCACACTAGGACTTCTTGCTCAACCTGTTCTTCTTTAGCAAGATAAACCAGACTATCTAACATATTGTTGTTATTATTTGTTTTACAAAATTAATGTCAACCCTTAAAATACAAAACTAACATTCTCCCCCTTTGGCAAATTTTGGCTAAAACAAATACACATAAACATTACAGCACAGATTTCAGCAGCAAACTCAATACTATACTACTGTCAGTAGTCATCAGCAACTACTGAACCTAACAGTAACCATCAGTAGCTACTGTGAACAGCAATCCTGGAGAAACATCTTCTAGGGAATATTTGAATGATGTTAGGACATCATGTCTGACAACTCTTTTGGCATTTCTATGCACTCCATAACATCACCTTCGAGCATCCCACCACAATCACTTCAGGCAGCACATCAGAAGGTAAGAAGTAGAAAGTCCCGAAGTTATGCACATGAGGAAGAAGATTTATAACACTCCCCCTTAATGCAGCACATTTCTTTTTCCTTTCAACTCAGACCCGGATTCATTGTAGAAGACTCCTCCAGAAAATAAGCATCTGTCTTAACACAAAGGACCAAAGGTGGCATACGAGATTTCTGCACACCTTGCTTGATCAGACGCCCCCAGTTAACCTGTGGCATAAGATGAAACTTAGGAAGTATCAATCTATTAACCCAGGTAACTCAGAACACAAGTCACAACTGTGTTCATAACTCAGGACACAAGTCACAATTGGAACTCAACACCAACTCAAAAAATTTAACACTCTCTTTGTAAACAATTGGAACTGCAGACTCAGAACAAGGCATCTGCATAACCCATTTCACACACCCTTTCTCCCCCTTTTTAGCCAAAACTTGGCAAAGAAGACCCTCACAGAACTAGACCCAAGTGACACTTACCCAAATACGAACAAACGCCATAAGACTAGTGAAACAAGACACTCACTTGGCTGGAGGAGAAGAGAGCAGCCCCTATAAATAGCTAACCAGTAACTTAGGAATTAACGAGCCTTGAATATGTCAAGGTTCTTGGTCAAAGAAACGCTATTTTAGGTATCAAAAACTCCATTCAACATTCAATGCCTGCCTTCCAAAAACTGCCTTGACTGCCTTAAATGTTTCTCAACTGAATCTTACCATAAATTAAGCCAATAACATTCCATGCATAGGCAGAGACGCGTGTTTTGCCTTATCCTTATACCACTGTCTAGAGTAATTCCTTGTTTGGCTCAAGAAAAACATGTCCTGTACCATGTTCTGACATCTTATCGGACAATGTCTGCTTGCTCACAACATTATCAGCCTTAGACTCCACAGACCCTTATACAAACCCATCTTCTTAGCTGATGGATATTGAGACGACTTCTCTCAATCCCTTCTAGATTCCTTCAAGGAAGCAGAGTAAAGATAAAGTCACCCAAAACCACCAAATCTGCTTTTTAGACCTCTTCTACACAGCTATGATGTATCCCATCATGAAGTTTGACATTACACAGCACAAACTTGACCAGCGCACATGCTACACAGAAATCTGCACCCTTGCAGTAATAGACCATAGACAACAGCCTTAACTCCCCCTGACATGAACAACCAAACCTCCTTATGAAGATGAACACTTGACAGATGATATTGCCACATTCTCAACATTAAGAACTGCCACTTCTTGTATTTGTTGAGCATAATCTCACCAGGTTTATGCCATAAAAGCCCACTTGATTCACACATTCCATAACAAATGTCTTTAGATTACTTGCAACACAAGATAAGGATTACCACCACCTTTTACTTGTATTAGAAAAACCTTCAGCCATTCTGATCAGATAACACCACTGACAACAACCTTCTGTCCTTACATTCACAAGCACCTAAGAAGTCTTTATCATGAAAGTAGTCATGTATTGCCAGAACAAACTACTTAACATCAAGATCAGAATCTGCCCATTCTAATCCACATTATGTCAGAACTGCCACTTCAGACAATAATGCTGCTTCTTCCAACTCCACAAGCACAGTCCCAGACCTTCATCCATGATACACAACAACCAATGATGTTGTAACATTATGTAGGACATCAGCCTTGGATAAAAGATCACACCTTCTGCATTTTATTCAGGCAATCACACCCACCTGATCACAACAGTTAGAAATAAACTCTCACACAATTCAGAAATCTGAATTGCATCCACACATTAGATAACTACCAAGCTCCCAACAAGGTATTTGTTATCCAAGAAAGATTCACAAACAACAGATGATGCTCACTTCTTCATTCACACACTTTTGATATAGTCAGCTGATAAGGCTACCTTAGGTTGTCATCAACCACAACCACTCAGAAAGAATAAATTCTTGAACCATAATATCCAGACTGCAGACTTGCATAATTCTCTAGACAAATACTTAGTCTCCCGTCAAAGTATTTACCCTTAAGCATAACATCAATAATAGACAAATACTAAGTCTCCCGTCAAAGTATCTATTATTAGTCAGAATAAGATTGCCTTCTCACACAAGGTATGACAATTTGTGTGTAATCTTCTGCATAAGTCTGACAACATATATTCACAAGTTACTTTAACTTGGATCAATGGCTTGATCTTGGACTTCTTTCTGCGTAAAACAACCTTGGCTGAACAAGCAATAACCACCTGAATTGATGCTCCAACATCAATCTCAGTTACACATCTTCACAGAGCTTTTCTAAAGATATCATCTATAGTCAAGCTCTAGCAGGGAACACACGAGGAGCAACCATTAGTAGCTGATCAAGCTTCCAGGTCATATCACAAACACATTCAGCAGTAGGAACATCACAGTATCATGTTTGACTTTGAGATGTTGGATGTCATCAACATTTCACAACTAATCTGCCTCTTCTAATCCTTCAGCCAAACTCATCCCAGATAATTTGGCTGATAATCCAAGCACATAGTCACCAACCAACCCCACCGGTTGATTCAACTCCACAGTGCTTAACCCTTGAAAGTTTTCCACTACACCGGAATAAGAGTTCCATGCTCTCATAGACTTGATAAATGTCATCAAGTTTGAGTAACCAACCTCCATCCTGATTCAGAGAAACATCATCCAGACAGCTTGAGACAATAAATTTTTAATGCATCAGGTCAGAATCTGCCAAGAACACTTCAGAGAATCATATATTCTCCCCTTTAATAATAGCACAGACTGTGATTAGATCATATCAATCCTAAGCACACACAGTCAATACTTATCTAGCTTCACAAGATTGTTCAGAACATGCTTCCAAGTAACAGAGTAAAAACATGACCTTTTGATCTTTGACCTTCATGTCCAAGAAGTCTGCTAGAGATAATACTTCTTGAATCTCAGGTTCTCCACTCCTGCAGCAAGGACCAGAAATAAACTGACCTCAGGAGTATGTTGATCATACCTTGACCAACTCACACAACTAAGATAAGTTCCAGGGCCAGAACCTTCTTAGACATACCACCCAGATGCCTCCTCTTCCAGATCATGAGTAGGCTCCAAACTCATGTGATCAAACCACATTAGTTTAGCACCCAGAGCATCTGCTGTGCCATTCCTTCAGACAACAGAATTCAACACAATTCTGGCGTGATGTTCTAACACAAGATAGGACATCATTCCAATGAACACATCAAGAGATCAAAGACTGGAGATTAGTCCTTTTAGGAGTAGAAGCAAAAGTAAATTACTTCTCCTCCTCACACCTTCACTTATCAATGCCTTTATGAGTGGACTTGAACAATAATCTTCAAGTATCGTTGACACTGTAAGTTGAAGCAGTCTTGCATAAATCCCATCACCATAGGATATACATTCAGAGAGGAACAACCTTCTCAGTTACAACCTTAGGAGTTTTCAGATAGATTCACAGCGGATCAAGATACAAACTCCTCAAGGCCTTCAGGTGTCACATATCAGCCCTAGCAATATAATTTAGGTGACATCACTATACCACAGGTTTGAAAATAAATCAAACCCCAACACAGCAGCTTTTCAATCATTCCTCCAATCCTTCAGTACATGCCACGAACAGTCCATCCTCCACTTCTAGGGACCATTCTCACACCTATATGAACTACTCCAAGTTCAAACATCTTTTCAGTAGAAAGCTTCTACCATGACCATGAACCAGAAAGTATCTTCCCTGGGATCTCATCTAGATACAGAACAGAATGACCTGCTCTGATACCAATTGAAATTCTGGTGCATGTGCAGAATTCAGATGTCCTAGAACATGCTGTTTGACATCTGGTCTGACATGATCACAAAGGGCAAGGTATATTGCAATAATCATGGTACTGAAAAGAAAAAAACAAGACACACAGAATTGTTAACCCAGTTCGGTCGAACACACCTACTCTGGGGGCTACCAAGCCAGGGATGAAGTCCACTATTAGTAGTATCAATTCAAAGCTAAACTACCCGTTTACAGCTCATCACTTAATCACTACCCAATGACCCTTCTACCTAGATCCTCTCTAGATATGAGAAACCCTTCTCACTCCCAATCATCGCAATGATGTCTAGCAGTTGACAATCCGCCACTGCATCAACGGCTCTTTACCTATACAATAGTTCAACAAGAACGACACCTTTCCAAGACACAACTTAGAGTTACTTAAAAGCTTCCTCCAAGAACAATACTCCTCTTACTTAACAGTTTCGAGGATCACACTAACAAACTGTCCAACTCACTGGTTGAGTGGTACAGGAACCAACCCTAATAATAGGACTTTTACATCTTTGGTTGCCTTCAAACTAGGTTACAAAACATCTATTTATAACCTATTCCCAACTGGATTTGGGCCTACAAAAACATAGCAAATGAGCTGCTATAAATCAGCAGAGACTTCTGCTACATAATAGGACTTCAATCTTTAACTTCCTAAAATATCTACATATTTAGACAGTGCATATTTTCCCATATTCTTCTCAAATTCAGACTTGAATCTTCAAACCTTTTAATTCAGCGCCACCTGGAATTTGCATATTATTTCCTGAAACTTCTGCATCTGTTAGGATATAACAGAATTCTACATTCTCTTCAGTTCTGGCGCGATGTCGAATGAACCTGCATGGGACATCTCGATAGGACATGTCGTTTCAGATGTTAACACTACTTCAGCTCAACATGTTCCAATGCACACTAGGACTTCTTGCTCAACCCGTTCTTCTTTAGCAAGATAAACCAGACTATCTAACATATTGCTGTTATTATTTGTTTGACAAAATTAATGCCAACCCTTAAAATACAGAACTAACAGCCACCATACAAAGGTGAAATTGTGTGGCATAATGATTTGATGCGAAGAAATAAAAAGGGCCGCCCTAACAGCACCCGTATTCACACGGAGATGGATGCAGCAGACAAAATGGTAAGGTTGTGTGGTTTGTGCTGCCATCCAGGCCACAACCGTACCAAGTGTCCAAATGTGGGCTCTAGCACAGCATCATAGTTTCAACTGTAAACTTGTCTATTTATAACAACAACAAATTTTATTTCATTGATGGCATACTTAATTGATTACAACGACATGACATAACATAACATAACATAACATAACATAACATAACATAACATAACATAACTTAATAGCTAAACATCAACAAATAACCATCATCGGAACCTAATACCAAATCAGAAAATAACAATAACAAACCCAAACAAAACAACTCATAGAATCAGCTTATCTAGGAAATTACAACCATCAACTTAATTTCCTGTTCTAACATCATCATCATGAGGACGCCAGCATCATTTTCCACTTTCCTCCAAGACCGGGTGACTCCGTTTGGACCAGACTTCTCAACCAGCCTCTCAAACTTTCTGATCTTTTCACCTGCCTTAAATTCTTCTGCTTGCCAGCGGTGAAGTTCCCTATGCAAATGCTTCAACGTCTGCGTGTTCCAGAGTAGCATCTTCATCGGAGGCTTGACAACTGAGTATACAACTAAAGCATCTCTTTTCATCAGTGGAAATTCTGGAAACGGTTTCTCCGGTGCTGATGATAATGACGACGGACGACGATTTAACCACTCAGACATGGTGTTGAGAAGGGGAGAGTTTGGGATATTGGTGAGGGAAGAGAGGAAATTAGGGTTTTGGTGTCAAGTGTTGTGCAATAACAAGTGAGGGCAAACCCTTATCTATAGGCACATGATACCCTATTAAATAATAAATTTAATTATATATTAAAATCATTAAATTTAAATTAAAAAAAAAAAGATTACACCCAGATGGCGCCTCCCCCTGAGAATTAGGGCACAACATCATACACTAACACGCCATCCCATATGGCTTTTAATAACTTTTCAGAATTTTTTTTTCCTGAGTCCCCATATGGGATGGCGCCTCAGGTCTTTCTTTTTTCCAAAACTATGTCATTTCGGTACTTTAATTCAAAAGTTTTTTTTTAGTATTTTATTTGAAAAATTAGGTTATATTAAAAAAAATTCTTATTTTTCTTTATGTTTTATCTAAGTGTGAAATAATAGTGTATTATTAAACTAGTAAATTTGTTGTTCTTTTTTGAAAAATTAGAAAAATATTTAATATGTTTGAGAAATAGAGATTTTTTTAAAGTAGTTAATAAGTCTGACATAAGTCCATACTCTGTCTATTAACTATTTTGCGACCTATCACTGCCAAACTTAACGTGATTCAGAGGGTCCATACCATACTCTATCTTATTTGTTTAGTTTAATAGTTTTGGATGTGACAGTATGGGTCTTTTCTATCATAATATCTATTTGAAACTCTATTCCTTAGAGTTGAAATTTTGGCAAATAAAAGAAAAGATTAAATCTACAATATAAGAAAGGTAGATGTTTTGGAAATGACAAATCTGCCCTTTTGTTCCCTCAGGCTGCCACATGGTTATCCTAACTGAACAACATTTCATGTTTTCTTTTCTTCAACACTTTTATGATATCAACATATATCAATGTCTTTCAGTTTTTCTTGGTTTGTATCTTACAAATCTACCATGTAATGTAGTAAACATATAATATTAATATTAATTTAAAAACAATTGTCTAACTTACTTTTCCAATGCAAATGTAGCAGACTTTTTCTCTCCTACCCTTACAAAGACGTCTAATCATTTTTCTTCTTCCATAAACTTTTTCCTTCCTTCTATACTGAACTTCTTCTCAGCCTTTCATTTTACCACAAAACTTACTTCCTTTATCTCTCTCTCTCTCTCTCTCTCTCTCTCTCTCTCTCACTCTCTTTTTTCTTCTTCTTTCTTCTCCCTGTTCTTCTTCTTTCTCCCTCTTTTTCTTCAGATCCTTCTTCTTTTTACTCACTAACACGTCGCTAACGAAACTCGGACCGAAGCCGATAAAGCTATCGATATCGATCTTACTTATACGATTTCGTATTTTCATAAAGCTATAAATCCCTTTGTCTTTCCAGTTCATATCTGACTTTTTGTTGTTGTTCTTTCATGAAGTATTGAATCGGGTTTTGACGGGTAAGCCAATGTTTTCGTTACTTCAACCATTGAATGTGCTGAAATCCAATATTCTCAAGTAAACCCTAAAAGCTGATGTTCTGATTCAAGATCTGAAATCATAAGGGTTAGTACCAAACAATGATTGTTTCTCTTTTTTATGTCTGCTCTTTTGTGGGTATATTACATTTGACCCTAACTTTGTTTTATGTGTTCCTTCCTTTGTATTTATCTTAACTTGAACTTATATTTGTTACTTTAAGTTTATTTATGCCTGTTGAAGGTATTTTTGTTAAATTTGGTACTTGTCCTGGTGAAAATTTAGGATCATACCTCACAAAACCCAAACAAGCACTATGCCACGGAAGGGAAAAAACAGCGCTTTTTTTTTGCTTTTAATAGCGCTTAAAAGCGCTGCCTAAGGTGGCGTTACTATAGGTAAAGACAGCGCTTTTGTTTTATGCAAAAGCGCTGCCTTATGTATACTTTAGGCAACGCTTTTTCCTGGAAAAGCGCTTTCTAAAGTGGGGCTTTAGCAGCGCTTTCTCTGGCCTTTTATGCTTTCTACTGGCATCTTTAGGCAGCGCTTTTTCAGGAAAAAACGCTTTCTATTATCCCCCTTTAGACAACTCTTTTTAAAGCGCCGTCTAATGTATTTTTCATTTCACTTTGAGGCAGCGCTTTTAATGGAAAGTGCTTTCTATTGTGAACTATAGGCAGCGCTTTTTCTGAAAAGCGCTGTCTTTTCTTCACGTAAATTGTGCTTTTTAAAAGCACTTTTTTAAAAATCAGAATTTAGGAAGCGTTTTTTATTTAAATGCGCTGCCTATTCTTTCTTTTTTAGAAAGCATATTTTTGGAAATAATACCATAAACCTATATAATTCAAGCCTTTATTTCAAACACATAGGCATTATATGACACTCAACAAGCCTTTATTTCAACACATAGGCCTTATATTTCAACCATTGAGCCTTTATTTCAACAAACGGGCTTTTATTCAAACATAGGCATTATATACCATTATAATCCAAAATATATGCACCATTATAATTCAACACATAAACCATTTGATATAAATCAACAAAACAACTTTCATACCTTATATGATTCTTTTCTCAATAAAGTATTCACACAATTCCTCCTTGATTTCTTCCAATTTATCTTTCGAGTAATGAGCACAATTGTATTCATCAAAGTACTACATAATAAAACATAATATGCATGATTTAGTTAAAAGTAATAAATTATATGAAATATTCGATAAATATTAAAATAAATCCTAAGTTATAAATCCATACCATGATTGGAATCTCTATTTGATCCAAATGAAGGTTTACTCTCATAAACCTCAAAACATAATAACCGCAATCTATACTTGTATTGCTCTAACAAAATAAAAACAAATAAGAATATATAGTTGTCTTGTTTTATCAAGTATCATCACTATTATAAGCAAAATTGTGAAAATTAATATACCTCCACTATGATCCATGTAATGTTGTTTGCTTTAGACCGTGATACTCGAGCTTCTCTTTCTGATCGGATTAATAGCAACCAACAAACCAGTGACCACTGTAAAAAAACAAAAGTTTAGATGGAAATTTTCTATGCAAAAGATACAAAGATTAGAATGACATTAGAATGAAAATCTAACCCGTTGTCAATATTATACGGGCGGAAGACACGAAATAGAATCTGTTTGATAATTGATTCCCGCGCATCAATTTGTCATACAAGAACCTTAAATAAAAACATAATAAACATTAGACTGTTTTCATTGAAATGTGTAAATAAATTGTTCAACTTATTAAATAATAGACACGAAATAGTACCTTTTGCAATAACGTCTCTTTCTTTTCTTGGTTGGAATATGTTTTACTCGTCTCTTAACAACACGGACGGTTGGATTAATCCAAATACCCTCATTATGTGATGCGTGCTATCCGTAAGTATACGGATTACGTCAGAGTAATATAAAAGATTTATCGATCCAACAGAGACCAATGTCAATCTATCGATTACTATTGTTACGGTGTTTATCTAAGGCTAAAGAAAAATCAGAGTAATAGTTTTCCATTGAACGAAAATAGAAATAAATCAGATAAAGACTATACTAGAATGTAATTCACATCAATCAAATTGTACTCCTGTTATCTAAGTAGTAATACGACGGGGCAATGTTTTCTTATTTGAAAAAAAGTTAATTAAAAAGGATCTGACGCATTAGCATGATCGGAAATAGACCTAGCCTTTAATCTATACCGGCCGCTCACGCTGCACCGGTCGCTCCTTGCGTTAAAGTGATAAAGTCCTTTTTTATATAACTACCTCTAAGACTTAGTTAAAAAGAGTTTTCGATTGGAAATATTTAATACCAAAGGGTTTCCGGCATATGCTCGGCCAATCGGATCCTATATCTATAAAGGCCTCTGGAAATAGTTTAAAATCTATTTCTAATAATATAAAACTTTCCTAATTAATTAATAAACTGCTTTCGCTGTATTTATCAATTAAAAACTAACAAACTCTTTTCTAAAATGCCGGACGGCTTTCGATCTTACCCGATCTAGTCACAGTCATTACGCAAACAAAAACACAGTCTCTTTTACGTAATGATCGATCAATTGAAGTTTAGAAGAGTTTAATTAAAACAAAAAACAACCCCTAAAGTATTTCTAAAAATATAACATGTGGAGTACCATCGGATCGACGATTCTCACATCCCAGCACAAGAGATTTAGCTGGACATGGTAATTGAAAACATAACGGTAAATTGGTTTGCGAAATAACACATTTTTAGAATGAAAACGTGCGAAGTGTGAGAGTGTATTTCAAAGGAGTGAACACAAGTGTCAAGCTTAAGTTCAGTTTCAAAAGACAAACGGATCACACAAACAAATAAATAATCACCACACGCTAATTGTGCAAATCTAACTCAAGCAGTAATAAAGTAATCGCAGAGACGAAAAATAAACGAATATAAGGCAGTGCAATAATGAAAATGAATGTAAAGGCAATGCGGATAATAATAAATTGCAAATTATATAAAAGCCTGCTCCAAATCGGAGACTGGATCTGGTACAGAGCTGGAAAGTAAATTGCGGGAAATGTAAATCTGACTTGAACGTAAATAACTTCGAATGTAAAACTCATAACTACAATGCTCCAATCTAACTAATAACAATAGTGCAATAACCCCCCAATGTGACAGATTATTGCTTTAAAAAGTGAACTTTATGCCTAAGGTTGGAAACTAGAATTGGATGATCCAAAAGTGAAAATGCAAGGCCTATTTATAGAGCTAGTGATGTTGTAACGGGCGCATAACGTTATAGAAAATGGTTGAGGTAAAATCTCCAATCGTGGGTGAATGCTCCTAACGCCCTTGACCACTCTCCCATTACAACAGTCAGCTTCCGCCGAGACCCCCTCCGCGTCAGTCGAGTGTGTGAAATGGGGAAGATGTGTCTTGTAGCCATTGGAACGTGGGTGAAACCCACTACTCAAACGGCGTCCTCTATGGCGTTGGCTGAGTGAAACAGCTAGTGTACAATTTGTGCAGGAAATCTCCGTTTTATCCTCTTTTGCTTCGTTTCTTCACTGCAAGCTCAAATCAGGCAATGTATCTGAAAGTAAGACAAAATATCATCATAACATGGGAAAATAACAAATAAACAACTAAAAACATGTGCAATCGGAGTCAAACATACAGTGTATTTTAGTGTTATCAAATTCTTCCACACTTAAACCTTTGCTTGTCCTCAAGCAAACTCTCATAAGCAGAAAAAGAAGAACAGCAAACACACAAGTATCTCATCCGAGCTGAATACTTAAGTTTGATCAGTAACGCATCAGTAGGTACTAACTTGTGAACCAAGGGTATCTTAATGACACTTTCCGTGATTTGCGGGCATAAGTTTCTCTCCTATACAAACCAATCAAAACCAAGGTGTTATACTTAGGCCTAGCTTACTCATCGGAGGCTTGACAACTGAGTATACAACTAAAGCATCTCTTTTCATCAGTGGAAATTCTGGAAACGGTTCCTCCGGTGCTGATGATAATGACGACGGACGGCGATTAACCACTCAGACATAGTGTTGAGAAGGGGAGAGTTTGGGATATTGGTGAGGGAAGGGAGAAAATTAGGGTTTTGGTGTCAAGTGTTGTGTAATAACAAGTGAGGGCAAACCCTTATCTATAGGCACATGATACCCTATTAAATAATAAATTTAATTATATATTAATATCATTAAATTTAAATTAAAAAAAAAGGATTACACTGAGGCGCCATCTGGGACGGCGCCTCCCCCTGAGAATTAGGGCACAACAACATACACTATCACGTCATCCCATATGGCTTTTATTAACTTTTCTGATTTTTTTTTGCCTGAGTCGCCATATGGGATGGTGCCTCAGGTCTTTCTTTTTTCCAAAACTATGTCATTTCGGTACTTTAATTCAAAAGTTTTTTTTTAGTATTTTATTTGAAAAAATAGGTTATATTAAAAAAAAATCTTGTTTTTCTTTATGTTTTATCTAAGTTTGAAATAATAGTGTATTATTAAACTAGTAAATTTTTTATTCTTTTTTGAAAAATTAGAAAAATATTTAATATGTTTGAGAAATAGAGATTTTTTTTAAGTAGTTAATAAGTCTGACATAAGTCCATACTCTGTCTATTAACTATTTTGCGACCTATCACTGCCAAACTTAACGTGATTCAGAGGGTCCATACCATACTCTATCTTATTTGTTTAGTTTAATAGTTTTGGATGTGACAGTATGGGTCTTTTCTATCATAATATCTATTTGAAACTCTATTCCTTAGAGTTGAAATTTTGGCAAACAAAAGAAAAGATTAAATCTACCATATAAGAAAGGTAGATGTTTTGGAAATGACAAATCTGCCCTTTTGTTCCCTCAGGCTGCCACGTGGTTATCCTAACTGAACAACATTTCATGTTTTCTTTTCTTCAACACTTTTATGATATCAACATATATCAATGTCTTTCAGTTTTTCTTGGTTTGTATCTTACAAATCTACCATGTAATGTAGTAAACATATAATATTAATATTAATTTAAAAACAATTGTCTAACTTACTTTTCCAATGCAAATGTAGCAGACTTTTTCTCTCCTACCCTTACAAAGACGTCTAATCATTTTTCTTCTTCCATAAACTTTTTCCTTCCTTCTATACTGAAGTTCTTCTCAGCCTTTCATTTTACCACAAAACTTACTTCCTTTATCTCTCTCTCTCTCTCTCTCTCTCTCTCTCTCTCTCTCTCTTTCTCTCTCTCTCTCTCTCTCTCTCTCTCTCTCTCTCTCTCTCACTCTCTTTTTTCTTCTTCTTTCTTCTCCCTGTTCTTCTTCTTTCTCCCTCTTTTTCTTCAGATCCTTCTTCTTTTTACTCACTAACACGTCGCTAACGAAACTCAGACCGAAGCCGATAAAGCTATCGATATCGATCTTACTTATACGATTTCGTATTTTCAAAAAGCTATAAATCCATTTGTCTTTCCAGTTCGTATCTGAATTTTTGTTGTTGTTCTTTCAGGAAGTATTGAATCGGGTTTTGACGGGTAAGCCAATGTTTTCGTTACTTCAACCATTGAATGTGCTGAAATCCAATATTCTCAAGTAAACCCTAAAAGCTGATGTTCTGATTCAAGATCTGAAATCATAAGGGTTAGTACCAAACAATGATTGTTTCACTTTTTTATGTCTGCTCTTTTGTGGGTATAATGCATTTGACCCTAACTTTGTTTTATGTGTTCCTTCCTTTGTATTTATCTTAACTTGAACTTATATTTGTTACTTTAAGTTTATTTATACCTGTTGAAGGTATTTTTGTTAAATTTGGTACTTGTCCTGGTGAAAATTTAGGATCATACCTCGCAAAACCCAAACAAGCAATATGCCACGGAAGGGAAAAGACAACGCTTTTTTTGGCTTTTAATAGCGCTTAAAAGCGTTGCCTAAGGTGGCGCTACTATAGGTAAAGACAGCGCTTTTGTTTTATGCAAAAGCGCTGCCTTATGTATACTTTAGGCAACGCTTTACCTTGAAAAACGCTTTCTAAAGTAGGCCTTTAGCAGCGCTTTTTCCTGGAAAAGCGCTTTCTAAAGTGGGGCTTTAGCAGCGCTTTCTCTAGCCTTTTATGCTTTCTACTGGCATCTTTAGGCAGCGCTTTTTCAGGAAAAAATGCTTTCTATTGTCCCCCTTTAGACAACTCTTTTTAAAGCGCTGTCTAATGTATTTTTTATTTCACTTTAAGGCAGCGCTTTTAATGGAAAGCGTTTTCTATTGTGAACTATAGACAGCGCTTTTTCTGAAAAGCGCTGTCTTTTCTTCACATAAATTGTGCTTTTTAAAAGCACTTTTTTAAAAATCAGAATTTAGGAAGCATTTTTTATTTAAATGCGCTGCCTATTCTTTCTTTTTTAGAAAGCATATTTTTGGAAATAATACCATAAACCTATATAATTCAAGCCTTTATTTCAAACACATAGGCATTATATGACACTCAACAAGCCTTTATTTCAACACAATAGGCCTTATATTTCAACCATTGAGCCTTTATTTCAACAAACGGGCTTTTATTCAAACATAGGCATTATATACCATTATAATCCAAAATATATACACCATTATAATTCAACACATAAACCATTTGATATAAACCAACAAAACAACTTTCATACCTTATATGATTCTTTTCTCAATAAAGTATTCACACAATTCCTCCTTGATTTCTTCCAATTTATCTTTCGAGTAATGAGCACAATTGTATTCATCAAAGTACTACATAATAAAACATAATATGCATGATTTAGTTAAAAGTAATAAATTATATGAAATATTCGATAAATATTAAAATAAATCCTAAGTTATAAATCCATACCATGATTGGAATCTCTATTTGATCCAAATGAAGGTTTACTCTCATAAACCTCAAAATATAATAACCGCAATCTATACTTGTATTGCTCTAACAAAATAAAAACAAATAAGAATATATAGTTGTCTTGTTTTATCAAGTATCATCACTATTATAAGCAAAAATGTGAAAATTAATATACCTCCACTATGATCCATGTAATGTTGTTTGCTTTAGACCGTGATACTCGACCTTCTCTTTGTGATCGGATTAATAGCAACCAACAAACTAGTGACCACTGTAAAAAAAACAAAAGTTTAGATGGAAATTTTCTATGCAAAAGATACAAGATTAGAATGAAATTAGAATGAAAATCTAACCCGTTGTCAATATTATACGGGCGGAAGACACGAAATAGAATTTGTTTGATAATTGATTCCTGCGCATCAATTTGTCATACAAGAACCTTAAATAAAAACATAATAAACATTAGACTATTTTCATTGAAATATGTAAATAAATTGTTCAACTTATTAAATAATACACACGAAATAGTACCTTTTGCAATAACGTCTCTTTCTTTTCTTGGTTGGAATATATTTTACTCGTCTCTTAACAACACGGACGGTTGGATTAATCCAAATACCCTCATTATGTGATGCGTGCTATCCGCAAGTATACGGATTACGTCCGAGTAATATAAAAGATTTATCGATCCCACAGAGACCATTGTCAATCTATCTATTACTATTGTTACGGTGTTTATCTAAGGCTAAAGAAAAATCAGAGTAATAGTTTTCCACTGAACGAAAATAGAAATAAATCAGATAAAGACTATACTAGAATGTAATTCACATCAATCAAATTGTACTCCTGTTATCTAAGTAGTAATACGACGGGGCAATGTTTTCTTATTTGAAAAAGAGTTAATTAAAAAGGATCTGACGCGTTAGCATGATCGGAAACAGACCTAGCCTTTAATCTATACCGGTCGCTCACGCTGCACCGGTCGCTCCTTGCGTTAAAGTGATAAAGTCCTTTTTTATATAACTACCTCTAAGACTTAGTTAAAAAGATTTTTCGATTGGAAACATTTAATACCAAAGGGTTTCCGGCATATGCTCGGCCAATCGGATCCTAAATCTACAAAGGCGTCTGAAAATAGTTTAAAATCTATTTCTAATAATATAAAACTTTCCTAATTAATTAATAAACTGCTTTCGCTGTATTTATCAATTAAAAACTAACAAACTCTTTTCTAAAATGTCGGACGGCTTTCAATCTTACCCGAGCTAGTCACAGTCATTACGCAAACAAAAACACGGTCTCTTTTACGTAATGATCGATCAATTGAAGTTCAGAAGAGTTTAATTAAAACCAAAAACAACCCCTAAAGTATTTCTAAAAATATAACATGTGGAGTACCATCGGATCGACGATCCTCACATCCCAGCACAAGAGATTTAGCTGGACATAGTAATTGAAAACATAACGGTAAATTGGTTTGCGAAATAACACATTTTTAGAATGAAAACGTGCGAAGTGTGAGAGTGTATTTCAAAGGAGTGAACACAAGTGTCACGCTTAAGTTCAGTTTCAAAAGACAAACGGATCACACAAACAAATAAATAATCACCACACGCTAATTGTGCAAATCTAACTCAAGCAGTAATAAAGTAATCGCAGAGACGGATAATAAACGAATATAAGGCAGTGCAATAATGAAAATGAATGTAAAGGCAATGCGGATAATAATAAATTGCAAATTATATAAAAGCCTGCTCCAAATCGGAGACTGGATCTGGTACAGAGCTGGAAAGTAAATTGCGGGAAATGTAAATCTGACTTGAGCGTAAATAACTTCGAATGTAAAACTCCTAACTACAATGCTCCAATCTAACTAACAACAATAGTGCAATAACCCCCCGGTGTGACGGATTATTGCTTTAAAAAGTGAACTTTATGCCTAAGGTTGGAAACTAGAATTGGATGATCCAAAAGTGAAAATGGCCTATTTATAGAGCTAGTGATGTTGTAACGGGCGCATAACGTTATAGAAAATGGTTGAGGTAAAATCTCCAATCGTGGGTGAATGCTCCTAACGCCCTTGACCACTCTCCCATTACAACAATCAGCTTTCGCCGAGACCCCCTCCGCGTCCGTCGAGTGTGTGAAATGGGGGAGACGTGTCTTGTAGCCGTTGGAACGTGGGTGAAACCCACTACTCAAACAACGTCCTCTATGGCGTTCGCTGAGTGAAACGGCTAGTGTACAATTTGTGCAGAAAATCTCCGTTTTAGCCTGTTTTGCGTCGTTTCTTCACTGCAGGCTCAAATCAGGCAATGTATCTGAAAGTAAGACAAAATACCATCATAACATGGGAAAATAACAAATAAACAACTAAAAACATGTGCAATCGGAGTCAAACATACAATGTATTTTAGTGTTATCAAATTCTTCCACACTTAAACCTTTGCTTGTCCTCAAGCAAACTCTCATAAGCAGAAAAAGAAGAACAGCAAACACACAAGTATCTCATCTGAGCTGAATACTTAAGTTTGATCAGTAATGCATCAATAGGTACTAACTTGTGAACCAAGGGTATCTTAATGACACTTTCCGTGATTTGCGGGCATAAGTTTCTCTCCTATACAAACCAATCCAAACCAAGGTGTTATACTTAGGCCTAACTTACTCATTTCTTTCTTACCCCTTTTCATTCAGGCGCAGTCACATTAAGCCTGTTATCTTGCACTCGCATGGTGAACATAACCTGTGGTAATCCTGATCCTGTTATTATATCAGAAATTTGATACTTTTTGCAATTTATTTTTTAATTTTTATTTTTTTGATAAATAATTTTTCTTGCAATTTTTCCAAAGATACTTTAGCATCTTTTGGATTTTTCTTTCTCTTTTCTTTTTCTTTTGCAGAATCTTACCTATTTGCATCGGTTTGTCACTTAGCGGTGGTTAAGATGGTGCTGACTGCTAGAATAAACTACTTAAGGGTAAGCGATAAAGGGTGAGATTTTAAGGCCACCGTATAATAAAAACCTGGATAGGTTCCTATAATTGAGAAACTTACGGTGTAAAAACGATATCGATTTTTCAAAAATTTTCCCAAGCCTTTGCAAATGATACTTACTTATCCTAATAGCCTAAATTTTCAAAATAAATGTTGTTTTCTTTGTTCAAAAATTTTTTTTTTGTTAAGGCTCAAGAATTGGGAAAATAGACAAACTACACGAAATGACTCGTCAAGCACATGTGAAAAATTTTAAAACGAACTAAACTACACTAGAAAGCAATAGTAAAATAATAGAGAGAAAATAGAAATAGTAAAGACAGCTAAAAACAGTAAATATCTCCTCCCGCACTTAAACCAAACATTGTCCTCAATGTTTCGATAAAAAGTGAGAAAGAGATAGGTGAAACCTGGCAATCACTCATGTCGGCCACTAGGGCCATCTCTACCATGATCTGAACGTCTGGGGCGACGACTCCATCTGCTCAATCCTCTCTATGAGAGAGGCATTTTGATCCCTAAGTGCTTGGAAGTTCTCGAGAGTGGATTGCTGTGACTCCCGCATAGGTCCATCATCTCCTGTTGGTGTTGGTACATGGCATAGAACATGCCATCACGCTCTTCTTCTCTGGCTTGCTGTGCTTACCACATTTCTTCAGTGATATAAAATCTGGAAGAGGTACCTGCAGAACGGTTAGTAACAAGTGGAGTGTGTGCAGGTGATACATGAATAGGAGATTGGTCCATACGGTCAAACTCATCCTCCGTCTCATTTCCTTCGTCCTCGGGGACGTTTGGTAGCAACGGACCAAAAATAGGAGCAGCCTTCAAATCATAGAGCCAGTTTCCTCTTTGGCGCACACCAATGCGACTTGAGCAAGGTAAAGCGACACTCGGGACGGCAGCATTGCGAACCATGAGGATATAGCCTCCTTCAGGCCTCGTTTTGCACAAACGCATATCTCTCAGAAACCTTAAATCAATGGTGCGAGGCGGGAGTGGTTCCAATGTGGCCAACTCGGTGTCCAGATCGAGGGCTCGTGCAATGAAGGTAATCAATCCTCCAAATAACACGGTGCTGCCCTTTCTTTCAATAGCCCGCATATGAGCTATCATAAATGGCACAGGATTTAATCTTTTTCTAAGTAAAGCACCCTGTAAAAATATAAATTCAATGGAGTTCAACTTGTTAGAATTTTCACGAGCAAGAATAGTATCAGCTAATAAAAGGCGGAACACTCGTATGGCTGGGTTATGGATATCGGAGGCCACATTTCCGTCAAAAGAGTAGGTGGTCCGACTTGTGATGTCTCTCCACAGTTCGAAAGCCTCAATTGACCAATTTGTGTCTATGGGTGCCTCACAAACGGCACCATCCCCGTAATGGAATCCTAATAACTCAACAAGTGCATCAGTGGTATAAATGTATTCAACATTGAACATCCTAAACCTCACTGTGCCTACAGTGCTAGCAGTGTTATCCCTGACAGTGTACTCCAAAGAACTAAAAAACTCGCGGGTTAGCCTTTCATAGGTAGGCTCCTTGCGAATAAAGATACTCTCTAATTTTAAATTCTCTAACAGATAAAATACGTTATATCGTATACCAAGGTTATACAGACAGATATCATCAATGTACCTCGTCGCAAGAATATTGCGTGTCTGCCGTTTGTCCCATTTTTCCCACTGCTTGACTCCATCATCTCCATCTCAAAAAGTGATGTTTCCTTGTTCCTCCGCTGCCATTGTTGACTTGAAATGAAGGTTTAGTGATGGAAATGGATAAATTTGGGTTTTTGTAGATTTGGAGATTTTTGGTTGAAATCTTTGGTTTTTATAGAGGTAATGTGAAATGGAAGTGATAATGGTAGTGGGGTAATTATGAAATAAGGGATGGAAGTGGTTTAGTGGGGTTTAATGGTGGTAAAAAATGGAGTTATTGGAGGTGGGAGGTGAAGAGAGTGGTGAAAAATGGAGGTTTTCCCAATTCTAGTTCGTTAATATCCCAAGACGTCACCGCGTCCGCCGAGCAGGGGTCCGCGTTCGTGGACTGCGTAAATTAGGCTGACACGGAATTGGGCTTTGGTTGGTCCATGTATCCCTCCTTGGGGTGTGTATAACATATTTGAGGTTGTTTCTTCATAGGTGTACATGTAAGAAACATAGAGAATATTTTTTTCTTTTGCATAAATGTAAAATATGAATGTAGAAATTAAATAACAATAATATTAGTAACTCTATAAAACTTTAAAATACGAGAATGAATAAAAAAAAATTTAAATATTACCAATAAATAATACGACACTTGCATATAGCTGATGGATGCAGTGTACCATAAAATTCAAAATATTAGTAGCAATGAGTCTAATAATAACGATGGAAAATTAAATCTACTAATAGTCTGATAATTATGATAATAGCAGTAAAAAATAATAATAAGAATGTGGTAACGGTAAAAATAAATGATAATAATAAGAATGTGGTAAGTCTCCCCCACACATAGTGTGAGCTCTGACCCAGAGCTCCTAAATATCTTCTAGAACGACTGTCGGCTGACACCCTGATCCATGTGAGGACAAGATGCCCGTGCATCTGTAAGCTGGCGTTTGAGATCACAAATCTCCTAATATAAAATATCATATGATGAAGCATTTGTTGCGTCTGAGACCTCCATCTGTAAGGTAAGCTGGGCCCATTCGTCGCGAAGAGAAATGATCTCCTTGCACATAGCGTCAAACTCTGAATATATGTTCCTGCGTTGCAGATTGACGTTAGAAGAATAAACAGTAGTCCTTTCAGGATAGGGTGTAGGATGGTACTCAGGTACAGATGGGGTCCTAAGTCGGATGGGTGTCTCGTCTTGGCCTTCCAAAGCGTATGACCAGTTAGCTTTGTCATGGACACTTGTCCGGGTGTTGTTTGGAAAACCAAAGTAGTGAACGACTTCGTCATCAATTAGGAGCTTATAGTTATGAGCACTGAAAAATGTTCTCCTGATAAGGCAACGATCAAGGCAATGATTAATGTCAATAAAGGTGCAACCACAATATGGGGTAAGATGAGTTAGCTTGCTGGCTAGACCTAGGGCATAAGTTATATGTGTAACAGTGCCACCTACATGGATAGGTCCTTCGGATGATTCGGCAGTTAAGTATAGGTTATACATCAGAAAATTACCACTGTCTAAAAGACGTGACTCAGCAGTACAAAAGAGCATCAGAATCTCTTCTGCAGTAACCTGGTTCTCGGTTTCACTTCTACCAAAGAAAGTCTCGGCTAGGATCATTTGGAAGTAACGGAAAGCTGGGTTGTGGATTTTGTTTGCTAATTGGGTGGAAGGATCAGGTCCTCCTCCACTGGTGATTTTGCTCCAGAATCCGTCAAGCTCATCATGCATGACATTAACCTCATGCATAAAATGGATGGCATCCATGCCACACTGAAAACCAAGTAATCTAGCAAAATCCCTGTGGTTAAGGGTGTACTCGTTTCCAAATAGTCTGAATTTTATGCTTCCACTCTTGTAACCTCTTCCACTATAGGGATCATACTTGAGCTAGCTGAGGAACTCTAAGGTTAGATGCTTATAGGTTACATTCATTGCATCAGAATACTCATCCCACTGGAGCTGGTGACAAAGGTACCTCACACTGGCCTCAATACATAAGGCTTTTAAATAGTTGGGGTCAGGGTACCTAGTGGGTAGCATCGGCCTCTTAGAAAGGACTACATATCTTTTCCTCTGTGCGTCGTCTCTGAACACGATGTGCATGTCATCATAGATCTGCATCCTGAAAAGAAAGTTAGTGTAGAATATATGGGATGATGTGATCCATAACCTGTAAACATGGACATTTCATAAGTCAGTCCAGTTAGTCAAATAATATAAATAATAAATCTTTTTCTTTTTCTGAAATCAAGTAAATAATATGCATAAATAAGAAAGATAATGAAAAGAAAGTCGTGGGTTACCTCCCACGCAGCGCTTGTTTAACGTCGTTAGCTTGACGAATGTAAAACTTACGTAGTGGATGTTGCTATAGGTGGGTCTATCAGAGTGTGACCAGAGTAGTAGGTAGGGATGTCATCTCCATAGTAGTGTTTCAATCTTTATCCATTCACTAAAAAGGGACTACATGAATGATCTGTAATTTCAAGTGCTCCAGATTTCAGGACTTTGGTGACCTCATTGGGGCCAGTCCATCTCGAGCGTAACTTACCGGGAAACAATTGTAACCTGGAATTGAAAAGAAGTACAGGATCGCCTATGTTGAATTCCTTTTTGGAAATCCTTTCGTCGTGCCATGCTTTGGTTCTCCCTTTATATATTATGGCATTTTCATAAGCATTTTGGTGTAACGCTTCTAATTTGTGGATATCTAAAATGCGTTTATCTTCGACTGTCAAGTAATCCATATTAAGAGCTTTTATGGCCCAACAGGCCTTATGTTCAAGCTCGAAGGGTAAATGGCAAGATTTTCCGTAGACTAGTTGATATGGGGTTGTTCCTATAGGGGTTTTAAAAGCGGTTCTATAAGCCCACAAGGCTTCCTGCAGTCTTAAGGACCAATCTTTTCTAGATATTGATACAATTTTCGCTAAGATTTGTTTTATTTCCCTATTTGATACTTCTACTTGTCCGCTGGTCTACGGATGGTATGGTGTGGCTACTCGGTGTTTAACTCCGTATTTCTTTAAAAGGTTTTCGAATATCCTAGATATGAAGTGCGATCCTCCATCACTTATAACTAATCGAGGTACTCCAAACCTAGGGAATATATAGTTTTTAAACAGTTTAATGACTACACGAGTATCGTTGGTGGGCGAAGCCACAACTTCAATCCATTTGGATACGTAGTCAACAGCTACTAAGATATACTTATTTCCCATCGAAGATGGAAAAGGTCCCATAAAATCTATACCCCAAACATCGAAGAGTTCTACCTCTTGAATATTCCTTAGAGGCATTTCATCTCTTCTTGAGACGTTCCCAGTGCGTTGGCATCTGTCGCATCTTACAATGTAGGCATGAACATCGTGCCATAAAGTTGGCTAGAAAAGGCCTGCTTGAAGTATCTTAGCACATGTTTTGGACGAGCCTAAATGTACACCTTATGGTGAAGAGTGACAATGCCTAATTATAATTTCTACTTCTTCTTCAGGGACACAGCGACGGAAAATGCCGTCTGCGCCTCTCTTGAATAGAAGGGGTTCATCCCAATAGAAGTGTTTCACATCATGAAAGAACTTCTTCTTCTGTTGGTAATTTAGATCAGGGGGTATGATATCAACTGCTAGATAATTAACAAAATCCGCGTACCAAGGTACGGTTGTCACTGCGAAAGCTTTTTCAATATCTAATTCTAAATAGGGCTCAGGATTATCATTATGGAAGGTTCTAACTGCTCCTATTAATCTATCGTAAACAAAATCATCATTGATAGGGACATGATCTGGCTTTAGATATTTAAGCCTTGAAAGGTGGTCAGCAACCACGTTTTCGGTGCTTTTCTTATCTCGGATTTCCAAATCAAATTCTTGGAGTAAAAGGATCCAGCGTAGTAATCTAGGCTTAGCGTCCTTTTTGCTTAATAGGTACCTGATCGCAGCATGATCAGTGTAGACTATGATTTTTGCTCCTACTAAATAGGATCGGAACTTGTCGATTACAAAGACTACTGTCAGGAGTTCCTTCTCGGTTATGGCATAATTAAGCTGAGCCGCATCTAAAGTCCTACTGGCGTAGTAAATCACATGGAGTTTCTTATCCTTCTTTGGTCCTAAAACAGCACCAACAGCGTAATCGCTAGCATCGCACATAATTTTGAAAGGTTGATTCCAATCAGGAGGTTGAATGATAGGTGCAGAAATCAGTGCTTGTTTTAGGTATTTAAAGGCTTCAAGACATTTATCATCGAATTTAAATTCGGCGTCTTTCATAAGTAAGTTGGTTAACGATTTAGTTATTTTGGAGAAGTCTTTAATGAAGCGTCGGTAGAAATCGGCGTGTCCAAGGAAGCTTCGGATTTCTCTAATGGTTTTGGGTGGTTGGAGGTTTTATATTACTTCTATTTTGGCTTTATCAACCTCAATGCCTCTTTCGGACACTATGTGTCCTAGTACTATTCCTTCAGTTACCATAAAATGGCACTTTTCCTAGTTTAGAACAAGGTTGACTTCTACGCATCTTTCCAGGATTTTCTCGAGGTTTGTTAAACAATTTTTAAAACTGGATCCACATACCGAGAAATCATCCATAAATACTTCCATGATCTCATCAAGGAAATCTGCGAAGATTGACATCATACAACATTGAAAAGTAGATGGGGCATTGCATAGTCCAAATGGCATTCGTCTGTAAGCAAATGTTCCATAGGGACATGTAAAGGTTGTTTTCTCCTGATCATCAGGGTGAATGGGTATTTGGAAGAATCCTGAGTATCCATCTAAATAGCAAAAATAAGAATGTCTAGCTAAACGTTCTAGCATTTGGTCTATGAATGGAAGTGGGAAGTGATCTTTCCTAGTTACCTTATTGGGCTTCCTGTAATCGATACACATCCGCTAACCACTTTCTATACGTTTGACTATTTGTTCTCCTTTTTCGTTTTGTACAGTGGTGACATCCCCCTTCTTAGGTACCACATGTACGGGGCTTACCCATTTACTATCGGATATTTGGTATATTATTCCAGCCTCTAACAACTTTAACACTTCCCTTTTCACTACGTCACTCATTATAGGATTTATCATTCGTTGATGTTCTCTAGAGGGTTTTGTGTCTTCCTCCAACATAATTCGGTGCATACACACAGAAGGACTTATTCCTTTGAGATCGAAGATATTATAACCTAGAGTTGAGGGATATTTTCTTAAAACATCTAAGAGTTAATTAGTTTCCGGACCATCTAACGTGGCACTGACTATGACTGGGCGGTTTAATTCTTTGTCTAAGAACTCGTATCTTAAATTCTTAGGTAGCTCCTTAACCTCTATTGATGGTTTTTTCGGACATGGCATATGATCTGGGGTGAGTGCCAAGCATTCATAAAGACTGTTATCTATGTAAGGTTCAGATAAGCATTCAAATCCGTCGTCCTCCAGTATGGGGATCGAAGGTAATTTGTTGGTTTCTACTGGATCTTCTTTATCCAACTCTCTTATGAATTCATCAATGATATCGATGGCATAACATGAGTCATCTATGGCTGGTGCATTTAAGAATTGGGATAATATAAATTATACTTTTTCATTACCTACCTCGAATGTCATTTTTCCTTTCTTGACATCTATTATGACTCCAACTGTAGATAAGAAGGGTCTACCTAAAAGGATTAGGATATCATCGTCTTATTTAATGTCCATTACGACGAAATCCGTT
The DNA here is from genome assembly GCA_022829125.1 of Lathyrus tuberosus. Taxonomy (NCBI): domain Eukaryota; kingdom Viridiplantae; phylum Streptophyta; class Magnoliopsida; order Fabales; family Fabaceae; genus Lathyrus; species Lathyrus tuberosus. The sequence goes on along the minus strand of JALAZF010000341.1, from coordinate 6,071,523 downwards.
GGAATATAGAGTTGACCAAGCCTAACTGGGACGTCTTCCAAAATGCCAATTGGATATTTAACTGATCTATCGGTTAATTGGAGAGACATCCTAGTTGGTTGCATTTCTCCCAAGTTTAACCTTTTACAAACGGCTAAAGGCATTTAGCTTACACTTGCTCCTAAGTCCAGAAGTGCTTTATTGATAACTTGGTTTCCCAAAACACAAGGTATAGAAAAACTTCCTGGGTCTTTCTCTTTCTTGGCAAGCTTATTCTCAACAATTAAATTGCATTCTAAAGGTTTAGGATCATCTAATCTTTGTTTGTTGGTTAGAATATCTTTAAGGAATTTGGCATAAGATGGTATTTGGGTAATGGCTTCGGTGAATGGGATCTCTACATGGAGTTTCTCAATCACTTTTATGAATTTCTTATATTGGTTATCTAATTTGGTTTGTTTAAGTCTTTGTGGGTATGGAATCGGAGGTTTGTAAGGAGGAGGTGGTACATAAACTTTTTCATTCCTTTCTCTTTCCTTCTCCTTAACTTCCGTATCCTTAGATTTCTCAGATTCCACCGATTTCTTGACTTCTTTCTCAGGTGTGGCCACAACCTCTTTCCTATGAGGTTCTGGATTATTCAACCTAGGGTTTGTAGGTCCATCGTAAGTGGTCCCACTCCTTAGAGCGATAGCATTCGCGTGCCCTTTAGGGTTAGGTTGAGGTTGTCCAGGGAATTGTCCTCCTGGTGTAGCATGAGTGGATTGTTGTTGTGCTACTTGAGAGATTTGGGTTTTAAGCATTTTGTTATGGGTAATTACATAATCAAGTTTAGTACCCAACTGAGTAATTAGTCCATTCATATGAATGTTTTGGTTCATGAAATCCTTGTTCTGCTGTAATTGAGTTGAGATGAATTCGTCCATCTTTTTCTCAAAATTTGATTTCTGAGGGGCATATGATGCAGGTTGGATGGGTCTTTGAGTTTGGAAACCGGGTGGTTTTTGAGGTGTTGAATTTTGAGCAGGGTTATTATTCTTATAGGAAACGTTTGGGTGATTCCTCCATCCAGGGTTGTATGTGTTTGAATAAGGGTTTCCTTGGGTGTAATTGACCTGATCTGTGGGACTGTCAGCTAAAAGATTGCATTCAGCTATGTTATGGCCTAGGTTTCCACAAATCTCGCATCCGAGTTGTATTGCTGCTACGGTTGCTGTGGGGTTGATAGTCAGGTTTTCTACTTTTTGGGCTATAGCATCCATCTTTGCATTCATATGGTCAAAAAAACTAACTTCATACACGCCTCCTTTGGTCTCTTTCTTCTCTACGTGTGCTCGTTCGGTCCCCCATTGGTAATGGTTTTGTGCCATATCCTCAATGAGAGCGTAAGCCTCGGGGTAGGGTTTGTTCATTAGAGCGCCACCAGCGGCAGCGTCTATGGTCATCTTTATGTTGTACATGAGTCCATTATATAAGGTATGGATTATGAGCCATTGTTCTAAGCCATGATGTGGACATGCTCTTAATAGTTCCCTGTATCTCTCCCAAGCTTCGAAAAGTGATTCTCCCTCGCTTTGGGAAAATCGGGTTATTTGGTTTTGTAGGACAGCGGTTTTACTCGGTGGAAAGTATCTATCAAGGGATACTTTCTTTAGGTCATTCCAAGTGGTTATAGAGTTGGCTGGAAGGGAATCTAACCACGATCGGGCTCTATCTCTGAGGGAAAAAGGGAATAGTCTTAGGCGTATTACCTCAGGAGGAGCTAAGTTCGCTTTTAAGGTATCGGCTAGTTGAATAAAGACTTTAAGATGTTGGTTCAGGTTTTCCGTAGGAAGACCTACGAACTGGTTCTTTTGCACTAATTGTAACAGAGATGGTTTTAATTCGAAGTTATGGGCTGGTATAGCTGGGTTAACTATACTAGAATGAGGTTCTTCGTTAGAGAGTAGGGCGAAATCCTTAAGAGGTTTAGCGTTTTGATCTTCTGCCATTGCTCTTTTGAGTCTTCGAAGTAAAAGACGAGCTCGGGCGTATCGTTCGGGTTCTTCTATTGGATCAACTAAGTTTTTGGTACTGCGGGTTCTTCGCATTAACCAGCTAATGGATGCCTTAGTCTAGACGGTGTAACAACAGGGTACGAAATTTTGACGTAATTGGTCCCCGGCAACGGCGCCAAAAACTTGATGCGTGCTATCCACAAATATACGGATTACGTCAGAGTAATATAAAAGATTGGTCTATCGATTACTATTGTTACGGTGTTTATCTAAGGCTAAAGAAAAATCAGAGTAATAGTTTTCCACTGAACGAAAATAGAAATAAATCAGATAAAGACTATACTGGAATGTAATTCACATCAATCAAATTGTACTCGTATTATCTAAGTAGTAATACTACGAGACAATGTTTTCTTCTTTGAAAAAGAGTTAATTAAAAAGGATTTGCCGCGTTAGCGTGATCGGAAACAGACCTAACCTTTAATCTATACCGGCCGCTCACGCTGCACCGGTCGCTCCTTGCGTTAAAGTGATAAAGTATTTTTTTATATAACTACCTCTAAGACTTAGTTAAAAAGTGTTTTCGATTGGAAATATTTAATACCATAGGGTTTCCGGCATATGCTCGGCCAGCCGGATCCTAAATCTATAAATGCGTCCGAAAATAGTGTAAAATCTCTTTCTAATAATATAAAACTTTCCTAATTAATTAATAAAGTGCTTTCGCTGTATTTATCAATTAAAAACTAGCAAACTCTTTTCTAAAATGCCGGACAGCTTTCGATCTTACCCGATCTAGTCACAGTCATTACGCAAACAAAAACACGGTTTCGTTTACGTAATTACCGATCAATTGAAGTTCAGAAGAGTTTAATTAAAACCAAAAATAGCCCCTAAAGTATTTCTAAAAAGATAACATGTGGAGTACCGTCAGAACGACGATCCTCACATCCCAGCACAAGAGATTTAGCTGGACATGGTAATTGAAAACATAACGGTAAATTGGTTTACGAAATAAGACATTTTTAGAATGAAAACGTGCGAAGTGTGAGAGTGTATTTCAAAGGAGTGAACACAAGTGGCACACTTAAGTTCAGTTTCAAAAGACAAACGGATCACACAAACAAATAAGTAATCAGCACACGCTAATCGTGCAAATCTAACTCAAGCAGCAATAAAGTAATGGCAGAGGCAGAAAATAAATGAATATAAGGCAGTGCAATAATGTAAATGAATGTAAAGGCAATGCGGATAATAATAAATTGCAAATTATATAAAAACCTGCTCCAAATCGGAAGCTGGATCTGGTACAGAGCTGGAAAGTAAATTGCGGGAAATGTAAATCTGACTTGAACGTAAATAACTTCGAATGTAAAACTCCTAACTACAGTGCTCAAATCTAACTAACAACAATAGTGCAATAACCCCCCGATGTGACGGATTATTGCTTTACAAAGTAAACTTTATGCCTAAGGTTGGAAACTAGAATTGGATGATCCAAAAGTGAAAATGCAAGGCCTATTTATAGAGCTAGTGATGTTGTAACGGGCGCATAACGTTATAGAAAATGGTTGAGGTAAAATCTCCAATCGTGGGTGAATGCTCCTGACGCCCTTGACCACTCTCCCATTACAACATTCAGTGTCCGCTGAGACCCCCTCCGCGTCTGCCGAGTGTGTAAAATGGGGAAGACGTGTCTTGTAGCCGTTGGAACGTGGGTGAAACCCACTATTCAAACGACGTCCTCTATGGCGTTCGCTGAGTGAAATGACTAATGTACAATTTGTGCAGGAAATCTCCGTTTTAGCCCCGTTTTGCGTCGTTTCTTCACTGCAGGCTTAAATCAGGCAATGTATCTGAAAGTAAGACAAACTACCATCATAACATGGGAAAATAACAAATAAACAACCAAAAACATGTGCAATCGGAGTCTAACATACAATGTATTTTAGTGTTATCATTATGATCATTTCTAATATATGATTCATTTGCTATAATATTCTCATCTTGATCATTTCTAGTAAAAGATTCAATCTCAACATCAATATCACCTTGATCTCCAATGTTTTCATCAATTACTTTGTTAGATAAAATCACTATAGACCATTTCGTACTTGTCGGATCAGTGACATAGAACACTTGTTTAGCTTGAGAGGCTAGAATAAAAGGCTCATCTTTGTACCTCACCCTATTAAGATCCACTTGCAAAAATCCTGACTTATCCATTCGTTAGCCATTATTATTTTCAACCCACTTGCAACCGAATATAGGAATCTAAAACTTCTCATAATCAAACACCCAAATGCGCTCGATAACCCCAAAATATGACAGATTAGCAAATTTGGGTTTTAAGTCCTTCACACTTGAAATGTGCATTACTTCAGCTACCACGGTGACACCACTATTTTGCATAGTACTTTTATCATCTTGTTCTTTGGTATAAAATGTGTATCCATTAATTGCGTATGCGCTATAAGAAAACACAACCAAACTTGGACCATATGCTAAACATCGCAACCTTTCTGTTATTGAAGTGAGATCTGAATAATATTTTGAATAAATACAATCCTTAAACCAAGGTATAAAACTTCGATTGTGCTCTCGTACTATCCAATTTTCATTTTTATTCGGATTTAAACCTCGGAGAACATCCTTGTGCATTTCAACATATGGCTCAACCTCGTTCTCATTGTGCAGAACATACAAATGCACTTGATCCCGTTAGATCCTTGATATTACCACAACTTTATTTCCAATTAACTTTTTTCCTTCTTTTTTTTCGACAATATGAGATTTGGGGAGTCCAATTGATTGAACATTGGACAGATATTCAGAACAAAACTCAATCGCTTTTTCAACAATGTATCGTTCAGCAATACAACCCTCGGGTCGACTTCGGTTTTTCACATACCCTTTTAATATTTTCATATAAAGTTCAGCAGGGTACATCCATCTCATATAAGTTGGTCCACATAATTGTGTCTCTTTCACAAGATGTACAACTAGATGTACCATTATGTCAAAAAACGAGGGAGGAAAATACATTTCAAGCTCACACAAAGTAATAACTATTTCTTTTTACAATGTTGGTAGTAGGGCTATTCATGGTACAGTTCGGTCAGAAAACTGAACCGAACCGTACCGAACCATTATATAAGATAATCCAAACCAAACCAAACCGTTTCAAATTTTTTTAGAACCGAACTGAACCAAAAGTTTTGGTTTGGTATAATGGTTCGGAATTCCGAACCGTACCAAACCATTAGAAGATAATTTTTTCCAAACCGAACCATTTATCATAGAATCGATCCGTTATACCTGTTTTTGATTTTTTTTTAATAGAAACCCATTTTAAATTATAAAAAAAACATTTTAAATTTGAAAAAAAAACATTTTAAGTTTTGGTTTGATATATGTTATAATATTAGAAATAACTTGGTTAGCTTACAATTACCAAATACTGCAGTTACTATATTTTTATGTTTCTAACTAATTCGGTTAACCACTGGTAGTATTATCAGCAAGCATTACATATCCTAATCTCTTGTATTATAAAAGCACACTATACACTCTTGTAAAAGTTCAAACAATCATAATATCACTTTACTCTCTCAACTTTATCTTTCCTTTTCACTCTCTTTCAGCAATAGAGAGTAAACTGGCTTTCCAAGCAGCAAGTTTGCATTTGATTTTATCAGCAAAAGAAAGAAAATAAATCGCTTTGGGCCTGCCCTTAAAAATAGGGATTCCCAAGTAGATTAAAGGAAGTTGGCCCAAAGAGAAACCTATCTTCTGCGCCAGCATAGAGTGTCTCTCGTAACTCATCGAACCAACATACATGATAGACTTGCTAGGACTACAAACTTGCCCAGAACAATCATCATATTGACGGATTAAGTCGGCGATAGCTTCAACAGAGGAGAAGCAACCTCGAGAAAAGAGAATACTGTCGTTGACATACAAAATGTGGGAAGGGACTTTTAAGTTTCTGGTAGCATTCATGAGCTTAAATTTGTTATCAACTACAAGCTTGGAAATACCCCTTCTCAAAACGTCTTTGGCAATACAGAACAGCAAAGGGGATAATGGGTCCCCTTGCCTAACTCCCCGTTGACACCTGAAATACCCATGTTGTTGACCGTTGATAGAAATGGAAACATTCGCCGACGAGAGAATAACCTTAATCCAGGAACATAAAGTGTCACTGAAGCCAAATTGATGAAGAACTTGAATAATAAAACTCCAGCTTAAACTATCAAACGCTTTCCCAATGTCAACTTTCATGATGATGTTTCCTAAAAAAGTCTTCCTATGAAGCAAATTATCCACTTTAGAAGTTAGGCTAATACTGTCTTTTATGTTTCTACCTCCAATGAAGCCCTTCTGCTCCTTGGAAATAATATGAGGCAACACCTTGGCAAGCCTATCTGTGAGAACCTTAGTGATAATCTTGAATTTGAAATTTGCTAATGTAATGGGCCTGAAATCCTCAATTCGATCAGCCTTCTTGACCTTAGGGATAAGAACAAGAGTATTAGAATTATAGCAAGGCGTTATCCATCCTTCTTTGAAAAATTGCAAGGTAGCATTCATAACATCCTCCTTTATGATCTTCTAGAAATGTTGGTTAAATATGGGGCCAAACCCGTCCGGACCAACAACACTATCCCGACGAAGATTGAAAATGGCGCTACAAATTTCAAGCTCAGCGGGAAGCATGGTAATCAGGTAGTTGGTTTGATCTGAGACGACCCTGGGGATGACGCTTTCGACAAGATTATTATCCTGCAAAACAGAAACATTGTTATATAAAGCCCTAAAATATTGCACACAATTCTCAGCAATTAGATCCTGATTGTCGTAAGTTACTCCGTCAAACTTCATGGAGTGGATGATCTTTGTAGCATTTCTTATTTTAGTAACTCTGTGAAAGAACTTTGTACTACGATCTCCCTCAGCATGCTATTGAACTCTAGGTTTTTCTTTCCAAAAATCCTCCTCATAATTAAGGACCAAATCCAATTTAACTAGAGCCTCCCTTTCTTTTACAGCCATATCATCGTTGTACCCTTGTCGCGCAATAACGTCCTGAATGCCGCTTAACTCTGTCTCAGCTGTTTTAACCTGATCATGAACATTACCGAAAACGTTTTTATTCCAAGCTTTGGGAATTCCTTTGAAAATTTAAAGCTTCCAAGACAAAACATACATAGGACAACCCACGACTTTAACCTTCCAAGAATCATCAACCACTCTATAACAGTCACTATGCAAAGTCCAAGCAAGGAGGAATTTGAATTGAGATCTATACCTAACTTCCTGACAGTCAAAGGAAAGAATGAGAGGATAATGATCAGACCTGTTACGAACAAGAGTGGAACAGGAAGATTTAAAGCAAGTTTCAAGCCATAATTGATTACAAATCGCTCTGTCCAGCTGCTTCTGCATGTGAAAATAACCACATTTGCCATTAGACCAAGTGAATTGAACACCACTAGTTGGAATATGAACTAAATGATTAAGATCAGTCCAGTCCTGAAACTCCGCCATGGGACCTCTAGCTGGGGAATAAGAGCCACTGTATTCATGAGCTCCAATGATGGCATTAAAATCGCCAATGATACACCAAGGCAGGCTAGTCTGGTTTAAAACAGTTTGTAAGCCACTCCACAAGTTTCTCTTAGCTACATAGCATGTAGAAGCATACACCATCGTAATACTAAGGGTTTGCTCGTTCGACTTGAAAGTGAAATAGATGTGCTGATCTCCAATATCCACAATGTAAGGATCAATGCCTTTATCACATAAACACCATAGGTTAGGAGACAATAAAAATTAATTTGAAATTAGAATTGAATAAATATTTTTTTTAAAAATAGTAAAGTATCTTCAAATTATATGATTTTAAAAATATACATTCAAATTAATTATAAAAATCGACCAACTAATAAGATTTATTGTTATTTAAATAATTAATCATATAATACTAGTTTTTTAATAATTAGAAACTAAAAAATTTCTGTGTTCATGAGTTTTTATTTATTATTTTGTAAATAAAATTCAAATCACTTATAAAAATTAACCAGTTAATAAGCTGATTTGTTATTAAAAATACATAATCACATAATACTTAATTATATAATTTAAATATTTAAATTAATTATGAATATTAACCAACAAATAATATGATTTTTATAAAATATATTATTTAATTGGTTTTTGTAATTTATATAATTCTAAATAAATAAAAGTCACTAAATAATTTTTTAGAGACAGATATAATATATTATACATAAAATAACCAATCGTTAGTTGGTTCAGTGGTGATTGACGCTGAACTTGGTAGGGAGGACCGCGGTTCGATCCCCGCAACTGCGATCGGAAGGGGGCTGAAACTACTTAATGCCAGAACTGACCCCCGAACCAGATTAAACTGGTGGTGCAAACCGAAAAAAAAAAATATTATACCCAAAATAAAGTAGAAGAACATGATTTTTGAATTATTATAAATTATTTATACAGATGATATTATTTTAATAATAGTATCTGAATATTATATTATTATTCTTTAGTATTATTATTTTTTAATATTGTAACTTAATATTCTATTATTATTATTATTATTATTATTATTAATGTAGAGTCAATTTAATAAAAAATATTATTATTAGCTAAATAATAGATTATTATTATTGTTATTATTAAGAGTGGTGGTTGAATATATTATTATTATTATTAAAATAGTAAATAATAGAATCATGATTTTTGTCAAGAGTTGCTATTATAATGACACGTGATCAGGCTTATCATCAATCTTGGATAAGATATGATACAATATTGTATTATTCAACTAGTAAATTTTTTTTTGGGTGTTAGGGATTCCTTTTTGGGAATTATTTTGCCACCGATCACTGCAAGATGTCCATACTCTATCTATTATTACGTAACTATTTTGACTGCCAGATGTCTTAAACATAACGTGGCCCAGTAGTTGGGATAGATAAGTTTATGTGTATCGTCATGAAGTCTCTTTATATTTATAAACAGGTATGCTATTTTGATATCCTTTCTTACATCCACATCATATGTTTGTATTATATAGACATTACTGTTTATATACGTACGGCACTATTTATTGTTCAGACGGCACTATTTATTATACGGAAATACGGTACTGTTCATGTATGTGCGACACTATTTATTATACGGACGGACTGTTCATATACGGACATCACTATTCACCATCCGTACATATGGTGTAGATGTAGAGTGGAGTGTCAAAATATCATTTTTGATTTATAAAATAAGGCACACAGCAAATTAAGAGTTGTAGGATAATATTGTATTCATTTTATATTAGTTTTGCATTATTCTACTACTTCCCAAGACTGCATTGTATTGAAAATGTACCGACTATTTAATGCGAGTCTTTTGTTTAGATACTTCATTTAAGCATTCTTCTTCCCTTGCTCTACAATCATGGAGCTTCCCAACAACTTTCCTATCTTTACCTTAATGGCATCCTTTCTCTTCCTCTTGGTACTATTCAAAATAGTTCAAAGATGGAATACCTTGATGTCAGAACTGATCCCCGAATCAGATTAAATTGATGGTGCAAACCGAAAAAAAAATATTATACCTAAAATAAAGTAGAAGAACATGATTTTTGAATTATTATAAATTATTTATACAGATGATATTATTTTAATAATAGTATCTGAATATTATATTATTATTCTTTAGTATTATTATTTTTTAATATTGTAACTTAATATTCTATTATTATTATTATTATTATTATTAATGTAGAGTCAATTTAATAAAAAATATTATTATTAGCTAAATAATATATTATTATTATTGTTATTATTAAGAGTGGTGGTTGAATATATTATTATTATTATTAAAATAGTAAATAATAGAATCATGATTTTTGTCAAGAGTTGCTATTATAATGACACGTGATCAGGCTTATCATCAATCTTGGATAAGATATGATACAATATTGTATTATTCAACTAGTAAATTTTTTTTTGGGTGTTAGGGATTCCTTTTCGGGAATTATTTTGCCACCGATCACTGCAAGATGTACATACTCTATCTATTATTACGTAACTATTTTGACTGCCAGATGTCTTAAACATAACGTGGCCCAGTAGTTGGGATAGATAAGTTTATGTGTATCGTCATGAAGTCTCTATATTTATAAACATAACGTGGCCCAGTAGTTGGGATAGATAAGTTTATGTGTATCGTCATGAAGTCTCTTTATATTTATAAACAGGTTTGCTATCTTGACATCCTTTCTTACACTCATACTGTATATCAGTACTGTACGGACAGCACTGTTTATGTACGTACGACACTATTTATTGTTCGGACGGGACTGTTTATGTACGGACGACATTATTCACCGTCCGTACATTCGGCGTAGGTGTAAAGTGGGGTGTCAAAATATCATTTTTGATTTATAAAATAAGGCACACAGCAAATTAAGAGTTGTAGGATAATATTGTATTCATTTTATATTAGTTTTGCATTATTCTACTACTTTCCAAGACTGCATTGTATTGAAAATGTACCGACTATTTAATGCGAGTCTTTTGTTTAGATACTTCATTTAAGCATTCTTCTTCCCTTGCTCTACAATCATGGAGCTTCCCAACAACTTTCCTATCTTTACCTTAATGGCATCCTTTCTCTTCCTCTTGGTACTATTCAAAATAGTTCAAAGATGGAATACTTCAACAAAATTTTACCCTATTTTACCACCAGGACCATGGAGACTGCCCTTCATAGGGAATATACATCAGGTTATTAGCATCCCATTGCCTCATCATTCCTTCAAAATTATGGCACAAAAGTATGGACCATTGATGTACCTAAAACTTGGTGAGGTACCATATATAATAGCTAGTTCACCAGAAATGGCCAAAGAGATTCTAAAAACACATGACCTCAACTTTTGTGATAGGCCAAACCTTATGTTGTCCACAATATTTAGTTACAATAAAACTGATATTGTATTCTCTATATATGGAGAACACTGGAGGCAACTACGAAAGATATGTGTTATAGAGCTATTGAGTGTAAAGCGTGTCCAGTCATTTAGGTCCATAAGGGAACAAGAGGTGGATGATCTTGTTAAATCAGTAGCTGCAAGTGAAGGATCAATTGTTAATCTTTCTCGTATGATTTCCGATATGACATATGGGATAGTGGCAAGGGCGGCGTTTGGGAAAAGAAGTAAAAACGAACAAGCATTCAAATCAGCAATTGATGAAATAGCAAGATTGTTGGGGGGATTTTGTATTGCTGATTTGTATCCTTCTATTAAAATGCTTCAAAGGATGAGTACGGCAAAGAGAAACTTTGAAAAACTACACAGAGAGATTGATATGATAATGCAAGATATCCTCGACGATCACAGAAGCATTCACAAGGGAGTAAGCAAGGATGAAAATATAGTTGATGCTCTTCTCAAGATTCAACAGGAAAGTGAACAATCAGAAAATCGCGTGACTGACGTAAATATTAAATCAATTATTATGGTTAGTTTAGAATTAACCATTCATTCCATAAATTTTACAAACTAAATTATGAATTTGCTTATGTTACTATTTATCCATTCGCAGGACTTGTTTGCTGCTGGTACTCATACAACATCAGGGTTTACGTTATGGTGTATGTCTGAGATAGTAAAGAATCCAAGAGTAATGGAAGAAACGCAAGCTGAAGTAAGAAGAGTGTTTGATAGAAAAGGGTGTGTAGATGAGAAAGAGTTGCATAAACTGATATACTTAAAGTGTGTCATCAAAGAAACACTAAGGTTACATCCTATTGCACCAATGTTACTTCCAAGAGAAAGTAGGGAGAGTTGCCAAATAAATGGGTATGATATCCCAGCTCAGACAAGGGTTATGGTCAATGCTTGGGCAATTGGAAGAGATCCAAATTATTGGGTTGAAGCTGATAATTTTAAACCAGAGAGGTTTCTTAATAACCCAATTGTTTTCAAAGGCACCGACTTTGAATTCATACCATTTGGTGGTGGAAGGAGGACATGTCCGGGTATAGAATTTGCCATAGCAAGTACTGAGCTATCTCTTGCTCAATTACTTTACCATTTTAATTGGAAGCTTACAAATGATATGAATAATGAAGAATTAGATATGACTGAGTCATTTGGGATTACAGCAAGTAGAAAACATGACCTATGCTTGATTCCAATTATCCGTCGTTTTTGATATGTGTTGCTTCCTCTATTTGGTGTAAGATTTTCAAGTGGGTGGGGTGTTGTACTGTTTTGACTAGTGATATTGTGACCCTATTTTAGTGGGGGTGTTGTACTGTTTGATCGATATGGAAATCTCGAAATGATATAGTTTTTAATGGGTCTTCGGTGACAGCAAAGGATGTAAGAGATATGAGTATCTTTTTGGCTTGAAAATGGTGTTTTGGTAAGTCCGCTGTTAACTCTTGTAGTTTTTTGGACTGGTGTGAGAATCCTATCTTGTTTCTTAGCCAATAAAGGGGTGAACGTTTCCGATTTCCATTAAATGTGTTCTTGTTTTGTTCTTCGTGATTGTGGTGCTCTTTTCATATATCTTCAAATTGGAGAGCTTTATTTTTATCTATTGTGGATTTTTGTGTGTTTCTTTAGATTGTTCTGCTGCTTTTTGTTTTGGTTCGTGGTGTATTTTGTAGTTTTTCTTAGCTGTTTTTTTTGTAAGGTGTTTGTATTTTGACTGTTGAACCTATATATTTGAAAAACAAGTTCACAGAGTATTTAATTTTCCATAAATGAATATGATTAATGTTTTCATTAAAGCTTGTAAGCTATTAATGTATGGCTATAGATGTATGGTCTTGCAATGTTATAAGAAATTAATTCGAAAAAATGTTTTTCTAGATTGTCAAGGAAAAGATCCACATGTCATTAAAGCGTGTAAGCTATTAATGTATGGCTATAGATGTATGGTCTTGCAATGTTATAAGAAATTAATTCGAAAAAATGTTTTTCTAGATTGTCAAGGAAAAGATCCACATGAACCAAATTGCATATAAAGACGGATGGTCGTGTGTACCACTCTCGAGCTTTCTTCTTTTCGAATGTTTGTTGCGATCGAGTAAGATTGTAAAATCGCGATTTAAAATCTAAACTCTTAGATTTAACGTTTTTAGGTCGGTATTTGGTGTTAAATTGTAGATAAAATCGTATACTGGAACGATTTTACGCTGTTTAAATTTCTTTGAAATCTGTAAAATCGTGTAAAATCTTTAGATTTTACTCTTTGCCTTAATTTTACCTTTTTCTTTCTTGAATTTTTTAAAAAGCGCAACCTAATAAAACATCTCTCACTTTCGAGATTCATACCCAGAAAAAAAACTGGTTGCATGAACAAAGAATGAATGATTTGGTTTATGTGATGACCAATATGAGGTTAACAAAGAAAGAAACTAGACATAAGGAATCACTTGAATTTGTTGATATTGATCTGATGATATGCTAAAAATGATAATAACAATGTGCATAATGATTATGAGAATGTGCAACAACCTGTCCATGTTGAAATTATAGTTGGATGTGAAACTACGGGTTCAAGCAATTCTCGGACTTCACCTTCAAACAATTATGGCTTTGATTCTAATATTGAAGAACCTTTATCATCTAGAGATGAATTTGATCAAGTTGAAGACGAAGACACATATGTAAATGATGTTATCTAAGAAATTACCTTTCAATTAAGTTAAAAATGAAGATGAAAACACTTATAAAACTCTTGTTTTTTGGATAATCTTTTTGTTGCATTTACTTCCATCTTGTGAAGATCGACTATACCCTAATTTGTGCATAGATAGACTCATTTCAATTTCTAATGTTGGGTTTAATAAAAGGTTAATAGCAAACCTCTATTTAGAATTTCAAATGTATTGTAGAACCAAAAGAAATATTAAAGCTTATTTTTTCCAATTACCATAACTGATACATGTTGTATATAAACAGATCTATTAATTTTCTGCATTAAGTTACATAGTCACAACATAAATTTAATATATATATATATATATGGGGTAAACTCTACGATTTTACGTTTTAATTTTACGTTTTGATTTTACCTGACCAAAACGAGTCAAGGTAAAAACTTGATGCTGACAACCTTGCGCCCGAGGCTTAAGATTATATCATATTTCTGGTTGGTTGGCTTGTTTCTGTTTTCCTAATGTTTTTATTGTTCCGCTATTTGATTTTTTTTTTTGTCTAGGCTTTTGTCAAGTTTGTTGTTGTTGCTCACTATTTGTTTGCTTTGTTCATATTATAAATTAAGGTTTTTATATATTTAAAATTGTAATTACAATGCTGAAATAATATTGGAGAGAAAAATAATCCTATTAGGGCTTGGTTCATGGGCCTCAGACTAATATTACAAGTTACTATTTATATTTAATATTTATAACACCCGCACCTCAATTTGGTGGATAGATGTGAATCATTTTAAGCTTGCAAATAATTGGGCTTAATCGTTCTATTGGTAAACTTTTCATTAACACATCTCTCAACTTATACCCAGAATAATTATAGGATGTATTTATCAATCCACTATATAGTTTCTCTTTGATGAAATGTTGGCCAATCTCAATCTGTTTTGTCCCATCACGCAGAACATTATTGTGTGCAATACTAATGGTTGATTTATCATCTCAAAACAATTTCATAGGGTCCCCACATTGTATATTCAAATATTCTAACATTTGTTTCATCCATAATAATTAAAAAAAAATCTTTATGCCATAGCTTTAAATTTCGCATAAGTGTTTGATCTAGCAACTATACTTTGTTTGTTATGCCTCCAAGCAAATAGGTTCCCACCCAAGAATGCACAATAGCCTAAACTGGATCTTCTATCACTCACTTTCTAATGTGGATCTATGTGCTTGCATTTATGAAGGTGATGATCATGTTGGAAAACTTTCAAATGTTTTCATGACGACAACACCAATGATTGCTAAAGTAGGTGTTAGTAACCTTCCAACTCTATGATGATTGTAACCAAACTTGAAGACATCTTAAGTCTCACTAAGTAGGAAACTCGAGATTCCATTAAAGTGATTTTATAGTCAATGCATTCGAAAAAGAATCTTGAAAGCCTAAGATTTGTGAAAGAGAGAAAGTGTGAAAGTTCGCTTGATTGTGACTGTCTGAGTGACCAAAGTCTTGTTAAAGTAAGAGAGTAACTCATAAGATACGAAGGCAACTCATACACATACTTAAAATCCTTTTTGAACCCCTTTTTTAAGTAACAAAATACCTAAAAAAAATTTCAAGCCTTAGGAAGTTGATTAGGAAACTGTTTGCTTCATTAAAAACATTTTTTGAATTATCTAATCGATTGGGTCCTATAGCTAATTGATTGGAAGAAGAAAAATTGATTATATAATAGATTATGATAGTGTCTTAATGTTTGGTAATGAATCGCTTTAAAAAATTTCTAAAATAGGCACAAATAATCGATTATTTGAGGTATCTAATCGATTAGTATTAGGACCTAATCGACTAGATGATTAAATAGGCTAATGGATCGTTTCTTTTTTCAACCAATTCTTCTCCTATGTAAAGGACACTTCTATCCTCTTCATTTCACACAAGGATTCAAAATTTCTATATTTCTTTACAATTTATTGTTGGGTGTGAATTTGTGAGTAGAAAAAAGGTGTAGGGGGTGATGCGAAAACATTTGAGAGCGGAAGGTTTCATATTTCATATTTCTATATTTCTAAAATGTTTTCAAATATTGAGAGCGGAAGGTTTGATGCGAAAACGTGAAAATTATACAATTCAAAATTTTGATCACGTTAACACTAGATCGCTTCACAAACACTAAAGAGGAATATGATAAAACACAAGGTATTCAATTTATTTGAATGTACAATCCACGAGGTGCGTTTATACAATGATTCAATGTAGTGAATTTTAGCCTCAATTATTTATCTGAAGTTAATCACTAATTCACGTCAATAAGGTATCCAATTCTAATGAAACCTAATGCTTATGTAATAAATCTCTATAAATTGAATCAACGATAGACTATGCTAGAATTGAAATACCTAAACATGCAAATATTAAGAAATTAAATGAGAGAGAGAGAGAGAGAGAGAGAGAGAGAGAGAGCGAGATGACACTGAGATTTCTAGCGCTTCAACTTTCGTCCTCGCTTTTTCTATGTGCACTCTTCCATGGTTTCCCATTGAAACTTATATTGTTCCATTTTATTTGCTCCAATGCTAAACTAGATCTTTACTGGATCTTTACTTGTATGTAGCATAATGCTAACTAGATATTTACTTTTATGTAGCACAATGCTAAACTCTTGCATTTAATATTTACTTGATAAACACTTCTTAATCTTCCAATATCACCAATCTGCTCCAAACCTTCATGTGTAGAAATCAATACCTTGATTCTACCGATTCCTTGAGCGATGAACTACCCTAAGATTTGAGAAGAACTCCGCCTTATCCGTAGTCTTCCACACAGTCACTTCTAAGGCAATTCTAGAAAGAAGAACATACTTCTTTTCAATGGAATTTTTCATCACCATTGGCAATCTCCTAAATCTTAAAAACAACCCGAAAATCTCAACCAAATCTTCAAGAATTATTAGTTTCATGAACGTGCTTCCTTCAATTAGTTACAAATCTATTATTATCAAGATCTGAATTAGTTTGAAGTTGAAGATGCAAGAACTTTGAACTTTCAAAATAGAGGAAATATATTTTTCACAAAATCACAATGTTGATTATGATACTCAATATGATTCGGTACATGAGAAATGATGACAAATTTTTTTTATATGTGTCTGAGTGACCAGAGAAGTTGGTTAAATGGGTTTAGTCAAGCAAATTATACAAATAGTAATGCGATATAATTGGTTGTTCTTTGTGTTGTGTTCCTTGTTGCAAGTTGTGAAGTTGTTAGTTGTTGATTTGTTGTTGTTAAGTTGTAGGCTTATGCCAATGTTGATTTGTTGTTGTTAAGTTGTAGGCTTATGCCAATGTTGATTTATTGTTAATAAGTTGTAGGCCTATGGCAAATGTTGAAATGTTGTTATGTTGATTTTAATGACCATCGTTGATTATTTTGATGTTGAGTTGAGTCACATTGCATAGCATATCAATTTGGAGCTGATGCTCGGTAAGTTGGCCTGGATTGTCAAAATTTAAGTTGAAGGCTTATGCCTTGTTGACGTCAATATTAATTGACAAATTTCTAAGTTGGGAGTTCTGCTCCAATGGTACCACATGCATGTACATTTCTAAGTTGCAGTTTACGTTGTGTTTCAAAGTTGTATAATTATGTTGTCATGTTGTATCTTGTTGTCTGAAGTTGTTTGTAAGTTGAGAAGTGGTGATACTATAATCTGGTCTAATATATTATTTATCATATATCCGATTATATTGTTCGATATCTCACCCCTTCTGTTTGAATGTTGCCCTCTGTTGGTAACGTGCAGGTAATCCAGAATAGAGCTGCTTACCTTCATTAGTTCGAGTCGGTGTCATCGCTCTGATACGTAGCACTCGGGGGGATGACGCATGTTTTCTTTAGTGTCGTTTTTATTATGTTGCTGATTTTAAGTTGTCTTTCATTAGAGACGTGTTGTCCTTAAAGTTGTTTTGAAAGTTGAACATGTGGTTATTTTGTATGAAGTCGAATGTTGTGAATCCGCTGCGTATTAATAAAGTTGTTTTGTGTCGAAGACTGAATTGTGTTCATCTGAGTATTAAGTGTTATGTATCCATGTGTATGCGGTTAAATGCCGTTGTTTTTAAGTTGAAAATGTAGCATCCTATTTGATGATTGGAAATTTTGAAACTCTGTTTTATTAATATTCGTCGGGTAGAAATGGGGTGTTACATTAGTGGAATTAGAGCAGGTCGGTCCGTCCGGCCAAGTTGTCTAATGTTGTTTATTCCTTAGTGCGCGGCATGTGTATGAAACACTGTTGGTACTTGCTTATTAGTTTTCTAACCGTTTGTCTCCAGGAGTTGGTTTGAAATAAGTGGGGGAAAAGCTTGCTTCCCGAAAATGTTAATGGTATGTGAAGTTGAATCAAGGCGATATTGATTGCAATAGTGCAAATGTTATTGGAACTGTGTTGCGAACCGACGAGAGTATGGACTCATGATTCTTATCGGTCAAGTTTGAGATGCCTTTGAGGGAGGACGAGCCGATAATTGCGATTGGCCTCTGAAGTGTAGATCAGAGTTTGGGGACAGTTAAGAGATGATTGAGGTTAAGGATCCACTCCAAAGAAAATGATAATTTGATGGATCAACTGGTAGACTAGTATGTTTTGAGTATAATTGGATTGAAGTCGGATGATTTTCAGAGTTGGGTGAAAAGCAAGGATAGTTCGAAGAGTTTGTAAGTAAGAGAAAGAGGTAGAACTCATGTTCACCAATTTCGGATTTTATTTTCGTATTTATGGAACAGCCTTCGGTATAAGAGGCATAACTTTCTACTCGTAACTCCGATGAAAGCGATTCTGGACTTTTCGGAAAGTTTACAAAACTCCATACAGTTTGCACATATATTTTGTCTTCGGCATGTTTTTGAAGAGAGAGAAAAACGCGTTTGAATTTTTGGGTCTGATGCTGATTTTGGTGGAAGTATGTATACGGGATTTCTGGATCAGCCGCCATTGCACAGGCGATAACTTTTTACTCGTAACTCGGATTTAAGCGATTCTTGAAGTTCTGAAATCTACATGAAATTCCCTTCATTTTGGAATATAATTTTGTGTCTGGGAGGTCTGTATTGAAGAAGATAATCGTGTTTGAAGTTGGACAATTCTTGCTGGAAATAGTAAGATGAAGTCAAGTATAAAATGTTTGGTAATGGGAAGAAGATAAGAGTATCGGAGGAGCACATGGAAGTACGGCGTATAATAGTTGAAAATGATTAAAGTATAGAAATCTTTAAGGAAGGTTAAATAGTAAAGTGGATTGTGTGTTATTGGCGAGATGTGTCGACATGAGTCAGAAATTTTTGGAAGTTCTATCACCAACCAGATGATGAGATGGTATTGTTGAGATTGTGATTGGAATGAGAATCAAGTGTGAAACTATATGGATCATTGAAGTTATGAAATTAAGAAGAAATACGAAGGATTTGTTAGTGTTGTTAAAGCTCTTAACTTGGATAAATGTTTCGGTGGAAGTGGACCGATTTGGATGGTACTTGATGTGGTAGCGATTCTGGTACTAGAAGGATATTTAATGATTGTGTTGTACAACTAACTTGTATAGGAGAATATGTGTTGGATTTTGGACGTTGTGTATCACTGACGAAGTTGGAAATAAAGAAATTAAGAACACGTTTGTAAGCCTTAGAGGAATGGTGGAGCAGTATGCTTAGTTAATCTTGAGCACAAGGTAAAAGACGCTATTGTAGTTGGGTAATGATGATTTATGCCACCATTATGGTTGCCGGATATCTATTGACAAATTGAGGAACTGATCACCCTTAATCTCTTGTTGATAGTAGACGGAATCATGTGGATGGAGTAGACGTGTCTTGCCAACTAGAATAGTATGCACAGTGAATTGTTTGGAGTTAAGCCAAGTGCTTATGAATTGTTTGAGTTGTCGATGCAGATTCCTATATAGGGAAATGAGGTTGCGGGTTGATCGGTGAGTAGTTTGGAAACTCACAGTTGTGTTCTGGATAACTTGGGTTTTGATTTGTGGTGGATCAAGAATTCGATTGACATGAGACTTGGAGAATTGTAGAGATGATCCAAGGAGGAATTAAATGGAAATGTAAGACCATGATTTGACAAGGAGGTCGGATAAAGAATGGTGGTGGCTGGTATGCCTTAACGTGTATATAGGAAATATGAATTGTATTTTTCCATACTTGTTCAGATAATGTTATAACTGGTGTTCGTTGTGGACGTTCTGATCTGCTATGAAATCAGAAGGAAGGCGCGTAGGGTATTTGAGAGTCGAGTTGCCAGTGTTGAAAGAAGTGAAGTTATATGTTGAGTTATCAAAGTGTGATTTTGATTTGTAAAGATGAGTTTACTTGGTTGTGTTACTTCGGATGAGGATCATGGAGAATTGGGCTAGTATGAGTAGAACTTGATGAATTAGTTGTTTGATTCAGTTGGTTAATATGCCATGTTAAGTGTAGGTTATTGCGGCTAAATCTATGGCTATTGAGTGTTAAGCACTGTTGGTAAGATGATTTTTTTCTTGTTGAGATTAATTGGACATTGTACCCTTATGTTGTTGTAATGATGTTAGGTGTTTAAGACGAGTTGAGACAATGTGTTAATACAACATGGTAAAATTGTAGCTTGTGTTTTATGATGATTAGGGATTCATGAAAGTATCTATCCTATTCCTATTCAAGATTTGGAATTGGCTGCAGTTGTAGTTGTGTGGGATATTCGAAGGTATTATTTATGGATCTAAGTTCGAAGTAGTCACTAATCAAAGTGTAGAATACCTGTTGGTCGGAATTTCCGGAGAATTAAGTCGAAAGTCTTTTCTTATGTCTGCTTTGATAGCCGAAAGTTGATGTGAACTTGGTAGATTTGATGGTTTCTAGTACTCAGAGTGCGCAGTGAAAGCATGGTGTGGCGCAGTTTGTTCTTATGTGAGTAACAACGATGTTGGTGGTTTGATTATGTTGATGTTGTGTTATGACTTTTGTGCTCTTATCCTTGTTGTTGCCTCGTTACCTAGGGTGATGGTTCGAGTGCGAGTAGCTAATTCCTATGATGGAGGATTAGGGGAGTGTTGCCTATGGTGATGGTAACGATTGTGTCGTGTTCTGGTTCATAGAGAACTTGTGTGTTCGTAACTTGGTTATTCTTCGTGTCTTGAGTTAGTCGTTGGGTGCGTTGCGTGAGCATTGTTTCGTGTTGTTGTTGTCGTTGATGTGATGTATTGTTGTTTGGTGTTAGACGTGGGGTTGCCTTTTTAGGGCAGGGAAGTTGATTTGTTAGCTGAGATAACGTATCTGGAGTGTGGTGCATCGAGTAAATTTTCGAGGGCGAAAATATTCTAAGTGGGGGAGAGTTGTAACGCTCGGTAATTAATTAATTATTTAATTAAATATATTAGTATCATTTGTGTTGATTTATGTTGATTTTCGAATTATCGGAATTGTGTTGTGTTGAGTTGCTATGTCGGTTTTAGTTGAATTAATCATAAAAATGTTGATCTAAGTTGCATTGTTGTTAATTAATTAATTAAGCTAAATTAAGTTGATTTTAAGTTGTAGAAAATAATATGGTGTTAATATAGTAGAATTATAAGAGAATGCTGGGCTTATTTAGATGGTAGTAATAGTGGG
The DNA here is from genome assembly GCA_022829125.1 of Lathyrus tuberosus. NCBI lineage: Eukaryota > Viridiplantae > Streptophyta > Magnoliopsida > Fabales > Fabaceae > Lathyrus > Lathyrus tuberosus. The sequence goes on along the minus strand of JALAZF010000341.1, from coordinate 6,050,181 downwards.
GGTGTAGTAATGAGGCCCAATAAGAAAAATAAGATAATAGTATTATTATATTAGGTTTTAGAAATAAAAGAGAAATTAGAAGTAGCAGTAAGTGGAAGTTGCAGAGAAAGAGGAAAAGTAGGAGAAGAACATGGAAGTTACAGAGAAGAGGAACAAGGGTTTTGGAAGAGAATCCGTAGAGGCTGCTAGAGCAAAAATTTAATCGGAGATTTAGAGCGACCTTCAATCAAAGGTAAGGGTGGGATTCTGACTCTATAATGGGATACTTGATGAATGATATGTGGGGTTAGATTATAGGATTTGCTCTGTTGTGTTTTCTGATTTGTTGATACCGAAGTTGAATTCTAAGTTGATCGGTTGTGGAAATTAGTATGTGTTGTTTAATTGTGGTTTATATGTTGCTGTTGTTGAATTGAGTGTGAAATACTTATCTGTAAGAATTGGGGTATGATTTTGTTGTGTTGATGTGGAATCGTGCACTGGATCAATTAATTGTAGATTGAAAAGTAAGAAATTACAGGAAACGGAGGAGAAGAATGGGAGAAACAGAGAGAACGAAGGCGTGAAGTGGGACGCCCGTCTGGGAGGCATGACGACCGTCATAGCCTTGTTACGACCGTCATGGTCTTTTGACGACCGACATTAGTTTTGTTACGACCGTCACACGGGCATGTGTGTTATTTTTGTTCTGCGTTGTGTTTTTTTGGTTGCTGTATGTGAGTCTAGTATAATTGAACTTATTAAACATTTTGCAGAAAACAAAATTAATTTGAGAATCAGTATAACTAACAGTAGACAATTTTGCATAATTGAATTCAGTATAAGTAACAGTAGTAATTATTGAGTGAGGATCACTGTAAGTATATCAATATCAGTATTAAGAGATTAATATGGCAGTAGTAGTGTTAAAATAGTAGGATAAATCAGTGAGTAAACAAGTGAAGATTGTAAGAAATTGATAATAGTACTGAGACAAATTAATAGGAGAATACTTAAGTAACCGTGATGTAGAATTTAGTAGTATGTTTTGGTAAGTTGTTTGCTGACCCTAATTTAACAGGAGAATGACAAGAAGCTAGTAAGAAGTGGAAATGATAGAGTTTAGCAGAGAAGTTGGTTAAATGGGTATAGTCAAGAAAATTATACAAATAGTAATGCGATATAATTGGTTGTTCTTTGTGTTGTGTTCCTTGTTGCAAGTTGTGAAGTTGTTAGTTGTTGATTTGTTGTTGTTAAGTTGTAGGCTTATGCCAATGTTGATTTGTTGTTAATAAGTTGTAGGCCTATGGCAAATGTTGAAATGTTGTTACGTTGATTTTAATGACTATCGTTGATTATTTTGATGTTGAGTTGAGTCGCATTGCATAGCATATCAAGTTGGAGCTGATGCTCGGTAAGTTGGCCTGGATTGGCAAAATTTAAGTTGAAGGCTTACGCCTTGTTGACGTCAATATTAATTGACAAATTTCTAAGTTGGGAGTTCTGCTCCAATGGTACCACATGCATGTGCATTTCTAAGTTGCAGTTTACGTTGCGTTTCAAAGTTGTATAATTATGTTGTCGTGTTGTATCTTGTTGTCTGAAGTTGTTTGTAAGTTGAGAAGTGGTGATACTATAATCTGATCTAATATATTATTTATCATATATCCGATTATATTGTTCGATATCTCACCCCTTCTGTTTGAATGTTGCCCTCTGTTGGTAACGTGCAGGTAATCCAGAATAGAGCTGCTTACCTTCATTAGTTCGAGTCGGTGTCGTCGCTCTGATACGTAGCACTCGGGGGGATGACGCATGTTTTCTTTAGTGTCGTTTTTATTATGTTGCTGAATTTTAAGTTGTCTTTCATTAGAGACGTGTTATCCTTAAAGTTGTTTTGAAAGTTGCATGTGGTTATTTTGTATGAAGTCGAATGTTGTGAATCCGCTGCGTATTAATAAAGTTGTTTTGTGTCGAAGACTGAATTGTGTTCATCTGAGTATTAAGTGTTATGTATCCATGTGTATGCAGTTAAATGTCGTTGTTTTTAAGTTGAAAATGTAGCATCCTATTTGATGATTGGAAATTTTGAAACTCTGTTTTATTAATATTCATCGGGTAGAAATGGGGTGTTACAAAACTCAATTAGATGTAAATTCACATCAAATTTCAACGACGTCACGAAACACACGCACGACTCTCACGAATCAAAACGCAACCTGCAGCAAGTGAATTCAATTCAAAATGACTTCTAACAAATTGAAACGCACATACATTCCAAAACGCAAGCCAAGTGCAAATCAAAACGCAGAAAAATTTAAGAAACGTCAACTCAAATTCATTTCATAAATTCACCTAATTCCATCTATAAATAGAGCCTTTCATTCATCCATTTCTCAAGCTTTCACAGCCCCAAAAACTCTGCCAAAATCTCCACTCAAGCTTCAATAATCAGACCTTCATCTCAAAGCCTCCCAATCATACAAAAAAAGAAAAACTCAGATTCAAAAACCACAAGGCTTCAATCGCAAATTCCTCACACAACAACAATCATCAGCATTCAACAACAACATTTCGCAACAACTCCAGAGAATCTGTGATTCAGAAGCAAGAAGAGGAAGTTTTGAGTTGTTTCGAACCTGGTTTTGAAGGTAGTGGATCGATCTCGTGTTCTTCGACTAGATTTTGATTGTTGAAGATTTTTGAAATCGAAAGTACCGTTGTGTACTCTCTTGATTCCGATCAATTCCGTCATATTTTCGTATCCCGCCGCTCTAATTTCGTTTGAGTTTGAACTGCTAGCATGGAAGTTTCCGGCGTGAATAGTGACCTGCGTGTTTTGAAGAAGATGTTGAGATCTCACGTTTTGTTTTTTCTTTTCTTTTTCTTTTAATATGCCATTTCTTTTTGTTTGTTATTTTTTTTTAAATCGGATTGGGCCTAGAGCCCGTGGGAGTTTACTATCATTATCACCATTTTTGCTTCTATAAACCTCCCTCTCATTTTTTTATATAAAGTTTTCTTTAATTATCTTTAATTTCTTTATTTGTATGATTTTCTTATAATTTTCTAATTCATTGTTTTTCCCTTTTAATTTTCTTTTTAATCTTTTTTTTTATTTACAATTTGTTTTGGATCTTGAATCTTGATAAGATCTCATCAATATCAATGGACTTTGGGTGTCGATTTTATCCACCAAGAGAGGTGATTGATATTGATGATGATTTAATCGATTTAAGATTCAAATTGTTGATGTTTCTTTTCATCTTATCCTCTTTCTTCTACTTCTTTTTTTATTTTGATCGATGAAAGTCTTATGGATCTTAGAATTTCTTTGTTGAATTCTTGATCAAGACTAGATCGTTACCTATTTTCTTTTCGTGCATTATTGCTTTTGGATGGCGATTTACATATCATTCATCTAGCATGCATTAGCACAAAGATATATTGACCGACCTCATTGTAGGGTAATTACTCCGTAAATTACTCGGCGATTGCTTAACATAGCGCAACATATGTCCCGTATCGGAAAACTATCAAGAATGATTGATAATTTGTCTTTTTGTTCAAAACTTATGAAACTTGTTGTTAGGAGGCTTTGGTCTTATCAATCCTCTAATGATTTTTCATTAATCTTGACCTAAGTGCAATTATTCAATTAATATTGATCACTTACTCTAACAACTAATCACTAACTTACTAATAATATTATTGTTTTAATTTTGTTTATGTTTCCTTCTCGCTCCCTATCTCTTTTATTTTTTATGCCTCATTATTATCATTTCATATCATGTTTATGTTTCCACAATTTTTCCTTTGTCCGTTGGACACATGTTTATGCTTCCGCCCTTTTCTCTTTGTCCACTTGGACCAAAACATTAACAAAGGTTTAAACCATAAAAAACTTAATTCTCCTCATCTTGGACTATTGGTTACTATCCCATGCTTTGGAGTGATCTCTTTATGGACCTCTTTTGAAGTAATATTGGACTTATGGATCTAGAATTAGGACTTCTTATCCCTTTGCTTGGAGTATTGATTGAAGACTTGCCCTTATTTGGCCAATTTGCTTAAGGATGGAATTCTTTTAATATTGCTTTGAAGTGGCACCATTTTGGTTAGATCCTTCTTTTCCCTAGCTTTTATTTTATGCACTAGGATAGTCACTTCTTCTCCTCCCCTTCTTAAATTTTCAAAATCCTCTCCCTTTTTCAAAACCTTCTTGTTTTCAAACTTAAAACCGCTTTCATAATAAAACCTTGACTTTGGTCAAGTGATATTTTTTTTTTCTTTTATAAATGTCAATCCATCTTAATCATACTTTGACTATTTCATAAAAACATAAAAAATACAAAACTCATCCAAATTTTTTGTGCCTTTATGCACCTTTTTCATTTAAACCTTTCAAAAAGAATTAGACATGAGTCATTTTTTTGATGAGATGTAAAACTCCTAACCATGGTATTTTGTTGAAAGTATGGTCATTTTCCACTTAGATGTTGAAGTGATTAGCTTGTTGATGTTAATCCAAGCAAATCCTCCATCCTCATATGAAGCAAATGCCTTTTTCCCATACCTTTGGGTAATTAGTTGAGTATTCTCTCTTGAGAATGACGGGTTGTCTTTTTCAAGATAAAATAAACCATAACCAATAATTTTCATTCTTTGTACCACGAACTACGAGGTTTTGATCCTACGTTGCACTTCGTGGGTATGTAGGCATGAGGCGATAAGTCACTCCAAACACAAAAATCTTAAAAAATATTTCTCTTCTCATCTCTCCCAATCTCTTTCAAGCAAACCATTTTTAGACCAAAAGCATGAATACATCAAAGGGCTCCTATAGAGTACTATAGATGTATTGGGTGCGTAAAACCTTCCCTTTACATAACCAACCCCCTTTACCCTTTATCTCTTTGTTCTTTTAGAACTCTTTAGGTTTTGTTCACTCTTTTTTTTCCTTTCCTTTTTTGGATAAAAATAAAAGTGCGGTGGCGACTCTTGTTTATTTTTGAGTTAAGTTAATCAATAGCTTACACTCACAAATTTCCCCGCTAAAGAAAAGTGGCGACTCTGCTGGGGAAAGATTGACCTCTTGCTGGTCCATCCCTTGAGGGGTTTAGCCTACTTTGATTTATTGCTTTTTGTCTAATTTGTTTGTTACTTGCTTGTTCTGTTTGGGAATTCTTCTGTGTGGTGAGATAAGTCTTATACCCAGGCTTGAGTATACACCTAAGACTAGGGTGGAAAGTAGTGTGACTTGTGTGGCATTTGGCCAGACTTAGTATACACGAAAACTCCACATCCAGACAAGGTTTTCTTTGGTGATTTTCTATCCTGCGTATTTGGGGCAGACGATGGAATATAACCTGGAAAACTGTCGACTCTGGCGACCATCTCCCAAGGACTCAGTTGAGGCACTCCTCCCAAGAGGTAGTAATGGCAGACCAGAAATGGCAAACCCGTTATGCTTCTTGATCCGAGGACCCGAAGTTGAGGACTTTAGAACCCTTAACCCATCTTGGCCTTATTAGGACGTGGTGCGGTGGCTATTCAGGTGCAGACTTGAATCAGTTGTTACGCGATACCACATTCAGACGATACTCTCTTGAGAATATTATTGACTACCAAGAAAGTTGGGAAATCGATAATATCCGAAAGATGGGTTGTAGACTCTGGGAACTTCTTTAGAACCTTGTTCGGCAGGTGTTATACCCTTAGTACATACCTTTGTGGGTTGATTTTTAACCTCGGCTCCATGCTCGTGACTCGGAACCTTGAACCCGTGTGCTTTGTGTGATCTTGTTTGTGGTTGCTGCATACATGCACTCATGTACATTCTGTTTCAGTCAATTTTCAAGGATTTTAGAGATTTTCCTTTTGCAAACATCACAGAAAATATTCAATAAAATGAGATATTTATCAGTACTTCAAAAAAAAAGAGTGTTATTTCTTTGTGGAGTTTACAATTGCTTTATATTTTAAAGATCCTCGAAAGTTGAATGAAACATTTGCATTTTGCATTAGCATTCGCATCATTCTGCATTGTTTCTTGCCTTTTCCAGGTGTCTTATTGTTTCCCTTTGGTCTTCATTCAGCCAAGCTGTCGCACTAGTATAATGCTCGGGCTAATCTGAAGAAAAAGATGGATCAATTGCAACAAGAGAACCGTGAGCTTCGTGAAGAAGTATCAACTCTAAAGGATGGTTTGGAAAGACTCACTGCTATGATGGAGCTCTGGTGGCTGCTCAGAATCAGCCACCACCTCCTCCTCCTCCGCTTTCAACTCATGTGCAAAGGACAGTCATTTCTGAGATTGTCCCCACACCCATCTCTGTGGCGCCTGCCAGTGTTCCTCAATACTCCATGCCTCCTGGTTTCCCCTGGGGCATGCCTCATAACTTTGTTCCTGAGGGTTATCAACCACCACCACCTCCTGAAATTCCAGTTGTTCCTACCGTTCAACCTGTGATGACTGTGCCACCGCCTGTGGTTCATACTGTTCCTTTTGGTGAAGAACAGATTTTCCATACTGCTCCAAGTGAAAATGCCAGTGCTTATGATAGAATGGAAGAGATTCAAGACCAGTTTGCTGAAATGCAGAAAGAGATCAAAGCTTTGAGAGGTAAAGAGCTGTTTGGAAAGAATGCTCATGAGTTATGCTTGGTTCCAAATGTGAAGATCCCGCATAAGTTCAAAGTCCCTGACTTTGAAAAGTATAAGGGTAACTCTTGTCCGATGAGTCATTTGACTATGTATGCTCATAAGATGTCGGCTCTAAAGGATAATGATCAGCTTCTCATTCACTACTTTCAGGATAGTTTGTCTGGTGCAGCATTGAAATGGTATATGGGACTTGACAGTACTCGAATTCGCACTTTCGAAGATTTGGGTGAGGAGTTTGTGAAACAGTATAAGTATAATGTGAATATGGCTCCTGATCGTGACCAGCTTTGGGCAATGGCTCAAAATGAAAAGGAGACATTCAAAGAATACGCGCAAAGGTGACGCGAGATTGCTGCTCAGATCAGCCCTCCTTTGGAAGAGAAGGAGATGACCAAGATTTTTCTGATAACTCTGAGTCCCTTCTATTATAAGCGTATGATTGCTAGTGCCCCAAGTGATTTTACTGAGATGGTTAATATGGGGATGAGATTGGAAGAGGGTGTCCGTGAGGGACGTTTGTCGAAAGATGGCAATTCTAGTAGAAGTTCCAAAAAATATAGTGGAGGATTTGCCAAAAAGAAAGAATGAGAGACCAATGTCGTTTCTAGAGAAAGGTATAGAGGACCTCGCCATAGAAACAATCAGTGTCAGCAACATGTTGCATCTGTCACTCCTGTTATCAGTTCAGCTCCTGTTGTTCAGGCAGCTCCTGCTCAGCAACAACGTTCTAATCAGCGAAACAATCAACGGGGCCGTTTTCAGAAGGATTTTGATCCGATTCCGATGACATACATAGAATTGCTTCCTTGTCTAATTAAGAAGAATCTGGTTCAGACCCGTCCACCACCTGCTATTCCAAAAGATTCACCATGGTGGTATAAGCCTGAAGCTCATTGTGTTTTCCATCAAGGAGGAGCTGGGCATGACACTGAGAATTGTTATCCATTGAATATGGAAGTGCAAAGGTTGGCTAGAAGTGGTATTTTGTCTTTCGAAGATTCCAATCCTAATGTCCAATCGAATCCGCTGCCTAATCACGGCAAGGCATCTGTCAATATGGTTTATGGTTGTCCTGGTACATTCAAAATTTTTTATATCCGTTGGATCCGAAGATCTCTTGTGGAAATGCATGCACTTTTGAGTGAATACCATGATATTGATCATGACTATGCAGCTTGCTGTATCTGTTCCGTGAATCCACGTGGTTGTGTGATAGTGAAGAGGGATATTCAAAGGATGATGGACGAGAATTTGATTGAGGTCACTGCTAAAAGAGACGAATATCAGAATGAGGTGGATGCTATTGAGCCACGCTTTAATATTCCTGAGCGAGTTGTTGTCTCATATTACAATCGGAAGGCCGCTGTTACACCTTTGGTCATTCGGTTGCCCGGTCCAGTACCATATGAATCTGACAAGGTTATTCCATATAAGTACAATGCTACCATGGTAGAAGATGGTAAGGAAGTTCCCATTCCTTCTTTGTCTTCTATGGTAAGCAACGCTGATGTGAGTAGAGTGACCCGGAGTGGTCGAGTTTTTGTTCCTGAGCCTCCAAAGATTGTGGAGAATGTTAAAGATGGCAAACAACATCAAGATGAGAGTAATGTCGATGTTTCTGGTCAGTCCAGTGGTACGAAGGCTTATGGGGATGAAGTATTGAAGTTGATCAAGAAGAGTGATTACAGTGTTGCGGATCAACTCTTACACACCCCGTCCAAGATTTCAGTGTTGTCCTTACTAATGAATTCTGAAGCTCATAGGAAATCTTTGTAGAAGGTATTGGAACAAGCATATGTTGAGCATGATGTGACTGTTAATCAGTTTGATGGAATTGTTGCCAACCTCACAGCATGTAATAATTTGAGTTTCTGTGATGAAGAGTTACCTGAGGAGGGGAGGAATCACAATTTGGCTTTACATATCTCCATGAACTATCAAGAAGATGCGCTTTCTAATGTGTTGGTTGATACTGGCTCTTCTTTGAGTGTGTTGCCAAAATCTACTTTGTCAAGGCTTTCTTACCAAGAATGGTATAATTTCTTCATTTACAAAGACACAAAGAGTAGAAAGAGAATAAACAAACCACGACGGCCCTTGTTTCGTCCAAAACGAGTTCTTACTTTATAACCGGGACCCTTAAGTCAATACCTCCTCCTATAGATGGTTGCATCTTCCTCACTTGGTGTTACCTGGGATGAAAAAGAAGAAACATTGGAATCCAATAGTCAAGTCAGTGAGATGAATAGGCTAATGTTCTATGCAAATAACCTGCATGTTATTGAGAATATGGAGAAGAGGATTCAAATGCAAACCTACTAGTAGGTGCAGGCTTGGGACAGTGTTTTTATAGATGGTCTTGAACATTGCAACTTACGATTGCTTACGTGCACGCAAGAATGCTCACCTGGAAAATAGACAAAAAGCTGAAATTTACAAGATGTCCCATAATTGTCCTAATTGAATGCGTCAGGTATACCCTAAAAATGAGCATGGATTTGAATTGCCACTCATGGATGTTTTACAAAATATTAGCTCATGGCAAGTTGTCAGAATTACCTGCTGTTAAGGTTATTCACGACATTGTTCTTGACTTGGTTATGTAAAGAGATTTCTCAAAGCCTCAGTTGATATCCCACTGATTTTCCAACGTCCTCACCATCCAAGTTTTGATTGCTGCAAGACAAATAAAAATGGCCTTAGTGAAAACCGAATATGATCAAACATAGTCAAGCATGTCAAAGAAAGAATCCATCTCAATTATTGATTTGGGAATTCAAAGATGTCCAAAGTTGAACGAGCAAAACAGACCAGTTCAAAGTGTTTCCAAAACAAACTTCCAAGCGTGTTCAAGCAGATTTTCCAAAAGCATATCAGACTATATTACAACTTCCCTAATTCAGACCAACATGTTTGGACAATACGTTAAAAGCTTCCTAAATTGAAATAACATATATCAGACACATTTCAAAAACCTTCTAAAACTAAAATAGCATGTTACAGACAAACTTCAAAAACTTTCCTTTAAAAGTGAAACATGTCTCAATACATAATGAAGGGCATTCAAGTTGGAATCCAAGACATTCAAGCTATAAATTGGAGAGACAAAGTGAGTCAGAGGGGGAGACAGAGGCCAAAAACTCACCAGCCAAACATCACGATTCCAAAACCCACTCATCAAGAATCATTCTCCAGATATCATATCTAATTACGCCAAAAAATACTCACGAACCAAACATAAAAAATACTAACACAAACATTCACCAGAAATTCACGAACCCTTATAAAACTAACTTATCAAAAATACCAAAAAATTCTCAAACCAGTCTTACACCAGAATACCAAACGATAAACCCAAGACATTCACAAATCGTATATCAGTTCGTCATACATCTAACCCCAGACCAAACATCATCAATTCATAAGAGAATCAATTCATCTTATCAAAACTCAGAGGACTCCACACGCACAGCAGCAGTTATACGCAAATTCAAGAACATCAGCACACCGCACTTAAACACATAAAGAAGAGGAAAAGAAGAATTACCTCTAGCGGAGGTCTGGGGAAGGTCGCACCGTTATCGCCGTTTTACCTTTCTTTTTTTTCTGTTCATTCGCAAATAATTTGTACTCTATAATCAAAATATAATGAGAATAGGGGCTGGGGAATCGTGGGGTGGGGTTTTGTTTGCTTGATGATGTTGATCGAGAGAGATAAGAGCAATTGGAAGGGCGAGAGCGGCGGCGGCCGCTAGGGTTTCTCAAACCCTAATTTGGCTAAGAGAGAAATAAGAAAGTATGAGAGAAGATGAGAATGAGAGGCTGCGTCTGTTCTTTTTCTTTTTCCTTTTGGAGCGAATAATCATATGCACTCACGCCCACACACATGCACCGTGCACTCACCCTTTTCGTCCATCGGATTACACGTGTTCGTATCAAACGGTTGAGGTTTGAGGGTCTATGGTAGACCCTCCCTCCTGGCACACATAGGATCCCTCTGTTTAATTAACGTATTTATCTTTTAATTTAACCTTTTTAGTAAATTCAGAATTCTTTCTTTTTAATTGGAACTGGTTTTTAATAATTATTTCTCTAAAAATGATAACTTTTTAAATAACCTTTTAATAATATAACATTTTTTATATCCCCAAATGTTAATTTTAGTAAAATATAATTAAATTAATTAAAACTTTTGTTAGCTTTTCTTCCTAAACTTTTATAATAAAAATTCTTTTTTAAAAAATATATTAAAATAAAATCTTTTCTAATTAATAACTTTTCTTTATTAACTTTTTAAATATAACTTTAAGATTAAATAATAATAAAAACTTTTTTTTGTTTTTTAAATATTAAAATTAAAACCTTTTCTAAAGTAATATGAAAACTCTTTAATATTTTTTTTCTTTAATATAACTTTAAAACTAAAAGATAAAACTTTAAAAAATAATTAAAATTTTTTAGCAAAGAGAAAGCTTATTTAAATAATCTTTAATATATAATTCTAAAATAATAATAAACCTTTTATTAGAATCAAACTCTTTTTAATAAATCATTCCCCATTAGAATCCCTCTCGCGCTTGATTGTACGCTTGTGTGAAATAGTTTAGCTTTTGATATCATGCCTTACATATACGCTTGTGTGTTTACTATTGTAAGTGATGAATTTATGTTTTTCGTTCTAAACCTTTTCAAAACATTAAAACTCTCGATCCAATGTCGAGCCCATTTTCCACCCTTGTAAGTCGATTGCCTTCGGGAATCGCCATCAACCTTTTGGTCACTAGACACAAGACTAGCCCACTTTGCTAGCACCCTCGCAAAATCTAATTTAATCGATTGCATTAATATCCAAGGGAAAATCCCATGCATTATAATCAAATTATTGTGCATGGTGCATTTCATTTACATCATACCTCCCTATAGCTTTTACACCCTTAAGATAAGTTTATTAGACAACTTTAGGATAGACTTCCTAAGTTAGTCCCCCCTCAAATTTTGATTTTTTACAATCAAACTTTAGTTCACCTAATTCTCCACACAAGAGAATTAAATGTGAATCATCTCAAAGAAGGGACATACAATCCCATATCCCACAAAATACAAACAATTTTCAAAACTGTGGTGGTTTCTTAAGATGATGACTCATCTTTTCTCCTAAAACTTTCAAACAACCTTTAGTATCCTTCAAGAGGAAGTACAAGTGCTCTGATTCCACTCCCGACAGGATATGTAGGCACAAGATGCGATATCTTGTCGAGCACACTTAGGAATAGAATTCTAGGTCACCTACCCTTTACCCTTTAGCAAACAGATAACAAAACAAATAACATAATAAAACAAGAGGTTCTTGTAGAGTACTACAGATATCTAGGGTGCTAACACCTTCCCTAGGTATAACCAACCCCCGAACCTTAGAATCTTAGTTTGCATTTGCATTGCATTGTGGGTAATTCGATCTTTCTCCCTTCCCTTGGATAAATCAAAGACTGTGGTGAAATAAAAGAAATGTGATTCAAGTTAATATAATAGCTTGGTATCCAATTCTCACCGCGAAACTTAGGTAGATCATTATTATTTGATTCTTATTGAATTGGTTATTCTTGATGTTTTGGTTGATTGTCATTTTTTACTATTGGAGTATCTTCCTTAGGAACATCTACAAAATCATCATCATCACACAAAACAATGTCCTTCTTGAGGGGTTAGATTCATCGAATGACACGTGCATAGATTCTTCAATTGTTAAAGTTCTTTTGTTATAAATTCTATATGCTTTACTAGTAATAAAATATCCTAGAAAAATTCCTTAATTGTATGTTTCATCGAACTAACCGATATTATCTTTGTCGTTGTTTAGGACAAAGCATTTACAACCAAAAATGTGGAAATGAGAAATGTTTGGTTTCCTACCTTTAAATAGTTCATAGGGGGTCTTTTCAAAATAGGTATAATAACAACTCTATTACTTACGTAGCATGTCGTGCTTATCGCATCCGTCCAAAAGTATTTTGGAAGATTTTAATCACTAAGCACAGTCCTCGCAATGTCAACAAGAGACCTATTTTTCCTCTCCAACACTCCATTTTGTTGAGGAGTTCTTGGTGCTGAAAAGTTATGTAGAATTCCATGTTCTTCACAAAAATCTTTAAAGGAAGCATTCTGGAATTCTCCACCATGATCACTTCTTATGGAGGCAATTTTTAGAGATTTTTCATTTTGAATTTGCTTTGCGTACTTCTTGAATTCCTTGAATGCATCACTTTTCTGCACTAAAAAGAATGTCCCACAAAATCTAGGAAAATCATCAATAACAACTAGTGCATATATATTACCTCCGAAGCTTCTTGTTTTTTATGGACCAAATAAGTCCATATGCAACAATTGTAGTGGCCTTGAAGTGGATACCATATTCTTAGGTTTGAAAGTTTATTTGGTTTGTTTTCCGTTTTTACAAACATCACATAATCTATCTTTGAAAAACTTTATCTTAGGCAATCCAATGACAAGATCATGCTTGACTAGTTTATTTAAACGTTCCATGTGAATATGAGCAACTATTTTATGCGATAGCCATGAGTCATTGTTATTTACCATTAGACATTTTACTTTCAAAGATAGATCATCTAGGGAAGTCATAAATATATTATTAATTCTTTTACTTTTGAGTTTTACCTCATGTGTGACTTCATCTTCAATCAAGCATTCATCCTTGGTGAATTTTATCTTGAAGCCTGTGTCACAAAGTTGGATAATACTTAGAAGATTGTGCTTTAGTCCTTCAACATAAAGAACATATTCAATGGATGTGAAAGGTGTTATTCCAACTTTGCCTATGCCAAGAATTTTTCCTTTGTTCTTGTCCCCATAAGTGATATATCCCTTGGCCTTAAGCACTAGATTTGAAAATGTGTTAATATCTCCCGTCATGTGCTTCGAACAACCACTATCGAGATACCATAGATTAGAAGTGGTCTTCAAGCATACCTACAAAAAAAATTAAGTTTTGTTAGGTACCAAATTTCCTTGGTTCCTTCATAATTAATTCCATTCTTGACCCATACATAATGCCCACTTGCCACACTAAAATTTCTAACATAGCAAGCATTAGGTGTATGACTAATTATTCCACAGTAAAAACATGTAGGAATAAAATTACTTCTATATCTAGGAACAAATGATTTCTTTTTAACAAATCTTTTTCTTTTAGGATAAGGATGAACAACTTTGGCTTTGTTAACTTTCTCTTTTGGAGATTGATCACTAGCTTTAACAAAGATAGTTTTACTTGAACTTGGTTTACTAAATTATGAATAACCAAGACCACTTTTATCATTAGAATATCTTTGTTGACTAAGAACACCCTCCAAACCAATTTGTCTTTTTCATATCTTTTAAGAACTCTTTTTAATCAGACAATTTGAAAAGAAAGAGATTAACATTCTTTGCATACAAAATTCTGTTTTTGTTCACTTATTATCTTTTGTTTTTCATCTTTGAAATCTTTTTCCATTATCTCAATTTTTTCTTCTAGAGATGGAATTTGTTTCTGTTGTGTTGATATTGTTTTGTATAGAATTTTGCATTTATTAAGAAGTTCATCTATAGCACCTTGTGCATCATTATCATAAATGGAAAATTCATTACTAACCTCTTCTTCATCTTCGAAATGGTGTGAAGCCATCAATGCTAGATTTGCACATTTGTCACTATCTGAATCTGATGAAGAACTTATCTCATTATCGTCCCATGCCACCTTTCTTGGAGAGCCTCGGATAATCTGTCTTTATATGACCTTGTTTCCACATTCATAACATGTGATATCTGGTGTTGAAGTGAAATCCTCCTTTTTCCTGAAATGTTTCCTTCTTTTTGCATAATTAAAATATTTATCATTTTTACCAAAGAACTTACCAAGTCTTTTCACAAGAAGCACGAAGTTCTCATCTTCTTCAAGAGCATCATCATCTTGTTCTTCTTTTTATTCGACTTTTAAAGTGATGTCTTTGGACTTATTCTCTTGATTTTCATGCTTTTCAAGTCTTCCAATTTCAATTTCATGTTCTTGGGATTTTTCGAACAATGATGCGGATGTCATCGTAAAGAGGATTTCTTTTCCGATATTAGTGTCACTTTAAGTTGTCATTCCCTAGTTAAAGATCTAAGAAATTTAAGATTTAATTCATCGTTAGTAAATGTTTTACCAAAAGAAATCAAATGATTTGTCAAGTGCACAAATCTCTTTTCCAACGCGACAATAGATTCTACGGGCTGCATTTGGAACATTTCGTATTCTTGACTCAAAGTATTCAATCTTGATATTTTTACTTTAGCGGTTCCTTCATGAGTTTCTATCAAAGTATCCCAAATTTATTTTTCCAATTTACATTGAGAGATATAGAAGAATTCATCCATGCTAAGTGTACTTTGAAGTATGTTGATTGCTTTCTTTTCATTAAGAACTTTCTTCTTGTCATCTTCATCATAAGAACGTTTAGACTTTGAAGTTCCGATACCATTAATGACACTAACTGGATTATGTGGACCATTTTCGACGGTTTCCCAAATTCCTTCTCTTTTTGCTTCTAAATGAGCCTTCATGTGGATTTTCCAGAAATCAAAATATTCGCCAGAAAATAGTGGGGGTTTGTTGCTACTACCACCATCTTTGAAAACCGGATTAGTACTTATAGAAGCCATACTAGATCTTGTAGGAACATGGTACCTATAACCTGCTCTGATGCCAATTGTAAGCAAAGTATGCACCTAAGAGGGGGTGAATTAGGTACTTAGAATAATTTTTATGGTTTTAACTTAAGTCTTGTCATTTTTCCGAATTAGTTTCTAAGTGATGAAAGCTGCAAAATGCGGAAAGATAAAAGACACAGCGATATATCCTAGTTCCCCTCATAATACGAGAGAACTCCAGTCCCCTTACGCAGTAAGAGATTTTCACTATTGTTAGATCTTATGGACAAGACAATCCTAGTCTTTCTATACATACTCTAACAAAATCACCAAGAACAATTCTGTTGGATTTTCACTAAGTACACTAAGAGAACAATCCTCCCTTAATGACTCTCTTGTTTCCAACAATCCTGGACAACAAGAATTACAATAATAATCTGAATCTTACAAAATTTTGAAGTTGTATAACAATGTACATCAATTCCTAGAATTGATCTTCTCTATCAAGTATGAAGATTTAATAGCATAAACTCTCTAAGTGCGCAAAATATACTTTCATGAATGTAATATGAAAATGGATTTCAAAAATCATGGCAATGGTTGAGGAAAATAGGCTGAAAATAAATTGTACCCCATGGTGAAAAGATGCTATAAAAATGAGGCAAGACAAAATGATACGTTAAAGATTTTTCAAAATAAGAACAGGACCAATCGATTGACAATAGTAACTAATCGATTGACATAAGGCAAATTTTGAAAAAAAATAACACAGACCAATCGATTAACATCAAGAACCAATCAATTGGCTCACCATGAAAAACGAAATATTTAGAATTAGTAGCCAAAGTCAACCAGTTAATCTAAAACAGCAATCAATTGACTTTAAGAAAATTTTGAAAAAATTTATAAGTTAAACAACAAAACATGATGCCATGAACTACCTTTCAACCAAGGCCATAAAAAATTTGTTATGAAAATGATTTAATGTATGATCAAGACTTTGAGCACTTAAAAATAATTATGTCAAGAAATATTCATATACCTTAAAACTTGTTTTGAAAAGTCTTGAACAAAGCAATTATAAGATCCTTCTTTTTCATTCTTCTTTGAAATGAAAGTTTGCACTAGAAATATTGTCTTCATCAAAACATGTTGGAAGCTTGTCTTCACATCATGTACCTTGCTAACTATACAAGACCTGATATATCTTTTCCAATAAATTTACTAGCAAGATTCAGTTCATGTCCCACAGAAAGACATTGGACAGAAATAAAACATATATTTCGATATCTTCGAGGTACATCAGACATTGATTTGTTTTATTCTAACAATATAAAACTAGTTTTGCTTGGTTATGCAGATACAAGATATTTATCAAATCCACATAATGCTAATCACAGACTGGATACATATTTACATATGGTAGCATTGCAATATCAAGGAGACCACAAAAGTAAAAACTTGTAGCAACTTCTTCAAATCATGCTGAAGTAACTGTTCTTTATGAAGCAAGCAAGGAATATAGATGGTTACGATCGGTAACTAGACATATCCAAGGAGCATCTGGTTTACTAATTGATAATAATTCAACAATTATGTATGAAGACAATGTTGCATGTGTTACCCAGATGAAAGAAGGTTACATCAAAAGTGACAGAACCAGGCATATATATATCCCTCCAAAGTTCTTCTCATTCACACAAGAACTTGAAAGAAACAAAGAGGTTAATATTCAATATATTCGTTCATGTGATAATATGAGAGATCTCTTCACAAAGGCATTTCCTACATCAATTTTCAAGAAGTATGCACACAATATTGGAATGCGTTAACTTCAAAATCTTTAAAGAATAACTAAATGTGCTTTGTTGAGAGGGAACATCATTTTGTACTCTTTTTCCCTTATTAAGGTTTTTATCCCAATGGATTTTTTCTAATAAGATTTTTAACGAGGCAATATATATTCCCATAAGTTTCTCCTTGATAAGACTTCGATGTAGCACCGTAATAGATATTTCAAAAATAGAGTGTTATAATATTATTATTATGATAATAGTATTAGTTATAAACATCTACCTAAATAGTAATGACAAATTATTGTAGATACATAATTTGTCAAAGTTAAAATAGTAAGTCTAATTATTACATTAGTGTAATAGTTGTATTTCTAGTAGTATAAATGCTATATTTGGCTAATGTAAAAACACACCAAAAATTTACTTTGAAAAAATAAATAAAACATTCTCCCCTCTTTAATCTTTTCCATCTAAGCTTAACCTTTACAACTAATTTAATAAATTATATTAGTTCATAAATATTAACAAATTACATTGGACTTTTTAAAAAAAAAAAAATTTAAGTACACTATAAATCATAGCAATCTGTTTAGAATTTTTTATTCCTTTATCTGTCGACATTGATTTACATTTATACATTTTTTACTTAGTGATTCAGAAACACATAATTTTATACATAACAGTTCCTAAAAAACTCATAACAAAATGACAAAGTTCTTAACCTCATGTTTATCTTCATGAAATCGCTGTATATTTATAAAAAAATACAAAGCGTGGTTAGTGCGATGTATATCTTTATGCTGATATTTTGTATTATTGTATTGAAAATGCAATGCCTATTTGATGCGACTCTTTTGTTCAGATACCTTCATCTAGGCTTTCTTCTTCCGTTGCTCTACAATCATGGAGCTTCACAACAATTTTTCTAGCTTTACCTTAATGTCATCCTTTCTCTTCCTCTTGCTACTATTCAAGATAGTTAAAACATGGGGTACTTCTAAAGCCAATTTACCACCAGGACCATGGACACTGCCCTTCATAGGGAACATACATCAAATTATTACCAGCCCATTGCCTCATCATTCCTTGAAAACTTTGGCACAAAAATATGGACCTTTGATGTACCTAAAACTAGGAGATGTACCATACATAATAGTTAGTTCACCAGAAATGGCCAAAGAGATTATGAAAACACATGATCTCAGCTTTTGTGATAGGCCAGACCTTATGTTGTCCACAATATTTAGTTACAAAGCTACTGATATTATATTCTCTACATATGGAGAACACTGGAGGCAACTACGAAAGATATGAGTTATAGAGCTATTGAGTGTAAAGCGTGTCCAATCATTTAGGTCCATAAGAGAAGAAGAGGTGGCAGATCTTGTTAAATCAATAGCTGCAAGTGAAGGATCAGTTGTTAATCTTTCTCATAAGATTTCCGACGTGACGCATGGGATAGTGGCGAGGGCAGCTTTTGGAAAAAGGAATAAACATGAACAAGTATTCAAATCAGCACTTGATGAAATGGTAAGTTTGTGGGGAGGATTTTGTATTGCTGATTTGTATGGCCAAGACAAAATTTGAAAAGCTTCATAGGGAGATTGACAAGATAATGCAAGATATCGTTGACGATCACAGAAGCATTCATAGGGAAGTTAGCAAGGATGAAGATATAGTTGATGCTCTTCTCAAGATTCAACAGGAAAATGAACAAACACAACATCGCGTGACTGACATAAATATAAAATCAATCATCCTGGTTAGTTTCTAATTAACCGTTCTTTCGACAATTTATAAACTAAATTATAAATTTGCATATGTTACTATTAATCCATTTGCAGGATATGTTCGCTGCTGGTACTGAAACATCCTCCGGTGTTACAGCTTGGTGTATGTCTGAGATAGTAAAGAATCCAATGGTAATGGAAGAAGCTCAAGCTGAAGTTCGAAGAGTGTTTGATAAAAAAGGGCATGTAGATGAGACAGATATGCATGAACTAATATACTTAAAGTCTGTCATCAAAGAAACACTAAGGCTTCATCCTATTGTACCAATGTTACTTCCAAGAGAAAATAGGGAGAAATGCCAAATCAATGGCTATGAGATTCCAGCTAAGACAAGGGTCATGGTCAATGCTTGGGCTATTGGAAGAGATCCAAGATATTGGGTTGAAGCTGAGAGTTTTAAACCAGAGAGATTTCTTAATAGCCCAATTGATTTCAAAGGCACAGACTATGAGTTCATACCATTTGGTGCTGGAAGGAGGATGTGTCCAGGACTTGCATTTGCCTTACCAAGTATTGAGCTCTCTCTTGCTCAATTACTTTACCACTTTAATTGGAAGCTTCAAAATGACATGAAGAATGAGGATCTAGATATGACAGAGTCATTTGGGATTACCGCAAGAAGAAAACATGACCTATGCTTGATTCCTAATATTCGTTGTCTTTGATATGCATTGCTTAAGCAAACAAGTCCGCAAAGTATTTTATTTTCAATAAATGAATATGATATTTATAATAAAGCTTGTAAGCATGATTCCACAATGTTGTATAAGACATTAGTAAGAGAAAAATATTTTCCTAGATTGTTAAGAAAGAAATCCACTTGAAATAAATTGCATATGAAAAAGGGTGGTTCTTCTCTTCAGAAACTAAATCAGATTGTTGGTTGGTTGGCTTGTTTCTCTTTTCCTATTATTTTTGTTGTTTCACGCTTTGGTATGTTTTGTCGGCCTGAGCTTTTGCTGACTTTGTTGTTCTTGTGTACTACTGGTCCGCTTTGTGCTTCTTGTAAAATAAGGTTTTGATATATGTAAATTTGTACTTACATTGCTTAAATAATATTAATTAAATAGAGAAGAAAAAAAACGTAATAGACTTTGCTTAATGGGTCTCAAACTAATATTACATATTATTGTTAAGATTTAATATTTACACAACTCCCCTTAAAGATGGCGAATGATTATCAATCATTCTAAACTTAGTTGGTAGAATCTTTCTGTTATTACACTCTTCATTAACACATCTTTCAGCTAATACCCAGACAAAATGTAGGGTGTAGTCATCAATCAACTATCTAGTTTTTCTTAAATCAAAAGTTGGTCAATCTCAATTTATCACTACTGCAAAAAGACTTCTTACCTCGATTGGGAGAGGGATTTTAACTCAGTTGGGACACTACTACAAAATTTACATTTTGTAACATTATATTATTATGGTCATTAGTCCACTCTTGTAATATCTCAAATTTGAAGAGCCTGTTTTTTTTATTAGAAGACATTTCATTATTGTTGTGTGAAACAACCATGGTGATAAATGAAGTGTTACAAACTTCAAATCTCATTAACAACATTTTTCCATTTTTCCTATTAAAAGAAACGTGTGTCCCTTAAATTCACAAGTTAAACAAATATTGAAAAATGTTTTACTACAGTTATATTTATCCACCGTGGTAACATGTTCTGTATTTCACTACGGTTCTTATCAACCATGGTGAAAGATTTTCCTTTCAAATTAAAACAAAATAGATTTTGTATTTCCTTCATACACTACCACAAATAACATATCTTACCTCGGTCGCAAAATGACTTTTTCCTCGGTTATTCAAGCGAGGTAACGAAGGACGACATGAAAAGTTTTCACTTTCCCCCCGGTTTTTAAATAACTGATGTTAGAAACTAAATGGTTATTGGTTCGATCCCTAGCAACAACATAATTTTATTTTTCAATACTACTACAAAAAGTGCTTTTAATGTCGGACACGAAATATAGTTTACTTCGGCTGCAGTAGTGAGGTAACGAACGACGTCATGAAAAATAATGTCTTATCACCTCGGTTATTAAAATACCGAGAGGTAAATTAATATGCACATGGTTTCGAACCCCAGCATCTGTATTTTTATTATTTTTAAAACTAGCGTCTCATATATCACAGTTTACAATAAAACCGAGGGGTAAGATAAATTGTTTTTTCATTGAAATTCGTTACATTGTTTACACAAAAATTAAATAAAAATAATTTGTTTACAAACTACAATATTTACCAAGAATATTACATTGTTTACACTGAATAATAAAATAGAAATTAATTTATCCCTCAAGATCATATGTTGAATCTTCGACTCCTTGATATTTGGGAAGGTCAAATGCTTCACCTTGCAAGTATTTGTTTATGATATAAAACAAAAAAAAGAGTTAGCAAAATAAGGATATAAAAATAAATGATTTTCTGCTCAAATGATTATTTAAAAACACAAACCTTAAACCTAGATAATTTTCTGCACTTGCAATCCATCATAGAGAACTCCTAATGGCTATTGTTAAAGTGGAGGATGTAGATAATTTCAAGCGATTCATGACGTTTCTTTATCAATTATAAATATCAGAAGGCCTTTATAATGGAAATTTTTTAGGTTTCACACGGATCACTAATGGTAGTGTCTTAAGCGTTGATAATCATGAAATAAACGACAACGATTTGTTTAAGGACGATGATCAATCTATAAAATTATCACGCTAAGTTATCCCCTCGATTTTGATAAAAAATGAGGTGAACATGTTTTTTTTAAATTACATTATTTACATAAAATATTGAAAAACAATAATATAACAAAATCATAATTTTGGTGTAAGAAGTTATCTGGTCCAAATGTTACACGCATCCAATTTCTAGGAGTTATCTGGTCCATACGTTGAATGCATCCAGCTTCTAAAGGAATTATTTGTTCCAACTATTGAAAAACTGTTTTTCTGCACTTGTAATCCATCATAGAGAACTTTTACAATCTTCTAAATACAACAACAATAACAACATCAACATCATTTTGTGAAATGGGTCCCAAAAGAATGATGCATTCGATTTGAAGAAGCTACATATAAGTTAGGATTAGGGTAAAATCTGTTTAACGAATGATTTTATAGTAAAATCTAATTTTCTTATCCCTCGGTTATTAACAAAACCGACGGGATAAACCATTTAGTTTACAAAAAAATTATAATAAGAAAAAATAGTTCCTAAATTGTTTTTTCCCTCGATTTTTTTGAATAACCGAGATAATAAGTTGATTGTCCCCTTAGGTTTGTTAAAAACCGAGGTAATATAGGGTTTCTATTTCTATAAAAAAAATTATGGCGCGCATTGGAATCATATCACTAGAATATCAATGATCATCCATATTAAAAAATGTAACGTATCTTTTAGGTCTTCAAGGAGGCGTTTGAACTTCTCTAATTATTTCACTTCCTATTCTCCACTTTATTTAAACATTATTCCTAGTTTCATTATCTCATTTCCAACTCTTTGTGTCTTCAAACCTAGTTTCAAAGTCTTTTCAATTCTTCAAAAATGTATTTAACAACCTTAGATGAAAATATTTTGTTCGTTATCAATGAAAAGTTTGTTGATTTCGATGATTTGAAAGACAAAGGTTTTGATCTAAGAAAAACTATTCGCAAATAAAATTTGAATGGTTACTTTAACATTCTACATGGACTCATCTACATTAATCTCGTTAAAGAGTTTTGGTTAAATGCCTCCGTTAGGACATCTGGTCATGATGTTGAGTCAATCCAGTCCTATGTCAATGGCTTTCCTGTCACAATTATCCAGACACTTATTACTTAGACAATAAAATATGAAGAGGAAGGTTGTTATGCTGAACATTATAGATTCAACAATGCATATAAAGATCACATTCATCTAATTTATGCCAACTACGATAATATTAACAGTCCTACAACTCTACGACCAATTGGAAAAGTTTTGTATCAACTTCTAGTGTCAAATCTCAGTCCAAAAGAGAAAGAACTAGAAACGCTTACTTGGAACGACGAGCATCTCTAATTATTCCATACTAAGAACATCATGGTTAATCTTCCTCTTACCATTTTTAACTTCTTAAAGGAAATGATAATCATCTATAGGGAGTAAATGACTTTCCTCATACCATATGGAAGATGTCTTTCTGAACTTTTCGCTCAATTATGGATAGTTAATAGTGATACTATTGAAGTTGAGTGGTGTCATAAATTTAAATATGTGGAATAGTTATTTGTTGTCCTGTTTTTAATTAATGAAATATTTCCTTTCATATTATGTCTATTCATTTTTATTGAAAACAAATTTTTTTGAGAATTACTAATTAACAAGAAAAAAAATGAAAAAAAAAAATTAACTAAAAAAAAAGAAAAGATTGGAAGGCGCCAAGTGAGAAATCATTGGAAAAAACCTTAAATGCAGTTATACATGGATTCAAAGTGTGTTCCCTAATAGCTATGTTACCCCAGTTTTCAAAAACACTGAGGTAATAGGTTTATTATTTTTTTCGCAGAAAATCTGGCGCTCACTTATAGCTATATGACATCGATTTTATATAAAACCGAGGGAAAAGGTTGTTTTAAAAAAAAAATCAAACATGTTGCTCCCAGGACCTATAAGCTCGATTTTTGAAATGTTCGAGGTGAAAGATTCGTCTTAAAAAGTATTATTTGTCATAGTGCAAATTTTATTGCGCGCGACATATACCTCCGGTTTTATTTAAAACCAGTGGTAATAAGGTATATATTTACCTCGGTTTAAAGTAAAAATCGAGGGGTTAAATCTTATTTATTGCCATATACAATTTGTTTTAAATCACATTTTCACTTCCCCGTATTATATCATTATAAATCTTGTAAACATAGAATACCAAATTTACATTATTTTAAATCTTATTTTCACAGGCATGTATCATGTTTTACACATAAACTATAAAATATGTGACATAATTAGAATATATGATATCATTTTAAATCTTGTAAACACAAAATAACAAATTATCATAGTTTTCAAAATCAAATGTACAAATTTACATTGTTCTCATCAAGACAGAATACACACATTTACATATTTTCACATAAGAATGACAAAACCTCTATACATATAAAAATTAAAATTACAACAACAAGAAAAAACTATTTTTTTCGAGATTCAAAATAAGATAATAAGGCACCGGCTCAACGTGATTGAATGTCATCTATATCTTCTATTGAGTGGGTGTTATGTCGTTACACTCCTATAATTAGAACAAAATTTAAACTACGATAAGCTAACAACAACAACATTAACTTAAGATATATATATATATATATATATATATATATATATATATATTTGTATGTATGTATGTATGTATGTATGTATACTTAATGCTTTATCCATCCATTTGTAATGCCTGCGGAGACAATATGGAGTATATATCTCATAACATAGTATCCACATGAATAGTCGTTGGGTTGTTTTCTCCACTACAAATAATTTTCACATATTTTTATCACCAATACACACAAATAATAGAAGTCAAAAAACACAAGTAATATACTTACTTTTGGGTATAAAAAGTGTGACTTTTAACCAAGTAAATTTCGTTTGATTGCATTATGTCTCTCCATCGCTCTACACATGTCGGTTAAAATTAAACATGAATAAAAACTATTCAAATATAAAGTTAAAATTTGAGTATTAAGAATAATAATATTTACCCATTCACGACGTTAACCACATCTTTAGGAAACACTGAGTGCAACGGGAAAAATACAACTATAACATTTTTTCTCGGACATATAGCAATTAGTTACCAATGATCACTGCATAAACATTAAGAATAATTAATAACTAGATGGTAACCCGCGCGTTGCGCAGACGTATAAATATTTTTTTAAATTATTTTTGTATTTATATGAATATTATAATTGATAATATTTTGCTGTTTTCATCAAATATATAGACAGTTCATTTAAATATTTTTAATTGTTTTGTATATGTTCTATATTGTATAATGGTATTGAGGTAGTTTCAAGATTTTATTTAAATAAAAAAAGAAATTTTTAAATTATTTCAACATTATTCAATTATTTTTTTGTTGGACTAAAATATGTTAATTGTTTTGAATTTTATGGCTATTTTATGGTATTTAGGAAGTGTATATTGTATTATTAAATTATATATTATAATTTTATAATTTTAAAACTTAAAAAAATTCCAACTAATTATAAAATTGGATCAAATAATAAGATGATTTTCTATTAAAAAGTTTAATTACATGAATATTTTTAAATATTTAGAAATCAAAATATTTTTATTTTATGATTTTTATTTTATTTTATTAATTTGTAAATAAAGTTCAAATTAATTACAAAAATTGATCAACTAATAAAATTATTGTAGTTATTAAATTTTGTCAAAATTTTATATATTTAATATAATTTTTTTGTTACCATCAGTTTTTTAATTTTATTTTTGAATGAACGGTATATTTTTGTGCTAACTGTTTTTTCATTTTTAAAAAAATGTAGGTATTATATTTTTAGATATTAGACTCTAAAAAAAGAAGAAATAGTGTAGTTATTAACATGTAAATATTAATTTTTTAGGTGTAAGGAAAAAAAAAGATTGAATTATATAAAAAGTGATAATTGTTTTTAGTTGTGATTAACTCTTCTGAAATATATAATAATAAGATTTTTGTAACAGATGATTTTTGGATTAAAATTTTAAGTGTAATTGTATTTTATTAATTTGTAAATGAAACTTAAATTATTTATGAAAATTGATCAACTAATAAAATTATTGTAGTTATTAACTCTTGTAAGAATTTTAAATATTTAATATAATTTTTTTTATTAGTCATCAATTTTTTATTTTTGTTTTTAATGATTGTTTCTTTTTGTGATGTTTTGTAATTTAATAAAATAGTGTATTTATTATTTTTTATATTAGACTCTATAAAAATAGAGTAATGTAGTTATTAACAAAATTGTGTACTTAATATTATTTTGAGATGTAAGGTGAAAAGACTAAATTATATAAAAAAAATGATAATTGTGTTTAATTGTAATTAATTTTTGTAATATATTTAATAAAGAGAATTTTGTAACATATAACTTTTGAAATAGAAGTTGAAGTATAATTTGGTAGTTTTGTTGAAAGATTCAATTCTAAAGGTGACACGTCAGCTTTTAATTGACGTGGCAAATATAATCTACATGGCATATTATGTGTCGTAATATAATGCGGTGCATTAGATTTAATATATTATAATAGATAATAGATATGTATACAATTGATTTATAAATGAGAACACAAATTAATATATACTTACTCGCGATAAAAAGGGGCCAAATAACATTCTTCATCCTCTTTCAAAATTTCTTATACGTAAACAAAGGTATTCTTTCCTGTCGAACCGCGAGTAAGACCAAAAAGTGGTGGATCTAAGAAACAATACTTATTTATATTCCTTTTAACATAGAACTCATGAATGAACCTGCAAGAGTCAAATCTTTATGTTAAAGTACAAGAACGTGTGCATCTAAATAGAAATCAACATAAAAACTATACTTACGAGCACAAATTTTGCAATAAGGAATTGTCTAGGTACTCATCTCCCTTCAAAAATTCATTAATAGAATCCTTGGAAAGTACGAATAACAGACTTGGATCATGTCTTAATGTAATACCTAAGCATATTTCTAGAATACTCTCGAATATCATTGATAGTCTCTCAATGTTATCTAGTTTTGATGGTGTGGTTTCAATACTGCACTGGTTGGAAGAAAAACTTTCTTTCGTGCTTGTACCAGCAATAACTTTCTCAACTACATTCTCTTGAATTTCTAACTGATTTGAATTGTGTGGTTCAGTAGACCGAACAAATTCAATTTATGCATCATAAAAATAACATAAATATAATACAAAATAAAAATACGCAAACAATAACAACAACATATAACTTATACCTCAAGCACATTGTGGGTACACTTCTCATACATCTTCTTAAGATCATCCTCGGCCATCCTCTTTCACTTCTCCTCGCCCTTCATCTCTCGCTCCTCTTTCTCCTTCTGGACACTCTCCCACACCTTCTGTAACAACGTCTCCCTTTCCTCCTCCAAGATCCTCTCTCGCTCCTCCTTCCACCTCTCCCTCTCCTCCTCCAACATCCTTCCCTCCTCCATCCACTTCTCCCTTTCATCCTCCAACTTAACAGCAACAATCTCTTCAATCTCTCTCCTACTGTTTTCTTCTCTATATGATTTAGATGGTCCATAAAATTACTAGAAGCCAAAGCCTCTTCCAAGATCACAAACACACCCAGGATGCTTCTAATCGCTTCTACCAAGACGTCATGACGACCTTGTGAAGAAATGAGGCCAACTTTGATTTGTTCAACCACTACTACTTAATTGATTTTTAATAGCATATGTTTAATAGCACTTATTTATCAAGCTCTATTAAATATATCATCCTGAGACTTATAATATCAGTTTTGTGGAGAGCCCTATTATAAGTTGTTATAATATCCACAAGAATAACCGTTGGGTTGTTGTCGTCACTATAAATAATTTTCATATATTTATATCACTAATACACACAAATAATAGAAGTAAAAAAGTACAAGTGATATACTTACTTTTGGGTATAACAAGTGTGACTTTTTACCAAGTTAAACCTTGTTTCATTGCATTGCTTGAGAAAGAGGGTTTGTGGTTGCTAGTATCAGAGTTGTATGTAGTAAAGCCTAGGTTAGTGCCATTTACGAGGTTATCGTTACTTTTGAATTCGTTGATGCTGGAAGTTGAACCAGAATCGTAGCGGGTGAAGTTTGTGTTAGCTACATGTTGTTTTCTACATAGCTATTGAATTTTCCAATAAGGTGAGTTAAGGTTGTGCCATATTTTTTGAACGAGTCGTTGCTAAGAAGCTTTTGTATCTCGTTGAACGTCTGTTATTTAACAAAAAAAATAAGAAATGTACATAAGGAAATCATGTGAGATCATATAATCTGTTCCTATTGTATGTTTGTGTTTGAAAAGTACCATACTATAATCAAAGAAGTATTGTTTGTAAAAAAATTATAATTTGAATAGTTATTCCATATCCTTTTAAGTGTAAGAACTATACATTAATGCAAAGTTTAGCATCATATTTCAATCATTACATTTTTTTTTTATTTTAAAGGAAAATGTATGCTTCACTCAGGAAGAGAGGATGCAAATATTGTCTCATACTTCAGAGGTTAAAAATAGCATGGTAACTACTAACTAAACTATAGTGTATCAACACTGACATGTTTACATGATTTTATTACACCTTTTACTTTTTTTTTGTAGATTTTTGGGCTTGCATCTTCTAAGTATGAACTATATAAAGTGTCAGTAAAAGAGTGTGAAGTTTTCTATTGGTATAATTACATTGCTTCATTCTAGGGTGAAGGGAAGACGATTCTGTTCTGGTCTGCTTCATGGATATCTTCCTCTCCGTTGGATGTTATTTTTGAGATGGTGTTTAATAAGAGCAATGCTAAGCAGAATTCTGTGAGATCTATGGGTGATTTCAAAGAAGGAGTGTGGTATTAGGGAGATTTCGGCTTACCGTCATTATTATCAAGTGCCGAAACGAATCAGCTGCAGCATCTGAAGAATCTCCTGCATCATTTTGTGCCTGTATTAGATTCTTCGGATTTCATGATTTGGAACTTGGGAGATATCAAGGTTTATGATGTCCGTGAAGTTTACAAAAATCTGGTGATAGATTTTAAATAAGTTACTATCCATCCCACCCAATCTTTGTCTTTCAACCGCTTATGGAAGCTGAGGATTCCGCCTAAATTCAAGACGTTTGGGTGGAGGCTTTTTTGGAATAGATTGGCTATGAAGGACAATTTAGTGAAACGTGGGGTGAATTTCTCTTATCTCACTTGTAGCTTCTACAGGTCTGAGGAAGTAGATTTATCCCATTTGCTTTTTAGTTGCTCCTTTGCTGCTTCGCTTTGGAATTATATCAGTGAATGGTGCGGCTGCGACACTTCTTATGCATGTTGTTTTTGGAGCTTTTTCACCTATTGGTAGGAGTTGGTAGGAATAGTTTTGTGTCAGGTAGCTTGGGTAATTGTTGGATTGCGATCAGTTGGTGCTTGTGGAGGGCTAGAAATAGCTTCATTTTTAGAAACGAGCCCATTAATTTTAATAATATTTGTTGGGAAATAAAACTTTTGTTGTGGAAATGGGTACTTTTGAGTGATATTTCTTCTTCTCTCAACTCCAATTTCTTAGCTTTCTCTATGAATCCTTAAGGATATTAAATTAGCATGGAGTTGGAGATAAATATCTTGTATCTTGTTGTATCTATTTTCGGGCGAATACCCTTTGTATTCAGTTTAATTCCAATTGCCTTTCGGAAAAAAATAACGTATAATACATCTCGATACATACTAATTTGTCGTTGTCAGTTATTTATTGGGCGTGTTTGTTAAATTTGCAATATGAAAAAGCTAAATAGACTTTATTTTAGTTTCTTACTTCTTGCATCATTCAGGAATAAGAATGGACTATTCAGACATTAGAGTGAATTTTAAGGAACATGTGTTATATAGCGATAGGACATGGGAAAAGATTCAGTTCTTCTTATTCATGAGTGTTTGTTTTTTATTTTCATTGAGAACAAGTTTCAGTGTTTTCCTTTCAGGAAATGCTTATACCTGAGTCAATGATGTAGTACCCTTACGAGGATCTGGAATCAGTATCAAGGAAGATATTTCTTAAATATGTTGAAAAATGAACATATGGTTTGGACAATGCAGGCTTTTTGTGAATTAGAATGCCTTGGAAACCAAATATACTCGATTTCTTTATAGGCAAGAAATACACAAGGGTTAGGGTTAACAAGGAAAAACAACAAGGATTGGTTATAACTATTATTCTTTACTTTCTTTATAAAACAGATTACATGTACTCAAGAGTAACAAATAACCCTCTCACCCTAATTAGGGTTTGCCACTACCACACTTAAGATGAGAGACTAATATGCTACTTTTAATAAAACCTAACATACTAAACTAATGAGATTTTTAACAATTACACATTACAAGATAACTTAGGGTACAAGCTAACTTAAACAATTAAATCCTTAACACAAGGCCCAATTCGACAACTATATACTATAACTCAATTCTACTACAGCATGTAGGTCTTCGACAACAAAATGTGAGCAGACTTCGACGACATGCTAAACTAGAGTTCGATCCAATATCTCACAAATCTCCACCCTGGATCTAACTCTACAAACAACAGAGAATAAACTGACTTTCATCATGCAACTTTATCAAATGCATCCATGTACTTCTCTAGTTCCAGATATAAGAATCCTATAATGGCATCTATGCCATACTTTGGGGTCATTTATGAGATTTTGGATATTGATTATGTTGTATTCAAAGTTCCTTTATTTAAATGCAATGTAATAGCACTAGTGTACAAAGTGATAAGTTGGAATTCAAATGGGTTGACATTCGCAAGAAAACTATATGAATGAACCATTCATCATGGCATCCTAAGTAAAAAAAAAAGTTTTAAAAGTGCCATTTGGGTTTTGATATAATATATAGTTTTGGTTCATAATGTTTTCCATTTTGTTTTTCGTTAACAAACGGATAATGTTTTCCATTTTGGTTGTTCCTAGAATTCATGACATATGTTGTATATATATGAATCACAACAAATATACAAAACAACAACAAATGACATAATTCTAGGAACAAGCAACAATAGATGCGGTTTGAAACCCAATAGGGATTACTGGAGACTGTGATTTTAAACCCAAAAATGACTGACATCAGCAGGGGCGTGAAACTCAATAAAGGAGTGAGGTTTAGAAACTAAGAGTGCGTTTGGATGAAGCATTTTATTGAAGAAAATTAATCTTTTGAGGAAATTTAAAATGACTTAATCAAAATCCATTGTTTGGATAAAACATATGGATAATTGTTAAAATGATGTAAATTTATGAAGTATTTTATTCAAGTTATATTTAAGAAATTTCAAATGACATCAATATCTAAAGAATTTGAAATTTCTCTTTGACTCTATATAATGAAAATGTTAAATTGTTTATTATTAATTTTTCGATTTTTGCAAGATGGTCTTCATATTTTATTAAAATTTTAAATTCACCCTCAAAATTTTAAAAAAGTTACAAATAAGTCCTTCAAAATTTTCAAATTTTACAAATTGGTCCCTTCATTTATTTTGAAAATTGCAAATTGGTCCATATTTTTCATATTTTTAAAATTAACCAAAAGTTTTAAAATTTTTGAAAATGACCCAAAAAAAATAACAATGAATCATTTTAATATTCAATCTAAACAAACGAATTTAAAAATGAATAAATTTCAATTGAATTAATTGAATTGTTTAAAATTTTAATTTCTCTAAGAAAATTTAATTATCTAATCCAAACACATTCTATGAAAATATGTGTGATATTAGAAGGTAGAGAGACAAAAAAGATAGAATTAAGAGTTAAGAGAGACAATAAAGTGAGAGACAATAGAGCCAAAGAGATGAGTTGGAAGGGAAACGAAACATTTGACATGAGAAAGGAGTTCTTGAAATCCTTGAATACGCAGGAATATCAATAAAGGTACAAAGGAAGAAATATTTCATCACCTATGTTGGGATGGTATATGTCAAAATTATAATATAAAAGGAAGATATACATCGATAGAACGAAATTTGGTAATAAACCTTTGGTCTATGTGGATCGGTAACTTTTTACTACTTCGTACAAGGGGCATTCGCGGGGGTTTCTAGACGGTTTTAATGCTGAAAATCATCTGACCCACAAGGGAAACAAGTGTGTCGTTCCGTTTGGTTTGGTTGGCTTTTAGAAATAAAATTGAACCAAACCAAGCCAAGGTTGGTTCAGTTTTTTTTTTTAAAGATTTTTATTGAGATATACATACACAATATAGAGAACAACATATCTTTGTGATTAGTTATTCATACATTACCAAATAAAATTAAAACTCATCATATTTGGACATTAACTTCCTATTAAATATAGGGTTAAATAAGTTTTAGGTCCCTCTAAATATAGCGATTTTCAATTTTAGTCCCTCAAAAATTTTCCTTTAAGAATTGGTCCCTACAAGATTTTTCGTCTCAATGAATAGTCCCTGACGTCAAATGGGAGTAACGGCTGCTGATGTGGCTGCGCCACTTGGCAATTTCTTCCATTTTTTATTTTTTGTATTCATAAATCCAGAATTCATAGCAAATTTGTAGCTAATTCGAAACCAATTCCTAGCTAATTCTGAAAATTGAGACTTTCTAAACCCAGTATTCGTAGCTAATTTGAAACCAATTCGTAGCTAATTCTGAAAATAATTATCAATGACTAAATACTTGTAATATATTTAAGAATTATGAACATTAGAAAAATATCAAAAACAAAAATATCAATGACTAACACCAAATACTAATATCAAATATATCAAAAACAAAATAATGAAACCGAAAAAATAGAGGAGATGAAACATTAGAGAAGATGAAAAATAAAGAACAGAAGAGTTGTATGACTCGAAAAGAAAGGTGCAATAAAAAAAATATTAGGAAAGTGAACAATAACATAAAAATGAGAAGATGGCAAAAAGAACATAAGAGAAGAGTGATTAAAGTAGAAGAGGATGGATGTACATGGCAAAGAAAATGAGAAGAAGACGCAAAAAATCCCTAAGTGTGAGTAAGAGAAAATCATTCATAATCTTAACGCTAAAGTATAATAGGTTTGGGGTTTGGATTAGATGTGGGATAAGTAAAGTTTATGTTGTAATTGTAACACCTCAAAATTTTCCCTTTTGTTTCTAACCTAACCGGTTTATGCTTCCTTTCATTTGCATTATCATTTCTGCATTTGCATTGTACTTTTGAGCATGGGATCGAGGTATTCTTTCAGCAGCTCACGACGTCATTAGTCCCAGTATGATTTTAAATAGTGTTCAGAGCCAAACAGATAGCTTTCCAAGTCTTTTGGAGCATTTATTTTGCTCATTAAGCGATTGGATGATCAGAAACCCCGACAGTCGATTTTTGATCAGTTATTCAGCACCAGACGGTTGTTATCAGCAATTTAATCCGAGTGCAAAAAACATTTCGCAGCATATTTCAAGTGTATTCCAGTGGTAATATCAGTCGGCAAGTTTCAGAGGTCTATCATGGTTTAGAACAGGTGGAACCGGACGAATATCCAAGTTTCCCTCCTTTTGGCGCCAATTTTTGAATTTTTGAATAGAGTAATTGATTACTCAAAGTGAGTAACCGATTACTCTGGGCGAAATTGCAAAACTGTGGCATTTTTCAGCACTGCAGAATTTTTGAGTATTTTGTGGTCATGTGCTTGGCTTGTGCATGTGTGGGAAGGATCTAGAACTGATCTATTTTCATCATTTTCCACCCAAAATTCAAATTCTCTCCATCATTTTTCCACTCTAATTCCTCATTTCATTTCCTAATTCACATTTCATCCGAATTTCCACTCACTCCCAACCCAAACTTAATTCCTAACCTAGGGGTTATTTAAACCAATTCATTCCAACTGGGTAACCGATTACTCTAACAGGGTAACCGATTACTCTTCCTGATTTTCACGTTTTTAGCCAATTTTCAACTGAGTAATCGATTACCCTATATGAGTAATCGATTACCACTGAAGCAGATTATGTTTTTCTTGCATTTTCTTGCTTGTTTGAGATCTCTTGCATGTCTAAACTTCATGGATTGATGCATTGATGATTTGTGGACTATTCTTGAGCTGTTGCACCTCACACTATTGTATGCACACATTTTTCTGACACGCGGTGCTTGGAGTTTTATCGTTTATGATCACGTTTTCGATGTTGCGTTCCCGATGCGATGAACACCTTGCATATGCTCTTTGAGCATGTTGATTGTCGATTGTTACTGGTGTTGCTGGATTTATAGTGTTGTGCACGCTTGCTTGCTTTGTAATTTCATGAGATGCATATTTGGTTTGACATGTTCATGTGATTAATGTTGTGCATCATCTCATGTCGTTCTTTCATGATGTTTACCATGATGTTTGGTATGGTTTGTGATCATGTTTGAGTGAAGAATATCTGATGCTTGATGCATACTTGCTATGCCATGTTTGAATTGTTTTCAAATGTATCGTATGCTGCCTTGTTTCTACAGCTGTCTATGTGTATGTGTGTTGTTGTTTATGCTACCGGCTGGCATTTTACACCCTTTTTCATCCTTCGGGATCGTTAATCTCAAATCATTTTCAGAAAAGGGCATGTTACTTCCGTCTCGTCGCAAATAGGCATCGACCCTAACTGCCGGACGCGAATCTAACGTCGCTCATAAAAAACACTAACCGACCTCGTTAGGTCGAACTACGACTGCTCTGATTTCCTCTTTCTCGTCCGATTGAGGATACGTAGGCACAAGACGGTGATGTCTTGGCGAGCAACCTCCCCACAAGCTCGTGTCCGAACTACGTTGACTCTGACTTTCCCATTGCACGAGGGAGTACGTAGGCGTAGGACGAGCAATGTCCTATCGAGTTACTTCTTTTTCTTTTCTTCGTCGTTTCTTCATTCTTCGCCGTTCCCGTTCCTTCTCCTTTCTAGTAGCAGTGAAGCTCCAGATGACGACGCCCTTTAATCGAGACAACAAGCGTGGATCCCGTCGAGTACGATGGACGTGTGGGGTGCTAACACCTTCCCCTCGCGTAACCGACTCCCTTACCCGTTTCTCTTGGTCGCGAGACCATGTCTTTCCCCTTCCCTCAGGTTTATGCAGTGTTTCCTTTCCCTCTCTCGGGATAAATACACATTGCTGGCGACTCTGTTTTCTGCGCCACTTTCGCGTTTGTACCACGGATGCAAATCCTCGGGAGCGACAGCTGGCGACTCTGCTGGGGACTGGTTGACCTCTTGCTGGTCCATTCCCTTTTGCGAGTCAATCCTAGCACTTGTTTTTTTTTTCATTGGGTGTTTATCTGTTGTGATTTATTTTGTTGTATATTAATGTTTTACCTGTTTTACTGTTTTTACCGCATTTATTGCATCGCATTTCATTATTGTTGTATTGTTCTGCTGCTGGATTTTCTGTTTTTAGGGTGGGTTGGATTCATGAGAGAAAAGCCCAATACCCAGGCTTGAGCATACACCTATGATTAGCGTGGAAAGTAGGGTGACTTG
The DNA here is from genome assembly GCA_022829125.1 of Lathyrus tuberosus. Taxonomy (NCBI): domain Eukaryota; kingdom Viridiplantae; phylum Streptophyta; class Magnoliopsida; order Fabales; family Fabaceae; genus Lathyrus; species Lathyrus tuberosus. Next base: position 6,015,011 of record JALAZF010000341.1, on the reverse strand, counting down.
TTTGGCATTTGGCCAGACTTAGTATACATGAAAACTCCACATCCAGACGAGGTTTTCTTGGTAATATTCTATCCTGCGCATTTGGGGCAGACGATGGACTATAACTTGGAAAACTGTCGACTCTGGCGACCGTCTCCCGAGGACTCAGCAACGCCTCTCCTCCCGGCACGTGATAATGGCAGTCTAGAAATGGCAAACCCATTACACTTGTCGATCCGAGGACCCAATGCTGGGAACTTACTATAGGATGACCTTATTTTTGGGGGAATCAGTGGACGACCTCTTTGTTTGGCGATAATATTGTACCCCAAGGGATGAATGTACTATTGCTTCTCAAATCAAGAATCTGAGACTAAGGATCCCGTTTTCTAGAACCCACATGTGAGAGGGGATGGGTGTTTGCAGGTCTGCAGGTAACCGAAACCTTCAACCTACCTGGTTTTCTGGATTTTCTCATCAGTATACTGTTATTATCCTGATATTCTGGCAGTTTGAGTGGGCCGTTATTCTGGATTTCTGGGTTTATGATATCTGGGGTTTTATTCAGTCAGCAGGACAACAGTAGTTTTGAGCATCATGGAAGCCTTGATTCCATGTCTGTTGCATATGCATAATCATTTTTGCATACATGTTCTTGTATTTCCAAAGGATATTAGCTTTGAGACTCGCTGTTGAGCATTTCCGTCTATTTCTTGTGGTTCTTTTGTCAAAAACTTGAATCAAAGCAGAATGATTCCTTGGAAATATTCGATCATGGCATTTGCATTCGCATACGCATACGCATAACAGGTGCTCAGGAGCGGATTTCTCATTTTGACTTGGTATTATCTTCAGAATTGACAGCTTGACTTACCACCACTACTCAGCCTGTGATAATCAGAGGATAGACATGGAACAACTCCGTGCAGAAGTGACTGAAATGAAGATTCAGATGAGGCAGTTTGGGGAAGATATGCAGGCTGTGTCCCAGGATCAGAAACTGCTAAGAGAGGAAGTAAATCAGATAAGGACTCAGATGGGTCTGGTTATGGAAATCTTGAATAAGGTGTTAAAAAAGGAAAACAATCATGTGCTCGCTTCCACAACAGAGGTCCTTACTCCTCCCATCTCTTTGGGGTTTGCTCTAGATCATGGATTGCCTCGTGAATTCCCTCCATGAATTGAAGTTTTAGAGCTTTCTCATCAGCAATCACTTCCTGCTCCCCAAGAGGATCCTAAGTCTGAGGGGCCTAAGAGGAAGTTTGATCCCATTCCAATGCCGTATGCGCAGTTGCTTTCTTATTTGCTCGAGCTCAAACTAGTCGATCGTGTTAGTTTGGGACCTCTTTCCACAAAGATTCCTCTGGGACCCAATGCTAATGCTAGATGTGAGTTCCACTCTGTGGCACCTGGTCACAATGTTGAGAATTGTACAAGGTTCAAGCATAAAGTCCAAGATCTCATTAATTCAGAGGCAATCAAGTTTACATCCGTTGGCACTGGTAAACAAGGTGATTTTACTCCCATCGTTGTAAAGGAATTGGGGACTCCCTCCTTTCCCAAAGGACCCACCTCATATTATGGATCTCTTCCATAGCCTTATGCTTCAGAAGTTTTGCGTCAGCAACCCTTGTTTGTGCCTTAGCCGAGTCCAGAACGGAAAGTGCAGGGGCAGATTGGGCGCCCAAGTCAGCAGCAGAATTATCAGCAGCAGAGGCAACTCAGACCAAGAAGGCCCAAGAGGATATTTGATCTTATTCCTATTCCTTATAGTCAGTTGTTTGCTCGCTTGCTCAAAAGCTCGTTGATCCAGCTGAGGAATGCCATGCCAGTGCCATACCCTATTCCTCCGGACTATGTCATGAATGCTAGGTGTGAGTTCCATTCAGGAACGTTTGGGCACACACTTGATTGACTCAAAGGTCATTACCCTAGATGGTACCCCCACGAGATGAAGCTTCTTTATTAGAGTGAGCACTCGAGGCTGCGAAGACATCAATAGAAGCAATAAGTCCAGACGGAGTCAAGTCTCCTCAACAATGGCAATCATCAGCTTCCTTTACTGCATTTTCATCTGTAGCTTTCATTTGTTTGTTTAAACATTGTTTGCATGTAGAAACTTGTTTTTGTTTTGAATGATGATTGTTAATGCAATGAGTATGTTTTTCTTGAAGAATTTCATTCGTATTCACTCATTTAATATTTCTGAGCACTGTAATACCAACTTTCTTGCCTTAAACTCTTGGGGGAGGATGATGAGGTAAAAACGCAAAATCTTCGGTTAGGTGCTTCTGGATAAAACCATGTTGAGGATGTACAGGCATTGTTTCAAATCCCTAAACACTGGAGATATAAGGGAGATAGACCCTTGTTAACCCCTTTGAGCCTTGAAGTAGGAGTTTCTTTCTAGAAACGAAAAAACCCTCAATCTTAACCTGGGGCAGGGTAGGTGTCAGTTAGTTTGACTGAGCGTTCAAATTGCAAAAGGAGTGTGCATCTGAGGATCCATCACCTTCTATTCCACTGTCAAGAGGTTAAAAGATGTGAAACCATAATGGTTATCCCTCAACAATCAAGGAGTGAGGTAGTCACAACCTTTTCAAACAAATCAGACAAAACAGTGTCACACGATTTGTTCAAAAAAAAAGGAAAGAAAGTCCGCTAAGTCGAAACTTGAAAACAAGCGACTTAGGCAAAAGTTAGGGCATCCCGCTGGACTTTGAAAAATCGAAAAAACTCAAAAGAGTCAGTCCATGCAAAATCAGGGAATAAAAAAAAGAATGAAAAGCGAAAAGCGAAAAGGATTACAAAGAAAAATCCTCAAGAACAAGTCGTGTGACTACAGACACAAAAGACAAAAGGGGTAATTGTTGCTCCAAAACCTCATCAGGTCTCGAACCATCAATTGCATGTGTTCTTTAAAGATCATAAAACCTTTTGAGAGATGAGCACTTGCGCCAAATTAGCTGAACATAGGAGTGGAGAACATCACGAAGAGTGGGTGGGCACCGATAAGCTTTGAGCCATAAATCCTTAGTTCTCAAACCGTGAATCAGGCCATGTTACAACCCTTAAAAGTCCTAATTAAAGCAGGGTTTTATCTGAAGGTGCACTTTAGCGAGATAGCGTTCCTGACTCCTATGAGTTGTGCTAATAAGATTTTTGTTGGTATTGCATGTGCGTATTGTTTTCCATTCAAAAATCAATGTCGCATCCCAGCTAGTGATTTGTTCACGAGGCTTGGTGACACATTTTCAATAAAACTTCAGGTTAACACGAGTGTTGCATTAGAATTGTCATTCTCATAACAAACATTTTCTGCTTGCATGTGTTTGACAACAAAGAAGCTTACATGATGAACATCAGTTGAGAAGCTCGATCACGCCAAGTTGAGATGGTGAAAACTCTGAAGGACAGTCATGTCAAGGGGCATGTGGCCAAGAGGCTATGCGCAGCCTGCAGGTTCTCGATAAATGGTGATAAGAAGTAGCCAAACTGGGGTAATTATGTCGAGATTCAATAAATCTCTCCACAAGCGCTTAATATGGGGCAATCAGGTCGATTTGACAAATCTCTGTAAGATCAGTCAGGGTAAAAGTTCCTTCAAGACTTGGGGTAGGCCACCTCTAGAGCGTAAGAAGTTGTCCACTCCTGAAGACGGTTAATTGAAAACACCTCTTCAAAGTTCAAAATACTGGGGCAGAGTATTTTCAAGTCATTACAAATCCTTTCGAGGCAAGTTACTTCATGGATTATGAAGTCTGGGGCAGTTATGTCGAGATCTAGTAAATCTCTCCAAGAGTTCGAAGACCTTGGGACAGTGTGAATGTCCGGTCTTCTATAAAATCCTCTTGAGATGATTTCTTCCTTTAGACCTGGCGGTCTAGGGAAAGTGGAGAGTTCAAAGAGCCGCTTATGACTATAGAGATAGGTCAGGCTGGGTAACAAGTTTGTTTTTCCCCAGTAGCGTTACTCTCCCCAGCACTGAAAGTTCATCATCCTCAGCGGAACTCATTCCCCCCAGCAAGCAGTTTAAAGTGGATTGCTCTGAGTTAGGTGTGGTTGTATCTCCAGCAGGAGGTGTGTTGGATGTCTTTGAAAAGACTTTATTTTCCCCACAAAGCCTGCTAATCACTTTCCTCAGGAGGTCAAGAAGTGTAGTTTCGTCAGCAACGACATGCTCTAATCCCCAGCAGGGTAGCAGGGTTTCTCCCCAGTATAGCTACTCCCCTCAACATTGAAACTTCATTTTCCTCAGTAGGTTGTTACTTTCCCCAGCCAGAGTGTCGAGGATTATCCTCCTCAGCAGAGTACAGAGGATTAATTCCCTAGCTATGTAGCTGTGATCGATTCATTACTCTTTCTATAAGCAGTCAGAAGTTGATGCTGATGCATCCCCAGCAGGAGACTTATGGAATATTTTTCTTTGGACAAGGATTTTAGTTCCCCACAGGGGCTGATCACTCAGCTAGTCAAGAAATGTTTTTCTCGTCAGCAACGGTATGAGTTAATCCTCACAGATGAGTAAGCTGGAGGTTATCTCCTAGCAGAGTTGATGTCATCATCTACCGTTCCCCCAACAAGTTTGCTGGTAATGGCCGGTACTCCCCAGCAGGGTAAAAATACTGACATTCCTCAGCAGGGTAAAAGTACTGATATTCCTCAACAGGGTAAAAGTACTGATATTCCCCGGTAGGGTAAAAGCAAGGGCATCTCCCAACAGCAGGTTGAGTTCGGTAATATCCCCAAGTAGGTCCGGAGTTATTGACTTGTCTCCCCAAGCAGAGTTTGGTGGTGATCTTCACAGTGGTTTGTTCAACAGCAGTTGAAATCCCTAGTAGGTTTTAAGTCCAATTGTTATTGGCATTCTTTGGTGATCCCCAGCGGAGAAAATTTCTCTTCGGGTTCCATCTTCATTGTCCGTTCTTATCCATCCCCAACAGAGCGGGTATTCTCTCGGAGTTTTCATCCAGCAGAGTTTGTGATCAGGATCTTCCTAAGCAGAGTGAAGTCTCTCTCAGCAGGGTCTTTCTTATTTTAGAGGACAATTTGGTTTGTCATCCCCGGTGGGGTTGCCTTTGTCTTCAGCATTTATTTTGCTGAGACGCCTCTCTTGCATTGCATAGGCATTTTTGCATGGCATCCTCCCAAAAGCGTAGCATTCCATTGATATGGAGCATTACGGCAAAATTCAAACATATGCATTCGAAGCATAAGCCAGGTTTGATATCTGTTACCAGTTTCTGTCCCCAGCAGAAAGAGGTGTAATTCAGAAGATGTTGGTCAACATCACCCTTCAACCAGTGGATTCGTCCTTGTTGTTATAATCCCCTACAGAGTTGTCCGTGTAGATTTCTCTTCCCCCAGCGGAGTCATCTCCTTTACAGGTCGTAGGTCCGTTGATTTTTACTTCCTGTTCTTTTTTGGTTGTTTTCCCAACTCTTGGTTGGTACCCTATTTCATTCCAACTCTTGGTTGGTATCCTTTGTTATTCCAACTTTTGGTTGGTATTTTCTTTCATTCCAACTCTTGGTTCGTATCCTTTGTTATTCCAACTCTTGGTTGGTATCCTATTCCAACTTTTGGTGGGTATTCTTCGTTGTGAGTTCGCCTTTGGACGGCGTTCTCGTTATTCCAACTTTTGGTTGGTATTTTCTTTCATTCCAACTTTTGGTTGGTATTCTTCGTTGTGAGTTCGCCTTTGGACGGCATTCTCGTTATTCTAACTTTTGGTTGGTATTTTCTTTAATTCCAACTCTTGGTTGGTATCCTTTGTTATTCCAATTTTTGGTTGGTATTCTTCGTTGTGAGTTCGCCTTTGGACGACGTTCTCGTTATTCCAACTTTTGGTTGGTATTTTCTTTAATTCCAACTCTCGGTTGGTATCCTTTGTTATTCCAACTCTTGGTTAGTATCCTATTCCAACTTTTGGTTGGTATTCTTCATTGTGAGTTCGCCTTTGGACGGCGTTCTCGTTATTCCAACTTTTGGTTGGTATTTTCTTTCATTCCAACTCTTGGTTGGTATTCTTCGTTGTGAGTACACCTTTGGATGGCGTTCTCGTTATTCCAACTTTTGGTTGGTATTTTCTTTCATTCCAACTTTTGGTTGGTATTCTTCGTTGTGAGTTCGCCTTTGGTTGGCGTTCTCGTCATTCTAACTTTTGGTTAGTATATTGCACTCCAACTTTTGGTTGGTACATTCCTTTATTCCAACTTTTGGTTGGTACCCTTTTCTGTTCCAACTTTTGGTTGGTATCATTAGAGCTGTCAAAACGGGCTACCCGGCCCTAAACGGGCCGGCCCTGGCGGGCCTCGGGCTTTTCCGGGTCGGGCTCAAAAAGCCCATTTTGAATACGGGCTCCTTTTTTACTACCCAGGCCCAGCCCTGTCTGGGCTGCGGGCTACCCAGCCCTAAACGGGGCCGGCCCTAAACGGGCCCATTTTAAAAAAAAATTAAAAAATTCATTTTTTAAGTAATATATAATGTAATAGAAATTAATACTCATTTTAATATATAATGTTATAGAAATTAATACTCATTTTAATGATCTTAATGTAATATATTCATTTTAGAATACTGTAATGTAATATAATGTAATAGAAATTAATGTTCTGGTAGTCACTGAAGTGTGTGTGGACCGAACCAAAGAAGCACTAACACATTGTATCCAAATGTTTCTTGGGCCAAATTTATTTTTTAGGTCCAATTATATATATTTATTAATTTATATTATGGGCCAAATAGTTAAATTAATTCTTTTAAAAAAAGTTGTCGGGCTGGCGGGCTACCCATAGCCCATACGGGCCGGCCCATTTTTTTTTGGGCTTTTTCGGGCCGGGCTAAAAAAGGCCCGGAATAATATGGGCTCCAAAAATAAGGCCCAAGCCCTAACTTTTTTCGGGCTCGGCGGGCTGGCCCATGGGCTTCGGCCCATTTTGACGGCTCTAGGTATCATCTCTGTTATCCCAACTTTTGGTTGGTCTCTTTTGTTGCACTCCAACTTTTGGTTGGTACATTCCTTTATTCCAACTTTTGGTTGGTACCCTTTTCTGTTCCAACTTTTGGTTGTTATCATCTCTGTTATCCCAACTTTTGGTTGGTCTCTTTCGTTTCATCCCAACTTTTGGTTGGTCTCTTTTGGTTCATTCCAACTCTTGGTTGGTATCCTATTTCATTCCAACTCTTGGTTGGTATTCTTCGTTGTGAGTTCGCCTTTGGTCGGCGTTCTCGTCATTCTAACCTTTTGGTTAGTATCTGTTATCCCAACTTTTGGTTGGTCTCTTTCGTTTCATCCCAACTTTTGGTTGGTCTCTGTTATCCCAACTTTTGGTTGGTCTCTTTCGTTTCATCCTAACTTTTGGTTAGTATCTATTATCCTAACTTTTTGTTGGTCTCTTTCGTTCCATCCTAACTTTTGGTTAGTATCTGTTATCCCAACTTTTGGTTAGTATCGGTTATCCCAACTTTTGGTTGGTATCTTTTGCATTCCAACTCTTGGTTGGTATCCTTTCATTCCAACTTTTGGTTGGTATCCTTGCATCCCAACTATTGGTTGGTATCCTTTGCATCCCAACTATTGGTTGGTATCCTGTCATTCCAACTCTTGGTTGGTATCCTTTGCATCCCAACTATTGGTTGGTATCCTGTCATTCCAACTTTTGGTTGGTATCCTTTGCATTCCAACTTTTGGTTGGTCTCCTTCGTTGTGAGTTCGCCTTTGGTCGGCGTTCTCGTTATCCCAACTATTGGTTGGTATCCTATTGTATTCCAGCTCTTGGTTGGTATCTGCTGTTTCTAAGCCTACCTTCGGTTGGCAAATACTTTATTTCATCCTCCCCACAGGGTGCAAATTTTTTTCAGGTTATTTTGGGTATTCAATCTCCGTGTATCCCGATCGTCTGAAAGCCGTTGCTTCCATACCCTCGGATCCAAGAAGTTTGAATAGGGGCAGTTGTAACACCTCAAAATTTGCCCTTTTGTTTCTAACCTAACCGGTTTATGCTTCCTTTCATTTGCATTATCATTCCTGCATTTGCATTGTCCTTTTGAGCATGGGATTGAGGTATTCTTTCAGCAGCTCACGGCGTCATCAGTCCTAGTATGATTTTTAACAGTGTTCAGAGCCAAACAGATAGCTTTCCAAGTCTTTTGGAGCATTTATTTTGCTCATTAAGCGAGTGGATGATCAGAAACCCCGACAGTCGATTTTTGATCAGTTATTCAGCACCAGACGGTTGTTATCAGCAGTTTAATCCGAGTGCGAAAAACTTTTCGCAGCATATTTCAAGTGTATTCCAGTGGTAATATCAGTCGACAAGTTTCAGAGGTCTATCATGGTTCAGAACAGGTGGAACCGAACGAATATCCAAGTTTCCCTCCTTTTGGCGCCAATTTTTGAATTTTTGAATGGAGTAATCGATTACTCAAAGTGAGTAACCGATTACTCTGGGCGAAATTGCAAAAATGTGGCATTTTTCAGCACTGCAGAATTTTTGAGTATTTTGTGCATGTGTGGGAAGGATCTAGAACTGATCTATTTTCATCATTTTCCACCCAAAATTCAAATTCTCTCCATCATTTTTCCACTCTAATTCCTCATTTCATTTCCTAATTCACATTTCATCCCAATTTCCACTCACTCCCAACCCAAACTTAATTCCTAACCTAGGGGTTATTTAAACCAATTCATTCCAAACCTCTAAAACCTAGATCATTTTTTCCACTCTCAATTTTCAGAATTCTCTCAATTCTCTCTCACTTTTTTTTCACTCTCAACCTCCATTTTCAACCACACTCAAAGCTCCTTCATAGAGAATAACAAGTTCTTCATTGGAACTTGTTAATTCTTGAGCTAAAGCCTCTCATCATCACTACATTTCAGCTTTTCAACTTGGATTTTCGTTTGGATCTGGTGCTGAATTTTCAGAAGTGATTCTTGGAAGTGATTTTGGAGTTTTATTGCTTATTTGCTTGGATCTTCAACTTTTGAGTGCAAGGAGCTTGTGGATCTTGGAATTCTCTACTTGGATTCATCAAATTCTGTTTACAACACTCACCAAAGCAAATCTCAGCTTTGTAGGTTGGTTAATTTTATATCCATACTCATTTTAGCTTAATTGCAACTTATACAATGTAGATCCATGAATTTTGTTGTGTTTTGATTCATTTGCTTGATCTTGATTGTGGATGTTGATGATTGTTGGATTTAATTAATGTTTGATTGCTGTGATTGGACTTAATTTTTGTGCATTATTGTTTACATGATCATTTGGATGTTTGAATAAGTGGTTTGCTGCTGAAAAGTGTTTTTCAAAGTTGAATTTGTGCCTCTGTTTCAGTGGTAATCGATTACTCTAACAGGGTAACCGATTACTCTTCCTGATTTTCACGTTTTTAGCCAATTTTCAACTGAATAATCGATTACCCTATATGAGTAATCGATTACCACTGAAGCAGATTGTGTTTTTCTTGCATTTTCTTGCTTGTTTGAGATCTCTTGCATGCCTAAACTTCATGGATTGATGCATTGATGATTTGTGGACTATTCTTGAGCTGTTGCACCTCACACTATTCTATGCACACATTTTTCTGACACGCGGTGCTTGGAGTTTTATCGTTTATGATCACGTTTTTGATGTTGCGTTCCCGATGCGATGAACACCTTGCACACGCTCTTTGAGCATGTTGATTGTCGATTGTTGCTGGTGTTACTGGATTTATAGTGTTGTGCACGCTTGCTTGCTTTGTAATTTCATGAGATGCATATTTGGTTTGACATGTTCATGTGATTAATGTTGTGCATCATCTCATGTTGTTCTTTCATGATGTTTACCATGATGTTTGGTATGGTTTGTGATCATGTTTGAGTGAAGAATATGTGATGCGTGATGCATACTTGCTATGCCATGTTTGAATTGTTTTCAAATGTATCGCATGCTGCCTTGTTTCTACAGCTGTCTATGTGTATGCGTGTTGTTGTTTATGCGGCCGGCTGGCATTTTACACCCTTTCTCGTGCTGAATTGTATGCTATTATAAGCTGTGTTGCTTGTGTGCTTCTTTTTACCGCTGTTTTGGTGCTGGGACGTTGTGGTAGCTGCTGTTTTTATTTGTTCGCTTCTTTTCCCCCTTCGTCTCCTTCATTCTTTCTCTTCCCTTGAATCTCAAGACTTGTTTAAGTCTTGGATTCACTCCCTTAGAGCTACCTAGTCCAACTTAATTTTCGAATAAGCTTGGAGTAGGATTAGCATCAGGCTTCCCTTTGCATGCTAACTTAGGTATAAGTTCCCCCTTTCAACCTCAACTATAGGGCCACCTTTGCATGATAACATTAGGAACATTTAGTTTCCCCTTAGTGTTTTCTTTTGAGTGTTCTCTTCTCATCTCATAACACTTCTAAAACACTTAATAAATATAACGAATATTGCGCTCGAGCCTTAAGTGTAGGAAATGAAGAACGAGGGGTCTCCCCTCCTCTTCTAGAGTGTTTAGCATACGTCCCATTTGGGGGCGACCATGCGATTCACTCGTTCCCGCATGGTAGACTTTAGTGCAATGTAAGTTACAAACTAACTCAATCCACTTCTTTCTAAAAAATATAAAAACAAACTCAAACCTTTTTCATCCTTCGGGATCGTTAATCTCAAATCATTTTCAGAAAAGGGCACGTTACTTCCGTCTCGTCGCAAACAGGCATCGACCCTAACTGCCGGACGCGAATCTAACGTCGCTCATAAAAAACACTAACCGACCTCGTTAGGTCGAACTACGACTGCTCTGATTTCCTCTTTCTCGTCCGATTGAGGATACGTAGGCACAAGACGATGATGTCTTGGCGAGCAACCTTCCCCCTAGTTCGTGTCCGAACTACGTTGACTCTGACTTTCCCATTGCACGAGGGAGTACGTAGGCGTAGGACAAGCGATGTCCTATCGAGTTACTTCTTTTTCTTTTCTTCGTCGTTTCTTCGTTCTTCTCCGTTCCCGTTCCTTCTCCTTTCCAGTAGCAGTGGAGCTCCAGATGACGACGCCCTTTGATCGAGACAACAAGCGTGGATCCCGTCGAGTACGATGGACGTGTAGGGTGCTAACACCTTCCCCTCGCATAACCGACTCCCTTACCCGTTTCTCTTGGTCGCGAGACCGTGTCTTTCCCCTTCCCTCAGGTTTACGCAGTGTTTCCTTTCCCTCTCTCGGGATAAATACACATTGCTGGCGACTCTATTTTCCACGCCACTTTCGCGTTTGTACCACGAATGCAAATCCTCGGGAGCGTCAGTAATGTAATGCAGTTTGGTTTGGTTTGGTTCGGTTTGCAAAATACAAACCGCAAATCAAACCGAACTCTGCTGTTTTTTTAAATGACCCAAACACATCCGAACTAAATGCAATTTTTTGCGATTTTAGTTTGGTTTGGTTTGATTTGCGATTTTCTATGTGGCCAATTCGGTTTTCAACACCCCTACTTTGCACAAACGTACACCTGTGGCATTTCATAATTCTTCCAGAAGGTAACACATTGTCAGACTGTAACTTTGATGCCAAGAAGATATTGTATCCAATAGGTTTGGTTTATATCAAAATACATGCATGCCGTAAATTTTGAATATTATGCATAGAAGAGTATGAAAAAATAAATTAATGTCCAAAGTGTGGGGAATCACGCTACAATATAAAGGTAAATGGTGTTAATGATGATGACGATGTTAGCAAGAAGCATCCTCCTACCAAAATGTTGTGGTGCCTAAAATTAATTCTAAGGTTCAATAGACTATTTTCTAATTTAAATGATACAAAATATATTAGATTGCCTGCATATGGAAGAAAATGCGATGGAAAAATTTGCCATGTAGATGCTTGTTTGTAATGGAAGAAAATTGATTCATTGTATCCGAATTTTGGCCATGATCCAAGAAACCTTAGGCATGGACTTGGCACAGATGGAATGAACCCCTTTGGTAATATAAGAACTAACTATACTTCATGGCTCGTTCTTCTCATGAATTGCAACCTATCTCCTCGGTTGTGCATGAAGCCTATATATATGATGTTATATTAATGATTTCTAGGAAAAGACAACTAGGAAACAAAATAGATGTTTATCTAGGTCCATTGATTGAATAATTAAAATTTTTGTGGGAAGAAGGAATTTTTTTGTGTGGGAGGAAGGCATTGATGTAGATGATGCGTATTTGGGTGAAAAGTTTAATTTTTGTGTGGGAGAAAGGCGTTGATGTTGATGATGTGTATTTAAGTACAATGTTTAAGATGAACGTCATGTTATTTTGCACAAAATACGACTTTCCTACATATGGTAGTTTTTTTTAGATACAGAGTAAAGGGACATGGAGCATGGCATGTATGTGAATCTAATACAGGCTCCAACTAACTTCAGCAAGGAAAAAAGAATGTTTACCTTGGGCATCATAAATTTCTAAAATCTAACCATCCATATCCCAGATTGTGGAAGAGTTTTAATGGAGGGCATGCGTTTGACATTGCTCCTAAGCCCTTAATATGGGAGAAATATATGAACCACAATAACACATTAATTTTGTCTTTTGAAAGAACTAAAAATGGCATGTGGAGATAAATATATGGAAAAAGAGGTCGGTGTTCTTTGATCTTACATATTGGTCTTGCCTCGATGTAACACATTTTTCGTATGTGACGAATAAAGAGAAAATGTGTGTGATAGTTTGATTGTAGCTCTTCTAAATATTCAAGGCAAAATAGAATATGGTAAGAATTCTCGTCTATATATGATGGTAATGGGTATACAACAAGAGTTGTCCCCAAAAGAATAAGAAAAACGAACATATTTTCCCTAAGATGTCATACTCTATCTAGAAAAGAAAAAAAAAGATGGTGTTTTTATGAGTGTTTGCATTGTATCAAAGGTTCCAATGGTGATAATCATATGTCAAGAAACATGTAAGAATAAAAGATCTCAAGTTATTTGGCTTAAAACATCATTATTTTCATATTTTGATGCAACAACTTCTACCAGCAACTATCTGTGACACCTTACCCAAAAATGTAAAAGTAACTAATCAGATTTTTCTTATTCTTCAATGGTATATTAATAAAGTCTTTGACACACAACAATTAGTAGGAAGATGAAGCTGAAATAATCTTGTGTCAATTGGAGATGTATTTACCTCAATCATTTTTTGACATTATGGTTCACTGTTCCTCTAGTAAAGGATTTTAGATTTTATGGTTCAGTATTGTAAGGTGGATGTATCGAGTAAAGAAATACATGAAGATATTTAAAGGGTATACGAAGAATCATCATCTTCCAGAAGCTTAAATCGTTGAAAGGTAAATCACAAAAGAAGATATTGAGTTTTCTTCAAATTATTTGTTGGAAGAAACTCTAGGAATTCCAAAGTCTCGTCATCATGGAAGATATGAAGATAGAGATACTCAAGGTTTAAATATTAAGTCAATGGTTGGGGATGTAGTTCTTCATGCACATTTGTATATATTGAATAATTTTGATAAAGTTCAACCTTACTTATCCGATTACAAAAGACTTATCAAGGAAAAACTCTTTCGAATTAGTGACAATTGGTTGTTAAAAGAGCATAACAAGTGTTTCATAAACTAGTTTAATGAACGGTTTTTATAATGATGTGGGTGCATCCAATACAATTAAATGAACGGTTTTAAATGGGCCATTTGGGTTTTTATATAATATATAGTTTTGGTTCATAATGTTTTCCATTTTGATTTTCGTTCACAAACTGATAATGTTTGTCATTTTGGTTGTTCCTAGAATTCATGTCATATGTTGTATATATATGAATCACAACAGATATAGAAAAACAACAACAAATGTCATAATTCTAGGAACAACCAACAATGGATGTGGTTTGAAACCTAATAGGGATTACTGGCGACTGTGATTTTAAACCAAAAAATGACTGACATCAGTTGGGGCGTGAAACTCAATAAAGACGCGAGGTCTAGAAACTAAGAGTGTGTTTAGATGAAGCATTTTATTGAAAAAAAGTAATCTTTTGAGGAAATTTAAAATGACTTAATCAAAATCCATTGTTTGAATAAAAAATATGGATAATTGTTAAAATGATTTAAATTTATGAAGTATTTTGTTCAAGTTAAATTTAAGAAATTTCAAATGAAATCAATATGTAAAGAATTTGAAATTGCTCTTTGACTCTATATATTGAAAAATATTAAATTGTTTATTATTAATTTTTCAATTTTTGCAAGATGGTCTTCATATTTTATTAAACTTTTAAATTCATCCTCAAAATTGTCAAAAAATTACAAATAAGTCCTTCAAAATTTTCAAATTTTACAAATTGGTCCCTTCATTTTTTTTTAAAATTGCAAATTGGTCCATATTTTTCATATTTTAAAATTTTCCCAAAAGTTTAAAATTTTTGAAAATGACCCAAAAAATATAACAATGAATCATTTTAATACTCAATCTAAACAAACGAATTTAAAAATAAATGAATTTCAATTGAATTATTTAAATTGTTTAAAACTTTAAATTCTAAAAAAAAATTAATTATCTCATCCAAACGGGAATATGTGTTATATTCGAAGGTAGAGAGACACTTGAGATAGAATTAAGATAGAATTAAGAGTTAAGAGAGACAATAGAGTTCGAGCCGATAGAGCCAAAGAGATCGGTTGGAAGGGAAACGAAACATTTGTCAGGCTTAGGGTTTACCTTTGTTTTTCGAATTTTTTTTTAATGTAATTTACTTTTTCAAAAAAATTACCCAAAAAACACACATTTCAGCATATTTACCAAAGTGGCTATGTCTGGAAATACAGTATAAGGGTGGCGCCATATGGCATGACGCCTCAGTTAAAAGGCAAAAGCCATACCATATGGCGCCTCAGGCCATATGGGTGTGCCCTAAAAATTTTTATGCTGCAAAGGGGAGGCACCATCTGGGATGACGCCTCAGTTCACTTCATTTTTTGTTTAATTTGTGAAATGAAAAATGTATTGGAAATAAAATTAGGGTAGTCATAAATACATCAAAATGTTAAGGACAACAATTAGTACAATCGGTGGTAAAGAAAAATTCAGTGATCGTGCCTATCTAAACGTCCATCAGTTCGACATGCAGGGGCTCTTGCGCGGCGTCTTTGTCTAGCACCACGATTTTGTTGAGGTGTGGTTGGTCTTTGCGTCTGTTGAGATGGCCCCGGCGCATCAGATGATGGCCCCGACGCATCAGACAAATTCTGAAGCATCTGCCCCCAATAGCCGGGGGGTTGCCGCCGACGGCGCTTCCGTAATCCAGCTGCATGCCCGTGTTTGCGTAGTTTGTAAGGGGCGGTTGGATTGGTTGCAAACGATATGGTTGGCCGAAATGTTGCATTGATGGGTGTTGGTACTGATTTAGTGGTTGATGTGGGGTTTGGTAGTCGAAAAGTGGGTGGATTTGTTGGCTGTAGGACGATTGTGGTTCTTGGTTGTAGGAAGATGGGGTGTCCATTTGTGGGGGGCTATGGTGGGTTGGGGTGGGTTCGAAAGACTCGTCAGGGCTATAGACGGGATGGGGGTATGGGTAAGGGTTTTCTTGTTGTGATTGAGTAGGTGGCATGCTAGGGTAGGGGTAAGGCTCTTCTTGTTGTTGGTTATAGGTAGGTGTATGATGTTGGGCATATTGCGGGGTATGCTGCTGCGAGGAAGACGCACATTGGCGGGGGTCAATGAGATACGTCGGCTAAGAGAGGAATGGTTGCAGTGTTGTAACAGAGCTAAACCAACTCATATATTATTGCATTGGAATAACGTCTTATGCAACGGGGTTGGTTAAGACTTGCTGGTGTCAATTCCCCCAGTGTTGACACATCTCTGTTTCAAAGTTAGTCCACTCACCCACTGCCCACTGCGTGTCGACTCTATGCAGATGCCACTTTCCCAAACTTGTAGGAGCCACCGGAATATCCTGATGCATTCCGAACTAAAGTTTGACTCAATCACTCTAATGCATCTCCACAGTGGTGAACCGAATTATGGGCATTTTTGAAGTCCACAGAGCAGCATCATTTGCGTTGGGCTGGTGGTCGAGCCCCTCGTACGGCCTCCAGACAAACTACAAGAACACAATATGTACGACCTCCAGACAAACTACAAGAACACAATGTTTAATGAGAAATTGTATTGTGCTTTCAAGTGTTAGAAATATTTATGTAAGTATTAGGAAAATTTACGTCGTCAGGGCCAATTTGATCTAGTAGGTTGCGGTAGACTGTTTTGGCGTTCCTAGGATTTCGATGGTAGCTCATTCCCGAAACTGCCCACCTGAAAATGTAGTTAGAGATAAATTAGTTACAACTAAACACTTCATTAAAGGACATAGGCACAGGGAAGCTTACAAGCTTACCTTAATGCGTAGGGGAATGTGAAGGGGTTCCGGTTAATTGGAGCTAGTGTTGGCATTCTCGACCAACCCCACGCCTGAAGGAGATAGGCGCAACCATAAAATGTGCAAGCGTCTTTTTTTGCAGTTTTGCAGAGTGAACTGTATAGATGGGCCAGGACAACTGAACCCCAACTATATTCGTGTACTTTGTTAATGTTAGTCAACAAAGGTAGATGCATAATATTTACACTGTTTCCAGTGCTTTCTAGAAACAAAAAATTACCGAACAATAGCATTAAATAGAACCTAGTTTTTAGTATCTTGTGATAGGGGAGGGAATCCTCGTCTAATACGATAGAGTCATAGTAACCCCTAAGGTATTTTAGGTTTATACCTTGCCCCCTAGGTCTACCGTCTTGTGCTGGCTGATGTACTTCCAGACTTAGGGGTGTGCCCAACAAATCGTGGCATAGTTGGTTGTTTACAAAAACGGGGCCGTTGACGGCCGTGCCATCTATGCGGAGGCTGAGTAACATATGCACGTCTTGGAGTGTGACCGCGCATTCACCAAAAGGAAGGTGAAATGTGTGGGTCTCCGGCCTCCATCATTCTAGCAAGGCCAGAATAAATTTTGGGTCTACATGGTATGACTTGATTTTAATCAAGTCACCAAATCCACATCTTATTAGATATTGTTCGATAAAAGGGTCGTGGGGCATGTATTCGTGCACATAGCAACAGAACCTTGATACCTCCTGAACAAAAAAAATAAATAACATTACTTAGATAAAAAAACACATCTATGTTTAGGAGTGTAAAACAAAAAAAGGCGGAAACACTTACGAATTCTTCAACGTTTTTCGGGGTTCCTCGGTGGTCGTTTCCCATGGTGAGCAGAGACATTTTTTTTCATAAGTGGTTTTAAGAGGAAGACTTTGTGATGGATGCGAATTTTTTGTGAGTCGAAGAGAAGAGAAGAGTTTGGGATGAGAAAATTTTGTAGAGTGGTGAGATGGTATTAATATTGGTGTAGAGGGGAGTCACATGATAATGCGTGCATTCTTGGTCTTTGTAGTCTGCCAAGTGTACTCATGCATGCTTTGGAATCTCTTATGTGTTCTCTTGCATGCATTATTGGTCTTTGTTGTCTGACATGTGTAGTAATGCATGCCTTGGATTCTCTTATGTGTTCTCTTTCATACATTCTTGGTCTTCCTAGTATGACAAGTGTAGTCTTGCATGAGAAAGTGCAGGCATGCCTGTATTGTCATGTCAATAGTAATAGTATACAATATTATACAATAGTAATAGTCCTTATTAAAAAATTAGTCACATGAGAAAGTGTAAGTCTGGTCTTGTCTCATAGTATACAATAGTGGTACGAATTATTTGCAAAAAATATATATTCTTGGCGTGGGAGTGTGGTCTTGTCAAGCAGATCACATCATTTCTTTACTTTTTCTTCCCATGGCTAAAGTTTGCCAATAAAAATAATACCAATAAAAATAATAACAATAATGATAAAGCATTCAAAATTGTGGTCTTATCAAAACAGTAAACCATTCTGAAGTAATTAAACTCCCAAAAAAAATGGTGCAGAGGCATGCTAAAGAATAGTGGAAGGCAAGTGTAGGCATGCAGAGTGTAGGCATGCAGAGTTGTATGGTCTTGTCAAGGCTAGTCTGGCAATGCAGGATGTAGGCATGCAGAGTGTAGGCATGCAGAGTTGTGTGGTCTTGTCAAGGCTAGTCTAGCCATGCAGAGTGTAGGCATGCAGAGTTGTGTGGTCTTGTTTAGGCTAGTCTGGCCATGCAGAGTCGTGTGGTCTTGTCAAGGCTAGTCTGGCCATGCAAGGGAATCGTAAACTATTCTGAAGAAATTAAACTACCAAGAGATGTAAGTTATATCAACTATACGCCTATTAATACTCATGAAAGATACAACTTATCATCACATACTTGCAACAACTAAAGTTTGTAAACCATTTCTTCCAAACCTTAAAGTTTGTAAACCATTTCTTCCAAACCTTAAAGTTTGTAAACCATTTCTTCCAAACACAATTTAGTTATGGCTCAAAGACCATAATACCTGATAAGTGCACATCTCAATGGTGAGATATTTGAATGTCCAAACACGGGTTTCAATTTTAGGGATACAGAAGTGACTAAGTTTTTAATTGATAGAAGAGAAAATTTTTATCATTTGAAAGCCTGGTTGGAAAAGAAATTGCAGTGCGGTCCAGTTGGGCAAATTGTATACAAAAACCCTATCTTTTTTTACGGGCATGACCGATGAAAATTTTTTCTGATGAAGATTCGGGACGACAATGATGTTCGTAACATGTTTCTAAGTCATGAGCATTCTGGTTTCAATGACGTTGAGTTATATATTACGTTACAACATCAACCATTGTCGCAACAACTAGAAGTTTCACAGATTTTTAACGATTCTAACAACGAACAAGCTGAGGTGGATGTCATTGACGAGGAATAAGAAGAAGTGAAGGACATCGTCAATGAAATGGTAAACAACGACGAGACAGACGAATTACCAGGGAGTCATGTCTATTGCCCACCTCAACACATGACAACACTCAACTTAGGCAATGACGAACCATCAACGGATATTTTTTACGACCCATACATGCAGACAATGGGAGTATTAAAGGTTGGAGATAATTTTTGAATGAAAAAAGATTGCGTCCAAGCAATAAAACAATACCACATGAACTTATCTACAGATTATAGAGTCGATCGAACAAATCTGAGTCTAGTCAAGATCTATTGCCGTAACGAGGCGTGCCCGTTTAGATTAACAGCATCTTTCCGGAAGCGAAGCAATTCCTGGAAGATAGGGTCAATGGGCCCGGAGCACACTTGCATAATCACAAATCCAAGTCAAGATCATCGCAAGCTCAACTCTTAGTTGATCTGCAATGAAATTCTATCAGTCATTAGCGACAATCCTTCTGTGAAAGTGAGTACAATAATAGCTCATATGGTTCAAAGATATAACTACACTCCTTCATATAGGAAGGCGTGGATTTCTAGGACGAATGCGGTTGCAAATGTTTTTGGAAATTGGGAGGACTCTTACAAAGAACTCCCAAGATACCTCGTGGCACTAAAACACTATTCTTTAGGCACTGTAGCATTATTGGAGACGTTGTCGGCATATACGCCAGACGGGAATTGTATCAGTGGAAATGACATTTTCCACAGACTCTTCTGGGCGTTTGAACCATGCATCAAAGGATTTACGTACTGTAAACCTTAATTCAAATTTATGGAACATGGTTGTACGGAAAGCATAAGGGCACGCTACTAATGGTCGTGGCACAGGATGGAAACAACAACATTTTCCCTATCGCCTTCGCTCTAGTTGAAGGGGAGACAGCTGGAGGTTAGGGTTGTTTCCTAAAAAACTCCGACAATACGTTGCTCCCTAGCGTAACTTATGTTTGATCTCCGACAGACTCCCCTCAATAGAGAGTGCTTACAACAATCCTGATAACGGTTGGCAGGATCCTCCCTCAAGCCATGTGTATTGCATTAGACACATCGGTCAAAATTTCATGTGGGAGTTCAAGGACAAGGGGCTAAAGAAGACGGTTACTAACGCGGGCTATGCGCTAACAGAGCCTACCTTCAGATACTACCGGGACAAGATCATACTTACAAACGCAGATGCATTAAGATGGATTGATAATATTTAACGGGAGAAGTGGACAAGGGTGTACAATAATGGGCAACATGAGGCCATATGACAACAAACCTGGTTAAGTCTATGAACTCTGTATTCAAAGGCATCTGAAACCTGTCGATAACCGCACTTGTGAGGTTAACATATTTTAGGCTCGTTGCACTCTTTGATACCAGACGTACAAAGTAGGGTTCGATCATACAATATGGGCAACTGTTTAGTGATAGTTCAATACCATTCATGAAGGAAGAAGCTGCAAAGGCCAACACACGTGTTGTCACGGTCTTTGACCATATTACAGGTCACTTCAGTGTTGCAGAGTCTATTGATCACAACGAAGGAAGGCCTAGGGGGTGTTTTCGAGTGGAACTGGATAGGAGTTGGTGTGACTGTGGAAAGTTTCAGGCATTTCGTATGCCTTGCTCCCATGTTATAGCAGCCTGTTCCAAGGTCCGGCTGGACCCAACCAACTATCTCTCTGTTCTTCACCAAGCCATTACTCTATGCAATGTCTACGACAACAGCTTTCAAGTGGTAGCAAGGGAGGACTATTGGCCACCATACAAAGGTGAAATTGTGTGGCATAATGATTTGATGCGAAGAAATAATAAGGGCCGCCCTAACAGCACCCGTATTCACACGGAGATGGATGCAGCAGACAAAATGGTGAGGTTGTGTGGTTTGTGCTGCCATCCAGGCCACAATCGTACCAAGTGTCCAAATGTGGGCTCTAGTACAGCATCATAGTTTCAACTGTAAACTTGTCTATTTATAACAACAACAAATTTTATTTCATTGATGGCATACTTAATTGATTACAACGACATGACATGACATAACATAACATAACATAACATAACATAACATAACATAACATAACATAATAGCTAAACATCAACAAATAACCATCATCGGAACATAATACCAAATCAGAAAATAACAATAACAAACCCAAACAAAACAACTCATAGAATCAGCTTATCTAGGAAATTACAACCATCAACTTAATTTCCTGTTCTAACATCATCATCATGAGGACGCCAGCATCATTTTCCACTTTCCTCCAAGACCGGGTGACTCCGTTTGGACCAGACTTCTCAACCAGCCTCTCAATCTTCCTGATCTTTTCACCTGCCTTAAATTCTTATGCTTGCCAGCGGTGAAGTTCCCTATACAAATGCTCCAACGTCTGCGTGTTCCAGAGTAGCATCTTTGTCGGAGGCTTGACAACTGAGTATACAACTAAAGCATCTCTTTTCATCAGTGGAAATTCTGGAAACGGTTTCTTCGGTGCTGATGATAATGACGACGGACGGCGATTTAACCACTCAGACATGGTGTTAAGAAGGGGAGAGTTTGGGATATTGGTGAGGGAAGGGAGGAAATTAGGGTTTTGGTGTCAAGTGTTGTGCAATAACAAGTGCGGGCAAACCCTTATCTATAGGCACATGATACCCTATTAAATAATAAATTTAATTATATATTAAAATCATTAAATTTAAATTAAAAATAAAAAAGATTACAGATGGCGCCTCCCCCTGAGAATTAGGGCACAACAACATACACTAACACGCCATCCCATATGGCTTTTAATAACTTTTTAGAAATTTTTTTTCCTGAGTCGCCATATGGGATGGCGCCTCAGGTCTTTCTTTTTTCCAAAACTATGTCATTTCGGTACTTTAATTCAAAAGTTTTTTTTTAGTATTTTATTTGAAAAATTAGGTTATATTAAAAAAAATTCTTGTTTTACTTTATGTTTTATCTAAGTGTGAAATAATAGTGTATTATTAAACTAGTAAATTTGTTATTCTTTTTTGAAAAATTAGAAAAATATTTAATATGTTTGAGAAATAGAGATTTTTTTAAAGTAGTTAATAAGTCTGACATAAGTCCATACTCTGTCTATGAACTATTTTGCGACCTATCACTGCCAAACTTAACGTGATTCAGAGGGTCCATACCATACTCTATCTTATTTGTTTAGTTTAATAGTTTTGGATGTGCAGTATGGGTCTTTTCTATCATAATATCTATTTGAAACTCTATTCCTTAGAGTTGAAATTTTGGCAAACAAAAGAAAAGATTAAATCTACAATATAAGAAAGGTAGATGTTTTGGAAATGACAAATCTGCCCTTTTGTTCCCTCAGGCTGCCACGTGGTTATCCTAACTGAACAACATTTCATGTTTACTTTTCTTCAACACTTTTATGATATCAACATATATCAATGTCTTTCAGTTTTTCTTGGTTTGTATCTTACAAATCTACCATGTAATGTAGTAAACATATAATATTAATATTAATTTAAAAACAATTGTCTAACTTACTTTTCCAATGCAAATGTAGCAGACTTTTTCTCTCCTACCCTTACAAAGACGTCTAATCATTTTTCTTCTTCCATAAACTTTTTCCTTCCTTCTATACTGAACTTCTTCTCAGCCTTTCATTTTACCACAAAACTTACTTCCTTTATCTCTCTCTCTCTCTCTCTCTCTCTCTATCTCTCTCTCTCTTTTTTCTTCTTCTTTCTTCTCCCTGTTCTTCTTCTTTCTCCCTCTTTTTCTTCAGATCCTTCTTCTTTTTACTCACTAACACGTCGCTAACGAAACTCGGACCGAAGCCGATAAAGCTATCGATATCGATCTTACTTATACAATTTCGTATTTTCACAAAGCTATAAATCCCTTTGTCTTTCCAGTTCGTATCTGACTTTTTGTTGTTGTTCTTTCATGAAGTATTGAATCTGGTTTTGACGGGTAAGCCAATGTTTTCGTTACTTCAACCATTGAATGTGCTGAAATCCAATATTCTCAAGTAAACCCTAAAAGTTGATGTTCTGATTCAAGATCTGAAATCATAAGGGTTAGTACCAAACAATGATTGTTTCTCTTTTTTATGTCTGCTCTTTTGTGGGTATAATACATTTGACCCTAGCTTTGTTTTATGTGTTCCTTCCTTTGTATTTATCTTAACTTGAACTTATATTTGTTACTTTAAGTTTATTTATACTTGTTGAAGGTATTTTTGTTAAATTTGGTACTTGTCCTGGTGAAAATTTAGGATCATACCTCGCAAAACCCAAACAAGCACTATCCCACGGAAGGGAAAAGACAGCGCTTTTTTTGGCTTTTAATAGCGCTTAAAAGCGTTGCCTAAGGTGGCGCTACTATAGGTAAAGACAGCGCTTTTGTTTTATGCAAAAGCGCTGCCTTTTGTTTTAGGCAGCGCTTTACCTTGAAAAGCGCTTTCTAAAGTAGGCCTTTAGCAACGCTTTTTCCTGGAAAAGCGCTTTCTAAAGTGGGGCTTTAGGAGCGCTTTCTCTGGCCTTTTATGCTTTCTACTGGCATCTTTAGGCAGCACTTTTTCAGGAAAAAACGGTTTCTATTGTCCCCCTTTAGACAGCTCTTTTTAAAGCGCTGTCTAATGTATTTTTTATTTCACTTTAAGGCAGCGCTTTTAATGGAAAGCGCTTTCTATTGTGAACTATAGGCAGCGCTTTTTCTGAAAAGCGCTGTCTTTTCTTCACGTAAATTGTGCTTTTTAAAAGCACTTTTTTAAAAATCAGAATTTAGGAAGCGTTTTTTATTTAAATGCGCTGCCTATTCTTTCTTTTTTAGAAAGCATATTTTTGGAAATAATACCATAAACCTATATAATTCAAGCCTTTATTTCAAACACATAGGCATTATATGACACTCAACAAGCCTTTATTTTAACACATAGGCCTTATATTTCAACCATTGAGCCTTTATTTCAACAAACGGGCTTTTATTCAAACATAGGCATTATATACCATTATAATCCAAAATATATACACCATTATAATTCAACACATAAACCATTTGATATAAATCAACAAAACAACTTTCATACCTTATATGATTCTTTTCTCAATAAAGTATTCACACAATTCCTCCTTGATTTCTTCCAATTTATCTTTCGAGTAATGAGCACAATTGTATTCATCAAAGTACTACATAATAAAACATAATATGCATGATTTAGTTAAAAGTAATAAATTATATGAAATATTCGATAAATATTAAAATAAATCCTAAGTTATAAATCCATACCATGATTGGAATCTCTATTTGATCCAAATGAAGGTTTACTCTCATAAACCTCAAAACATAATAACCGCAATCTATACTTGTATTGCTCTAACAAAATAAAAACAAATAAGAATATATAGTTGTCTTGTTTTATCAAGTATCATCACTATTATAAGCAAAATTGTGAAAATTAATATACCTCCACTATGATCCATGTAATGTTGTTTGCTTTAGACCGTGATACTCGAGCTTCTCTTTGTGATCGGATTAATAGCAACCAACAAACCAGTGACCACTGTAAAATAAACAAAAGATTAGATGGAAATTTTCTATGCAAAAGATACAAAGATTAGAATGAAATTAGAATGAAAATCTAACCCGTTGTGAATATTATACGGGCGGAAGACACGAAATAGAATCTGTTTGATAATTGATTCCCGCGCATCAATTTGTCATACAAGAACCTTAAATAAAAACATAATAAACATTAGATTGTTTTCATTGAAATGTGTAAATAAATTGTTCAACTTATTAAATAATAGACACGAAATAGTACCTTTTGCCATAACGTCTCTTTCTTTTCTTGGTTGGAATATGTTTTACTCGTCTCTTAACAACACGGACGGTTGGATTAATCCAAATACCCTCATTATGTGATGCGTGCTATCCGTAAGTATACGGATTACGTCAGAGTAATATAAAAGATTTATCGATCCCACAGAGACCAATGTCAATCTATCGATTACTATTGTTACGGTGTTTATCTAAGGCTAAAGAAAAATCAGAGTAATAGTTTTCCACTGAACGAAAATAGAAATAAATCAGATAAAGACTATACTAGAATGTAATTCACATCAATCAAATTGTACTCCTGTTATCTAAGTAGTAATACGACGAGGCAATGTTTTCTTATTTGAAAAAGAGTTAATTAAAAAGGATCTGACGCGTTAGCATGATCGGAAACAGACCTAGCCTTTAATCTATACCGGCCGCTCACGCTGTACCGGTCGCTCCTTGCGTTAAAGTGATAAAGTCCTTTTTTATATAACTACCTCTAAGACTTAGTTAAAAAGAGTTTTCGATTGGAAATATTTAATACCAAAGGGTTTCCGGCATATGCTCGGCCAATCGGATCCTAAATCTATAAAGGCGTCTGAAAATAGTTTAAAATCTATTTCTAATAATATAAAACTTTCCTAATTAATTAATAAACTGCTTTCGCTGTATTTATCAATTAAAAACTAACAAACTCTTTTCTAAAATGCCAGACGGCTTTCGATCTTACCCGATCTAGTCACAGTCACTACGGAAACAAAACCACGGTCTCTTTTACGTAATGATCGATCAATTGAAGTTCAGAAGAGTTTAATTAAAACCAAAAACAACCCCTAAAGTATTTCTAAAAATATAACATGTGGAGTACCATCGGATCGATGATCCTCACATCCCAACACAAGAGATTTAGCTGGACATGGTAATTGAAAACATAACGGTAAATTGGTTTGCGAAATAACACTTTTTTAGAATGAAAACGTGCGAAGTGTGAGAGTGTATTTCAAAGGAGTGAACACAAGTGTCACGCTTAAGTTCAGTTTCAAAAGACAAACGGATCACACAAACAAATAAATAATCACCACACGCTAATTGTGCAAATCTAACTCAAGCAGTAATAAAGTAATCGCAGAGATGGAAAATAAACGAATATAAGGCAGTGCAATAATGAAAATGAATGTAAAGGCAATGCGGATAATAATAAATTACAAATTATATAAAAGCCTGCTCCAAATCAGATACTGGATCTGGTACAGAGCTGGAAAGTAAATTGCGGGAAATGTAAATCTGACTTGAACGTAAATAACTTCGAATGTAAAACTCCTAACTACAATGCTCCAATCTAACTAACAACAATAGTGCAATAACCCCCCAATGTGACGAATTATTGCTTTAAAAAGTGAACTTTATGCCTAAGGTTGGAAACTAGAATTGGATGATCCAAAAGTGAAAATGCAAGGCCTATTTATAGAGCTAGTGATGTTGTAACGGGCGCATAACGTTATAGAAAATGGTTGAGGTAAAATCTCCAATCGTGGGTGAATGCTCCTAACGCCCTTGACCACTCTCCCATTACAACAGTCAGCTTCCACCGAGACCCCCTCCGCGTCAGTCGAGTGTGTGAAATGGGGAAGACGTGTCTTGTAGCCGTTGGAACGTGGGTGAAACCTACTACTCAAACGACGTCCTCTATGGCGTTCGCTGAGTGAAACGGCTAGTGTACAATTTGTGCAGGAAATCTCCGTTTTAGCCTCTTTTGCGTCGTTTCTTCACTGCAGGCTCAAATCAGGCAATGTCTCTGAAAATAAGACAAAATACCATCATAACATGGGAAAATAACAAATAAACAACTAAAAATATGTGCAATCAGAGTCAAACATACAGTGTATGTTAGTGTTATCAAATTCTTCCACACTTAAACCTTTGCTTGTCCTCAAGCAAACTCTCATAAGCAGAAAAAGAAGAACAGCAAACACACAAGTATCTCATCTGAGCTGAATACTTAAGTTTGATCAGTAATGCATCAGTAGGTACTAACTTGTGAACCAAGGGTATCTTAATGACACTTTCCGTGATTTGCGGGCATAAGTTTCTCTCCTATACAAACCAATCCAAACCAAGGTGTTATACTTAGGCCTAGCTTACTCATCGGAGGCTTGACAACTGAGTATACAACTAAAGCATCTCTTTTCATCAGTGGAAATTCTGGAAACGGTTCCTCCGGTGCTGATGATAATGACGACGGACGGCGATTTAACCACTCAGACATAGTGTTGAGAAGGGGAGAGTTTGGGATATTGGTGAGGGAAGGGAGGAAATTAGGGTTTTGGTGTCAAGTGTTGTGCAATAACAAGTGAGGGCAAACCCTTATCTATAGGCACATGATACCCTATTAAATAATAAATTTAATTATATATTAAAATCATTAAATTTAAATTTAAAAAAAAAGGATTACACTGAGGCGCCATCTGGGACGACGCCTCCCCCTGAGAATTAGGGCACAACAACATACACTAACACGCTATCCCATATGGCTTTTAATAACTTTTCTGAATTTGTTTTGCCTGAGTCGCCATATGGGATGGCGCCTCAGGTCTTTCTTTTTTCCAAAACTATGTCATTTCGGTACTTTAATTCAAAAGTTTATTTTTTAGTATTTATTTGAAAAAATAGGTTATATTAAAAAAAATCTTGTTTTTCTTTATGTTTTATTTAAGTGTGAAATAATAGTGTATTATTAAACTAGTAAATTTTTTATTCTTTTTTGAAAAATTAGAAAAATATTTCATATGTTTGAGAAATAGAGATTTTTTTAAAGTAGTTAATAAGTCTGACATAAGTCCATACTCTGTCTATTAACTATTTTGCGACCTATCACTGCTAAACTTAACGTGATTCAGAGGGTCCATACCATACTCTATCTTATTTGTTTAGTTTAATAGTTTTGGATGTGACAGTATGGGTCTTTTCTATCATAATATCTATTTGAAACTCTATTCCATAGAGTTGACATTTTGGCAAACAAAAGAAAAGATTTAATCTACCATATAAGAAAGGTAGATGTTTTGGAAATGACAAATCTGCCCTTTTGTTCCCTCAGGCTGCCACGTGGTTATCCTAACTGAACAACATTTCATGTTTTCTTTTCTTCAACACTTTTATGATATCAACATATATCAATGTCTTTCAGTTTTTCTTGGTTTGTATCTTACAAATCTACCATGTAATGTAGTAAACATATAATATTAATATTAATTTAAAAACAATTGTCTAACTTACTTTTCCAATGCAAATGTAGCAGACTTTTTCTCTCCTACCCTTACAAAGACGTCAAATCATTTTTCTTCTTCCATAAACTTTTTCCTTCCTTCTATACTGAACTTCTTCTCAGCCTTTCATTTTACCACAAAACTTACTTCCTTTATCTCTCTCTCTCTCTCTCTCTCTCTCTCCTCTCTCTCTCTCTCTCTCTCTCTCTCTCTCTCTTTTCTTCTTCTTTCTCCCTCTTTTTCTTCAGATCCTTCTTCTTTTTACTCACTAACATGTCGCTAACGAAACTCGGACCGAAGCCGATAAAGCTATCGATATCGATCTTACTTATACGATTTCGTATTTTCACAAAGCTATAAATCCCTTTGTTTTTCCAGTTCGTATCTGAATTTTTGTTGTTGTTCTTTCAGGAAGTATTGAATCGGGTTTTGACGGGTAACCCAATGTTTTCGTTACTTCAACCATTGAATGTGCTGAAATCCAATATTCTCAAGTAAACCCTAAAAGCTGATGTTCTGATTCAAGATCTGAAATCATAAGGGTTAGTACCAAATAATGATTGTTTCTCTTTTTTATGTCTGCTCTTTTGTGGGTATAATGCATTTGACCCTAACTTTGTTTTATGTGTTCCTTCCTTTGTATTTATCTTAACTTGAACTTATATTTGTTACTTTAAGTTTATTTATACCTGTTGAAGGTATTTTTATTAAATTTGGTACTTGTCCTGGTGAAAATTTAGGATCATACCTCGCAAAACCCAAACAAGCACTATGCCACGGAAGGGAAAAGACAGTGCTTTTTTTGGCTTTTAATAGCGCTTAAAAGTGTTGCCTAAGGTGGCGCTACTATAGGTAAAGACAGCGCTTTTGTTTTATGCAAAAGCGCTGCCTTATGTATACTTTAGGCAGCGCTTTACCTTGAAAAGCGCTTTCTAAAGTAGGCCTTTAGCAGCGCTTTTTCCTGGAAAAGCGCTTTCTAAAGTGGGGCTTTAGCAGCGCTTTCTCTGGCCTTTTATGCTTTCTACTGGCATCTTTAGGCAGCGCTTTTTCAGGAAAAAACGGTTTCTATTGTCCTGCTTTAGACAGCACTTTTTAAAGCGCTGTCTAATGTATTTTTTATTTCACTTTAAGGCAGCGTTTTTAATGGAAAGCGCTTCCTATTGTGAACTATAGGCAGCGCTTTTTCTGAAAAGCGCTGTCTTTTCTTCACGTAAATTGTGCTTTTTAAAAGCACTTTTTTAAAAATCAGAATTTGGGAAGCGTTTTTTATTTAAATGCGTTGCCTATTCTTTCTTTTTTAGAAAGCATATTTTTGGAAATAATACCATAAACCTATATAATTCAAGCCTTTATTTCAAACACATAGGCATTATATGACACTCAACAAGCCTTTATTTTAACACATAGGCCTTATATTTCAACCATTGAGCCTTTATTTCAACAAACGGGCTTTTATTCAAACATAGGCATTATATACCATTATAATCCAAAATATATACACCATTATAATTCAACACATAAACCATTTGATATAAATCAACAAAACAACTTTCATACCTTATATGATTCTTTTCTCAATAAAGTATTCACACAATTCCTCCTTGATTTCTTCCAATTTATCTTTCGAGTAATGAGCACAATTGTATTCCTCAAAGTACTACATAATAAAACATAATATGCATGATTTAGTTAAAAGTAATAAATTATATGAAATATTCGATAAATATTAAAATAAATCCTAAGTTATAAATCCATACCATGATTGGAATCTCTATTTGATCCAAATGAAGGTTTACTCTCATAAACCTCAAAACATAATAACCGCAATCTATACTTGTATTGCTCTAACAAAATAAAAACAAATAAGAATATATAGTTGTCTTGTTTTATCAAGTATCATCACTATTATAAGCAAAATTGTGAAAATTAATATACCTCCACTATGATCCATGTAATGTTGTTTGCTTTAGACCGTGATACTCGAGCTTCTCTTTGTGATCGGATTAATAGCAACCAACAAACCAGTGACCACTGTAAAATAAACAAAAGATTAGATGGAAATTTTCTATGCAAAAGATACAAAGATTAGAATGAAATTAGAATGAAAATCTAACCCGTTGTGAATATTATACGGGCGGAAGACACGAAATAGAATTTGTTTGATAATTGATTCCCACGCATCAATTTGTCATACAAGAACCTTAAATAAAAACATAATAAACATTAGACTGTTTTCATTGAAATGTGTAAATAAATTGTTCAACTTATTAAATAATAGACACGAAATAGTACCTTTTGCCATAACGTCTCTTTCTTTTCTTGGTTGGAATATGTTTTACTCGTCTCTTAACAACACGGACGGTTGGATTAATCCAAATACCCTCATTATGTGATGCGTGCTATCCGTAAGTATACGGATTACGTCAGAGTAATATAAAAGATTTATCGATCCCACAGAGACCAATGTCAATCTATCGATTACTATTGTTACGGTGTTTATCTAAGGCTAAAGAAAAATCAGAGTAATAGTTTTCCACTGAACGAAAATAGAAATAAATCAGATAAAGACTATACTAGAATGTAATTCACATCAATCAAATTGTACTCCTGTTATCTAAGTAGTAATACGACGAGGCAATGTTTTCTTATTTGAAAAAGAGTTAATTAAAAAGGATCTGACGCGTTAGCATGATCGGAAACAGACCTAGCCTTTAATCTATACCGGCCGCTCACGCTGCACCGGTCGCTCCTTGCGTTAAAGTGATAAAGTCCTTTTTTATATAACTACCTCTAAGACTTAGTTAAAAAGAGTTTTCGATTGGAAATATTTAATACCAAAGGGTTTCCGGCATATGCTCGGCCAATCGGATCCTAAATCTATAAAGGCGTCTGAAAATAGTTTAAAATCTATTTCTAATAATATAAAACTTTCCTAATTAATTAATAAACTGCTTTCGCTGTATTTATCAATTAAAAACTAACAAACTCTTTTCTAAAATGCCAGACGGCTTTCGATCTTACCCGATCTAGTCACAGTCACTACGGAAACAAAACCACGGTCTCTTTTACGTAATGATCGATCAATTGAAGTTCAGAAGAGTTTAATTAAAACCAAAAACAACCCCTAAAGTATTTCTAAAAATATAACATGTGGAGTACCATCGGATCGATGATCCTCACATCCCAACACAAGAGATTTAGCTGGACATGGTAATTGAAAACATAACGGTAAATTGGTTTGCGAAATAACACTTTTTTAGAATGAAAACGTGCGAAGTGTGAGAGTGTATTTCAAAGGAGTGAACACAAGTGTCACGCTTAAGTTCAGTTTCAAAAGACAAACGGATCACACAAACAAATAAATAATCACCACACGCTAATTGTGCAAATCTAACTCAAGCAGTAATAAAGTAATCGCAGAGATGGAAAATAAACGAATATAAGGCAGTGCAATAATGAAAATGAATGTAAAGGCAATGCGGATAATAATAAATTACAAATTATATAAAAGCCTGCTCCAAATCAGATACTGGATCTGGTACAGAGCTGGAAAGTAAATTGCGGGAAATGTAAATCTGACTTGAACGTAAATAACTTCGAATGTAAAACTCCTAACTACAATGCTCCAATCTAACTAACAACAATAGTGCAATAACCCCCCAATGTGACGAATTATTGCTTTAAAAAGTGAACTTTATGCCTAAGGTTGGAAACTAGAATTGGATGATCCAAAAGTGAAAATGCAAGGCCTATTTATAGAGCTAGTGATGTTGTAACGGGCGCATAACGTTATAGAAAATGGTTGAGGTAAAATCTCCAATCGTGGGTGAATGCTCCTAACGCCCTTGACCACTCTCCCATTACAACAGTCAGCTTCCACCGAGACCCCCTCCGCGTCAGTCGAGTGTGTGAAATGGGGAAGACGTGTCTTGTAGCCGTTGGAACGTGGGTGAAACCTACTACTCAAACGACGTCCTCTATGGCGTTCGCTGAGTGAAACGGCTAGTGTACAATTTGTGCAGGAAATCTCCGTTTTAGCCTCTTTTGCGTCGTTTCTTCACTGCAGGCTCAAATCAGGCAATGTCTCTGAAAATAAGACAAAATACCATCATAACATGGGAAAATAACAAATAAACAACTAAAAATATGTGCAATCAGAGTCAAACATACAGTGTATGTTAGTGTTATCAAATTCTTCCACACTTAAACCTTTGCTTGTCCTCAAGCAAACTCTCATAAGCAGAAAAAGAAGAACAGCAAACACACAAGTATCTCATCTGAGCTGAATACTTAAGTTTGATCAGTAATGCATCAGTAGGTACTAACTTGTGAACCAAGGGTATCTTAATGACACTTTCCGTGATTTGCGGGCATAAGTTTCTCTCCTATACAAACCAATCCAAACCAAGGTGTTATACTTAGGCCTAGCTTACTCATCGGAGGCTTGACAACTGAGTATACAACTAAAGCATCTCTTTTCATCAGTGGAAATTCTGGAAACGGTTCCTCCGGTGCTGATGATAATGACGACGGACGGCGATTTAACCACTCAGACATAGTGTTGAGAAGGGGAGAGTTTGGGATATTGGTGAGGGAAGGGAGGAAATTAGGGTTTTGGTGTCAAGTGTTGTGCAATAACAAGTGAGGGCAAACCCTTATCTATAGGCACATGATACCCTATTAAATAATAAATTTAATTATATATTAAAATCATTAAATTTAAATTTAAAAAAAAAGGATTACACTGAGGCGCCATCTGGGACGACGCCTCCCCCTGAGAATTAGGGCACAACAACATACACTAACACGCCATCCCATATGGCTTTTAATAACTTTTCTGAATTTGTTTTGCCTGAGTCGCCATATGGGATGGCGCCTCAGGTCTTTCTTTTTTCCAAAACTATGTCATTTCGGTACTTTAATTCAAAAGTTTATTTTTTAGTATTTATTTGAAAAAATAGGTTATATTAAAAAAAATCTTGTTTTTCTTTATGTTTTATTTAAGTGTGAAATAATAGTGTATTATTAAACTAGTAAATTTTTTATTCTTTTTTGAAAAATTAGAAAAATATTTCATATGTTTGAGAAATAGAGATTTTTTTAAAGTAGTTAATAAGTCTGACATAAGTCCATACTCTGTCTATTAACTATTTTGCGACCTATCACTGCTAAACTTAACGTGATTCAGAGGGTCCATACCATACTCTATCTTATTTGTTTAGTTTAATAGTTTTGGATGTGACAGTATGGGTCTTTTCTATCATAATATCTATTTGAAACTCTATTCCATAGAGTTGAAATTTTGGCAAACAAAAGAAAAGATTTAATCTACCATATAAGAAAGGTAGATGTTTTGGAAATGACAAATCTGCCCTTTTGTTCCCTCAGGCTGCCACGTGGTTATCCTAACTGAACAACATTTCATGTTTTCTTTTCTTCAACACTTTTATGATATCAACATATATCAATGTCTTTCAGTTTTTCTTGGTTTGTATCTTACAAATCTACCATGTAATGTAGTAAACATATAATATTAATATTAATTTAAAAACAATTGTCTAACTTACTTTTCCAATGCAAATGTAGCAGACTTTTTCCTCTCCTACCCTTACAAAGACGTCAAATCATTTTTCTTCTTCCATAAACTTTTTCCTTCCTTCTATACTGAAATTCTTCTCAGCCTTTCATTTTACCACAAAACTTACTTCCTTTATCTCTCTCTCTCTCCTCTCTCTCTCTCTCTCTCTCTCTCCTCCTCTCTCTCTCTCCTCTCTCTCTCTCTCTTTTCTTCTTCTTTCTCCCTCTTTTTCTTCAGATCCTTCTTCTTTTTACTCACTAACATGTCCGCTAACGAAACTCGGACCGAAGCCGATAAAGCTATCGATATCGATCTTACTTATACGATTTCGTATTTTCACAAAGCTATAAATCCCTTTGTTTTTCCAGTTCGTATCTGAATTTTTGTTGTTGTTCTTTCAGGAAGTATTGAATCGGGTTTTGACGGGTAACCCAATGTTTTCGTTACTTCAACCATTGAATGTGCTGAAATCCAATATTCTCAAGTAAACCCTAAAAGCTGATGTTCTGATTCAAGATCTGAAATCATAAGGGTTAGTACCAAATAATGATTGTTTCTCTTTTTTATGTCTGCTCTTTTGTGGGTATAATGCATTTGACCCCTAACTTTGTTTTATGTGTCCTTCCTTTGTATTTATCTTAACTTGAACTTATATTTGTTACTTTAAGTTTATTTATACCTGTTGAAGGTATTTTTATTAAATTTGGTACTTGTCCTGGTGAAAATTTAGGATCATACCTCGCAAAACCCAAACAAGCACTATGCCACGGAAGGGAAAAGACAGTGCTTTTTTTGGCTTTTAATAGCGCTTAAAAGTGTTGCCTAAGGTGGCGCTACTATAGGTAAAGACAGCGCTTTTGTTTTATGCAAAAGCGCTGCCTTATGTATACTTTAGGCAGCGCTTTACCTTGAAAAGCGCTTTCTAAAGTAGGCCTTTAGCAGCGCTTTTTCCTGGAAAAGCGCTTTCTAAAGTGGGGCTTTAGCAGCGCTTTCTCTGGCCTTTTATGCTTTCTACTGGCATCTTTAGGCAGCGCTTTTTCAGGAAAAAACGGTTTCTATTGTCCTGCTTTAGACAGCACTTTTTAAAGCGCTGTCTAATGTATTTTTTATTTCACTTTAAGGCAGCGTTTTTAATGGAAAGCGCTTCCTATTGTGAACTATAGGCAGCGCTTTTTCTGAAAAGCGCTGTCTTTTCTTCACGTAAATTGTGCTTTTTAAAAGCACTTTTTTAAAAATCAGAATTTGGGAAGCGTTTTTTATTTAAATGCGCTGCCTATTCTTTCTTTTTTAGAAAGCATATTTTTGGAAATAATACCATAAACCTATATAATTCAAGCCTTTATTTCAAACACATAGGCATTATATGACACTCAACAAGCCTTTATTTTAACACATAGGCCTTATATTTCAACCATTGAGCCTTTATTTCAACAAACGGGCTTTTATTCAAACATAGGCATTATATACCATTATAATCCAAAATATATACACCATTATAATTCAACACATAAACCATTTGATATAAATCAACAAAACAACTTTCATACCTTATATGATTCTTTTCTCAATAAAGTATTCACACAATTCCTCCTTTATTTCTTCCAATTTATCTTTCGAGTAATGAGCACAATTGTATTCATCAAAGTACTACATAATATGCATGATTTAGTTAAAAGTAATAAATTATATGAAATATTCGATAAATATTAAAATAAATCCTAAGTTATAAATCCATACCATGATTGGAATCTCTATTTGATCCAAATGAAGGTTCACTCTCATAAACCTCAAAACATAATAACCGCAATCTATACTTGTATTGCTCTAACAAAATAAAAACAAATAAGAATATATAGTTGTCTTGTTTTATCAAGTATCATCACTATTATAAGCAAAATTGTGAAAATTAATATACCTCCACTATGATCCATGTAATGTTGTTTGCTTTAGACCGTGATACTCGAGCTTCTCTTTGTGATCGGATTAATAGCAACCAACAAACCAGTGACCACTGTAAAAAAAACAAAAGTTTAGATGGAAATTTTCTATGCAAAAGATACAAAGATTAGAATGAAATTAGAATGAAAATCTAACCCGTTGTCAATATTATACGGGCGGAAGACACGAAATAGAATCTGTTTGATAATTGATTCCCGCGCATCAATTTGTCATACAAGAACCTTAAATAAAAACATAATAAACATTAGACTATTTTCATTGAAATGTGTAAATAAATTGTTCAACTTATTAAATAATATACACGAAATAGTACCTTTTGCAATAACGTCTCTTTCTTTTCTTGGTTGGAATATGTTTTACTCGTCTCTTAACAACACGGACGGTTGGATTAATCCAAATACCCTCATTATGTGATGCGTACTATCCGTAAGTATACAGATTACGTCAGAGTAATATAAAAGATTTATCGATCCCACAGAGACCAATGTCAATCTATCGATTACTATTGTTACGGTGTTTATCTAAGGCTAAAGAAAAATCAGAGTAATAGTTTTCCACTGAACGAAAATAGAAATAAATCAGATAAAGACTATACTAGAATGTAATTCACATCAATCAAATTGTACTCCTGTTATCTAAGCAGTAATACGACGGGGCAATGTTTTCTTATTTGAAAAAGAGTTAATTAAAAAGGATCTGACGCGTTAGCATGATCGGAAACAGACCTAGCCTTTAATCTATACCGGCCGCTCACGCTGCACCGGTCGCTCCTTGCGTTAAAGTGATAAAGTCCTTTTTTATATAACTACCTCTAAGACTTAGTTAAAAAGAGTTTTCGATTGGAAATATTTAATACCAAAGGGTTTCCGGTATATGCTCGGCCAATCGGATCCTAAATCTATAAAGGCGTTTGAAAATAGTTTAAAATCTATTTCTAATAATATAAAACTTTCCTAATTAATTAATAAACTGCTTTCGCTGTATTTATCAATTAAAAACTAACAAACTCTTTTATAAAATGCCGGACGGCTTTCGATCTTACCCGATCTAGTCACAGTCATTACGCAAACAAAAACACGGTCTCTTTTACGTAATGATCGATCAATTGAAGTTCAAAAGAGTTTAATTAAAACCAAAAACAACCCCTAAAGTATTTCTAAAAATATAACATGTGGAGTACCATCGGATCGACGATCCTCACATCCCAGCACAAGAGATTTAGCTGGACATGGTAATTGAAAACATAACGGTAAATTGGTTTGCGAAATAACACATTTTTAGAATGAAAACGTGCGAAGTGTGAGAGTGTATTTCAAAGGAGTGAACACAAGTGTCACACTTAAGTTCAGTTTCAAAAGACAAACGGATCACACAAACAAATAAATAATCACCACACGCTAATTGTGCAAATCTAACTCAAGCAGTAATAAAGTAATCGCAGAGATGAAAAATAAACGAATATAAGGCAGTGCAATAATAACAATGAATGTAAAGGCAATGCGGATAATAATAAATTGCAAATTATATAAAAGCCTGCTCCAAATCGGAGACTGGATCTGGTACAGAGCTGCAAAGTAAATTGCGGGAAATGTAAATCTGACTTGAACGTAAATAACTTCGAATGTAAAACTCCTAACTACAATGCTCCAATCTAACTAACAACAATAGTGCAATAACCCCCCAATGTGACGGATTATTGCTTTAAAAAGTGAACTTTATGCCTAAGGTTGGAAACTAGAATTGGATGATCCAAAAGTGAAAATGCAAGGCCTATTTATAGAGCTAGTGATGTTGTAACGGGCGCATAACGTTATTGAAAATGGTTGAGGTAAAATCTCCAATCGTGGGTGAATGCTCCTAACGCCCTTGACCACTCTCCCATTACAACAGTCAGCTTCCGCCGAGACCCCCTCCGCGTCAGTCGAGTGTGTGAAATGGGGAAGACGTGTCTTGTAGCTGTTGGAACGTGGGTGAAACCCACTACTCAAACGACGTCCTCTATGGCGTTCGCTGAGTGAAACGGATAGTGTACAATTTGTGCAGGAAATCTCCGTTTTAGCCTCTTTTGCGTCGTTTCTTCACTGCAGGCTCAAATCAGGCAATGCCTCTGAAAGTAAGATAAAATACCATCATAACATGGGAAAATAACAAATAAACAACTAAAAACATGTGCAATCGGAGTCAAACATAGAGTGTATTTTAGTGTTATCAAATTCTTCCACACTTAAACCTTTGCTTGTCCTCAAGAAAACTCTCATAAGCAGAAAAAGAAGAACAGCAAACACACAAGTATCTCATCTGAGCTGAATACTTAAGTTTGATCAGTAATGCCTCAGTAGGTACTAACTTGTGAACCAAGGGTATCTTAATGACACTTTCCGTGATTTGCGGGCATAAGTTTCTCTCCTATATAAACCAATCCAAACCAAGGTGTTATACTTAGGCCTAGCTTACTCATCGGAGGCTTGACAACTGAGTATACAACTAAAGCATCTCTTTTCATCAGTGGAAATTCTGGAAACGGTTCCTCCGGTGCTGATGATAATGACGACGGACGGCGATTTAACCACTCAGACATAGTGTTGAGAAGGGGAGAGTTTGGGATATTGGTGAGGGAAGGGAGGAAATTAGGGTTTTGGTGTCAAGTGTTGTGCAATAACAAGTGAGGGCAAACCCTTATCTATAG
This sequence comes from Lathyrus tuberosus, assembly GCA_022829125.1. Taxonomy (NCBI): domain Eukaryota; kingdom Viridiplantae; phylum Streptophyta; class Magnoliopsida; order Fabales; family Fabaceae; genus Lathyrus; species Lathyrus tuberosus. The sequence goes on along the minus strand of JALAZF010000341.1, from coordinate 5,976,868 downwards.
GCACATGATACCCTATTAAATAATAAATTTAATTATATATTAAAATCATTAAATTTAAATTTAAAAAAAAAGGATTACACTGAGGCGCCATCTGGGACGGCGCCTCCCCTTGAGAATTAGGGCACAACAACATACACTAACACGCCATCCCATATGGCTTTTAATACCTTTTCTGAATTTTTTTTGCCTGAGTCGCCATATGGGATGGCGCCTCAGGTCTTTCTTTTTTCCAAAACTATGTCATTTCGGTACTTTAATTCAAAAAAATTTTTTAGTATTTTATTTGAAAAAATATGTTATATTAAAAAAAAAATCTTGTTTTTCTTTATGTTTTATCTAAGTGTGAAATAATAGTGTATTATTAAACTAGTAAATTTTTTATTCTTTCTTGAAAAATTAGAAAAATATTTAATATGTTTGAGAAATAGAGATTTTTTAAAAGTAGTTAATAAGTCTGACATAAGTCCATACTCTGTCTATTAACTATTTTGCGACCTATCACTGCCAAACTTAACGTGCTTCAGAGGGTCCATACCATACTCTATCTTATTTGTTTAGTTTAATAGTTTTGGATATGACAGTATGGGCCTTTTCTATCATAATATCTATTTGAAACTCTATTCCTTAGAGTTGAAATTTTGGCAAACAAAAGAAAAGATTAAATCTACCATATAAGAAAGGTAGATGTTTTGGAAATGACAAATCTGCCCTTTTGTTCCCTCAGGCTGCCACGTGGGTATCCTAACTGAACAACACTTCATGTTTTCTTTTCTTCAACACTTTTATGATATCAACATATATCAATGTCTTTCAGTTTTTCTTGGTTTGTATCTTACAAATCTACCATGTAATGTAGTAAACATATAATATTAATATTAATTTAAAAACAATTGTCTAACTTACTTTTCCAACGCAAATGTAGCAAACTTTTTCTCTCCTACCCTTACAAAGACGTCTAATCATTTTTCTTCTTCCATAAACTTTTTCCTTCCTTCTATACTGAAATTCTTCTCAGCCTTTCATTTTACCACAAAACTTACTTCCTTTATCTCTCTCTCTCTCTCTCTTTCTCTCTCTCTCTCTCTCTCTCTCTCTCTCTCTCTCTCTCTCCCTCTCTCTCTCTCTCTCTCTCTTTTTTCTTCTTCTTTCTTCTCCCTGTTCTTCTTCTTTCTCCCTCTTTTTCTTCAGATCCTTCTTCTTTTTACTCACTAACACGTCGCTAACGAAACTCGGACCGAAGTCGATAAAGCTATCGATATCGATCTTACTTATACGATTTCGTATTTTCACAAAGCTATAAATCCCTTTGTCTTTCCAGTTCGTATCTGAATTTTTGTTGTTGTTCTTTCAGGAAGTATTGAATCGGGTTTTGACGGGTAAGCCAATGTTTTCGTTACTTCAACCATTGAATGTGCTGAAATCCAATATTCTCAAGTAAACCCTAAAAGCTGATGTTCTGATTCAAGATCTGAAATCATAAGGGTTAGTACCAAACAATGATTGTTTATCTTTTTTATGTCTGCTCTTTTGTGGGTATAATGCATTTGACCCTAACTTTGTTTTATGTGTTCCTTCCTTTGTATTTATCTTAACTTGAACTTATATTTGTTACTTTAAGTTTATTTATACCTGTTGAAGGTATTTTTGTTAAATTTGGTACTTGTCCTGGTGAAAATTTAGGATCATACCTCGCAAAACCCAAGCAAGCACTATGCCACGGAAGGGAAAATACAGTGCTTTTTTTGGCTTTTAATAGCGCTTAAAAGCGTTGCCTAAGGTGGCGCTACTATAGGTAAAGACATCGCTTTTGTTTTATGCAAAAGCGCTGCCTTATGTATACTTTAGGCAGCGCTTTACCTTGAAAAGCGCTTTCTAAAGTAGGCCTTTAGCAGCGCTTTTTCCTGGAAAAGCGCTTTCTAAAGTGGGGCTTTAGCAGCGCTTTCTCTGGCCTTTTATGCTTTCTACTGGCATCTTTAGGCAGCGCTTTTTCAGGAAAAAACGGTTTCTATTGTCCTCCTTTAGACAGCTCTTTTTAAAGCGCTGTCTAATGTATTTTTTATTTCACTTTAAGGCAGCGCTTTTAATGGAAAACGCTTTCTATTGTGAACTATAGGCAGCGCTTTTTCTGAAAAGCGCTGTCTTTTCTTCACGTAAATTGTGCTTTTTAAAAGCACTTTTTTAAAAATCAGAATTTAGGAAGCGTTTTTTATTTAAATGCGCTGCCTATTCTTTCTTTTTTAGAAAGCATATTTTTGGAAATAATACCATAAACCTATATAATTCAAGCCTGTATTTCAAACACATAGGCATTATATGACACTCAACAAGCCTTTATTTAAACACATATGCCTTATATTTCAACCATTGAGCCTTTATTTCAACAAACGGGCTTTTATTCAAACATAGGCATTATATACCATTATAATCCAAAATATATACACCATTATAATTCAACACATAAACCATTTGATATAAATCAACAAAACAACTTTCATACCTTATATGATTCTTTTCTCAATAAAGTATTCACACAATTTCTCCTTTATTTCTTCCATTTATCTTTCGAGTAATGAGCACAATTGTATTCATCAAAGTACTACATAATAAAACATAATATGCATGATTTAGTTAAAAGTAATAAATTATATGAAATATTCGATAAATATTAAAATAAATCCTAAGTTATAAATCCATACCATGATTGGAATCTCTATTTGATCCAAATGAAGGTTTACTCTCATAAACCTCAAAACATAATAACCGCAATCTATACTTGTATTGCTCTAACAAAATAAAAACAAATAAGAATATATAGTTTTCTTGTTTTATCAAGTATCATCACTATTATAAGCAAAATTGTGAAAATTAATATACCTCCACTATGATCCATGTAATGTTGTTTGCTTTAGACCGTGATACTCGAGCTTCTCTTTGTGATCGGATTAATAGCAACCAACAAACCAGTGACAACTGTAAAAAAAAACAAAAGTTTAGATGGAAATTTTCTATGCAAAAGATACAAAGATTAGAATGAAATTAGAATGAAAATCTAACCCGTTGTCAATATTATACGGGCGGAAGACACGAAATAGAATCTGTTTGATAATTGATTCCCGCGCATCAATTTGTCATACAAGAACCTTAAATAAAAACATAATAAACATTAGACTGTTTTCATTGAAATGTGTAAATAAATTGTTCAACTTATTAAATAATAGACACGAAATAGTACCTTTTGCAATAACGTCTCTTTCTTTTCTTGGTTGGAATATGTTTTACTCGTCTCTTAACAACACGGACGGTTGGATTAATCCAAATACCCTCATTATGTGATGCGTGTTATCCGCAAGTATACGGATTACGTCAGAGTAATATAAAAGATTTATCGATCCCACAGAGACCAATGTCAATCTATCGATTACTATTGTTACGGTGTTTATCTAAGGCTGAAGAAAAATCAGAGTAATAGTTTTCCACTGAACGAAAATAGAAATAAATCAGATAAAGACTATACTAGAATGTAATTCACATCAATCAAATTGTACTCCTGTTATCTAAGTAGTAATACGACGAGGCAATGTTTTCTTATTTGAAAAAGAGTTAATTAAAAAGGATCTGACGCGTTAGCATGATCGGAAACAGACCTAGCCTTTAATCTATACCGGCCGCTCACGCTGCACCGGTCGCTCCTGGCGTTAAAGTGATAAAGTCCTTTTTTATATAACTACCTCTAAGACTTAGTTAAAAAGAGTTTTCGATTGGAAATATTTAATACCAAAGGGTTTCCAGCATATGCTCGGCCAATCGGATCCTAAATCTATAAAGGCGTCTGAAAATAGTTTAAAATCTATTTCTAATAATATAAAACTTTCCTAATTAATTAATAAACTGCTTTCGCTGTATTTATCAATTAAAAACTAACAAACTCTTTTCTAAAATGCCGGACGGCTTTCGATCTTACCCGATCTAGTCACAGTTACTACGCAAACAAAAACACGGTCTCTTTTACGTAATGATCGATCAATTGAAGTTCAAAAGAGTTTAATAAAAACCAAAAACAACCCCTAAAGTATTGCTAAAAATATAACATGTGGAGTACCATCGGATCGACGATCCTCACATCCCAGCACAAGAGATTTAGCTGGACATGGTAATTGAAAACATAACGGTAAATTGGTTTGCGAAATAACACATTTTTATAATGAAAACGTGCGAAGTGTGAAAGTGTATTTCAAAGGAGTGAACACAAGTGTCACGCTTAAGTTTAGTTTCAAAAGACAAACGGATCACACAAATAAATAAATAATCACCACACGCTAATTGTGCAAATCTAACTCAAACAGTAATAAAGTAATCGCAGAGACGGAAAATAAACAAATATAAGGCAGTGCAATAATGAAAATGAATGTAAAGGCAATGCGGATAATAATAAATTGCAAATTATATAAAAGCCTGCTCCAAATCGGAGACTGGATCTGGTACAGAGCTGCAAAGTAAATTGCGGGAAATGTAAATCTGACTTGAACGTAAATAACTTCGAATGTAAAACTCCTAACTACAATGCTCCAATCTAACTAACAACAATAGTGCAATAACCCCCCGATGTGACGGATTATTGCTTTAAAAAGTGAACTTTATGCCTAAGGTTGGAAACTAGAATTGGATGATCCAAAAGTGAAAATGCAAGGCCTATTTATAGAGCTAGTGATGTTGTAACGGGCGCATAATATTATAGAAAATGGTTGAGGTAAAATCTCCAATCGTGGGTGAATGCTCCTAACGCCCTTGACCACTCTCCCATTACAACAGTCAGCTTCCGCCGAGACCCCCTCCGCGTCCGTCGAGTGTGTGAAATGGAGAAGACGTGTCTTGTAGTCGTTTGAACGTGGGTGAAACCCACTACTCAAACGGCGTCCTCTATGGCGTTCGCTGAGTGAAACGGCTAGTGTACAATTTGTGCAGGAAATCTCCGTTTTAGCCTCTTTTACGTCGTTTCTTCACTGCAGGCTCAAATCAGGCAATGTGTCTGAAAGTAAGACAAAATACCATCATAACATGGGAAAATAACAAATAAACAACTAAAAACATGTGCAATCGGAGTCAAACATACAATGTATTTTAGTGTTATCAAATTCTTCCACACTTAAACCTTTGCTTGTCCTCAAGCAAACTCTCATAAGCAGAAAAAGAAGAACAGCAAACACACAAGTATCTCATCTGAGCTGAATACTTAAGTTTGATCAGTAATGCATCAGTAGGTACTAACTTGTGAACCAAGGGTATCTTAATGACACTTTTCGTGATTTGCGGGCATAAGTTTCTCTCCTATACAAACCAATCCAAACCAAGGTGTTATACTTAGGCGTAGCTTACTCATTTCTTTCTTACCCCTTTTCATTCAGGCGCAGTCACATTAAGCCCGTTATCTTGCACTCGCATGGTGAACATAACCTGTGGTAATCCTGATCCTGTTATTATATCATAAATTTGATACTTTTTGCAATTTATTTTTTAATTTTTTAATTTTTTAATTTTTATTTTTTTGATAAATAATTTTTCTTGCAATTTTTCCGAAGATACTTTAGCATCTTTTGGATTTTTCTTTCTCTTTTCTTTTTCTTTTGCAGGATCTTACCTATTTGCATCGGTTTGTCACTTAGCGGTGGTTAAGATGGTGCTGACTGCTAGAATAAACTACTTAAGGGTAAGCGATAAAGGGTGAGATTTTAAGGCCACCGTATAATAAAAACCTGGATAGGTTCCTATAATTGAGAAACTTACGGTGTAAAAACGATATCGATTTTTCAAAATTTTTCCCAAGCCTTTGCAAATGATACTTACTTGTCCTAATAGCCCAAATTTTCAAAATAAATGTTGTTTTCTTTGTTCAAAAAAAAATTTTTTTGTTAAGGCTCAAGAATTGGGAAAATAGACAAACTACACGAAATGACTCGTCAAGCACATGTGAAAAATTTTAAAACGAACTAAACTACACTAGAAAGCAATAGTAAAATAATAGAGAGAAAATAGAAATAGTAAAGACAACTAAAAACAGTAAATATCTCCTCCTGCACTTAAACCAAACATTGTCCTCAATGTTTTGATAAAAAGTGAGAAAGAGATAGGTGAAACCTGGCAATCACTCATGTCGGCCACTGGGGCCATCTCTACCAAGATCTGAACGTCTGGGGCGACGACTCCTAATGCGTTGTCGGGTGGTACGTGACAGCTCCATCTGCTCAATCCTCTCTATGAGAGAGGCATTTTGATCCCTAAGTGCTTGGAAGTTCTCGAGAGTGGATTGCTGTGACTCCCGCATACGGTCCATCATCTCCTGCTGGTGTTGGTACATGGCATAGAACATGCCATCACGCTCTTCTTCTCTGGCTTGCTGTGCTTGCCACATTTCTTCAGTGATATAAAATCTGGAAGAGGTACCTGCAGAACGGTTAGTAACAGGTGGAGTGTGTGCAGGTGATACATGAATAGGAGACAGGTCCATACGGTTAAACTCATCCTCCGTCTCATTTCCTTCGTCCTCGGGGACGTTTGGTAGCAACGGACCTAAAATAGGAGCAGCCTTCAAATCATAGAGCCAGTTTCCTCTTTGGCAAACACTAATGCGACTTTAGCAAGGTAAAGCGACACTCGGGACGACAGCATTGCGAACCATGAGGATATAGCCTCCTTCAGGCCTCGTTTTGCACAAACGCATATCTCTCAGAAACCTTAAATCAATGGTGCGAGGCGAGAGTGGTTCCAATGTGGCCAACTCGGTGTCCAGATGGAGGGCTCGTGCAATGAAGGTAATCAATCCTCCAAATAACACGGTGCTGCCCTTTCTTTCAATAGCCCGCATATGAGCTATCATAAATGGCACAGGATTTAATCTTTTTCTAAGTAAAGCACCCTGTAAAAATATAAATTCAATGGAGTTCAACTTGTTAGAATTTTCACGAGCAAGAATAGTATCAGCTAATAAAAGGCGGAACACTCGTATGGCTGGGTTATGGATATCGGAGGCCACATTTCTGTCAAAAGAGTAGGTGGTCCGACTTGTGATGTCTCTCCACAGTTGGAAAGCCTCAGTTGACCAATTTGTGTCTATGGGTGCCTCACAAACGGCACCATCCCCGTAATGGAATCCTAATAACTCAACAAGTGCATCAGTGGTATAAATGTATTCAACATTGAACATCCTAAACCTCACTGTGCCTACAGTGCTAGCAGTGTTATCCCTGACAGTGTACTCCAAAGAACTCAAAAACTCGCGGGTTAGCCTTTCATAGGTAGGCTCCTTGCGAATAAAGATACTCTCTAATTTTAAATTCTCTAACAGATAAAATACGCTATATCGTATACCAAGGCTATACATACAGATATCATCAATGTACCTCGTCGCAAGAATATTGCGTGTCTGCCGTTGTCCCATTTTTCCCACTGCTTGACTCCATCATCTCCATCTCAAAAAGTGATGTTTCCTTGTTCCTCCGCTGCCATTGTTGACTTGAAATGAAGGTTTAGTGATGGAAATGGATAAATTTGGGTTTTTGTAGATTTGAGGATTTTTGGTTGAAATCTTTGGTTTTTATAGAGGTAATGTGAAATGGAAGTGATAATGGTAGTGGGGTAATTATGAAATAAGGGATGGAAGTGGTTTAGTGGGGTTTAATGGTGGTAAAAAATGGAGTTATTGGAGGTGGGAGGTGAAGAGAGTGGTGAAAAATGGAGGTTTTCCCAATTCTGGTTCGTTAATATCCCAAGACGTCACCGCGTCCGCCGAGCAGGGGTCCGCGTTCGTGGACTGCGTAAATTAGGCTGACACGGAATTGGGCTTTGGTTGGTCCATGTATCCCTCCTTGGGGTGTGTATAGCATATTTGAGGTTGTTTCTTCATAGGTGTACATGTAAGAAACATAGAGAATATTTTTTTCTTTTGCATAAATGTAAAATATGAATGTAGAAATTAAATAGCAATAATATTAGTAACTCTATAAAACTTTAAAATACGAGAATGAATCAAAAAAATTTTAAATATTACCAATAAATAATACGACACTTGCATATAGCTGATGGATGCAGTGTACCATAAAATTCAAAATATTAGTAGCAATGAGTCTAATAATAACGATGGAAAATTAAATATACTAATAGTCTGATAATTATGATAATAGCAGTAAAAAATAATAATAAGAATGTGGTAACGGTAAAAATAAATGATAATAATAAGAATGTGGTAAGTCTCCCCCACACATAGTGTGAGCTCTGACCCAGAGCTCCTGAATATCTTCTAGAACGACTGTCGGTGGACACCGTGATCCATGTGAGGACAAGATGCCCGTGCATCTGCAAGCTGGCGTCTGAGATCACAAATCTCCTAATATAAAATATCATATGATGAAGCATTTGTTGCGTCTGAGACCTCCATTTGTAAGGTAAGTTGGGCGCATTCGTCGCGAAGAGAAATGATCTCCTTGCGCATAGCATCAAACTCTGAATATATGTTCCTGCGTTGCAGATTGACGTTAGAAGAATAAACAGTAGTCCTTTCAGGATAGGGTGTAGGATGGTACTCAGGTACAGATGGGGTCCTAAGTTGGATGGGTGTCTCGTCTTGGCCTTCCAAAGCGTATGACCAGTTAGCTTTGTCATGGACACTTGTCCGGGTGTTGTTTGGAAAACCAAAGTAGTGAACGACTTCGTCATCAATTAGGAGCTTATAGTTATGAGCACTGAAAAATGTTCTCCTGATAAGGCAACGATCAAGGCAATGATTAATGTCAATTAAGGTGCAACCACAATATGGGGTAAGATGAGTTAGCTTGCTGGCTAGACCTAGGGCATAAGCTATATGTGTAACAGTGCCACCTACATGGATGGGTCCTTCGGATGATTCGGCAGTTAAGCATAGGTTATACATCAGAAAATTACCACTGTCTAAAAGACGTGACTCAGCAGTACAAAAGAGCATCAGAATCTCTTCTGCAGTAACCTGGTTCTCGGTTTCACTTCTACCAAAGAAAGTCTCGGCTAGGATCATTTGGAAGTAACGGAAAGCTGGGTTGTGGATTTTGTTTGCTAATTGGGTGGAAGGATCAGGTCCTCCTCCACCGGTGATTTTGCTCCAGAATCCGTCAAGCTCATCATGCATGACATTAACCTCATGCATAAAATGGATGGCATCCATGCCACAATGAAAACCAAGTAATCTAGCAAAATCCCTGTGGTTAAGGGTGTACTCGTTTCCAAATAGTCTGAATTTTATGCTTCCAGTCTTGTAACCTCTTCCACTGTAGGGATCATACTTGAGCGAACTGAGGAACTCTAAGGTTAGATGCTTATAGGTTACATTCATTGCATCAGAATACTCATCCCACTGGAGCTGGTGACAAAGGTACCTCACACTGGCCTCAATACATAAGGCTTCTAAACAGTTGGGGTCAGGGTACCTAGTGGGTAGCATCGGCCTCTTAGAAAGGACTACATATCTTTTCCTCTGTGCGTCGTCTCTGAACACGATGTGCATGTCGTCATAGCTCTGCATCCTGAAAAGAAAGTTAGTGTAGAATATATGGGATGATGTGATCTATAACCTGTAAACATGGACATTTCATAAGTCAGTCCAGTTAGTCAAATAATATAAATAATAAATCTTTTTCTTTTTCTGAAATCAAGTAAATAATATGCATAAATAAGAAAGATAATGAAAAGAAAGCCATGGGTTGCCTCCCACGCAGCGCTTGTTTAACGTCGTTAGCTTGACGAATATAAAACTTACGTAGTGGATGTTGTTATAGGTGGGTCTATCAGAGTGTGACCAGAGTAGTAGGTAGGGATGTCACCTCCATAGTAGTGTTTCAATCTTTGTCCATTCACTAAAAAGGGACTACATGAATGATCTGTAATTTCAAGTGCTCCAGATTTCAGGACTTTGGTGGCCTTATTGGGGCCAGTCCATCTCGAGCGTAACTTACCGGGAAACAATTGTAACCTGGAATTGAAAAGAAGTACAGGATCGCCTATGTTGAATTCCTTTTTGGAAATCCTTTTGTCGTGCCATGCTTTGGTCCTCCCTTTATATATTATGGCATTTTCATAAGCATTTTGGTGTAACTCTTCTAATTTGTGGATATCTAAAATGCGTTTATCTCCGACCGTCAAGTAATCCATATTAAGAGCTTTTATGGCCCAGTAGGCCTTATGTTCAAGCTCGAGGGGTAAATGGCAAGATTTTCCGTAGACTAGTTGATATGGGGTTGTTCCTATAGGGGTTTTAAAAGCGGTTCTATAAGCCCACAAGGCTTCCTGCAGTCTTAAGGACCAATCTTTTCTAGATATCGATACAGTTTTCTCTAAGATTTGTTTTATTTCCCTATTTGATACTTCTACTTGTCCGTTGGTCTACGGATGGTATGGTGTGGCTACTCGGTGTTTAACTCCGTATTTCTTTAAAAGGTTTTCGAATATCCTAGATATGAAGTGCGATCCTCCATCACTTATAACTAATCGAGGTACTCCAAACCTAGGGAATATATAGTTTTTAAACAGTTTAATGACTACACGAGTATCGTTGGTGGGCGAAGCTACAGCTTCAATCCATTTGGATACGTAGTCAACAGCTACTAAGATATACTTATTTCCCATCGAAGATGGAAAAGGTCCCATAAAATCTATACCCCAAACATCGAAGAGTTCTACCTCCTGAATATTCCTTAGAGGCATTTCATCTCTTCTTAAGACGTTCCCAGTGCGTTGGCATCTGTCGCATCTTACAATGTAGGCATGAACATCGCGCCATAAAGTTGGCTAGAAAAGGCCTGCTTGAAGTATCTTAGCGCATGTTTTGGACGAGCCTAAATGTCCACCGTATGGTGAAGAGTGACAATGCCTAATTATAGTTTCTACTTCTTCTTCAGGGACACAGCGACGGAAAATGCCGTCTGCGTCTCTCTTGAATAGAAGGGGTTCGTCCCAATAGAAGTGTTTCACATCATGAAATAACTTCTTCTTCTGTTGGTAATTTAGATCAGGGGGTATGATATCAACTGCTAGATAATTAACAAAATCCGCGTACCAAGGTACGGTTGTCACTGCGAAAGCTTTTTCAATATCTAATTCTAAATAGGGGTCAGGATTATCATTATGGAAGGTTCTAACTGCTCCTATTAATCTATCGTAAACAAAATCATCATTGATAGGGACATGATCTGGCTTTAGATATTCAAGCCTTGAAAGGTGGTCAGCAACCACGTTTTCGGTGCCTTTCTTATCTCGGATTTCCAAATCAAATTCTTGGAGTAAAAGGATCCAGCGTAGTAATCTAGGCTTAGCATCCTTTTTGCTTAATAGGTACCTGATCGCAGCATGATCAGTGTAGACTATGATTTTTGCTCCTGCTAAATAGGATCGAAACTTGTCGATTGCAAAGACTACTGTCAGGAGTTCCTTCTCGGTTATGGCATAATTAAGCTGAGCCGCATCTAAAGTCCTACTGGCGTAGTAAATCACATGGAGTTTCTTATCCTTCTTTTGTCCTAAAACAGCACCAACAACGTAATCGCTAGCATCGTACATAATTTTGAAAGGTTGATTCCAATCAGGAGGTTGAATGATAGGTGCGGAAATCAGTGCTTGTTTTAGGTATTTAAAGGCTTCAAGACATTTATCATCGAATTTAAATTCGGCGTCTTTCATAAGTAAGTTGGTTAACGGTTAAGTTATTTTGGAGAAGTCTTTAATGAAGCGTCGGTAGAAATCGGCATGTCCAAGGAAGCTTCAGATTTCTCTAATGGTTTTGGGTGGTTGGAGGTTTTCTATTACTTCTATTTTGGCTTTATCAACCTCAATGCCTCTTTTGGACACTATGTGTCCTAGTACTATTCCTTCAGTTACCATAAAATGGCACTTTTCCTAGTTTAGAACAAGGTTGACTTCTACGCATCTTTCCAGGATTTTCTCGAGGTTTGTTAAACAATTTTTAAAACTGGATCCACATACCGAGAAATCATCCATAAATACTTCCATGATCTCATCAAGGAAATCTGTGAAGATTGACATCATACAACGTTGGAAAGTAGATGGGGCATTGCATAGTCCAAATGGTATTCGTCTGTAAGCAAATGTTCCATAGGGGCATGTAAAGGTTGTTTTCTCCTGATCATCAGGGTGAATGGGTATTTGGAAGAATCCTGAGTATCCATCTAAATAGAAAAAAATAAGAATGTCTAGCTAAACGTTCGAGCATTTGGTCTATGAATGGAAGTGGGAAGTGATCTTTCCTAGTTACCTTATTGAGCTTCCTGTAATCGATACACATCCGCCAACCACTTTCTATACGTTTGACTATTTTTTCTCCTTTTTCGTTTTGTACAATGGTGACACCCCCCCTTCTTAGGTACCACATGTACGGGGCTTACCCATTTACTATCGGATATTTGGTATATTATTCCAGCCTCTAACAACTTTAACACTTCCCTTTTCACTACGTCACTCATTATAGGATTTATCATTCGTTGATGTTCTCTAGAGGGTTTTGAGTCTTCCTCCACCATAATTCGGTGCATACACACGGAAGGACTTATTCCTTTGATATCGAAGATATTATAACCTAGAGTTGAGGGATATTTTCTTAAAACATCTAAGAGTTTATTAGTTTCAGGACCATCTAACGTGGCACTGACTATGACTGGGCGGTTTAATTCTTTGTCTAAGAACTCATATCTTAAATTCTTAGGTAGCTCCTTAAGCTCTATTGATGGTTTTTTCGGACATGGCATATGATCTGGGTTGAGTGCCAAGCATTCATAAAGACTGTTATCTATGTAAGGTTCAGATAAGCATTCAAATCCGTCGTCCTCCAGTATGGGGATCGAAGGTAATTTGTTGGTTTCTACTGGATCTTCTTTATCCAACTCTCTTATGAATTCATCAATGATATCGATGGCATAACATGAGTCATCTATGGCTGGTGCATTTAAGAATTGGGATAATATAAATTATACTTTTTCATTACCTACCTCGAATGTCATTTTTCCTTTCTTGACATCTATTATGACTCCAACTGTAGATAAGAAGGGTCTACCTAAAAGGATTGGGATATCATCGTCTTCTTTAATGTCCATTACGACGAAATCTGTTGGAATATAGAGTTGACCAAGCCTAACTGGGACGTCTTCCAAAATGCCAATTGGATATTTAACTGATCTATCGGTTAATTGGAGAGACATCCTAGTTGGTTGCATTTCTCCCAAGTTTAACCTTTTACAAACGGCTAAAGGCATTTAGCTTACACTTGCTCCTAAGTCCAGAAGTGCTTTATTGATAACTTGGTTTCCCAAAACACAAGGTATAGAAAAACTTCCTGGGTCTTTCTCTTTCTTGGCAAGCTTATTCTCAGCAATTAAATTGCATTCTAAAGGTTTAGAATCATCTAATCTTTGTTTGTTGGTTAGAATATCTTTAAGGAATTTGGCATAAGATGATATTTGGGTAATGGCTTCGGTGAATGGGATCTCTACATGGAGTTTCTCAATCACTTTTATGAATTTCTTATATTGGTTATCTAATTTGGTTTGTTTAAGTCTTTGTGGGTATGGAATCGGAGGTTTGTAAGGAGGAGGTGGTACATAAACTTTTTCATTCCTTTCTCTTTCCTTCTCCTTAACTTCCGTATCCTTAGATTTCTCAGATTCCACCGATTTCTTGACTCCTTTCTCAGGTGTGGCCACAACCTCTTTCCTATGAGGTTCTGGATTATTCAACCTAGGGTTTGTAGGTCCATCGTAAGTGGTCCCACTCCTTAGAGCGATAGCATTCGCGTGCCCTTTAGGGTTAGGTTGAGGTTGTCCAGGGAATTGTCCTCCTGGTGTAGCATGAGTGGATTGTTGTTGTGCTACTTGAGAGATTTGGGTTTTAAGCATTTTGTTATGGGTAATTACATAATCAAGTTTAGTACCCAACTGAGTAATTAGTCCATTCATATGAATGTTTTGGTTCATGAAATCCTTGTTCTGCTGTAATTGAGCCGAGATGAATTCGTCCATCTTTTTCTCAAAATTTGATTTCTGAGGGGCATATGATGCAGGTTGGATGGGTCTTTGAGTTTGGAAACCGGGTGGTTTTTGAGGTGTTGAATTTTGAGCAGGGTTATTATTCTTATAGGAAACGTTTGGGTGATTCCTCCATCCAGGGTTGTATGTGTTTGAATAAGGGTTTCCTTGGGTGTAATTGACCTGATCTGTGGGACTGTCAGCTAAAAGATTGCATTCAGCTATGTTATGGCCTAGGTTTCCACAAATCTCGCATCCGAGTTGTATTGCTGCTACGGTTGCTGTGGGGTTGAGAGTCAGGTTTTCTACTTTTTGGGCTATAGCATCCATCTTTGCATTCATATGGTCAAAACAACTAACTTCATACACTCCTCCTTTGGTCTCTTTCTTCTCTACGTGTGCTCGTTCGGTCCCCCATTGGTAATGGTTTTGTGCCATATCCTCAATGAGAGCGTAATCCTCGGGGTAGGGTTTGTTCATTAGAGCGCCACCAGCGGCAGCGTCTATGGTCATCTTTGTGTTGTACATGAGTCCATTATAGAAGGTATGGATTATGAGCCATTGTTCTAAGCCATGATGTGGACATGCTCTTAATAGTTCCTTGTATCTCTCCCAAGCGTCGAAAAGTGATTCTCCCTCGCTTTGGGAAAATCGGGTTATTTGGTTTCGTAGGACATCGGTTTTACTCGGTGGAAAGTATCTATCAAGGGATACTTTCTTTAGGTCATTCCAAGTGGTTATAGAGTTGGCTGGAAGGGAATCTAACCACGATCGGGCTCTATCTCTGAGGGAAAAAGGGAATAGTCTTAGACGTATTACCTCAGGAGAAGCTCCGTTCGCTTTTAAGGTATCGGCTAGTTGAATAAAGACTTTAAGATGTTGGTTCTGGTTTTCCGTAGGAAGACCTGCGAACTGGTTATGTTGCACTAATTGTAACATAGATGGTTTTAATTCGAAGTTATGGGCTGGTATAGCTGGGTTAACTATACTAGAATGAGGTTCTTCGTTAGAGAGTAGGGCGAAATCCTTAAGAGGTTTAGTGTTTTGATCTTCTGCCATTGCTCTTTTGAGTCTTCGAAGTAAAAGACGAGCTCGGGCGTATCGTTCTGGTTCTTCTATTGGATCAACTAAGTTTTTGGTACTGCGGGTTCTTCGCATTGACCAGCTAAGGGATGCCTTAGTCTAGACGGTGTAACAACAGGGTACGAAATTTTGACGTAATTGGTCCCCGGCAACGGCGCCAAAAACTTGATGCGTGCTATCCGTAAGTATACGGATTACGTCAGAGTAATATAAAAGATTTATCGATCCCACAGAGACCAATGTCAATCTATCGATTACTATTGTTACGGTGTTTATCTAAGGCTAAAGAAAAATCAGAGTAATAGTTTTCCACTGAACGAAAATAGAAATAAATCAGATAAAGACTATACTGGAATGTAATTCATATCAATCAAATTGTACTCCTGTTATCTAAGTAGTAATACTACGGGACAATGTTTTCTTCTTTGAAAAAGAGTTAATTAAAAAGGATTTACCGCGTTAGCGTGATCGGAAACAGATCTAACCTTTAATCTATACCGGCCGCTCACGCTGCACCGGTCGCTCCTTGCGTTAAAGTGATAAAGTATTTTTTTATATAACTACCTCTAAGACTTAGTTAAAAAGTGTTTTCGATTGGAAATATTTAATACCAAAGGGTTTCCGGCATATGCTCGGCCAGCCGGATCCTAAATCTATAAACGCGTCCGAAAATAGTGTAAAATCTCTTTCTAATAATATAAAACTTTCCTAATTAATTAATAAAGTGCTTTCGCTGTATTTATCAATTAAAAACTAACAAACTCTTTTCTAAAATGTCGGACAGCTTTCGATCTTACCCGATCTAGTCACAGTCATTACGCAAACAAAAACACGGTCTCGTTTACGTAATTACCGATCAATTGAAGTTCAGAAGAGTTTAATTAAAACCAAAAATAGCCCCTAAAGTATTTCTAAAAAGATAACATGTGGAGTACCGTCAGAACGACGATCCTCACATCCCAGCACAAGAGATTTAGCTGGACATGGTAATTGAAAACATAACGGTAAATTGGTTTACGAAATAAGACATTTTTAGAATGAAAACGTGCGAAGTGTGAGAGTGTATTTCAAAGGAGTGAACACAAGTGGCACGCTTAAGTTCAGTTTCAAAAGACAAACGGATCACACAAACAAATAAGTAATCAGCACACGCTAATCGTGCAAATCTAACTCAAGCAGCAATAAAGTAATGGCAGAGGCAGAAAATAAATGAATATAAGGCAGTGCAATAATGTAAATGAATGTAAAGGCAATGCGGATAATAATAAATTACAAATTATATAAAAACCTGCTCCAAATCGGAAGCTGGATCTGGTACAAAGCTGGAAAGTAAATTACGGGAAATGTAAATCTGACTTGAACGTAAATAACTTCGAATGTAAAAGTCCTAACTACAGTGCTCCAATCTAACTAACAACAATAGTGCAATAACCCCCCGATGTGACGGATTATTGCTTTACAAAGTAAACTTTATGCCTAAGGTTTGAAACTAGAATTGGATGATCCAAAAGTGAAAATGCAAGGCCTATTTATAGAGCTAGTGATGTTGTAACGGGCGCATAACGTTATAGAAAATGGTTGAGGTAAAATCTCCAATCGTGGGTGAATGCTCCTGACGCCCTTGACCACTCTCCCATTACAACAGTCAGCGTCCGCCGAGACCCCCTCCGCGTCCGTCGAGTGTGTAAAATGGGGAAGACGTGTCTTGTAGCCGTTGGAACGTGGGTGAAACCCACTACTCAAACGGCGTCCTCTATGGTGTTCGCTGAGTGAAACGACTAATGTACAATTTGTGCAGGAAATCTCTGTTTTAGCCCCGTTTTGCGTCGTTTCTTCACTGCAGGCTTAAATCAGGCAATGTATCTGAAAGTAAGACAAACTACCATCATAACATGGGAAAATAACAAATAAACAACCAAAAACATGTGCAATCGGAGTCTAACATACAGTGTATTTTAGTGTTATCATTATGATCATTTCTAATATATGATTCATTTGCTATAATATTCTCATCTTGATCATTTCTAGTAAAAGATTCAATCTCAACATCAATATCACCTTGATCTCCAATGTTTTCATCAATTACTTTGTTAGATAAAATCACTATAGACCATTTCGTACTTGTCGGATCAGTGACATAGAACACTTGTTTAGCTTGAGAGGCTAGAATAAAAGGCTCATCTTTGTACCCCACCCTATTAAGATCCACTTGCAAAAATCCTGACTTATCCATTCGTTAACCATTATTATTTTCAACCCACTTGCAACCGAATATAGGAATCTAAAACTTCTCATAATCAAACACCCAAATGCGCTCGATAACCCCAAAATATGACAGATTAGCAAATTTGGGGTTTAAGTCCTTCACACTTAAAATGTGCATTACTTCAACTACCACGGTGACACCACTATTTTGCATAGTACTTTTATCATCTTGTTCTTTGGTATAAAATGTGTATCCATTAATTGCGTATGCGCTATAAGAAAACACAACCAAACTTGGAGCATATGCTAAACATCGCAACCTTTCTGTTATTGAAGTGAGATCTGAATAATACTTTGAATAAATACAATCCTTAAACCAAGGTATAAAACTTCGATTGTGCTCTCGTACTATCCAATTTTCATTTTTATTCGGATTTAAACCTCGGAGAATCATAATATCACTTTACTCTCTCAACTTTATCTTTCCTTTTCACTCTCTTTCAGCAATAGAGAGTAAATTGGCTTTCCAAGCAGCAAGTTTGCATTTGATTTTATCAGCAAAAGAAAGAAAATAAATCGCTTTGGGCCTGCCCTTAAAAATAGGGATTCCCAAGTAGATAAAAGGAAGTTGGCCCAAAGAGAAACCTATCTTCTGCGCCAGCATAGAGTGTCTCTCGTAACTCATCGAACCAGCATACATGATAGACTTGCTAGGACTACAAACTTGCCCAGAACAATCATCATATTGACGGATTTAGTCGGCGATAGCTTCAACAGAGGAGAAGCAACCCCGAGAAAAGAGAATACTGTCGTCGGCATACAAAATGTGGGAATGGACTTTTAAGTTTCTGGTAGCATTCATGAGCTTAAATTTGTTATCAACTACAAGCTTGGAAAGACCCCTTCTCAAAACGTCTTTGGCAATACAGAATAGCAAAGGGAATAATGGGTCCCCTTGCCTAACTCCCCGTTGACACCTGAAAAACCCATGTTGTTGACCGTTGATAGAAATGGAAACATTCGCCGACGAGAGAATAACCTTAATCCACGAACAGAAAGTGACACTGAAGCCAAATTGATGAAGAACTTGAATAATAAAACTCCAGCTTAAACTATCAAACGCTTTTGCAATGTCAACTTTCATGATGATGTTTCCTAAAAAAGTCTTCCTATGAAGCAAACTATCCACTTCAGAAGTTAGGCTAATACTGTCTTTTATGTTTCTACCTCCAATGAAGCCCTTCTGCTCCTTGGAAATAATATGAGGCAACACCTTGGCAAGCCTATCTGTGAGAACCTTAGTGATAATCTTGAATTTGAAATTTGCTAATGCAATGGGCCTAAAATCCTCAATTCGATCAGCCTTCTTGACCTTAGGGATAAGAACAAGAGTATTAGAATTATAGCAAGGAGTTATCCATCCTTCTTTGAAAAATTGCAAGGTAGCATTCATAACATCCTCCTTTATGATCTTCTAGAAATGTTGGTAAAATATGGGGCCAAACCCGTCCGGACCAACAACACTATCCCGACGAAGATTGAAAATGGCGCTACAAATTTCAAGCTCAGTGGGAAGCATGGTAAGCAGGTAGTTGGTTTGATCTGAGACGACCCTGGGGATGACGCTTTCGACAAGATTATTATCCTGCAAAACAGAAACATTGTTATATAAAGCCCTAAAATGTTGCACACAATTCTCAGCAATTAGATCCTGATTGTCATAAGTTACTCCGTCAAACTTCATGGAGTGGATAATCTTTGTAGCATTTCTTATTTTAGTAACTCTGTGAAAGAACTTTGTACTACGATCTCCCTCAGCATGTTATTGAACTCTAGGTTTTTCTTTCCAAAAATCCTCCTCATAATTAAGGACCAAATCCAATTTAACTTGAGCCTCCCTTTCTTTTACAGCCATATCATCGTTGTACCCTTGTCGCGCAATAATGTCCTGAATGCCGCTTAACTCTGTCTCAGCTGTTTTAGCCTGATCATGAACATTACCGAAAACGTTTTTATTCCAAGCTTTGAGAATTCCTTTGAAAATTTAAAGCTTTCAAGACAAAACATACATAGGACAACCCACGACTTTAACCTTCCAAGAATCATCAACCACTCTATAACAGTCACTATGCAAAGTCCAAGCAAGGAGGAATTTGAATTGAGATCTATACCTAACTTCCTGACAGTCAAAGGAAAGAATGAGAGGATAATGATCAGACCTGTTACGAACAAGAGTGGAACAGGAAGATTTAGAGCAAGTTTCAAGCCATAATTGATTACAAATCGCTCTGTCCAGCTGCTTCTGCGTGTGAAAATAACCACAGTTGCCATTAGACCAAGTGAATTGAGCACCACTAGTTGGAATATGAACTAAATGATTAAGATCAGTCCAATCCTGAAACTCCGCCATGGGACCTCTAGCCGGGGAATAAGAGCCACTGTATTCATGAGCTCCAATGATGGCATTAAAATCGCCAATGATACACCAAGGCGGGCTAGTCTGGTTTAAAACACTTTGTAAGCCACTCCACAAGTTTCTCTTAGCTACATAGCATGTAGAAGCATACACCATCGTAATACTAAGGGTTTGCTCATTCGACTTGAAAGTGAAATAGATGTGTTGATCTCCAATATCCACAATGTAAGGATCAATGCCTTTATCACATAAACACCACAGGCTAAGAGACAATAAAAATTAATTTGAAATTAGAATTGAATAAATATTTTTTTAAAAAATAGTAAAGTATCTTCAAATTATATGATTTTAAAAATATACATTCAAATTAATTATAAAAATCGACCAACTAATAAGATTTATTGTTATTTAAATAATTAATCATATAATACTAGTTTTTTAATAATTAGAAACTAAAAAATTTCTGTGTTCATGAGTTTTTATTTATTATTTTGTAAATAAAATTCAAATCACTTATAAAAATTAACCAGTTAATAAGCTGATTTGTTATTAAAAATACATAATCACATAATACTTAATTATATAATTTAAATATTTAAATTAATTATGAATATTAACCAACAAATAATACCATTTTTATAAAATATATTATTTAATTGGTTTTTGTAATTTATATAATTCTAAATAAATAAAAGTCCCTAAATAATTTTTTAGAGACAGATATAATATATTATACATAAAATAACCAATCGTTAGTTGGTTAAGTGGTGATTGACGCTGAACTTGGTAGGGAGGACCGCGTTTCGATCTCCGCAACTGCGATCGGGAGGGGGCTGAAACTACTTGATGTCAGAACTGACCTCCGAACCAGATTAAACTGGTGGTGCAAACCGAAAAAAAAAATATTATACCTAAAATAAAGTAGAAGAACGTGATTTTTGAATTATTATAAATTATTTATACAGATGATATTATTTTAATAATAGTATCTGAATATTATATTATTATTCTTTAGTATTATTATTTTTTAATATTGTAACTTAATATTCTATTATTATTGTTATTATTATTATTATTAATGTAGAGTCAATTTAATAAAAAATATTATTATTAACTAAATAATATATTATTATTATTGTTATTATTAAGAGTGGTGGTTGAATATATTATTATTATTGTTAAAATAGTAAATAATAGAATCATGATTTTTGTCAAGAGTTGCTATTATAATGACACGTGATCAGGCTTATCATCAATCTTGGATAAGATATGATACAATATTGTATTATTCAACTAGTAAATTTTTTTTTGGGTGTTAGGGATTCCTTTTTGGGAATTATTTTGCCACCGATCACTGCAAGATGTCCATACTCTATCTATTATTACGTAACTATTTTGACTGCCAGATGTCTTAAACATAACGTGGCCCAGTAGTTGGGATAGATAAGTTTATGTGTATCGTCATGAAGTCTCTTTATATTTATAAACAGATTTGTTATCTTGACATTTTTTCTTACACCTAAATCGTATGTCCGTATTATATGGATATCACTGTTTATATACGTACGACACTATTTATTGTTCGGACGGCACTATTTATTGTATGGAAATACATTATTGTTCATGTACGTGCGACACTATTTATTATTCGGACGGGAACTGTTCATGTACGGACGTCACTATTCACCGTTCGTACATATAGTGTAGGTGTAGAGTGGGGTGTCAAAATATTATTTTTGATTTATAAAATAAGGCACACAGCAAATTCAGTTGTAGGATAATATTGTATTCATTTTATATTAGTTTTGCATTATTCTACTACTTTCCAAGACTGCATTGTATTGAAAATGTACCGACTATTTAATGCGAGTCTTTTGTTTAGATACTTCATTTAAGCATTCTTCTTCCCTTGCTCTACAATCATGGAGCTTCCCAACAATTTTCATATCTTTACCTTAATGGCATCCTTTCTCTTCCTCTTGGTACTATTCAAAATAGTTCAAAGATGGAATACCTTAATGCCAGAATTGATCCCCGAACCAGATTAAATTGGTGGTGCAAACCGAAAAAAAAATATTATACCTAAAATAAAGTAGAAGAACATGATTTTTGAATTATTATAAATTATTTATACAGATGATATTATTTTAATAATAGTATCTGAATATTATATTATTATTCTTTAGTATTATTATTTTTAATATTGTAACTTAATATTCTATTATTATTATTATTATTATTATTAATGTGGAGTCAATTTAATAAAAAATATTATTATTAGCTAAATAATATATTATTATTATTGTTATTATTAAGAGTGGTGGTTGAATATATTATTATTATTATTAAAATAGTAAATGATAGAATCATGATTTTTGTCAAGAGTTGCTATTATAATGACACGTGATCAGGCTTATCATCATCTTGGATAAGATATGATACAATATTGTATTATTCAACTAGTAAATTTTTTTTTGGGTGTTAGGGATTCCTTTTTGGGAATTATTTTACCACCGATCACTGCAAGATGTCCATACTCTATCTATTATTACGTAACTATTTTGACTGCCAGATGTCTTAAACATAACGTGGCCCAGTAGTAGGGATAGATAAGTTTATGTGTATCGTCATGAAGTCTCTATATTTATAAACATAACGTGGCCCAGTAGTTGGGATAGATAAGTTTATGTGTATCGTCATGAAGTCTCTTTATATTTATAAACAGGTTTGCTATCTTGACATCCTTTCTTACACCCACATTGTATATCAGTACTGTACGGACAGCACTGTTTTATGTACGTACGATACTATTTATTGTTCGGACGGAAACTGTTCATGTACAGACGGCACTATTCACCGTCCGTATATACGGTGTAGGTGTAAAGTGGGGTGTCAAAATATCATTTTTTATTTATAAAATAAGGCACACAGCAAATTCAGAGTTGTAGGATAATATTGTATTCATTTTATATTAGTTTTGCATTATTCTATACAAAATTTTACCCTATTTTACCACCAGGACCATGGAGACCGCCCTTCATAGGGAATATACATCAGGTTATTAGCATCCCATTGCCTCATCATTCCTTCAAAATTATGGCACAAAAGTATGGACCATTGATGTACCTAAAACTTGGTGAGGTACCATATATAATAGCTAGTTCACCAGAAATGGCCAAAGAGATTCTAAAAACACATGACCTAAACTTTTGTGATAGGCCAAACCTTATGTTGTCCACAATATTTAGTTACAATAAAACTGATATTGTATTCTCTATATATGGAGAACACTGGAGGCAACTACGAAAGATATGCGTTATAGAGCTATTGAGTGTAAAGCGTGTCCAGTCATTTATGTTGAATGTAATCCATTGTTGTCTAGTGTCGAAGTCGAATTGCTTAGTGTCGAATTGTCGAAAGTGTTTCGACAGATTCATTTAGATGGGATTCAGATTTTGCTTTTATTAGATTAGATTTGATTTGATATCATTTAGATTAGATTTGATATTTTGGGCTTTTATAGTTTGGGCTTTGTCTTGAGATGCAAGCAAACCTAATTCTATAAATAGGGAGTTTCCCCCATTATTTTGTATCGATCAATCAATTACAACACTTTGTAATTTCTCACAGAATTCTGCAGTTGCAGAGTGAGTAATAAGAAGAGAGAAAGTCCCACAGTTTGTGGGCAGCAAGAACACTATTCATCTTCTTCTTCCCTATTCTCTTTCTACTTTCTGTATAATTGCTGCGTGATAGTAGGAATTCCCATAGTCTTTGGGTTGATTCCAACATCTGGTATCTAGAGCTCCGGTTTAAGAGATTCAAGGGCAAGAAATCGCAAGAACGCGATGGCTACGAATCATCCAAACGGCCATTTTCCAGCAAACCTTCCAATTCTCAAGAAAGATAATTATGAGAATTGGTGCAAGCAAATCAAGGTTGTTTTCTGTTATCAAGATTTGTGGGATCTTGTGAAGGAAGGAATAACAACTCTTGAAGAAGGTGCGACGGATCAAGAAAAGGCTGCATTCAAAGAATTGAAGAAGAAAGATTATAAAGCTCTCTTTATAATCCATCAATGTGTTGATGCAGATAACTTTGAGAAAGTTAGTGAAGCAGAAACAGCGAAGGATGCATGGGAGATTCTGGAAAAATCGTTTGGAGGCGCAGAGAAGGTGAAAGAGGTGAGGTTACAAACTCACAAAAGGGCGTATGAATTGCTTCAGATGGAAGACAATGAGAGCATAACAGATTTCTTCACAAGAGTTACGAAACTTGTGAATCAAATCAAAGTGTGTGGAGAAGTGTTGACGACGAAAGCAGTTGTCTCAAAGATTTTGAGATCGTTGGCTCCAAAATTTGATCACGTGGTAGTAGCCATAGAAGAATCAAAAGATTTGTCGAAGGTGACGAAAGAAGAGCTTCAAGGGACGCTTGAATCTCATGAACAAAGAATGGCTGAAAGAGCTGCAAGCAAGTCGAAGAATGATGTGGCCTTGCAAGCTCAATCAGTGAAAGATAAGAAGGGTAAAGAAAAGATGGTCGACAAAGGTAGAGGAAGCTACAACAATTCGACAGGCAGAGGAAATCAGCAAGAGGCGAATTGGTCGAACCATAGAAGGACCCAGAACCAAGGCAACCAAAGAGGTGGTGCTGCAGGTAGAGGAAGAGGTGGTGGTCGAAAGCCTGACAAAAGCCACATTCAATGTTTTAATTGTCACCAGTATGGTCACTATTCGACAAAATGTCCTGAAAGAAAGAATCAAGAAGATGATGCAAAGTTGGCGAAGCATGAAGAAGAAGAAGGTATGATATTGATGGTTACAACCAGAGATAATGAGAGTTTCAAGGACCAGTGGTACTTGGACTCAGGATGCTCATCACACATGACTGGAAGGAAAGATTGGTTTGTCAACATGAAGCCCTCAATGAAGAACACAGTGAAATTTGCAAATGACAATACTCTAGCAGCTGAAGGTATTGGTGATGTTCTGATTAAGAGGAAGGATGGCAAGAGGTCAGTAATTTCCAATGTTTTGTACATACCAGGCATGAAGAGCAATTTGCTCAGCATAGGGCAGTTGGTCGAAAAGAACTACAAGGTGTTGGTCGAAGACAAGGTGATGAAAGTTCTCGACGCAAGTGGTAGGTTGATCTTGAAGGCTCCAATGTCTCAGAATAGAACCTTCAAGATTGAACTAAATGTGATGGAGCACAAGTGTCTTGCAACTGCAGCTAGCAGAGATGAGTGGATATGGCATTATAGGCTTGGGCATCTCAACTTCAAAGACATCAGAGATCTGAAGAGAAAGAACATGGTTTCAGGTTTGCCAGAAATTAACATTCCAGATGAAGTTTGTGAGGAATGTGTGCAGGCAAAGCAACACAAGAATTGCTTCAGTAAGGATGCAGGAAGCAGGTCGAAGGGAATTCTTGATGTTGTGTACTCTGATGTATGTGGTCCAATCCAGGTCGATTCTATGGGAGGTAACAAATACTTTGTCACATTCATAGATGATTTCAGTCAAAAACTGTGGACCTACCTGATCAAGAAGAAAAGTGAAGTGATTGAGGTATTTGCCAAGTTCAAATCTATGGTCGAAAGACAAAGTGGTCGTAAGCTCAAGGTTTTGAGAACTGATGGTGGTGGAGAATATGTGTCGAAAGATTTCGACAGACTATGTGAGAAAGAAGGGATTGTGCATGAGGTGGTGCCACCCTACACTCCACAGCAGAATGGAATTGCAGAAAGGAAGAATCGAACCATCATGAACATGGTTCGAAGTATGTTGAAGGGCAAACATCTTCCTAAAGAATTATGGGGAGAAGCTGTTTCGACTTCGACATATCTTCTGAACAGGTGTCCGACGAAGAAGCTAAATGGGATTACGCCAGAAGAATGTTGGTCTGGTGTGAAGCCAAGCTTAAGTCATCTTAAGGTCTTCGGATCGATTGCACATAGGCATGTGCCAGATCAGTTGAGACGAAAGTTAGATGACAAGTCAAGTCAAATGATCCTGGTGGGATATCATTCGACAGGTGGATACAAACTGTTCGACCCAGTGAACAAGCAGATTGTGATCAGCAGAGACGTGATCATTGATGAGCTTAAGGAGTGGGATTGGACAGAAAATGTCAACAAAGATTCAGTAAGAATCAGTTGTGAAGAACCAGCTAGAGAAGCTGAGAGAGAAGTTCGACAAGAAAGTGTCGAAGACCAAGCAGGACCAAGTAGACCTCGTCGATCAAGACAAATGCCAGCAAGATTGCAGGAATGTGTGATTACATCAGATGATGTTGTCGATGAAGAAGGTGAACTGGTACACTATGCTTTCTATGCAGATGTCGAACCTGTCAATGCAGCTGAGGCATTGAAAGATTCGAAGTGGGTGAAAGCAATGAATGAAGAAATAAAATCCATTGAAGTCAACAACACCTGGTCACTTGTCGAATTGCCTGAAGGCAAGAAGGCAATTGATGTGAAGTGGGTTTACAAAGTAAAGTTGAATCCAAAAGGTGAAGTAGTTCGACACAAAGCAAGACTCGTAGCGAAAGGATTTCTTCAGAAGGAAGGAATTGATTATGACGAAGTCTTTGCACCAGTTGCTAGGATCGAAACAATCAGGTTGGTTGTTGGTCTAGCAAATATGAATAATTGGCACACATGTCAGATGGACGTGAAGTGTGCATTCCTGAATGGCCCCTTAGACGAAGAAGTTTATGTTGCACAACCAGTTGGGTTTGTGAAACAAGGCAAAGAGAGAAAGGTGTACAGGCTGCATAAAGCCCTGTATGGACTTAAGCAAGCTCCAAGAGCTTGGAATAAGAAAATCGACAGCTTCTTAAGGAAGAAGGAATTTGTGAAGTGCACAACTGAGCATGGAGTATATGTAAGAAGAAGCAATGGCGAATTGCTTATACTATGTCTCTATGTCGATGATCTGTTGATAACAGGAAGTTGCAAGAAGGAGATCGAAGATTTCAAACGTAACCTGAGTGAAGAGTTTGAAATGTCAGACTTGGGAAATCTTTCATATTTCCTTGGCATCGAATTCTACAAGAGTAGTAGAGGTTTAATGATGCATCAAAGAAGATATGCAGGCGAAATATTGAAGAGATTTGAGATGCAAGATTGCAACCCAACTTCGACTCCAGCTGAGCCCAGACAGCAACTGTCGAAAAATTCAGATGAAGATGATGTCGACCCAACCCAATACAGAAGACTTATTGGGTCACTTCGATACCTTTGTCACACAAGGCCTGACTTAGCATACAGTGTTGGTATGGTAAGTAGATTTATGCAGAAGCCAAAGGTATCACACCTAGCAGCGGTGAAGAGGATACTAAGGTATCTGAAAGGAACTCTCGACTATGGCATTTTGTTTCCAGCAGCTGATGAAGGGAAAGAATGCAAGTTAGTGGGATACACAGACTCTAGCTGGTGTAGTGATGCAGAGGATAGAAAATCCACAGCTGGATATGTGTTTATGTTAGGTGGTGCACCAGTTGCTTGGAGTTCGAGAAAGGAGCCAGTAGTGGCATTGTCATCATGCGAAGCAGAATACATTGCTGCTTCTCTTTGTGCATGTCAAGCAACATGGATGGTGAATCTGGTCGAAGAAATTACATCAATGAGTCATGGAGCAATTACCATGAAGATCGACAGCATGTCAGCTATCAACTTGGCGAAGAATCCAATAGCTCATGGTCGAAGCAAGCACATCGAGATGAGGTTCCATTATCTTCGAGAGCAGGTAGCAGAAGGGAAGATGAATTTGGAACACTGCAGAACTGAGAATCAGATTGCAGATATCATGACGAAGGGAGTGCAAGTCGAAGGATTCAGAAGGCTAAGGTCTATGATGAACATATATAGTTTAGACACAATGTATTAGGTGGTGTGTTGAATGTAATCCATTGTTGTCTAGTGTCGAAGTCGAATTGCTTAGTGTCGAATTGTCGAAAGTGTTTCGACAGATTCATTTAGATGGGATTCAGATTTTGCTTTTATTAGATTAGATTTGATTTGATATCATTTAGATTAGATTTGATATTTTGGGCTTTTATAGTTTGGGCTTTGTCTTGAGATGCAAGCAAACCTAATTCTATAAATAGGGAGTTTCCCCCATTATTTTGTATCGATCAATCAATTACAACACTTTGTAATTTCTCACAGAATTCTGCAGTTGCAGAGTGAGTAATAAGAAGAGAGAAAGTCCCACAGTTTGTGGGCAGCAAGAACACTATTCATCTTCTTCTTCCCTATTCTCTTTCTACTTTCTGTATAATTGCTGCGTGATAGTAGGAATTCCCATAGTCTTTGGGTTGATTCCAACAATTTAGGTCCATAAGGGAACAAGAGGTGGATGATCTTGTTAAATCAGTAGCTGCAAGTGAAGGATCAATTGTTAATCTTTCTCGTATGATTTCCGATATGACATATGGGATAGTGGCAAGGGCGGCGTTTGGGAAAAGAAGTAAAAACGAACAAGCATTCAAATCAGCAATTGATGATATAGCAAGATTGTTGAGGGGATTTTGTATTGCTGATTTGTATCCTTCTATTAAAATGCTTCAAAGGATGAGTATGGCAAAGAGAAACTTTGAAAAACTACACAGAGAGATTGATATGATAATGCAAGATATCCTCGACGATCACAGAAGCATTCACAAGGGAGTAAGCAAGGATGAAAATATAGTTGATGCTCTTCTCAAGATTCAACAGGAAAGTGAACAATCAGAAAATCGCGTGACTGCCGTAAATATAAAATCAATTATTATGGTTAGTTTACATTTAACCATTCATTATATAATTTATAAACTAAATTATGACTATGCTTATGTTAGTATTAATCCATTTGCAGGACTTGTTTTCTGCCGGTACTCATACAACATCACGTTATGGTGTATGTCTGAGATAGTAAAGAATCCAAGAGTAATGGAAGAAGCACAAGCAGAACTGCAGAAGTAAGAAGAGTGTTTGATAGAAAAGGGTGTGTAGATGAGACAGAGTTGCATAAACATATATACTTAAAGTGTGTCATCAAAGACACTAAGGTTACATCCTATTGCACCAATGTTACTTCCAAGAGAAAGTAGGGAGAGTTGCCAAATAAATGGATATGATATCCCAGCTAAGACAAGGGTTATGGTCAATGCTTGGGCAATTGGAAAAGATCCAAATTATTGGGTTGAAGCTGATAATTTTAAACCAGAGAGGTTTCTTAATAACCCAATTGTTTTCAAATGCACCGACTTTGAATTCATACCATTTGGTGGTGGAAGGAGGACATGTCCGGGTATAGAATTTGCCATAGCAAGTACTGAGCTATCTCTTGCTCAATTACTTTACCATTTTAATTGGAAGCCTACAAATGATATGAATAATGAATAATTAGATATGACTGAGTCATTTGGGATTACAGCAAGTAGAAAACATGACCTATGCTTGATTCCAATTATCCGTCGTTTTTGATATGTGTTGCTTCCTCTATTTGGTGTAAGATTTTCAAGTGGGTGGGGTGTTGTACTGTTTTGACTAGTGATATTGTGACCCTATTTCAGTGGGGGTGTTGTACTGTTTGATCGATATGGAAATCTCGAAAAGATATAGTTTTTAATGGGTCTTCGGTGACAGCAAAGGATGGGAGAGATATGAGTATCTTTTTGGCTTGAAAATGGTGTTTTGGTAGGTCCGCTGTTAACTCTTGTAGTGTTTTGGACTGGTGTGAGAATCCTATCTTGTTTCTTAGCCAATAAAGGGGTCAACGTGTCCGATTTTCATTAGATGTGATCTTGTTTTGTTCTTCGTGATTGTGGTGCTCTTTTCAGATATCTTGAAATTGGAGAGCTTTATTTTTATCTATTGTGGATTTTTGTGTGTTTCTTTAGATTGTTCTGCTGCTTTATGTTTTGGTTCGTGGTGTATTTTGTAGTTTTTCTTAGCTGTTTTTTTTTTGTGTTTTTTTTTGTAAGGTGTTTGTATTTTGACTGTTGAACCTATATATTTGAAAAACAAGTTCACAGAGTATTTAATTTTCCATAAATGAATATGATTAATGTTTTCATTAAAGCTTGTAAGCTATTAATGTATGGCTATAGATGTGATTTGGTTTATGTAATGGCCAATATGAGGTTAACAAAGAAAGAAATTAGAAATGAGGAATCACTTGAATTTGTTGATATAGAATCTGATCATGAATTTTTAACTATCTTTATTGGACATGCTAAAAATGATAATAACAATGTGCATAATGATTATGAGAATGTGCAACAACCTGTCCATGTTGAAATTATAGTTTTTTTTTTTTTTTTGATGAAATTATAGTTGGATGTGAAACTACGGGTTCAAGCAATTCTCGGACTTCACCTTCAAACAATTATGGCTTTGATTCTAATATTGAAGAACCTTTATCATCTAGAGATGAATTTGATCAAGTTGAAGACGAAGACACAGATGTAAATGATGTTATTTAAGGAATGAACTTTCAATTAAGTTAAAAATGAAGATGAAAACACTTATAAAACTCTTGTTTTTTGGATAATCTTTTTGTTGCATTTACTTTCATCTTGTGAAAATCGACTATACCCTAATTTGTGCATAGATAGACTCATTTCAATTTCTAATGTTGGGTTTAATAAAAGGTTAATAGCAAACCTTTATTTAGAATTTCAAATGTATTGTAGAACCAAAAGAAATATTAAAGCTTATTTTTTCCAATTACCATAACTGATACATGTGGTTATATATATATATATATATATATATATATATATATATATATATATATATATATATATATAAACAGATCTATTGATTTTCTGCATTGAGTTACATAGTCACAACATAAATTTAATATATATATATATATATATATATATATATATATATATATATATATATATATATATATATATATATATATATATATATATATATATATATATATATATATATATGGGGTAAACTCTACGATTTTACGTTTTAATTTTATGTTTTGATTTTACCTAACCAAAATGAGTCAAGGTAAAAACTTGATGCTGACAACTTTGCGCCCGAGGCTTAAGATTATATCATATTTCTGGTTGGTTGGCTTATTTCTGTTTTCTTAATGTTTTTATTGTTCCGCTATTTGATTTTTTTTTGGTCTAGGCTTTTGTAAAGTTTGTTGTTGTTACTCACTATTTGTTTGCTTTGTTCATATTATAAATTAAGGTTTTTATATATTTAAAATTGTAATTACAATGCTGAAATAATATTACGTAAGTAGAGAAAAAAATAATCTTATTAGGGCTTGGTTCATGGGCCTCAGACTAATATTACAAATTACTATTTATATTTAATATTTATAACACCCTCACCTCAATTTGGTGAATAGATGTGAATCATTTTAAGCTTGCAAATAAGTGAGCTTAATCGTTCTATTGGTAAACTTTTCATTAACACATCTCTCAACTTATACCCAGAATAATTATAAGATGTAGTTATTAATCCATTATATAGTTTCTCTTTGATGAAATGTTGGTCAATCTCAATCTGTTTTGTCCCATCACGCAGAACATTATTGTGTGCAATACTAATGGTTGACTTATCATCTCAAAACAATTTCATAGGGTCCCCACATTGTATATTCAAATATTCTAACATTTGTTTCATCCATAATAATTAAAAAAAAAATCTTTATGCCATAGCTTTAAATTTCGCATAAGTGTTTGATCTAGCAACTATACTTTGTTTCTTATGCCTCCAAGCAAATAGGTTCCTACCCAAGAATGCACAATAGCCTAAACTGGATCTTCTATCACTCACTTTCTAATGTGGATCTATGTGCTTGCATTTATGAAGGTGATGATCATGTTGGAAAACTTTCAAATATTTTCATGACGACAACACCAATGATTGCTAAAGTGGGTGTTAGTAACCTTCCAACTCTATGATGATTGTAACCAAACTTGAAGACATCTTAAGTCTCACTAAGTAGGAAACTCGAGATTCCATTAAAGAGATTTTATAGTCAATGTATTCGAAAAAGAATCTTGAAAGCCTAAGATTTGTGAAAGAGAGGAAGTGTGAAAGTTCGCTTGATTATGACTGTCTGAGTGACCAAAGTCTTGTTAAAGTAGGAGAGTAACTCATAAGATACGAAGGCAACTCATACACATACTTAAAATCCTTTTTGAACCCCTTTTTTAAGTAAAAAAATACCTAAAAAAAATTTCAAGCCTTAGGAAGTTGATTAGGAAACTGTTTGCTTCATTAAAAACATTTTTTGAATTATCTAATCGATTGGGTCCTATAGATAATTGATTGGAAGAAGAAAAATTGATTATATAATAGATTATGATAGTGTCTTAATGTTTGGTAATGAATCGCTATAAAAAATTTCTAAAATAGGAACAAATAATCGATTATTTGAGGTATCTAATCGATTAGTATTAGGACCTAATCGACTAGATGATTAAATAGGCTAATGGATCGTTTCTTTTTTCAACCAATTCTTCTCCTATGTAAATGACGCTTTTATCCTCTTCATTTCACACAAGGATTCAAAATTTCTATATTTCTTTACAATTTATTGTTGGGTGTGAATTTGTGAGTAGAAAAACGGTGTAGGGGGTGATGCGAAAACGTTTGAGAGCGGAAGGTTTCATATTTCATATTTCTATATTTCTAAAGTGTTTTCAAATATTGAGAGCAGAAGGTTTGATGCGAAAACGTGAAAATTATACAATTCAAAATTTTGATCACGTTAACACTAGATCGCTTCACAAACATTAAAGAGGAATATGATAAAACACAAGGTATTCAATTTATTTGAATGTACAATCCACGAGGTGCGTTTATACAATGATTCAATGTAGTGAATTTTAGCCTCAATTATTTATCTGAAGTTAATCACTAATTCACCTCAATAAGGTATCCAATTCTAATGAAACCTAATGCTTATGTAATAAATCTCTATAAATTGAATCAACGATAGACTACGCTAGAATTGAAATACCTAAGCATGCAAATATTACGAAATTAAATGAGAGAGAGAGAGAGAGAGAGAGAGAGAGAGAGAGAGAGAGATGACACTGAGATTTATAGCGCTTCAACTTTCGTCCTCGCTTTTTCTATGTGCGCTCTTCCATGGTTTCCCATTGAAACTTATATTGTTCCATTTTATTTGCTCCAATGCTAAACTAGATCTTTACTGGATCTTTACTTGTATGTAGCATAATGCTAACTAGATCTTTACTTGTATGTAGCACAATGCTAAACTCTTGCATTTAATATTTACTTG
The DNA here is from genome assembly GCA_022829125.1 of Lathyrus tuberosus. NCBI lineage: Eukaryota > Viridiplantae > Streptophyta > Magnoliopsida > Fabales > Fabaceae > Lathyrus > Lathyrus tuberosus. The sequence goes on along the minus strand of JALAZF010000341.1, from coordinate 5,943,830 downwards.
ATAAACGCTTCTTAATCTTCCAATATCACCAATCTGCTCCAAACCTTCGTGTGTAGAAATCAATACCTTGATTCTACCGATTTCTTGAGCGATGAACTACCCTAAGATTTGAGAAGAACTCCGCCTTATCCGTAGTCTTCTACACAGTCACTTCTAAGGCAATTCTAGAAAGAAGAACATACTTCTTTTCAATGGAATTTTTCATCACCATTGGTAATCTCCTAAATCTTAACAACAACCCGAAAATCTTAACCAACTCTTCAAGAATTATTAGTTTCATGAACGTGCTTCCTTCAATTAGTTACAAATATATTATTATCAAGATCTGAATTAGTTTGAAGTTGAAGATGCAAGAACTTTAAACTTTCAAAATAGAGGAAATATATTTTTCACAAAATCACAATGTTGATTATGATACTCAATATGATTCGGTACATGAGAAATGATGACAATTTTTTTTCTTTATATGTGTTTGAGATTAAGCATTGAAAATGGTTGGAAAAATCAGTTAGATTCGAATCAATAGCATTTCATGATTTGAATCAAATGAACAAGTGAAGTGGAATAAAAGAAATACAGATTTTTGATCCATTTTTCAGTTGATTTGAATCAAGAGGAAAGTGTGATTCGAATTAAACACCTAGTGATTTGAATCATGTGTTAAATTTGATTTGAATAAAATAGGCTGAGCTAAATGAGAACATGTGGAAAAATTGCATGAATCGAATCATGTGTAAAGTGTGATTTGAATCAATTGAGGCAGGGGTAATCTAAAATTTGATGATTCGAATAATGTGTAAAATGTGATTTAAATCAAATAGTTTGAAAAATTCTCGTTTGGCTTTGCCCTAAATGATTCAAATCAAGATTTGTAATTCATTCGAATCAAACACCTAAAATCCCAAATTTTCAAAATTTCAAAGAGACTTTGAGATTTTTCTTTCCACCTAACTTAAATCAATATCATATATGACTCTTATTCCACCGACTCATGCAATTGATTAAAAACATCATGATAAAGTTCAAACCTAACTGTCGCGCCCAGCAAAATGACAGGGTCGCCATCATCCTTTATTCGTCCTAAGGGACAAGAAAATAATGATAAAACCTACAAACTAAGGGTGAGACGCTAAGGTTCGGGAGTCGGTTAGGCAGGAGGAAGGTGTTAGGCACCCCTCACCTCCATTGTACTCAATGGGATCCTCCTCAAAATCTAGGGTATGTTTGCTTGTTACTTGAATGTTTGACTATTTATATCTATTTAGAAATTCCTTATTTATTAGGTAGAACAAATGATTTAAGTGTAAGAGGGGAACCCTAAGTTTTTTTTATTATTGTTGTACTCGCTAGTGTAATACCCTAATTTTTACCCCTAAGATCCCACATGTCGTTTGCATCTCATACCACAAACAAGATCACCGGTATCCGTGTGTTTTTATTACTTGCTTTATGTTTGTTTCTGTTTACTAACCTCTAACCAAAATACAAAAATAAAAATTGCTACAGTTTCTCTCTCTCTCTCTGTGTTGTGCAGGTTTGTCAAAGACAATGAAGTGATTTCAAGTCACATGTGGTTGTTCGTTCATGATTCAGTTCAGATGAATGTTTGACCTGATCTTGGTCAAACTATCAAGTAATTGCTTCAAGTGCAAGATATCTATTTCAGTGAGCTATTCCTCAAAGCAGTGATTGTCAAGTTGTTGTGTGGTGATATTCACCATGTTCATCTAAGTTCAGCAGTCCATATTGGGTTCGTCTGTGGATTTATTTTCCTAAAGATTGATTCAATCAAAGTCAAAGTGGTTCAAAATTCATTTGATCAGAAATTCAGAGGATGACAGATTCAAATGGCTGTTGTTTCAGTTGCAGTTTGCTGTTGTACATTTCATCAGAGGCTTGCGGAAAAAAAGAAGTCAAGATTAGTGTTGGGCTAAAAAATCAGGATTACCTATCCATGATTCATTTTATCCATTTTATATCCATTTAAAAATCCATTCTTTTTATATCCATTTAGAAACACATTTTCCTTATCCATATTTCAACTATCCACATTCAACTATCCATTTCTATCCATTTTTTTTTAATTCCTAAAACCATATCCATCTCTTGCAATTTTCAAATCCATTTTTTTTAATAACCAATTTTATCCATTTCCATTCTCCACTTTAGTTATTCTTTTTTTTATTCCACTTTATCCATTACTTCAAATATCCAATTTTATACCAAAATTCATTTCTAAAAAAAAAAACAATCCATTTTTTATATTAAACCCATTCATAATCATGATTTATTTGTCACAAACAATTAAAGCCCATTTACAACACAACCATGAGGTCCATGACAGTAAAAGAAAAAAATAAAGTTTGTTGCTACTAATTCACATATGCTACACGACCCACCTTTCTACACAATATATCCAACTTCAAAGCCAACATGAAGCCACTCCAACAGCCACTCACACGCACAAGCTATTACTGAAAACCATCCAATTTTCCACGCCAAGCTCAAGCTGCAGCATGAATCCTCTCCTTTACATTACAAGCTGATAACAAATCCAAGCCGTGGATACGGCACGTGAGTTACGCACAACAAGACTGCAACCAACAAGCCGTGAAAACCCAGCTGCTTCACAAATCAAACCACACGGCTAAACTCAATCAGCTATAAATGCACATCAAATTTTAACGACGTCACGAAACACACGCACGGCTCTCACGAATCAAAACGCAACCTGCAGCAAGTGAATTCAATTCAAAACGACTGCTAACAAATTGAAACACACATACATTCCAAAACGCAAGCCAAGTGCAAATTAAAACGCAGAAAAATTCAAGAAACGACAACTCAAATTCATTTCACAAATTCACCCAATTCCATCTATAAATAGAACCTTTCATTCATCCATTTCTCAAGCTTTCACAGTCCCAAAAACTCTGCCAAAATCACCACTCAAGCTTCAATAATCAGACCTTCATCTCAAAGCCTCCCAATCCTACAAAAAAAGAAAAACTCAGATTAAAAAACCACAAGGCTTCAACCGCAAATTCCTCACACAACAACAATCACCAGCATTCAACAACAACATTTCGTAACAACTCCAGAGAATTCGTGATTCAGAAGCAAGAAGAGGAAGTTTTGAGTTGTTTCGAACCTGGTTTTGAAGGTAGTGTATCGATCTCGTGTTCTTTGATTTGATTTTGATTGTTGACGATTCTTGAAATCGAAAGTACCGTTGTGTACTCTCTTGATTCCGATCAATTCCGTCATATTTTCGTATCCCGCCGCTCTAATTTCGTTTGAGTTTGAACTGCTAGCATGGAAGTTTCCGGCGTGAATAGTGACCTGCGTGTTTTGAAGAAGATGTTGAGATCTCACGTTCTGTTTTTTATTTTCTTTTTCTTTTAATATGCCATTTCTTTTTGTTTGTTATATTTCTTTTTTTTTTTAAAACGGATTGGGCCTAGAGCCCGTGGGAGTTTACTATCATCATCACCATTTTTGCTTCTATAAACCTCCCTCTCATTTTTTTATATAAAGTTTTCTTTAATTCTCTTTAATTTCTTTATTTTTATGATTTTCTTATAATTTTCTAATTCATTGTTTTTCCCTTTTAATTTTCTTCTTAATCTTTTTTTATTTACAATTTGTTTTGGATCTTGAATCTTGATAAGATCTCATCAATATCAATGGACTTTGGGTGTCGATTTTATCCACCAAGAGAGGTGATTGATATTGATGATGATTTAATCGATTTAAGATTCAAATTGTTGATGTTTCTTTTCATCTTATCCTCTTTCTTCTACTTCTTTTTTTATTTTGATCGATGAAAGTCTTATGGATCTTAGAATTTCTTTGTTGAATTCTTGATCAAGACTAGATCGTTACCTATTTTCTTTTCGTGCGTTATTGCTTTCGGATGACGATTTACATATCGTTCATCTAGCATGCATTAGCACAAAGATATATTGATCGGCCTCATTGTAAGATAATTACTCCGTAAATTACTCGGCGATTGCTTAACATAGCACAACATATGTCCCGTATCGGAAAACTATCAAGAATGATTGATAATTTGTCTTTTTGTTCAAAACTTATGAAACTTGTTGTTAGGAGGCTTTGGTCTTATCAATCCTCTAATGAGTTTTCATTAATCTTGACCTAAGTGCAATTATTTAATTATTATTGATCACTTACTCTAACAACTAATCACTAACTTACTAACAATATTATTGTTTTAATTTTGTTTATGTTTCCTTCTCGCTCCCTATCTTTTTTATTTTTTATGCCTCATTATTATCATTTCATATCATGTTTATGTTTCCGCAATTTTTCCTTTGTCCGTTGGACACATGTTTATGCTTCCGCCCTTTTCTCTTTGTCCACTTGGACCAAAACATTAACAAAGGTTTAAACCATAAAAAACTTAATTATCCTCATCTTGGACTATTGGTTACTATCCTATGCTTTGGAGTGATCTCTTTATGGACCTCTTTTTAAGTAATATTGGACTTATGGATCTAGAATTAGGACTTCTTATCCCTTTGCTTGGAGTATTGATTGAAGACTTGCCCTTATTTGACCAATTTGCTTAAGGATGGAATTCTTTTAATATTTCTTTGAAGTGGCACCATTTTGGTTAGATCCTTCTTTTCCCTAGATTTTATTTTATGCACTAGGATAGTCACTTCTTCTCCTCCCCTTCTTAAATTTTCAAAATCCTCTCCCTTTTTCAAAACCTTCTTGTTTTCAAACTTAAAACCGCTTTCATAATAAACTTTGGTCAAGTGATTTTTTTTAAAATTTTGTTTTCTTTAATAAATGTCAATCCATCTTAATCATACTTTGACCATTTCATAAAAACATAAAAAATACAAAACTCATCCAAATTTTTTGTGCCTTTATGCACCTTTTTTCTTTTAAACCTTTCAAAAAGAATTAGACACGAGTCATTTTTTTTTTATGAGATGTAAAACTCCTAACCATGGTATTTCGTTGAAAGTATGGTCATTTCCAGTTAGATGTTGAAGTGATTAGTCTTGTTGATGTTAATCCAAGCAAATCCTCCATCTTCATGTGAAGCAAATGCCTCTTTCCCACACCTTTGGGTAATTAGTTGAGTATTCTCTCTTGAGAATGACAGGTTGTCTTTTTCAAGATAAAATAAACCATAACCAATAATTTTCATTCTTTGTACCACGAACTACGGGGTTTTGATCCTACATTGCACTTCGTGGGTACGTAGGCATAAGGCGATAAGTCTCTCCAAACACAAAAATCTTAAAAAATATTTCTCTTCTCATCTCTCTCAATCTCTTACAAGCAAACCATTTTCAGACCAAAAGCATGAATACATCAACGGGCTCCTATAGAGTACTATAGATGTATTGGGTGCGTAAAACCTTCCCTTTACATAACCAACCTCCTTTACCCTTTATCTCTTTGTTCTTTTAGAACTCTTTAGGTTTTGTTCGCTCTTTTTTTTTCCTTTCCTTTTTTGGATAAAAATAAAAGTGCGGTGGCGACTCTTGTTTATTTTTGAGTTAAGTTAATCAATATCTTACACTCACAAATTTCCCCGCTAAAGAAAAGTGGCGACTCTGCTGGGGAAAGATTGACCTCTTGCTGGTCCATCCCTTGAGGGGTTTAGCCTACTTTGATTTATTGCTTTTTGTCTGATTTGTTTGTTACTTGCTTGTTCTGTTTGGGAATTCTTCTGTGTGGTGAGATAAGTCTTATACCCAGGCTTGAGTATACACCTAAGACTAGGGTGGAAAGTAGGGTGACTTGTGTGCCATTTGGCCAGACTTAGTATACACGAAAACTCCACATCTAGACGAGGTTTTCTTTGGTGATATTCTATCCTGCGCATTTGGGGAAGACGATGGAATATAACCTGGAAAACTGTCGACTCTGGCGACCATCTCCCGAGGACTCAGTTGAGGCACTTCTCCCAAGAGGTAGTAATGGCTGACTAGAAATGGCAAACCCATTATGCTTCTTGATCCGAGGACCCGAAGTTGAGGACTTTAGAACCCTTAACCCATCTTGGCCTTATTAGGACGTGGTGCGGTGGCTATTCAGGTGCAGACTTGAATCAGTTGTTACGCGATACCACACTCAGACGATACTCTCTTGAGAATATTATTGACTACCAAGAAAGTTGGGTAATCGATAATATCCGAAAGATGGGTTGTAGACTCTGGGAACTTCTTTAGAACCTTGTTCGGCAGGTGTTATACCCTTAGTACATACCTTTGTGGGTTGATTTTTAACCTCGGCTCCATGCTCGTGACTCAGAACCTTGAACCCATGTGCTTTGTGTGATCTTGTTTGTGGTTGCTGCATACATGCACTCATGGACATTCTTTTTCAGTCAATTTTCAAGGATTTTAGAGATTTTCCTTTTGCAAACATCACAGAAAATATTCAATAAAATGAGATATTTATCAGTACTTAAAAAAAAAAGAGTGTTATTTCTTTGTGGAGTTTGCAATTGCTTTATATTTTAAAGATCCTCGAAAGTTGAATGAAACGTTTGCATTTTGCATTAGCATTCGCATCATTCTGCATTATTTCTTGCCTTTTCCAAGTGTCTTATTGTTTCCCTTTGGTCTTCATTCAGCCAAGCTGTCGCACCAGTATAATACTCGGGCTAATCTGAAGAAAAAGATGGATCAATTGCAACAAGAGAACCGTGAGCTTCGTGAAGAAGTATCAACTCTGAAGGATGGTTTGGAAAGACTCACTACTATGATGGAAGCTCTGGTGGCTGCTCATAATCAGCCACTACCTCCTCCTCCTCCGTTTTCAACTCCTGTGCAAAGGACAGTCATTTCTGAGATTGTCCCCACACCCATCTCTGTGGCGCATGCCAGTGTTCCTCAATACTCCATGCCTCCTGGTTTCCCCTGGGGCATGCCTCATAACTTTGTTCCTGAGGGTTATCAACCACCACCACCTCCTGAAATTCTAGTTGTTCCTACTGTTCAACCTGTGATGACTGTGCCACCGCCTGTGGTTCATACTGTTCCTTTTGGTGAAGAACAGATTTTCCATACTGCTCCAAGTGAAAATGCCAATGCTTATGATAGAATGGAAGAGATTCAAGACCAGTTTGCTGAAATGCAGAAAGAGATCAAAGCTCTGAGAGGTAAAGAATTGTTTGGAAAGAATGCTCATGAGTTATGCTTGGTTCCTAATGTGAAGATCCCGCATAAGTTCAAAGTCCTTGACTTTGAAAAGTATAAGGGTAACTCTTGTCCGATGAGTCATTTGACTATGTATGCTCGTAAGATGTCGGCTCAGAAGGATAATGATCAGCTTCTCATTCACTAATTTCAGGATAGTTTGTCTGGTGCAGCATTGAAATGGTATATGGGACTCGACATTACTCGAATTCACACTTTCGAAGATTTGGGTGAGGCGTTTGTGAAACAGTATAAGTATAATGTGGATATGGCTCCTGATCGTGACCAGCTTCGGGCAATGGCTCAGAAAGATAAGGAGACATTCAAAGAATACACGCAAAGGTGACGCGAGATTGCTGCTCAGATCAGCCCTCATTTGGAAGAGAAGGAGATGACCAAGATTTTTCTGAAAACTATGAGTCCCTTCTATTATGAGCGTATGATTGTTAGTGCCCCAAGTGATTTTACTGAGATGGTTAATATGGGGATGCGATTGGAAGAGGGTTTCCATGAGGGACGTTTGTCGAAAGATGGCAATTTTACTGGAAGTTCCAAAAAATATAGTGGAGGATTTGCCAAAAAGAAAGAATGAGAGACCAATTTCGTTTCTCGAGAAAGGTATAGAGGACCTCGCCATAGAAACAATCAGTGTCAGCAACATGTTGCATCTGTCACTCCTGTTATCAGTTCAGCTCCTGTTGTTCAGGCAGCTCCTGCTCAGCAACAACGTTCTAATCAGCCAAACAATCAACGGGGCCGTTTTCAGAAGGATTTTGATCTGATTCCGATGACATACATAGAATTGCTTCCTTGTCTAATTAAGAAGAATCTAGTTCAGACCCGTCCACCACCTGCCGTTCCAAAAGATTCACCATGGTTGTATAAGCCTGAAGCTCATTGTGCTTTCCATCAGGGAGGAGCTGGGCATGACACTGAGAATTGTTATCCATTGAAGATGGAAGTGCAAAGGTTGGCTAGAAGTGGTATTTTGTCTTTCGAAGATTCCAATCCTAATGTCCAATCGAATCCGCTGCCTAATCACGACAAGGCATCTGTCAATATGGTTTATGGTTGTCCTGGTACATTCAAAATTTTTGATATCCGTTGGATCCGAAGATCTCTTGTGGAAATGCATGCACTTTTGAGTGAATACCATGAAATTGATCATGACTATGCAGCTTGCTGTATCTGTTCCGGGAATCCACGTGGTTGTGTGATAGTGAAGAGGGATATTCAAAGGATGATGGACGAGAATTTGATTGAGGTCACTGCTAAAAGAGACGAATATCAGAATGAGGTGAATGCTATTGAGCCACGCTTTAATATTCCTGAGCGAGTTATTGTCTCATATTACAGTCGGAAGACCGCTGTTAGACCTTTGGTCATTCGGTTGCCCGGTCCAGTACCATATGAATCTGACAAGGTTGTTCCATATAAGTACAATGCTACCATAATAGAAGATGGTAAGGAAGTTCCCATTCCTTCTTTGTCTTATGTGGTAAGCATCGCTGATGTGAGTAGAGTGACCCGGAGTGGTCGAGTTTTTGCTCCTGAGCCTCCAAAGATTGTGGAGAATGTTAAAGCTGGCAAACAACATCAAGATGAGAGTAATATCAATGTTTCTGGTCAGTCCAGTGGTACGAAGGCTTATGGGGATGAAGTATTGAAGTTGATCAAGAAGAGTGATTACAGTGTTGTGGATCAACTCTTACACACCCCGTCCAAGATTTCAGTGTTGTCCTTACTAATGAATTCTGAAGCTCATAGGAAATCTTTGCAGAAGGTATTGGAACAAGCATATGTTGAGCATGATGTGACTGTTAATTAGTTTGATGGAATTGTTGCCAACCTCACAGCATGTAATAATTTGAGTTTCTGTGATGAAGAGTTACCCGAGGAGGGGAGGAATCACAATTTGGCTTTACATATCTCCATGAACTATCAAGAAGATGCGCTTTCTAATGTGTTGGTTGATACTGGCTCTTCTTTGAATGTGTTGCCAAAATCTCCTTTATCAAGGCTTTCTTACCAAGAATGGTATAATTTCTTCATTTACAAAGACACAAAGAGTAGAAAGAGAATAAACAAACCATGACAGCCCTTGTTTCGTCCAAAACGAGTTCGTACTTTATAACCGAGACCTTTAAGTCAATACCTCCTCCTATAGATGGTTGCATCTTCTTCACTTGGTGTTACCTGGGATGAAAAAGAAGAAACATTGGAATCCAATAGTCAAGTCAGTGAGATGAATAGGCTAATGTTCTATGCAAATAACCTGCATGTTATTGAGAATATGGAGAAGAGGATTCAAATGCAAACCTACTAGTAGGTGCAGGCTTGAGACATTGTTTTTATAGATGGTGTTGAACATTGCAACTTACGATTGCTTACGTGCACGCAAGAATGCTCACCAGGAAAATAGACAAAAAGCTGAAATTTACAAGATGTCCCATAATTGTCCTAATTGAATGCGTCAGGTATACCCTAAAAATGAGCATGGATTTGAATTGCCACTCATGGATGTTTTACAAAATATTAGCTCATGGCAAGTTGTCAGAATTACCTGCTGTTAAGGTTATTCACGACATTGTTCTTGACTTGGTTATGTAAAGAGATTTCTCAAAGCCTCAGTTGATATCCCACTGATTTTCCAACGTCCTCACCATCCAAGTTTTGATTGCTGCAAGACAAATAAAAATGGCCTTAGTGAAAACCGAATATGATCAAACATAGTCAAGCATGTCAAAGAAAGAATCCATCTCAATTATTGATTTGGGAATTCAAAGATGTCTAAAGTTGAACGAGCAAAACAGACCAGTTCAAAGTGTTTCCAAAACAATCCTCCAAGCGTGTTCAAGCAGATTTTCCAAAAGCATATCAGGCCATATTACAACTTCCCTAATTCAGACCAACATGTTGGGACAATACGTTAAAAGCTTCCTAAATTGAAACAACATATATCAGGCATATTTCAAAAACCTTCTAAAACTAAAATAGCATGTTACAGACAAACTTCAAAAACTTTCCTTTCAAAGTGAAACATGTCTCAATACACAATGAAGGGCATTCGAGTTGGAATCCAAGACATTCAAGCTATAAATTGGAGAGACAAAGTGAGTCAGAGGGGGAGACAGAGGCCAAAAACTCACCAGCCAAACATCACGATTCCAAAACCCACTCATCAAGAATCATTCTCCAGATATCATATCTAATTACGCCAAAAATACTCACGAACCAAACATCAGAAATACTAACACAAACATTCACCAGAAATTCACGAACCCTTATACAACTAACTTATCAAAAATACCAAAAAATTCTCAAACCAGTCTTACACCAGAATACCAAACGATAAACCCAAGACATTCACAAATCGTATATCAGTTCGTCATACATCTAACCCCAGACCAAACATCATCAATTCATAAGAGAATCAATTCATCTTATCAAAACTCAGAGGACTCCACACGCACAGCAGCAGTTATACGCAAATTCAAGAACATCAGCACACCGCAATTAAACACATAAAGAGGAGGAAGAGAAGAATTACCTCTAGCGGAGGTCTAGGGAAGGTCGCACCGTCATCGCTGTTTTACCTTTCTTTTTTTTCTGTTCTTTCGCAAATCATTTGTACTCTGTAATCAAAATATAATGAGAATAGGGGCTGGGGAATCGTGGGGTGGGGTTTTGTTTGCTTGATGATGTTGATCGAGAGAGATAAGAGCGATTGGAAGGGCGAGAGCGGCGGCGGCCGCTAGGGTTTCTCAAACCCTAATTTGGCTGAGAGAGAAATAAGAAAGTCTGAGAGAAGATGAGAATGAAAGGCTGCGTCTGTTCTTTTTCTTTTTCCTTTTGGAGCGAATAATCATGTGCACTCACGCCCACACACTTGCACCGTGCACTCACCCTTTTAGTCCATCGGATAACACGCGGGCGTATCAAACGGTTGAGGTTTAAGGGTCTATGGTAGACCCTCCCTCCTGGCACACATAGGATCCCTCTGTTTAATTAACGTATTTATCTTTTAATTTAACCTTTTTAGTAAATTCAGAATTCTTTCTTTTTAATTGGAACTGGTTTTTAATAATTATTTCTCTAAAAATGATAACTTTTTAAATAACCTTTTAATAATATAACATTTTTTATATCCCCAAATGTTACTTTTAGTAAAATATAATTAAATTAATTAAAACTTTTGTTAGCTTTTCTTCCTAAACTTTTAAAATAAAAATTCTTTTTTAAAAAATATATTAAAATAAAATCTTTTCTAATTAATAACTTTTCTTTATTAACTTTTTTAATATAACTTTAAGATTAAATAATAATAAAAACTTTTTTTTTTTGTTTTTTAAATATTAAAATTAAAACCTTTTCTAAAGTAATATGAAAACTCTTTAATATTTTTTTTCTTTAATATAACTTTAAAACTAAAAGATAAAACTTTAAAAAATAATTAAAATTTTTTAGCAAAGAGAAAGCTTTTTTAAATAATCTTTAACATATAATTCTAAAATAATAATAAACCTTTTATTAGAATCAAACTCTTTTTAATAAATCATTCCCCATTAGAATCCCTCTCGCGCTTGATTGTACGCTTGTGTGAAATAGTTTAGCTTTTGATATCATGCCTTACATATACGCTTGTGTGTTTACTATTGTAAGTGATGAATGTATGTTTTTCGTTCTAAACCTTTTCAAAACATTAAAACTCTCGATCCAACGTCGAGCCCATTTTCCACCCTTGTAAGTCGATTGCCTTCGGGCATCGCCATCAACCTTTGGTCACTAGACACAAGACTAGCCCACTTTGCTAGCACCCTCGCAAAATTTAATTTAATCGATTGCATTAATATCCAAGGGAAAATCCCATGCATTATAATCAAATTATTGTGCATGGTGCATTTCATTTGCATCATACCTCCCTATAGCTTTTACACCCTTAAGATAAGTTTATTAGACAACTTTAGGATAGACTTCCTAAGTTAGTCCCCCCTCAAATTTTGATTTTTTACAATCAAACTTTAGTTCACCTAATTCTCCACACAAGAGAATTAAATGTGAATCATCTCAAAGAAGGGACATACAATCCCATACCCCACAAAATACAAACAATTTTCAAAACTGTGGTGGTTTCTTAAGATGATGACTCATCTTTTCTCCTAAAACTTTCAAACAACCTTTAGTATCCTTCAAGAGGAACTACAAGTGCTCTGATTCCACTCCCGACAGGATATGTAGGTACAAGATGCGATATCTTGTCGAGCACACTTAGGAATAGAATTCTAGGTCACCTACCCTTTACCCTTTAGCAAATAGATAACAAAACAAATAACATAATAAAACAAGAGGTTCTTGTAGAGTACTACAGATATCTAAGGTGCTAACACCTTCCCTAGGTATAACCAACCCCCGAACCTTAGAATCTTAGTTTGCATTTGCATTGCATTGTGGGTAATTCGATCTTTCTCCCTTCCTTTGGATAAATCAAAGACGGCGGTGAAATAAAAGAAATGTGATTCAAGTTAATATAATAGCTTGGTATCCAATTCTCATCGCGACACTTAGGTAGATCATTATTATTTGATTCTTATTGAATTGGTTATTCTTGATGTTTCGGTTGATTGTCATTTTTTACTATTAGAGTATCTTCCTTAGGAACATCTACAAAATCATCATCATCATCACACAAAACAATGTCCTCCTTGAGGGGTTAGATTCATCGAATGACACGTGCATAGATTCTTCAATTGTTAAAGTTTTTTTGTTATAAATTCTATATGCTTTACTAGTAATAGAATATCCTAGAAAAATTCCTTAATCGTATTTTTCATCGAACTAACCGATATTATCTTTGTCGTTGTTTAGGACAAAGCATTTACAACCAAAAATGTGGAAATGAGAAATGTTTGGTTTCCTACCTTTAAATAGTTCATAGGGGGTCTTTTCAAAATAGGTATAATAACAACTCTATTACTTACGTAGCATGTCGTGCTTATCGCATCCGCCCAAAAGTATTTTGGAAGATTTGAATCACTAAGCACAGTCCTCGAAAGTTCAACAAGAGACCTATTTTTCCTCTCCAACACTCCATTTTGTTGAGGAGTTCTTGGTGCTGAAAAGTTATGTAGGATTCCATGTTCTTCACAAAAATCTTTAAAGGAAGCATTCTGGAATTCTCCACCATGATCACTTCTTATGGAGGCAATTTTTAGATATTTTTCATTTTGAATTTGCTTTGCATATTCTTGAATTCCTTGAATGCATCACTTTTCTGCACTAAAAAGAATGTCCCACAAAATCTAGAAAAATCATCAATAACAACTAGTGCATATATATTACCTCCGAAGCTTCTTGTTTTTTATGGACCAAATAAGTCCATATGCAACAATTGTAGTGGCCTTGAAGTGGACACCATATTCTTAGGTTTGAAAGTTGATTTGGTTTGTTTTCCGTTTTTACAAACATCACATAATATATCTTTGAAAAACTTTATCTTAGGCAATCTAATGACAAGATCATGCTTGACTAGTTTATTTAAACGTTCCATGTGAATATGAGCAACTATTTTATGTGATAGCCATGAGTCATTGTTATTTACCATTAGACATTTTACTTTCAAAGATAGATCTTCTAGGGAAGTCATAAATATATTATTAATTCTTTTACTTTTGAGTTTTACCTCATGCGTAACTTCATCTTCAATCAAGCATTCATCCTTGGTGAATTTTATCTTGAAGCCTATGTCACAAAGTTGGATAATACTTAGAAGATTTTGCTTTAGTCCTTCAACATAAAGAACATCTTCAATGGATGTGAAAGGTGTTGTTCCAACTTTGCCTATGCCAAGAATTTTTCCTTTGTTCTTGTCCCCATAAGTGATATATTCCTTGGCCTTAAGCACTAGATTTGAAAACGTGTTAATATCTCCCGTCATGTGCTTCGAACAACCACTATCGAGATACCATAGATTAGAAGTGGTCTTCAAGCATACCTACAAAAAAAATTAAGTTTTGTTAGGTACCAAATTTCCTTGGTTCCTTCATAATTAATTCCATTCTTGACCCACACATAATGCCCACTTGCCACACTAAAATTTCTAACATAGCAAGCATTATGTGTATGACTAATTATTCCACAGTAAAAACATGTAGGAATAAAATTACTTCTATATCTAGGAACAAATGATTTCTTTTTAACAAATTTTTTTCTTTTAGGATAAGGATGAATAACTTTGGCTTTGTTAACTTTCTCTTTTGGAGATTGATCACTAGCTTTAACAAAGATAGTTTTACTTGAACTTGGTTTACTAAATTATGAATATCCAAGACCACTTTTATCATTAGAATATCTTTGTTGACTAAGAACACCCTCCAAACCAATTTGTCTTTTTCATATCTTTCAAGAACTCTTTTTTATTAGACAATTTGAAAAGAAAGAGATTCACATTCTTTGCATACAAAATTCTATTTTTGTTCACTTATTATCTTTTGTTTTTCATCTTTGAAATCTTTTTCCATTATCTCAATTTTTTCTTCTAGAGATGGAATTTGTTTCTGTTGTGTTGATATTGTTTTGTACAGAATTTTGCATTCATTAAGAAGTTCATCTATAGCACCTTGTGAATCATTATCATAAATGGAAAATTCATTACTAACCTCTTCTATCTTCGGAATTGTGTGAAGCCATCAATGCTAGATTTGCACATTTGTCACTATCTGAATCTGATGAAGAACTTATCTCATTATCGTCCCATGCTACCTTTCTTGGAGAGCCTCGGATAATCTGTCTTTATATGACCTTGTTTCCACATTCATAACATGATATATCTGGTGTTGAAGTGGAATCCTCCTTTTTCCTGAAATGTTTCCTTCTTTTTGCATAATTAAAATATTTATCATTTTTACCCAAGAACTTACCAAGTCTTTTCACAAGAAGCATGAAGTTCTCATCTTCTTCAGGAGCATCATCATCTTGTTCTTCTTTTGATTCAACTTTTAAAGTGATGCCTTTGGACTTATTCTCTTGATTTTCATACTTTTCAAGTCTTCCAATTTCAATTTCATGTTCTTGGGGTTTTTCGAACAATGATGCGGATGTCATCGTAAAGAGGCTTTTCTTTTCCGATATTAGTGTCACTTTAGGTTGTCATTCCCTAGTTAAATATCTAAGAAATTTAAGATTTAATTCATTGTTAGTAAATGTTTTACCAAAATAAATCAAATGATTTGTCAAGTGCACAAATCTCTTTTGCAACGCGCCAATAGATTCTACGGGCTGCATTTGGAACATTTCGTATTCTTGACTCAAAGTATTCAATCTTGATCTTTTTACTTCAACGGTTCCTTCATGAGTTTCTATCAAAGTATCTCAAATTTATTTTTCCAATTTACATTGAGAGATACAGAAGAATTCATCCATGCTAAGTGCGCTTTGAAGTATGTTGATTGCTTTCTTTTCATTAAGAACTTTCTTCTTGTCATCTTCATCATAAGAACGTTTAGACTTTGAAGTTCCGATACCATTAATGACACTAACTGGATTATGTGGACCATTTTCGACGGTTTCCCAAATTCCTTCTCCTTTTGCTTCTAAATGAGCCTTCATGTGGATTTTCCAAAAATCAAAATATTCGCCAGAAAATAGTGGGGGTTTGTTGCTACTACCACCATCTTTGAAAACCGGATTAGTACTTATGGAAGCCATACTAGATCTTGTAGGAACATGTTACCTATAACCCGCTCTGATGCCAATTGTAAGCAAAGTATGCACCTAAGAGGGGGTGAATTAGTTACTTAGAATAATTTTTATGGTTTTAACTTAAGTCTTGTAATTTTTCCGAATTAGTTTCTAAGTGATGAAAGCTGCAAAATGCAGAAAGATAAATGACACAGCGATATATCCTGGTTCCCCTCATAATCCGAGAGTACTCCAGTCCCCTTATGCAGTAAGAGATTTTCACTATTGTTAAATCTTATGGACAAGACAATCCTAGTCTTTCTACACATACTCCAACAAAATCACCAAGAACAATCCTCTTGGATTTTCACTAAGTACACTAAGAGAACAATTCTCCCTTAATGACTCTCTTGTTCCCAACAATCCTGGACAACAAGAATTACAATAATAATCTGAATCTTACAAAAGTTTGAAGTTGTATAACAATGTACATTAATTCCTAGAATTGATCTTCTCTATCAAGTATGAAGATTTAATAGCATAAACTCTCTAAGTGCGCAAAAGATATTTTCATGAATGTAATATGAAATTGGATTTCAAAAATCATGGCAATGGTTGAGGAAAATAGGCTGAAAATAAATTGTACCCCATGGTGAAAAATGCTATAAAAATGAGGCAAGAGAAAATGATACGTTAAAGATTTTTCAAAATAAGAACATGACCAATCGATTGACAATAGTAACCAATCGATTGACATAAGGCAAAATTTGGAAAAAAAATAACACAGACCAATCGATTAACATCCAGAACCAATCAATTGGCTCACCATGAAAAACGAAATATTTAGAAACAGTAGCCAAAGTCGATCAGTTGATCTAAAACAACAATCAATTGTGTTGCGGTGAAAATCGGATAACAAATTATTAATTAATTTGCATCATATTTCTTTTACAACCGACTTTGATTTATCCAAAGGAAAGGTTCAAGATCGTTAGAAAAACCTAAAAGGGGAAGATCTAAGGTTCGGGGGTTGGTTACGCCTAGGGAAGGTATTAGCACCCTAAACGTCCGTAGTACTCTACGGGAACCTCTTGTTAATGTTATCTTATGTTTGCTAAAGGTTCTATGCTAAAGGTTTGAAACCCTAGGGGTTAGTATCTAAGTATACTCGACAAAGCATCACACTTTGCGCCTACGTATCCTCGGGAATAGAATCAGAGTATGCGTAGTTCTGCTTCTACTGAATGATTGACTATGGTCAATATTCATAGGGGAAATGAGTGTGAGCTCATTGTAGAGTTTAAGAACTCTCTAAATCTAGTTGTAGTGGACCTATGTTTTGTTTTAGTTAGGAGGGGAAAGTGATAAATTCATTAGGATGAATATCACTAAGAGTTTAAGAACTCTCTCCTAAGGCTAGTTATAATTTATGTGGCTCTGATGAGGCCAAGAAATTGAAGTTTTCTCCTAAGAGATTACCTAAGTTAAGGTGGGGGGTCATGACTTTAGGAGTCAACATGTTTAACCTTCCTTTGGAATAGGGAAAGATATAGTTGTGAAGATGCTAAAAGATATCAAGATATAATGCAAAACAATAATACAATCACACGTGACTTGAGGTAATGATATGAGATAAAATAAAAATATCAATGCAAAGTGATAATTTAAACATGTTAGACAAAAATTAAATATGAGATGAAATAAAAATAGAAATATTCTCGTCTTAATCATGATTTAATCGAGAAATCGATAATCGATGATTCTCGACCTTCATCGACTAAATAGGTGAATAAAATTTAAATAAAGAGAGAATGGTCTCGTGTTGATCAAGGTTTTGCCAACTCAATGAAATCAACCAAACCATGAGGTTTGTTATGTCATCGACCAAAATAGCATCGGAATAAAAAACAAGTTGGTCTCGTTTAAATCAAGATTTAATCGATAAATCGATAATCTTAGATTTTTAACTTTCATTGACCAAAATAGCATCAGAATAAAAAACAAGTTGGTCTCGTTTAAATCAAGATTTAATCGATAAATCGATAATCTTAGATTTTTAACTTTCATTGACCACAAAAAAGATGAATTAAAGTTGCCTCTCACAAATTTAGACTTTTAGTGATTTTGAGATGACCAACAAAGTCAAAATTTATATGATATCATTGGTCAAGTAAAGGAAATGAAAACGAAATTGTCATGAAAATAAAATTAAATAACTTTTAAAATCCTACCATTTACAAAACCAAATTTACTTTATATAAAAAAGAAAAAGCAAATAAAAGAAAATGCTTGAAAAAGAACAAAAAGAGGGGGCGCTGATAACATCTATCATGGGTCGAGCCCAAAAGAAACCGGTTTTTTGAGTTTAAGAAAAAGAAAGAAAGGGTTCATCCAAGGAATCATTACAGGTTCTTTTTCAAGCCCATTCAAAAACGACAAAAGCACTGTGGAACACACAAACCAACATTCTGTCAAACGAAAGCAGCAACAACAACAGATTTCCTTTTTCCATAGAAATAAAAGAAGAACAGGGTTTGTCAAGTCAAGGATTAGCAAGGCAAAGTTTCTCTATAAAAAAGAAAGATTGGATCGATACGGAACAAAAAGAAAGCGTTGGCGGGGTTTCGCATCGAAATCGGAAGCATTTCCGTCATTTGCTCATCTCAAGTTTGTTCCATTCGTTTCTGGATCTGTGTAGGTGATTTTTTTTTCGATCACTCTCTTTCTAATTCATCTTTTTTTTTTCTGGTTTGATTTGGTTTTCGATGGAATGGTGGAGGATGGGTTGTGTTTGATTCGTTGTTGTTTTGGTTTATTGAGGAAGATGAAAGTTGTTTTAATGGAGGGTGAAGGTTATGAAGAATCTGGGAAAGATATTGATTTGAGGAAAGGTTGGATGGTTGTTTGAGATTAGGTTCCGATGAATGAAAGTTGGGTCGAAGTTGCGTTGTGGATTTTACGTTTTGTCAATACAACAAGGTTATTGATAGTGACAGAAGCTGGGAAGGTGATGATGCTGGTTGGGCGTGGTTGTTACGGAAAGAGTTTTTCTGTTGGATTTGAGTGATGTTGTTGTTGGATTGAGATGTCTGATGGAGGGATGAGGGCGTGGGTAATGGAGATTTGAAGGGGTTGAAAGATGTTGGGTGATTGAGGTTTAAAGAGTTGGGTTGAGCGAAGGAGAAGAAAAAGGTTGAGTTTATTTTTTGTTGTTGTTGATGTTTGATGGAGAGTGGAGAGGTTATGCGTACGGCTTCCAGTATGGAGGTGAGATTTGCTGCGTGTTTCTAATGTTGTATGCAGATTAAGGGAGTTTGTGTTGTTGGTGATTTTTGAATCCCCCGCCCCCTCTCCTCTGTTCTCATCTTCCTCTTATATGATCTTTTTTTCCATTTTAAAATTATGACCGTTGTATGTTGTTATTCAGGCTGCAGAGGGTTTGTTGGTCGTACAACAGGTTTACATTGGAGAAAGCTTCGCTTTCCTTTGGTACAGATGGTATTTGGAAGTTCATGATGAGCTTGTTTTGTAAATTAAACGTAAAGAAAGAAAAAGACTGGGCCATGGGCTTTGTAAAAAAGAAATGGGCCTACGATGGATATGGCTTCTAAAGAAACAAATTGGTTTTATTTTGTTTTAAAATTCTGAATAATATAACCTTAAAATTAAAAATTAAAATTAAACTAATTATATTAAAGTAAAAATAAATTGGAATTAAAATTAAACTTAAATTAAATCTAAAATGATGAAGTTAATCCAATTACATTAAATTAGAATAAAAGTGATAGCTAAAGTAAATTAAATTTAGAATTGAAAATGATAATTGAAAATTAACTATATTAAAATTAAAATTAAACTAAATCAAAAGTTAAAACTCAATCAATTCTCAAAAAATGAGAGAAATTTAAAATGAAATGACGAACTGGTTAAAACATGATTAATGCTTAAAAACTAAGAAAAAGCACGAATGACCGATCAAAAATGATATGACGATGATAAGACAAATCTGAGGGTAAAAATTTGGGGTACAACAGTTGCCCCTATTTTAATATCTTCACCTGATGACATGAGAGATGAAGATCCTCATGTAATCAACAGTGAAAGATATTTAAATACAGATAACCGAAAATTTTACCCTCAGATGCACACATATGCAATGCAGCAAACATGATGCCACGAAGATGCAAGAAAATGCAGACACAACGACGCACCAAAGGACAGACAAGAAGCAAAAAGACCAAAGAGCTTCACTGGGGAAGGACGAAGGTTAGTATCCATGAGAAACACCTCACTAGGGATACAAGCTAACCAACGCAAGAGACTCACCGGGGAGACTCCAAAGAAACACTGGGGAAAAGACCACAGACAATCTCACTGGGGAAAGATCCGGGGAGATAGACTACTGGGGACAAAACAAACCCACACTCTTCCTGGGCATGAAACCAGAAAGAAAAACCTGATCACTAGGGATCAGTCCGACAGAGACAAACAACCAAGCAAGGACTTCCTGGGGATTCTTATACTGAAGAGTTCAAGATGGGATCTTCAAGAAAAGCCAGGAAGACAGAGACAAACACTGCGCACCGGATAGGAGTCTAATAAGGTTGAAGATAATCATTCCAAGAAGCTTAGCTTAAAGCAAATTTCAGAAAAGAAACAAGATAAGGGTTCAATGTCTGACACAATTCGAACAAGAACAGTTTTAAAATGAAAGACAGTGCTTGACACGATTCAAGCAAAGTCCCAATTCAAGTTCGACATGATTCGAACAGGAACGGTTTTAAAACAAGGGTCAGTGTCCGACACAATTCGAACAAAGACTCTGTTCAGGTTTGACAGGATTCAAACAAGAATAGAAAAGACAATGCTTGACACGATTCAAACAAAGTCCAAGTTCAAGTTTGACACGATTCAAACAAGAACACACAAGACAATGCTTGACACGATTCAAACAAAGTCCAAGTTCAAGTTTGACACGATTCAAACGAGAACATAAAAGACAATGCTTGACACGATTCAAACAAAGTCCAAGTTCAAGTTTGACATGATTCAAACAAGAACACACAAGACAATGCTTGACACAATTCAAACAAAGTCCAAGTTCAAGTTTGACACGATTCAAACAAGAACACATAAGACAATGCTTGACACGATTCAAACAAAGTCCAAGCTCAAGTTTGACATGATTCAAACAAGAACACATGAGACAATGCTTGACACGATTCAAACAAAGTCCAAGCTCAAGTTTGACATGATTCAAACGAGAACACATAAGACAATGCTTGACACGATTCAAACAAAGTCCAAGTTCAAGTTTGACACGATTCAAACAAGAACAGTTCCAAAATCTTTAAAGTTAAACTTCTTGGGGAACAGCAAAAAGGTTTTAAAGATTCAAATCTGGAGCGCAAAGGTTAAGACCGAACAAGCACGACACAAAGCAAACCGGGAATATCTTTACTTCACTGGGGAAATAAAGGCAGGCACAAACAAAAGACCACAAGCGAAACAAAGCACAAGGATGCAAAAATCTGGCACTCAAAGGTGGTGACCGAACGTAAGCATAGCCTAGGCAAAGATTTTGGATATACCGGGAATGTTTTTACTTCACGGGGGGAAGTAAAGGTTCACATCGTTAAAGGGTAGACGGTAAGGGATAATTGAATCGAAGATTTACATCACCAAAGGAGGAAAATTGACATCGTCAAAGGGTTGACGAAAAAGCAGTCGGACAGCACCACCAAAGGGTTGATGGAGAAAACTGATACCGTCAAAGGCTTGACAGAAAAAGCAGTTGATTTAAATAAAGGTTGACATCATCAAAGGGTTGATGGAGAAAACTGACATCGTCAAAGGATTGACAGAAAAAACAGTTGATTTAAATAAAGGTTGACATCATCAAAGGGTTGACAGAAAAAAGCAGTTGAATGACATCATCAAAGGGTTGACGGAAAACGACTGGAAACAATTGAATGACATCATCAAAGGGTTGATGGAAAAAGCAGTTGAATACAATTGAATGACATCATCAAAGGGTTGATGGAAAAACTGACATCGTCAAGGGGTTGACAGAAAAAGCAGTTTAGAGGTAAAATCAAGGACAGATAAACTTCTCGTGAGAGAGATGGCCACTAATTGTTGGGTATAAATTCTAAAGAGATGTTGATATTACAACATTGCTGGATCAATAACTTTGTCTTCAATGGGGATCCGTAAAAGAGTCTTCTTCCGAGACACGGTGCAAAATAAATGCACTAACAAAAGTAGGTTCGGAAACCACACCGGCCAGGGACCAAAGTTCAATCTAGAAACAAGCTAGAAAGAAACGGCCAAACAAGACTCCAATTGAGGAATGAACTCAAATGGGGATTTATCTTATCCACGATATGGAAAAGATAAATGAACCAACCATCATCCACGAGGATATAACTCCGTGGGGATTTCAAGAATGGATGGGCATTTATGCCTAGGGCTGACTTTCTATTGGAGAGAATAGACAAACCCAGTCACTTGGGGGGACAAACGCCAAAGTGAACCCAAAACAGGTAAACACCAGAAAAAGAAACAGAACTGCAAAGATGCTATGCATATGAGTGCTTATGCCATGCTTATGCTTATGATGACAAAACAGACAAAAAGCGAAACCGGAGATCGAAGATGGAAAAAAAATGCCTCGACAAAGGACACCCAGCCAAACTCCACAGGTTAGACCAATACTGGGGATGAAGCAGAAGAATCAACAACTTTACTGGTGAAAAGAGTATCCCACTTGAGGTATGACATCATGAGGATGCTCTCTTTGTTGGTAGAGAATCCATGGAGAATTTGTCAAGATTTGCTGAAGTAACAACTTATTGGGGAGTTAGCAGAGGATATTGGCATAGTGATCATCTTCAAATCTTATCTGCCCCAGGCTATATGGTTTGTACGATAACAAGAGGATTTTATAGAAGAATTGGCATACAGGGTGTTTCAATATCTTCAAACTCTTGGAGCGATCTCGGCATAATTGCCCCAGATTAGGGGATGAATAATCAAAAGAATTTTACGGAAGAAATGAAATACCAAATGATTCAATATCTTCCAACTTGAATAATCAAAAGAATTTTACGGAAGAAATGAAATACACGATACTTCAATATCTTCCAACTTGAATAATCAAAAGAATTTTACGGAAGAAATGAAATACACGATACTTCAATATCTTCCAACTTGAATAATCAAAAGAATTTTACGGAAGAAATGAAATACACGATACTTCAATATCTTCCAACTTGAATAATCAAAAGAATTTTACGGAAGGATTGAAATACCAGATGATTCAATAGCTTCCAACTTGAGTAATCAAAAGAATTTTACGGAAGAAATGAAATACACGATACTTCAATATCTTCCAACTTGAGTAATCAAAAGAATTTTACGGAAGAAATGAAATACACGATACTTCAATATCTTCCAACTTGAGTAATCAAAAGAATTTTATGGAAGGATTGAAATACCAGATGATTCAATATCTTCCAACTTTTGAATCTTGACATAGTTGTTTCTGTTCAGTTATACTCGAGATGCTCAAACTGTAGTAGAAATTACTGGGGAACGGATTTGCCCCTGCTGATGGGTTACTGCAGAAAAAACTCGTCATAAGATGATCTCAAGAATATTTGCCCCAATATCTTGAATTTGCAGAATTCTGCCTCCGATTTGTCAACTCTTGGGATAATAAATTGGCAAACCTCACACTTGGTTGCCCCCGAATGAGTCAAATTTCCCTTATCAAGTTCAACTCCTTGATTGATCGCGTTTGTTGGGATTCCTTGATATCGAATGGTATTGCAAACAAGTGTTGTCCATTAAAATTGCCAAAATTTAATGCAAAGGTTTAATGCAAAGTTTGAAAACAAAGCTTTGATAAAAAACGCACAGTGAAAATAGTCAAAAACAAAGGTGGGTCTAGTCATTAAGGAGGTGACCAACACACGCGAGCAACAAAGATTATTAGGAGTCAGGTTATTCAACTTTGCTGTAGTATTCTTTTAAAACAACCTTACCTCAATTAGGTCTTTTAAGGGTTGTGGCGTGATATGGTTCATGGTTTGTGAAACAAAAGATAAAGGCTCAAATCCTACGCTCAGTTAACTCAAGATATACGTTCAAATATCCAAAAATAGGAAGTCACTTGATTTATAAGCTGACTGGCGCCTTATATGAAACACTCGTGTTTGAATGCATAACCGAGTTAAACTGAGAACTACCCTGCCCCCAAGGTTTAAAGGTTATTTTGTGTAAGGAAAGAAAACTCCTACTTCTAGGCTCGAAGGGTTAATAAAGGACGAATTGAATCAATGCCTTACATCCTTGGCGAGGTTAATTTGAAAGTATACCACGGCAATTATGAACATTAGGTTTTCATCATCCTCCCCAATCTTTGCTTAACAGAAGTTGAAAAAGGAGGTGAAAAAGATATATTTTTGCTTTTATGAAAATAAAAGTAAACGAGTGAAACGAATGGATTTAACCAAAAGATGCATAAATATTTCACTAATCTTGCCAATTGAAAGTACAATACTGCTTATAAGCAAAACAGATTCAAATATGCAAAGAAAAAATACAACAAAATTGTTGAAATAGTCTAAAGTTTCCCAGCCTCAGGGAACTGGGCTTTCCTTCTTGACTTGCCAAACTGAGATAATCATCTTCAAAACTGATTGTCGAAATCCGTCTGAGAATTATCTTCACATCCACTCTCGACAATTTCTTCCTCTTCAGGGTCTGACGAATCTGCTCGATTAGGTAAATGACTGTTGATTTGAATTCCTTGAGGCGTGAATGAGATCATCTCAAAATCAAGCAGCGTCTGAACCTTGCTTCTGAGTACCTTACAGTCTTCGGTCGAATGCCCCCGTGCCCCAGCGTGGTAGTCACATCGGGCATTGACATCAAAGCCTGGTGGGTACGGAGGGATCACTGGATCTATCCCTTTTGGCACTATCAATCCCCCTCTGATTAAATCTGGCAGGAACTGACTGTATGGCATTGGTAACGGAGTGAAATTCCTCTCTGGCTTCCTTGGCCTTTGTCGTGCATGCTGACGCGGCTGACGGCGGTATGGCCGTTAATACAGAGGAGGTCTTCGGTTTGTAGAAGAATATTGCCCACGTGGAGAGATTGGTGTCTGATGCAAAGACCCAAAAGGTTGCTGACACTGAACACTTGAGTTGTAGAAGCGCTGAGGTATTTGGGATTCCCATATAGGATTACTTTCCTTCTCCCATTCTTCTTGAGAACTGACAACTAATTTATTCTCACCTGCTGGGATATTCGAGGTGCCTCGGATTTTTCCTTTCTGGAGACCACTCTCAATGCGTTCTCCAGTTTTTACCAATTCAGAAAAGTTTGACGTCACAGTGCTAAACAACTTTTCTCGGTATATACCTTGCAAAGTATCCAAGAACCAGTCAACCAATTCCTTGTCCGAAAGTGGTGGTTGAACGCGAGCGGCTACTTCTCTCCATCTCTGAGCATACTTTCTGAAGGACTCATTTTCTTCTTGAGATAAGTCTAGCAAATGTAAGCGGCTGGGAGCCAAATCAAGATTGTAGTTGTATTCCTTCAAAAATGCACTGGCTAGGTTTGACCATGATTGGACATGACTATTTTCTAGCTGCATATACCAATGCAGTGATGCTCCACTTAGACTGTTTTGGAAACAATGGATCATGAGTTTGTCATTGAGGATATGTGAAGTCATTCCTCTGTAAAACATCACCAAATGCTGTTTTGGACAGCTATCCCCTTTATATTTCTCAAACTTTGGTGCCTTGAACTTAGGAGGTATCACGAGGTCAGGTACCAAACACATGTTTAGAGCATTCAGATCAGCAGTGTCACGGCCTGCAATGGCATCAAGCTTCTTTTCCAAGGCACGACATTTTTCCATTAGCTCAATGTCTCGTGGATCCTGGGTCTTCCTCACAGGGACCATTTCTTGGTAATCTGACTCGGAGAATGCAAAATTGCGATATTCCGTAGCATCAATAGAAGAAGAATGTCCATCTCAGACAATGGCATGTTCTTGTATAGACTGGTTCCTAACAGGAATCTGCACAGGTTGAACTTGGGCAACATTGTTCACAAACATACCCTGAATATTGGCATCTCTTTTTGCCAAGGCTACCATAATATGATCCAACTGGCTTCCTAACAAGTCGAAATCTGCTCTGGTCACAAACTGGTTCTGCTCCTCTGAATTCATGATCCCTTAAAAGCTTCTTCAAGTCCAATGCTGGCTCCGGGAAGGTTAGCTGGGTTACAGACAAAGGACGGAGGAGACTCAAGACCGAGAACTGCAAATGCAACGCGAATGCGAATGCAATGCTAATGCAAACCAAATGGTTTCAAGGAAATCAAAGGCAAGTTGCGAAATTTTTTGGAAAAATGAAAAAGTTTTGTTTTAAAATCTAAAATCCCGATTAATCTTTGCAAAGAAAAGAACGTCTGAGTTCATTGAAACCAAATGGTTATCATGAGATGTATGCAATGCACAAAACACGGGCACACAAAAACACAAACATGCACACACAACAGCACACAAGTCCTAGGTTTAGGGGTTACGAGCATGGAGTCAAAGGTCTACCCATCCCAAAGGTATGTACTACTGGTTTTCACCTGCCGAACGGGGTTCTAAGAAGTTCCCAGAGTCTACAATCCATCCTTCGAATTTTAAAGATTTCCCAGATGACTTGGTAATCGATAAAATTCTCAAGAGGATCTCGTCTGAGTGTAGTATCGCGTGACAACCAATTCAGAAATAGACTCCATCATGGTCACCGCACTACATCCTAAAAGGCCAAGTGGGGTTTGGTAACTACGGTTCTCAATATCATGGGCTCCTAGGTCGAGAGTAGCACGCTTTCACGAATAGGATTGTTCAACATAACTAGACACTCGAGAGGGCCTCAACTGAGTGATGGTGTTATCAATTCAACCTTTCAGGATTCGACTCCCTCAAAGCCTCCTTGAATACCATCGTCCTATAATAAGTGTACGCTCAAATCCGGGTATAGGATTTATCTCACTCAAAGATATCACACCCAAATCAAACAGAATAATATCAAACATAGAGCATATATATAAGCAGATAAGCATACAAGCAATCATACAAGTAGATAAGAAAACATGAATAACATAAAACAAGATAGGCTTAACCCTCCTAGGAAAGGACCAACAATAGGTCTAACTCTGTATCCCCAGTGAAGTCGCCATTTCTGTTGCGGTGAAAATCGGATAACAAATTATTAATTAATTTGCATCATATTTCTTTTACAACCGACTTTGATTTATCCAAAGGAAAGGTTCAAGATCGTTAGAAAAACCTAAAGGGGGAAGATCTAAGGTTCGGGGGTTGGTTACGCCTAGGGAAGGTATTAGCACCCTAAACGTCCGTAGTACTCTACGGGAACCTCTTGTTAATGTTATCTTATGTTTGCTAAAGGTACTATGCTAAAGGTTTGAAACCCTAGGGGTTAGTATCTAAGTATACTCGACAAAGCATCGCACTTTGCGCCTACGTATCCTCGGGAATAGAATCAGAGTATGCGTAGTTCTGCTTCTACTGAATGATTGACTATGGTCAATATTCAGAGGGGAAATGAGTGTGAGCTCATTGTAGAGTTTAAGAACTCTCTAAATCTAGTTGTAGTGGACCTATGTTTTGTTTTAGTTAGGAGGGGAAAGTGATAAATTCATTAGGATGAATATCACTAAGAGTTTAAGAACTCTCTCCTAAGGCTAGTTGTAATTTCTGTGGCTCTGATGAGGCCAAGAAATTGAAGTTTTCTCCTAAGAGATTACCTAAGTTAAGGTGGGGGGTCATGACTTTAGGAGTCAACATGTTTAACCTTCCTTTGGAATAGGGAAAGATATAGTTGTGAAGATGCTAAAAGATATCAAGATATAATGCAAAACGATAATACAATCACATATGAATTAAGGTAATGATATGAGATAAAATAAAAATGTCAATGCAAAGTGAGAATTTAAACATGTTAGACAAAAATTAAATATGAGATGAAATAAAAATAGAAATAGTCTCGTCTTAATCATGATTTAATCGAGAAATCGATAATCGATGATTCTCGGCCTTCATCAACTAAATAGGTGAATATAATTTAAATAAAGAGAGAATGGTCTCGTGTTGATCAAGGTTTTTCCAACTCAATGAAATCAACCAAACCATGAGGTTTGTTATGTCATCGACTAAAATAGCATCGGAATAAAAAACAAGTTGGTCTCGTTTAAATCAAGATTTAATCGATAAATCGATAATCTTAGATTTTTAACTTTCATTGACCAAAATAGCATCGGAATAAAAAACAAGTTGGTCTCGTTTAAATCAAGATTTAATCGATAAATCGATAATCTTAGATTTTTAACTTTCATTGACCAAAAAAAAAGATGAATAAAAAGTGGCCTCTCACAAATTTAGACTTTTAGTGATTTTGAGATGACCAACAAAGTCAAAATTTATATGATATCATTGGCCAAGTAAAGGAAATGAAAACGAAATTGTCATGAAAATAAAATAAAATAACTTATAAAATCCTACCATTTACAAAACCAAATTTAATTTATATAAAAAAGAAAAAGCAAATAAAAGAAAATGCTTGAAAAAGAACAAAAGGAGGGGGCGCTGATAACATCTATCATGGGCCGAGCCCAAAAGAAACCGGTTTTTTGAGTTTAAGAAAAAGAAAGAAAGGGTTCATCCAAGGAATCATTACAGGTTCTTTTTCAAGCCCATTCAAAAACGACAAAAGCACCGTGGAACACACAAACCAACATTCGGTCAAACGAAAGCAGCAACAGCAACAGATTTCCTTTTTCCTTAGAAATAAAAGAAGAACAGGGTTCGTCAAGTCAAGGATTCGCAAGGCAAAGTTTCTCTATAAAAAAGAAAGATTGGGTTTGCATTGAGGAACATCATAGCCGCGCACAAACGGTCCGACCAACATGCTCAGAAGTGTTCAAGGATGGATCGATACGGAACAAAAAGAAAGCGTTGGCGGGGTTTCACATCGAAATCGGAAGCATTTCCGTCATTTGCTCATCTCAAGTTTGTTCCATTCGTTTCTGGATCTGTGTAGGTGATTTTGTTTTCGATCACTCTCTTTCTAATTCATCTTTTTTTTCCTGGTTTGATTTGGTTTTCGATGGAATGGTGGAGGATGGGTTGTGTTTGATTCGTTGTTGTTTTGGTTTGTTGAGGAAGATGAAAGTTGTTTTAATGGAGGGTGAAGGTTATGAAGAATCTGGGAAAGATTTTGATTTGAGGAAAGGTTGGATGGTTGTTTGAGATTAGGTTCCGATGAATGAAAGTTGGGTGGAAGTTGCGTTGTGGATTTTACGTTTTGTCAACACAACAAGGTTATTGATAGTGACAGAAGCTGGGAAGGTGATGATGCTGGTTGGGCGTGGTTGTTACGGAAGGTGTTTTTCTGTTGGATTTGAGTGATGTTGTTGTTGGATTGAGATGTCTGATGGAGGGATGAGGGCGTGGGTAATGGAGATTTGAAGGGGTTGAAAGATGTTGGGTGATTGAGGTTTAAAGAGTTGGGTTGAGCGAAGGAGAAGAAAAAGGTTGAGTTTATTTTTGGTTGTTGTTGATGTTTGATGGAGAGTGGAGAGGTTATGCGTACGGCTTCCAGTATGGAGGTGAGATTTGCTGCGTGTTTCTAATGTTGTATGCAGATTAAGGGAGTTTGTGTTGTTGGTGATTTTTGAATCCCCCGCCCCCTCTCCTCTGTTCTCATCTTCCTCTTATATGATCTTCTTTTTTTCCATTTTAAAATTATGACCGTTGTATGTTGTTATTCAGGCTGCAGAGGGTTTGTTGGTCGTACAGCAGGTTTACGTTGGAGAAAGCTTCGCTTTCCTTTGGTACAGATGGTCTTTGGAAGTTCATGATGAGCTTGTTTTGTAAATTAAACGTAAAGAAAGAAAAAGACTGGGCCATGGGCTTTGTAAAAAAGAAATGGGCCTACGATGGATATGGCTTCTAAAGAAACAAATTGGTTTTATTTTGTTTTAAAATTCTGAATAATATAACCTTAAAATTAAAAATTAAAATTAAACTAATTATATTAAAGTAAAAATAAATTGGAATTAAAATTAAACTTAAATTAAATCTAAAATGATGAAGTTAATCCAATTACATTAAATTAGAATAAAAGTGATAGCTAAAGTAAATTAAATTTAGAATTGAAAATGATAATTGAAAATTAACTATATTAAAATTAAAATTAAACTAAATCAAAAGTTAAAACTCAATCAATTCTCAAAAAATGAGAGAAATTTAAAATGAAATGACGAACTGGTTAAAACATGATTAATGCTTAAAAACTAAGAAAAAGCACGAATGGCCGATCGAAAATGATATGACGATGATAAGACAAATCTGAGGGTAAAAATTTGGGGTACAACAAATTGACTTTAAGAAAATTTTGAAAAAATTTATAAGTTAAACAACAAAACATGATGCCAAGAACTACCTTTCAACCAAGGCCATAAAAAATTTGTTATGAAAATGATTTAATGTATGATCAAGACTTTGAGCACTTAAAAATAATTATGTCAAGAAATATTCATATACCTTAAAACTTGTTTTGAAAAGTCTTGAACAAAGCAATTATAAGATCTTCTTTTTCATTCTTCTTTGAAATGAAAGTTTGCACTAGAATTATTGTCTTCATCAAAACATGTTGGAAGCTTGTCTTCACATCATGTATCTTGCTAACTATACAAGACCTGATATATCTTTTGCAATAAATTTACTAGCAAGATTCAATTCATGTCCCACAGAAAGACATTGGAAAGGAATAAAACATATATTTCGATATCTTCGAGGTACATCGGACATTGGTTTGTTTTATTCTAACAATATAAAACCAGTTTTGCTTGGTTATGTAGATGCAGGATATTTATCAGATCCACATAATGCTAAATCACAGACTGGATACATATTTACATATAGTAACATTGCAATTTCATGGAGACCACAAAAGTAAAAATTTGTAGCAACTTCTTCAAATCATGCTGAAGTAACTGTTCTTTATGAAGCAAGCAAAGAATATATATGGTTACGATCGGTAACTAGACATATCCAAGGAGCATCTGTTTAGTAATTGATAATAATTCAACAA
The DNA here is from genome assembly GCA_022829125.1 of Lathyrus tuberosus. Taxonomy (NCBI): domain Eukaryota; kingdom Viridiplantae; phylum Streptophyta; class Magnoliopsida; order Fabales; family Fabaceae; genus Lathyrus; species Lathyrus tuberosus. The sequence continues at coordinate 5,912,770 of JALAZF010000341.1, read as the reverse complement.
TTATGTATGAAGACAATGTTGCATGTGTTACCCAGATGAAAGAAGGTTACATCAAAAGTGACAGAACCAAGCATATCCCTACAAAGTTCTTCTCATTCACACAAGAACTTGAAAGAAACAAAGAGGTTAATATTCAATATATTCGTTCATGTGATAATATGAGAGATCTCTTCACAAAGGCATTTCCTACATCAATTTTCAAGAAGTATGCACACAATATTGGAATGCGTCAACTTCGAAATCTTTAAAGAATAACTAAATGTGCTTTGTTGAGAGGGAACATCATGTTGTACTCTTTTTCCCTTATTAAAGTTTTTATCCCAATGGGTTTTTTCTAATAAGATTTTTAACGAGGCAATATATGTTCCCATACGTTTCTCCTTGATAAGACTTCGATGTAGCACCGTAATAGATATTTTAAAAGTGGAGTGTTATAATATTATTATTATGATAATAATATTAGTTATAAACATCTACCTAAATAGTAATGACAAATTATTGTAGATACATAATTTGTCAAAGTTAAAATAGTAAGTCTAATTATTATATTAGTGTAAGTTGTATTTCTAGTAGTATAAATGCTATATTTGGCTAATGTAAAAACACACCAAAAATTTACTTTGAAAAAATAAATAAAACATTCTCCCCTCTTTAATCTTTTCCATCTAAGCTTAACCTTTACAACTAATTTAATAAATTATATTAGTTCATAAATACTAACAAATTACATTGGACTTTTTTAAAAAAAAAAAATTTAAATAGCAATCTGTTTAGAATTTTTTATTCCTTTATCTGTCGACATTGATTTACATTTATACATTTTTTACTTAGTGATTCAGAAACACATAATTTTATACCTAACAGTTTCTAAAGAAGTTAAAAAACTCAAAACCAAATGACAAAGTTCTTACCTCATGTGTATCTTCATGAAATCGCTGTATATTTATAAAAAAATACAAAGCGTGGTTAGTGCGATGTATATCTTTATGCTGATATTGGATTGAGATTTTATATTATATTTTGTATTATTGTATTGAAAATGCAATGCCTATTTGATGCGACTCTTTTGTTCAGATACCTTCATCTAGGCTTTCTTCTTCCGTTGCTCTACAATCATGGAGCTTCACAACAATTTTTCTAGCTTTACCTTAATGTCATCCTTTCTCTTCCTCTTGCTACTATTCAAGATAGTTAAAACATGTAGTACTTCTAAAAATTCTAAAGCCAATTTACCACCAGGACCATGGACACTGCCCTTCATAGGGAACATACATCAAATTATTACCAGCCCATTGCCTCATCATTCCTTGAAAACTTTGGCACAAAAATATGGACCTTTGATGTACCTAAAACTAGGAGATGTACCATACATAATAGTTAGTTCACCAGAAATGGCCAAAGAGATTATGAAAACACATGATCTCAGCTTTTGTGATAGGCCAGACCTTATGTTGTCCACAATATTTAGTTACAAAGCTACTGATATTATATTCTCTACATATGGAGAACACTGGAGGCAACTACGAAAGATATGTGTTATAGAGCTATTGAGTGTAAAGCGTGTCCAATCATTTAGGTCCATAAGAGAAGAAGAGGTGGCAGATCTTGTTAAATCAATAGCTGCAAGTGAAGGATCAGTTGTTAATCTTTCTCATAAGATTTCCAACATGACGCATGGGATAGTGGCGAGGGCAGCTTTTGGAAAAAGGAATAAACATGAACAAGTATTCAAATCAGCACTTGATGAAATGGTAAGTTTGTGGGGAGGATTTTGTATTGCTGATTTGTATCCATCTATTAATATGCTTCAAAGGATGAGTATGGCCAAGACAAAATTTGAAAAGCTTCATAGGGAGATTGACAAGATAATGCAAGATATCGTTGACGATCACAGAAGCATTCATAGGGAAGTTAACAAGGATGAAGATATAGTTGATGCTCTTCTCAAGATTCAACAGGAAAATGAACAAACACAACATCGCGTGACTGACATAAATATAAAATCAATCATCCTGGTTAGTTTCTAATTAACCGTTCTTTCGACAATTTATAAACTAAATTATAAATTTGCATATGTTACTATTAATCCATTTGCAGGATATGTTCGCTGCTGGTACTGAAACATCCTCCGGTGTTACAGCTTGGTGTATGTCTGAGATAGTAAAGAATCCAATGGTAATGGAAGAAGCTCAAGCTGAAGTTCGAAGAGTGTTTGATAAAAAAGGGCATGTAGATGAGACAGATATGCATGAACTAATATACTTAAAGTCTGTCATCAAAGAAACACTAAGGCTTCATCCTATTGTACCAATGTTACTTCCAAGAGAAAATAGGGAGAAATGCCAAATCAATGGCTATGAGATTCCAGCTAAGACAAGGGTCATGGTCAATGCTTGGGCTATTGGAAGAGATCCAAGATATTGGGTTGAAGCTGAGAGTTTTAAACCTGAGAGATTTCTTAATAGCCCAATTGATTTCAAAGGCACAGACTATGAGTTCATACCATTTGGTGCTGGAAGGAGGATGTGTCCAGGACTTGCATTTGCCTTACCGAGTATTGAGCTATCCCTTGCTCAATTACTTTACCACTTTAATTGGAAGCTTCCAAATGATATGAAGAATGAAGAACTAGATATGACTGAGACATTTGGGATTACCGCAAGAAGAAAACATGACCTATGCTTGATTCCTAATATTCGTTGTCTTTGATATGCATTGCCTAAGCAAAAAGTCCACAAAGTATTTTATTTTCAATAAATGAATATGATATTTATAATAAAGCTTGTAAGCATGATTCCACAATGTTGTATAAGACATTAGTAAGAGAAAAATATTTTCCTAGATTGTTAAGAAATGTAGGGTGTAGTTATCAATCAACTATCAAGTTTTTCTTTAATCAAAAGTTGGTCAATCTCAGTTTTTCTTCTTAGTCGTTTTCATCTTCCTATTTTGGTTCGCCTCTCATCTTGGAACTTTGATCTCGATTCAGTGAAGTGCTGGTGTATTTTCGGCTTAAATTCCTAGCTTTCGAGTTTAGGGGCCTTGGTACATCGTTCGCTTCGTCTGGGTGGGGATTGAGGTTTCGTCCAAGATTTCTGTTGTCTTCTTTGTTCTTTCCAGGTTTTGTCTGCATGCCATGGCTACGGATTGGGTTAAGGTTGGGAGAAAACCCAGAAAGGCTTATGGAGGTGGTTTTTCAATGTGGAAGGAAAACTTTGGTAAAGGAGCTTTACAAGGTGAACCTACGACCTCCTTTTTCGTTACTGAGTTTCCTGAGAAGATGAACGCCAGGTGATTTTGGACAATCAAAGAAATGTTTTAAAAGGTGATTTAGTAGTGGACTTGGGCCCCCCTAACCCTATCTTTGGGCCCCCAGGAGGTTTAGTTGGGCCTTCAACTTCTAATTGGGGAAAGGCGAGGAGGAAAAAACTCCTTCACGAGGTTTACAATTGCATAAACATCCCCTATTCTCCATCCTACTTCTCCACTCTTCTACACTCTGCTTTGAATGTTGATGAAGACCATCCCAATAGGAGATTCGAGAAGGAGTCTATCAAGAAGCAGGCTGGTAGCAGTGCCATTATTGGTTTAAGCTCTTCTCTTATGTGCTGTGAATCGATAACTGACACTGTTGTGGAAAGAGGCAACGTGAGATGTCGAAGAGCCCTTGATGAAGTTCCGTCCAAGGTTAGGATGTCTTTGAAGAAACTTGGCATCCAAGGAGGTGTGGAGGAAGAAGACCTTGATGGTATCTTGAGAAAGTTGGACAGAAGTGATAAGGAAGCTAGAACTGGTAAGAAGGGTGTAGCTAGTCGTGGTCAATGAATATTGTTTCTTATAATGTCAGAGGGTGTTGTAGTTCCTTGAAGAGGAGGAGAATTTCTAATACGCTGATAAAAAGGAACGTAGATTTGTGTCTTATTCAGGAAACAAAAGTTACTGAGATGGAGGTTGGTGTTATTCATAGTCTGTGGAGGAATTACGATGTTTAGTGGTCAGCTCAGAATTCCTCTGGCAGATCTGGTGGTATTCTTTCGATGTGGAATAGTAGAACTATATCTGCTACTTCCAGTTTCCATGGTAATGTTTTTTGGGAGTGCTGTTAATGTGGAATAATCACTGCCTGACAGTAGTAAATGTTTATACCCCTTGTGGTTACTCTGATAAAAAGAGGTTGTAGAGGGAGTTAATTGAGCTTAAAGGTAGATACCCTGGAGGTGGATGGATTGAGGGAGGGGATTTCAATTCCGTGAAAAATGGGGAGGAGAGGAAAGGAACGAGTGTAACTAGTAGCAGAGAGATGAAGGAGTTTAGTTCATTCATTGAGACCTTGAACCTGATCGATCTCCCAGTTACAGGTAACAGGTTCACGTGGTTTAATTCTAACGGTAAGTGCAAGAGCAGACTGGATAGAATCCTTGTTGATGATATTGCTATTTCCATTCTTTCTCTGAAAAACCAAGAGGTTGGAGCTAGAGACGTTTCTGATCATCGGCCAGTGTGGTTGAAGTCTAATTTTGTTAATTGGGGTCCTAAACCTTTTAGGACTTTCAATTATTGGTTCTCTCATAAGGACTTCATGCCTTTCGTTAAAAATACATGGAACTCTTATCACTTCAGTGGCTCTAATTATTTTGTGTTGACTAAGAAACTGCAGGCCCTTAAAGCTGATCATCGTGCTTGGAGCCTCAATGTGTTTGGATGGCTTGATCTTCAGATTGAGGATACCATTCTTAACCTGAACAGGATTGAACTCTCTTCCGATCCTGGTTTAGGCCCCCTTGATGATGTTTCTGTTACGGAGAATCTGAGATTGCAGGAGGATATGTGGAAGAAGCTGAGACTGAAAGAGAACATGTTGTCTCAAAAAGCAAGGATTAAATGGGTCCAAGATGGTGACCTTAACACGAAATTTTTCCATAACTCTCTCAAGTCGAGAAATCGTTCGAATTTTATATCTGCTGTTAAAGTGAGAGGTATGGATGTGGTAGAGCCGGAGGGCATTAAATTCGAAGCTGTGAAGTTTTTTGAGGAAATATACAGTAATAATAACGTCTTCAAGTTTACAAGCGACTCTCTCAATGTTGCTTGTTTGGAAGAATCTGATAAAATTTTCCATGAAGCTGATTTCAGTGCTGCTGAAGTGAAAGAGGCTGTTTATAATTTTGATGGCAACAAGTGCCCTGGTGTGGATGGGTATAACTTCAAGTTCATTAAATCTTGTTGGGAGGTTGTTGGTGAGGATTTCACGAATTGCGTTCTGGAATTCTTTAAAACTGGTTTCCTCCCTAAGTTGTTTACTTCGTCGTTCATTTCGTTGGTTCCAAAGATAAGTAACCCTCAATGCTTTGAAGAGTTTAGGCCAATAAGTTTGGTTAGCAGTATTTTGAAGATTATTTCTAGGATGCTGGCATGCAGACTGGGCAAGATAATCCACAAACTTATTTCTCCTTCACAATCTGCGTTTATCCTGGGTCGCCAGATCTTCGATGGTGTCCTCTTGGCCAGTGAAATTGCAGATTATGAGAAACGGTTTAAGAAGGATTGTGTATTCTTTAAAGTTGATTTTTCTAAGGCCTATGATTGTGTGGATTGGTCCTATCTTGAAGATATGCTTACTAAGATGGGCTTTGGCAGCAATTGGCTTAAATGGATTCGAGGATCTGTCTTTAATAGTTACGTGTCGATTCTCATCAACGGTAGCCCCTCGAAAGATTTTAAAGTTAGAAGAGGTTTGAAACAGGGTGATCCTCTTGCCCCTTTCTTGTTTGCCATTGCAGCTGAAGGATTGGCCAGTTTGGTGAGAAAAGCTTCCACTGCAAGTTTGCTCTCAGATTTCAAAATCAACGGGATCTCGTCGCCCAACTTGCTGCAGTTCGCTGATGATACATTACTGATAGGAGATGGGTCGGTTAATAATTTTTGGGCTTTCAAGGTAATCTTGAGAGCTTTTGAATTAACTTCAGGTCTCAAAATTAATTTTTCGAAAAGCTGTCTTTACGGGATTGGGGTTGATCAGGCATTACTCTCAGCGGCTGAAACGTTCCTGCATTGCAACTCTGGGAGTTTTCCCTTCAAATTTCTTGGCCTGTCTATGGGTGGTAACCATCGCTGTCACGCTTTTTGGAATCAGACTTTGTCGACGTTGAGGAAAAGACTTAATTTCTGGTCTGGCCGGAACCTGTCCATGGGTGGTAGAGTTACCCTCATTAATTCAGTTCTGGTGAATCTCCCTATCCACCAGCTAGCTTTCTACAAAGCGCCCATGAAAGCCGTGAAGGACTTAATTGCTGTTCAACGCAGATTTCTGTGGGCGGGTAATTCCAATAAGAGTGTTGTGGCTTGGATTTCATGGAACTCTGTCTGTAAACCTAAGGACCAGGGAGGGCTAGGGATTAAACATATTGGCCATTTCAACCGTGCTCTGCTTGCTAAGTGGCTTTGGAAGTTTCAGGTTGGCGGGAATGAAATTTGGAGGAATTTCCTTAACTCTAGATATGGCCATTTGGGTTTGAAAGTGCAGTCTTTTGCGGAAGCTGGTAGCCTAAAGACTGACTCGTTGTGGATGAAGGATTTGCTGTCGATTACTGTTACTGACCAATGCGATAATTTCTGTAACTTTATGGAAGTCTCTTTAGGAGACGGTTCTGGTGTTGCTTTCTGGCAGTCGGCTTGGATTACTGAATTACCGTTGAGGATAATATTTCCAAACTTGTATCACACCAGCAGTAATAAGATGTCGACGGTTAGCGAGATGGGCCATTGGATTGGGGAGAGGTGGCAGTGGAACGTGATTGATCTGGTGGAATTTGCAGACCCTCTTCTTCAGTTTGAATGGCATGAATGCTGCAAGTTGCTGGAACCTATCTCAGTTAAAAATAATGTGCAGGATGCTTGGCATTGGTTTCTTAATGACAATGGTAAGTTTTCGGTTTTCTCTTTTTATTCCTCTTTGGCTTCTCCTTTCTCTGCCTTGGTCATTGGTGCTGCTACTGCGGAGCATCGGGAAGTGTTGTGGAAGTCGACCGCTCCTTTGAAAGTTCTAATTTTTAACTGGAGATTGGTTTTTGATAGATTACCAACTAGGTCTAATTTGCTCAATAGGAGGATGATCGCTAACGAGCATGATTCGGTGTGTGTGTTTTGTTTTCGCCACTTAGAGAATGCTTCCCATCTATTATTCTTGTGCCCTAAATCTTTGGTGGTTTGGAACAAGTTATGTGATTGGGTGGATATTTGTCATTTTTCGGAACTTAACTGTTGCAGTCATGCTAAGGTTTGGAATATGAGACTTAGAGGTCGTTGTAAAGCGGATAAGGTTAGCGCAATATGGTTCATAGCGTGTTGGTTTATTTGGAGAGCTAGGAACAATATTTTGTTTAATGACTCCTTGCTAGATGTTGATGATATTGTTAATGATATCAAAATCTACTTGTGGAATTGGATGATTATAGGTAGAGAGGATAGTAAGAAGTGTAGTTTGTATGATTGGTTTAAGTTCCCTTTTGATTTCCTGTAATTGTTTAGCTTTTATTGGGGGTTGTAGTTCTTTGGTTTGAGATTTCCTTAATCTCATATTATTGAAGTTGCTTATAAAAAAAAAAGACTTTTTACCTCGATTGGGAGAGGGATTTTAACTCAGTTGGGACACTACTACAAAATTTACATTTTATAACATTATATTATTATGGTCATTAGTCCACTGTTGTAATATCTCAAATTTGGAGAGCCTGATTTTTTTATTAGAAGACATTTCATTATTGTTGTGTGAAACAACCATGGTGATAAATTAAGTGTTACAAGCTTCAAATCTCAATAACAACATTTTTCCATTTTCCCTATTAAAAGAAAGGTGTGTCCCTTAAATTCACAAGTTAAACAAAAATTGAAAAATGTTTTACTACAGTTATATTTATCCACCGTGGTAACATGTTCTGTATTTCACTACGGTTGTTCTTATCAACCATGGTGAAAGGTTTTCCTTTCAAATTAAAACAAAATAGATTTTGTATTTCCTTCATACACTACCACAAATAACATATCTTACCTCGGTCGCAAAATGACTTTTACCTCAGTTATTCAAGCGAGGTAACGAAGGGCGACATGAAAAGTTTTCACTTTCCCCCGGTTTTTAAAAAACTGATGTTAGAAACTAAATGGTCATTAGTTCGATCCCTAGCAACAACATATTTTTATTTTTCAACACTACTACAAAAAGTGCTTTTAATGTCGGACACGAAATATAGTTTACTTTGGCTGCAATAGTGAGGTATCGAACGACGTCATGAAAAGTAATGTCTTATCACCTCGGTTATTAAAATACCGAGGGGTAAATTAATATGCACATGGTTTCGAACCCCAGCATCTGTATTTTTATTATTTTTAAAACTAGCGCCTCATATATCACAGTATACAATAAAACCGAGGGGTAAGATAAATTGTTTTTTCATTGAAATTCATTACATTGTTTACACAATAAATAAATAAAAATAATTTGTTTACAAACTACAATCTTTACCAAGAATATTACATTGTTTACACTGAATAATAAAATAGAAATTAATTTATCCCTCAAGATCATATGTTGAATCTTCGACTCCTTGATATTTGGGATGGTCAAATGCTTCACCTTGCAAGTATTTGTTTATGATATAAAACAAAAAAAAGAGTTAGAAAAATAAGGATATAAAAATAAATGATTTTCTGCTCAAATGATTATTTAAAAACACAAACCTTAAACCCAGATAAATTTCTGCACTTGCAATCCATCATAGAGAACTCCTAATGGCAATGGTTAACGTGGATGATGTAAATAGTTTCAAGTGCTTCATGACGTTTCTTTATCAATTATAAATATCAGAAGGCCTTTATAATGGAAATTTTTTAGGATTCACACGGATCACTAATGGTAGTGTCTTGAGCGTTGATAATCATGAAATGAACGACAACAATTTGTTTAAAGATGATGATCAATCTATAAAATTATCACGCTAAGTTATCCCCTCGATTTTGATAAAAACTTAGGTGAACATATTTTTTTTAAATTACATTATTTACATAAAATATTGAAAAACAATAATATAATAAAACCATAATTTTGGTGTAAGAAGTTATTTGGTCCAAATATTACACGCATCCAATTTCTAGGAGTTATCTGGTCCATCCGTTGAATGCATTCAGCTTCTAAAGGAATTATTTGTTCCAACTATTGAAAAACTGTTTTTCTGCACTATTTACAATCTTCTAAATACAACAACAATAACAACACCAACATCATTTTGTGAGATGGGTCCCAAAAGAATGATGCATTCGATTTTGGAGCAGCTACATATAAGTTAGGATTAGGGTAAAATCTGTTTAACGAACGATTTTATAGTAAAATCTAATTTTCTTATCCCTCAGTTATTAACGAAACCGACGGGATAAACCATTTAGTTTACAAAAAAAATTATAATAAGAAAAAACAGTTCATAAATTGTTTTTCGCCTCGATTTTTTTGAATAACCGAGATAATAAGTTGATTGTCCCCTCAGTTTTGTTAAAAATCGAGGTAATATATGGCTTCTATTTCTATAAAAAAAATCATGGCGCGCATTAGAATCATATCACTAGAATATCAATGATCATCCATATTAAAAAATGTAACGTATCTTTTGGATTTTCATGGAGGCGTTTGAGCTTCTCTAATTGTTTCACTTCATATTCTCCACTTTATTTAAACATTATTCCTAGTTTCATTATCTCATTTCCAACTCTTTGTGTCTTCAAACCTAGTTTCAAAGTCTTTTCTTTTCTTCAAAAATGTATTTAACAACCTTAGATGAAAATATTTTGTTGGTTATCAATGAAAAGTTTGTTGATTTCGATGATTTGAAAGACAAAGGTTTTGATCTCAGAAAAACTATTCACAAACAAAAGTTGAATGGTTACTTTGACATTCTACATGGACTCATCTACATTAATCTCGTTAAAGAGTTCTGGTTAAATGCCTCCGTTAGGACATCTGGTCATGATGTTGAGTCAATCCAGTCCTATGTCAATGGCTTTCCTGTCACAATTATCCAGACACTTATTACTTATACAATAAAATATGAAGAGGAAGGTTGTTGTGCTTAACATTATAGATTCAACAGTGCATATAAAGATCATATTCATCTAATTTATGCCAACTATGATAATCTCAACAATCCTACAACTCTACGACCAATTGGAAAAGTTTTGTATCAACTTCTAGTGTCAAATCTTAGTTCAAAAGAGAAAGAACTGGAAACGCTTACATGGAATGACGAGCATCTCTAATTATTTCATACCAAGAACATCATAGTTAATCTTCCTCTTACCATTTTTAACTTCTTAAAGGAAATGATAATCATCTCTAGGGATGAAATGACTTTCCTCATACCATATGGAAGATGTCTTTCTGAACTTTTCGCTCAATTATGGATATTTAATAGTGATACTATTGAAGTTGAGTCGTGTCAGAAATTTAAATATGTGGAATAGTTATTTGTTGTTCTGTTTTTAATTAATGAAATATTTCCTTTCATATTATGTCTATTCATTTTTATTGAAAACAATTTTTTTGAGAATTACTAATTAACAAGAAAAAAAATGAAAAAAAAATTAACTAAAAAACAAAGAAAAGATTGGAAGGCGCCAAGTCAGAAATCATTGGAAAAAACCTTAAATGCAGTTACATGGATTCAAAGCGTGTTCCCTAATAGCTATGTTACCCCAGTTTTAAGAAACATTGAGGTAATAGGTTTATTATTTTTTTCGCAGAAAATCTGGCGCTCACTTATAGCTATATTACATCCGTTTTAATTAAAACCGAGGGAAAGGGTTGTTTTAAAAAAAACAAACATGTCGCTCTTAGGATCTATAAGCTCGATTTTTGAAATGTTCGAGGTGAAAGATTCGTCATAAAAAGTGTTATTTGTCATAGTACAAATTTTATTGCGCGCGACATATACCTCTCGGTTTTATTTAAAACCAGTGGTAATAAGGTATATTTTTACCTCGGTTTTAAGTAAAAATCGAGGGGTTAAATCTTATTTATTGCCATATACAACTTGTTTTAAATCACATTTTCACTTTCCCGTATTATATCATTATAAATCTTGTAAACATAGAATACCAAATTTACATTGTTTTAAATCTTATTTTCACTGGCATGTATCATGTTTTACACATAAACTATAAAAAATGTGACATAATTAGAATATATGATATCATTTTAAATCTTGTAAACACAAAATAACAAATTATCATTGTTTTCAAAATCAAATGTACAAATTTACATTGTTCTCATCAAGACAGAATACACACATTTACATATTTTCACATAAGAATGACAAAACCTCTGTACATATAAAAATTAAAAGGGTTAATAGTGATTTACCCCCCTGACATATGAGCGTGTTTCGCTTTACCCCCCCACCGTTGCCAAAGGCAGGTTTTGGCAACGGTTTTTTTGAAAAAACCGTTGCCAAAAGGCAGGGAGGGGGGAAAAGCAAAATTCGCTCATATCTCAGGGGGTTAAATCACTATTAACCCAAATTAAAATTACAACAACAAAAAAAACTATTTTTTTCGAGATTCAAAACAAGATACTAAGGCACCGGCACAACGTGATCGAATGTCATCTATATCTTCTATTGAGTGGGTGTTATGTCGTTACACTCCTATAATTAGAACAAAATTTAAACTACGATAAGCTAACAACAACAACATTAATTTAAGATATATATATATATATATATATATATATATATTTGTATTCATGTATGTATGTATGTATGTATACTCAATTCTTTATCCATCCATTTGTAATGCCTGCGGAGACAATATGGAGTATATATCTCATAACATAGTATCAACATGAATAGTCGCTGGATTGTTTTCTCCACTACAAATAATTTTCACATATTTATATCACCAATACACACAAATAATAGAAGTCAAAAAGCACAGGTAATATACTTACTTTTGGGTATAAAAAGTGTGACTTTTTACCAAGTAAATTTCGTTTGATTGCATTATGTCTCTTCATCGCTCTACACATGTCGGTTAAAATTAAACATGAATGAAAACTATTCAAATATAAAGTTAAAATTTTAGAATTAAGAATAATAATATTTACCCATTTAAGGCGTTAACTACATCTTCAGGCAACACTGAGTGGAACGAGAAAAATACAACTATAACATTTTTTTTCGGACATATATCAATTAGTTGCCAATGATCACTGCATAAATATTAAGAATAATTAATAATATGTATACAATTGATTTATAAATGAGAACACAAATTAATATATACTTACTCGCGATAAAAAGGGGCCAAATGACATTCTTTATCCTCTTTCAAAATTTCTTATACGTAAACAAAGGTATTCTTTCCTGTCGAACCGCGAGTAAGACCAAACAGTGGTGGATCTAAGAAACAATACTTATTTATATTCCTTTTAACATAGAACTCATGAATGAACCTGCAAGAGTCAAATCTTTAAGTTAAAGTACAAGAACGTGTGCATCTAAATAGAAATCAACATAAAAACTATACTTACGAGAAAAATTTTGCAATAAGGAATTGTCTAGGTACTCATCTCCCTTCAAAAATTCATTAATAGAATCCTTGGAAAGTACGAATAACAGACTTGGATCATGTCTTAATGTAATACCCAAGCATATTTCTAGAATACTCTCGAATATCATTGATAATCTCTCAATGTTATCTAGTTTTGATGGTGTGGTTTCAATACTGCACTGGTTGGAAGAAAAACTTTCTTTCGTGCTTGTACCGGCAATAACTTTCTCAACTACATTCTCATGAATTTCCAACTGATTTTAATTGTGTGGTTCAGTAGACCGAACAAATTCAATTTATGCATCATAAAAAATACATAAATATAATTCAAAATAAAAATACGCAAAAACAATAACAACAACATACAACTTATACCTCAAGCACATTTTGGGTACACTTCTCATACATCTTCTTAAGATCATCCTCGGCCATCCTCTTTCACTTCTCCTCGCCCTTCCTCTCTCACTCCTCTTTCTACTTCTGGACACTCTCCCACACCTTCTGTAACAACCTCTCCCTTTCCTCCTCCAAGATCCTCTCCCGCTCCTCCTTCCACCTCTCCCTCTCCTCCTCCAACATCCTTCCCTCCTCCATCCACTTCTCCCTTTCATCCCCCAACTTAACAGCAACAATCTCTTCAATCTCTCTCCTACTATTTTCTTCTCTATATGATTTAGATGGTCCATAAAATTACTTGAAGCCTACGCCTCTTCCAAGATCACAAACACACCCAGGATGCTTTCAATCACTTCTACCAAGATGTCACGACGACCTTGTGAAGAAAAGAGGCCAACTTTGGTTTGTTCAACCACTACTACTTAATTGATTTTTAATAGCATATGTTTAATAACACTTATTTATCAAGCTCTATTAAACATATCATCCTGAGACTTATAATATCAGTTTTGTGGAGAGCCCTATTATAAGTTGTTATAATATCCACAAGAATAGCCGTTGGGTTGTTGTCGTCACTATAAATAATTTTCATATATTTATATCACTAACACACACAAATAATAGAAGTAAAAAAGTACAAGTGATATACTTACTTTTGGGTATAAAAGTGTGACTTTTAACCAAGTTAAACCTTGTTTCATTGTCATAGCTTGAGAAAGAGGGTTTGTGGTTGCTAGTATCGGAGTTGTATGTAGTAAAACCTAGGTTAGTGCCATTTACGAGGTTATCGTAGCTTTTGAATTCGTCGGTGCTGGAATTTGAACCAGAATCGTAACGGGTGAATTTTGTGTTAGCTACATGTTGTTTTCTACATAGCTATTGAATTTTCCAATAAGGTGAGTTAAGGTTGTGCCATATTTTTTGAACGAGTCGTTGCTAAGAAGCTTTTGTATCTCGTTGAACGTCTGTTATTTAACAAAAAAATAAGAAATGGACATAAGGAAATTATGTGAGATCATAAAATATGTTCCTATTGTATGTTTGTGTTTGAGAAATACCATACTATAATAAAAGAAGTATTGTATGTAAAAAAATTATTATTTGAATAGTTATTCCATATCCACTTAAGTGTAAGAACTATACATTGATGCAAAGTTTAACATCATAATTCAATCATTACATTTTTTTTGTATTTTAAAGGAAAATGTATGCTTCACTCAGGAAGAGAGGATGCAAATGTTGTCTCATACTTCAGAGGTTAAAAATAGCATGGTAACTACTAACTACACTATAATGTATCAACACTGACATGTTTACATTGTTTTATTACAGCTTTTACTATTTTTGTAGATTTTCGGGCTTGTATATTCTAAGTATGAACTATATAAAGTGTCAGTAAAAGAGTGTGAAATTTTCTATTGGTATAATTACATTGCTTCATTCTAGGGTGAAGGGAAGACGATTCCGTTATGGTCTGCTTCATGCATATCTTCCTCTTCGTTGGCTGTTATTTTTGAGATGTTGTTTAATAAGAGCAATGCTAAGCAGAATTTTGTGAGATCTATGGGTGATTTCAAAGACGGAGTGTGGTATTGGGGAGATTTCCGCTTACCGTCATTATTATCAAGTGCCGAAACGAATCGGTTGCAGCATCTGATGAATCTCCTGCAACATTTTGTGCCTGTATTAGATTCTTCGGATTTCATGATTTGGAATATGGGAGATATCAAGGTTTATGATGTCCGTGAAGTTTACAAAAAGCTGGTGATAGATTTTAAATAGGTTGTTATCCATCCCCACCAATCTTTGTATTTCAACCGCTTATGGAAGCTGAGGATTCCGCCTAAATTCAAGACGTTTGGGTGGAGGCTTTTTTGGAATAGATTGGCTATGAAGGACAATTTAGTGAAACGTGGAGTGAATTTCTCTTATCTCACTTGTAGCTTCTACAGGTCTGAGGAAGAAGATTTATCCCATTTGCTTTTTAGTTGCTCCTTTGCTGCTTCGCTTTGGAATTATATCGGTGAATGGTGCGGCTGCGACACTTCTTATGCATGTTGTTTTTTGAGCTTTTTCACCTATTGGTAGGAGTTGGTAGGAATAGTTTTGTGTCGGGTAGGTTGGGTAATTGTTGGATTGCGATCAGTTGGTGCTTGAGGAGGGCTAGAAATAGCTTCATTTTTAGAAACGAGCCCATTAATTTTAATAATATTTGTTGGGAAATAAAACTTTTGTTTTGGAAATGGGTACTTTTGAGTGATATTTCTTCTTCTCCCAACTCCAAGTTCTTAGCTTTCTCTTTGAATCCTTTAGGATATTAAGTTAGTGTGGAGTTGGAGAGAAATATCTTGTATCTTGTTGTATCTGTTTTCGGGCGAATACCCTTTGTATTCAGTTTAATTCCAATTGCCTATCGAAAAACAAAACGTATAATACATCTCGATACATACTAATTTGTCATTGTCAGTTATTTATTGGGTGTGTTTGTTAAATTTGCAATATGAATAAGCTAAATATACTTTATTTAAGTTTCTTACTTCTTGCATCATTCAGGAATAAGAATGGACTATTCAGACATTAGAGTGA
Source organism: Lathyrus tuberosus (assembly GCA_022829125.1). Taxonomy (NCBI): domain Eukaryota; kingdom Viridiplantae; phylum Streptophyta; class Magnoliopsida; order Fabales; family Fabaceae; genus Lathyrus; species Lathyrus tuberosus. The sequence goes on along the minus strand of JALAZF010000341.1, from coordinate 5,897,200 downwards.
ATTTTAAGGAACATGTGTTATATAGCGATAGGACATGGGAAAAGATTCAGTTCTTCTTATTCATGAGTGCTTGTTTTCTATTCTCATTGAGAACAAGTTTCAGTGTTTTCCTTTCAGGAAATGCTTATATTTGAGTCAATGATGTAGTACCCTTATGAGGATTTAGAATCAGTATCAAGGAAGATATTTCTTAAATATGTTGAAAAATGAACATATGGTTTGGACATTGCAGGCTTGTTCTGAATTAGAATGCCTTGGAAACAAAATATACTCGATTTCTTTATAGGCAAGAAAGACACAAGGGCCTCTCCTAGTACAGTTTTGTATATAAATAATTTTGGACCTTGGTCATTGTATAAGTCCCAGTACAGTTTTCAAAACGATGGTGCGATCGCTGTCTTTCCATTGGCCTCTCCTAGAGTATAAGCCCCATCAATTATACAAAAATAAACTTTTGGGCCTCTATTAGAGTATAAGACCCAATTCCTTTTAAAAAAAACCTTTTTTGAGCCACAGTCATTGTATAAGTCCCTCTGCGATTTTTAAATCTCGGCGCGGTCGTCGCCTTTTAAACGAAAACCATCAGGGCTTACCCTTGTGTTGTAAGTCCCAATTCTTTTCTTATTTTCAAACTTTTGGGCCTCTCCTTGAGTTATAAGACCCATCCCTTTGTACAGAAAACTTCTTTGGGCCTCAGCCATTGTATAAGCCCCAGTACGGTTTACAAAATAATGGTACGAATAACGTTTTTTTCATTTGGGCCTCTTTTTGAGTATAAGCCCCAATCTTTTCAAAACCAACTTCCCTTTTGATTTAGGTTCAAATCCATACTTGTTATCAAAACTTTCTTTAATTTCTTGAACAACTAACCATACAGCTGTTACAATGGAAGCTTGCTTGCCTGTAAGTTTTTATCAGCTTTCATTTACATGCTTTCATATATATAACTATATTGCTGGAAGCTTGCTCACCTATAAGTCCTTCTTTCATATCCTTTTAAATACTTGTCATATATCAACTGCATATATACTTGTATATCTGCTTAGAGTTTTCCCCATCAACTAGGTCTAGAACTAGGTAAAGCCAGTTGGTCACTTTTTCAATACAATCAGAACTAGTTCCCCATAGGATTTCCAGATACAGTCTTGCCTTCTCTTGGGCTTAAACAATATGGAACAAAGAGAAAAACATTATTCCCGGTGAAACTTTTCTCAGACTGTCACTATTAGAAATTGTCAAAGAAGTTCATTTCCCCAGAGAGGATTAATTCCCGGTGAAACCACACTTGAATTTCTTCAAGCCCTAGAACTGTTCACTAAAGAAAAGATTATTCTCGGTGAAACTTTTCTTGAACTCTTCTTAAGTTTGGGACCCACATGCATCCTAAAAGCATCCCCGTCTCCTCTTGGGCTTTGTACAAGGACCCTCTGGCTTCTTAGAAGTTCTCATGCCTTCTCTTGGACTTAGTACAAGGACCTTGAAGACCTCTTAAAGGTATAGGACAGAACTTAGTCATTCTTTGCTAGAGTAGTCTTTCCAGAGTCAAAACCTCAAACCAATTTAGGGTTGATTCTCATCCCTTAAAACACCAACCTCCTTTTGGGCATCATATAAAGATAAGCTCTTCCATACCAGTAGACTTGGACAGTCTAATCCCCTTATTGACCCTAAAGACATTCTCAAGTTCCTCATAAACACAGGAAAAACGCTGGTCATCCAATCAATCTTCAGTAGAGTTAAAACCCTCATGGGTTCTAAAACTCAATCTTTCATCCCAAATTCCCCCAGCTAAGGTCAGCCTATAATCAGGATAACACTATCCCAAATCAGAACCTCAAGGCATCTGATACCTCAACTCTTCTGTAATCCTCAGCAAGAGTTTATTCACCATCTTGGACCTGTCTCTGGATCTCAATAATCCTCAGCAGAAGCTAGCCTCCTCTTAGGCTTTGTATAATGATCCTTCCTTTCCTCAGCATGGTCAACCTCCTCTTGGGCTTTGTACAATGATTTTCCCCAGCTGAGCTAACCTTTTTAGACTCTCTTGTTGAGTCAATCACCTTTCCACACCCTCTTGTTGAGTCAATGGTGTAATACCCCAAAATTTGCTCTCCCTTTTGGCATCCTAGCATAGCATTATCATATATCATATCATGGCCATCTCATTAGCATTGCATTACATCTTTAACATAGAAAAATGAAGCATAACATTCCTCTTACCATCAAGGCATGTGATCATGGGAAAAGTGGACAATCAAGGGATCATTCAAAGCACAAAAGGTCAAACAAGTTCACTCAAGGCAAGCCAAGAGGTCTTTCATGTCTCATACTATCTCAATTGATCATCCAAAATCTCAAGAAGGTGAGATTCAATAGGAGATTGAAGCACTACATCTTTCACTATGCAAGAGATCCAAAAAATGAAGGAAAACCCTCAAAAGAGATGGTTCATTGGTTCAAAATCACCCTCAAGTGGCATATCTCATCATCCTTTAAGAGGATACACAACATACTCTGAGGAATTTGAAATTGAAGACTGCACATTTTTCTCCTAGGAGGTGGGTACCAAAATTAGGGTTTCCAATTAAATCAGGTTATCCCTGATTTCTTGGAAAAAACTTGATGTCATGGTATTCTACATGTCCTTAAGTGTATGTGTGTGGAAAATTTCCTCTCAATTGGTTTTAGAAGTGGTTCAATTGGAAGAAAGATAAAAAATCAGGAAAATTGGGGCTAAGTCAAATAATCAGAGAAAAAAGTCAAATCTTGACTTTTTAAAGCCAAATTCATGAAATTCATGTTATATGTGACCAATGTGCAAAATTTGATCAAGAAACTCCAAAGGGATCATGAAAAATCAAGATTTGAAAAGTTGCCATTTTTGGAAGAAATAGGGTTTCCAAAAATAGTAATTTTTGGCCATTTTGCATCAGACTTTGAACCAAGGCTATTCAAAATTGAAGCATCAAATGAAAATTCCACTCGGCCACAACAAAAGGTCTTGTTTTAAGCTTCAAATCCATGTGTAGAACATTTCCATTGGATAAGAATTGAGAGAGTTATGGATGATCAAAGTTGAGGAAAACTTGGGCAAAATGCTAGTCAGCTTGGGCAAGTCTTAGGTCACGCGCCATCATTTCTACAAACATGTGGTGGGCCAAATGTTTTGATCAATTACTCATGGTTAGAGGCCTCAAATGAAAAATCTTTCAACATGAAAATTGTTCCTCTATGTGAGATCTTCAAAATTGGTGTTCATGTTTTTTTCATTTGATCAAAGGTTAAGAAGTTATGATGGGTCCAAGTTGGTATGACCACACTGAAATTCCATGCCATGCTTGCCTTGCCAGCCAACCCCTTTGCCTCGCCCATGACTAGTTCCAAACTTGTGTGTTCCAATCCATTTTTCAACCTATTCCAAGCCTCATTTCAATTTATTTTTCATACCAAACATGTTCTCTCATATCCTCTCTTTCCAATGACCCCAAAACCTTATCAAACCATCCACAATGCATGGAAAAATTCATCACCAAACTACCATGTTTCAGTTGGTTCCAGCTGTCATAAAATCAGAAAAATTAATGTTGTTGATGTTGTTATACCATTCATCCATTGCCCTTTTAAACCAAACACCTTTCATACACACCATAGCACGTGCCTCATTATGCATGAAAGTAGAAAGAATGGAAACTTGCTGAACAAGTTTATGTTACAACAACCTTGCCATTTCACTTTCTCTTCATCTCCACCATAACCCACCATGAACTATCATCACCATATCATTGCTCTCCCTAACTAACTTGACTCAGTTAGTTAGGGATGACTCACCTAAACCACCTCAACTCAGTTAATTCACCCAGTTAACCATGGTTAAGTTCACCCTATAAATAGAAATCTCACTCTCAAAATTCATCAAAAAAAACACTCATTTTTCACACTCTCACTCAGAAACTCTCTCTTTTTCTCTCTCAATCTCTCACCATTGCAACTAATTTTCGAGCTTCACTTTGTTCATTTTCTCATTTTCACATCAGAATCTCTCTTCTTTCTCTCTCAAGTTCTCAACATTGCAACTGGTTTTGAAGTTTGATTTCAATTTCTATCCACTGAATCGTCATCAATTACTTCATCTAAGCCTTTATTTGGCCAAGAGTAGCTCAAAGAGGAAGCAGAATCTCTGGTTTTCTGAAGAATATATCAAGGTCACAAATCTTCAGGTACGAATTTCCATCATTATAGACATGCTTTGAAGTTGTTTTCAGGTTCTTGAAGCTTCTTATAAGCTCAAGAACTTGTCTAGCTAGTTGATAGGCCTTTAGAGGCATAGTTGAAAAGTTAGGGCAAAACTTCCTCTGCTCGGTTCTCTTTTTTCATGAACATTTTGTGCGTTTTATCACTGGATTCATGCTCCTCATCACTTCAGCTTTCTAATGATGTATGTTTTGTCCATTTATGCTTGCCTGCAAATTATTGTGACTGGAGGTTGGCCGGAGAAGATGACCAGAGGTCATCTCCGGCCGGTGGATTCAATTGCTAGGGTTTTACTCAGGTTTTAATCATGACCGTTGGATGAGCATGATCTGATGGCCACAAAGCTGCCAGCGCATTAAAATAGGCGTGCATGTCACGTGTTCTTATTTCTGATTTCACTTAATCATTGTGTGGTGCAGTGCATGGTAGTTAGTGTGCTCATTCATGTGCGTGCGTTGGATTGGTCTACTTTGACTATTGTGTGGACTTGACTTGATCCAAGGGTGATGATTGCTTGACTTTTGTTGACTGAGAGTGTATGATTGTTAGTGTGGATTGCACGTGTTTGGACCTTGGACTGAATTGATATTTGCACCCCATGTTTTCAGGCCCAAACCAATTTGAACTGATAATTTGTTATGCATGCACCCTCTCTATTATTTCCATTTCTTTTTTATTTTTTTCATTTTATGCACGTTTCCTTTTTAATTTTATAAAATTACCAAACAACATCATAAAATTCTGGAAAAATTCATGAATATCATCAAGACATTTAGGAAATTTTTTATATTTTTATTTCATGATTTTATGACATTTTTGCCCCTGTTCCATAATTTTCTTTGAATTTCCATTTATATGCATTCCAAATGTGGTATATGAATTTGTGGAATTTTATTCTTGCTCATTACAAATTGTTTTGACATGATTCTTTTTGAATTGATTCACTAATACATTGAAGTATGTTAGATGATTTTTGATTGATTTTTCATGTCAATTTATGACATGTTTTGATGCCTATTTTTGCACCACTTTGCATGATATTTCAACTTGACCTAATTGCTTTATTTGAAGTCATTTGGCTTTGAATTTTGACATGCTATTTTGATGTATAATTCACTTATGATTTAGACCATCCAATACCATGCTTGTATAATTTTCATAAGTCCATTTGATTTTTGTTTGATGCATTATATTTGAAGCATAATAACATGTTATATCATTCTAATTTTAGTGCATGGTTACATGAATTCTTTTGTGCATATTTGTATAAGCATTTGCATATTTCATGAGCCATTCCCATGATATTATAGGTCCTTGATACACATTATAGGTCATCTTTACATGATCATTTCCATTTAAACTTTGTGCATCCTTAATATGTTTTGTTTGCACTTTCCTTTTTGAACTTCCACTTCACTTCTTCTTCTATTACTTCTTGAATGTCTTGATGGTTGATTCATGGATACTTTGAGATGTTTATAAGCCATTTTTCATTTAGTTTCAATTCTGATCCTTAGATTACATGTTCCATTTATGCATGTTCCTTCCCTTTCTTTTCATCTTTCATCTTCCTTTCTTATGAAAACATGTTTGAATGCTATGGATGATGATTGTTGCTTATTCATTTGAACTTGTATGATGATATTCACTTGTTGTCCATATGATGCACATTCTGGTTGTGATCTTAGGATTTGATTTTTCATCTCATTCTTTTGAACTTTAATGTGTATTAAGTACTTTTTACTTCTTATACATGTTTCCATGTTTACTAACCATGTAGGGGCTTTGGTAAGTTGAAATTGAGTGTGGATAAGGAATCCACATTCAAACTTCTCTCCTTTCATCTTTTACAATTCAATCTTGTGTTTTTTTAAGTACTTATGTGCTTTCTTTGATTAACTCATTACTTTCCCGTTTGAGTTACAATTCATCTTATACTTTAGAAGTGAATTGTTTAATTCATTCCTTCTTTAGACTCTAGGTTTTGCAACCTCACAAACCATTAGGATCACTCCCTTAACTAATCAATTAGGATTGAGTCTTAGTTCACATAGATTTTACCTTTCTCCTCTCTTGAGTCTTTCATCTTCTCATCTCAAAGAAAATTCAAAATTTCTAATAAAGGTAGGCATTTATTGCATTTAGGCCTTTCATATAAAGAAAAGATTATAAAGGGGTCTTCTCTTGTAATCTTAGAATGTGTAGCATATAGCCCATCTTGGGTCAATGTGTTAAACATTTGATCTTGTATGAGGGACTTAAATGCAATACTTGTTGAAGGTAAAAATAAAAAGCACTTCTTCATTTCATAATCCACAAAAACACTTAATAAACACAAGTATGCTAGTGTGTTTGAACCTTAACAATTGGAACTAAGTGTGGGGGTCTTCTTCACCCTTAGTGTACTTTCCTAACCATTCCATCTTGGAATGTGAGGATGTATACATTCCAATGACCAAGATTCAGATACACTATCATATGCAAACAAATACCAAAATTTCTTAAAAGACAAAAACAAACAATGACGTCTTTCCTTCGGGAATTCTTTTCTCATCTCACTCTTTCTCAACGTACGAACATGCTCATCCTCGTTCTCTTGGAAGATGGTAACGCACTCGGACCAGCGAGCTTGCAACACCTGAGCTAGAACGTTAGCCGTTCCCTAAAAAACACAAATAATCCATCCCTTGTAAGGGGAACTACGTCGCTCTGATTCTCATGCTCCCGATGAGATACGTAGGCAGTGGGGTAGGGCCCATGCGAGCACTTCTTTTATTTTCCCTATATTTGTTTCTCTTTCTCTCTCCTTTCCTTTTTTCCAGTTCTTCAGTTAGCAGTTTCTTTTCCAGTATCCTTTTCTTACACCCTTTGATTGAAACAGCAGGCGTGGATCCCATCGGGTACGATGGACGCGAGGGGGTGCTAATACCTTCCTCTCGCGTAACCGACTCCCTTACCCATTTCTCTTGGTCGTAAGACCATGCTCTTTCTTTCCTTTTCTCAAGCTTATGCGGTGTTTCCTTTCCCTCTCTTGGGATAAATACACATTGCTGACAACTCTGTTTCGGTGCCACTTTCGCGTTTGTACCAGGATGAAAATCCCGGGAGCGACAGCTGGCGACTCTGCTGGGGACAGGTTGACCTATTGCTGGTCCATCCTAAGCGAGTCAATCCTAGCGCTTGTTTGCTTTTCTTTCATTGGGTGTTTACTGTTATCTTGTATTTGCTGTTTACTGTATTTTATTATTTGTACCATATTTACAGCATGTTAGCATTTACATTTCATATATTATATTGTGTTGCACTGTTTTGTCTGTTTGGCGGGATGGGATTTCTGAGAGATGAGCCCAGTACATAGGCTTGAGTATACACTTAGATTTAGAGTGGAGAGTAGTGGGACCTACGTGCCATCTGTGTACGTTGGGTAATCACGAAATTCACAGCTAGACGAGGCTATCTTGGGACCCATCATGGCGTACGCATCTTGCGTATTCCAGGATGTCGATTTAGAGAGCTGTCGACTCTAGTGACCGATCATGAGGACCTTAGTGGAAACATCTCTCTTTAGTGGTGACAGTGGCAGACCACATTCTGTAGCAAACCCACTCGCACTCGAGAGCCCACTTTGGAACTTGCATAGGATGATCTTTATTTTCTAAGGTGAGTCAGTATACGACCTCTTTGATTGGCATAGCATTGTATCCTACGGGCTGAATGTGCTATCGCTTCTCAAACCTCCGAAGCTAACAAGCCTTGTTATCTAGGAACCACATGTGAGTATGGGTGGGATGTTTACAGGTTTGCATGTAACCTAGCCTCCTACATACCTTACTTGTGATTCTATGATTGTTACAGATAGTGTATCCTATGATAGTGGTTTGAGTATTCATCTCAGATATGTTGCCAGATTCAGTACAGAGACACAGTGCACACAATTCAACACAGACACGGACACCTGGATACTTGATCACATGCCTTTTGCATTTGCATACTCATATCATAACAAGTTATATTTGTCATTTTCAGGTACCTACCATATTGTCTGATTCCAATCATGAGTTCCCAAGAAGTTGAGGTTAAAAGGAAGAATAATGTGTCATATAAATTCCCTGATCCTAAGCTGGATTCATTGACCAAGATGATAGGCATGGCTGGTTCTGGTGTTCTCAGCACTTTTCAGAAGGAGTATGGAGAGCTGATTAAAATGGTATGTGCATTCACAAAGTATGAGAAGGATGGGTTACACTCTTTCTTACAGTTCTATGAACCATCAATGAGATGTTTCCTGTTCCCTGACTACATTTTAATGCCCACTTTGGAGGAATTCTCATTTATTCTGGGAATTCCAGTCACGTCTTCTATACTGTATTTTTCTGAAGGTGCTCTTACCCCTGAAGTAATTGCTGTTGTTCTACATCTGGACCTGTTTGTTGTGAAAAGTGGCCAGAGTAAACTTAAAGAAGACGAAGGATTTCATTTGGAGTTTCTTTTCCAACAAGCTCAGGAAGCTGCCAAGGCTAAGAACTGGACTACTTACAATACTGTGTTAGCTCTTTGTATCTATGGTTTGGTGCTTTTCCCCAGTCAGCCTGATTTTGTTGATATGCAAGCGATGAAAGTGTTCGTTTCGAAGAATCCGATTCCTACCCTGCTAGGGGATTTTTATTACTCAGTACACTACAAAAATGTGAAGGGAAGAGGAAGTCTGGTCAGTTGCTGTACCCAATTGTTATGTCATTGGCTCTTCAAACATTTACCTCGAACTGGTGCTTTCGTAGAAACTGCTGAGACAATGAAATGGTCCAAGAGATTGATAGGTTTGACTGCCAATAACATCATTTGGTTTGATCCCAAATTACTGACAATAGAGCTTACTGTTAAATGTGGAAGTTTTCTAAATGTGCCCCTCCTTGGAAGAAGAGTTGGGATTAATTACAACCCGGTGTTGGCTGTTAGACAATTTGGTTATGCTTCGAGAAGTCCTCCTGCTACTGAAGAAATTAGTGCTTCTCTGTTTTTCGTGGGAACCAATAATGAAAGAGTGCTAGAAGTAATAAATGCCTGGAAATTTAGGCAAAGAGAGGGAAAGTTGATTTTTGGCAAAGGAGACTGTAGATCATACCCTGACTATGATGCTTGGATTGAGATGAAGGTCAAAGAGCTGTTGCTACCCTTTTCAAGAGAGATTCTCTTATGTCCAAATCAACACTCCATGGTACCGGCTGAAGAGTGTGAGAAATGGAAGAAAATGGTTAGAGAGTTGCAGATAGAGAACTCTGGAATGAGTAGATGTCTTCAGAAAGCTTTGGCTGATAACAAAGATTTGGAGAAGAGAGCATTGAAAGCAGAGAAAATCTTGGCAGACGAAGAAGAAGATTTTGATGAAAGAGCTCGGTACTTCCGGAAACTTACCTTGGGAGCAGATGATACTAGTCAGGCTCACAAGACTACAAAGCAGGCGTTAGCCCGAAGCAGGGATTCATTAGCTAAACTTCGTCAAGCTTGGGATGAGGTCATAATTGAAAACTCCGAATTGCTGACCCAGTTAAAAGATAAAGATGAAGAGCTGAAGAAAGCACATGTAGAATGAAGAAAGTATCGAGAAGACCTTGGCAAAAGTCAAGAACAGGTAAGGGATGCTGAAGATAAGCTGAAAATTGCCAACAAAGAGCTTGAAGATGTCACGGCAGATCTGAAGCTGGTTAAAATTCAAGTTGGAATCAAGAGGCGCAAAGGAGCCAATGAAGATGAAGCCTTGCTGATTCACATGGGATCATTATCTGATGCGCTGGAAAAAAGGGACGTCGTAATCAAAGAGCTGATTGAGAAGCCACATCATCAGCGTACCCGCATCCTGTTCGAAGAGATTAAGTACTCCAGCCAGAAGCTGAAAGACGTAGAGCTATCAGATTAATGATTTTTGTAATTTCTTTGTAATTTGCAATGGTTACCATCATAATTGTTGATGGATCCATTTGACTACTTGTTTCTTATTCTGTTGCTGAAACTATGACAAATGTGCTTGAAAACTTTTAGGAATTTGTATGAAATGAGCTATTTCTATTCACAATTTCTGGTCTTCAAATATATGTGACGTGATAAGATATCTGTACACTGGCACACTACAAAATCACTATTTCTGGTCATCAGATATTTGTGATTGGCGTATATGAATATCTCTTCATGGCAAAACTCAATAATCATGATTTTTGGTCGTCATGAATTCGTGGTTACGATTGGAATCAGGATATGAAAAGTATCTTGAAATGACAAACATAACTGTGCATTTGCATCTGCATATCATATCATTTTTGCATTGAAGGTTTTCTTTTTGCAGGCGCTTGCTAACCTTTATTTGGTTTTCAGGCATGATAGTTGATACCCCAGTTCACCGATATTCTACCCGACGCAATCAAGCCAGAGTCATGGAGCAAGTTCAGACTTAATTAGCTGATTTGAGGGGGAGGATGAAACAGTTCATGAACCTTATGCAGGGGATTGCTCAAGGTCAGCAGGAGCTGAGGGCCGGTTAGGAAACCATGAGGGTTGGTCAAGATGCCATGAGAACTACTATTCAGAGGTTGGAGACTGAAATTCCAAATCACAATGTGCGCACTGCTCCTGTTGGCACCATCCCTGCTGGTGGGGTACATCTGGGATTTGATAATAATGAGGATGGTCAAGATGACCAGTTTACCGCATTCAACAACGACATGGGTTTCTACAATGAAGACCGGAAGTACGAAGGGTTAGATGAAAGACTCAAGGCTATTAAGAGCCAAAATCCTCTAGGGATTGACGTAGAAGACATGGGTCTCGTGCAGGGTGTGAGAATCCATCCCAAGTTCAAGCTCCCCACATTGGACAAGTACAATGGCAGTACCTATCCCAAAACACATTTGCAAGCGTACAATCGCAAGATTGCCGCTTATACTGAAGACCAGAAGCTCTGGATGTATTTTTTCCAGGACAGCCTTTCAGGCGCCTCCCTGGAATGGTACGTTAAGCTGGACAGGGTTCATATAAAGAGCTGGAAATATTTGTGCGTTGCGTTTCTGAAGCAGTATCAATATAATTTGGATATGGCACCCAATCGTACTTAGTTGCAGAGTATGACTCAGGATCATAAGGAGGGCTTTAAGCAGTACGCACAGAGATGGAGAGAATTGACTGCTCGAGTTCAACCACCTTTGGCTGATCGTGAGATGGCTGATATGTTCATGAGCACACTCCAAGGGCCGTATTTGGATAGATTGGCTGCGTGTCCTTCCACAGGGTTTGCCGACATTGTTATTGCTGGGGAACGAATAGAGAGTCTGCTGAAGTTGGGTAAGATTCAAGACATCAGTGGGACTGGTGCTTCGAGTTCGAGGAAACCCTTTGCTAATGGACCAAGGAAAAGAGAAGGGGAGTCCAGTGCTGTGCATAGAGGAGGGGGCAGAGGTAGGACTCAGTCCTATCATCAGGTGGATGCTGTAACCATTCTGGTTCCAGCATGACAGCAAGCTCCAGATCAACAAGCTAGACCCCGATTCTAGACTAATAGACCAAGGGACCGTAAGTTTGATCCCTTGCCTATGACATATGCTGCTTTGTTACCACAATTGCTCAGAGAGAAGTTAGTTGAACTTCGGACTATGAGGCCGCTAGATGATGGAAAATTGCCTCAAGGTTATGATGCTAATGCTCGATGTGAATTTCATTCTGGTGCTCAAGGTCACTCGATAGAAAAGTGTTGGGCTTTTCACCATAAGGTTCAGGACTTGATTGACACAAAAGCTATTAATTTCTCTAAGCCGCCGAATGTTCGTGATAATCCAATGCCTCGTCATAGAGGTGCAAGCATGAATGCTATCTCTGATGGTGAGAAATTGAATCTGATTACCGATGTTAATTTGGTAAAGACTCCGCTGTTGATTGTAAAAGAGCATTTGTTAAAAGGAGAGGTATTTCCTGGATGTGGCTCTGATTGTGAGGATTGTCCGAGACAGATTAATGGCTGCAGTAAGTCGAAAGTTGGACTGCAGGATCTTATGGACGAAGGAAGCCTTCAGTTTGATAAGGTAGAGAAGGAAAAAGATGTTTCAGCCGTTACCATTTATTATAATCCAGTCGAGATACAGGTGCCCGTTGAAGATCCTGTTGCTATCATCGCGCCCGAGAGGCCGAGACCAGTTACGATTATAGTTCCTGAATCTGCTTCTTATGTGTCTAATAGGGCAGTTCCATGGCAATATAGAACTAATACTCATCAAGGAGGAAGTCAACAGAAAGCAGAGGCTGCTGTTGGTACCAGTGTTGAGAATGTCAGTAGACCAAGTGGTTTCACCAGGAGTGGTCGACTGTTTGCTCCCCAGACTCTAAGGAGTGATAAAGAAGCTGAAGCCGCTGCAAGAACAAAAGGAAAACAAGTTGTTGATGACAAGGTGCCTGTTCAGGAGGAGGACCCTAAAGTCAATTTTGATAATGATGTTGAGGAATTTATGAGGATTATCAAAAAGAGCGATTACAAGATCATTGATCAGCTTAATCAGACACCCTCTAAAATCTCAATATTATCCCTGTTAATGAGTTCAGATGCACACCGGGCTGCTTTGTTGAAGTTTCTGAATATGGCATATGTTCCCCAAGAGATTACTGTGAATCAGTTGGAGGGAGTAATTTCTAATGTCAATGTGAGCCATGGGTTGGGGTTTACGAATAGGGATCTGACTCCAGATGGACGTAATCACAATAAAGCGTTGCACATCACACTTGAATGCAAAGGAGCTATTTTGTCGCATGTGCTGGTCGACACAGGTTCTTCCTTGAATGTGTTACCCAAAAAGGCCCTGATGAAAATTGAAGTGGATGGATTGATTCTTAGACCCAGCGATCTGATTGTAAGAGCTTTCGATGGATCCCAAAGATCGGTGTTTGGAGAGGTAGAATTACCAATACAGGTTGGTCCACAGATATTCAAGACAATCTTTCACGTTATGGACATTCAGCCTGCTTACAGCTGTTTGTTAGGCCGACCATGGATTCACGCAGCAGGCACAGTTACCTCCACACTACATCAGAAGGTCAAATATGTGTTCGAGGGTCAAGTGGTCACCGTTTGCGGCGAGGAAGATATATTTGTGAGTCACCTGTCCACTTTCAAATATGTGGAAATGGATGGGGAAATTCATGAAACCCTATGCCAGTCTTTTGAAGCCCTGAATATCCACAACTCCCCAGAATCTGCTTCAACATCAGCGGTGTCAAATGTGCCAGTTGGGCCGAGTGCATCAATTGTGTCCTAAAAGCAGGCCAGAGAAGTGGTTGAAAGTGGAAATGCCCAAGGTTGGGGTAAAGCTATCGACGTGTTTGTGAAAGAAGATAAGTTTGGCATTGGATACCAACCGGGCCGGACGCCAGTTCCCCGATTCCGTGGGCCAATCAATTTCAACAGTGGAGGAATTATCAACCCTAATCAGTCCTGCTCAGCAATAGAAGATGACGCTGAAAGCTCAGATTATCTGGACAGATGTGTGTATGCACTGGCTCCGGGCGAGGCATTGCAAAACTGGTCTAGTGAAGAAGTCATTCACGTTGTAAACCATTCAGAGTAACAATTCTTGTCTTTCATAATGCATAAAATCCCACACTCTGCCCAAGGTGTGAGGATCCATTTGTAGGGCCACCATATTTTCTCATACAATGTTCAAATATCAATAAAAAGGACGTTTTTGTTTACAAATTTGTGTTCCTTTATTCCTTCTTTATTTTCATTTTTGCACAAAGAAAATTAAAAATGATAATGCACTTTCTTTTCTTTTGTTTTCAAGCAAAATAATCTAAAATAAAGCATCAATCCAATCATGCAGACTTGATTTTGTGAATTCCTCTGAAAATGATTCTGTTATGCCCACGTATGATTTCGACAATCCGATCTATCAAGCCGGGGAGGAAGGTGATGAATACTATGAACTCCCGGAAGAATTGGCTAGATTGTTGAAACAGGAAGAAAAGACCATTCAGCCTCATCAGGAAGCTCTTAAGGTTATCAATATTGGTTCAGAAGAAAGCAAGAAAGAGATCAAGATCGGTGCAAGTCTGCGGGCTGATGTAAAGCAAGAGCTGATAGTCATGCTACGTGAATACGTTGATATCTTTGCTTGGTCATATCAAGATATGCCAGGTTTAGATGCAGACATAGTGGTGCATAGACTACCATTGAAAGAGGACTGTCCACCGATCAAGCAAAACCTGCGCAGAACAAAACCAGAAATGGCTTTGAAGATCAAGGAAGAAGTACAGAAACAGTTGGATGCAGGTTTCCTGGTGGTGACCAACTATCCTCCCTCGGTGGCCAACATAGTACCGGTGCCGAAGAAAGATGGCAAAGTTAGAATGTGTGTGGATTACAGAGATCTCAACAGGGCGAGCCCTAAAGATGACTTTCCACTCCCTTATATTGATGTGCTGGTTGAAAATACGGCTCAGTTTTCAGTGTTCTCATTTATGGATGGATTCTCCGGGTACAATCAAATAAAGATGGCGCCTGAAGACATGGAGAAGACGACATTCATTACCCCGTGGGGTACCTTCTGTTACAAAGTAATGCCTTTTGGGTTGAAGAACGCAGGGGCAACTTATCAAAGAGCAATGGTGACGTTATTCCACGATCTAATTCATAAAGAGATCGAGTGCTATGTGGATGACATGATTGCTAAATCAAAGACAGAAGAGGAACATCTGATCAACTTGAAGAAGTTGTTTGAGAGGTTGAGGAAATTCAGGTTGAGACTGAATCCTAACAAGTGTACTTTCGGCGTGCGGTCCGGAAAATTGCTTGGTTTCATGGTCAGTGAAAAAGGAATAGAGGTTGATCATGCTAAAGTGAAAGCTATACAAGATACGCCTGTACTGAGAACTGAGAAAGAAGTTCGCGGCTTTCTAGGGAGATTGAACTACATTTCAAGGTTCATATCTCACCTAACTGCCACCTGCGAACCAATATTCAAAATGCTAAGAAAAGATCAAACGGTCAGGTGGAATGATGATTGTCAACATGCATTCGATAAAATAAAAAGATATTTGCAGGAACCTCCGATTCTGATACCTCTAGTTCAAGGGAGACCACTGATTATATACTTGACAGTGCTCGAAGGATCCATGGGTTATGTTCTTGGTCAACACGACGAGACAGGTAGGAAAGAACATGTTATCTACTACCTTAGCAAGAAGTTTACAGGTTGTGAATTGCATTATTCAATGCTTGAGAAGACATGTTGTGCACTCGCATGGGCCGCCAAGCGATTGAGACAATATATGCTCACACATACAACCCTGTTGATCTCAAAATTGGATCTGGTCAAGTATATTTTTGAGAAACCAGCACTTACAGGCAGAGTTCCAAGGTGGCAGATGGTACTGACAGAGTACGATATTCAATTTACTTCACAAAATGCAATCAAAGGAAGTATACTATTAGATTATCTTGCGCAACAGCCTCTTGATGATTACCAGCCCATGAGGTTTGATTTCCCTGATGAGGACATCATGTTTCTCAAAGCGAAGGACTGCGAGGAACCACTTCTGGGGGAGGGGCCTGACCCTGAATCCAAATGGAGTTTGATGTTTGATGGGGCGGTTAATATGAATGGGTACGGAGTTGGTGCAGTCCTCATTACGCCAGAAGGTGTTCACATGCCCTTCACTGCCCGAGTAACTTTCGGGTGTACCAACAATGAAGCAGAATACGAAGCTTGCATACTAGGGATTGAGGAGGCTATTGATTTATGAATCAAGACCCTCGATATCTTTGGTGATTCAGCACTGGTAATCAATTAAGTAAAGGGAACTTGGCACACACATCAGCAGAACTTGATTCCGTATAGAGATTATACGAGGAGATTGCTGACATTCTTTACAACTGTCAAGTTGTACCATGTTCCCAGAGATGAAAATAAGTTTGCAGACGCCTTGGCCACTATATCTTCGATGATCAAAGTGCATGGCTCGAACTTTGTGCCCAGGATTGATGTATCTCGTCTTGATAGACCTGCTTTTATGTTTGATGTTGATGCAGTGTCTGACAACAAGCCTTGGTACCATGACATTAAATGCTTCTTGAAAAATCAAGAATACCCGCCTGGGGCATCTTCCAAAGACAAGAAGACATTAAGAAGGCTAGCCGGTAGTTTCTTCTTGAACAAAGATGGCGTGCTGTATAAAAGAAATTTTGACACGGTTCTGCTCAGATGCATGGATAGACACGAAGTAGACCGGTTGATGATTGAAGTGCACGAAGGCTCTTTCGGTACCCATGCCGGAGGACATGCGATGGCTAAGAAATTGTTGAAATTGGGGTATTATTGGTTGACAATGGAGTCAGACTGCTGCAAGTATGCTCGCAAGTGTCACAAATGCCAGATCTATGCAGACAAAGTACACGTTCCTCCCAATCCGTTGAGTATCATGTCCTCTCCGTGGCCCTT
Source organism: Lathyrus tuberosus (assembly GCA_022829125.1). Lineage (NCBI taxonomy): Eukaryota > Viridiplantae > Streptophyta > Magnoliopsida > Fabales > Fabaceae > Lathyrus > Lathyrus tuberosus. Next base: position 5,880,482 of record JALAZF010000341.1, on the reverse strand, counting down.
TGCAATGTGGGGCATTAATATGATAGGGAAAATTGAGCCTACTGCTTCAAACGGCCATCGTTTCATCTTGGTCGCCATTGATTACTTCACTAAATGGGTTGAAGCAACATCTTATGCCAATGTCACTAAGCAAGTGGTAGCTCGTTTCTTGAAACGCGATATCATTTGTCGATATGGAGTTCCCAAAAGAATCATTACTGATAATGGTTCTAATTTGAATAATAAGATGATGGCTGAGCTATGCCGGGATTTCAAAATCGAGCATCACAATTCTTCTCCGTACCGCCCAAAGATGAATGGCGCGGTCGAAGCGGCCAACAAAAATATCAAGAAGATTGTGCAGAAGATGGTTGTCACGTACAAAGATTGGCATGAGATGTTACCATTGGCTTTGCATGGGTATCGAACATCAGTCCGCACGTCCACTAGGGCAACACCATACTCACTTGTATACGGTATGGAGGCAGTTCTACCGGTCGAAGTTGAGATTCCCTCTCTCCGAGTATTGATGGACGTTAAGCTAGATGAAGCTGAAAGGGTACGAGCCAGATTTGATCAGCTGAGCCTTATTGAGGAGAAGCGATTAGCGGCAGTATGTCATGGCCAATTATACCAGCGCAGAATGAAGAGGGCATTCGATCAAAAGGTTCGACCTCAAGTTTACAAGGTCGGAGATGTGGTAATCAAGAGAATACTTCCTCCGAGTACAGATCACAGGGGCAAATGGACTCCTAATTATGAAGGTCCATTCGTGGTTAAAAAGGTTTTCTCAGGTGGAGCCTTGTTGTTGACAACCATGGACAGTGAAGACTTTTCATCCCCTGTTAATTCAGATGCAGTTAAAAAATACTTCGTATAAATAGAGCCGCTGGATAAAAGAAAAAAGAATCCAGGCAAAAAAGGGCATCCCGGCGAACCAAAAACAGAATAAAGTTTCGGGCAAAAATTAGGGATATAATTGGAAAAATTTGTACACCCGGTAAGTTGAAAACCCAAAAGGGCAACTTAGGCAAAAAGGGTATCCCGGTGGATTGAAAACCTGAAAAGGTGATCCACGCAAAAGAGGGATTTAAGCGAATGACTGCAATATGAATTAATCTGTACGTTCTATACTCTTCAGCAAACTAGCAAAGTTTTCGAAGGAGGAATTGGTCCGACCACGAACTTCCGAAGGCGAAGATAATCAAGAGAGTTGGAATACATACTGGCTATAACAGAATCAGAAATCAGTTGGAATCCAATTTCCGCATTATCATTAGGATTGATTTCTTTTCTCAATTTTATGGCAATCAACTCTTTCAGGGGTTTGCTTCCGATTGTAAATTCGCCAATTTTGGCATTTATCAATAAAATTGAATATTCAGTCACAAGCTTTTATTTTCATTTTACTGTTTTGTTTGCAAAAACGTCCGATTTTTGATAATAAAACATTACTTTGAAAATATCATGGCCTTGCAAAAACATGCACACAAAAAAGATGATTAAAATTACTTTGCTTGTTGGGCAACCTTGGATGGTGGACTCAAAAGACCACGCAATATCCTGGGGCATGTGCATATGTTTTTCTGTTGCAGGTAATGAGCACGATCGATCCAAGCAGCATGATCGTAACAATCAACAGATATTTGCTATGACTTGATATTGTTGTATCTTATTAAGTCGATTCTTCCATTCAAGATTTCCCACCGGGTTTTGTGACGACGACGGTTGCCGAAGATTGAATTCTTTTGTGTTAATAACGGTTATTAATGCAGCGAGCACTCCATGTCAACAACGAGTGCAAATCCTCCGGTACCTCGCAGACGATGTGAAGGATAGTTCAAGACAGGGTGTTCGTCTAAGAGTTTGAAAACGCTTGGTTTTCTATAAAATCCTCTTAAGAGACGAAGCTTCTCGCAGTAACATTCGTTGTGGCGTTTATTCTCGGCAGGATGTACCAGTAAGTGGTAGTGTCATATTTCCCGCAGGTTTCAGCATGTGAAATTTGTCAAAGAATAATCCCCAGCGGAGTTGTTGACCATCCCGAGCATGGGGCATTTTGAATTTCCCCAGCAAAAGATGTTCCCGATCTGTTGTCCCTAGTAGAGTTTGAGGACGTTTGGTCTTCTGTAAAATCCTCTCAAAAGGCATTCACCAGCAAGGTCTAAATAGATCGATGGACCCTTTTCTTCAGCAAAGAGCCAGCATATGATATTACCCAGCCAGTGGTGTAATTCTCAGTGTTGCTCATTTACAGCTCAAAGTCCAATTTATTTTTGGCATGCAGATAGTTTGTTCATATTATTCCAGCAGGTGGGATAGTATTGTGGATGGTTGTTCCAGCAGGTGGGATGATCATTATATACAGTTTGTTCATATTTTTCCAGCAGGTGGGATAAGTATTGCAGGTGGTTTTTCCAGCAAGTGGAGTGATCATTTGGCAGAGCTTCCAAAGCCGGTTTGGTAAGCATAAAAGTCCAACGACAGATTGGCAAAAATCCAACACGAATTGGTAAAAGTCCAACGACAAATTGGCAGAAATCCAACACGAATTGGTAAAAGTCCATTGTTTAGAATGGCAAAGCTGCAAAAAGTCCATATGAAGATGGCAAGTTTGAGATTCCAAAGCCGGTTTGGTAATCCTAAAAGTCCAACGACAGATTGACAAAAATCCGACACGAATTGGTAAAAGTCCAACGACAGATTGGCAGAGCAGCTCAAGTCCATCGACAGTATGGCAACCCAGTAGTCGTCTGGCGTCGTTCAAAAAGACATTGTTAAAAGTCCATCGACAGTATGGCAAGCCAGTAGTCGCCTGGCGTCGTTCAAAAAGACATTGTTGAAAGTCCATCGACAGTATGGCAAGCCAGTAGTTGTCTGGCGTCGTTCAAAAGACAGATTTCTCTGACAACGTTTCACTGAAGATTTAATCCAGCAGTCTCGTTGGGTTTATATCCCTTTTGTTCTTCATCATCCAGAGCAAATTTTTGGTTATATTTGGTATTCAATCACTATATACCTTGAACGTCTGAAAGCAATCGCTTTCAGACATTCAGGTCTACAGCGTTTGAATAGGGGCAGTTGTAATACCCCAAAATTTGTTGTCCCTTTTGGCATCCTAGCATAGCTTTATCATATATCATATCATGGCCATCTCATTAGCATTGCATTGCATCTTTAACATAGAAAAATGAAGCATAGCATCCCTCTTACCATCAAGGCATGTGATCATGGGAAAAGTGGACAATCAAGGGATCATTCAAAGCACAAAAGGTCAAACAAGTTCACTCAAGGCAAGCCAAGAGGTCTTTCATGTCTCATACTATCTCAATTGATCATCCAAAATCTCAAGAAGGTGAGATTCAATAGGAGATTGAAGCACTACATCTTTCACTATGCAAGAGATCCAAAAAATGAAGGAAAACCCTCAAAAGAGATGGTTCATTGGTTCAAAATCACCCTCAAGTGGCATATCTAATCATCCTTTAAGAGGATACACAACATACTCTGAGGAATTTGGAATTGAAGACTGCACATTTTTCTCCTAGGAGGTGGGTACCAAAATTAGGGTTTCCAATTAAATCAGGTTATCCCTGATTTCTTGGACAAAACTTGATGTCATGGTATTCTACATGTCCTTAAGTGTATGTGTGTGGAAAATTGCCTCTCAATTGGTTTTAGAAGTGGTTCAATTGGAAGAAAGATAAAAAATTAGGAAAATTGGGGCTAAGTCAAATAATCAGAGAAAAAAGTCAAATCTTGACTTTTTGAAGCCAAATTCATGAAATTCATGTTATATGTGACCAATGTGCAAAATTTTATCAAGAAACTCCAAAGGGATCATGAAAAATCAAGATTTGAAAAGTTGCCATTTTTGGAAGAAATAGGGTTTCCAAAAATAGTAATTTTTGGCCATTTTGCATCAGACTTTGAACCAAGGCTATTCAAAATTGAAGCATCAAATGAAAATTCCACTCGGCCACAACAAAAGGTCTTGTTTTAAGCTTCAAATCCATGTGTAGAACATTTCCATTAGATAAGAATTGAGAGAGTTATGGAAGATCAAAGTTGAGGAAAACTTGGGCAAAATGCAAGTCAGCTTGGGCAAGTCTTAGGTCACGCGCCATCATTTCTACAAACATGTGGTGGGCCAAATGTTTTGATCAATTACTCATGGTTAGAGGCCTCAAATGAAAAATCTTTCAACATGAAAATTGTTCCTCTATGTGAGATCTTCAAAATTGGTGTTCATGTTTTTTTCATTTGATCAAAGGTTAAGAAGTTATGATGGGTCCAAGTTGGTATGACCACACTGAAATTCCATGCCATGCTTGCCTTGCCAGCCAACCCCTTTGCCTCGCCCATGACCAGTTCCAAACTTGTGTGTTCCAATCCATTTTTCAACCTATTCCAACCCTCATTTCAATTTATTTTTCATACCAAACATGTTCTCTCATATCCTCTCTTTCCAATGACCCCAAAACCTTATCAAACCATCCACAATGCATGGAAAAATTCATCACCAAACTACCATGTTTCAGTTGGTTCCAACTATCATAAAATCAGAAAAACAAATGTTGTTGATGTTGTTATACCATTCATCCATTGCCCTTTTAAACCAAACACCTTTCATACACACCATAGCACGTGCCTCATTATGCATGAAAGTAGAAAGAATGGAAACTTGTTGAACAAGTTTATGTTACAACAGCCTTGCCATTTCACTTTCTCTTCATCTCCACCATAACCCACCATGAACTATCATCACCATATCATTGCTCTCCCTAACTAACTTGACTCAGTTAGTTAGGGATGACTCACCTAAACCATCTTAACTCAGTTAATTCACCCAGTTAACCATGGTTAAGCTCACCCTATAAATAGAAATCTCACTCTCAAAATTCATTAAAAAAAAACACTCATTTTTCACACTCTCACTCAGAAACTCTCTCTTCTTCTCTCTCAATCTCTCACCATTGCAACTAATTTTCGAGCTTCACTTTGTTCATTTTCTCATTTTCACATCAGAATCTCTCTTCTTTCTCTTTCAAGTTCTCAACATTGCAACTGGTTTTGAAGTTTGATTTCAATTTCTATCCACTGAATCGTCATCAATTACTTCATCTAAGCCTTTATTTGGCCAAGAGTAGCTCAAAGAGGAAGCAGAATCTCTGGTTTTCTGAAGAATATCTCAATGTCACAAATCTTCAGGTACGAATTTCCATCATTATAGACATGCTTTGAAGTTGTTTTCAGGTTCTTGAAGCTTCTTATAAGCTCAAGAACTTGTCTGGCTAGTTGATAGGCCTTTAGAGGCATAGTTGAAAAGTTAGGGCAAAACTTCCTCTGCTCGATTCTCTTTTTTCATGAACATTTTGTGCGTTTTATCACTGGATTCATGCTCCTCATCACTTCAGCTTTCCAATGATGTATGTTTTGTCCATTTATGCTTGCCTGCAAATTATTGTGACTGGAGGTTGGCCGGATAAGATGACCGGAGGTCATCTCCGGCCGGTGGATTCAATTGCTAGGGTTTTACTCAGGTTTTAATCATGATCGTTGGATGAGCATGATCTGATGGCCACAAAGCTGCCAGCGCATTAAAATAGGCATGCATGTCACGTGTTCTTATTTCTGATTTCACTTAATCATTGTGTGGTGCAGTGCATGGTAGTTAGTGTGCTCATTCATGTGCGTGCGTTGGATTGGTCTACTTTGACTATTGTGTGGACTTGACTTGATCCAAGGGTGATGATTGCTTGACTTTTGTTGACTGAGAGTGTATGATTGTTAGTGTGGATTGCACGTGTTTGGAACTTGGACTGAATTGATATTTTCACCCCATGTTTTCAAGCCCAAACCAATTTGAACTGATAATTTGCTATGCTTGCACCCTCTCTATTATTTCCATTTCTTTTTTATTTTCTTCATTTTATGCACGTTTCCTTTTTAATTTTTTAAAATTACCAAACAACATCATAAAATTCTAGAAAAATTCATGAATATCATCAAGACATTTAGGAAATTTTTGATATTTTTATTTCATGATTTTATGACATTTTTGCCCCTGTTCCATAATTTTCTTTGAATTTCCATTTATATGTATTCCAAATGTGGTATATGAATTTGTGGAATTTTGTTCTTGCTCATTACAAATTGTTTTGACATGATTCTTTTTGAATTGATTCACTAATACATTGAAGTATGTTAGATGATTTTTGTTTGATATTTCAGGTCACTTTATGACATGTTTTGATGCCTATTTTTGCACCACTTTGCGTGATATTTCAACTTGACCTAATTGCTTTATTTGAAGTCATTTTGCTTTGAATTTTGACATGCTATTTTGATGTATAATTCACTTCTTATTTAAACCATCCAATACCATGCTTGTATAATTTTCATAAGTCCATTTGATTTTTGTTTGATGCATTATATTTGAAGCATAATAACATGTCATATCATTCTAATTTTAGTGCATGGTTACATGAATTCTTTTGTGCATATTTGTATAAGCATTTGCATATTTCATGAGCCATTCCCATGATATTATAGGTCCTTGATACACATTATAGGTCATCTTTACATGATCATTTCCATTTGAACTTTGTGCATCATTAATATGTTTTGTTTGCACTTTCCTTTTTGAACTTCCACTTCACTTCTTCTTCTATTACTTCTTGAATGTCTTGATGGTTGATTCATGGATACTTTGAGATGTTTATAAGCAATTTTTTATTTAGTTTAAATTCTGATCCTTAGATTACATGTTCCATTTATGCATGTTCCTTCCCATTCTTTTCATCTTTCATCTTCCTTTCTTATGAAAACATGTTTGAATGCTATGGATGATGATTGTTGCTTATTCATTTGAACTTGTATGATGATACTCACTTGTTGTCCATATGATGCACATTCTGGTTGTGATCTTAGGATTTGATTTTTCATCTCATTCTTTTGAACTTTAATGTGTATTAAGTACTTTTTACTTCTTATACATGTTTCCATGTTTACTAACCATGTAGGGGCTTTGGTAAGTTGAAATTGAGTGTGGATAAGGAATCCACATTCAAACTTCTCTCCTTTCATCTTTTACAATTCAATCTTGTGTTTTGTTAAGTACTTGTGTGCTTTCTTTGATTAACTCATTACTTTCCCTTTTGAGTTACAATTCATCTTCTACTTTAGAAGTGAATTGTTTAATTCATTCCTTCTTTAGACTCTAGGTTTTGCAACCTCACAAACCATTAGGATCACTCCCTTAACTAATCAATTAGGATTGAGTCTTAGTTCACATAGATTTTACCTTTCTCCTCTCTTGAGTCTTTCATCTTCTCATCTCAAAGAAAATTCAAAATTTCTAATAAAGGTAGGCATTTATTGCATTTAGGCCTTTCATATAAAGAAAAGATTATAAAGGGGTCTTCTCTTGTAATCTTAGAATGTGTAGCATATAGCCCATCTTGGGTCAATGTGTTAAACATTTGATCTTGTATGAGGGACTTAAATGCAATACTTGTTGAAGGTAAAAATAAAAAGCACTTCTTCATTTCATAATCCACAAAAACACTTAATAAACACAAGTATGCTAGTGTGTTTGAACCTTAACAATTGGAACTAAGTGTGGGGGTCTTCTTCACCCTTAGTGTACTTTCCTAACCATTCCATCTTGGAATGTGAGGATGTATACATTCCAATGACCAAGATTCAGATACACTATCATATGCAAACAAATACCAAAATTTCTTAAAAGACAAAAACAAACAATGACGTCTTTCCTTCGGGAATTCTTTTCTCATCTCACTCATTCTCAACGTACGAACATGCTCCTCCTCGTTCTCTTGCAAGATGGTAACGCACTCGGACCAGCGAGCCTGCAACACCTGAGCTAGAACGTTAGTCGTTCCCTAAAAAACACAAACAATCCATCCCTAGTGAGGGGAACTACGTCGCTCTGATTCTCATGCTCCCGATGAGATACGTAGGCAGTGGGGTAGGGCCCATGCGAGCACTTCTTTTATTTTCCCTACATTTGTTTCTCTTTCTCTCTCCTTTCCTTTTTTCCAGTTCTTCAGTTAGCAGTTTCTTTTCCAGTATCCTTTTCTTACACCCTTTGATTGAAACAGCAGGCGTGGATCCCATCGGGTACGATGGACGCGAGGGGGTGCTAATACCTTCCTCTCGCGTAACCGACTCCCTTACCCATTTCTCTTGGTCGTAAGACCATGCTTTTTCTTTCCTTCTCTCAGGTTTATGCGGTGTTTCCTTTCCCTCTCTTGGGATAAATACACATTGTTGGCGACTCTGTTTCGGTGCCACTTTCGCGTTTGTACCAGGATGAAAATCCCGGGAGCGACAAATGATACAAAACAAAAACACTCTCTTGTTGAGTCAACCCATTTTAGCCTCATTCTTGGGATTTGTACAAGACACCATATAAATTTCCCTAAAAAGAGTCAATCCTCTTTTCAGCCTCAATCTTGGGCTTTGTACAAGACAAATAATACTCTCCGACGGAGTCAAACTTCTTTCAGCCTCAATCTTGGGCTTTGTGCAAGACACCTAAAATCCTCAGTTGAGCCAGTCTCATTTTAGCCTCAATCTTGGGCATTGTACAAGACAGATAAGTATTTCCTTCCCACAGAGTCAGTCTTCTTTTCAGCCTCAATCTTGGGCTTTGTACAAGACACATACAAACCCTCCCTAGCGCAGTCAAAACTCCTTTTTTAGCCTCAATCTTGGGCTTTGTACAAGACATATATAAACACTCTCTTGTTGAGTCAGTCTTTTCTAGCCTCCTCTTAGGCATTGTATAAAGACTTCCCCAGTAGAGTCAATCAATCTCTTAGCTTCAACCTTGGGTTTTGATCAAGGCACACAAAAACTACCATCTCTTCAGAGGAAATCAAAATCTCTCTGTAGGAAGACGTTTCTCTGTGTTATCACACATCAAAACAAACAAATCAAAACAAACCGTAATCCCAAATAACTGTTATAAGTGGCACACTTGTTGATTCAAAAATTCAAGCTGTCGTCCATCTCTTATCTTGGTAAAAATCCTCTCTTTCATCTAATTGCTCTAAGCGGCAAGCCTCTGGATTATTTACATCCAATCCACTGTCCCTCTCTTAACATGAAAGACTCCCAAGGAAAAATGGCATTGCTCTACACTGAGTTAAAGTTTTCTCCTTCAGGACAAATCCCCTATAAAGGAAATTATGGCATTGTTGGATTTTCATATCCCAGTTAAAGTAACCCTCCTTTATAAATCAGTCACCCAACAGTTGTGATAAACAGACGAGATGTCTCCCTTTAGAGATGACAAATTCTCTCTCAGTAAAACCTTTTAGCTTCAATCTTAGGCTTTGAACAAGATACAAATACTTCCTTTAGCATCAATCTTGGGCTTTGAACAAGACACCAAAACATCTCTTTCCTTTCATAGAATAGGAGGAACTACGATTGCTCTGATTTCCCTATTTCTTTAAAACGGGAATACGTAGGCATAAGATTGCGAAATGTTAGCGAGCATACCAATAAAAAACTTTAGGTCCAGTACCTTCAGACGTACTAATCAAAACCAAGGCTTAACACCTCACCAAAACCATCAAAAACTCTCCCTCTCTCTCTCAACATTCCCAAACTTTCCCAACCCATAAACAGATAAACACCATCAAGTACAAAGCAAAACCTAAAATTAACAACCTCTGGATAACCACATATAGGATGGGTAATTGACAACTCCCCATTGTATAACCTGACCCCGAAATCCCCGTGCAAGGTTAGTTTTAGATAGCTTTCCCTTTCCCTTCCAGCTTCACGAGATAAATAAGAAATCAGAAAGTAGCACCCTACTCCTCCTCATTAGAGTGAGGAGAAAATAATCTGCGATAAGGTGGTAGCGTAACTGACAAAAATCGCACGCTACAACCGTTGGCGTCATAATTCAAATTATTTGAATTTTTGAATTTTGGTTATTTTGTTTAATTGATTCAAAAATTAATTTCTCTCTGAATATTTGTGTTTTTGAATTTATTATTTTTCTCAAAATTCACAAAAATGTTTAAATATCTTATTTTACAAAAAAAAAGTACAATTTATATTATTTTCTCAATATAGTTAGAATTTTTGTAATTAATTTCATTTTTATTTATTTAAAACATTTTTAAATGAACTTCCCACTTTGATCTTTCAAAACCAATTGAATTTCAAACTTTCATGTAATAAAACATGATTTTTCAAAATATTTTTCAAAGTGTACAACTTGTTTTTGAATATATTTGGTATTTTATATTATTTTTTTCATTTAATTTCCTTTGAAAAATGACATTTAAATTTAAAATTAGGGTTTCCTCTCGATTTTAAATTTTCAAACACTTTGGTCCTCTTTATAGAGTGTAAGTCCCACCCCTTGTAAATAAATCATTTTTGGGCCTCAGTCATTGTATAAGTCCCGATACGATTTTAAAATCTCGGCGCGGTCGTCGCCTTTTAAACAAAAACCATTTGGGCCTCTCATTGAGTTATAAGTCCCATTCCTTTTCTTTAAAAAAACACTTTGGGCCTCTAATAGAGTGTAAGACCCAACCCCCTTTGTACATAAATAATTTTGGGGCCTCAGTCATTGTATAAGTCCCAGTACGGTTTTCAAAACGACGGTGTAATCAATGTTTTCATTTGGGCCTCTCCTTGAGTTGTAAGCCCCATCACTTGTACAAAAATAAACCTTTGGGCCTCTCTTTGAGTTGTAAGACCCATCCCTTTGTAAATAAAACCTAATTTGCGCCTCATCCAATGTATAAGTCCCGATACAATTTTCAGATCAACGGTGCGATTACTGTTTTTCATCTAGGCCTCTCCTTGAGTATAAGCCCCAATCTTCTGTTCAAAAACAACTTTCCCTTTTGATTTAGGTTCAAACTCATAGTTGTTATCAAAACTTTCTTTAATTTCTTGAACAACTAACCATACAACTGTTACAATGGAAGCTTGCTCTCCTGTAAGTTTTTATCAGCTTTCTTTACATGCTTTCATATATATATATGTCTGTATTGCTGGAAGCTTGCTCACCTGTAAGTCCTTCTTTCATATCCTTTTAAATACTTGTCATATATCAACTGTATATATACTTGTATATCTGCTTAGAATTTTCCCCGACAATTAGGCCTAGAATTAGATAAAGCCAGTTGGTCACTCTTTCAACACAGTCAAAACTAGTTCCCCATAGGAATTTCCAGATACAGTCTTGCCTTCTCTTGGGCTTATACAATATGGAAAAAAGAGAAAGGCATTATTCCCGGTGAAACTTTTCTCAGACTGTCACTATTAGAAATATTGTCAAAGAAGTTCATTTCCCCAGAGAGGATTAATTCTCTGTGAAATCTCTCTTGAATTTCTTCAAACCCTAGAACTGTTCACTAAAGAAAAGATTATTCCCGGTTAAACGTTTCATGAACCCTTCTTAGGTTTGGACCCACAGGCTTCTTAAAAGCATCCTCGCCTCCTCTTGGGCTTTGCACAAGGACCCTCCGGCTTCTTAGAAGTTCTCATGCCTTCTCATGGGCTTAATACAAGGACCATGAAGACCTCTTAACGGTATAGGACATAACTTAGTCATCCTTTGTTAGAGCAGTCTTTCCAAAGAGTCAAAACCTCATACCAATTTTAGGGTTGATTCTCATCCCTTAAAACACCTGCTTCCTCTTGGGCATCATACAAATATAAACTCTTCTATACCAGTAGACTTGGACAATCTAATCTCCTCTTGGATCTCAAAGACATTCTCAAGTTCCCTACAAACACAGGAAAAAACCCTGGTCATTTAACCAATCTCTAGTAGAGTTAAAATCCTCACAGGATCTAAAACTCAGTTTTTCATCCTAAATTTCCCCAGCAAGGGTTAGCTTATCATCAGAACCTCATGGCATCTGATACCTAACCTCTTCTGTAACCCTTAGTAAGAGTTGACCCCCCAACTTGAACCTACCTCTAGATCTCAATAATCCTCAACAGAAGCTAGCCTCCTCTTAGGCTTTATATAATGACTTTCCTCGGCAGAGTTGGCCTCAAAACCACTCTTTTGTTGAACCATCTTCTTTCTTAAAACACTCTCTTGTTGAGTTAACCTTTTTTTTCCTCAATCATCGGCTTTGTACAAGACAAACAAAGTACTCTCTTGTTGAGTCAATAACCTTTCCACACTCTCTTGTTGAGTCTGTGGTACAAAACATAAATACTCTCTTGTTGAGTCATCCTTTAGCCTCAATCTTGGGCTTTGTACAAGACATATATAAAATTTCTCCAACAAAGTCAAAATCTTCATAAACTTCCCTTAAGCTCTGGATAAATATCTTCCCAGCGGAGTCAATTCCCCCAGCCTTCTTTAAGGATTTGAGAAATAATATCCCTAAGCAGAATCAATCTTCTTTTCAGCCTCCTCTTAGGCTTTGTATAATGATTTTCCCCAGTAAGGTCAGCCTCAATCTTGGGCTTTGTACAAGACACCTAAAAATCCTCCGCTGAGTCAGTCAACTACCTTTCAGCCTCAATCTTGGGCTTTGTACAAGACACCAAATAAAGCACTCTCTTGTTGCGTCAGTCTCATTTCAACCTCAATCTTGGGCTTTGTACAAGACACCATATAAATCTCTCCAGCAGAGTCAATCTTCTTTTAGCCTCAATCTTGGGCTTTGTACAAGATAGATAAAATCTCTCACCTATAGGGCCAATTTCCCCTTTCAGCCTCAATCTTGGGCTTTGTACAAGACAGACAAAATATTTCCCCGGAAAAGTCAACTTTTAGCCTCCTCTTAGGCTTTGTATAATGATATCCCCCAAAAGAGTCAATTCTACTTTTAGCCTCAATCTTGGGCTTTGTACAAGACAGATAAACACTCACTTGTTGAGTCATCCTTTTCCAGCCTCCTCTTAGGCTTTGCATAAAGACTTCCCCAGTAGAGTCAATCAATCTCTTAGCTTCAACCTTGGGATTTGATCAAGGCATACAAAAATCAACATCCCCTCAGAGGAAATAAAAAACTCTCTGCAGGAAGACATTTCTCTGTATATCACACATCAAAATAAACAAATTAAACAAATCCTAATCCCAAATAACTGCTGTAAGTGGCACACTTATTGATTCAAAAATCCAAGCTGTCGTCCATCTCTTATCCTGGTAAACTTCCTCTTTCATCTAATTGCTGTAAGTGGCAAGCCTCTGGATTATTTACATCCATGCCACTGTCCTTCTCTTAGCATGAAAGACTCCTAAGAAAAAATGGCATTGCTCAACACTGAGTTAACGTTTTCTCCTTCAGGAAAAATCCCTCATAAAGGAAATTATGGCATTGCTGGATTCTCATATCCCAGTTAAAGTAATTTTCCCTTATAAACAGTCACCTAACCGTTGTGATAAACAGACTAGATGTCTCCCATTAGAGATGACAAATTCTCTCTGAGTCAAACCTTTTAGCTTCAATCTTGGGCTTTGAACAAGACACAAATAAACCTTTTAGCTTCAATCTTGGGCTTTGAACAAGATACCGAACATCTTTTCCTCCCATAGAATAGGAGGAACTACGATTGCTCTGATTTCCCTGTTTCTTTAAACGGGAATACGTAGGCATAAGATTGCGAAGTCTTAGCGAGCATACCAATTAAAAACTCTAGGTCCAGTATCTTCATACCAATCAAAACTGAGGTCCAGTACCTCACTAAAATCAACAAAAACTTTTTCTCTCTCTCAAAAAACCTCCCAAAAGAAAAATTTTCCCAACCCACAACAGATAAACACCATCAAGTACAAAGCATAACCTAATGCTAACAACTTGTGGATAACCACATATAGGATGGGTAACTGACAACTCCCTATTGTATAACCTGACCCCGAACTCCCCGAATCTCTCTTAGCGTTTGTTCAGTTAAAAATTTGTATGCAAGGTTAGTTTTAGATAGCTTCCATTTCCCTTCCAGCTTCACGGGATAAATAAGAAATCAGAAAGTAGCACCCCACTCCTACCATTAAAGTGAGGAGAAACCAAACAGCGATAAGGTGGTCGCGTCACCGACAAAAATCGTATGCTACATCAAGCAGATCTTCAAGTTAACTCTTCAACTCTTTCAATTCCGATGCGGACATACGATATAGAGCCATCGATACTGGACTAGTTCCAGGAACTAAGTCAATCGTAAACTCCACCTCACGTTTCGGCGGTAAATCCCTTATCTCATCAGGAAAAACTTCTGGAAAATCACAAACAATTGGCAAAGCACCAACTGCTCCACTTTCATTAATACTCAAAGTTGCCATCAACATCGACATCTTGGCACCATCCTGCACCGACTCATCAAAACAATCTGTAAGCATTTGGCTTAACTCAAAATAATTCACTGCACACACCATCTAAGCTCGCAAGACACATCTATTCCATTCAACATGATCCCGTCTACTATCAACAAGAGATTAAGGGTGATCAGTTCCTAAATTTATCAATAGACAGTCGACAATCATGATGGGGCATAAACCATCTTTACCAAACTTTAATAGCGTTCAACGACACACTAAGCCACCACTCCACACTTGAAGCATCTTGGTGAAGCACAAGTTTCTCCCCCACTTGCTTCAGTCCCACTCCTGCAGACAAAGGTTAGAAAAACAAACGAGTACCGACAGTATTTTCACACATGTCGCATATTAGGGGACAAACAACATTAGACAACCTGGCCGAATGGACCGACCTGCTCTGAAAACATCCCAAGTAACCTCAATCTCATCTTCTTCGAACTTCTTACAAGTAATATCCCACCAGTCTTCAGCTTCCTCTTCAAACACATGAATGCCAAATTGCACTCTCTGCGCATCTGAAGAGTTCATGACTCGAAATATCTTCTCAATCGTTTTTAGCCATACTTGTGCTTTGTCAGGTTCATGTGTTCCCTTGAAGATTGGTGGATTATTCCTCTGAAACTTCCCCAAAGCACGGAACTCATCAATAGTGTTATTACCAGCATTCACATTGTCTTGTGGATTCTGCTAAATCGCTCCAGCCAACATCTCCAAAGCTGCAGCAATCGCTTTATCATTCCTACCTGCAACCATCATTCTAAATTCCAACAACAAATCCTCGTTAGAACAAACAATACCGATAGTGCTACACACATATCAAGTACAAAATGAAATAAACATACTAAAAACTTGGTCAACTGACCAACCAGGCTCTGATACCACTAATGTAACACCATTCTAAACCCCGCGGAATATATATAAATAATCAGAGCAATTTATCATGCAACTCAAATAAGGGTGTCACATAATTTCAAAACATCACACAAACACTTGTCATGCTCAATAATACTTAAAATAAATTCATGTCTTTCATATACTTTCACATTAGCATTTAGCATTGGATTTA
Organism: Lathyrus tuberosus; assembly: GCA_022829125.1. Classification (NCBI taxonomy): domain Eukaryota; kingdom Viridiplantae; phylum Streptophyta; class Magnoliopsida; order Fabales; family Fabaceae; genus Lathyrus; species Lathyrus tuberosus. Next base: position 5,865,093 of record JALAZF010000341.1, on the reverse strand, counting down.
CTTCGATCAAAATAGACATAATGAAAGTCTCATGCTCATCTCATTCATAATTAATACTTAGGCATAAAAGCCAATACTTCATATAATTCAAAATAACAATAACAGAATAAAGTAGAGTACGTAAAGTATCTCCCAAACATGAAATTAAAACATCCTCGTATTACATGATCAGAGCACGACTCGACCAAAAATAAATAAAGAAACTAAGACAAGTTACTCCAATGACTACCTCGCACTACAAGCAACTCTATTCTTCGGTTCCTGAGCGATCTCGTACAAAAGACCATTCACACAGAAGGGTGAGAATTCACATAATTATTGAAGTCATAAGATAATGATTAATTTAGGGCATACAAGCATAATCACAATTATTCTCACACTTCTAAGTTTCATCAACAAAGTATCACTCAAGTAACCATACCATTCACAAGTATATACACACAATCCACAATTTCACCAATGCAACAATTCACATAAATGCACATAATCTTATATAACAAACATATACACAATGAGACTCAATGCAAGACTCAATACAATGTGGTACCATCATTTTGTTATTATTTTTTGGTTTTTACATTTAAACCGGGTCCTAGACCAAAACACACAAAAAGCCCATTCCCTAAGCTTTCAAACCCCGCTCTAGGTTTGGGACAAGTCACTATCTTTCACGAAACTAGCAAGCATTGCCTCTTGTCACAAATGATGCGCGTGCAAATACAACAATCATATGCAATTAAGACCATTTCCTAATTTTAACAATCATGCATATCTTCAATAATTCATCACACTTTAATTACGATACAATTGCACACACAATCAAATTTTCAAAAATCATGACATTCTTACTTCAAATATTACCACTACACATAGCAAGTGATTTACAAGAATCAACACAATCCAATCCCATTTCACAAAACACACAACACTAATTTGGGTATAAAATAATTAATTCATTATCAATAATTAAATTCAATATCCAATAAATATTCACTACTCAATTCAATAATCAATAATTATTCAATAAATAATTATTATTTTAATAAACTACCAATGTTCCAATAATTATTCAATATCTGAATAATTAATTAATATTTTAAATAAATAATTAATATGGTTTCAGTAATTAAATACAATTCTATTTCCAATATATATATATATATATATATATATGCTACAGGGTACTTAAAGGGAAAAATGAGTCATTTCGAGACACCTAATTTCACAGCAGCATTGCATTTCATAAGCTCATCACAAAATTCACAAATTAAAACACATCGACATTATTGTATAAATTCCAGATAAAAATTGCATTCCCAAAACTGTTAGCATTGCCTTTCAGATTAATTGACAAAACCCAAAAATTTCATTTCATTCAAATTCAAGTTCCATCTAGTAGTAGTGATATCAATAGTTGACAGATTAATGGAATTTCAAAACTCCCTGGTTTTCTTCCCTTATTTCCATTGCCAATTTAATTAATTTTGGTTCGCTACAGGACATCATATTATAGAAAAGAAATCCTACTTTAATTCTTATCGCTACAGTGAGAGGATTATTACATATATTCTTTGCCTAAGGTATGTCGCTACAAGAACATCAAGATAATATAGAAGCCACTAGTTTGATGTTGCTACAGAGATAATTTCCATTTCTTGCACACTAATGGTGCGTTACAAGCAGGTGGGGAAATGTGAATCACACTTGTTTCATTGCCTATTATCCTAAAGACATATCGCATGGCTACAGGATACACAAAAGTCATATTAATTTTCTAATTCTATTCTGCTATAATGGAAAAGGCATGTGGAAAAAGAATTATTCCATTCTATTACACATAAATGCTGCGCTACAAGGAACATGACACAATTATTTCAATTGCCACTTTATAAGCATCGCTACAGTATTGAAACAAATATTGATGCGCTACAGTATTGAAACAGTTATAAATATTTCAAGTTTTCCAATTTCAATTGGTACTCTAAATATTAAATGAGTCTTTATACTATACCAAATATCAATTATAAATGCAATAAAATTTGCACATTTCAAAGATTAATATTAAAACCTAACATTTTCAATCTAATAGAAAAATTGAGGGTTTTATCCTAAGCATATTCATTACCACTAATTATTACTCCCTCCGTTTTTTATTATAAGTCGTTTTTAACTTTTCACACAGATTAAGAAATGTAATAATTGTAGTATGGAAAAGAGAAATATTAAAGGTTTTACAAAATTGTCCTTCATTAATGATATTGAAAAGATAAATTTACATAGAAGTGTGCATGGATTATAAACCAAACCAAATTAAACCATATATATGGTTTGGTTTGGATCTTAAAACCACTTCTATAAAACCAATTTAATTTTTTAAAACCGGTTTACAAGTGGATCGGTTCAGTTTCAAATCGGTTTTTCACAAAAACCAGTTTTTTTTAAAAACCAGTTTTAAACCGGTTTCTCTCAAAACCAGTTTTTTATTTTCTTTAAAAAAACCAGTTTTAAAACCAATTTTATAAATTAAAAAAACCATTTTTTAAAAAAATCAATTTTATAAATTTAGTATTACAGAAAATGGATAGTATTATATAAAATGGATATCAAAGTATGTCAATTCAATTTCTGTTTCTATATGTGTGATTTTGATTCAATTTCTGTTCTTTAAATTCAAATTCAATACTCAAGCTTATGTTCAAAACAAGTGCATCAATAATAGTATAACTCATGAATCCACGAATTAAACTTCTAGAATTATATCTATCTAAGACAAGTTGAAGCGAAGAATTTGAATTTGACCCATAATGGTTACAATTTCATCTAAATTTATAGTTATCGGCTATAAACTCAATGACTATTTTCCTTAAGATCCAAAAAATTAAGATTAAAAAAGATAAATAATACATTCTTGTATATTATCTTTGAAACATAGAAACAAAAAGTACATAGTGGTGTAACACATATAATGATTCTATTCTCAGTATACAATTAGGTCAAATATATATCACTTAAGGTATGACCAATTTATCATGAAGATGTCAACGATGTTGAGTTTGATGACAACAAAAATGAAGAAAAATAAGGAGAAGTAGAAGAATATACTTCTGGTCAATACAAGCAGCATGAAAATAATGATTACATTCAGGAATGCTTCTCAATGTCTCTTTAGGTTCATACTCAGATAAGCAAATTGAGCAATTTCAGATTTCAGAGAAAACGGTTGTCGATTTCAAAGAAATCATGAAATCACAATTTGTTTCAGATTTGCGACTAAATTCAAACACAGTAAGAGCAAAAATCGAGCCGACATTATGCATATCACAGCAGCGAACACACTGATTAACAACACAAACCTTCCAACCTCGCAAATTCCTCTGAAACAAATTGTGAAAATAGAGCTCTAAAATTTCGTCGATTTGTCGATTTTACCACTATTTACATAAACCCATGATTGTAATTTTGAGAATTAAGATACAAATTGAGGATTAGGGTCTGAAATTTGAAGAAAGAGATGAAAGAGATTCGGATTTTTGAGGATTAGGGTTTCTGAAATTTGTGTTCTTGGTGAATTGTATGTTTTAAAATTAGTGAAATTTGTCAATGTTTCAGAAGTGGAAACCACACTCACAACCGGTTTAGGATAATAGTTACCGGTTCTTTTTTCATTTGATAAATGGGCCACCGGTTTGAAAATATAATTTTGGGCTGGATTTTAAAATTTGGTTTAATTTGGATACTAATTTGGTTCATGGTTATTGGTTATTTTGCACACCCATAAATTTACATAATTGAAAGGAGAGAGAATAATAAATATTTAAGGGTATAATAAGAAAAATAACATTAATGATTCATTGATATTATAAAACGACTTATATTGTAGTACAAAATATTTTTCCAAAACAACTTATAATAAAAAACGGAGGTAGTATCAAATAACCCCAATAAATGAGTGAAAATCAACCTTTACCTTAGTTTTTGGATGATTCTTGAGTTTTCTCTCTTGGTTCTTCTCTTCTTTACCACTCTACTTTCCCTCTTGCGTCCTTTCCAACTTTCTCTCTTTCTACTCTTTTGTTAAACCTTAACATTATCTTAATTCAACTGAACTTATCTCAACCTATTCTCACTTACTATTCACACACCTAATTCAGCCCAACTAAACAATCTAGCAATTCTACATTATTCTACCAAATAGAATAAATCAAATAAATTACTTAATTCAAATAATCTAAATAATTCAAGTAATTAAATAAATCAATTATTTCAAATAAGTCTAATAAATCCATTAATTCAATTAATTCAATATATCAAATAATTCATTTAAATAAAATAATTCAAATAAATCACATTAATTAATTAATTCATAAAATCGTTTAATTACTTAATATAAATAAATAATTACGAAAATTGGGGTGTTAAAGTAATACTCGTGTAGAAAGAAGTTTCACGTCATCTACTTCTTCCTCTCATTCACACTATTTAGAACCTGATACTTCCATAGAGGAAAAACACAAACAAATTAGAGTGATTTCAAATCTTTTTAAGCAAAATAAAAATCAAAGATGATTGCGTTTTCAGTTATATGTAAAGTCTATCTTTTGTCCTTTAAATTTGGGTGGGTCTACTGCGAGGCCACTAAAGAATTTGCTTTATATACAACAAGTATGCATTTAAGAAATTATTTCAACAATTAAAAGATAAAATAGTACGTTAAGCATGCATTTAAGATAATAGTGTTGTACTTCATGCAACTTATTTCATTATTATTGTTTTCGTTACGTTAAGTATGTATTTCAACACTTTGCATCTAAGATGAATCGCTGTGATATTCACGGTCTAATTTTTTTTACGAGAGTTTCATGTAGATCGTTGATGTTTCACATGGATGGAAAATATTTGTTACATAATTTTTCATCATATTGGACAAACATTTTTCCCTTAGTTTCCAAATAAATCTATGTAATATGTCATAATAAAAACAAAAATAAAATAAAAGCCAATAAAATGCATTTGTTATGATTTAAAAAGGGGTTGATCAAAACTTTTATACCCGGTTGTCGTCTTAACTAAGGAATATGTCATAATAATAATAATAATAATAATAATAAGAATAATAATAAGGCGTTAAAATTTAGTTGTCGTCTTAACTAAGGAATATGTCATAATAATAATAATAATAATAAGGCGTTAAAATTTAGTTGTTGGGACTCAAATGAGTTTTAAAAAACATTTCCCTTTAATTGCTGGTTTACCTGAGGTAATAGGTCATAAATAAAACTTAAAATTAAATAAAAGGCGCTAAAATGCAACTGCTAGGATTCAAATGGGGTTGATCGAAACTTTTCCCCTCGGTTTCAGCTCAACCGAGGTAACATGTCATAAATGAAAATAAATTAAATTAAAGGCACTAAAATGTAATTGTTGGAATTTGAAAGGGATGAATCAAAACCTACGATTTGTTGTCAGCTCAACTTATGGAATAAGTCATTTTCCATTAATCAAAATTTCAAAAATGTCACCGTAGTTTGTTTTCACCATAGTAAATTATTCAAATGAGGTGAAGCTCGTCAAGAAATTTATATTGTCAAGTAGTAGAAGACTGTGAATTTTCAATTGTTTGTCATTGGAGGTAGGATTAAGTGCAAAATGACTACGAATACGCTGAACAAGTAAAAGTACTGGTGCACTCTTCTCTATCCCTATCAACAATAGACATCTTTATTAAATTTGTATTGTTTGAATACAATGCAATCCATGATAGCAATCCAACTCATATTTCATAAAATTATGTTGTCCCTTTTTTGTAAAAGCTCTGATTTTAAGAAATAACTAGATTAAGACCTGCGTAATGCGTGGAATTCAGATTAGCTATTTAAGTAATATTAGATGAATAAGTTTTATTATCGACACAATTGGATGAATAGAATTAAAAAAAAAAATACAATATTAAGTGAGAAAGAATTCAGTTAGAAACATGTAATACAAAATAAAAATGAATGCAATTTTTTAGTGGAATATAAAAATGTAATTTTTCACAGAGCTGAATTCAAAATTGATTTCTAGTCTGTGGGATAATCAAGACATGGAATGGTCGGGTATTAATTCTAATGGAAGATCAGGAGGATTAATCACTATGTGGAATGGTAAAGTTCTGCGAGCTTGCTCTAGTTTTAGGGGCCAAGGTTTCATAGGTGTTCAATTTTATTGGAGGAGTTTTCAACTTACAGTAGTTAATGTCTACTCTCCGTGCGGTATTACGGATAAAAAGAAATTATGGAGGGATCTACTAGATGCTAAGGGTAGATATCCTGGAGGAGGGTGGATTGTGGGGGGCGATTTCAACGCTACTAAGAATAGGAACGAAAGAATGGGAATTAGGGATTACTCTAGTAGTGGCATGAAGGAGTTTGAAGACTTTATTGAGAACATGAACCTGATAGACCTACCTGTTATTGGAAATCGCTTCACATGGATTAATTCTAATGGTTTGAGTAGGAGTAGATTGGATAGATTCCTGGTGGATGATGCAGCCATTAATATGCTATCTTTTAAGAATCAAACGGTTGGAGCTAGGGACGTTTCTGATCACCGTCCGGTGTGGTTGAATTCCAATTTTATCAATTGGGGCCCTAAACCTTTTAGGACCTTTAATTGCTGGCAGAATCATAAAGAATTCCACAATTTTGTTAAGAATTCTTGGGAGTCTTACCAATTCTCAGGCTCTGCGAGCATTATTCTGGCCAAAAAGATTAAAGCTCTTAAAAAGGACTTGAGGAATTGAAATATTCATACGTTTGGGTGAATGGATTTGAACATAGAGGATGAGGCTCGTAAACTCAATCAGATTGAGGATGTGTCTGTTATTGACAGTTCCTTGCTTGATGAAGAGGAGCTCAAGAAGAGACTAAAAGTTCAAGAGGAGTTGTGGTCCAAATTGAGGATAAAGGAAAGCATGATAGCTCAAAAATCTAGAGCCCGTTGGCTGCGAGAAGGAGACAGCAACACGAAATTTTTCCATAATTACCTTAAAGCGAAAAGAAGGTCCAATTTTATAGCAGCTGTGAGAGTGGGGGAGGATCTTATCGAGGGCCCTGTCTTGATGAAGGAGGCTGCGACTGCTTATTTTGACTCCAAGTACAAGAGTCAGGCTGTGCATAATAGAAGGTTTAACACTAACAACTTTTCCTGTTTTGCAGAGACTGATATATGTTTTCTTGAGGCTGATTTTTCTTTCGAAGACGTGAAAGAGGCTGTCTTCAGCTGTGACAGCAACAAATGTCCCGGGGTAGACGGATTAAACTTCTCTTTTATAAAATCCTGTTGGGATATCGTTGGAGAGGAGTTCTTCAATTGTATTGACGAGTTTCTCAAATCCGGATCCTTGCCTAAAATGTTTGTATCGTCGTTCATCACTTTAATCCCGAAGATTGACAACCCTCAAAATTTCGAGGATTTCAGACCTATCAGCCTTGTGAGCAGCATTGCCAAGATTATTTCCAAGATGCTTGCTTCAAGACTGGGCAAGGTTATTCACAAAATCATTTCTCCCTCTCAGAATGCTTTCATCCCAGGTCGGCAAATTTTTGATGGAGTTCTTCTAGCTAACGAGGTTACTGACTATGCTAAAAGATGTAAGAAAGCTTGCCTTTTTCTTAAAGTTGATTTTGCTAGGGCCTACGACAGTGTGGACTGGAGTTTTCTCGATAGTTTACTAGTAAAGATGGGGTTTGGACCTAAATGGTTGATGTGGATTCGTGGTATTATTTTCAACAATCACTTGTCGATTCTCATTAACGGTAGTCCTTCAAGGGATTTCAAGGCTGGGAGAGGGTTGAAACAGGGTGATCCTCTTGCACCCTTCATGTTTGCTATAGTCGCAGAAGGATTGGCGAGTCTAGTTAGAACTGTTATAGATATCAACCTCCTCACTCCTTTCAAAGTTTACGACTGTATTTCGCCGAGTATATTACAATTCGCAGATGATACCCTGCTTTTAGGAGAAGGTTCTGTACGCAACATCTGGGCATTCAAATCCATTCTTAGGGCTTTCGAAGTTTCTTCGGGGTTAAAGATCAACTACTCCAAGAGTTGTATATTTGGTATAGGTGTTGATACTGATCTGATTTCTGCTGCTGAGCACTTCCTGCACTGTAAGTCAGGTAAGTTACCTTTCAATTTCCTTGGCCTGACGGTTGGAGGAAACCAAAGGAGTTTAAAGTTTTGGGATCCAATTCTTCAGTGTCTGAAAAAGAAGCTAGCTAGTTGGAGTAATCGCAATCTTTCAATCGGAGGCAGAGTTACGCTTCTTAATTCGGTAATCGCTAATTTGCCTATCCACCACCTAGCTTTCTACAAGGCCCCTAAGAAGATCGTGAAGGATTTTATTGCGATCCAAAGAACGTTTCTGTGGATTGGCGCAGCTGATAAAAGATTCATTCCTTGGACTTCTTGGAAAACAATCTGCAAAACGAAGGACAACGGAGGCCTTGGACTTAAACATGTCGGCTTCTTCAATAAGGCTCTCCTTGCGAAATGGATTTGGAAATTTCACATAGGCGGCGACGAAATCTGGAGGAAAACATTGGAAGCCAGATACGGAAGCCTGAGTATGAAAGCTCAACGGTATTACGAGGTCGGTACGTCGCGAATAGATTCGACGTGGATGAGGGATATTTTGGCCAGTTCTAAGTCTGAATCTTCCGCTTATTTCAGAGAGTTCTTGGAGTGTGCCATCGACGACGGAACTGATGTTGATTTTTGGCATACCACTTGGCATGGTAATGAGGTTTTGAAGGACCGTTTTCCAATTTTATTCTTAGTTAGTAGCAAGCAGACATGCTCGGTTAGTGAGATGGGGGAGTGGGAAGGAGAAAGGTGGAATTGGAATGGTTTCGACAATTTCGACAATTCTGATCTTGATATTCAGGTTCTGGACCAGGAAAGGTTGGAATACAGCCAATTCCTTGAAGGTATTTCCCTGAAGAAAAACAAAAAGGATGATTGGAAGTGGATTATTAGTGACTCCTTGGCTTTTTCGGTAAGTTCTTATTACTCTACCCTCATTACGAATTCTGATACATTTGATAATGAGTTGGATATCAAGAAATTACTCAGCTTGATGTGGAAATCTGGCCTCCCCCCTAACATCAAAATTTTTGGGTGGAGATTGTGTTTAGATAGGTTACCTACTAGATTTAACCTGGCTGCTAGGAAGATTATTGTTAATGACATTGATAAGAAATGTGTTTTGTGCTCTCAAGATCTAGAAGATTTGAATCACCTCTTATTTACTTGTCAATTTTCTATTCTGATATGGAGAGAGGTTTGTAACTGGCTGGACATCGAGATTATTTCAGAGTCGACCTACTTAAACCATGCTAACGAGTGGATTTCAAGACTCAAAGGTCGTAGTAACATGGCTACGATATCGTCGTTTTGGTTCATAACTTGCTGGATAATTTGGAGGGTTCGTAACAAAATTTTGTTTTGTGAGGATGTTTTTAATATTATTGACATTGTAAATGAGATCAAGGTCTCGTCTAGGAATTGGTTGATTCTTGGTAGGAAAGGTAGGACTTATTGTCGCCTTTACGAATGGTATAAATTCCCATTCGACTTTTGTAATTGATTCGGTTTGGAGATTTCCTTAATCTCTTTTAGTGAATTGCTTATCAAAAAAAAATTTTGAGATTTTATGAATGAAAAGTGAAGCATTATAGTGAAATAAATATTATAAGTTTTAGTTGGTTATATTTTGAAGATTCTCGCATGAAATTTTAATTGATATAACAAGTTAGATTTTGATTTGGTTTTAGTCCCTAAGGTAAAAATCCGACGAAAAATCAGCAAGTTTGTTGTGATTTTTTTTTTGGATTTTCCTGCGGATTTTAACTTTAGAGATTAAAACCAAAATGATTTTAATATCCAAAGATACAACAACCAGCAAAAGGGGGCAAAGGCCAAGACCCAACCCCAAAGGAATCCAACTAAAACATACAGAAAATCAAAAGGAAATTTAGACCATTCATACAAACTACATGTCCTCCTAAATCTATGACCAAGAATCAACCAATTCCAAGAGAAAACGACAATGTCATTGAAAATGGATTCGATAGTACACACCTCGTCGTTGAACATAATATTATTCCTCGCTCTCCATATATTCCAACAAGCGATGAACCAAATCGAGTTAATTGTCCCGGATTTACTTCTATAGCGTAGACTATAAAACCAGGACATAGCATGATTACAACACTCCGCATTCGATATCCAATCTATGTCCACCCAAACACACATCAATTGCCAAACTTTAATAATTTTAGGGCACGCACCTAAAAATCATAAGAGAAGAATCCTCAAGACTCAAAAAGCACATCATACAAACCTTTTCATGGACATTCTCAATAACTCCTCTCTTAACAAGATTCGACTGAGTGGGCAATCTGTAACACCCTTTTCTATACCCCCAATTAATCAATTAGGCACGTATACAAAATTTGATCAGAGTATAATTAAAACAACATGGCATAAAAAGGTATGTCACATTATACTTGAAATTAAACACATACAACACCTGCTCAAAATATTGATATGCAACAGTGGGGTAACTTGCCACAGAGGAACTTTGTCCTTACACCCACATCTCAATATTTAGAATAAAAGCGGAAAATCCAAACATTGAAATACATCCAAGTATATATACGTAGATATATACATCACCAAGTATCATCCATCATTATAAGTCATGTTTACATAAACATTCATCAACAAGATACATGTACAAATGTATCACAAAAGAATAATATACATCCTAGCTACCCGGTGCTACATATCAGAGCCAACCGACCAAAAGAATGAAGACACGCTTCACAAAAAAGACCACCAGATACCTAATCTGTAATGCCTCATAGAGCATCATAACACAGCAGAAGGGTGAGAAATATTATCATAATAACAATGCATATAATTATGTACTACAACATAAACATATAACACATATTCTCACCACAACTCATCATATATCACAATATAGATATATCATCAAGCATATTCATTATGCATACATTCACCATTATCATCATTCCACATGAACACACACATACTTGTTCATTCAACAATGCATCATTATAAGATACAGTTCATATAATTTCCCATAAACATACATATATCAATGTTTACTATGTCACAATCATCACATCTCACTCCATATACATCGCAAGGCATATATATATAAAACCAAGCATATTCCTCATAATGCTTATCATTAAACATAAACACACATATTCATGTTTATCCATCCATGCACACCTGCACAATTCTACTCATTCCACATCAACATATACATATATATGTTTATTCACCAATGCATCATTTAAAGATGAGAAATGCAAATCATAGAGACCGACTCACGACTCTATGCAAATGCAATGCGGTACCGACTCAATCATCACTAGTTCACTCAGAAACTCTGCTGGAACCATCGCTCGTTACCGAAGTAACTCCCCGTCGGAACTACGATGTTCACCCATTGCTCACACCCCACATGGGCACACAATGTTTATGGATCGCTCACACCCCACATGGACACACGACCCGATCGCTCGCACCCCACATGTGCACACGATCCGATTGCTCACACCCCACATGGGCACACAATCATTTGTAATCATCGCTCACACCTCACATAGGCACACGACGTTACAACGGATTCTCATTAGAATCGCTCAACACAAGAATGCACATCATGATGCTTCACATGCAAAATGACTCGAAAGACATTCTTGAAATGCATACATATTCACAATATATTCATGCATTCATCACATATACTCCATCTACATTCACATCAATTGTATAACAACATACACATTTATCCAAACAAATCAATTTACGATTTACCGGAAAAGTCGGCTAAAAATAATATTTTCCATCATCATCAAAAAGTACTCATCCACAGCTTTTATTCGATATAAAGAACACTTAAATCCGATAAACAACGAAGAAGATATGTATATTTCAAAATAACGCAAAAACATAAACCGGAGGCCCGACACTACGAAACGGTTCGAAAATACTGCACCAATTGGACCAGGGTCAGACCTCAAAACCATTTTTCCTAGAAAGAACATCTCGTTAGCTTCCCAACGCTTCGAACGGGGGTCAAAACCGACTTACGGTTCAAGAGATATGAATTTCCGAAGTTTTCCGAAAAATCAGGATTTTCCACCTACAGCACGCGTCCGTACGCCTGCGCACAAAACCAGAATTTCTGCTACATTCTGGTACAGCTGCGTAATCGCCCGAAACCCGACCGATTCAATTACTTTCTTCCGAATAAATACATGGTGATATCACATAAATACACACCAACATATTAGGATCAAGAAAAACCCGATTCCACGACTTTTATTTTTCACCAAAATCTCAAAACCCTTAATCACCAAAATTGTGAAAACTCACATAATCAACCAAATTCAACAAAACGAGTTTCTATAATCTCGGTCTAACCTCATGCGACTAATCTTCACAATTTATTTCAAATTTCATCCGTGAAAACATCGATTCTAACCGATTATGTCAGAATCCAACCTAACCTCAAATATCTCTAAAACAACCAAACAATTCCAACACACACATACATAATCATACACATGGATAAGATAATAATGTTTCACACCCTTACCCGATTAAATTGTGTTTGAAAAGTCGGTTGAATCAATTTCTTTCTCTCCATGTTTTCTCCCTTTTTCTTCTTTTCTTTCTCTTTTCCTTCTTCTTCTCTTTTTCTCTCAAAATTCTATTTTTCTCTCTTTCTCACCTCTAACTTTCTATTTTAATAAAACAAATATCTATCCCAACAAAAAGACCAAAATACCCACTACACTCAAATATCTCGCAAACGCTCTCAAAACGCGATAAAACATAATCACGATGAAAAATAATATATTCTCAAATAAAAGTCAAGAATAAAATAACATAATAATAAAAATAATTAAATCGACTCGATTAATTAAATAAGACGAAACCGGGGCGTTACAACTCTCCCCCACTTAGGCATTTTCGTCCTCGAAAATATACTGAGACGAACAACTCCGGACACGACTCTCGCATCCGACTAACAAACCAACATGCCAACAAAAGGCACACCCCAAATAACACAACTGACAAACCACCGTGCTAACAGCAGATACAACAACGGCATGACAACGACGACAACAACAACGACAAGATGCAAAGCCCATACAATGCACTTGACGACCAACTCACAACTCAAGGAAAACCACGATACCAACACACAGGTTCACTCTAGAACCGAAACACAACAAGATCGTTACCATCACCGTAGATAACACTCCCCTAATTCCCCATCATAGGAATTAGCTACACACACGCGAACCATCACCATGGAAACGAGGCAACAACACAAAGAAGAACACAAGTTCCACGACACAACATCGATTCCACAACCTCTACAAAACCAGAATACCAACATCCTTGTCACACAACCTTATTACAACAATGCTACGATTCCCAATCGAACATATAACCAAAACATCCTTCTACATAGTAGCCCATGAATAATATTTAAACCTTTCACCTAACACTTCCATTCTGAAACGTCCAATGGTCTCATCATTCCTACATGTTCTCAATGTTCAACATATGAACTCTTACAAGTCCCACACGTAAATACAAAATGTGCCACCTCACGCTTCCGCTGCGCACTCTGATTACTCGCAACCATCAAAACTATCAATTTCACGTCCAAAGTCTAACTCTTTCTCATATTCGCCAAAAATCACTGTTCACTTTAATATTACCAACCTCACACTCTCCTGTGTTATCTCATACCCCATACACAAGTCTCAGAATTGCTCAAATAATTCTAACTCCCTGACCATCAAAACAGACATGCATAGAAACTTCCGACTTAACTTTTTCAGGCACAACAACAGCTTTTCCCCGAAGGATAATCCAAGCCAAATTCATAACTCATCACGAACCCTAACCATCCTTGTTGTCTCATACTCTATTCCTTTAGACCAAACAAGTACTCAATATCCTTGCGATTACCAAACACTTCGAACCTAGAACCATAAAGATAATACCTCCAAATATTCCAACACAATACCACCGCAACCAATCCCAAATCCATAATAATACAGATCCTTTTATAAATCCTCAATTGTCGTAAAGCATAAGCCACGACTTTACCCTCTTGCATTACCACGTTGACTAAACTCATCAAAGACACATCACAATACCCCACAACCGGTTTATTAGGATCACACAAAATCAAAGCTGAAACCGTAGACAACTTCTACTCCAGCTCACCAAAACTTACTCACAACGAACATCCAAACAAACGACTCACCCTTTGTAAGTCAACTGAGATACCAGAAGTACGAACTTAACAAAGTCTTCCATAACCTGTAATAACAACCAACTGAGTCCAAAAGTTTCTAATCTCCTTAACTAACTTCGGAGCCTCTCATGTAGAACTACATCTACTTCCGATGGATCCATTAACCATACTCTCATCTGAAATAACATATCCAAATATCCTCAATCGAAACCACTACGAACTTATCCAATTAAATATGGAAGATACGATTCCTCTACTCCATAAACATTAGAGACGCGTTACTAACACCAAATACCATCACTGTACGTTGCAATTCCCAACCAAAATCCAAAAGATATAAATCCTTAAAGCTTTTGCAAAACTTTTCACTGGGTAACTGGTTACTCACATACAAGCTTAACCGAGTAAATATAAACCTATTCCGAGGATAACAAACCTAACCAGTCACATTAAATCGATCAAAGCCTCAACTCACACAATTCACCACTCTTAACAAACATTCCAAACAATTGTAATTCACTCAAACTCAACCAAACCATTCTAGTCATCTGTTCATAAAAGTGGACACTTATTCTCAATCATTACCTTATTCAACTGTTAGTAATTCATACCCAATTTCTTCTCCTGACCGTCCAATTCCGCAATTCCAACATGTATCAACAACCAACCAAAAAGAATTCTCAAACACAATGTTACATCCACCCACAAGGGTTTCCTCGCAATTTCCATTAATGCCTTAAAACTCCAAAGACTCCAAACCCACCAGAACTCTAAGTTTGATGTCTATAGTCTCAATACCATTATACTTGTTATTCCATTCCATCATCCTTCCTTTTGTTACCAACAATACTGGAGCTCTCTAAGACAACACCTTAATGTTCCATCCAAAAACACATCTGAAAACTATGCCCAACTGACAGCCCATCACTGCGACTTCCTGCCAATTCCCAGAACACTACCATCACAGACAAAACAAACATCTTATTCCCATCCACTAAGAGTTTCCTACTTACTTAGCAGATATAAACCTCAACTATTCACCTTCGTCCAATTAAGTTCAATCTTCACTCTCTGTGAAGCAGTCCTTAAATAAAACCCAATCATTCTCTCTCAACGACTTCCCAACTGGACTAACATACCAAAACCTCTAATCCATTTCATCTTCCGATATTAGCATCTTCATCGACTCATCAAAACAATCTGTAATCATCTCCTTAAATTCCAAACAACTCATTTCACACACTATCAAAGCCGGAAAGACCGGCCTATTCCATCCAACATAATTTTTGTCTGCTATCAACAAGAGATTAAGGGTGATCAGTTCCTCAATTTGCCAATAGACAGTCGACAATCATGATGGGGCATAAACCGTCTTTACCAAACTATAATAGCCTTTCTTGCATCCCATACACAAAACTACCTAAGGCACAAATCCTTAGTTGCCATAAACCTTACATTCGCATTTCTTACGGAATCGGGAACAACACTGTCCAAACAACACTTACAATCTTGCAATTCACAACACACTGAGCCAGCGCTCCACACCTGAAGCAACATGGAGAAGTACCAGCTTCTCCCCCACTTATCTCATTCTAACTCCTGAAAATAAAGGATTAGAAAACCAGAAAACACTGACAGTGTTTCACACACATATCACGTACTAAGGGACAAACAACAACGACAGTATTCAACTGTCACACCAACAGACTCAACAACTGACTCAACACTGGCTCTGATACCACTTAATGTAACACCCCTTTCTATACCCCCAATTAATCAATTAGGCACGTATACAAAATTTGATCAGAGTATAATTAAAACAACATGGCATAAAAAGGTATGTCACATTATACTTGAAATTAAACACATACAACACCTGCTCAAAATATTGATATGCAACAGTGGGGTAACTTGCCACAGAGGAACTTTGTCCTTACACCCACATCTCAATATTTAGAATAAAAGCGGAAAATCCAAACATTGAAATACATCTAAGTATATATACGTAGATATATACATCACCAAGTATCATCCATCATTATAAGTCATGTTTACATAAACATTCATCAACAAGATACATGTACAAATGTATCACAAAAGAATAATATACATCCTAGCTACCCGGTGCTACATATCAGAGCCAACCGACCAAAAGAATGAAGACACGCTTCACAAAAAGACCACCAGATACCTAATCTGCAATGCCTCATAGAGCATCATAACACAGCAGAAGGGTGAGAAATAATATCATAATAACAATGCATATAATTATGTACTACAACATAAACATATAACACATATTCCACCACAACTCATCATATATCACAATATAGATATATCATCAAGCATATTCATTATGCATACATTCACCATTATCATCATTCCACATGAACACACACATACTTGTTCATTCAACAATGCATCATTATAAGATACAGTTTATATCATTTCCCATAAACATACATATATCAATGTTTACTATGTCACAATCATCACATCTCACTCCATATACATCGCAAGACATATATATATAAAACCAAGCATATTCCTCATAATGCTTATCATTAAACATAAACACACATATTCATGTTTATCCATCTATGCACACCTGCACAATTCTACACATTCCACATCAACATATACATATATATGTTTATTCACCAATGCATCATTTAAAGATGAGAAATGCAAATCATAGAGACCAACTCACGACTCTATGCAAATGCAATGCGGTACCGACTCAATCATCACTAGTTCACTCAGGAACTCTGCTGGAACCATCGCTCGTTACCGAAGTAACTCCCCGTCGGGCCTACGATGTTCACCCATTGCTCACACCCCACATGGGCACACAATATTTATGGATCGCTCACACCCCACATGGACACACGACCCGATCGCTCGCACCCCACATGTGCACACGATCCGATTGCTCACACCCCACATGGGCACACAATCATTTGTAATCATCGCTCACACCTCACATAGGCACACGACGTTACAACGGATTCTCATTAGAATCGCTCAACACAAGAATGCACATCATGATGCTTCACATGCAAAATGACTCGAAAGACATTCTTGAAATGCATACATATTCACAATATATTCATGCATTCATCACATATACTCCATCTACATTCACATCAATTGTATAACAACATACACATTTATCCAAACAAATCAATTTACGATTTACCGGAAAAGTCGGCTAAAAATAATATTTTCCATCATCATCAAAAAGTACTCATCCACAGCTTTTATTCGATATAAAGAACACTTAAATCCGATAAACAACGAAGAAGATATGTATATTTCAAAATAACGCAAAAACATAAACCGGAGGCCCGACACTACGAAACGGTTCGAAAATACTGCTCCAATTGGACCAGGTTCAGACCTCAAAACCATTTTTCCTTGAAAGAACATCTCGTTAGCTTCCCAACGCTTCGAACGGGGGTCAAAACCGACTTACGGTTCAAGAGATATGCATTTCCGAAGTTTTTCGAAAAATCAGGATTTTCCACCTACAGCACGCGTCCGTACGCCTGCGCACAAAACCAGAATTTCTGCTACATTTTGGTACAGCTGCGTAATCGCCCGAAACCCGACCGATTCAATTACTTTCTTCCGAATAAATACATGGTGATATCACATAAATACACACCAACATATTAGGATCAAGAAAAACCCGATTCCACGACTTTTATTTTTCACCAAAATCTCAAAACCCTTAATCACCAAAATTGTGAAAACTCACATAATCAACCAAATTCAACAAAACGAGTTTCTATAATCTCGGTCTAACCTCATGCGACTAATCTTCACAATTTATTTCAAATTTCATCCGTGAAATCATCGATTCTAACCGATTATGTCAGAATCCAACCTAACCTCAAATATCTCTAAAACAACCAAACAATTCCAACACACACATACATAATCATACACATGGATAAGATAATAATGTTTCACACCCTTACCCGATTAAATTGTGTTTGAAAAGTCGGTTGAATCAATTTCTTTCTCTCCATGTTTTCTCCCTTTTTCTTCTTTTCTTTCTCTTTTCCTTCTTCTTCTCTTTTTCTCTCAAAATTCTGTTTTTCTCTCTTTCTCACCTCTAACTTTCTATTTTAATAAAACAAATATCTATCCCAACAAAAAGACCAAAATACCCCCTAAACTCAAATATCTCGCAAACGCTCTCAAAACGCGATAAAACATAATCACGATGAAAAATAATATATTCTCAAATAAAAGTCAAGAATAAAATAATATAATAATAAAAATAATTAAATCGACTCGATTAATTAAATAAGACGAAACCGGGGCGTTACAACTCTCCCCCACTTAGGCATTTTCGTCCTCGAAAATATACTGAGACGAACAACTCCGGACACGACTCTCGCATCCGACTAACAAACCAACATGCCAACAAAAGGCACACCCCAAATAACACAACTGACAAACCACCGTGCTAACAGTAGATACAACAACGGCACGACAACGACGACAATAACAACGACAAGATGCAAAGCCCATACAATGCACTTGACGACCAACTCACAACTCAAGGAAAACCACGATACCAACACACAGGTTCACTCTAGAACCGAAACACAACAAGATCGTTACCATCACCGTAGATAACACTCCCCTAATTCCCCATCATAGGAATTAGCTACACACACGCGAACCATCACCATGGAAACGAGGCAACAACACAAACAAGAACACAAGTTCCACGACACAACATCGATTCCACAACCTCTACAAAATCAGAATACCAACATCCTTGTCACACAACCTTATTACAACAATGCTACGATTCCCAATCGAACATATAACCAAAACATCCTTCTACATAGTAGCCCATGAATAATATTTTAACCTTTCGCCTAACACTTCCATTCTGAAACGTCCAATGGTCTCATCATTCCTACATGTTCTCAATGTTCAACCTATGAACTCTTACAAGTCCCACACGTAAATACAAAATGTGCCACCTCACGCTTCCGCTGCGCACTCTGATTACTCGCAACCATCAAAACTATCAATTTCACGTCCAAAGTCTAACTCTTTCTCATATTCGCCAAAAATCACTGTTCACTTTAATATTACCAACCTCACACTCTCCTGTGCTATCTCATACCCCATACACAAGTCTCGGAATTACTCAAATAATTCTAACTCCCTGACCATCAAAACAGACATGCATAGAAACTTCCGACTTAACTTTTTCAAGCACAACAACAGCTTTTCCCCGAAGGATAATCCAAGCCAAATTCATAACTCATCACAAACTCTAACCATCCTTGTTGTCTCATACTCTATTCCTTTAGACCAAACAAGTACTCAATATCCTTGCGATTACCAAACACTTCGAACCTAGAACCATAAAGATAATACCTCCAAATATTCCAACACAATACCACCGCAACCAATCCCAAATCCATAATAATACAGATCCTTTTATAAATCCTCAATTGTCGTAAAGCATAAGCCACGACTTTACCCTCTTGCATTACCACGTTGACTAAACTCATCAAAGACACATCACAATACCCCACAACCGGTTTATTAGGATCACACAAAATCAAAGCTGAAACCGTAGACAACTTCTACTCCAGCTCACCAAAACTTACTCACAACGAACATCCAAACAAACGACTCACCCTTTGTAAGTCAACTGAGATACCAGAAGTACGAACTTAACAAAGTCTTCCATAACCTGTAATAACAACCAACTGAGTCCAAAAGTTTCTAATCTCCTTAACTAACTTCGGAGCCTCTCATGTAGAACTACATCTACTTCCGATGGATCCATTAACCATACTCTCATCTGAAATAACATATCCAAATATCCTCAATCGAAACCACTACGAACTTATCCAATTAAATATGGAAGATACGATTCCTCTACTCCATCAACATTAGAGACGCGTTACTAACACCAAATACCATCACTGTACGTTGCAATTCCCAACCAAAATCCAAAAGATATAAATCCTTAAAGCTTTTGCAAAACTTTTCACTGGGTAACTGGTTACTCACATACAAGCTTAACCGAGTAAATAACAACCTATTCCGAGGATAACAAACCTAACCAGTCACATTTAATCGATCAAAGCCTCAACTCACACAATTCACCACTCTTATCAAACATTCCAAACAATTGTAATTCACTCAAACTCAACCAAACCATTCTAGTCATCTGTTCATGAAAGTGGACACTTATTCTCAATTATTACCTTATTCAACTGTTAGTAATTCATACCCAATTTCTTCTCCTGACCGTCCAATTCCGCAATTCCAACATGTATCAACAACCAACCAAAGAGAATTCTCAAACACAATGTTACATCCACCCACAAGGGTCTCCTCGCAATTTCCATTAATGCCTTAAAACTCCAAAGACTCCAAACCCACCAGAACTCTAAGTTTGCTGTCCATAGTCTCAATACCATTATACTTGTTATTCCATTCCATCATCCTTCCTTTTGTTACCAACAATACTGGAGCTCTCTAAGACAACACCTTAATGTTCCATCCAAAAACACATCTGAAAACTATGCCCAACTGACGGCCCATCACTGCGACTTCCTGCCAATTCCCAGAACACTACCATCACAGACAAAACAAACATCTTATTCCCATCCACTAAGAGTTTCCTACTTACTTAGCAGATATAAACCTCAACTATTCACCTTCGTCCAATTAAGTTCAATCTCCACTCTCTGTGAAGCAGTCCTTAAATAAAATCCAATCATTCTCTCTCAACGACTTCCCAACTGGACTAACATACCAAAACCTCTAATCCATTTCATCTTCCGATATTAGCATCTTCATCGACTCATCAAAACAATCTGTAATCATCTCCTTAAATTCCAAACAACTCATTTCACACACTATCAATGCCGGAAAGACCCGCCTATTCCATCCAACATAATTTTCGTCTGCTATCAACAAGAGATTAAGGGTGATCAGTTCCTCAATTTGCCAATAGACAGTCGACAATCATGATGGGGCATAAACCGTCTTTACCAAACTATAATAGCCTTTCTTGCATCCCATACACAAAACTACCTAAGGCACAAATCCTTAGTTGCCATAAACCTTACCTTCGCATTTCTTACGGAATCGGGAACAACACTGTCCAAACAATACTTACAATCTTGCAATTCACAACACACTGAGCCAGCGCTCCACATCTGAAGCAACATGGAGAAGTACCAGCTTCTCCCCCACTTATCTCATTCTAACTCATGAAAACAAAGGATTAGAAAACCAGAAAACACTGACAGTGTTTCACACACATATCACGTACTAAGGGACAAACAACAACGACAGTATTCAACTGTCACACCAACAGACTCAACAACTGACTCAACACTGGCTCTGATACCACTTAATGTAACACCCTTTTCTATACCCCCAATTAATCAATTAGGCACGTATACAAAATTTGATCAGAGTATAATTAAAACAACATGGCATAAAAAGGTATGTCACATTATACTTGAAATTAAACACATACAACACCTGCTCAAAATATTGATATGCAACAGTGGGGTAACTTGCCACAGAGGAACTTTGTCCTTACACCCACATCTCAATATTTAGAATAAAAGCGGAAAATCCAAACATTGAAATACATCCAAGTATATATACGTAGATATATACATCACCAAGTATCATCCATCATTATAAGTCATGTTTACATAAACATTCATCAACAAGATACATGTACAAATGTATCACAAAAGAATAATATACATCCTAGCTACCCGGTGCTACATATCAGAGCCAACCGACCAAAAGAATGAAGACACGCTTCACAAAAAGACCACCAGATACCTAATCTGCAATGCCTCATAGAGCATCATAACACAGCAGAAGGGTGAGAAATATTATCATAATAACAATGCATATAATTATGTACTACAACATAAACATATAACACATATTCTCACCACAACTCATCATATATCACAATATAGATATATCATCAAGCATATTCATTATGCATACATTCACCATTATCATCATTCCACATGAACACACACATACTTGTTCATTCAACAATGCATCATTATAAGATACAGTTTATATCATTTCCCATAAACATACATATATCAATGTTTACTATGTCACAATCATCACATCTCACTCCATATACATAGCAAGGCATATATATATAAAACCAAGCATATTCCTCATAATGCTTATCATTAAACATAAACACACATATTCATGTTTATCCATCCATGCACACCTGCACAATTCTACTCATTCCACATCAACATATACATATATATGTTTATTCACCAATGCATCATTTAAAGATGAGAAATGCAAATCATAGAGACCGACTCACGACTCTATGCAAATGCAATGCGGTACCGACTCAATCATCACTAGTTCACTCAGGAACTCTGCTGGAACCATCGCTCGTTACCGAAGTAACTCCCCGTCGGGCCTACGATGTTCACCCATTGCTCACACCCCACATGGGCACACAATGTTTATGGATCGCTCACACCCCATATGGACACACGACCCGATCGCTCGCACCCCACACGTGCACACGATCCGATTGCTCACACCCCACATGGGCACACAATCATTTGTAATCATCGCTCACACCTCACATAGGCACACGACGTTACAACGGATTCTCATTAGAATCGCTCAACACAAGAATGCACATCATGATGCTTCACATGCAAAATGACTCGAAAGACATTCTTGAAATGCATACATATTCACAATATATTCATGCATTCATCACATATACTCCATCTACATTCACATCAATTGTATAACAACATACACATTTATCCAAACAAATCAATTTACGATTTACCAGAAAAGTCGGCTAAAAATAATATTTTCCATCATCATCAAAAAGTACTCATCCACAGCTTTGATTCGATATAAAGAACACTTAAATCCGATAAACAACGAAGAAGATATGTATATTTCAAAATAACGCAAAAACATAAACCGGAGGCCCGACACTACGAAACGGTTCGAAAATACTGCTCCAATTGGACCAGGTTCAGACCTCAAAACCATTTTTTCTAGAAATAAAATCTCGTTAGCTTCCGAACGCTTCGAACGGGGTTCAAAACTGACTTACGGTTCAAGAGATATGAATTTCCGAAGTTTTCCGAAAAATCAGGATTTTCCACCTACAGCACGTGTCCGTACGCCTGCGCACAAAACCAGAATTTCTGCTACATTCTGGTACAGCTGCGTAATCGCCCGAAACCCGACCGATTCAATTACTTTCTTCCGAATAAATACATGGTGATATCACATAAATACACACCAACATATTAGGATCAAGAAAAACCCGATTCCACGACTTTTATTTTTCACCAAAATCTCAAAACCCTTAATCACCAAAATTGTGAAAACTCACATAATCAACCAAATTCAACAAAACGAGTTTCTATAATCTCGGTCTAACCTCATGCGACTAATCTTCACAATTTATTTCAAATTTCATCCGTGAAAACATCGATTCTAACCGATTATGTCAGAATCCAACCTAACCTCAAATATTTCTAAAACAACCAAACAATTCCAACACACACATACATAATCATACACATGGATAAGATAATAATGTTTCACACCCTTACCCGATTAAATTGTGTTTGAAAAGTCGGTTGAATCAATTTCTTTCTCTCCATGTTTTCTCCCTTTTTCTTCTTTTCTTTCTCTTTTCCTTCTTCTTCTCTTTTTCTCTCAAAATTCTGTTTTTCTCTCTTTCTCACCTCTAACTTTCTATTTTAATAAAACAAATATCTATCCCAACAAAAAGACCAAAATACCCCCTACACTCAAATATCTCGCAAACGCTCTCAAAACGCGATAAAACATAATCACGATGAAAAATAATATATTCTCAAATAAAAGTCAAGAATAAAATAATATAATAATAAAAATAATTAAATCGACTCGATTAATTAAATAAGACGAAACCGGGGCGTTACAACTCTCCCCCACTTAGGCATTTTCGTCCTCGAAAATATACTGAGACGAACAACTCCGGACACGACTCTCGCATCCGACTAACAAACTAACATGCCAACAAAAGGCACACCCCAAATAACACAACTGAAAAACCACCGTGCTAACAACAGATACAACAACGGCACGACAACGACGACAATAACAACGACAAGATGCAAAGCCCATACAATGCACTTGACGACCAACTCACAACTCAAGGAAAACCACGATACCAACACACAGGTTCACTCTAGAACCGAAACACAACAAGATCGTTACCATCACCGTAGATAACACTCCCCTAATTCCCCATCATAGGAATTAGCTACACACACGCGAACCATCACCATGGAAACGAGGCAACAACACAAACAAGAACACAAGTTCCACGACACAACATCGATTCCACAACCTCTACAAAACCAGAATACCAACATCCTTGTCACACAACCTTATTACAACAATGCTACGATTCCCAATCGAACATATAACCAAAACATCCTTCTACATAGTAGCCCATGAATAATATTTAAACCTTTCGCCTAACACTTCCATTCTGAAACGTCCAATGGTCTCATCATTCCTACATGTTCTCAATGTTCAACCTATGAACTCTTACAAGTCCCACACGTAAATACAAAATGTGCCACCTCACGCTTCCGCTGCGCACTCTGATTACTCGCAACCATCAAAACTATCAATTTCACGTCCAAAGTCTAACTCTTTCTCATATTCGCCAAAAATCACTGTTCACTTTAATATTACCAACCTCACACTCTCCTGTGTTATCTCATACCCCATACACAAGTCTCGGAATTACTCAAATAATTCTAACTCCCTGACCATCAAAACAGACAACCATAGAAACTTCCGACTTAACTTTTTCAGGCACAACAACAGCTTTTCCCCGAAGGATAATCCAAGCCAAATTCATAACTCATCACGAACTCTAACCATCCTTGTTGTCTCATACTCTATTCCTTTAGACCAAACAAGTACTCAATATCCTTGCGATTACCAAACACTTCGAACCTAGAACCATAAAGATAATACCTCCAAATATTCCAACACAATACCACCGCAACCAATCCCAAATCCATAATAATACAGATCCTTTTATAAATCCTCAATTGTCGTAAAGCATAAGCCACGACTTTACCCTCTTGCATTACCACGTTGACTAAACTCATCAAAGACACATCACAATACCCCACAACCGGTTTATTAGGATCACACAAAATCAAAGCTGAAACCGTAGACAACTTCTACTCCAGCTCACCAAAACTTACTCACAACGAACATCCAAACAAACGACTCACCCTTTGTAAGTCAACTGAGATACCAGAAGTACGAACTTAACAAAGTCTTCCATAACCTGTAATAACAACCAACTGAGTCCAAAAGTTTCTAATCTCCTTAACTAACTTCGGAGCCTCTCATGTAGAACTACATCTACTTCCGATGGATCCATTAACCATACTCTCATCTGAAATAACATATCCAAATATCCTCAATCGAAACCACTACGAACTTATCCAATTAAATATGGAAGATACGATTCCTCTACTCCATAAACATTAGAGACGCGTTACTAACACCAAATACCATCACTGTACATTGCAATTCCCAACCAAAATCCAAAAGATATAAATCCTTAAAGCTTTTGCAAAACTTTTCACTGGGTAACTGGTTACTCACATACAAGCTTAACCGAGTAAATAACAACCTATTCCGAGGATAACAAACCTAACCAGTCACATTAAATCGATCAAAGCCTCAACTCACACAATTCACCACTCTTATCAAACATTCCAAACAATTGTAATTCACTCAAACTCAACCAAACCATTCTAGTCATCTGTTCATGAAAGTGGACACTTATTCTCAATCATTACCTTATTCAACTGTTAGTAATTCATACCCAATTTCTTCTCCTGCCGTCCAATTCCGCAATTCCAACATGTATCAACAACCAACCAAAGAGAATTCTCAAACACAATGTTACATCCACCCACAAGGGTTTCCTCGCAATTTCCATTAATGCCTTAAAACTCCAAAGACTCCAAACCCACCAGAACTCTAAGTTTGCTGTCCATAGTCTCAATACCATTATACTTGTTATTCCATTCCATCATCCTTCCTTTTGTTACCAACAATACTGGAGCTCTCTAAGACAACACCTTAATGTTCCATCCAAAAACACATCTGAAAACTAAGCCCAACTGACGGCCCA
Source organism: Lathyrus tuberosus (assembly GCA_022829125.1). NCBI lineage: Eukaryota > Viridiplantae > Streptophyta > Magnoliopsida > Fabales > Fabaceae > Lathyrus > Lathyrus tuberosus. The sequence continues at coordinate 5,838,472 of JALAZF010000341.1, read as the reverse complement.
TCACTGCGACTTCCTGCCAATTCCCAGAACACTACCATCACAGATAAAACAAACATCTTATTCCCATCCACTAAGAGTTTCCTACTTACTTAGCAGATATAAACCTCAACTAGTCACCTTCGTCCAATTAAGCTCAATCTCCACTCTCTGTGAAGCAGTCCTTAAATAAAACCCAATCATTCTCTCTCAACGACTTCCCAACTGGACTAACATACCAAAACCTCTAATCCATTTCATCTTTCGATATTAGCATCTTCATCGACTCATCAAAACAATCTGTAATCATCTCCTTAAATTCCAAACAACTCATTTCACACACTATCAAAGCCGAAAAGACCCGCCTATTCCATCCAACATAATTTTCGTCTACTATCAACAAGAGATTAAGGGTGATCAGTTCCTCAATTTGCCAATAGACAGTCGACAATCATGATGGGGCATAAACCGTCTTTACCAAACTATAATAGCCTTTCTTGCATCCCATATACAAAACTACCTAAGGCACAAATCCTTAGTTGACATAAACCTTACCTCCGCATTTCTTACAGAATCGGGAACAACACTGTCCAAACAATACTTACAATCTTGCAATTCACAACACACTGAGCCAGCGCTCCACACCTGAAGCAACATGGAGAAGTACCAGCTTCTTCCCCACTTATCTCATTCTAACTCCTAAAAACAAAGGATTAGAAAAACAGAAAGCACTGACAGTATTTCACACACATATCACGTACTAAGGGACAAACAACAACGACAGTATTCAACTGTCACACCAACAGACTCAACAACTTACTCAACACTGGCTCTGATACCACTTAATGTAACACCCTTTTCTATACCCCCAATTAATCAATTAGGCACGTATACAAAATTTGATCAGAGTATAATTAAACAACATGGCATAAAAAGGTATGTCACATTATACTTGAAATTAAACACATACAACACCTGCTCAAAATATTGATATGCAACAGTGGGGTAACTTGCCACAGAGGAACTTTGTCCTTACACCCACATCTCAATATTTAGAATAAAAGCGGAAAATCCAAACATTGAAATACATCCAAGTATATATACGTAGATATATACATCACCAAGTATCATCCATCATTATAAGTCATGTTTACATAAACATTCATCAACAAGATACATGTACAAATGTATCACAAAAGAATAATATACATCCTAGCTACCCGGTGCTACATATCAGAGCCAACCGACCAAAAGAATGAAGACAGGCTTCACAAAAAGACCACCAGATACCTAATCTGCAATGCCTCATAGAGCATCATAACACAGCAGAAGGGTGAGAAATATTATCATAATAACAATGCATATAATTATGTACTACAACATAAACATATAACACATATTCTCACCACAACTCATCATATATCACAATATAGATATATCATCAAGCATATTCATTATGCATACATTCACCATTATCATCATTCCACATGAACACACACATACTTGTTCATTCAACAATGCATCATTATAAGATACAGTTTATATCATTTCCCATAAACATACATATATCAATGTTTACTATGTCACAATCATCACATCTCACTCCATATACATCGCAAGGCATATATATATAAAACCAAGCATATTCCTCATAATGCTTATCATTAAACATAAACACACATATTCATGTTTATCCATCCATGCACACCTGCACAATTCTACTCATTCCACATCAACATATACATATATATGTTTATTCACCAATGCATCATTTAAAGATGAGAAATGCAAATCATAGAGACCGACTCACGACTCTATGCAAATGCAATGCGGTACCGACTCAATCATCACTAGTTCACTCAGGAACTCTGCTGGAACCATCGCTCGTTACCGAAGTAACTCCCCGTCGGGCCTACGATGTTCACCCATTGCTCACACCCCACATGGGCACACAATGTTTATGGATCGCTCACACCCCACATGGACACACGACCCGATCGCTCGCACCCCACACGTGCACACGATCCGATTGCTCACACCCCACATGGGCACACAATCATTTGTAATCATGGCTCACACCTCACATAGGCACACGACGTTACAACGGATTCTCATTAGAATCGCTCAACACAAGAATGCACATCATGATGCTTCACATGCAAAATGACTCGAAAGACATTCTTGAAATGCATACATATTCACAATATATTCATGCATTCATCACATATACTCCATCTACATTCACATTAATTGTATAACAACATACACATTTATCCAAACAAATCAATTTACGATTTACCAGAAAAGTCGGCTAAAAATAATATTTTCCATCATCATCAAAAAGTACTCATCCACAGCTTTGATTCGATATAAAGAACACTTAAATCCGATAAACAACGAAGAAGATATGTATATTTCAAAATAACGCAAAAACATAAACCGGAGGCCCGACACTATGAAAAGGTTCGAAAATACTGCTCCAATTGGACCAGGTTCAGACCTCAAAACCATTTTTTCTAGAAAGAAAATCTCGTTAGCTTCCCAACGCTTCGAACGGGGTTCAAAACCGACTTACGGTTCAAGAGATATGAATTTCCGAAGTTTTCCGAAAAATCAGGATTTTCCACCTACAGCACGCGTCCGTACGCCTGCGCACAAAACCAGAATTTCTGCTACATTCTGGTACAGCTGCGTAATCGCCCGAAACCCGACCGATTCAATTACTTTCTTCCGAATAAATACATGGTGATATCACATAAATACACACCAACATATTAGGATCAAGAAAAACCCGATTCCACGACTTTTATTTTTCACCAAAATCTCAAAACCCTTAATCACCAAAATTGTGAAAACTCACATAATCAACCAAATTCAACAAAACGAGTTTCTATAATCTCGGTCTAACCTCATGCGACTAATCTTCACAATTTATTTCAAATTTCATCCGTGAAAACATCGATTCTAACCGATTATGTCAGAATCCAACCTAACCTCAAATATCTCTAAAACAACCAAACAATTCCAACACACACATACATAATCATACACATGGATAAGATAATAATGTTTCACACCCTTACCCGATTAAATTGTGTTTGAAAAGTCGGTTGAATCAATTTCTTTCTCTCCATGTTTTCTCCCTTTTTCTTCTTTTCTTTCTCTTTTCCTTCTTCTTCTCTTTTTCTCTCAAAATTCTGTTTTTCTCTCTTTCTCACCTCTAACTTTCTATTTTAATAAAACAAATATCTATCCCAACAAAAAGACCAAAATACCCCCTACACTCAAATATCTCGCAAACGCTCTCAAAACGCGATAAAACATAATCACGATGAAAAATAATATATTCTCAAATAAAAGTCAAGAATAAAATAATATAATAATAAAAATAATTAAATCGACTCGATTAATTAAATAAGACGAAACCGGGGCGTTACAACTCTCCCCCACTTAGGCATTTTCGTCCTCGAAAATATACTGAGACGAACAACTCCGGACACGACTCTCGCATCCGACTAACAAACTAACATGCCAACAAAAGGCACACCCCAAATAACACAACTGACAAACCACCGTGCTAACAGCAGATACAACAACGGCACGACAACGACGACAATAACAACGACAAGATGCAAAGCCCATACAATGCACTTGACGACCAACTCACAACTCAAGGAAAACCACGATACCAACACACAGGTTCACTCTAGAACCAAAACACAACAAGATCGTTACCATCACCGTAGATAACACTCCCCTAATTCCCCATCATAGGAATTAGCTACACACACGCGAACCATCACCATGGAAACGAGGCAACAACACAAACAAGAACACAAGTTCCACGACACAACATCGATTCCACAACCTCTACAAAACCAGAATACCAACATCCTTGTCACACAACCTTATTACAACAATGCTACGATTCCCAATCGAACATATAACCAAAACATCCTTCTACATAGTAGCCCATGAATAATATTTAAACCTTTCGCCTAACACTTCCATTCTGAAACGTCCAATGGTCTCATCATTCCTACATGTTCTCAATGTTCAACCTATGAACTCTTACAAGTCCCACACGTAAATACAAAATGTGCCACCTCACGCTTCCGCTGCGCACTCTGATTACTCGCAACCATCAAAACTATCAATTTCACGTCCAAAGTCTAACTCTTTCTCATATTCGCCAAAAATCACTGTTCACTTTAATATTACCAACCTCACACTCTCCTGTGTTATCTCATACCCTATACACAAGTCTCGGAATTGCTCAAATAATTCTAACTCCCTGACCATCAAAACAGACAACCATAGAAACTTCCGACTTAACTTTTTCAGGCACAACAACAGCTTTTCCCCGAAGGATAATCCAAGCCAAATTCATAACTCATCACGAACTCTAACCATCCTTGTTGTCTCATACTCTATTCCTTTAGACCAAACAAGTACTCAATATCCTTGCGATTACCAAACACTTCGAACCTAGAACCATAAAGATAATACCTCCAAATATTCCAACACAATACCACCGCAACCAATCCCAAATCCATAATAATACAGATCCTTTTATAAATCCTCAATTGTCGTAAAGCATAAGCCACGACTTTACCCTCTTGCATTACCACGTTGACTAAACTCATCAAAGACACATCACAATACCCCACAACCGGTTTATTAGGATCACACAAAATCAAAGCTGAAACCGTAGACAACTTCTACTCCAGCTCACCAAAACTTACTCACAACGAACATCCAAACAAACGACTCACCCTTTGTAAGTCAACTGAGATACCAGAAGTACGAACTTAACAAAGTCTTCCATAACCTGTAATAACAATCAACTGAGTCCAAAAGTTTATAATCTCCTTAACTAACTTCGGAGCCTCTCATGTAGAACTACATCTACTTCCGATGGATCCATTAACCATACTCTCATCTGAAATAACATATCCAAATATCCTCAATCGAAACCACTACGAACTTATCCAATTAAATATGGAAGATACGATTCCTCTACTCCATAAACATTAGAGACGCGTTACTAACACCAAATACCATCACTGTACATTGCAATTCCCAACCAAAATCCAAAAGATATAAATCCTTAAAGCTTTTGCAAAACTTTTCACTGGGTAACTGGTTACTCACATACAAGCTTAACCGAGTAAATAACAACCTATTCCGAGGATAACAAACCTAACCAGTCACATTAAATCGATCAAAGCCTCAACTCACACAATTCACCACTCTTATCAAACATTCCAAACAATTGTAATTCACTCAAACTCAACCAAACCATTCTAGTCATCTGTTCATGAAAGTGGACACTTATTCTCAATCATTACCTTATTCAACTGTTAGTAATTCATACCCAATTTCTTCTCCTGCCGTCCAATTCCGCAATTCCAACATGTATCAACAACCAACCAAAAATAATTCTCAAACACAATGTTACATCCACCCACAAGGGTTTCCTCGCAATTTCCATTAATGCCTTAAAACTCCAAAGACTCCAAACCCACCAGAACTCTAAGTTTGCTGTCCATAGTCTCAATACCATTATACTTGTTATTCCATCCCATCATCCTTCCTTTTGTTACCAACAATACTGGAGCTCTCTAAGACAACACCTTAATGTTCCATCCAAAAACACATCTGAAAACTATGCCCAACTGACGGCCCATCACTGCGACTTCCTGCCAATTCCCAGAACACTACCATCACAGTCAAAACAAACATCTTATTCCCATCCACTAAGAGTTTCCTACTTACTTAGCAGATATAAACCTCAACTATTCACCTTCGTCCAATTAAGCTCAATCTCCACTCTCTGTGAAGCAGTCCTTAAATAAAACCCAATCATTCTCTCTCAACGACTTCCCAACTGGACTAACATACCAAAACCTCTAATCCATTTCATCTTTCGATATTAGCATCTTCAACGGTACCGACTCAATCATCACTAGTTCACTCAGGAACTCTGCTGGAACCATCGCTCGTTACCGAAGTAACTCCCCGTCGGGCCTACGATGTTCACCCATTGCTCACACCCCACATGGGCACACAATGTTTATGGATCGCTCACACCCCACATGGGCACACGACCCGATCGCTCACACCCCACACGGGCACACGATCCGATTGCTCACACCCCACATGGGCACACAATCATTTGTAATCATCGCTCACACCTCACATAGGCACACGACGTTACAACGGATTCTCATTAGAATCGCTCAACACAAGAATGCACATCATGATGCTTCACATGCAAAATGACTCGAAAGACATTCTTGAAATGCATACATATTCACAATATATTCATGCATTCATCACATATAATCCATCTACATTCACATCAATTGTATAACAACATACACATTTATCCAAACAAATCAATTTACGGTTTATCGGAAAAGTCGGCTAAAAATAATATTTTCCATCATCATCAAAAAGTACTCATCCACAGCTTTGATTCGATATAAAGAACACTTAAATCTGATAAACAACGAAGAAGATATGTATATTTCAAAATAACGCAAAAACATAAACCGGAGGCTCGACACTACGAAACGGTTCGAAAATACTGCTCCAATTGGACCAGGTTCAGACCTCAAAACCATTTTTCCTAGAAAGAACATCTCGTTAGCTTCCCAAAGCTTCGAACGGGGGTCAAAACCGACTTACGGTTCAAGAGATATGAATTTCCGAAGTTTTCCGAAAAATCAGGATTTTCCACCTACAGCACGCGTCCGTACGCCTGCGCACAAAACCAGAATTTCTGCTACATTCTGGTACAGCTGCGTAATCGCCCAAAACCCTACCGATTCAATTACTTTCTTCCAAATAAATACATGGTGATATCACATAAATACACACCAATATATTAGGATCAAGAAAAACCCGATTCCACGACTTTTATTTTTCACCAAAATCTCAAAACCCTTAATCACCAAAATTGTGAAAACTCACATAATCAACCAAATTCAACAAAACGAGTTTCTATAATCTCGGTCTAACCTCATGCGACTAATCTTCACAATTTATTTCAAATTTCATCCGTGAAAACATCGATTCTAACCGATTATGTCAAAATCCAACCTAACCTCAAATATCTCTAAAACAACCAAACAATTCCAACACACACATACATAATTATACACATGGATAAGATAATAATGTTTCACACCCTTACCCGATTAAATCGTGTTTGAAAAGTCGGTTGAATCAATTTCTTTCTCTCCATGTTTTCTCCCTTTTTCTTCTTTTCTTTCTCTTTTCCTTCTTCTTCTCTTTTTCTCTCAAAATTCTGTTTTTCTCTCTTTCTCACCTCTAACTTTCTATTTTAATAAAACAAATATCTATCCCAACAAAAAGGCCAAAATACCCCCTACACTCAAATATCTCGCAAACGTTCTCAAAACGCGATAAAACATAATTAATCACGATAAAAAATAATATATTCTCAAATAAAAGTCAAGAATAAAATAATATAATAATAAAAATAATTAAATCGACTCGATTAATTAAATAAGACGAAACCGGGGCGTTACACAATCTATCAATGACCAATCTCCGAGCAAAAACTTTAATTTTCATAGGAACTAGTGGGATACCCGTGCTGACGCACGGGTTTCGCTACGGACCTTTGAAATTGGACCAATATATTTTGACAGGAAAAAATGTAAATTCACAGTTAGATTATGAAACTCAAATAATAAATACAAAATATTTAAATGTAATGTAAAAAAAAATTAACATAAAGTAGTAAAAGAAAAAAATATAAGTCAATCAAGTAGAAATATTGAAATGAAAGACATATTTTTAAAAAATAAAAAATTTAATCAAATTTCCAATTTTTAAAAGAAAGAGAGCATTAATATATATTTCAATTATTCATATATTATCTTTAATAAAATTGTATGTTAAATTAAAAAGAATTTCAAAAAAACAATATTAAATATCAATGCGTTTAAACCGATTTTGGCCTGGTCGTCACCGCGTTTACACGGTACTCGTGTACTACCCGTGCGTTCACAAAAAATTTGCCATGGGAACCCGTGCATTACGACACGGTACTGATGTGTTACCCGTGCATTTGGTCTGGATACACGTGCGTGCACACGGTATTGGTATAATATCCGTGCGTTGCCACGGTACCGGTGTGTTACCCGTGCGTTCACAGTTATTTTAATCTGGTTACCAGTGCGCTTATACGACACAGGTGTGACCCGGTCTTTCGCACGATACGTGTAAATCCGGTAGGGAGGCTTGTATTTTGAAAATATAATTAAATTGTTAAAAACAAAAGCAAAAATAATTTACAAAAATTCTTAATTATGTATAAAAGAAAGTAAAATTTTTAATAAAATCTATATTTATAAAAGAAAGTCAAATTCTTAATAAAATTTAGTTAAGAGTTGAGTTCTTAATAAGATATAGTATTATTTATAAAAATACTTGATATTATTTTGGTCAAAAAAATTTTAATAGATTCGCAAAATTGTTTTCACAAATTGTAAGAAAATGGTCGACAATATTCGATTGTTCAATATTTCGAAAAGTAGTAAAGTTGAGCCCGTTTATAAGAATAGAATTTTTACCCGTATGTAAAATGTTTTAATCATAAATGAATTATTTGACCGTATAAAAATATAATATCTGTTTTGATGTTATTTGATTAAAAAAAAAGAATACGATTTGTTGTGACATAATTAAAAAAGATATTTGAATCATAAGTAAAGTTTTTCCCTTTTTGTTTCCCGTTTGTAAAAATATATTTGTTTTGTAGTAAAAAAAAATAAGTAGAAAAAAAATGGTAGTGAGAATTGAAAATGTTATACAAAAAATCCAATGCAAGTTTTAAACCAATCATTGAAATTTAAAATAAAAAAAGTCTAGAAACTGTATAACGTAAGATATACATTCAAGTCTTCAATAACTATGAAATTGAGCACACAGTAAATTAGAAAAAAAACTTTAAGTAATGTGTCCATAAACCTCAAATTAAAATTAACAAAGCTTGGTAATGCAGTACATCAAAAGGACAAAAAGCATGGAAACTTAATCACGATTTCTAAAATCGGATGATGTCATAAAGTTGTCCCACTTGTAGTCGCGCTCATCGTCGTCATCAGAATCAAACATATCATACTCCGGTTCTTCTTCATCATCAGAATGAAATTTGTTAAACCTTCTACTCATTCTTCCTGGTCTTCTGAATCGTCTCCTCTTTCGTCGTTGTCAGACAGCAGCGACCTGAGGTACCTATTGGGAAAAACCATTAACTGATTATTGTGAAGAAGATGAACAGAAAATTTAATATGACATGAATAGAAAAAAGAAAGGAATGTCCCAGAACCATACCGGCAGGACGTGATAAGGATGTTCAACATGGGTAGGTGGTTGGTGCGGCAGGGGGTGTCCCTCGTCGGCAGGTGGTTGATTTTCCTGAACTGGTTCGATGTTAGAAGGTGGTGTTCGATGGAGCGGCGCATCAACGTTATGTTGCGTCTGTTGATTTAATAAAAAAGAACGGTAGAAAAGATGAAGCAAGAAAAATGCAGAGTTGTATGTAGGTATTGAAAAAATAAGTAGATAATTTATGATTCGTACCTAGTCTGGTTGATCGACCTGAGATGGGTGTTGCGATGTCGTTGTTGGTTGGATTTCAGGCGCAGTCTGCACCTCAGAAGTGTGTGAAACCCGGACAATGTTGTTGGTGGCCATAGTAACAATTATACGTTTCTGAATTTTTGTTTGTGTTGGTCAGAGAAGGAGTGTTGTTTATATATTTTGCCCTGAGACCCATAAGCTTCTCCCTGCACTTGGTAATGTAAAAGCATTAATTAATTTGAAAATTTAATAGTGAAAGTTAGGGAGGCAAAATAATAAGCAGCCATAGGGAAGATTAATGATAAGTTGGAAAACGTGGTGTGCTATGATTTGGCATTAAAGCCATATGGAAGTGACTATGGAAAACAGAAAGCCATGGGGAAGTATAACAGTCTGATATGAAGTTTGAAGAAACTGAGAAAAATTAAATGCACATTTACATATAACAAACCAATTTTTGTTTGAACTGTTACGTTGCAATAACTGGTAGACTTATGATGTAAGAAATCCTCTTAGTGTGTTAAACTCATATCATAAAAGAGTAAACCAATTCATAAGAATGCCGCAAAGGATTAGACTCGACAGTTATAGAATTTTGAGAAAGTATGAAAGAGAGATGACCTTTAGGGTCGAAGAGTTACCTGATTGGGTGTCTGAATAGAGTCAATAGCAGCACTCCCTCTATAATATCTTCTAACTGCATTGGTAATGTTGTTCCACCCCTTTGTTGTTTTGACAGATTTTGTATTGCAGCTCTCCATTTGATTCCTTTAGATATCATGTATGACATCTGGACAAAATTAAACAGTAATTAAAGTTTGTTTCTATAGTAGAACAGAACATTAATTTATGTTGCAAATATGTTAGAACCTATGAATCTTTTCAAAAGCAGAGAATCCATGCATACTGATCATGATCATGTCCAGCACGTAAACCATGTCTAGCACGATAAAGAACAACTCTGTTATACGCAACATGATAAGAAACAATATGTTTGGTTGAATGACTAAAGCAGAAGCCTCAATAGCAGCTGTAACAACACCAACCATGTATCATCAACCCTGAATCCTTTAGACTCTGCTTCCAGCCCCAACCTGCACTCAAACACCGACAATGAGAAAAATCAACATACTTTAGCAACACTACAGATTTTAAAGAAACACCTATTTGAATCACATTCCTCAATTCCTTATTACACCTTTGCTCAAGATAATGCTCAATAAGATCAATACAATAATAATTGCCATATGACATGCAAGTAACATAATGATGTAAATGCACAAATGAGATGAAATGAAATAAATGATATGGTTGGAAAAAAGCATGTGATAAGTTACGGCTGCTAACCCAACTGAGACATCGGCAATGACGGTATCCTAAGAAAAAGATAAACACCATTTAATTATGGTTCTTTTTATTTATTTTAATAAATATGAAATTACAGCAAGAAAAACACTTAAAACCAGAATGAAAATCCATTCTTGCAACATGTTATTTCAGTTGAGAAAACTAAAGATGGAGTATAAACAAACCATAAAACTCTGCGAACTGGAACTTTGGTATTATTGCCTGTAGCTTGTAGAACCTGCAAGTTGAAGGACCAAATTCTGCAAGAGACATGAATCAAAGATAAAAGTTTTTTTAACAGTCTTTGCCGACCATTGTTACATGGTTAATGAAATTGGATAGTTGAGCCCTTTGTTGTGTCTGAAAAGTTGAGACAACTAAAACATAAGGACCAATTAATTATTGTTAATTGTTTGATTATAAAAAAAATTAAACTACAGCAAGAAAAGCACTTAAAACCAGAATGAACATCCATTGTTGCACGATATTATCTTCCTTGAGTAAACTATTGCCTGTAGCCTGTAGAACCTGCAAGTTGAAGGACCAAATTATGATTTATACAGTCCAACATTATCTTCATCTTCATTAACTGACAAACCAAACATAAACTAATAAGAACCATAATAATTAGTTCAGTATCAATTAAAAAACCTAAACAGATCAACTCTGATTCATAGCAATTAATTTTGATTCATAGATTCATAGGTCCAGCACGTAAACCATGTCCAGCACCATAAAGAGCAAATCTGTTATATGCAACATCATAAGAAACAATACCTTTGGTTGAATGAATAAAGCAGAAGCCTCAATAGCAGCTGTAACAGCAGCAACCATGCATCCTGAACCATGAAACTTTTAGACTCTGCTTCCAGCCCGAACCTGCACTCAAACACCGACAATGAGAAGGATCAACAGATTTTAGAAACACTACAGATTTTAAAGAAACACCTATTTCAATCAGATTCCGCAAAAATTATGCTAAGGACCTGGTCAAACACTACAGCTGAATCAAACCATGGCTATTCAATAGCTCCTGCTGTCATAGGCAAAACACTTTTAAATAGTGATAGACATGAGAGTAGAAATTCAAACAACACAATTATCCCTTTTTTGTATCATATGAATTCAAAAACCTAATGTTTGCCCTACCATGCTGAAAAATCAACGCAAAATATTGACAATGCTAAGTGAAAGAAGAAGAAGAAGAAATGTAATTTGGACCAATCACTGACCCAGTTTATCTCAAAGAAGTCTCCTTTAATTTCTACTCATAAAACAGAGGGACCCAGTTTAGCTCCATCTTCTTTCAGAGCTAATCATTCCTGAGGCAAAAATTAAAAACACATGGGCAATTAGCATATAGACTGTTGGATATAAGAGATACTTAACAGAATGAACATCAAGTCTATTGTTTCAAACCTGCAACAAACCTCTGAAAGGAGCCAACTCAGTGCCAGGACCTATCTTAAGTACAAAAACATAACCTCAATGAAACTTTGAGAGGAAATAATACAGTTAATTGATTTAAATCCTCAAGGTATAAAAAATGTACAAATTGGAAGGTAACATTTTCTGCATCATCTCCACCAAATCCAAGAAACTGTCTCGATTGGAAATCCAATAAATCACCATCCTTAAAAGAGAATACCAAACACCCCTTCACCCCTCCAAAATTTCACAAAGATAGGTGTAGCTTTTAAGGTGAACACTTCTGAGTGTTGGTCCACCAATAGTCTGTTTAAACTATCATACAATACATGTTTAGAAAGGATTACCTTTATGTTTTACATTCAGAGCCTTGTATCACAACATTAGTATGACGCGATTAAAAACTGATAATGACAACATTTCTAAGGAATATATTAAAAGAAATATACATCTATTGAACAGTTGAAGAAAAGGAGTTACCGTTCAGTTTTAGGAGTGTGAAGACTATAGCAGTAATGAAGAAAACCATAGAGATGACAACCCAAAAGTGCTACAATAAACAGAATGAAAAGCATTTTAAGTGTAATCAAGCTTCAACAAAATGAGAAAATAGAAGATCAAAAGAGTTACATATAAAGCCTTACCGGAAGAGTTCATTTTTTGTGTCAAGTAGCTGAAGGAATGCTTCATCATCATCATCCATAATACTTCATCACCTTCAAACAACATATAACATTAACCACATCAACAACAGAAACATATTTAACACAACCCTAACAATAAATCAAATTCAGAAGAATGGAACAAATCAAGGAGGAGAATAACAAAAGGGCAAGAAAATGAGAAAAGTAGAGTTTACCTGCTGAGGAAACCGTTGTGTTTTACTCGGCTCAACCGTCGCACCACCACAAACCGATCCGCACACCCTTATTTATCCAATTTCCTTTTCCGACCACAACAGCTCACCCTTCTTCAATCAAGCCGTCCCCCATCATCAGCGCTCAGTCACAGTGACTCAGACGCAGAACCATAACGTCACCACCGATTTACACTTGACATCCGCCTTCTCAGCCGCAATCTCACAGTTTGAATGGAAAGCCATCGGAGAGGAGATACAGAGAGATGCTCTTTCAGATCTGCTTTGGTTAGGTAGAAGAGAGAGAAAGAATCGTATAAAATGAAGAGAAGGGTAAGAAAAAGAAAGAGAAAAGAATAATTGTCTTTGAACAAAGTGACATTAGCATTTGGTTACATATAGAAAAGCAAAGACATAATTCATTAACCATGAAGTTGCAATAGAACAAAATGACATCATCGGTTGGAAAAAGTAATATTTGGACACAAATTACCCTCAAAATGGACACATGGCAGCTTGTAAGAAGGGGGCATAATGGTGTTTTCCAGAGCCTCAACTTTTCTTATATAGTATGATTTCTGACTTCCAAATAACTCTCAACACCCCTGCAACAACATCATTAATCGAATCCAACGATTCACTCGAGTTAATACAGTCATAATAGGTGTTAACCTTAAAGCCATTGACGCAGTCCAATTTCCACTCCCATATATCCTCGTCATCTTCCTTCAACTGAGCACACAGTCTAGACCATCAACTAAAACCCGAAATTCTGCATCTAAATTATTGAAATTACCTACAATAGAATTCAAAATATTCCATTTCCATCGCCCCTGCTCCCACCTGCCATTATCCAAAACAGAACAGAACCTGTCCTTTCAAGCGTTGTAGCGAAGAGCAAAAGACTAATTAATCATAGATTTTTCTATAATGTTAATTAATTATCATTTATTAATATATTGTAGAATATTTATATGCAATAAAATATATGCTGTAGCTGAAAATGAATATTTAATTTTATATTTTGAATTTAATTTTGTAACATATAATTGTAGACACAATTAAAAATTATATTTCATGAAGAATTTGAAACTTTTGTTTCTTTATTTGAAATATATAAATAATCATAAAAACATTGTATGGCCATTATATATTAAGCAATGTAATGAAAAAAAAAAAATTTACTACAGTTTTGAAATGGTTAAATATGAGCTATTATTATTTTAATAAAGATATTTTATTTATATTTTTAAAGGAATATAGAAATTTGGTTATTTTAGTTTTTATAAATGGAACATTACACATATTATATTTGAGGAAACGTATTTAGTTGGAGTAATTATTGAGTTGTTTGATTATTTTATTTAAAATGGGTGAGATATTATATTAAAATTAGGCTTAAATAATGTTTTCGTCCCTGTAAGTTGGTGAGTTTTTAATTTTCGTCTCTGAATCTTTTTTATTTCGGTTTTAGTCCCCATATCTTACTTTTTGTTGGAGTTTAGTCCCTAAAGCCAAAATTCGTAAGAAAATCCGAAGGTTTACTACGGATTTTCCTTAAAATCAAAATTCGCAGGAAAATACGCAGGAAAATCCACAGAAAAATCCGCAGGAAACCTCTGTAGGGACTACACCACCAAAAGGTAAGATATAGGGACTAAAACCGAAAAAAAAATATTCAGGGACGAAAACCAAAAACTCGCCAACTTACAGGGACAAAAACATTATTTAAGCCTTAAAAATATATATTAAAATGTTTTTTCCTCAATTTTTTTAATTAAAAAATTATTTCAAGAAAAAGAAATAATGTTATATAAGGTTTAAGAAAATAATATATTTTAAAATTACACAATATTTGTTAGATTAATATATTTTTGTTTTTTTCAAGGTTCGAACTCATGATCTCAACAAAAGAAGAATATGTGCTTTGATCTTTTGAAAAATAAAGATGAATTTTGGGAGGTGCCACATAATACTAATGGTGATGTGTTAAATATATAGTATGTCGCATATGATTTGTCGTGATATAATCTACCGCTTCATATTTAATATATTATATAGATATAGATATAGATATAGATTGAACTTTTTATGTGAAAAATATGGTTAAAAAAAATTATATTATAGTAAATTATTATGAATTATAAGATAGACAACAATATGAATTAATCAACAATAAAATGAATATTTTATTTGAAAGAAAAGTTATATGTTTGTAAATTAACTGTGATATCGAGAATTTAGTTTTTGTAAATGTTAATAACTTTAAAAAATATTACTTGTGGACATTTTTATATTTTGATTCTCATGTCACTTTGATACTCGTGTGTGAGATATCAATAATGTTATTCTCTGTCTTTAGTTTATTTGTTCTTCATGCAATGAAAAAAATAATTGTGAAATATATAAATATGATTGAAAAGTGATGCATACTCTATCATGTTTCAATATTAACAAATAGGGGCAAGCCTTTGAATTATGTACAATAACTAATTTGACACTAAATATACTTGTTTCAATTTTACCTTTGCTATGATTTTAAGAAAACAAAAAATATTTATTAGTGTTTAGATTCGCACGTCTCTTTTATTTTTAAACTTTGAACAAATATACTTAGTTGGAGTAATTGTTGGGTTGTTAGATTATTTTATTCAAAATGGATGAGATATTATTTTGATAAAATATAGCAAAATATTGTTCTCTAATTTTTTATAATTCAAAAACCATTTCATGAAAAAAAAAAGAATAATGTTATATATGGTTTAAGAAAATAATATATTTCAAAATTACAAAATTGTTGTTAGGTTAAAATATTTTTATTTTTGGCAAGGTTTTAACTCATGACCTCAACCAAAGAATAGTATGTGTTTTTTTGACATTTTGAAAAACAAAGATAAATTTTGGGAGGTTCCATACTTTTGCTTTTACTAAGATTTGAACTCATGGTCTCAACAAAAGAATAGTATGTGATTTGACCTTTTGAAAAACAAAATGTGTTGCAATATAAAAATAATAGTGATGTGTCAAATACGGAGTATGTGGCATATGATGTGTCGTGATATAATCTGTCGCTTCAGAATTAATATATTATATAGATATAGATTCTTGAAACCAATTTATAGGAAGATCTATTCAACACTGCTTCTAGAACATTCTCACCCATATTTTCCCCACAAAATTATATAATCTTTCAATAACTTTCTCAAACACAAAGTAAACATGCACATATACCGTTAAAATTAAAATACCAAATATTTATCTCTTAATTACTACAATGTATTTTTTATAGTTTAATTTGTAAAATGAAAAAGAAAAATATAAGGAATTCAAATAAATGTTTTGTATCCCTAGTGTTTTTTCAATGGTAAAATTGTATATTTAAAAATGGGGCGAAAGGTATCAATCTGTTTATCGTTAATATCTACCCATCTTATTTCATTAGGAAGAAGAGAATGTTGTGGGACTAGTTAGTTTCTTGCAAGCTGAGGTTTCGTAGGGGCGAGTGGTGTTTAGGGGGAGATTTTAATGCTGTCAAAGCAGGGGAGGAAAGGAAAGGAAGAGCTCGGTCTATCAACAGATTGGAAATGGAGGAGTTTTTTTGGTTTTATATATAAGTTAGATGTGGTGGGGATAAGTTTCGGTAATCTGACATCTTGTTGGAGAAGTGGAATGTGAGTGCTCAAATCGTCGGGAATAAAGATTTGTCTGATCATTGCCTGGTGTGGATCAATGTGGGAAACTTAAATTGGGGTCCTAAGCCATTCAAAATTTTCAATGCTTGGTTTGATCATACTAATTTTATTCCATATGTTGTGAGGTCCTGGAACGAGGTGGGCGTTAAGGGTAAGGCAATATATGTGTTGAAGGGGAAGTTGAAGTATTTGAAAGGTATTTTGAGGAGATGGAATTCAAAGGTCTTCGATTTTCTTGATTTGGCCGTGGATGGTGCGGTTGCTGAGTTATATGTGTTAGACTATCAAGCAGCAGATAATGGGATGACAAATCCCCTTGAGTTAGAATCAAAGAGGGGTGTAGCTATGAAAGAGGTGCATAATTATTTTCGTGAGAGAGAAAGTTTTCTTCGTCAAAAAGTTAGAGTGCTGTGGTTTTCGAAAGAAGATTCCAAGTTGAAGTTTTTTTCATAAGGTGATGAAACAACGTTTTAGAAAGAACGCGCTGTTGGGTGTTAATGTTAATGGAGGATGGATTGATAACGTGATGATGGCTATAGAGGAGATCAAGAAGCATATTTGTTCTAGGTTTCATTAATATGTCTACGCTAGGCCTACCTTGGACGACATTTCTTTTGACCAGCTCTCTGTGGAGGATAACTTTATACTAGAGAAGGCATTTTCGGAGGAAAATATCAAGGGGTTTGGAATTTTTAGGCTGATAAAAGTTCGGGCCCCGGATGATTTTAATTTATGCTTCTTCAAAGTTTGTTGGTATGTGGTAAAAGGTTATTTATGTATGTTTGTTAACGAATTTCATGCGGTTGATGTTCTCCCTAAACCTGTCACGTCCTCGTTCTTGAATTTGATTCCAAAAATTGACAACCCAATTTCTTTTGATGAATATAGACCATTATGTCTCAGTAGTAGTGTTTACAAAATTCTCTCAAAGTTTCCTTCTAAAAGGTTGAGGTTGGCTATTGGAAAACTTATTTCTCTTACGCAGTCGACTTTTGTGCCGAGTAGGAATATGATGGATGGGGTCCTTGTTATTAATGAGATTTTAGACTTTGCAAAGAAGAATAATGGGTGATGTATGATGGTGAAAGTCAACTTTGAGAAGGCTTATGATTGTGTTTTGTGGAGTTTTTTGAGATATTTGATGGTGAGAGTGCGCTTCGGAGTTCGATGGAGGATGTGGATGGAAGCTCTCATTTTTAACAGCTCCGTGTCCATGTTAGTGAATGGGAGTCCATCCAAGGATTTTGCGGTCTTTAAAGGTCTTAGGAAATGGGATCCTCTTTCCCCTTTCCTTTTCTTGTTGGTGGCGGAAGGGCTTTCAGCTATGATGAGGAAAGCTTCTTCGGTGGGTTATTTTATAGGATTTTGGTTTAACATAAACATTCACTTCAAGATCCTCTAATTTGCGGATGACACTATGGTGATTGGAGATGGTTCTTGGGGAAATCTTTGGAGTATTAAGGCTATGCTTAGAAAGTTCAAGTTAGTTTCGGGGTTGCGTATTAATATGTGCAAAAGTAGGCCTGTACGTATAAACATGGAACCGGATTTTGCGCAAGCAACGACTTTGTTTCTTATGTGCGATATTGGTGATTCAAAATTTACATTCCTTGGCATTCCCGTGGGTGTTAATCCTAAGAGGAAGGAGGTTTGAACTCCAATTTTGTCGAAGATGAGAATGAGACTTTCTTCTTAGTTAAATTCTAATATTTTTTTGGAGGAAGAGTGGTGATTCTCAATGCTATCCTTTCGAACATTCCGATTTTCTATTTCTCATTTTACAAAGCTCCAAAGGTGATTATTAAGGAGTTCATTAAGATTCAAATGAACTTTCCTTTGGGTTCGGGGGGAGAATAAGAAGATCGATTGGATTAGTTGTGATACAGTTCGTTTATCGAAGAAGGAAGGGGGCTTGGCATCAAACATTGCGGTTTTTTTAATCTCGCTCTCTTATGCAAGTGGAAATGGCGCATCCTGAATGATTCAAACTCAATTTGGTACAAGCTTTTATCTTGCAGGTATGGCAACTTAAAGAGGGTTATTCTTGGGTATTCCCGTCATTCAGTGGGTAAGAAAGCCTCGATGTGGTGGAAAGACTTGTGTGCGGTGAGAGAAACGTTGGATAATTTGAATTGGTTTGTTGATTCTTTAGCCTGCAAATTTGGTAATGGTGAAACTATTGATTTTTGGTTAGATAATTGGCTTGATGATGATCCTTTGTGTAGGAAGCTTAATCCCATGTTTCTAATGGATGATCTCGTCCATAACAGAATTTCTCAGAACGGTTTCTAGTTGGAGGGAAGCTGGCGTTGGGCTATG
This sequence comes from Lathyrus tuberosus, assembly GCA_022829125.1. Taxonomy (NCBI): domain Eukaryota; kingdom Viridiplantae; phylum Streptophyta; class Magnoliopsida; order Fabales; family Fabaceae; genus Lathyrus; species Lathyrus tuberosus. The sequence continues at coordinate 5,819,233 of JALAZF010000341.1, read as the reverse complement.
GCATTGTCCGAAGGTCCGTTACAGCAAGTTGATTCACTACTGCTGGCCGAATTGCAAGCGGCTCTGCTGCAGGTGCAGCTGGTCCGGCAGCAGGCTGATCATACCGTTTGGAGGAGGAGTCCAGCTGATTTTTTTGTCAAGATTTGTTATAATAGGATTGGGGAGTGTTGCAAAGTTAGCTCTTCTCTTGACAGGGATGTCTTGGAGGTGTTATAGTGTCTGTGGCGGACGAAGGTACCAAGTAAGTTGTTGATTTTTGGTTGGAGATTAGAATTAAACCGTCTTCCCACGAGAATTAATCTAGATTGTCGAGGTGTTTTAATTGGTTCTTAGAATTTGTAGTGTCCTTTTTGTGGTGGGGCGATTGAGGATTTGGACCTTCTTTTTGGCGATTGCACGGTTTCAAAGGTATGGTTGACTCAAACTTTAGATTGGCTTCTCATTGATTTAATTTTTGAATCGTTGCGTCCTATTGATCGGATCCGGGCGCTTGAGGTGGCGGTTAATTTGAAGCATAAGGCGAATTTTGGGTTGTTATTTGGCCTAGCTATTCGTTGGATGATTTGGTTATGTAGGAATTCCATTATTTTTAATAGGGTTTGTTGGTTAAGTTTGATGGTTTGGGGATGATTAAGCGTTTTTCGTGGGATTAGCTTGTGGTCGATAAATCCTTAGTTTGTACGCTCTCTTGGGCGGAGTGTTGTGTCACTCCACTTTTGGGGGCTTGGGAGTAGTCTCTTTTGTTTCTTCCTGTTGTTTTAGTTTTTTTCCCTTTGCGGATGGTTCCGTGTTTTTGTGTGGTTGTATTCGGGTTGTGTATCCCCTGTGCCTTATTTAATCCATTTTGCTTATAAAAAAACATAATAAAGTCAACAGACACAATGGAAGTCAAGCCAACAAGGGCAGTCAAGCCAACAAAACAACAACCAATTGGAGACAACAAAAACAATAACCAAACAATAATAATGAACAAAATCATACAACTACCGTATACAACAATAAATAAAAAAGAACGAAAAAATGAAAGCCCAAAAATAAACTCGCACAACAATCACCACCGAATAGGGAATAAGCTAGAGCTCAAACCCCAAACCCACTAACAACAGACCAAAATCGCAAGGAAAATGCCAAAAGAACCACTAGCACCAGATGACCATCAAGAGTCTCGATCTGCAATTGATTCATACATAGGATAGAGTTCTTAAATCAGTCCGAGAAGGAGAGAAATTTAATATTTATCCTTCACCACTTTTATATTTATTGACGAATCGAAAAAAGCATAAACATACCATATAGTCCACACCACAGTAGGACAAAACCTAATAAATCACACCAAAACATAGCTTAAAATCTATAAAAAAAGAAAAAGAACTCAAAAACAAATCTAAACCAATGTGTCCTTGACCACCTAAAAATCCTATACTTAACACCGTAGTCCATACTACAGGTCATTAATAAATGAAAGACTAATTCAACTCGATCCCCACAAATGGTATATGAGAATCCCTCCGGGTCCTTAATGACCTTCTGATTGAATGATTTTTCTTAGACATAAATCTATCTCGCAATAACTGCCAAGAAAATCCAACCACTAAGGAGCTCTTGATTTGATTTGATTAATTTGTTTTGAAATTTGTGGTTTGAATTGAACCTTTTGTGGTGGCAAGAATTTTTTTTTGATAGGCAAATTCAATAAAGAGAGATTAAGGAAATCTCTAACCATCATACAATAAAAGAAAGAAAACTGGAAAATCCCACAAGAACCCAACAGGGCAGCCTACTACATAAAATCTAAAGGGGATTTATTCCAATCATAAAAACTACAGTACTGCCTATTCCTCTTACCAAACATCAACCAAGACCAAGAGGTCGCTACAATAGCGTAGAAGATCGACTCTATATTACAAACGTCATCCCTAAACAAAATATTATTCCTAAATCTCCAAATATTCCAACAAGAAATACACCAAATAGCAAATATATAATTCTCCTTACATCTACCTCTTAATCTTAATAACCAAGCCAACCCATGGGAACAACACTCGAAATCGGAAATCCGCTCGATGTCCATCCAATCACATACCAAATTCCACACCATAACAGACCTGTGGCACTTGAAAAAAAGACGAGCAGCATCTTCAATATACCTGATGCAAAACATACAGACAGTTTCATGAGGGTTACTTACAATACCTTTCTTAACCAAGTTTGAACGAGTAGGCAGCCTATCGATAATCAATCTCCACGTACACACTTTGACTTTCAGAGGGCAATCCGACTTCCAAACAAAATACAACAGCTTAATCGAATTATCATCGATCGAAACTAAATCTTCGTGAGAAGACGAACTGTCAAAATAGAACTTCACCGAGAAACCAAAGTTTCTGTCCAAAGTCCAAATCCATTTATCAGTAACAACTTCCTGCAAGTTAACAGATTCAATAATCTGCAACAAATCATTCAGATCACTGTAATCCATTTGAAGGTTAAAAGGGAATAGTTCTGAAACCTTCCATGTCCAAGCGCCATCCGACCAATCTCCTATATCAGCGACAGTGCTGACTTTGTTATTGCTTAACTGATACAGACTATTGAAAACCTCCTTTAAAGGTCTACCACCACACCAATTCGAGTGCAAAAACAACACCCCTTTACCATTCCCTCAAACTGCTACAATATTATCATTAAAATGAAATTGAGGAACAGGATTAGTAACAGAAAAAACATCCTTCAGCCAAGTAGAGTCAGAATTCAAATTACCTAAAACACTAAAAATCTGAAGTTTACGACTTAGATTACCGTAGATACTAACAAGGATAGGCCGCCATATTTCACAACCTTCATTACTGAATTTCCACAACCATTTAGCAAGGGGAGCTTTATTGAAAAGCCCAATATGTTTAATTCCAAGCCCCCCGCAGCTTTTCGATTTACACACCGTATTCCAACTCGTCCAGGAGATATACCGATTGTTCGAACAGTCCGCCCAAAGAAAACGTCTTTGGATAGCAATAAGATCATTCACCACCTTTTTAGGAACCTTATAGAAAGAAAAATGGTGGATCGGGAGGTTGGCTAAAACACTATAAGGATCACCCTCCCTCCAATCGATAATTTACGACTTATCCAATTGGACAAATGAGCCCTCATACCCTCCACGATAGGACGCCAAAAAGAAACACTCCTAGGATTACCTCCAACTCCAAGGCCAAGAAATTTAAACAGAAGAGTACCTGACTTACAGTTGAGAAAAATCTCAGCAGCTGCCAACAACTCCATATCAATACCAACTCCATACAAGAAGCTCTTAGAATAATTTATCTTAAGACCAGAAATGACTTCGAATCCACGTAAAACAGATTTGAACGCCCAGATATTCGAAATGGATCCATCTCCAAAGAGGATGGTGTCATCGACGAACTGAAGTAAACTGACCGAAGCATCATTACTGAATTTGAAATCCTTAAGAAAATTGAGGGAGAAAGCTCTCCTCACTAAGCTAGCCAATCCCTCTCCAACAATTGCAAACAAAAAAGGAGATAGGGGATCTCCTTGTTTTAAACCTCTCGTTGCTTTGAAATCTTTAGAGGGACTTCCGTTAATTAATACCGACATAAAGCTATTAAACACTGAACCACGAATCCATGACATCTAATTAGGACCAAACCCCATATTAATCAACATAGACTCAAGATAATTCCAGTCCACACAATCATACGCTTGCGCAAAATCCACCTTGAATTAAAGGCACTTCTTCCTTTTCCTTTTAGCAAAATCAATGGTTTCGTTAGTCACAAGAACCCTATCCAAAAGTTGCTGACCTGGAATAAAAGCCGTTTGAGTGGGCGAGATTAACTTTCCAATCACAACGCTTAATCTTTTAGCAAGCATTTTAGAAATGATTTTCAACACACAACCTATTATGCAAATAGGTCTAAACTCTTTAAACCTATGCGGACTCTCAACCTTCGGCACAAGGGAAAGGAAGGAAGAAACATAAGCTTTATCCAACTTACCCATTCTGAAAAACTCCAAAACGTTGTTACAAATATTAGTTCCCACAATCTCCCAACAGGCCTTGAGGAAATTGAAATTAAATCCATCATTGCCAGGGCATTTATTACCTTCACTATCAAACACATCACCCCTCACATCTTCCTACTTGAAATCAGCCTCCAGGGTTTCTTTATCTTCCATACTAAGAACAACCACCCCATCAAAATTTCCATACAAATTATACCTCCTCCGAACTTTGAAGTTTTCCTCAAAGAACTTCTTAGCCTCGTTCTTAATCAAATCAGGATCCTTCACAAGAGTACTTCCCACTCTAATACCAGATATATTATTCGCTCGATATCTAGCTTTAAGAGATTCGTGAAAGAATCTCATATTGTTATCGCCATCATTCACCCACAACTTTCTGGACTTCTATTTAATCATCAATTCTTTGAGCTTGAGATTTCTCCATATTTCTTCTTGGAACTCCATTTTTTCCTTAACAATCTCCTCATCTTGGCTGCTTATATTCCAATCCCAATTCTGCTCCATCTCATTTAATTTGTAGATGCTGTCCTCAATCTTCAAATCCATCCACCCAAAAACGTGGATATTCCACCACCTAAGGTCTCTTTTAAGAACTTTGAATTTATTCCATAAGACCAAACTGGGAGAGCCCGAATTATCCACAAACTCCCGAGACTTTTTTACAAACTCAGTAAAGCCTTTATGTTCCAACCAACAGTTGAAGAACCTGAACGACTTCGGTCCCCAGTTTATAGAATTAGACTTCAACCACAATGACCGATGATCAGATATGTCACGATCCCCCACCCATTGACTCTTCAAATCCAATAAGTCGATTACAGACTCACTCACCAGGAATCTGTCTAATCTACTACAACTACTTCCATTTGCCTTAAACCAAGTAAATTTACTACCCACCATAGGAAAATATATCAAGTTCAAGTTGTCGATGAAGGCATTGAATTCCAACATCTCTCCTAATTACCTACACTCCTGCCCTTCCTCTCCTCAGTGGCTTTTATAGCATTAAAATCACCTGCTATAATCCAGCCACCAACAGGGAGACTATTCTTCAAATCAATCAAAGCAGCCCAAAGATTTCTTTTTTCAGGTAAGTCACACGCCGAATAAACATTAACAACATACAAATTCATGTTATTCCAAAGGAAGTGAATACCTAAAAATCCGTTACCTTTGAAAGTAGTACAAGAGAAGCCCAAATCCTTCTTCCATATAGTAAGAATACCACCAGATTGACCATCTGAATTGGAAGCCGACCAATCGTAACTAGAAGATCTCCAAATCCCTTTTACAATCCCATCATCAATATTTCTCAACTTTGTTTCTTGAAGAAGACACAAATCAGCATTGCCTTTACTCAAAATTTGGAATATCCTCCTTTTCTTGAGAGTACTACAACACCCACAGACATTAAAAGTCACTATATTCATTGATCACCTCTTCCAACAATCTTCTTCATCCAAATCCCTTAAGATACTAACAAAATCTCCATCTTCTAAATCTCCCTCCACCCCTACCCTTTTCAAACAGTTCAATACTTTAGATGGAGCATCATCTAAAGCCTTCTTACATCTTGTATTCCCTCTAAAAGCATCAAAATCTGTTAAAGATTCATTGCATCTAAGGGAGTTGGAACCATCTTTAACAAATGAACCTCCCTGTCTACATAATTTAGACTTCTTAGTAGTTTGAGAACAGATAGGTAAACCTGGTACATCAACAACATCATGAACGAGAGAGGAATAATATGAAGGGGAGAATGGAATTTTAATCATATCGAAAACTTTGTGTAACAGTTTCTTTTTCCTGTTTTTACTCAATTTCGCCTAACCAATTACTCTGCCTGACGGCCCTGAGATAGGATCTGAGCAATTAAGATCCACAACCAGCCCTTTACAAAATCCGCCAAAAGATCTAATTTCACCCTCTGCAAACTTGGCCTTACAGACTTGAACAGGAACATCTTTAGACAGTACATCATTGTTTAATATCACCTTACCCCAAACATTCTCTATATCAGCATAAACATCATTAATCCCAACAATAGTAACATCCCCCTTCACAGGTTCGCCAATCAAACTATTACCCCCTCCTATCTTGTCGACAACCTCAATAGTAGCACCAACAACAGATAAATCGATCGAAGCCTCTTCCCCAATACCAGATATCTCCTTAGAATGCGACTCATCACAATGTCCCACAACATGGGTTGGGTTGCTAGACTTAACCACTTCCTCCTCGACAGAAACACCCCAATCACTATGGCCTCCATCAGAAGAATCCACAAGATCAGAAGAAGAATAAACCCCATCAGAACCCCCAACCCTCGAACTATTAATCACTTTATGAGTGCAGAAATCTTCAACCAAAGAAACATTGAAGGGAACATTGTTGCACATAGCAACCACACTTTTGTTAATAATACAAGGCAGATTAGTACTAATCTGGATCCATGCCACATCTAGCTTAACCTTCAAGAGAATATCTTCTTCCACCTGACAGAGTTTACCTATCCCACTTACAACAGACTGAAAGGTAGTAAAATTCCAGGTTGCAAAGGGCAGACCATAGCACTTTACCCATACAAGTCTCTCATCATCAACCTCCTCCAACGACCAAGGTTTACAATCGGAAAACCATTTACCAATACACTCTTCCATATCACTAACAAAATCCTGAAGATGTCCCTCCACATTCTCTTCAATAAGACATTTATTTGCTCCAAATGGGGACACTTTGATGTTGAAAAACCCTTCTTCGTGAATCATCCTTTGAATATCACCAACAAAGACTCCTTCAGCCACAACGCCTACCATCGCTTTCTCAAATCTAGATTTATCTCCGTCTTCCATGAAAACCTGAGCCCTCGAATGGCCATGATTCACCTTACCCTGGTTCATCCGATTACTATCCCCCACTGCTTGGGCGAAGGATCTACCAACCAACACCTTCCCTCTCCTTCCTCCTCCTGGAATGAAACCCTGATTCCTACCAACTTTTCTTCCCAACTCAAACTCCATAACCTTCTCTTCTTTCTGAAAGCGAGGGATATTAACAAATAATTTCTCCCATTTCAAAAAGATGTTATCGAGTTTAGTTGCCATCAACTGAGCATCTTGAATTTTCCTGAACTTTGCAAATCCAAATTTCTTCCCTCGTTTATCTCTTCTCGCCGTAACGAAAATTTCCGATATCACTCCATAAACTTGGAACACCTCAAATAAATCTTTAGCGTTCATCTCTTCGGGAAATTCTGTGACAAAGAAAGAAGTGGTAGATTCACCAACCGCTCCCTTGCCATCATTCTCCTTCCACACTGAGAACCTATCCATCTTCGGTTTCCACCTTTTTCCACCTACCTTGACCCAATCCATCAAAAAAGCTAACCCGAAACCACAACAGCACGACCCAAAACACAAACCAAACACCCTAAGATTCAAAAGCCACAGAAGAACGAATTTAATTTGGGAAGATAATTGTAAGCAACATTTTTTTGGGTGATTATTGCTAGCTCATAGTTATTATGAATATATTTCTTGAGTTTTTTTCTTCAATTTTCCATATTGGTTACCGATAGTTACAACAACATTTTAGCACAAATTCTTTGTATAATATAGTGAATATTTATTCGGTTACAATAGTACTATTTAATAAACTTATCATATATTAAACTTAGCCAACAGTCTAATTATTTGTAAGTATTACAGTTACACACTTTATTATAAATATGAAAATCATATTCCTTTAGGGGAGAAATGCATATCAAAGACGACGAGTGAAAGGAATCAAGCATAAATCGTTTTTTCTTCCTGATGTAATACCAAATGACTCAGTCATATCAAGTTCTTCATTTTTCATTCCATTGGGAAGCTTCCAATCAAAATGGTAAAGTAACTGAGCAAGAGGCAACTCGACATTAGGTATTGCGAAAGAAATGCCTGGACACATCCTCCTTCCAGCACCAAATGGTAAGTATTCAAAGTCTGTGCCTTTGAAATCAATTGGGTTATTAAGAAATCTCTCCGGCTTGAAACTCTCAGCTTCAACCCAATACTTTGGATCTCTTCCAATTGCCCAAGCATTGATAATGACCCTTGTTTTAGCTGGGATATCATACCCAATGATTTGACATTTCTCCCTACTTTCTCTTGGAATCATCAATGGTAGAGAAGGATGCAACCTCAATGTTTCTTTGATGACAGACTTTAAGTATACTAACAAGTGCAAATCTGCTTCATCCACATATCCTTTTTTATCAAACACTCTTCTTACTTCAGCTTGTGCTATTTCCATGGCCTTCGGGTTCTTTATCATCTCAGACATCCCCCATAAAACTATCCCCGACGATGTTTCGCTACCTGCAGAAAACATATCCTGCAAAACGGATGAACACTACTTACACTCTATTATATTAACCAACATGCAACTACCTAAAGTTGGTACGCTTAAATAAGTTATAAATTTGATGCTATCTCAAAAACATTGATTATTCTAAACGCGCTAAAATTTTTCTTTAGAAACTCTTACTTATAATAACATGCATATTTCTAAACCAGTCCTTCAAATTTGAAAAATAATTATATTAACATGTTTAGTTGTAGACTAACCAGGATAACTGATTTAATACTCTCATCACTCAAGGGGTGTTGTGAGTGATCATTTTCCTGTTGAATCTTGAGAAGAAAATCAAGTAGATCTGCATCCTTGTTTGTGTCTCGGTGACTTCTTTTGTGATCATCGAGGATGTCTTGCACTATTATATCAAGCTCTCTCATAGCTTTTTCCATTATGGTCTTGGACCTGCTCAATCTTTGAAGAATTTTAAATGAAGGATACAAATCAGAAATACAGAATCCTCCCAATAGGAATATTACTTTATTTATCGCTGATTTGAACTCTTGTTGGTGTCTACTCTTTTTCCCAAAAGCTGCTCGCATCGTTATCCCACATATCAATGAGAAAATTTTCTCCTTGAGATTAACAACCGAGCCTTCACTTGCTGATATTGATTTGATTAGTATTGAACATTCTTCTTCTCTTATAGAACTAAATGATTGTACACGCTTTACACTTAATAGCTCTACAACACATATCTTTCGGAGTTGCCTCCAATATTCTCCATACGCAGAGAAAGCAATATCTCTACCATTGTAACTAAATATTGTTGACAACATAAGGTTTGGCCTATCACAAAAGCTGAGATCATGTGTTTTCATGAACTCTTTGGCCATTTCTGGTGAACTAACTATTATGTATGGTACTTCACCAAGTTTGAGGTGCATCATAGGTCCATATTTCTCTGCTAATTTTTTGAAACAGTGGTGAGGCAGTGAGCTGCTGGTAATCTGATGTAGGTTTCCTATGAGAGGCAGTGTCCATGGTCCTGTTGGTAAATTAACAACGGATTTTTTACAACTCATTATTTGAACTATTTTTAACAGCACCAAAAGCAAGAGAAAGTAGTACATGTAAGAAATTGTATAAAAAGAATTCTGAAATTCCATGATGGTAAGAAACTGCAAGTGGTAGTGTTAATGTGTGTTACGTTAGGATTAATTTATATATACTGTGAAATTCCATGATGGTAAGAAACTGCAAAGTTGGTCCTTATCTAAATTGTGGGGGTGGGGGGAAGGATTTAAAGAAAAGTTATGGTTTTGAATAAATATATTAATAGGTTTGGGACTTCGTATAATGAAGACTAATGAAAAAATTGGTACCAATTTCAAAAGTTCCAAGTGGCTATGATAAATTTTTGGACCATATGTTAGTTAAGTATGATTTGGATGGTTATTTATGTATTAGACAAAAAACTCTTAAAATATCTTGTTTATCCAAGTTAGTTGGTAGCTAACGAGAAATTATTACAACATTTATTGTTTTTGATTTTGAGAAGTTATATGTATAATTAGGGTTTAGTGAAACAAGCAATTAATATTAGATTTAATAAATTCAATCGTGTTTTACCCGTCGTTCGAATGTCAAAATCAATGTGAAAGGTGTTATATTCGTCAGTGGAATGTCAAAACTAGGGGTGGCAAAATGGATGGATTGGATGGATATGGATTGGATGGTTAATCGATGGATCAAAATAATCCATTAGTCCATTAACAATCCACTAAAATTTTCTTAAAATTATCCAATCCGATCCATCCGTTAAGAATAAAATCCATTCAATTCATCCATTAACATATTTTTAATGGATGGATATCCATCCATCCATTTGTTTTTTATTTTAAAAAAAATTAGTTTTTTTATTCGGAAAAAAAAAGTCGGTTTTTTTTTTCGAAAAAAAAATCGGTTTTTTTTCGGAAAAACACATCAGTTTTTCTTTCAAAAAAAAAGTCGGTTTTTTTTTTCGAAAAAAAAAATCGATTTTTTTCCGGAAAAAAAACGTCGGTTTTTCTTTCGAAAAAAAAGTTGGTTTTTTTTTTTCGAAAAAAAAGTCGGTTTTTTCCAGAAAAAAGTCGGTTTTTTTTAGGGAAATAGAGTCGGTTTTTGTTTTCGGAAAAAAAAAGTCAGTTTTTCTTTTCGGAAAAAAAGTCGGTTTTTTTCGGAAAAAAGTCGGTTTTTTTTTTTGAAAAAAATTAATTCTTTTTTAAAAAAATCCATTTTTAATTATTTTTTAAAAAATAAATCTAACGGAGATAAAAATAATCCATTGGATCTTTAAAATATGTTGGATGAATTGAACCAATCCATGCATATAAATGGATGGATTTAATCCAATCCATTAACTTATTATTTATGTGGTGGATGGATTTGATGGATTTTTTGGTGGATGGATTGGATGGATTTTGCCTTAATGGATCCAATTGCCACCTCTAGTCAAAACCGAATGAAAATGTGTTTTCTCTAATTAAGATTTCCAAAAAGAATCTTTCTGAAAATCAAACTCATAACTTTACACATTACCCGTCGGCTGCATTGAAACCGAGAAATAAAGTGATGCACTTTTCATGACGTCTTTCGTTACCTCCTCCGTAAAATCGAAGTAATATCTCTTTTTAACTGAGGTAAAAAACTTTTTTTTTTGTTGTAATGGTTGCAGTGAGTGTGCTAGTTGTGTCTCAAGTTAGATTTAATCTATTGTACGTAAAACCCCTTTAACAACGGTTGAAAAATATATATAATAACGCATATCAAGACGTTGTTATATAGAGTGTTGTGGTAAATGCGCTACTTTTAATCACGGCCCTGGGACCGTTGTGGTATTATGGAAAGCGCGCGTTATATCACAACGGTTATGCTTAACAACCGTTGCGATAGATAACGTAATTAATTAATTAGATGACGGTTAACTTAGCCAACCGTCGTGGAAAGTACACATAGTTTATTATATAAAAATGCATATTGCTTGGTTTACCATACACCTATTTAAAGAAATACAACCATTTCAATTGGAAAAAAAATATATAATCTGAAAATTAAACTATTCTTGAAAATCAACTTTAACACATCAAGTTTTTTCAAATTGAATCTGTCTCATTCAGCACATTTTATGTTCTTTAACACATAATATACGATTCAATGGTCTGATTCCTTCAATTCATCGATATCTTTTATTATAATTTACCTCATCATCGTCGCTTATCAACGTAATTGTAAATTATATCGACGAATTGAAGCAAACAGAGCACTAAACCATATATTATGTTTTAAGGAACATAAAATGTGCTAAATGAAACGGATGCGATTCGAAAAAATTTTATTGATATAGGTTGGTTTTCAAATACATCTTAATTTTCATAATATAAGTTTCTATGTCAATATAAATGATTGCATTTTCATTAAAAGGTAAGTGAAACAAACAATATACATAGTATATAATAAACTAAACTTGTCAACCAGTATAAGAAATTCAAGAACAAAACATTGGTAAGTCACAAGAAACCACTATCGTGTGAACTAGCAATGTTTTGTTCTTTTTTTGAGAACATTTGTCAACAACAACAACATACAGCAAAACAACATGAAACACAATAAAAAAAATATATGTTGTTGTTGTTGACAAATGTTCTCAAAACAAGAACAAAACATTGCTAAGTCACAAGAAACCCCTATCTTATGAACTAGCAATGTTTTGTTCTTGTTTTGAGAACATTTGTCAACAACAACAACATACAACAAAACAACATGAAACACAATAAAAAAATATACATTATTTAAGCAACAAAACTCCAAGTTATTTGAAAGAAGAATTTGAACAAGAAGGAGATTGAAGAAGATATTGTACAAGAAGATCGAATGAGTTTGTAGAAGAGGTATTTTTGCTATTTAGTTTTTTATTTTAGTATGATATATTAATATTTAGGTTGTTGGTTGCTGTTTAATTTTATTTTTGTTTTTTTTAAATATTTTGGGAATATATAAAACAATAAATAATTTTTGCGGTTTAAATTATTATATTGTAAAAAGAAAAATAATTTAATATATTTAGTTAAACGAAAAATAGTATATGTTTAAATAATTATTTTCTGTTTTTATTTTCAAAACGAAAAGTTATTTTTTCTGTTTTTATTTTTTATATTTTCAAAACATATTATATATATTAATATAGAAATATATATAAAGTTATAATTTTTTATTTTTTATTTTATTTATATATATATTTTTAAAACAAAATATTAAATTTTTGTGAATATTTATATTTGGTTATATTTAATTTTAGAAACAAAATATTTAAAACAGAAATATTTGGTTATATTTTTTGTGAATTTTTTTAGAAACAGAATATTAAAAACAGAATATATTATTTTTAATGTTTTACTTATTTTTGGTTATATTTATATTAGAAACAGAATATAAATATATATATATATATATATATATATATATATATATATATATATATATAATTTTTTTATGTTATTATTTGTTTATATTATATTTTTGTTATTAAAAACATATTTTATATATAGTATAAATTTATATATTAAAAATAGTATATGTTTAAAAACATAATTTTTATATTAAAAATAGAATGAATTTTAATAGTATATGTTTAATAGTATATATAGAATAAATTTTTAATCGTATATGTTTAATAATATATAGCATGTTTAACAGTTAAAATAAAAAACAATATGTTTAAGAAAAATATATATTAAATAGTTTAAATTTTTAATAGTTATTGTTTAATAGTATATATAGTATATTTAATAGTTAAAACAAATTAAAACAATATGTTATATTAATTATGTAATATGTTGTATTATATGTTATGCATGTATTAAATGTCATGTCATGTTATATGTATATTTTATATGTTATGCAATTTATGTTATGTTTTGCTTACTAATTATATGTATCACATGTATTATATTTTATGTTATATGTTTATTAAATGTTTAGTTATAATAGAAAGTTTGTTTCTATTAAAAGTAATTTTTAGTTAATATAAGTTTATGTTAAAGAATAATAACTAGTTAGTTAATACTTGTATTTAATATTTTATATAAATTCTTGAAATTGATATTAAAATCACATTTGTAATTAAAAAGATAATGATTGTATAAATGTGCAATATGGAGTATTATAGGTACTATCGTAGTTGGATGTACGATAGGTTGTATCAAGGAAGACACAGACTTAAACCAAATTTTGAGGAGAGAGTTAAAGGGTTTATCACGTGGGCATTTTCTCAAGAATGTTGTCGAAGCGAAGGAGGAGTTAGATGTCTTTGTCTTAAATGTGGATGCAGACCTATAATTAGTGACCCAAAGGAAGTAGAACGACATTTGAAGAGAAGGTGTTTCATTGAAAATTATTGGGTTTGGACATATAATGGAGAAGAACTACCGAGTAGCGTACCAGAGACCAGTAATACGCATGCTTCAAGTAGTCAATCACCGATGGAACATGGGGAAAACTTTAATATGATCAATGAGATGGTGGACGATGCTTTTGGTGTGAATGTGACCTATGACGAACCAGTAGATTTTGAAGGGGAAAAGTTGCTGAATGAGGAAGCGCAAACATTTTATCAGTTGTTGAATGAGATGAATATGCCATTGTTTGAGGGGTCTTCAGACTCAAAGTTATTAATGTGTGTGAGATTGTCGGTTGCCAAGTCGAATTGGAATGTTCCTGATCGGTGTTTGGAATTCTTCGCAAAAATGATGCTTGATGCGACTCATACGAAAGACAACTTGCCTACAAGTCTTTATGATGCAAAGAGGTTTGTGTCGAAGTTGAGTTTAGAAGTAAGAAATATTGACTGTTGCATTAGTGGTTGCATGTTGTTTTATGACAATGAGTTTAGTACTAATGATGAAGCATTGGAGGAATGTAAGTTCTGTAAGGGTCCAAGGTATATCTATTATCACGTGGCTATATCTATTATTTAATTTAACTTAAATTGTTTAATCTAAATTTAACTTGATTTTTTTATTGTTTGTGTAGGAGGATTCTAGGTATTGCTCACACAATTTTTGGTAGAAAATCCTCAAGTTACTCCAAGAGGTTCCGAGCCGCTTAATCCACAAGTGGATTTTTATATTTGGGATTTAGTAACTGACGGTAAGGGACCTAATGGATGCTTATTTGGTGCTGGAGTTTTGGCTGGAGGTATATGAAAAGGGGACCGAACTCTATTTCAAAGAGTTAGAGATGGAAAAGGATAGTTGCATCCACCACAGTTGACCCCCGAAATGCTAAAAACAGTAAGACAACTAGCGCTAACTGAGGCGAGATGCGAGTCGGCGCTACGTGAGGCGGTACTAAAGGCCCAGATGGAGGAACATCAACGTCAGATAGAGGCAATGAATAAGAGACAAGCTTATATGGAGGCGATTATGCAACAATTTATGCAATCACAAGGTGGCGTCAATCAAGTTGTTGGAGATGAAGGAATTGGTGGGCAACCACAAATGGATGACGACTTTCCCGATCCGGAATTGGTGGGCAATCACAAGTGTTTCGTATATTATTATACACTTTTTTATTTAAAAATTTTATTCTTAATTTTAGTTTTTATTTATATTTATTAGTTTTTGGTATTAATTATATTTTTTAATTTTTAAATTTAAATCGTAATTAAAAAATTATTATTAATTGTGTATATTTATTAATTTTTGGTATTAATTATATTTATTAATTTTTCAATTTAAATTATTATTAAGACTTGTTTATTTAATTATTATTAATTAATTAATTAAAAATTGAAACTAATATTTAAATTATTTTTAAAAAATGATTTTTTAATTGTGTATATTAATTTTTGGTATTAATTATATTTATTAAATTTTCAATTTAAATTATTATTAAAATTTGATTATTTATTTATTATTAATTAATTAAAAATTGAAACTAATATACAAACTTAGGAAATTAATCAGGTTTTTAAAATATATATATATATATATATGGTTCATATCATATGAGAATGCAATTTTTATGTAAGAACATGAGAATAAATCTGATTCATTAGATTTTAAAACAAATTGTGCAGATCATGTGTGGTTTTTATTTTTCTCTCTCCTCCATTATTAAAATAAATGATGGAGGAGAGAGAAAAACAACTGACACGTAATCTCCACTATTTATTTTAAAATCTAATGGTTTAGATTCATTCTCATTTTCTCACATTAAAATGATATTCTAATATGATACGTTTCCTATATATATATATATATATATATATATATATATATATATATATATATATATATATATAGCCACGTGATATTTACTTCGCTACTTGCCACGTGAAATTCACGTCGCTACTTGCCACGTGAATCACGTGGAAAAAATCTTACACAACTCTGACCCCTTGATCTGCTACGTTTGCTTTACCTGTAATTTTTTTTTAATTTGCGACGTGAGGATCACTTCACTAATTTGTGGCGTGATTTTCACGTGGCAAAAGAGTTATCACACGCGCTCCTGCCACGTGAATGGTCACGTCGCTAAATTCACTTTGTGATGTGATTTTTCACGTTGTGACGTGAATATCACATGGCAAGATACAGTTTTTTTTGTAGTGTATTTCAAATACTGCATATCATAAAGGACCTTTTATTGTAGATTTTAGTAATACTATCCTAAAGCTTGATTAAATTTGTGTTTACATTTTTTTTACAGAGTGATATATGGATTAGTTATGGATTTGAATTTACTCTGTAGTCCTTCTTGTTAGAAACCATATTGAGACTTCATTTTCGTATCAATTTTACATTTGAAAACTATTGTCACACGAGTGTTCTCACTCTACTATTTTGACGGAACATTTTATAGTTGTTGCAATTTTAATTAACATTTTAAAAACATCTTCTTAAAAGTCATGAAAAAACGTCCCCTTTTCCAATAGTTTAGGAGAAGTTTTGGGAAAGTGTGGCTAAAAATCGATAAAAATGTTGCCTTAAACAATAGACAACGTGTTGGAAATAAAGCCTTTTGCGTTTAGGTAAAATGTGTGGGAATATTAGAGGCTTAAGTAGAAATTTGATAGGTAGGAGAATTCTTTATGGAAGAGAGAACTTTGTATTTTTTGCTTGATACAAAAGTGTAGGATTACATCTCTATTTATAGTACTCTAAGGAGAACTCTAGACACATTAATTCTAGAGAGTTTTCAACTCGTGAAATTTCAAGTGTATTCTAGAAATATTACAGCTTTAAGAAATATCTAGACACTCCAAACATTACAAGAGTTTTCTAGAAACATAACTCAATTACCTAAGCCCAAAATAACTAAGCCCAAAAATCCAAAACACAAACTATAAGGTTAGGCCCAAATCAAGTTTAATATTGCAACATCCCCCTTAAACTTGATTTGTGACTCCAAGCATACTTCTTAGCTTCACAAAATTTTTCAACTTGAGTGGCTTGGTGAAAATGTCGGCATCTTGATATCGACACATCACGTACTTTAACTTCACCTCCTTCTTCTCGAAGCATTCTCTTATGAAGTGGTAACGGGTGTTGATGTGCTTACTTCTTGTGGCATTTTTAACTCTTTCAACAAGTTCCTTAGTTAAATTGCATGACAAACGCATGATGTGGCGGTGACATATTCGGCTTCATGAGTTGAAAGTGTGACGATAGGTTGCTTCTTTGATATCCAAGTGAAAGCAGTATCTTCCATAAATAACACAAAACCAGTAGTTCTCTTTCTATCATTCAAGTCTCCACTCCAATCGCTATCACTATAGCCAACAATCTCACAATTGTTAGAAGAGTAATAGTGCAAGCCAAAGTTTGTTGTACCTTTGATGTATTGAAAGATTCACTTTGCCACCTTGAAGTGAGTTATTGTTGGAGCTTCCATGTAGCGACTTCCGACTCCTACAGTATAGAGAATATCCGGCCTTGTACTTGTCAAGTAACGTAGACTTCCAACCAAACTTTTGTAAAGAGTTAGATCCACAATCTCTCCATTTTCATGTTTACTCAACTTGCTGCCACATTCCATCGGGGTGCCAACCGAATTGGCATCATCCATCTTGAAGTTCTTAAAGACTTCTTTGACATAGCCTTCTTGGGTGATAAAAATTCCTTC
Organism: Lathyrus tuberosus; assembly: GCA_022829125.1. Lineage (NCBI taxonomy): Eukaryota > Viridiplantae > Streptophyta > Magnoliopsida > Fabales > Fabaceae > Lathyrus > Lathyrus tuberosus. The sequence continues at coordinate 5,801,689 of JALAZF010000341.1, read as the reverse complement.
GTCTTCTTGCTTTACCCGTATGTAAAATGTTTTAATCATAAATGAATTATTTGACCGTATAAAAATATAGTATCTGTTTTGATGTTATTTGTTTAAAAAAAGAATACGATTTGTTGTGACATAATTAAAAAAGATATTTGAATCATAAGTAAAGTTTTTCCCTTTTTGTTTCCCATTTGTAAAAATATATTTGTTTTATAGTAAAAAAAATAAGTAGAAAAAAAATGGTAGTGAGAATTGAAAATGTTATACAAAAAATCCAATGCAAGTTTTAAACCAATCATTGAAATTTAAAATAAAAAAAAGTCTAGAAACTGTATAACGTAAGATATACATTCAAGTCTTCAATAACTATGAAATTGAGCACACAGTAAATTAGTAAAAAAACTTTAAGTAATGTGTCTATAAACCTCAAATTAAAATTAACAAAGCTTGGTAATGCAGTACATCAAAAGGACAAAAAGCATGGAAACTTAATCACGATTTCTAAAACCGGATGATGTCATAAAGTTGTCCCACTTGTAGTCGCGCTCATCGTCGTCATCAGAATCAAACATATCATACTCCGGTTCTTCTTCATCATCAGAATGAAATTTGTTAAACCTTCTACTCATTCTTCCTGGTCTTCTGAATCGTCTCCTCTTTCGTCGTTGTCGGACAGCAGCGACCTCAGGTACCTATTGGGAAAAACCATTAACTGATTATTGTGAAGAAGATGAACAGAAAATATAATATGACATGAATAGAAAAAAGAAAGGAATGTCCCAGAACCGTACCGGCAGGACGTGATAAGGATGTTCAACATGGGTAGGTGGTTGGTGCGGCAGGGGGTGTCCCTCGTCGGCAGGTGGTTGATTTTCCTGAACTGGTTCGATGTCAGAAGGTGGTGTTCGATGGAGCGGCGCATCAACGTTATGTTGCGTCTGTTGATTTAGTAAAAAAGAACGGTAGAAAAGATGAAGCAAGAAAAATGCAGAGTTGTATGTAGGTATTGAAAAAAATAAGTAGATAATTTATGATTTGTACCTGGTCTGGTTGATCGACCTGAGATGGGTGTTGCAATGTCATTGTTGGTTGGATTTCAGGCGCAGTCTGCACCTCAGAAGTGTGTTAAACCCGGACAATGTTGTTGGTGGCCATAGTAACAATTATACGTTTCTGAATTTTTGTTTGTGTTGGTCAGAGAAGGAGTGTTGTTTAATATTTTGCCCTGAGACCCATAAGCTTCTCCCTGCACTTGGTAATTTAAAAGCATTAATTAATTTGAAAATTTAATAGTGGAAGTTAGGGAGGCAAAATAATAAGCAGCCATAGGGAAGATTAATGATAAGTTGGAAAACGTGGTGTGCTATGATTTGGCATTAAAGCCATATGGAAGTGACTATGGAAAACAGAAAGCCATGGGGAAGTATAACAGTCTGATATGAAGTTTGAAGAAACTGAGAAAAATTAAATGCACATTTACATATAACAAACCAATTTTTGTTTGAACTGTTAAGTTGCAATAACTGGTAGACTTATGATGTAAGAAATCCTCTTAGTGTGTTAAACTCATATCATAAAAGAGTAAACCAATTCATAAGAATGTCGCAAAGGATTAGACTTGACAGTTATAGAATTTTGAGAAAGTATGAAAGAGAGATGACCTTTAGGGTCGAAGAGTTACCTGATTGGGTGTCTGAATAGAGTCAATAGCAGCACTCCCTCTATAATATCTTCTAACTGTATTGGTAATGTTGTTCCACCCCTTTGTTGTTTTGACAGATTTTGTATTGCAGCTCTCCATTTGATTCCTTTAGATATCATGTATGACATCTGGACAAAATTAAACAGTAATTAAAGTTTGTTTCTATAGTAGAACAGAACATTAATTTATGTTGCAAATATGTTAGAACCTATGAATCTTTTCAAAAGCAGAGAATCCATGCATACTGATCCTGATCATGTCCAGCACGTAAACCATGTCCAGCACGATAAAGAACAACTCTGTTATACGCAACATGATAAGAAACAATACGTTTGGTTGAATGACTAAAGCAGAAGCCTCAATAGCAGCTGTAACAACACCAACCATGTATCATCAACCCTGAATCCTTTAGACTCTGCTTCCAGCCCCAACCTGCACTCAAACACCGACAATGAGAAAAATCAACATACTTTAGCAACACTACAAATTTTAAAGAAACACCTATTTGAATCACATTCCTCAATTCCTTATTACACCTTTGCTCAAGATAATGCTTAATAAGATCAGTACAATAATAATTGCCATATGACATGCAAGTAACATAATGATGTAAATGCACAAATGAGATGAAATGAAATAAATGATATGGTTGGAAAAAAGCATGTGATAAGTTACGGCTGCTAACCCAACTGAGACATCGGCAATGACGGTATCCTAAGAAAAAGATAAACACCATTTAATTATGGTTCTTTTTATTTATTTTAATAAATATGAAATTACAGCAAGAAAAGCACTTAAAACCAGAATGAACATCCATTCTTGCAACATGTTATTTCATTTGAGAAAACTAAAGATGGAGTATAAACAAACCATAAAACTCTGCGAACTGGAACTTTGGTATTATTGTCTGTAGCTTGTAAAACCTACAAGTTGAAGGACCAAATTCTGCAAGAGACATGAATCAAAGATAAAAGTTTTTCTAACAGTCTTTGCCGACCATTGTTACATGGTTAATGAAATTGGATAGTTGAGCCCTTTGTTGTGTCTGAAAAGTTGAGACAACTAAAACATAAGGACCAATTAATTATTGTTAATTGTTTGATTATAAAAAAAATTAAACTACAGCAAGAAAAGCACTTAAAACCAGAATGAACATCCATTGTTGCACGATATTATCTTCCTTGAGTAAACTATTGCCTGTAGCCTGTAGAACCTGCAAGTTGAAGGACCAAATTATGATTTATACAGTCCAACATTATCTTCATCTTCATTAACTGACAAACCAAACATAAACTAATAAGAACTATAATAATTAGTTCAGTATCAATTAAAAAACCTAAACAGATCAACTCTGATTCATAGCAATTAATTTTGATTCATAGATTCATAGGTCCAACACGTAAACCATGTCCAGCACCATAAAGAACAAATCTGTTATACGCAACATCATAAGAAACAATACCTTTGGTTGAATGAATAAAGCAGAAGCCTCAATAGCAGCTGTAACAGCAGCAACCATGCATCCTGAACCATGAAACTTTTAGACTCTGATTCCAGCCCCAACCTGCACTCAAACACCGACAATGAGAAGGATCAACAGATTTTAGAAACACTACAGATTTTAAAGAAACACCTATTTCAATCAGATTCCGCAAAAATTATGCTAAGGGTCAAACACTACAGCTGAATCAAACCATGGCTATTCAATAGTTCCTGCTGTCATAGGCAAAACACTTTTAAATAGTGATAGACATGAGAGTAGAAATTCAAACAACACAATTATCCCTTTTTTGTATCATATGAATTCAAAAACCTAATGTTTGCCCTACCATGCTGAAAAATCATTGCAAAATATTGACAATGCTAAATGAAAGAAGAAGAAGAAGAAATGTAATTTGCACCAATCACTGACCCAGTTTATCTCAAAGAAGTCTCCTTTAATTTCTACTCATAAAACAGAGGGACCCAGTTTAGCTCCATCTTCTTTCAGAGCTAATCATTCCTGAGGCAAAAATTAAAAACACATGGGCAATTAGCATATAGACTGTTGGATATAAGAGATACTTAACAGAATTAACATCAAGTCTATTGTTTCAAACCTGCAACAAACCTCTGAAAGGAGCCAACTCAGTGCCAGGACCTATCTTAAGTACAAAAACATAACCTCAAAGAAACTTTGAGAGGAAATAATACAGTTAATCGATTTAAATCCTCAAGGTATAAAAAATGTACAAATTGGAAGGAAACATTTTCTGCATCATCTCCACCAAATCCAAGAAACTGTCTCGATTGGAAATCCAATAAATCACCATCCTTAAAAGAGAATACCAAACACCCCTTCACCCCTCCAAAATTTCACAAAGATAGATGTAGCTTTTAAGGTGAATACTTCCGAGTTTTGGTCCACCAATAGTCTGTTTAAACTATCATACAATACATGTTTAGAAAGGATTACCTTTATGTTTTACATTCAGAGCCTTGTATTACAACATTAGTATGACGCAATTAAAAACTGATAATGACAACATTTCTAAGGAATATATTAAAAGAAATATACATCTATTGAACAGTTGAAGAAAAGGAGTTACCGTTCAGTTTTAGGAGTGTGGAGACTATAGCAGTAATGAAGAAAACCATAGAGATGACAACCCAAAAGTGCTACAATAAACAGAATGAAAAGCATTTTAAGTGTAATCAAGCTTCAACAAAATGAGAAAATAGAAGATCAAAAGAGTTACATATAAAGCCTTACCGGAAGAGTTCATTTTTTGTGTCAAGTAGCAGAAGGAATGCTTCATCATCATCATCCATAATACTTCATCACCTTCAAACAACATATAACATTAACCACATCAACAACAGAAACATATTTAACACAACCCTAACAATAAATCAAATTCAGAAGAATGGGACAAATCAAGGAGGAGAATAACAAAAGGGCAAGAAAATGAGAAAAGTAGAGTTTACCTGCTGAGGAAACCGTTGTGTTTTACTCGGCTCAACCGTCGCACCACCACAAACCGTTCCGCACACCCTTATTTATCCAATTTCCTTTTCCGACCACAACAGCTCACCCTTCTTCAATCAAGCCGTCCCCCATCATCAACGCTCAGTCACCGTGACTCAGACGCAGAACCATAACGTCACCACCGATTTACACTTGACATCCGCCTTCTCAGCCGCAATCTCACAGTTTGAATGGAAAGCCTTCGGAGAGGAGATACAGAGAGATGATCTTTCAGATCTGCTTTGGTTAGGTAGAAGAGAGAGAAAGAATTGTATAAAATGAAGAGAAGGGTAAGAAAAAGAAAGAGAAAAGAATAATTGTCTTTGAACAAAGTGACATCAGCATTTGGTTACATATGGAAAAGCAAAGACATAATTCATTAACCATGAAGTTGTAATAGAACAAAATGACATCATCGGTTGGAAAAACTAATATTTAGACACAAATTACCCTCAAAATGGACACATGGCAGCTTGTAAGAAGGGGGCAGAATGGTGTTTTCCAGAGCCTCAATTTTCTTATATAGTAAGATTTCTGACTTCCAAATAACTCTCAACACCCCTGCAACAACATCATTAATCGAATCCAACGATTCACTCGAGTTAATACAGTCATAATAGGTGTTAACCTTAAAGCCATTGACGCAGTCCAATTTCCACTCCCATATATCCTCGTCATCTTCCTTCAACTGAGCATACAGTCTAGACCATCAACCAAAACCCGAAATTCTGCATCCAAATTATTGAAATTACCTACAATAGAATTCAAAATATTCCATTTCCATCGCCCCTGCTCCCACCTGCCATTATCCAAAACAGAACAGAACCTGTCCTTTCAAGCGTTGTAGCGAAGAGCAAAAGACTAATTAATCATAGATTTTTCTATAATGTTAATTAATTATCATTTATTAATATATTGTAGAATATTTATATGCAATAAAATATATGTTGTAGCTGAAAATGAATATTTAATTTTATATTTTGAATTTAATTTTGTAACATATAATTGTAGACACAATTAAAAATTATATTTCATGAAGAATTTGAAACTTTTGTTTCTTTATTTGAAATATATAAATAATCATAAAAACATTGTATGCCCATTATATATTAAGCATTGTAATGAAAAAAAAAATTTACTACAGTTTTAAAGGAATATAGAAATTTGGTTATTTTAGTTTTTATAAATGGAACATTACACATATTATATTTGAGGAAACGTATTTAGTTGGAGTAATTATTGAGTTGTTTGATTATTTTATTTAAAATGGGTGAGATTTTATATTAAAATTAGGTTTAAATAATGTTTTTGTCCTTATAAGTTGGTGAGTTTTTAATTTTCGTCTCTGAATCTTTTTTATTTCGGTTTTAGTCACCATATCTTACTTTTTGTTGGGGTTTAGTCTCTAAAGCCAAAATTCGTAAGAAAATCCGAAGGTTTACTACGGATTTTCCTGCGGATTTTCCTTAAAATCAAAATTCGCAGAAAAATACGCAGGAAAATCCACAGAAAAATCCGCAGAAAAACTCTGTAGGGACTAAACACCACCAAAAAGTAAGATATAGGGACTAAAACCGAAAAAAAAAATATTCAGGGACGAAAACCAAAAACTCGCCAACTTACAGGGACAAAAACATTATTTAAGCCTTAAAAATATATATTAAAATGTTTTTTTCTCAATTTTTTTAATTAAAAAATTATTTCAAGAAAAAGAAATAATGTTATATAAGGTTTAAGAAAATAATATATTTTAAAATTACATAATATTTGTTAGATTAATATATTTTTGTTTTTTTAAAGGTTCGAACTCATGATCTCAACAAAAGAATAATATGTGCTTTGATCTTTTGAAAAATAAAGATGAATTTTGGGAGGTGCCACATAATACTAATGGTGATGTGTTAAATATAAAGTATGTCGCATATGATTTGTCGTGATATAATCTACCGCTTCATCTTTAATATATTATATAAATATAGATATAGATATAGATTGAACTTTTTTTGTGAAAAATATGGTTAAAAAAAATTATATTATAGTAAATTATTATGAATTATAAGATAGACAACAATATGAATTAATCAACAATAAAATGAATATTTTATTTGAAAGAAAAGTTATATGTTTGTAAATTAACTGTGATATCGAGAATTTAGTTTTTGTAAATGTTAATAACTTTAAAAAATATTACTTGTGAGCATTTTTATATTTTGATTCTCATGTCACTTTGATACTCATGTGTGAGATATCAATAATGTTATTCTCTGTCTTTAGTTTATTTGTTCTTCATGTAATGAAAAAAATAATTGTGAAATATATAAATATGATTGAAAAGTGATGCATACTCTATCATGTTTCAATATTAACAAATAGGGGCAAGCCTTTGAATTATGTACAATAACTAATTTGACACTAAATATACTTGTTTCAATTTTACCTTTGCTATGATTTTAAGAAAACAAAAAATATTTATTAGTGTTTGGATTCGCACGTCTCTTTTATTTTTAAAATTTGAACAAATATACTTAGTTGGAGTAATTGTTGGGTTGTTAGATTATTTTATTCAAAATGGGTGAGATATTATTTTGATAAAATATAGCAAAATATTGTTCTCTAATTTTTTATAATTCAAAAACCATTTCATGAAAAAAAAAAAAGAATAATGTTATATATGGTTTAAGAAAATAATATATTTCAAAATTACAAAATTGTTGTTAGGTTAAAATATTTTTATTTTTGGCAAGGTTTTAACTCATGACCTCAACCAAAGAATAGTATGTGTTTTTTTGACATTTTGAAAAACAAAGATAAATTTTGGGAGGTTCCATATTTTTGCTTTTACTAAGATTTGAACTCATGGTCTCAACAAAAGAATAGTATGTGATTTGACCTTTTGAAAAACAAAATGTGTTGCAATATAAAAATAATAGTGATGTGTCAAATACGGAGTATGTGGCATATGATGTGTCGTGATATAATCTGTCGCTTCAGAATTAATATATTATATAGATATAGATTCTTGAAACCAATTTATAGGAAGATCTATTCAACACTGCTTCTAGAACATTCTCACCCATATTTTCCCCACAAAATTATATAATCTTTCAATAACTTTCTCAAACACAAAGTAAACATGCACATATACCGTTAAAATTAAAATACCAAATATTTATCTCTTAATTACTACAATGTATTTTTTATAGTTTAATTTGTAAAATGAAAAAGAAAAATATAAGGAATTCAAATAAATGTTTTGTATCCCTAGTGTTTTTTCAATGGTAAAATTGTATATTTAAAAATGGGGCGAAAGGTATCAATCTGTTTATCGTTAATATCTACCCATCTTATTTCATTAGGAAGAAGAGAATGTTGTGGGACTAGTTAGTTTCTTGTAAGCTGAGGTTTCGTAGGGGCGAGTGGTGTTTAGGGGGAGATTTTAATGCGGTCAAAGCAGGGGAGGAAAGGAAAAGAAGAGCTCGGTCTATCAACAGATTGGAAATGGAGGAGTTTTTTTGGTTTTATATATAAGTTAGATGTCGTGGGGATAAGTTTCGGTAATCTGACGTCTTGTTGGAGAAGTGGAATGTGAGTGCTCAAATCGTCCGGAATAAAGATTTGTCTGATCATTGCCTGGTGTGGATCAATGTGGGAAACTTAAATTGGGGTCCTAAGCCATTCAAAATTTTCAATGCTTGGTTTGATCATACTGATTTTATTCCATATGTTGTGAGGTCCTGGAACGAGGTGGGCGTTAAGGGTAAGGCAGTATATGTGTTGAAGGGGAAGTTGAAGTATTTGAAAGGTATTTTGAGGAGATGGAATTCAAAGGTCTTCGATTTTCTTGATTTGGCCGTGGATGGTGCGGTTGCTGAGTTATATGTGTTAGACTATCAAGCAGCAGATGATGGGATGACAAATCCCATTGAGTTGGAATCAAAGAGGGGTGTAGCTATGAAAGAGGTGCATAATTATTTTCATGAGAGAGAAAGTTTTCTTCGTCAAAAAGTTAGAGTGTTTTGGTTTTCGAAAGAAGATTCCAAGTTGAAGTTTTTTTCATAAGGTGATGAAACAACGTTTTAGAAAGAACGCGCTATTGGGTGTTAATGTTAATGGAGGATGGATTGATAACGTGATGATGGCTATAGAGGAGATCAAGAAGCATATTTGTTCTAGGTTTCATTAATATGTCTACGCTAGGCCTACCTTGGACGACATTTCTTTTGACCAGCTCTCCGTGGAGGATAACTTTATACTAGAGAAGGCATTTTCGGAGGAAAATATCAAGGGGTTTGGAATTTTTAGGGTGATAAAAGTTCGGGCCCCGGATGATTTTAATTTATGCTTCTTCAAAGTTTGTTGGTATGTGGTAAAAGGTTATTTATGTATGTTTGTTAACGAATTTCATGCGGTTGATGTTCTCCCTAAACCTGTCACGTCCTCGTTCTTGAATTTGATTCCAAAAATTGACAACCCAATTTCTTTTGATGAATATAGACCAATATGTCTCAGTAGTAGTGTTTACAAAATTCTCTCAAAGTTTCCTTCTAAAAGGTTGAGGTTGGCTATTGGAAAACTTATTTCTCCTACGCAGTCGACTTTTGTGCCGAGTAGGAATATGATGGATGGGGTCCTTATTATTAATGAGATTTTAGACTTTGTAAAGAAGAATAATGGGTGATGTATGATGGTGAAAGTCGACTTTGATAAGGCTTATGATTGTGTTTGGTGGAGTTTTTTGAGATATTTGATGGTGAGAGTGCGCTTCGGAGCTCGATGGAGGATGTGGATGGAAGCTCTCATTTTTAACAGCTCCGTGTCCATGTTAGTGAATGGGAGTCCATCCAAGGATTTTGCGGTCTTTAAAGGTCTTAGGAAATGGGATCCTCTTTCCCCTTTCCTTTTCTTGTTGGTGGCGGAAGGGCTTTCAGCTATGATGAGGAAAGCTTCTTCAGTGGGTTATTTTGTAGGATTTTGGTTTAACATAAACATTCACTTCAAGATCCTTTAATTTGCGGATGACACTATGGTGATTGGAGATGGTTCTTGGGGAAATCTTTGGAGTATTAAGGCTATGCTTAGAGAGTTCAAGTTAGTTTCGGGGCTGCGTATTAATATGTGCAAAAGTAGGCCTGTACGTATAAACATGGAACCGGATTTTGTGCAAGCAACGACTTTGTTTCTTATGTGCGATATTGGTGATTCAAAATTTACATTCCTTGGCATTCCTGTGGGTGTTAATCCTAAGAGGAAGGAGGTTTGAACTCCAATTTTGTCGAAGATGAGAAGGAGACTTTCTTCTTAGTTAAATTCTAATATTTTTTGGGAGGAAGAGTGGTGATTCTCAATGCTATCCTTTTGAACATTCCGATTTTCTATTTCTCATTTTACAAAGCTCCAAAGGTGATTATTAAGGAGTTCATTAAGATTCAAATGAACTTTCCTTTGGGGTTCAGGGGGAGAATAAGAAGATCGATTGGATTAGTTGTGATACAGTTCGTTTATCGAAGAAGGAAGGGGGCTTGGCATCAAACATTGCGGTTTTTTTAATCTCGCTCTCTTATGCAAGTGGAAATGGCGCATCCTGAATGATTCAAACTCAATTTGGTACAAGCTTTTATCTTGCAGGTATGGCAACTTAAAGAGGGTTATTCTTGGGTATTCCCGTCATTCAGTGGGTAAGAAAGCCTCGATTTGGTGGAAAGACTTGTGTGCAGTGAGAGAAACGTTGGATAATTTGAATTGGTTTGTTGATTCTTTAGCCTGCAAATTTGGTAATGGTGAAACTATTGATTTTTGGTTAGATAATTGGCTTGGTGATGATCCTTTGTGTAGGAAGCTTAATCCCATGTTTCTAATGGATGATCTCGTCCATAACAGAATTTCTCAGAACGGTTTCTAGTTGGAGGGAAGCTGGCGTTGGGCTATGGCATTGTCCGAAGGTCCGTTACAACAAGTTGATTCACTACTGTTGGCCGAATTACAAGCGGCTCTGCTGCAGGTGCAGCTGGTCCGACAGCAGGCTGATCATACCGTTTGGAGGAGGAGTCCAACTGGTTTTTTTGTCAAGATTTGTTATAATAGGATTGGGGAGTGTTGCAAAGTTAGCTCTTCTCTTGACAGGGATGTCTTGGAGGTGTTATAGTGTCTGTGGCGGACGAAGGTACCAAGTAAGTTGTTGATTTTTGGTTGGAGATTAGTGTTGAACCGTCTTCCCATGAGAATTAATCTAGATTGTCGAGGTGTTTTGATTGGTTCTTAGAATTTGCAGTGTCCTTTTTGTGGTGGGGCGATTGAGGATTTGGACCTTCTTTTTGGCGATTGCACGGTTTCAAAGGTATGGTTGACTCAAACTTTAGATTGGCTTCTCATTGATTTAATTTTTGAATCGTTGCGTCCTATTGATCGGATCCGGGCGCTTGAGGTGGTGGTTAATTTGAAGCATAAGGCGAATTTTGGGTTGTTATTTGGCCTAACTATTCGTTGGATGATTTGGTTATGTAGGAATTCCATTATTTTTAATGGGGTTTGTTGGTTAAGTTTGATGGTTTGGGGATGATTAAGCGTTTTTCGTGGGATTGGCTTGTGGTCGATAAATCCTTAGTTTGTACGCTCTCTTGGGCGGAGTGTTGTATCACTCCACCTTTGGGGGCTTGGGAGTAGTCTCTTTTGTTTCTTCTCGTTGTTTTAGTTTTTTTCCCTTTGCGGATGGTTTCGTGTTTTTGTGTGGTTGTATTCGGGTTGTGTATCCCCTGTGCCTTATTTAATCCATTTTGCTTATAAAAAAACATAATAAAGTCAACAGACACAATGGAAGTCAAGCCAACAAGGGCAGTCAAGCCAACAGAACAACAACCAATTGGAGACAACAAAAACAATAACCAAACAATAATAATGAACAAAATCATACAACTACCGTATACAACAATAAATAAAAAAGAACGAAAAAATGAAAGCCCAAAAATAAACTCGCACAACAATCACCACCGAATAGGGAATAAGCTAGAGCTCAAACCCCAAACCCACTAACAACAGACCAAAATCGCAAGGAAAATGCAAAAAGAACCACTAGCACCAGACGACCATCAAGAGTCTCGATCCGCAATTGATTCATACATAGGATAGAGTTCTTAAATCAGTTCGAGAAGGAGAGAAATTTTATATTTATCCTTCACTACTTTTATATTTATTGATGAATCGAAAAAAGCATAAACATACCATATAGTCCACACCACAGTAGGACAAAACCTAATAAATCACACCAAAACATAGCTTAAAATCTATAAAAAAAGAAAAAGAACTCAAAAACAAATCTAAACCAATGTGTCCTTGACCACCTAAAAATCCTATACTTAACACCGTAGTCCATACTACAGGTCATTAATAAATGAAAGACTAATTCAACTCGATCCCCACAAATGGTATATGAGAATCCCTCCGGGTCCTTAATGACCTTCTGATTGAATGATTTTTCTTAGACATAAATCTATCTCACAATAACTGCCAAGAAAATCCAACCACTAAGGAGCTCTTGATTTGATTTGATTTATTTGTTTTGAAATTTGAGGTTTGAATTGCACCTTTTGTGGTGGCAGGAATTTTTTTTTGATAGGCAAATTCAATAAAGAGAGATTAAGGAAATCTCTAACCATCATACAATAAAAGAAAGAAAACTGGAAAATCCCACAAGAACCCAACAGGGCAGCCTACTACATAAAATCTAAAGGGGATTTGTTCCAATCATAAAAACTACAGTACTGCCTATTCCTCTTACCAAACATCAACCAAGACCAAGAGGTCGCTACAATAGCATAAAAGATCGACTCTATATTACAAACGTCATCCCTAAACAAAATATTATTCCTAAATCTCCAAATATTCCAACAAGAAATACACCAAATAGCAAATATATAATTCTCCTTACATCTACCTCTTAATCTTAATAACCAAGCCAACCCATGGGAACAACACTCGAAATCGGAAATCCGCTCGATGTCCATCCAATCACATACCAAATTCCACACCATAACAGACCTGTGGCACTTGAAAAAAAGACGAGCAACATCTTCAATATACCTGATGCAAAACATACAGACAGTTTCATGAGGGTTACTTACAATACCTTTCTTAACCAAGTTTGAACGTGTAGGCAGCCTATCAATAATCAATCTCCACGTACACACTTTGACTTTCAGAAGGCAATCCGACTTCCAAACAAAATACAACAGCTTAATCGAATTATCATCGATCGAAACTAAATCTTCGTGAGAAGACGAACTGTCAAAAAAGGACTTCACCGAGAAACCAAAGTTTCTGTCCAAAGTCCAAATCCATTTATCAGTAACACCTTCCTGCAAGTTAACAGATTCAATAATCTGCAACAAATCATTCAGATCACTGTAATCCGTTTGAAGGTTAAAAGGGAACAGTTCTGAAACCTTCCATGTCCAAGCGCCATCCGACCACTCTCCTATATCAGCGACAGTGCTGACTTTGTTATTGCTTAACTGATACAGACTATTGAAAACCTCCTTTAAAGGTCTACCACCACACCAATTCGAGTGCAAAAACAACACCCCTTTACCATTCCCTCAAACTGCTACAATATTATCATTAAAATGAAATTGAGGAACAGGATTAGTAACAGAAAAAACATCCTTCAGCCAAGTAGAGTAAGAATTCAAATTACCTAAAACACTAAAAATCTGAAGTTTACGACTTAGATTACCGTAGATACTAACAAGGATAGGCCGCCATATTTCACAACCTTCATTACTGAATTTCCACAACCATTTAGCAAGGGGAGCTTTATTGAAAAGCCCAATATGTTAATTCCAAGCCCCCCGTAGCTTTTTGATTTACACACCGTATTCCAACTCGTCCAGGAGATATACCGATTGTTCGAACAGCCCGCCCAAAGAAAACGTCTTTGGATAGCAATAAGATCATTCACCACCTTTTTAGGAACCTTATAGAAAGAAAAATGGTGGATCAGGAGGTTGGCTAAAACACTATTAATAAGGATCACCCTCCCTCCAATCGATAATTTATGACTTATCCAATTGGACAAACGAGCCCTCATACTCTCCACGATAGGACGCCAAAAAGAAACACTCCTAGGATTACCTCCAACTCCAAGACCAAGAAATTTAAACAGAAGAGTACCTGAGTTACAGTTGAGAAAAATCTCAGCAGCTGCCAACAATAACATATCAATACCAACTCCATACAAGAAGCTCTTAGAATAATTTATCTTAAGACCAGAAATGACTTCGAATCCACGTAAAACAGATTTGAACGCCCAGATATTTGAAATGGATCCATCTCCAAAGAGGATGGTGTCATCGATGAACTGAAGTAAACTGACCGAAACATCATTACTGAATTTGAAATCCTTAAGAAAATTGAGGGAGGAAGCTCTCCTCACTAAGCTAGCCAATCCCTCTCCAACAATCGCAAACAAAAAAGGAGATAGGGGATCTCCTTGTTTTAAACCTCTCGTTGCTTTGAAATCTTTAGAGGGACTTCCGTTAATTAATACCGACATAAAACTATTAAACACTGAACCACGAATCCATGACATCCAATTAGGACCAAACCCCATATTAATCAACATAGACTCAAGATAATTCCAGTCCACACAGTCATACGCTTGCGCAAAATCCACCTTGAATTAAAGGCACTTCTTCCTTTTCCTTTTAGCAAAATCAATGGTTTCGTTAGTCACTAGAACCCTATCCAAAAGTTGCCGACCTGGGATAAAAGCCGTTTGAGTGGGCGAGATTAACTTTCCAATCACAACGCTCAATCTTTTAGCAAGCATTTTAGAAATGATTTTCAACACACAACCTATTATGCAAATAGGTCTAAACTCTTTAAACCTATGCGGACTCTCAACCTTCGGCACAAGGGAAAGGAAGGAAGAAACATAAGCTTTATCCAACTTACCTATTCTGAAAAACTCCAAAACGCTGTTACAAATATTAGTTCCCACAATCTCCCAACAGGCCTTGAGGAAATTGAAATTAAATCCATCATTGCCAGGGCATTTATTACCTTCACTATCAAACACATCACCCCTCACATCTTCCTACTTGAAATCAGCCTCCAGGGTTTCTTTATCTTCCATACTAAGAACAGCCACCCCATCAAAATTGCCATACAAATTATACCTCCTCCGAACTTTGAATTTTTCCTCAAAGAACTTCTTAGCCTCGTTCTTAATCAAATCAGGATCCTTCACAAGAGTACTTCCCACCCTAATACCAGATATATTATTCGCTCGATATCTAGCTTTAAGAGATTCGTGAAAGAATCTCGTATTGTTATCGCCATCATTTACCCACAACTTTCTGGACTTCTGTTTAATCATCAATTCAGAACTCCATTTTTTCCTTAACAATCTCCTCATCTTGGCTGCTTATATTCCAATCCCAATTCTGCTCCATCTCATTTAATTTGTAGATGCTGTCCTCAATATTCAAATCCAGCCACCCAAAAACGTGGATATTCCACCACCTAAGGTCTCTTTTAAGAACTTTGAATTTATTCCATAAGACCAAACTGGGAGAGCCCGAATTATCCACAAACTCCCGAGACTTTTTTACAAACTCAGTAAAGCCTTTATGTTCCAACCAACAGTTGAAGAACCTGAACGACTTCGGTCCCCAGTTTATAGAATTAGACTTCAACCACAATGGCCGATGATCAGATATGTCACGATCCCCCACCCATTGACTCTTCAAATCCAATAAGTCGATTACAGACTCACTCACCAGGAATCTGTCTAATCTACTACAACTACTTCCATTTGCCTTAAACCAAATAAATTTACTACCCACCATAGGCAAATATATCAAGTTCAAGTTATCGATGAAGGCATTGAATTCCAACATCTCTCCTAATTACCTACACTCCTGCCCTTCCTCTCCTCAGTGGCTTTTATAGCATTAAAATCACCTGCTATAATCCAACCACCAACAGGGAGACTATTCTTCAAATCAATCAAAGCAGCCCAAATATTTGTTTTTTCAGGTAAGTCACACGCCGAATAAACATTAACAACATACAAATTCATGTTATTCCAAAGGAAGTGAATACCTAAAAATCCGTTACCTTTGAAAGTAGTACAAGCGAAGCCCAAATCCTTCTTCCATATAGTAAGAATACTACCAGATTGACCATCTGAATTGGAAGCCGACCAATCGTAACTAGAAGATCTCCAAATCCCTTTTACAATCCCATCATCAATATTTCACAACTTTGTTTCTTGAAGAAGACACAAATCAGCATTGCCTTTACTCAAAATTTGGAATATCCTCCTTTTCTTGAGAGTACTACAACACCCACAGACATTAAAAGTCACTATATTCATTGATCACCTCTTCCAACAATCTTCTTCATCCAAATCCCTTAAGATACTAACAAAATCTCCATCTTCTAAATCTCCCTCCACCCCTACCCTTTTCAAACAGTTCAATACTTTAGATGGAGCATCATCTAAAGCCTTCTTACATCTTGTATTCCCTCTAAAAGCATCAAAATCTGTTAAAGATTCATTGCATCTAAGAGAGTTGGAACCATCTTTAACAAATGAACCTCCCTGTCTACATAATTTAGACTTCTTAGTAGTTTGAGAACAGATAGGTAAACCTGGTACATCAACAACATCATGAAGGAGAGAGGAATAATATGAAGGGGAGAATGGAATTTTAATCATATCGCAAACTTTGTGTAACGGTTTCTTTTTCCTGTTTTTACTCAATTTTGCCTAACCAATTACTCCGCCCGACGGCCCTGAGATAGGATCTGAGCAATTAAGATCCACAACCAGCCCTTTACAAAATCCGCCAAAAGATTTAATTTCACCCTCTGCAAACTTGGCCTTACAGACTTGAACAGGAACATCTTTAGACAGTACATCGTTGTTTAATATCACCTTACCCCCAACATTCTCTATATCAGCATAAACATCATTAATCCCAGCAATAGTAACATCCCCCTTCACAGGTTCGCCAATCAAACTATTATCCCCTCCTATCTTGTCGACAACCTCAATAGTAGCACCAACAACAGATAAATCGATCGAAGCCTCTTCCCCAATACCAGATATCTCCTTAGAATGCGACTCATCACAATGTCCCACAACATGGGTAGGGTTGCTAGACTTAACCACTTCCTCTTCGACAGAAACACCCCAATCACTATCGCCTCCATCAGAAGAATCCACAAGATCAGAAGAAGAATAAACCCCATCAGAACCCCCAACCCTCGAACTATTAATCACTTTATGAGTGCAGAAATCTTCAACCAAAGAAACATTGAAGGGAACATTGTTGCACATACCAACCACACTTTTGTTAATAATACAAGGCAGATTAGTACTGATCTGGATCCGCGCCACATCTAGCTTAACCTTCAAGAGAATATCTTCTTCCACCTGACAGAGTTTACCTATCCCACTTACAACAGATTGAAAGGTAGTAAAATTCCAGGTTGCAAAGGGCAGACCATAGCACTTTACCCATACAAGTCTCTCATCATCAACCTCCTCCAACGACCAAGGTTTACAATCGAAAAACCATTTACCAATACACTCTTCCATATTACTAACAAAATCCTGAAGATGTCCCTCCACATTCTCTTCAATAAGACATTTATTTGCTCCAAATGGGGACACTTTGATGTTGAAAAACCCTTCTTCGTGAATTATCCTTTGAATATCACCAACAAAGACTCCTTCAGCCACAACGCCTACCATCGCTTTCTCAAATCTAGATTTATCTCCGTCTTCCATGAAAACCCGAGCCCTCGAATGGCCATGATTCACCTGACCCTGGTTCATCCGATTACTATCCCCCACTGCTTGGGCGAAGGATCTACCAACCAACACCTTCCCTCTCCTTCCTCCTCCTGGAATGAAACCCTGATTCCTACCAACTTTTCTTCCCAACTCAGACTCCATAACCTTCTCTTCTTTCTGAAAGCGAGGGATATTAACAAACAATTTCTCCCATTTCAAAAAGATGTTATCGAGTTTAGTTGCCATCAACTGAGCATCTTGAATTTTCCTGAACTTTGCAAATCCAAATTTCTTCCCTCGTTTATCTCTTCTCGCCGTAACGAAAATTTCCGATATCACTCCATAAACTTGGAACACCTCAAATAAATCTTTAGCGTTCATCTCTTCGGGAAATTCTGTGACAAAGAAAGAAGTGGTAGATTCACCAACCGCTCCCTTGCCATCATTCTCCTTCCACACTGAGAACCTATCCATCTTCGGTTTCCACCTTTTTCCACCTACCTTGACCCAATCCATCAAAAAAGCTAACCCGAAACCACAACAGCACGACCCAAAACACAAACCAAACACCCTAAGATTCAAAAGCCACAGAAGAACGAATTTAATTTGGGAAGATAATTGTAAGCAACATTTTTTTGGGTGATTATTGCTAGCTCATAGTTATTATGAATATATTTCTTGAGTTTTTTTCTTCAATTTTCCATATTGGTTACCGATAGTTACAACAACATTTTAGCACAAATTCTTTGTATAATATAGTGAATATTTATTCGGTTACAATAGTACTATTTAATAAACTTATCATATATTAAACTTAGCCAACAGTCTAATTATTTGTAAGTATTACAGTTACACACTTTATTATAAATATGAAAATCATATTCCTTTAGGGGAGAAATGCATATCAAAGACGACGAGTGAAAGGAATCAAGCATAAATCGTTTTTTCTTCCTGATGTAATACCAAATGACTCAGTCATATCAAGTTCTTCATTTTTCATTCCATTGGGAAGCTTCCAATCAAAATGGTAAAGTAACTGAGCAAGAGGCAACTCGACATTAGGTATTGCGAAAGAAATGCCTGGACACATCCTCCTTCCAGCACCAAATGGTAAGTATTCAAAGTCTGTGCCTTTGAAATCAATTGGGTTATTAAGAAATCTCTCCGGCTTGAAACTCTCAGCTTCAACCCAATACTTTGGATCTCTTCCAATTGCCCAAGCATTGATAATGACCCTTGTTTTAGCTGGGATATCATACCCAATGATTTGACATTTCTCCCTACTTTCTCTTGGAATCATCAATGGTAGAGAAGGATGCAACCTCAATGTTTCTTTGATGACAGACTTTAAGTATACTAACAAGTGCAAATCTGCTTCATCCACATATCCTTTTTTATCAAACACTCTTCTTACTTCAGCTTGTGCTATTTCCATGGCCTTCGGGTTCTTTATCATCTCAGACATCCCCCATAAAACTATCCCCGACGATGTTTCGCTACCTGCAGAAAACATATCCTGCAAAACGGATGAACACTACTTACACTCTATTATATTAACCAACATGCAACTACCTAAAGTTGGTACGCTTAAATAAGTTATAAATTTGATGCTATCTCAAAAACATTGATTATTCTAAACGCGCTAAAATTTTTCTTTAGAAACTCTTACTTATAATAACATGCATATTTCTAAACCAGTCCTTCAAATTTGAAAAATAATTATATTAACATGTTTAGTTGTAGACTAACCAGGATAACTGATTTAATACTCTCATCACTCAAGGGGTGTTGTGAGTGATCATTTTCCTGTTGAATCTTGAGAAGAAAATCAAGTAGATCTGCATCCTTGTTTGTGTCTCGGTGACTTCTTTTGTGATCATCGAGGATGTCTTGCACTATTATATCAAGCTCTCTCATAGCTTTTTCCATTATGGTCTTGGACCTGCTCAATCTTTGAAGAATTTTAAATGAAGGATACAAATCAGAAATACAGAATCCTCCCAATAGGAATATTACTTTATTTATCGCTGATTTGAACTCTTGTTGGTGTCTACTCTTTTTCCCAAAAGCTGCTCGCATCGTTATCCCACATATCAATGAGAAAATTTTCTCCTTGAGATTAACAACCGAGCCTTCACTTGCTGATATTGATTTGATTAGTATTGAACATTCTTCTTCTCTTATAGAACTAAATGATTGTACACGCTTTACACTTAATAGCTCTACAACACATATCTTTCGGAGTTGCCTCCAATATTCTCCATACGCAGAGAAAGCAATATCTCTACCATTGTAACTAAATATTGTTGACAACATAAGGTTTGGCCTATCACAAAAGCTGAGATCATGTGTTTTCATGAACTCTTTGGCCATTTCTGGTGAACTAACTATTATGTATGGTACTTCACCAAGTTTGAGGTGCATCATAGGTCCATATTTCTCTGCTAATTTTTTGAAACAGTGGTGAGGCAGTGAGCTGCTGGTAATCTGATGTAGGTTTCCTATGAGAGGCAGTGTCCATGGTCCTGTTGGTAAATTAACAACGGATTTTTTACAACTCATTATTTGAACTATTTTTAACAGCACCAAAAGCAAGAGAAAGTAGTACATGTAAGAAATTGTATAAAAAGAATTCTGAAATTCCATGATGGTAAGAAACTGCAAGTGGTAGTGTTAATGTGTGTTACGTTAGGATTAATTTATATATACTGTGAAATTCCATGATGGTAAGAAACTGCAAAGTTGGTCCTTATCTAAATTGTGGGGGTGGGGGGAAGGATTTAAAGAAAAGTTATGGTTTTGAATAAATATATTAATAGGTTTGGGACTTCGTATAATGAAGACTAATGAAAAAATTGGTACCAATTTCAAAAGTTCCAAGTGGCTATGATAAATTTTTGGACCATATGTTAGTTAAGTATGATTTGGATGGTTATTTATGTATTAGACAAAAAACTCTTAAAATATCTTGTTTATCCAAGTTAGTTGGTAGCTAACGAGAAATTATTACAACATTTATTGTTTTTGATTTTGAGAAGTTATATGTATAATTAGGGTTTAGTGAAACAAGCAATTAATATTAGATTTAATAAATTCAATCGTGTTTTACCCGTCGTTCGAATGTCAAAATCAATGTGAAAGGTGTTATATTCGTCAGTGGAATGTCAAAACTAGGGGTGGCAAAATGGATGGATTGGATGGATATGGATTGGATGGTTAATCGATGGATCAAAATAATCCATTAGTCCATTAACAATCCACTAAAATTTTCTTAAAATTATCCAATCCGATCCATCCGTTAAGAATAAAATCCATTCAATTC
Source organism: Lathyrus tuberosus (assembly GCA_022829125.1). Classification (NCBI taxonomy): domain Eukaryota; kingdom Viridiplantae; phylum Streptophyta; class Magnoliopsida; order Fabales; family Fabaceae; genus Lathyrus; species Lathyrus tuberosus. The sequence goes on along the minus strand of JALAZF010000341.1, from coordinate 5,780,874 downwards.
ATCCATTAACATATTTTTAATGGATGGATATCCATCCATCCATTTGTTTTTTATTTTAAAAAAAATTAGTTTTTTTATTCGGAAAAAAAAGTCGGTTTTTTTTTTCGAAAAAAAAATCGGTTTTTTTCGGAAAAAAACATCAGTTTTTCTTTCAAAAAAAAAGTCGGTTTTTTTTTTTCGAAAAAAAAATCGATTTTTTTCCGGAAAACAAATCGTTTTTTTCTGGAAAAAAAACGTCGGTTTTTCTTTCGAAAAAAAAGTTGGTTTTTTTTTTTTCGAAAAAAAAGTCGGTTTTTTCCAGAAAAAAGTCGGTTTTTTTTCGGGAAATAGAGTCGGTTTTTGTTTTCGGAAAAAAAAAAGTCAGTTTTCCTTTTCGGAAAAAAAGTCGGTTTTTTTCGGAAAAAAGTCGGTTTTTTTTTTTGAAAAAAATTAATTCTTTTTAAAAAAAATCCATTTTTAATTATTTTTAAAAAAATAAATCTAACGGAGATAAAAATAATCCATTGGATCTTAAAAATATGTTGGATGAATTGAACCAATCCATGCATATAAATGGATGGATTTAATCCAATCCATTAACTTATTATTTATGTGGTGGATGGATTTGATGGATTTTTTGGTGGATGGATTGGATGGATTTTGCCTTAATGGATCCAATTGCCACCTCTAGTCAAAACCGAATGAAAATGTGTTTTCTCTAATTAAGATTTCCAAAAAGAATCTTTCTGAAAATCAAACTCATAACTTTACACATTACCCGTCGGCTGCATTGAAACCGAGAAATAAAGTGATGCACTTTTCATGACGTCTTTCGTTACCTCCTCCGTAAAATCGAAGTAATATCTCTTTTTAACTGAGGTAAAAAACTTTTTTTTTTGTTGTAATGGTTGCAGTGAGTGTGCTAGTTGTGTCTCAAGTTAGATTTAATCTATTGTACGTAAAACCCCTTTAACAACGGTTGAAAAATATATATAATAACGCATATCAAGACGTTGTTATATAGAGTGTTGTGGTAAATGCGCTACTTTTAATCACGGCCCTGGGACCGTTGTGGTATTATGGAAAGCGCGCGTTATATCACAACGGTTATGCTTAACAACCGTTGCGATAGATAACGTAATTAATTAATTAGATGACGGTTAACTTAGCCAACCGTCGTGGAAAGTACACATAGTTTATTATATAAAAATGCATATTGCTTGGTTTACCATACACCTATTTAAAGAAATACAACCATTTCAATTGGAAAAGAAATATATAATCTGAAAATTAAACTATTCTTGAAAATCAACTTTAACACATCAAGTTTTTTCAAATTGAATCTGTCTCATTCAGCACATTTTATGTTCTTTAACACATAATATAAGATTCAATGGTCTGATTCCTTCAATTCATCGATATCTTTTATTATAATTTACCTCATCATCGTCGCTTATCAACGTAATTGTAAATTATATCGACGAATTGAAGCAAACAGAGCACTAAACCATATATTATGTTTTAAGGAACATAAAATGTGCTAAATGAAACGGATGTGATTCGAAAAAATTTTATTGATATAGGTTGGTTTTCAAATACATCTTAATTTTCATAATATAAGTTTCTATGTCAATATAAATGATTGCATTTTCATTAAAAGGTAAGTGAAACAAACAATATACATAGTATATAATAAACTAAACTTGTCAACCAGTATAAGAAATTCAAGAACAAAACATTGGTAAGTCACAAGAAACCACTATCGTGTGAACTAGCAATGTTTTGTTCTTTTTTTGAGAACATTTGTCAACAACAACAACATACAGCAAAACAACATGAAACACAATAAAAAAAATATATGTTGTTGTTGTTGACAAATGTTCTCAAAACAAGAACAAAACATTGCTAAGTCACAAGAAACCCTTATCTTATGAACTAGCAATGTTTTGTTCTTGTTTTGAGAACATTTGTCAACAACAACAACATACAACAAAACAACATGAAACACAATAAAAAAAATCCATTATTTAAGCAACAAAACTCCAAGTTATTTGAAAGAAGAATTTGAACAAGAAGGAGATTGAAGAAGATATTGTACAAGAAGATCGAAGGAGTTTGTAGAAGAGGTATTTTTGCTATTTAGTTTTTTATTTTAGTATGATATATTAATATTTAGGTTGTTGGTTGCTGTTTAATTTTATTTTTGTTTTTTTTAAATATTTTGGGAATATATAAAACAATAAATAATTTTTGCGGTTTAAATTATTATATTGTAAAAAGAAAAATAATTTAATATATTTAGTTAAACGAAAAATAGTATATGTTTAAATAATTATTTTCTGTTTTCATTTTCAAAACGAAAAGTTATTTTTTCTGTTTTTATTTTTTATATTTTCAAAACAGATTATATATATTAATATAGAAATATATATAAAGTTATAATTTTTTATTTTTTATTTTATTTATATATATATTTTTAAAACAAAATATTAAATTTTTGTGAATATTTATATTTGGTTATATTTAATTTTAGAAACAAAATATTTAAAACAGAAATATTTGGTTATATTTTTTGTGAATTTTTTTAGAAACAGAATATTAAAAACAGAATATATTATTTTTAATGTTTTACTTATTTTTGGTTATATTTATATTAGAAACAGAATATAAATATATATATATATATATATATATATATATATATATATATATATAATTTTTTTATGTTATTATTTGTTTATATTATATTTTTGTTATTAAAAACATATTTTATATATAGTATAAATTTATATATTAAAAATAGTATATGTTTAAAAACATAATTTTTATATTAAAAATAGAATGAATTTTAATAGTATATGTTTAATAGTATATATAGAATAAATTTTTAATCGTATATGTTTAATAATATATAGCATGTTTAAAAGTTAAAATAAAAAACAATATGTTTAAGAAAAATATATATTAAATAGTTTAAATTTTTAATAGTTATTGTTTAATAGTATATATAGTATATTTAATAGTTAAAACAAATTAAAACAATATGTTATATTAATTATGTAATATGTTGTATTATATGTTATGCATGTATTAAATGTCATGTCATGTTATATGTATATTTTATATGTTATGCAATTTATGTTATGTTTTGCTTACTAATTATATGTATCACATGTATTATATTTTATGTTATATGTTTATTAAATGTTTAGTTATAATAGAAAGTTTGTTTCTATTAAAAGTAATTTTTAGTTAATATAAGTTTATGTTAAAGAATAATAACTAGTTAGTTAATACTTGTATTTAATATTTTATATAAATTCTTGAAATTGATATTAAAATCACATTTGTAATTAAAAAGATAATGATTGTATAAATGTGCAATATGGAGTATTATAGGTACTATCGTAGTTGGATGTACGATAGGTTGTATCAAGGAAGACGCAGACTTAAACCAAATTTTGAGGAGAGAGTTAAAGGGTTTATCACGTGGGCATTTTCTCAAGAATGTTGTCGAAGCGAAGGAGGAGTTAGATGTCCTTGTCTTAAATGTGGATGCAGACCTATAATTAGTGACCCAAAGGAAGTAGAACGACATTTGAAGAGAAGGTGTTTCATTGAAAATTATTGGGTTTGGACATATAATGGAGAAGAACTACCGAGTAGCGTACCAGAGACCAGTAATACGCATGCTTCAAGTAGTCAATCACCGATGGAACATGGGGAAAACTTTAATATGATCAATGAGATGGTGGACGATGCTTTTGGTGTGAATGTGACCTATGACGAACCAGTAGATTTTGAAGGGGAAAAGTTGCTGAATGAGGAAGCGCAAACATTTTATCAGTTGTTGAATGAGATGAATATGCCAATGTTTGAGGGGCCGTCAGACTCAAAGTTATTTATGTGTGTGAGATTGTCGGTTGCCAAGTCGAATTGGAATGTTCCTGATCGGTGTTTGGAATTCTTCGCAAAAATGATGCTTGATGCGACTCATACGAAAGACAACTTGCCTACAAGTCTTTATGATGCAAAGAGGTTTGTGTCGAAGTTGAGTTTAGAAGTAAGAAAGATTGACTGTTGCATTAGTGGTTGCATGTTGTTTTATGACAATGAGTTTAGTACTAATGATGAAGCATTGGAGGAATGTAAGTTCTGTAAGGGTCCAAGGTATATCTATTATCACGTGGCTATATCTATTATTTAATTTAACTTAAATTGTTTAATCTAAATTTAACTTGATTTTTTTATTGTTTGTGTAGGAGGATTCTAGGTATTGCTCACACAATTTTTGGTAGAAAATCCTCAAGTTACTCCAAGAGGTTCCCAGCCGCTTAATCCACAAGTGGATTTTTATATTTGGGATTTAGTAACTGACGGTAAGGGACCTAATGGATGCTTATTTGGTGCTGGAGTTTTGGCTGGAGGTATATGAAAAGGGGACCGAACTCTATTTCAAAGAGTTAGAGATGGAAAAGGATAGTTGCATCCACCACAGTTGACCCCCGAAATGCTAAAAACAGTAAGACAACTAGCGCTAACTGAGGCGAGATGCGAGTCGGCGCTACGTGAGGCGGTACTAAAGGCCCAGATGGAGGAACATCAACGTCAGATAGAGGCAATGAATAAGAGACAAGCTTATATGGAGGCGATTATGCAACAATTTATGCAATCACAAGGTGGCGTCAATCAAGTTGTTGGAGATGAAGGAATTGGTGGGCAACCACAAATGGATGACGACTTTCCCGATCCGGATTGATCCAAAGGATTTATTATAATTTTAAATTTTTATTTTTGTAAAATATTAATTACATTTTCGTATATTATTATACACTTTTTTATTTAAAAATTTTATTCTTAATTTTAGTTTTTATTTATATTTATTAGTTTTTGGTATTAATTATATTTTTTAATTTTTAAATTTAAATCGTAATTAAAAAATTATTATTAATTGTGTATATTTATTAATTTTTGATATTAATTATATTTATTAATTTTTCAATTTAAATTATTATTAAGACTTGTTTATTTAATTATTATTAATTAATTAATTAAAAATTGAAACTAATATTTAAATTATTTTTAAAAAATGATTTTTTAATTGTGTATATTAATTTTTGGTATTAATTATATTTATTAAATTTTCAATTTAAATTATTATTAAAATTTGATTATTTATTTATTATTAATTAATTAAAAATTGAAACTAATATACAAACTTAGGAAATTAATCAGGTTTTTAAAATATATATATATATATATATATATATATATATATATATATATATATATATATATATATATATATATATATGGTTCATATCATATGAGAATGCAATTTTTATGTAAGAACATGAGAATAAATCTGATTCATTAGATTTTAAACAAATTGTGCAGATCATGTGTGGTTTTTATTTTTCTCTCTCCTCCATTATTAAAATAAATGATGGAGGAGAGAGAAAAACAACTGACACGTAATCTCCACTATTTATTTTAAAATCTAATGGTTTAGATTCATTCTCATTTTCTCACATTAAAATGATATTCTAATATGATACGTTTCCTATATATATATATATATATATATATAGCCACGTGATATTTACTTCGCTACTTGCCACGTGAAATTCACGTCGCTACTTGCCACGTGAATCACGTGGAAAAAATCTTACACAACTCTGACCCCTTGATCTGCTACGTTTGCTTTACCTGTAATTTTTTTTTAATTTGCGACGTGAGGATCACTTCACTAATTTGTGGCGTGATTTTCACGTGGCAAAAGAGTTATCACACGCGCTCCTGCCACGTGAATGATCACGTCGCTAAATTCACTTTGTGATGTGATTTTTCACGTTGTGACGTGAATATCACATGGCAAGATACAGTTTTTTTTGTAGTGTATTTCAAATACTGCATATCATAAAGGACCTTTTATTGTAGATTTTAGTAATACTATCCTAAAGCTTGATTAAATTTGTGTTTACATTTTTTTTACAGAGTGATATATGGATTAGTTATGGATTTGAATTTACTCTGTAGTCCTTCTTGTTAGAAACCATATTGAGACTTCATTTTCGTATCAATTTTACATTTGAAAACTATTGTCACAAGAGTGTTCTCACTCTACTATTTTGACGGAACATTTTATAGTTGTTGCAATTTTAATTAACATTTTAAAAACATCTTCTTAAAAGTCATGAAAAAACGTCCCCTTTTCCAATAGTTTAGGAGAAGTTTTGGGAAAGTGTGGCTAAAAATCGATAAAAATGTTGCCTTAAACAATAGACAACGTGTTGGAAATAAAGCCTTTTGCGTTTAGGTAAAATGTGTGGGAATATTAGAGGCTTAAGTAGAAATTTGATAGGTAGGAGAATTCTTTATGGAAGAGAGAACTTTGTATTTTTTGCTTGATACAAAAGTGTAGGATTACATCTCTATTTATAGTACTCTAAGGAGAACTCTAGACACATTAATTCTAGAGAGTTTTCAACTCGTGAAATTTCAAGTGTATTCTAGAAATATTACAGCTTTAAGAAATATCTAGACACTCCAAACATTACAAGAGTTTTCTAGAAACATAACTCAATTACCTAAGCCCAAAATAACTAAGCCCAAAAATCCAAAACACAAACTATAAGGTTAGGCCCAAATCAAGTTTAATATTGCAACATCCCCCTTAAACTTGATTTGTGACTCCAAGCATACTTCTTAGCTTCACAAAATTTTTCAACTTGAGTGGCTTGGTGAAAATGTCGGCATCTTGATATCGACACATCACGTACTTTAACTTCACCTCCTTCTTCTCGAAGCATTCTCTTATGAAGTGGTAACGGGTGTTGATGTGCTTACTTCTTGTGGCATTTTTAACTCTTTCAACAAGTTCCTTAGTTAAATTGCATGACAAACGCATGATGTGGCGGTGACATATTCGGCTTCATGAGTTGAAAGTGTGACGATAGGTTGCTTCTTTGATATCCAAGTGAAAGCAGTATCTTCCATAAATAACACAAAACCAGTAGTTCTCTTTCTATCATTCAAGTCTCCACTCCAATCGCTATCACTATAGCCAACAATCTCACAATTGTTAGAAGAGTAATAGTGCAAGCCAAAGTTTGTTGTACCTTTGATGTATTGAAAGATTCACTTTGCCACCTTGAAGTGAGTTATTGTTGGAGCTTCCATGTAGCGACTTCCGACTCCTACAGTATAGAGAATATCCTGCCTTGTACTTGTCAAGTAACGTAGACTTCCAACCAAACTTTTGTAAAGAGTTAGATCCACAATCTCTCCATTTTCATGTTTACTCAACTTGCTGCCACATTCCATCGGGGTGCCAACCGAATTGGCATCATCCATCTTGAAGTTCTTAAAGACTTCTTTGACATAGCCTTCTTGGGTGATAAAAATTCCTTCGTCTTCTTGCTTTACCCGTATGTAAAATGTTTTAATCATAAATGAATTATTTGACCGTATAAAAATATAGTATCTGTTTTGATGTTATTTGTTTAAAAAAAGAATACGATTTGTTGTGACATAATTAAAAAAGATATTTGAATCATAAGTAAAGTTTTTCCCTTTTTGTTTCCCGTTTATAAAAATATATTTGTTTTATAGTAAAAAAAATAAGTAGAAAAAAAATGGTAGTGAGAATTGAAAATGTTATACAAAAAATCCAATGCAAGTTTTAAACCAATCATTGAAATTTAAAATAAAAAAAAGTCTAGAAACTGTATAACGTAAGATATACATTCAAGTCTTCAATAACTATGAAATTGAGCACACAGTAAATTAGTAAAAAAACTTTAAGTAATGTGTCCATAAACCTCAAATTAAAATTAACAAAGCTTGGTAATGCAGTACATCAAAAGGACAAAAAGCATGGAAACTTAATCACGATTTCTAAAACCGGATGATGTCATAAAGTTGTCCCACTTGTAGTCGCGCTCATCGTCGTCATCAGAATCAAACATATCATACTCCGGTTCTTCTTCATCATCAGAATGAAATTTGTTAAACCTTCTACTCATTCTTCCTGGTCTTCTGAATCGTCTCCTCTTTCGTCGTTGTCGGACAGTAGCGACCTCAGGTACCTATTGGGAAAAACCATTAACTGATTATTGTGAAGAAGATGAACAGAAAATATAATATGACATGAATAGAAAAAAGAAAGGAATGTCCCAGAACCGTACCGGCAGGACGTGATAAGGATGTTCAACATGGGTAGGTGGTTGGTGCGGCAGGGGGTGTCCCTCGTCGGCAGGTGGTTGATTTTCCTGAACTGGTTCGATGTCAGAAGGTGGTGTTCGATGGAGCGGCGCATCAACGTTATGTTGCGTCTGTTGATTTAGTAAAAAAGAACGGTAGAAAAGATGAAGCAAGAAAAATGCAGAGTTGTATGTAGGTATTGAAAAAAATAAGTAGATAATTTATGATTTGTACCTGGTCTGGTTGATCGACCTGAGATGGGTGTTGCAATGTCATTGTTGGTTGGATTTCAGGCGCAGTCTGCACCTCAGAAGTGTGTTAAACCCGGACAATGTTGTTGGTGGCCATAGTAACAATTATACGTTTCTGAATTTTTGTTTGTGTTGGTCAGAGAAGGAGTGTTGTTTAATATTTTGCCCTGAGACCCATAAGCTTCTCCCTGCACTTGGTAATTTAAAAGCATTAATTAATTTGAAAATTTAATAGTGGAAGTTAGGGAGGCAAAATAATAAGCAGCCATAGGGAAGATTAATGATAAGTTGGAAAACGTGGTGTGCTATGATTTGGCATTAAAGCCATATGGAAGTGACTATGGAAAACAGAAAGCCATGGGGAAGTATAACAGTCTGATATGAAGTTTGAAGAAACTGAGAAAAATTAAATGCACATTTACATATAACAAACCAATTTTTGTTTGAACTGTTAAGTTGCAATAACTGGTAGACTTATGATGTAAGAAATCCTCTTAGTGTGTTAAACTCATATCATAAAAGAGTAAACCAATTCATAAGAATGTCGCAAAGGATTAGACTTGACAGTTATAGAATTTTGAGAAAGTATGAAAGAGAGATGACCTTTAGGGTCGAAGAGTTACCTGATTGGGTGTCTGAATAGAGTCAATAGCAGCACTCCCTCTATAATATCTTCTAACTGTATTGGTAATGTTGTTCCACCCCTTTGTTGTTTTGACAGATTTTGTATTGCAGCTCTCCATTTGATTCCTTTAGATATCATGTATGACATCTGGACAAAATTAAACAGTAATTAAAGTTTGTTTCTATAGTAGAACAGAACATTAATTTATGTTGCAAATATGTTAGAACCTATGAATCTTTTCAAAAGCAGAGAATCCATGCATACTGATCATGATCATGTCCAGCACGTAAACCATGTCCAGCACGATAAAGAACAACTCTGTTATACGCAACATGATAAGAAACAATACGTTTGGTTGAATGACTAAAGCAGAAGCCTCAATAGCAGCTGTAACAACACCAACCATGTATCATCAACCCTGAATCCTTTAGACTCTGCTTCCAGCCCCAACCTGCACTCAAACACCGACAATGAGAAAAATCAACATACTTTAGCAACACTACAAATTTTAAAGAAACACCTATTTGAATCACATTCCTCAATTCCTTATTACACCTTTGCTCAAGATAATGCTTAATAAGATCAGTACAATAATAATTGCCATATGACATGCAAGTAACATAATGATGTAAATGCACAAATGAGATGAAATGAAATAAATGATATGGTTGGAAAAAAGCATGTGATAAGTTACGGCTGCTAACCCAACTGAGACATCGGCAATGACGGTATCCTAAGAAAAAGATAAACACCATTTAATTATGGTTCTTTTTATTTATTTTAATAAATATGAAATTACAGCAAGAAAAGCACTTAAAACCAGAATGAACATCCATTCTTGCAACATGTTATTTCATTTGAGAAAACTAAAGATGGAGTATAAACAAACCATAAAACTCTGCGAACTGGAACTTTGGTATTATTGCCTGTAGCTTGTAGAACCTGCAAGTTGAAGGACCAAATTCTGCAAGAGACATGAATCAAAGATAAAAGTTTTTCTAACAGTCTTTGCCGACCATTGTTACATGGTTAATGAAATTGGATAGTTGAGCCCTTTGTTGTGTCTGAAAAGTTGAGACAACTAAAACATAAGGACCAATTAATTATTGTTAATTGTTTGATTATAAAAAAAATTAAACTACAGCAAGAAAAGCACTTAAAACCAGAATGAACATCCATTGTTGCACGATATTATCTTCCTTGAGTAAACTATTGCCTGTAGCCTGTAGAACCTGCAAGTTGAAGGACCAAATTATGATTTATACAGTCCAACATTATCTTCATCTTCATTAACTGACAAACCAAACATAAACTAATAAGAACTATAATAATTAGTTCAGTATCAATTAAAAAACCTAAACAGATCAACTCTGATTCATAGCAATTAATTTTGATTCATAGATTCATAGGTCCAGCACGTAAACCATGTCCAGCACCATAAAGAACAAATCTGTTATACGCAACATCATAAGAAACAATACCTTTGGTTGAATGAATAAAGCAGAAGCCTCAATAGCAGCTGTAACAGCAGCAACCATGCATCCTGAACCATGAAACTTTTAGACTCTGATTCCAGCCCCAACCTGCACTCAAACACCGACAATGAGAAGGATCAACAGATTTTAGAAACACTACAGATTTTAAAGAAACACCTATTTCAATCAGATTCCGCAAAAATTATGCTAAGGGTCAAACACTACAGCTGAATCAAACCATGGCTATTCAATAGTTCCTGCTGTCATAGGCAAAACACTTTTAAATAGTGATAGACATGAGAGTAGAAATTCAAACAACACAATTATCCCTTTTTTGTATCATATGAATTCAAAAACCTAATGTTTGCCCTACCATGCTGAAAAATCATTGCAAAATATTGACAATGCTAAATGAAAGAAGAAGAAGAAGAAATGTAATTTGCACCAATCACTGACCCAGTTTATCTCAAAGAAGTCTCCTTTAATTTCTACTCATAAAACAGAGGGACCCAGTTTAGCTCCATCTTCTTTCAGAGCTAATCATTCCTGAGGCAAAAATTAAAAACACATGGGCAATTAGCATATAGACTGTTGGATATAAGAGATACTTAACAGAATTAACATCAAGTCTATTGTTTCAAACCTGCAACAAACCTCTGAAAGGAGCCAACTCAGTGCCAGGACCTATCTTAAGTACAAAAACATAACCTCAAAGAAACTTTGAGAGGAAATAATACAGTTAATCGATTTAAATCCTCAAGGTATAAAAAATGTACAAATTGGAAGGTAACATTTTCTGCATCATCTCCACCAAATCCAAGAAACTGTCTCGATTGGAAATCCAATAAATCACCATCCTTAAAAGAGAATACCAAACACCCCTTCACCCCTCCAAAATTTCACAAAGATAGATGTAGCTTTTAAGGTGAATACTTCTGAGTTTTGGTCCACCAATAGTCTGTTTAAACTATCATACAATACATGTTTAGAAAGGATTACCTTTATGTTTTACATTCAGAGCCTTGTATCACAACATTAGTATGACGCGATTAAAAACTGATAATGACAACATTTCTAAGGAATATATTAAAAGAAATATACATCTATTGAACAGTTGAAGAAAAGGAGTTACCGTTCAGTTTTAGGAGTGTGGAGACTATAGCAGTAATGAAGAAAACCATAGAGATGACAACCCAAAAGTGCTACAATAAACAGAATGAAAAGCATTTTAAGTGTAATCAAGCTTCAACAAAATGAGAAAATAGAAGATCAAAAGAGTTACATATAAAGCCTTACCGGAAGAGTTCATTTTTTGTGTCAAGTAGCAGAAGGAATGCTTCATCATCATCATCCATAATACTTCATCACCTTCAAACAACATATAACATTAACCACATCAACAACAGAAACATATTTAACACAACCCTAACAATAAATCAAATTCAGAAGAATGGAACAAATCAAGGAGGAGAATAACAAAAGGGCAAGAAAATGAGAAAAGTAGAGTTTACCTGCTGAGGAAACCGTTGTGTTTTACTCGGCTCAACCGTCGCACCACCACAAACCGTTCCGCACACCCTTATTTATCCAATTTCCTTTTCCGACCACAACAGCTCACCCTTCTTCAATCAAGCCGTCCCCCATCATCAACGCTCAGTCACCGTGACTCAGACGCAGAACCATAACGTCACCACCGATTTACACTTGACATCCGCCTTCTCAGCCGCAATCTCACAGTTTGAATGGAAAGCCATCGGAGAGGAGATACAGAGAGATGATCTTTCAGATCTGCTTTGGTTAGGTAGAAGAGAGAGAAAGAATTGTATAAAATGAAGAGAAGGGTAAGAAAAAGAAAGAGAAAAGAATAATTGTCTTTGAACAAAGTGACATCAGCATTTGGTTACATATGGAAAAGCAAAGACATAATTCATTAACCATGAAGTTGTAATAGAACAAAATGACATCATCGGTTGGAAAAACTAATATTTAGACACAAATTACCCTCAAAATGGACACATGGCAGCTTGTAAGAAGGGGGCAGAATGGTGTTTTCCAGAGCCTCAATTTTCTTATATAGTAAGATTTCTGACTTCCAAATAACTCTCAACACCCCTGCAACAACATCATTAATCGAATCCAACGATTCACTCGCGTTAATACAGTCATAATAGGTGTTAACCTTAAAGCCATTGACGCAGTCCAATTTCCACTCCCATATATCCTCGTCATCTTCCTTCAACTGAGCATACAGTCTAGACCATCAACCAAAACCCGAAATTCTGCATCCAAATTATTGAAATTACCTACAATAGAATTCAAAATATTCCATTTCCATCGCCCCTGCTCCCACCTGCCATTATCCAAAACAGAACAGAACCTGTCCTTTCAAGCGTTGTAGCGAAGAGCAAAAGACTAATTAATCATAGATTTTTCTATAATGTTAATTAATTATCATTTATTAATATATTGTAGAATATTTATATGCAATAAAATATATGTTGTAGCTGAAAATGAATATTTAATTTTATATTTTGAATTTAATTTTGTAACATATAATTGTAGACACAATTAAAAATTATATTTCATGAAGAATTTGAAACTTTTGTTTCTTTATTTGAAATATATAAATAATCATAAAAACATTGTATGCCCATTATATATTAAGCATTGTAATGAAAAAAAAAAATTTACTACAGTTTTAAAGGAATATAGAAATTTGGTTATTTTAGTTTTTATAAATGGAACATTACACGTATTATATTTGAGGAAACGTATTTAGTTGGAGTAATTATTGAGTTGTTTGATTATTTTATTTAAAATGGGTGAGATTTTATATTACAATTAGGTTTAAATAATGTTTTTGTCTCTGTAAGTTGGTGAGTTTTTAATTTTCGTCTCTGAATCTTTTTTATTTCGGTTTTAGTCCCCATATCTTACTTTTTGTTGGGGTTTAGTCCCTAAAGCCAAAATTCGTAAGAAAATCCGAAGGTTTACTACGGATTTTCCTGCGGATTTTCCTTAAAATCAAAATTCGCAGAAAAATACGCAGGAAAATCCACAGAAAAATCCGCAGAAAAACTCTGTAGGGACTAAACACCACCAAAAAGTAAGATATAGGGACTAAAACCGAAAAAAAAAATATTCAGGGACGAAAACCAAAAACTCGCCAACTTACAGGGACAAAAACATTATTTAAGCCTTAAAAATATATATTAAAATGTTTTTTTCTCAATTTTTTTAATTAAAAAATTATTTCAAGAAAAAGAAATAATGTTATATACGGTTTAAGAAAATAATATATTTTAAAATTACATAATATTTGTTAGATTAATATATTTTTGTTTTTTTAAAGGTTCGAACTCATGATCTCAACAAAAGAATAATATGTGCTTTGATCTTTTGAAGAATAAAGATGAATTTTGGGAGGTGCCACATAATACTAATGGTGATGTGTTAAATATAAAGTATGTCGCATATGATTTGTCGTGATATAATCTACCGCTTCATCTTTAATATATTATATAAATATAGATATAGATATAGATTGAACTTTTTTTGTGAAAAATATGGTTAAAAAAAATTATATTATAGTAAATTATTATGAATTATAAGATAGACAACAATATGAATTAATCAACAATAAAATGAATATTTTATTTGAAAGAAAAGTTATATGTTTGTAAATTAACTGTGATATCGAGAATTTAGTTTTTGTAAATGTTAATAACTTTAAAAAATATTACTTGTGAGCATTTTTATATTTTGATTCTCATGTCACTTTGATACTCATGTGTGAGATATCAATAATGTTATTCTCTGTCTTTAGTTTATTTGTTCTTCATGTAATGAAAAAAATAATTGTGAAATATATAAATATGATTGAAAAGTGATGCATACTCTATCATGTTTCAATATTAACAAATAGGGGCAAGCCTTTGAATTATGTACAATAACTAATTTGACACTAAATATACTTGTTTCAATTTTACCTTTGCTATGATTTTAAGAAAACAAAAAATATTTATTAGTGTTTGGATTCGCACGTCTCTTTTATTTTTAAAATTTGAACAAATATACTTAGTTGGAGTAATTGTTGGGTTGTTAGATTATTTTATTCAAAATGGGTGAGATATTATTTTGATAAAATATAGCAAAATATTGTTCTCTAATTTTTTATAATTCAAAAACCATTTCATGAAAAAAAAAAAAGAATAATGTTATATATGGTTTAAGAAAATAATATATTTCAAAATTACAAAATTGTTGTTAGGTTAAAATATTTTTATTTTTGGCAAGGTTTTAACTCATGACCTCAACCAAAGAATAGTATGTGTTTTTTTGACATTTTGAAAAACAAAGATAAATTTTGGGAGGTTCCATATTTTTGCTTTTACTAAGATTTGAACTCATGGTCTCAACAAAAGAATAGTATGTGATTTGACCTTTTGAAAAACAAAATGTGTTGCAATATAAAAATAATAGTGATGTGTCAAATACGGAGTATGTGGCATATGATGTGTCGTGATATAATCTGTCGCTTCAGAATTAATATATTATATAGATATAGATTCTTGAAACCAATTTATAGGAAGATCTATTCAACACTGCTTCTAGAACATTCTCACCCATATTTTCCCCACAAAATTATATAATCTTTCAATAACTTTCTCAAACACAAAGTAAACATGCACATATACCGTTAAAATTAAAATACCAAATATTTATCTCTTAATTACTACAATGTATTTTTTATAGTTTAATTTGTAAAATGAAAAAGAAAAATATAAGGAATTCAAATAAATGTTTTGTATCCCTAGTGTTTTTTCAATGGTAAAATTGTATATTTAAAAATGGGGCGAAAGGTATCAATCTGTTTATCGTTAATATCTACCCATCTTATTTCATTAGGAAGAAGAGAATGTTGTGGGACTAGTTAGTTTCTTGTAAGCTGAGGTTTCGTAGGGGCGAGTGGTGTTTAGGGGGAGATTTTAATGCGGTCAAAGCAGGGGAGGAAAGGAAAGGAAGAGCTCGGTCTATCAACAGATTGGAAATGGAGGAGTTTTTTTGGTTTTATATATAAGTTAGATGTCGTGGGGATAAGTTTCGGTAATCTGACGTCTTGTTGGAGAAGTGGAATGTGAGTGCTCAAATCGTCCGGAATAAAGATTTGTCTGATCATTGCCTGGTGTGGATCAATGTGGGAAACTTAAATTGGGGTCCTAAGCCATTCAAAATTTTCAATGCTTGGTTTGATCATACTGATTTTATTCCATATGTTGTGAGGTCCTGGAACGAGGTGGGCGTTAAGGGTAAGGCAGTATATGTGTTGAAGGGGAAGTTGAAGTATTTGAAAGGTATTTTGAGGAGATGGAATTCAAAGGTCTTCGATTTTCTTGATTTGGCCGTGGATGGTGCGGTTGCTGAGTTATATGTGTTAGACTATCAAGCAGCAGATGATGGGATGACAAATCCCATTGAGTTGGAATCAAAGAGGGGTGTAGCTATGAAAGAGGTGCATAATTATTTTCATGAGAGAGAAAGTTTTCTTCGTCAAAAAGTTAGAGTGTTGTGGTTTTCGAAAGAAGATTCCAAGTTGAAGTTTTTTTCATAAGGTGATGAAACAACGTTTTAGAAAGAACGCGCTATTGGGTGTTAATGTTAATGGAGGATGGATTGATAACGTGATGATGGCTATAGAGGAGATCAAGAAGCATATTTGTTCTAGGTTTCATTAATATGTCTACGCTAGGCCTACCTTGGACGACATTTCTTTTGACCAGCTCTCCGTGGAGGATAACTTTATACTAGAGAAGGCATTTTCGGAGGAAAATATCAAGGGGTTTGGAATTTTTAGGGTGATAAAAGTTCGGGCCCCGGATGATTTTAATTTATGCTTCTTCAAAGTTTGTTGGTATGTGGTAAAAGGTTATTTATGTATGTTTGTTAACGAATTTCATGCGGTTGATGTTCTCCCTAAACCTGTCACGTCCTCGTTCTTGAATTTGATTCCAAAAATTGACAACCCAATTTCTTTTGATGAATATAGACCAATATGTCTCAGTAGTAGTGTTTACAAAATTCTCTCAAAGTTTCCTTCTAAAAGGTTGAGGTTGGCTATTGGAAAACTTATTTCTCCTACGCAGTCGACTTTTGTGCCGAGTAGGAATATGATGGATGGGGTCCTTATTATTAATGAGATTTTAGACTTTGTAAAGAAGAATAATGGGTGATGTATGATGGTGAAAGTCGACTTTGATAAGGCTTATGATTGTGTTTGGTGGAGTTTTTTGAGATATTTGATGGTGAGAGTGCGCTTCGGAGCTCGATGGAGGATGTGGATGGAAGCTCTCATTTTTAACAGCTCCGTGTCCATGTTAGTGAATGGGAGTCCATCCAAGGATTTTGCGGTCTTTAAAGGTCTTAGGAAATGGGATCCTCTTTCCCCTTTCCTTTTCTTGTTGGTGGCGGAAGGGCTTTCAGCTATGATGAGGAAAGCTTCTTCGGTGGGTTATTTTGTAGGATTTTGGTTTAACATAAACATTCACTTCAAGATCCTTTAATTTGCGGATGACACTATGGTGATTGGAGATGGTTCTTGGGGAAATCTTTGGAGTATTAAGGCTATTCTTAGAGAGTTCAAGTTAGTTTCGGGGCTGCGTATTAATATGTGCAAAAGTAGGCCTGTACGTATAAACATGGAACCGGATTTTGTGCAAGCAACGACTTTGTTTCTTATGTGCGATATTGGTGATTCAAAATTTACATTCCTTGGCATTCCTGTGGGTGTTAATCCTAAGAGGAAGGAGGTTTGAACTCCAATTTTGTCGAAGATGAGAAGGAGACTTTCTTCTTAGTTAAATTCTAATATTTTTTGGGAGGAAGAGTGGTGATTCTCAATGCTATCCTTTCGAACATTCCGATTTTCTATTTCTCATTTTACAAAGCTCCAAAGGTGATTATTAAGGAGTTCATTAAGATTCAAATGAACTTTCCTTTGGGGTTCGGGGGGAGAATAAGAAGATCGATTGGATTAGTTGTGATACAGTTCGTTTATCGAAGAAGGAAGGGGGCTTGGCATCAAACATTGCGGTTTTTTTAATCTCGCTCTCTTATGCAAGTGGAAATGGCGCATCCTGAATGATTCAAACTCAATTTGGTACAAGCTTTTATCTTGCAGGTATGGCAACTTAAAGAGGGTTATTCTTGGGTATTCCCGTCATTCAGTGGGTAAGAAAGCCTCGATTTGGTGGAAAGACTTGTGTGCAGTGAGAGAAACGTTGGATAATTTGAATTGGTTTGTTGATTCTTTAGCCTGCAAATTTGGTAATGGTGAAACTATTGATTTTTGGTTAGATAATTGGCTTGGTGATGATCCTTTGTGTAGGAAGCTTAATCCCATGTTTCTAATGGATGATCTCGTCCATAACAGAATTTCTCAGAACGGTTTCTAGTTGGAGGGAAGCTGGCGTTGGGCTATGGCATTGTCCGAAGGTCCGTTACAACAAGTTGATTCACTACTGTTGGCCGAATTACAAGCGGCTCTGCTGCAGGTGCAGCTGGTCCGACAGCAGGCTGATCATACCGTTTGGAGGAGGAGTCCAACTGGTTTTTTTGTCAAGATTTGTTATAATAGGATTGGGGAGTGTTGCAAAGTTAGCTCTTCTCTTGACAGGGATGTCTTGGAGGTGTTATAGTGTCTGTGGCGGACGAAGGTACCAAGTAAGTTGTTGATTTTTGGTTGGAGATTAGTGTTGAACCGTCTTCCCATGAGAATTAATCTAGATTGTCGAGGTGTTTTGATTGGTTCTTAGAATTTGCAGTGTCCTTTTTGTGGTGGGGCGATTGAGGATTTGGACCTTCTTTTTGGCGATTGCACGGTTTCAAAGGTATGGTTGACTCAAACTTTAGATTGGCTTCTCATTGATTTAATTTTTGAATCGTTGCGTCCTATTGATCGGATCCGGGCGCTTGAGGTGGTGGTTAATTTGAAGCATAAGGCGAATTTTGGGTTGTTATTTGGCCTAACTATTCGTTGGATGATTTGGTTATGTAGGAATTCCATTATTTTTAATGGGGTTTGTTGGTTAAGTTTGATGGTTTGGGGATGATTAAGCGTTTTTCGTGGGATTGGCTTGTGGTCGATAAATCCTTAGTTTGTACGCTCTCTTGGGCGGAGTGTTGTATCACTCCACCTTTGGGGGCTTGGGAGTAGTCTCTTTTGTTTCTTCTCGTTGTTTTAGTTTTTTTCCCTTTGCGGATGGTTCCGTGTTTTTGTGTGGTTGTATTCGGGTTGTGTATCCCCTGTGCCTTATTTAATCCATTTTGCTTATAAAAAAACATAATAAAGTCAACAGACACAATGGAAGTCAAGCCAACAAGGGCAGTCAAGCCAACAGAACAACAACCAATTGGAGACAACAAAAACAATAACCAAACAATAATAATGAACAAAATCATACAACTACCGTATACAACAATAAATAAAAAAGAACGAAAAAATGAAAGCCCAAAAATAAACTCGCACAACAATCACCACCGAATAGGGAATAAGCTAGAGCTCAAACCCCAAACCCACTAACAACAGACCAAAATCGCAAGGAAAATGCAAAAAGAACCACTAGCACCAGACGACCATCAAGAATCTCGATCCGCAATTGATTCATACATAGGATAGAGTTCTTAAATCAGTTCGAGAAGGAGAGAAATTTTATATTTATCCTTCACTACTTTTATATTTATTGATGAATCGAAAAAAGCATAAACATACCATATAGTCCACACCACAGTAGGACAAAACCTAATAAATCACACCAAAACATAGCTTAAAATCTATAAAAAAAGAAAAAGAACTCAAAAACAAATCTAAACCAATGTGTCCTTGACCACCTAAAAATCCTATACTTAACACCGTAGTCCATACTACAGGTCATTAATAAATGAAAGACTAATTCAACTCGATCCCCACAAATGGTATATGAGAATCCCTCCGGGTCCTTAATGACCTTCTGATTGAATGATTTTTCTTAGACATAAATCTATCTCACAATAACTGCCAAGAAAATCCAACCACTAAGGAGCTCTTGATTTGATTTGATTTATTTGTTTTGAAATTTGAGGTTTGAATTGCACCTTTTGTGGTGGCAGGAATTTTTTTTTGATAGGCAAATTCAATAAAGAGAGATTAAGGAAATCTCTAACCATCATACAATAAAAGAAAGAAAACTGGAAAATCCCACAAGAACCCAACAGGGCAGCCTACTACATAAAATCTAAAGGGGATTTGTTCCAATCATAAAAACTACAGTACTGCCTATTCCTCTTACCAAACATCAACCAAGACCAAGAGGTCGCTACAATAGCATAAAAGATCGACTCTATATTACAAACGTCATCCCTAAACAAAATATTATTCCTAAATCTCCAAATATTCCAACAAGAAATACACCAAATAGCAAATATATAATTCTCCTTACATCTACCTCTTAATCTTAATAACCAAGCCAACCCATGGGAACAACACTCGAAATCGGAAATCCGCTCGATGTCCATCCAATCACATACCAAATTCCACACCATAACAGACCTGTGGCACTTGAAAAAAAGACGAGCAACATCTTCAATATACCTGATGCAAAACATACAGACAGTTTCATGAGGGTTACTTACAATACCTTTCTTAACCAAGTTTGAACGTGTAGGCAGCCTATCAATAATCAATCTCCACGTACACACTTTGACTTTCAGAAGGCAATCCGACTTCCAAACAAAATACAACAGCTTAATCGAATTATCATCGATCGAAACTAAATCTTCGTGAGAAGACGAACTGTCAAAAAAGGACTTCACCGAGAAACCAAAGTTTCTGTCCAAAGTCCAAATCCATTTATCAGTAACACCTTCCTGCAAGTTAACAGATTCAATAATCTGCAACAAATCATTCAGATCACTGTAATCCGTTTGAAGGTTAAAAGGGAACAGTTCTGAAACCTTCCATGTCCAAGCGCCATCCGACCACTCTCCTATATCAGCGACAGTGCTGACTTTGTTATTGCTTAACTGATACAGACTATTGAAAACCTCCTTTAAAGGTCTACCACCACACCAATTCGAGTGCAAAAACAACACCCCTTTACCATTCCCTCAAACTGCTACAATATTATCATTAAAATGAAATTGAGGAACAGGATTAGTAACAGAAAAAACATCCTTCAGCCAAGTAGAGTAAGAATTCAAATTACCTAAAACACTAAAAATCTGAAGTTTACGACTTAGATTACCGTAGATACTAACAAGGATAGGCCGCCATATTTCACAACCTTCATTACTGAATTTCCACAACCATTTAGCAAGGGGAGCTTTATTGAAAAGCCCAATATGTTAATTCCAAGCCCCCCGCAGCTTTTTGATTTACACACCGTATTCCAACTCGTCCAGGAGATATACCGATTGTTCGAACAGCCCGCCCAAAGAAAACGTCTTTGGATAGCAATAAGATCATTCACCACCTTTTTAGGAACCTTATAGAAAGAAAAATGGTGGATCAGGAGGTTGGCTAAAACACTATTAATAAGGATCACCCTCCCTCCAATCGATAATTTATGACTTATCCAATTGGACAAACGAGCCCTCATACTCTCCACGATAGGATGCCAAAAAGAAACACTCCTAGGATTACCTCCAACTCCAAGACCAAGAAATTTAAACAGAAGAGTACCTGAGTTACAGTTGAGAAAAATCTCAGCAGCTGCCAACAATAACATATCAATACCAACTCCATACAAGAAGCTCTTAGAATAATTTATCTTAAGACCAGAAATGACTTCGAATCCACGTAAAACAGATTTGAACGCCCAGATATTTGAAATGGATCCATCTCCAAAGAGGATGGTGTCATCGATGAACTGAAGTAAACTGACCGAAGCATCATTACTGAATTTGAAATCCTTAAGAAAATTGAGGGAGGAAGCTCTCCTCACTAAGCTAGCCAATCCCTCTCCAACAATCGCAAACAAAAAAGGAGATAGGGGATCTCATTGTTTTAAACCTCTCGTTGCTTTGAAATCTTTAGAGGGACTTCCGTTAATTAATACCGACATAAAGCTATTAAACACTGAACCACGAATCCATGACATCCAATTAGGACCAAACCCCATATTAATCAACATAGACTCAAGATAATTCCAGTCCACACAGTCATACGCTTGCGCAAAATCCACCTTGAATTAAAGGCACTTCTTCCTTTTCCTTTTAGCAAAATCAATGGTTTCGTTAGTCACTAGAACCCTATCCAAAAGTTGCCGACCTGGGATAAAAGCCGTTTGAGTGGGCGAGATTAACTTTCCAATCACAACGCTCAATCTTTTAGCAAGCATTTTAGAAATGATTTTCAACACACAACCTATTATGCAAATAGGTCTAAACTCTTTAAACCTATGCGGACTCTCAACCTTCGGCACAAGGGAAAGGAAGGAAGAAACATAAGCTTTATCCAACTTACCTATTCTGAAAAACTCCAAAACGCTGTTACAAATATTAGTTCCCACAATCTCCCAACAGGCCTTGAGGAAATTGAAATTAAATCCATCATTGCCAGGGCATTTATTACCTTCACTATCAAACACATCACCCCTCACATCTTCCTACTTGAAATCAGCCTCTAGGGTTTCTTTATCTTCCATACTAAGAACAGCCACCCCATCAAAATTGCCATACAAATTATACCTCCTCCGAACTTTGAATTTTTCCTCAAAGAACTTCTTAGCCTCGTTCTTAATCAAATCAGGATCCTTCACAAGAGTACTTCCCACCCTAATACCAGATATATTATTCGCTCGATATCTAGCTTTAAGAGATTCGTGAAAGAATCTCGTATTGTTATCGCCATCATTTACCCACAACTTTCTGGACTTCTGTTTAATCATCAATTCAGAACTCCATTTTTTCCTTAACAATCTCCTCATCTTGGCTGCTTATATTCCAATCCCAATTCTGCTCCATCTCATTTAATTTGTAGATGCTGTCCTCAATATTCAAATCCAGCCACCCAAAAACGTGGATATTCCACCACCTAAGGTCTCTTTTAAGAACTTTGAATTTATTCCATAAGACCAAACTGGGAGAGCCCGAATTATCCACAAACTCCCGAGACTTTTTTACAAACTCAGTAAAGCCTTTATGTTCCAACCAACAGTTGAAGAACCTGAACGACTTCGGTCCCCAGTTTATAGAATTAGACTTCAACCACAATGGCCGATGATCAGATATGTCACGATCCCCCACCCATTGACTCTTCAAATCCAATAAGTCGATTACAGACTCACTCACCAGGAATCTGTCTAATCTACTACAACTACTTCCATTTGCCTTAAACCAAATAAATTTACTACCCACCATAGGCAAATATATCAAGTTCAAGTTATCGATGAAGGCATTGAATTCCAACATCTCTCCTAATTACCTACACTCCTGCCCTTCCTCTCCTCATTGGCTTTTATAGCATTAAAATCACCTGCTATAATCCAACCACCAACAGGGAGACTATTCTTCAAATCAATCAAAGCAGCCCAAAGATTTGTTTTTTCAGGTAAGTCACACGCCGAATAAACATTAACAACATACAAATTCATGTTATTCCAAAGGAAGTGAATACCTAAAAATCCGTTACCTTTGAAAGTAGTACAAGCGAAGCCCAAATCCTTCTTCCATATAGTAAGAATACCACCAGATTGACCATCTGAATTGGAAGCCGACCAATCGTAACTAGAAGATCTCCAAATCCCTTTTACAATCCCATCATCAATATTTCACAACTTTGTTTCTTGAAGAAGACACAAATCAGCATTGCCTTTACTCAAAATTTGGAATATCCTCCTTTTCTTGAGAGTACTACAACACCCACAGACATTAAAAGTCACTATATTCATTGATCACCTCTTCCAACAATCTTCTTCATCCAAATCCCTTAAGATACTAACAAAATCTCCATCTTCTAAATCTCCCTCCACCCCTACCCTTTTCAAACAGTTCAATACTTTAGATGGAGCATCATCTAAAGCCTTCTTACATCTTGTATTCCCTCTAAAAGCATCAAAATCTGTTAAAGATTCATTGCATCTAAGAGAGTTGGAACCATCTTTAACAAATGAACCTCCCTGTCTACATAATTTAGACTTCTTAGTAGTTTGAGAACAGATAGGTAAACCTGGTACATCAACAACATCATGAAGGAGAGAGGAATAATATGAAGGGGAGAATGGAATTTTAATCATATCGCAAACTTTGTGTAACGGTTTCTTTTTCCTGTTTTTACTCAATTTTGCCTAACCAATTACTCCGCCCGACGGCCCTGAGATAGGATCTGAGCAATTAAGATCCACAACCAGCCCTTTACAAAATCCGCCAAAAGATTTAATTTCACCCTCTGCAAACTTGGCCTTACAGACTTGAACAGGAACATCTTTAGACAGTACATCGTTGTTTAATATCACCTTACCCCCAACATTCTCTATATCAGCATAAACATCATTAATCCCAGCAATAGTAACATCCCCCTTCACAGGTTCGCCAATCAAACTATTATCCCCTCCTATCTTGTCGACAACCTCAATAGTAGCACCAACAACAGATAAATCGATCGAAGCCTCTTCCCCAATACCAGATATCTCCTTAGAATGCGACTCATCACAATGTCCCACAACATGGGTAGGGTTGCTAGACTTAACCACTTCCTCTTCGACAGAAACACCCCAATCACTATCGCCTCCATCAGAAGAATCCACAAGATCAGAAGAAGAATAAACCCCATCAGAACCCCCAACCCTCGAACTATTAATCACTTTATGAGTGCAGAAATCTTCAACCAAAGAAACATTGAAGGGAACATTGTTGCACATAGCAACCACACTTTTGTTAATAATACAAGGCAGATTAGTACTGATCTGGATCCGCGCCACATCTAGCTTAACCTTCAAGAGAATATCTTCTTCCACCTGACAGAGTTTACCTATCCCACTTACAACAGATTAAAAGGTAGTAAAATTCCAGGTTGCAAAGGGCAGACCATAGCACTTTACCCATACAAGTCTCTCATCATCAACCTCCTCCAACGACCAAGGTTTACAATCGAAAAACCATTTACCAATACACTCTTCCATATTACTAACAAAATCCTGAAGATGTCCCTCCACATTCTCTTCAATAAGACATTTATTTGCTCCAAATGGGGACACTTTGATGTTGAAAAACCCTTCTTCGTGAATTATCCTTTGAATATCACCAACAAAGACTCCTTCAGCCACAACGCCTACCATCGCTTTCTCAAATCTAGATTTATCTCCGTCTTCCATGAAAACCCGAGCCCTCGAATGGCCATGATTCACCTGACCCTGGTTCATCCGATTACTATCCCCCACTGCTTGGGCGAAGGATCTACCAACCAACACCTTCCCTCTCCTTCCTCCTCCTGGAATGAAACCCTGATTCCTACCAACTTTTCTTCCCAACTCAGACTCCATAACCTTCTCTTCTTTCTGAAAGCGAGGGATATTAACAAACAATTTCTCCCATTTCAAAAAGATGTTATCGAGTTTAGTTGCCATCAACTGAGCATCTTGAATTTTCCTGAACTTTGCAAATCCAAATTTCTTCCCTCGTTTATCTCTTCTCGCCGTAACGAAAATTTCCGATATCACTCCATAAACTTGGAACACCTCAAATAAATCTTTAGCGTTCATCTCTTCGGGAAATTCTGTGACAAAGAAAGAAGTGGTAGATTCACCAACCGCTCCCTTGCCATCATTCTCCTTCCACACTGAGAACCTATCCATCTTCGGTTTCCACCTTTTTCCACCTACCTTGACCCAATCCATCAAAAAAGCTAACCCGAAACCACAACAGCACGACCCAAAACACAAACCAAACACCCTAAGATTCAAAAGCCACAGAAGAACGAATTTAATTTGGGAAGATAATTGTAAGCAACATTTTTTTGGGTGATTATTGCTAGCTCATAATTATTATGAATATATTTCTTGAGTTTTTTTCTTCAATTTTCCATATTGGTTACCGATAGTTACAACAACATTTTAGCACAAATTCTTTGTATAATATAGTGAATATTTATTCGGTTACAATAGTACTATTTAATAAACTTATCATATATTAAACTTAGCCAACAGTCTAATTATTTGTAAGTATTACAGTTACACACTTTATTATAAATATGAAAATCATATTCCTTTAGGGGAGAAATGCATATCAAAGACGACGAGTGAAAGGAATCAAGCATAAATCGTTTTTTCTTCCTGATGTAATACCAAATGACTCAGTCATATCAAGTTCTTCATTTTTCATTCCATTGGGAAGCTTCCAATCAAAATGGTAAAGTAACTGAGCAAGAGGCAACTCGACATTAGGTATTGCGAAAGAAATGCCTGGACACATCCTCCTTCCAGCACCAAATGGTAAGTATTCAAAGTCTGTGCCTTTGAAATCAATTGGGTTATTAAGAAATCTCTCCGGCTTGAAACTCTCAGCTTCAACCCAATACTTTGGATCTCTTCCAATTGCCCAAGCATTGATAATGACCCTTGTTTTAGCTGGGATATCATACCCAATGATTTGACATTTCTCCCTACTTTCTCTTGGAATCATCAATGGTAGAGAAGGATGCAACCTCAATGTTTCTTTGATGACAGACTTTAAGTATACTAACAAGTGCAAATCTGCTTCATCCACATATCCTTTTTTATCAAACACTCTTCTTACTTCAGCTTGTGCTATTTCCATGGCCTTCGGGTTCTTTATCATCTCAGACATCCCCCATAAAACTATCCCCGACGATGTTTCGCTACCTGCAGAAAACATATCCTGCAAAACGGATGAACACTACTTACACTCTATTATATTAACCAACATGCAACTACCTAAAGTTGGTGCGCTTAAATAAGTTATAAATTTGATGCTATCTCAAAAACATTGATTATTCTAAACGCGCTAAAATTTTTCTTTAGAAACTCTTACTTATAATAACATGCATATTTCTAAACCAGTCCTTCAAATTTAAAAAATAATTATATTAACATGTTTAGTTGTAGACTAACCAGGATAACTGATTTAATACTCTCATCACTCAAGGGGTGTTGTGAGTGATCATTTTCCTGTTGAATCTTGAGAAGAAAATCAAGTAGATCTGCATCCTTGTTTGTGTCTCGGTGACTTCTTTTGTGATCATCGAGGATGTCTTGCACTATTATATCAAGCTCTCTCATAGCTTTTTCCATTATGGTCTTGGACCTGCTCAATCTTTGAAGAATTTTAAATGAAGGATACAAATCAGAAATACAGAATCCTCCCAATAGGAATATTACTTTATTTATCGCTGATTTGAACTCTTGTTGGTGTCTACTCTTTTTCCCAAAAGCTGCTCGCATCGTTATCCCACATATCAATGAGAAAATTTTCTCCTTGAGATTAACAACCGAGCCTTCACTTGCTGATATTGATTTGATTAGTATTGAACATTCTTCTTCTCTTATAGAACTAAATGATTGTACACGCTTTACACTTAATAGCTCTACAACACATATCTTTCGGAGTTGCCTCCAATATTCTCCATACGCAGAGAAAGCAATATCTCTACCATTGTAACTAAATATTGTTGACAACATAAGGTTTGGCCTATCACAAAAGCTGAGATCATGTGTTTTCATGAACTCTTTGGCCATTTCTGGTGAACTAACTATTATGTATGGTACTTCACCAAGTTTGAGGTGCATCATAGGTCCATATTTCTCTGCTAATTTTTTGAAACAGTGGTGAGGCAGTGAGCTGCTGGTAATCTGATGTAGGTTTCCTATGAGAGGCAGTGTCCATGGTCCTGTTGGTAAATTAACAACGGATTTTTTACAACTCATTATTTGAACTATTTTTAACAGCACCAAAAGCAAGAGAAAGTAGTACATGTAAGAAATTGTATAAAAAGAATTCTGAAATTCCATGATGGTAAGAAACTGCAAGTGGTAGTGTTAATGTGTGTTACGTTAGGATTAGTTTATATATACTGTGAAATTCCATGATGGTAAGAAACTGCAAAGTTGGTCCTTATCTAAATTGTGGGGGTGGGGGGAAGGCTTTAAAGAAAAGTTATGGTTTTGAATAAATATATTAATAGGTTTGGGACTTCGTATAATGAAGACTAATGAAAAAATTGGTACCAATTTCAAAAGTTCCAAGTGGCTATGATAAATTTTTGGACCATATGTTAGTTAAGTATGATTTGGATGGTTATTTATGTATTAGACAAAAAACTCTTAAAATATCTTGTTTATCCAAGTTAGTTGGTAGCTAACGAGAAATTATTAAAACATTTATTGTTTTTGATTTTGAGAAGTTATATGTATAATTAGGGTTTAGTGAAACAAGCAATTAATATTAGATTTAATAAATTCAATCGTGTTTTACCCGTCGTTCGAATGTCAAAATCAATGTGAAAGGTGTTATATTCGTCAGTGGAATGTCAAAACTAGGGGTGACAAAATGGATGGATTGGATGGATATGGATTGAATGGTTAATGGATAGATCAAAATAATCCATTAGTCCATTAACAATCCACTAAAATTTTCTTAAAATTATCCAATCCGATCCATCCGTTAAGAATAAAATCTATCCAATCCATCCATTAATATATTTTTAATGGTTGGATATCCATCCATCCATTTTTTTTTTATTTTAAAAAAAATTAGTTTTTTTATTCGGAAAAAAAAGTCGGTTTTTTTTTCGGAAAAAAAATCGGTTTTTTTCGGAAGAAAAAAAAGTCGATTTTTTTTTTCGGAAAAAAACATCAGTTTTTCTTTAAAAAAAAAGTCGGTTTTTTTTTTCGAAAAAAAAAATCGGTTTTTTTCGGAAAAAAAGTCCTTTTTTTCCGGAAAAAAAACGTCGGTTTTTCTTTCGAAAAAAAAGTTGGTTTTTTTTTTCGAAAAAAAAAGTCGTTTTTTTCGAAAAAAAGTCAGTTTTTTTTCAAAAAAAAAGTCGGTTTTTTCCAGAAAAAAGTCGGTTTTTTTTTCAGGAAAAAGAGTCGGTTTTTGTTTTCGGAAAAAAAAAAGTCAGTTTTTTTTTCGGAAAAAAAATCGGTTTTTTTCGGAAAAAAGTCGGTTTTTTTTTTGAAAAAAATTAATTCTTTTTAAAAAAAATCCATTTTTAATTATTTTTTAAAAAATAAATCTAACGGAGATAAAAATAATCCATTGGATCTTTAAAATATGTTGGATAGATTGAACCAATCCATGCATATAAATGGATGGATTTAATCCAATCCATTAACTTATTATTTATGTGGTGGATGGATTTGATGGATTTTTTGGTGGATGGATTGGATGGATTTTGCCTTAATGGATCCAATTGCCACCTCTAGTGAAAACCGAATGAAAATGTGTTTTCTCTAATTAAGATTTCGAAAAAGAATCTTTCTGAAAATCAAACTCATAACTTTACACATTACCCGTCGGTTGCATTGAAATCGAGAAATAAAGTGATGCACTTTTCATGACGTCTTTCGTTACCTCCTCCGTAAAATCGAAGTAACATCTCTTTTTAACTGAGGTAAAAGACTTTTTTTTTGTTGTAATGGTTGCAGTGAGTGTGCTAGTTGTGTCTCAAGTTAGATTTAATCTATTGTACGTAAAACCCCTTTACCAACGGTTGAAAAATATATATAATAACGCATATCAAGACGTTGTTATATAGAGTGTTGTGGTAAATGCGCTACTTTTAATCACGGCCCTGGGACCGTTGTGGTATTCTGGAAAGCGCGCGTTATATCACAACGGTTATGCTTAACAACCGTTGCGATGGATAACGTAATTAATTAATTAGATGACGGTTAACTTACCCAACCGTCGTGGAAAGTACACTTAGTTTATTATATAAAAATGCATATTGCTTGGTTTACCATACACCTATTTAAAGAAATACAACCATTTCAATTGGAAAAGAAATATATAATCTGAAAATTAAACTATTCTTGAAAATCAACTTTAACACATCAAATCTTTTCAAATTGAATCCGTCTCATTCAGCACATTTTATGTTCTTTAACACATAATATACGATTCAATGGTCTGATTCCTTCAATTCATCGATATCTTTTATTATAATTTACCTCATCATCGTCGCTTATCAACGTAATTGTAAATTATATCGACGAATTGAAGCAAACAGAGCACTAAACCATATATTATGTTTTAAGGAACATAAAATGTGCTAAATGAAACGGATGCGATTCGAACAATTTTTATTGATATAGGTTGCTTTTCAAATACATCTTAATTTTCATAATATAAGTTTCTATGTCAATATAAATGATTGCATTTTCATTAAAAGGTAAGTGAAACAAACAATATACATAGTATATAATAAACTAAACTTGTCAACCAGTATAAGAAATTCAAGAACAAAACATTGGTAAGTCACAAGAAACCACTATCGTGTGAACTAGCAATGTTTTGTTCTTGTTTTGAGAACATTTGTCAACAACAACATACAGCAAAACAACATGAAACACAATAAAAAAAACATATGTTGTTGTTGTTGACAAATGTTCTCAAAACAAGAACAAAACATTGCTAAGTCACAAGAAACCCCTATCTTATGAACTAGCAATGTTTTGTTCTTGTTTTGAGAACATTTGTCAACAACAACAACATACAACAAAACAACATGAAACACAATAAAAAAATATACATTATTTAAGCAACAAAACTCCAAGTTATTTGAAAGAAGAATTTGAACAAGAAGGAGATTGAAGAAGATATTGTACAAGAAGATCGAAGGAGTTTGTAGAAGAGGTATTTTTGCTATTTAATTTTTTATTTTAGTTTGATATATTAATATTTGGGTTGTTGGTTGCTGTTTAATTTAATTTTTTTTTTTTTAAAATATTTTGGGAATATATAAAACAAAAAATAATTTTTGCAGTTTAAATTATTATATTGTAAAAAGAAAAATAATTTAATATATTTAGTTAAACGAAAAATAGTATATGTTTAAATAATTATTTTCTGTTTTTATTTTCAAAACGAAAAGTTATTTTTTCTGTTTTTATTTTTTATATTTTCAAAACAGATTATATATATTAATATAGAAATATATATAAAGTTATAATTTTTTATTTTTTATTTTATTTATATATATATTTTAAAACAAAATATTAAATTTTTGTGAATATTTATATTTGGTTATATTTAATTTTAGAAACAAAATATTTAAAACAGAAATATTTGGTTATATTTTTTGTGAATTTTTTTAGAAACAGAATATTAAAAACAGAATATATTATTTTTAATGTTTTACTTATTTTTGGTTATATTTATATTAGAAACAGAATATAAATATATATATATATATATATATATATATATAATTTTTTTATGTTATTATTTGTTTATATTATATTTTTGTTATTAAAAACATATTTTTATATATAGTATAAATTTATATATTAAAAATAGTATATGTTTAAAAACAGAATTTTTATATTCAAAATAGAATGAATTTTAATAGTATATGTTTAATAGTATATATAGAATAAATTTTTAATCGTATATGTTTAATAATATATAGCATGTTTAACAGTTAAAATAAAAAACAATATGTTTAAGAAAAATATATATTAAATAGTTTAAATTTTTAATAGTTATTGTTTAATAGTATATATAGTATATTTAATAGTTAAAACAAATTAAAAAAATATGTTATATTAATTATGTAATATGTTGTATTATATGTTATGCATGTATTATATGTCATGTCATGTTATATGTATATTTTATATGTTATGCATTTTATGTTATGTTTTGCTTACTAATTATATGTATCACATGTATTATATTTTATGTTATATGTTTATTAAATGTTTAGTTATAATAGAAAGTTTGTTTCTATTAAAAGTAATTTTTAGTTAATATAAGTTTATGTTAAAGAATAATAATTAGTTAGTTAATACTTGTATTTAATATTTTATATAAATTCTTGAAATTGATATTAAAATCACATTTGTAATTAAAAAGATAATGATTGTATAAATGTGCAATATGGAGTATTATAGGTACTATCGTAGTTAGATGTACGATAGGTTGTATCAAGGAAGACGCAGACTTAAACCAAATTTTGAGGAGAGAGTTAAAGGGTTTATCACGTGGGCATTTTCTTAAGAATGTTGTCGAAGCGAAGGAGGAGTTAGATGTCCTTGTCTTAAATGTGGATGCAGACCTATAATTAGTGACCCAAAGGAAGTAGAACGACATTTAAAGAGAAAGTGTTTCATTGAAAATTATTGGGTTTGGACATATAATGGAGAAGAACTACCGAGTAGCGTACCAGAGACCAGTAATATGCATGCTTCAAGTAGTCAAACACCGATGGAACATGGGGAAAACTTTAATATGATCAGTGAGATGGTGGACGATGCTTTTGGTGTGAATGTGACCTATGACGAACCAGTAGATTTTGAA
The DNA here is from genome assembly GCA_022829125.1 of Lathyrus tuberosus. Classification (NCBI taxonomy): domain Eukaryota; kingdom Viridiplantae; phylum Streptophyta; class Magnoliopsida; order Fabales; family Fabaceae; genus Lathyrus; species Lathyrus tuberosus. Next base: position 5,748,832 of record JALAZF010000341.1, on the reverse strand, counting down.
GGGGAAGAGTTGCTGAATGAGGAAGCGCAAACATTTTATCAATTGTTGAATGAGATGAATATGCCATTGTTTGAGGGGTCGTCAAACTCAAAGTTATTAATGTGTGTGAGATTGTCGGTTGCCAAGTCGAATTGGAATGTTCCTGATCGGTGTTTGGAATTCTTCGCAAAAATGATGCTTGATGCGACTCCTACGAAAGACAACTTGCCTACAAGTCTTTATGATGCAAAGAGGTTTGTGTCGAAGTTGAGTTTAGAAGTAAGAAAGATTGACTGTTGCATTAGTGGTTGCATGTTGTTTTATGACAATGAGTTTAGTACTAATGATGAAGCATTGGAGGAATGTAAGTTCTGTAAGGGTCCAAGGTATATCTATTATCACGTGGCTATATCTATTATTTAATTTAACTTAAATTGTTTAATCTAAATTTAACTTGATTTTTTTATTGTTTGTGTAGGAGGATTCTAGGTATTGCTCACACAATTTTTGGTAGAAAATCCTCAAGATACTCCAAGAGGTTCCGAGCCGCTTAATCCACAAGTGGATTTTTATATTTGGGATTTAGTAACTGACGGTAAGGGACCTAATGGATGCTTATTTGGTGCTGGAGTTTTGGCTGGAGGTATAAGAAAAGGGGACCGATGTAACACCCCTTTCTATACCCCCAATTAATCAATTAGGCACGTATACAAAATTTGATCAGAGTATAATTAAAACAACATGGCATAAAAAGGTATGTCACATTATACTTGAAATTAAACACATACAACACCTGCTCACAAAGATATGCAACAGTGGGGTAACTTTCAAACAACAAAGGATCTCAGTCCTTATACCCACATCTCAATATTTAGAATAAAAGCGGAAACATCTAAACATTGATTCACAAACATATATACATATATATATATATATATATATATATATATATATATATATATATATATATATATATATATATCATACTCCAATAGTAGTCACCAATATCATTCATGTTTACATAAACATTCATCAGCTAGATACATGTACAAAAGTATCACAAAAGCTCATAAACACATCCTAGCTACCCGGTGCTACATATCAGAGCCAGGCGACCAAAAAGGAAATGAAGCCACGCTTCACAAAAGACCACCAGATACCTAATCTGCAATGCCTCATAGAGCATCATAACACAGCAGAAGGGTGAGAAATATTATCATAATAACAATGCATATAATTATGTACTACAACATAAACATATAACACATATTCTCACCACAACTCATCATATATCACAATATAGATATATCATCAAGCATATTCATTATGCATACATTCACCATTATCAGCATTCCACATGAACACACACATACTTGTTCATTCAACAATGCATCATTATAAGATACAGTTTATATCATTTCCCATAAACATACATATATCAATGTTTACTATGTTACAATCATCACATCTCACTCCATATACATCGCAAGGCATATATATATAAAACCAAGCATATTCCTCATAATGCTTATCATTCAACATAAACACACATATTCATGTTTATCCATCCATGCACACCTGCACAATTCTACTCATTCCACATCAATATATACATATATATGTTTATTCACCAATGCATCATTTAAAGATGAGAAATGCAAATCATAGAGACCGACTCACGACTCTATGCAAATGCAATGCGGTACCGACTAAATCATCTCTAGTTCACTCAGGAACTCTGCTGGAACCATCGCTCATTACATCACTGTAACTCCCCGTCAGGCATACGATGTTCACCCATTACTCACACCCAACATGGGCACACAATGTTTATGGATCGCTCACACCCCACATGGGCACACGACCCGATCGCTCACACCCCACACGGGCACACGATCCGATTGCTCACACCCCACATGGGCACACAATCATTTGTAATCATCGCTCACACCTCACATAGGCACACGACGTTACAACGGATTCTCATTAGAATCGCTCAACACAAGAATGCACACCATGATGCTTCACGTGCAAAATGACTCAAAAGACATTCTTGAAATGCATACATATTCACAATATATTCATGCATTCATCACATATAATCCATCTACATTCACATCAATTGTATAACAACATACACAATTATCCAAACAAATCAATTTACGGTTTACCAGAAAAGTCGGCTAAAAATAATATTTTCCATCATCATCAAAAAGTACTCATCCACAGCTTCGATTCGATATAAATAACACTTAAATCCGATAAAAAACGAAGAAGATATGTATATTTCAAAATAACGCAAAAACATAAACCGGAGGCCCGACACTACGAAACGGTTCGAAAATACTGCTCCAATTGGACCAGGTTCAGACCTCAAAACCATTTTTCCTAGAAATAACATCTCGTTAGCTTCCCAACGCTTCGAACGGGGGTCAAAACCGACTTACGGATCAAAAGATATGAATTTCCGAAGTTTTCCCGATAAACTAGAATTTTCTGGTACAACTCAGTATGTATCAATACATAGGCTTATGTATCGATGCAAAAAGGCAACATGTATCGATACATAGCACGCATGTGTCGACGCATGCTATAGTGAAAATTCTGTTTTCTTAAAATTCTACAATATGTATCGATGTATAAGGGTTATGTATCAATACATAAACCATTTCGTATTGATACATGACTGTTATGTATCGATGCATAACTCTGTTTTTCTCAAAAACCAGATTTCTCAAATTACACCCTTGCTGTAACTTTTCCGAACTACCCGAAAACTCGACTAAATCGAACATTTTCACCGAAACAAACATATACGCGCAACCACCAAATACATAAGAACAATTTAGAACACATAAACGAAATTTCTACAACGTTCGATTTTTCGATTAAATTTCAACCTTTCAAAAACCAGAATTTTCAAACATCACCAAATCGAATAAAAAGCACACTATACGACGACCTAACCTTACTCGATACAACTACGTAATTTATTTCGAATTCTAACCGTGAAAACATTGGTTTTTATCGACTTTGTCCAATTCGACCTAAACGGAAAAAACAATGGAAACATAACGAAAACTAACCAAAACATAACCAAACTTCATGAAACTTTAAACAGCAGCTCACATACATATAGCCAACCAACACATGTATTTATACGACTTTTCGACCGTAAAAACATCGGTTTCTATCGATTTCGTCCAATACGGCATAAACGGAAACATATGGAAAACCAACCAAAACATCCACACAAAACACATACATAATCATACACAAAGTTAGGATAACAATATTTCACACCCTTACCCGATTAAATTCGATTCCTAGAGTTGTCTTGACGATTTCCTCTTTTTCTTCTTTTTCCTCTTCTCTTTTCCTTCTTCTTCTCTTTTCCTCTCAAAATTCTGTTTTTCTCTCTTTCTCACCTCTAACTTTCTATTTAATAAAACAAATATCTAACCCAACAAAAAGACCAAAATACCCCTACATTTAAATATCTCGCAAACGCTCTCAAAACGCGACAAAATATAATCACGATGAAAAATAACATTTTTCTAAATAAAAGTCGAAAATAAAATAATATAATAATAAAAATAATAATCAAATAATCAAAACGACTCGATTAAATAAAACTCACACAAAACTGGGGCGTTACAACCGAACTCTATTTCAAAGAGTTAGAGATGGAAAAGGATAGTTGCATCCACCACAGTTGACCCCCGAAATGCTAGAAACAGTAAGACAACTAGCGCTAACTGAGGCGAGATGCGAGTCGGCGCTACGTGAGGCGGCACTAAAGGCCCAGATGGAGGAACATCAACGTCAGATAGAGGCAATGAATAAGAGACAAGCTTATATGGAGGCGATTATGCAACAATTTATGCTATCACAAGGTGGCGTCAATCAAGTTGTTGGAGATGAAGGAATTGGTGGGCAACCACAAATGGATGACGACGGTGACGATGATTTTGGGCTTGACGACTTTCCCGATCCGGATTGATCCAAAGGATTTATTATAATTTTAAATTTTTATTTTTGTAAAATATTAATTACATTTTCGTATATTATTATACACTTTTTTATTTAAAAATTTTATTCTTAATTTTAGTTTTTATTTATATTAATTAGTTTTTGGTATTAATTATATTTATTAATTTTTTAATTTAAATCGCAATTAAAAAATTATTATTAATTGTGTATATTTATTAATTTTTGGTATTAATTATATTTATTAATTTTTCAATTTAAATTATTATTAAAACTTGTTTATTTAATTATTATTAATTAATTAATTAAAAATTGAAACTAATATTTAAATTATTTTTAAAAAATGGTTTTTTAATTGGGTATATTAATTTTTGGTATTAATTATATTTATTAAATTTTCAATTTAAATTATTATTAAAATCTGGTTATTTATTTATTATTAATTAATTAAAAATTGAAACTAATATACAAACTTAGGAAATTAATCAGGTTTTTTAAAATATATATATATATATATATATATATATATATATATATATATATATATATATATATATATATATATGGTTCATATCATATGAGAATGCAATTTTTATGTAAGAACATGTGAATAAATCTGATTCATTAGATTTTAAAACAAATTGTGCAGATCATGTGTGGTTTTTATTTTTCTCTCTCCTCCATTATTAAAATAAATGATGGAGGAGAGAGAAAAACAATTGACACATAATCTCCACTATTTATTTTAAAATCTAATGGTTTAGATTCATTCTCATTTTCTCACATTAAAATGATATTCTAATATGATACGTTTCCTATATATATATATATATATATATATATATAGCCACGTGATATTTACATCGCTACTTGGCACGTGAAATTCACGTCGCTACTTGCCACGTGAATCACGTGGAAAAAATCTTACACAACTCTGACCCCTTGATCTGCTACGTTTGCTTTACCTGCAATTTTTTTTTTAATTTGCGACGTGAGGATCACTTCACTAATTTGTGACGTGATTTTCACGTGGCCAAAAAGTTATCACACGCGCTCCTGCCACGTGAATGGTCACGTCGCTAAATTCACTTTGTGATGTGATTTTTCACGTTGTGACGTGAATATCACATGACAATATACAGTTTTTTTTTGTAGTGTATTTCAAATACTGCATATCATAAAGGACCTTTTATTGTAGATTTTAGTAATACTATCCTAAAGCTTAATTAAATTTGTGTTTACATTTTTTTTACAGAGTGATATATGGATTAGTTATGGATTTAAATTTACTCTGTAGTCCTTCTTGTTAGAAACCATATTGAGACTTCATTTTCGTATCAATTTTACATTTGAAAACTATTGTCACAAGAGTGTTCTCACTCTACTATTTTGACGGAACATTTTATAGTTGTTGCAATTTTAATTAACATTTTAAAAACATCTTCTTAAAAGTCATGAAAAAACGTCCCCATTTCCAATAGTTTAGGAGAAGTTTTAGGAAAGTGTGGCTAAAAATCGATAAAAATGTTGCCTTAAACAATAGACAACGTGTTGGAAATAAAGCCTTTTGCGTTTAGGTAAAATGTGTGGGAATATTAGAGGCTTAAGTAGAAATTTGATAGGTAGGAGAATTCTTTATGGAAGAGAGAACTTTGTATTTTTTGCTTGATACTAAAGTGTAGGATTACATCTCTATTTATAGTTCTCTAAGGAGAACTCTAGACACATTAATTCTAGAGAGTTTTCAACTCGTGAAATTTCAAGTGTATTCTAGAAATATTACAGCTCTAACAAATATCTAGACACTCCAAACATTACAAGAGTTTTCTAGAAACATAACTCAATTACCTAAGCCCAAAATAACTAAGCCCAAAAATCCAAAACACAAACTATAAGGTTAGGCCCAAATCAAGTTTAATATTGCAACATCCCCCTTAAACTTGATTTGTGACTCCAAGCATACTTCTTAGCTTCGCAAAATTTTTCAACTTGAGTGGCTTGGTGAAAATGTCGGCATCTTGATATCGACACATCACGTACGTTAACTTCACCTCCTTCTTCTCGAAGTATTCTCTTATGAAGTGGTAACGGGTGTTGATGTGCTTACTTGTGGCATTTTTAACTCTTTCAACAAGTTCCTTAGTTAAATTGCATGACAAACGCATGATGTGGCGGCGACATATTCGGCTTTATGAGTTGAAAGTGTGACGATAGGTTGCTTCTTTGATATCCAAGTGAAAGCAATATCTTCCATAAATAACACAAAACCAGTAGTTCTCTTTCTATCATTCAAGTCTCCACTCCAATCGCTATCACTATAGCCAACAAACTCACAATTGTTAGAAGAGTAATAGTGCAAGCCAAAGTTTGTTGTACCTTTGATGTATCGAAAAATTCACTTTGCCACCTTGAAGTGAGTTATTGTTGGAGCTTCCATGTAGCGACTTCCGACTCCTACATCATAGAGAATATCCGGCCTTGTACTTTTCAAGTAACGTAGACTTCCAACCAAACTTTTGTAAAGAGTTAGATCCACAATCTCTCCATTTTCATGTTTACTCAACTTGCTGCCACATTCCATCGGGGTGCCAACCGAATTGGCATCATCCATCTTGAAGTTCTTAAAGACTTCTTTGGCATTGCCTTCTTGGGTGATAAAAATTCCTTCGTCTTCTTGCTTTACTTAGATGCGAGATAATATGCCATGAGCCCCATATTCGTCATCTCAAATTCATTTGACATGTCTTTCTTGAACTCTTCGAAGATAATTAGATTGTTCCCAATGAAGATCAAGTTATCAACATATAAGCACACAATCAAAATGTCTTTCCATTAAGTATGGACGGGTTCTTTCTCTCTACTACTCCATTTTGTTATGGCAATCTTGGCACTGTTAGTGGGTGGTGGATTCCATGGTCTTCACAATATTTATTGAACTCATTTGAAGTAAACTTTCTTCTTCGGTCAGATCTCATGGCCTTAATGGAAAGACCACTTTCTTACTCCACAAGGGCTTTTGTTAGTTTCTTGGATTGGCTGGAATTTTGGTAAGACAAAAGCTGTTCAATGTTTGATGTCAAGGTGGTGATGTCATAACATTGAGTCTGAACACTGGGTTGTGTTAAGTGTTTAAATTGCTCAAGTTTGGATGTCTGATGTCACAAGCAATGTTGTGACATTAGATCTGCAGAATTAATAACATCAGGTTGTGATGTAGTTAGGGTTTGTGTGTTAGCTGGAATTGTGGAGAGCAGGTAGTCTCATTGGATGCGAATATCTTGGGTTAGATATTCTTCGCTGCATAGGAGATCTGGTGCAGATTTGTAGGAGATTTAAAAGGTTGAAGATTTGAAAAGATTTTAGGATAAAATCTGTTTTGAATATTCAGTTTTAAATAACAAATCAAGTCAGATATTGTAGCAGTCCAAGCCCAATTCAGGTTGCTATATAAAGCGCACAAGACCAAAGGAAAAACGTACAGAAATACAGAGAGAAGATCAAGAGCATATGCTGAGTGTCTTAAGTATTTTGTACGAGTTTTGCATACACTATTCTAGATTGAATAGGTGAGTTGTTTTATGTCCTCTCTTAGAAGCTGTGAAGCGATAGAGAGTTGTGTAACTTGATCAAAGTTGTGAAGTAGAATCAAGGTATCTCAAAGAGGGTGTTCTTTGAGAGGTTTTAGGGATTGAGTAGTGTTCTCATATCTAAGTGGTTTCTTAGGTAGAAAGTCACTAGTAGGAATTAAGATTAGGAGATTGTCAACTGGGTTGTTGAGTTTGTAATTTAATTCTACAAGTAGTGAATTTCATCCCTGGCTTGGTAGCCCTCAGACGTAGGTAGTTAAGACCGAACTGGGTGAACAATTCATTGTGTTATTCCGCTATTTATTTTGTCCATTGTGCAGAGTGTGTTGTTGTGACATCGCACTTAACATCACACGTCTGATACCAGAATTTCAATTGGTATCAGAGCAGGCATCCTGTCTGTCTCTGGGTGAGATCTAGGGAAGTTACTTTCTGGTGTAAAGATGGACAAAGAAGTTGGAGGATTTGTCAACAGACCCCCTATTTTGGATGGATCCAATTATGATTATTGGAAGCCAAGGATGATCACGTTCTTGAAATCCTTGGACAGCAGGGCTTGGAAGGCTATAATTAAAGAATGGAAAGCACCAGTTGTGTTTGAAAAGGATGATGCTAGCAAAGATAAAGAAGGCACCTCAAAGCCGAAGCCTGAAGAAGAATGGACCAAGGAAGAAGATGAGCTTGCCCTTGGTAATTCCAAAGCTCTGAATGCAATCTTCAATGGTGTGGATAAAAACATATTCAGACTGATCAATACATGTGAAGTTGCTAAGGAAGCATGGGATATTTTGAAGGCTACTCATGAAGGAACATCTAGAGTGAAGATGTCAAGACTTCAGCTTCTAACATCTAAGTTTGAAAGCCTAAAGATGAAGGAAGATGAGACTATTCATGACTTCCACATGAGTGTTCTTGAGCTGGCCAATGCATCTAGTGCTCTTGGAGAGAAAATGTCAGAAGAAAAGCTTGTAAGGAAGATTCTTAGGTCTCTTCCTAAGAGGTACAAGATGAAGGTGACTGCGATTGAAGAAGCTCAAGACAACAGCAAGATAAGGGTTGATTAGCTCATTGGATCTCTTCAAACGTTCGAGCTTGGATTAAATGAAGAAGAGCCTGAAAAGAAGCCAAAAAGTATAGCCTTGACTTCAAATGCTCAAGAAGAGGAAGAGAAGAGTACTGAATCCTAGGAGGACTTATCTCAGGCCATAGTTATGTTGGGAAGGCAGTTCAACAAAGTGTTCAAGAGGATGAACAATAACTCCAGGCCTAATGTCAAGAACATATCTTCTGACATCAGCAAGTCAAAAGAGAAAGATGAAGAGAAAATTTCCCAAGATAAAGGAGTTCAATGCTTTGAGTGTGAAGGGTATGGACATGTCAAGAAAGAGTGTCCCACCTTCTTGAAAAAGCAGAAGAAGGGTATGACAGTTTCCTGGTATGACTCTGATAGTGAAAGTGAAGGTGAGTCAGCAAAGCATGTTAGAGCTTTGACAGGAACTGTTGTCTCTGATGATGATTCTAGTGATGGGGAAATAACCTTTGAGGAGCTAGCTTCTACTTATCAAGAGCTTTGCCTGAAGAGTGTTGAAATCTGTCAAGAAAACAAGAGTCAAAAGGAACAGATTGCTCAGCTTGGGACTGCTAAAGCTGATTTGGAAAACGAAGTCTCACTGGTCAAAGCTCATCTTGATCATATGACCAAATCTGTTAGGATGCTAAGCTGTGGTACAGACACACTTGATAAGATCCTTCAGACATAAAAGGTTGCTGGTGATAAGTCAGGTATAGGATTTGTGGCTGAGAAAAAGGTTTCTGCTGAAGCAAGCACTTCAGGAACAAAGAAGGAGGTGTCCCAACCAATGTTTCATCATCAAACAAAGAGACAGGATCCTACCCCTAAGAAGGTTGTTCAGCCTCAGAATGTTGAGAAGAAGAATGGTCCCCATCAGAGGAAGATGCAGCCTCAAGGAGCTAGTCAGTATATGCCTCCCCAATATCACAAGAGTATGTCTCATCAGATGTCTCAACATCAGGAAAACTGGTATGGATATGGATACAACAATGCTGTGCCTCATCACTATGGAAGAAGGAAGCCTCATCACCATAGGAGACAGCCTAGGAGATAGCATCCTCAATACAGAAGAAGATAATCCAACTATGGAAGAAGGAGACAACATTATGGGTGGCAGCCACAACATTATCATCAAAGTGGCAAAAGATTTAACCACTTTAGAGATGACAGAGTCAGATGCTTTTATTGTGGCAGGGTTGGACATATACAGTCCTCGTGCTTCAAGCTCCATGGTTATCCAAATTCTATTCCTCAACCCAGACAGAAGGAGGTCAGGCCCAAGGTGACAAAACAATGGGTTCCTAAAGCTCAGGTCACGTGTCTATTGGCTCATACCTCAGATGAACATTTTGCCATGGATGCATGGTACTTTGACAGCGAATGTTCAAAGCACATGACTGGATCCAAGGAGCAGTTGGTGAAGTTCAACCCTTGCCAAGCAAATAAGGTTGTGTTTGGAAATGGAGAAAGAGGAGTAGTAGAAGGAGTTGGAAGAGTGGAGAATCTTGATGGTCTTACTCTTGATAGTGTGATTCTTGTCCAAGGCTTGAAGGCTAATCTGATTAGCATAAGTCAGTTATGTGATGAAGGTTATAATGTCAGCTATTCCAAGGATGAGTGTCTGGTGACAAACGAAAAGGATGAGGTGATCATGAAAGGAGTCAGGTCCAGAGATAATTGTTATCTATGGATACCTATAGAAGTCAGCTCATCTATCGATGTTAAGACTGATGTTTTAGCATTAGACTGTGACATCAAGTGTGAAAGCCTGCTAGGGTTAAGTACTCTTAAGTTGAATCCTTTAAAATTTGTAAAAGGAAAACTTATTTGGGGGGAGAAACTCATTGATTAGTCTTTAAGAAATACACAAAATCTGGCGCCTTACCTCAGATCCTCATTCCCTATTATAGCAAAATCACGATCCATCAAAACTCATATCTCCCGTCTGTTCGTCTCCTTCAACAAGAAGAATCATCTCAACCTATACTGCCTCAAAGGAACCATGTCAAAACAGATATCTTCTCCATCAAAAAGTTCATCGCGGGATAAAGCTAGGGTTTCTACAGATGAGTGCTCTGAAGACGAAGCTCTGAATATAGCACCCATCTCTGTAATGCTCCCAGAGTCAGGTAAACCTAGACCTTCTAAACTTGCTTCTCAAAGGGCCGCAACTAGCTTTAAAGACACTGAAACAAAGAAGCTTATTACTAGTCTTCTATTTAGTGATAAAACAACACCTAGGTCATCCACGTCTCAAACTGTGGTAGAAAAGTTTGATGTTGACAAGAGTATGGGTAATCTGGCTACCAAAATACTGGACAAAGGTATACCTGTGAAAGGAATTTCTATACCGTTGAATCAGATGCCGGCAGAAAAGGTAGACATGCAAGGAGTTGAGTATGATCTTCATAGACTTGCTATGTCTGTCATTGAAGATTATGAAATAGGAGGGGAAGAAGATGATGTGCATGAGGACACTAATGTTAAGGCAGATGTTAGAACATCGCCTGTTGAAACTACTCCTGGAGAAGAAAAGAATGAGGACGTGATCAATGTGGTTGATTTATCTGATAATGAAATCATTGGAAATGTTGTTCCAAGTATTGCCAAGAGACTAAAGACAAGGAAAGGAAAGACTGATGAATCCTCTCCAAAGAAGTCTACTGAAGGCAAGACGAAAACTGCTGTTGGTCCCACAAAACCTTGGAGCAAGGTTGTTACATCCTCCAAAAAGAGAAAGATTAGAGAAGAATCTGATTCTGAGGATGATATTGAGGAAGATGCCCATGACATCACACCAGTCAGAAATACCATTTTAAAAAGAATCTCTGATAAGGTCCCTGAAGTGCCAGTGGACAACATATCCTTTCATTATGCTAGCAGTGCTCCCTTGTGGAAATTTGTATGCCAAAGGAGATTAGCTCTGGAAAGGGAGCTTGGAAAGGATGTCTTGGAGATGAAAGAAATTATGGACCTCATTCATGTTGCTGGACTGTTGAAGACTGTGACCAGATTCTCTAGGTGCTATAGTGGACTTGTTAAGGAATTTGTTGTCAACATCCCCATAGACATTTCTGACAATAGAAGTGTGAACTACATGAAGGTGTTTGTTAGGGGTCAGTGTATTGACTTCTCTCCTAGTACCATCAATAAGTATCTGGGAAGAGATGAACAAGAGGGGTGTGAGCTGGAAGTGACTGATAATGAAGTGTGTAGAGAAATAACTGCCACTCAAGTAAAGGTGTGGCCACTGAAAAATAAATTGACAGCTAGCAAACTCGGTATCAAGTATGCTATTTTGCACAGAATTGGTGCTGCTAACTGGGTACCTACTAATCACAAAACCACCATAACTGTGGGATTAGGAAGGTTCATTTATGTTGTTGGGAAAAAGGTCAAGTTCAACTATGGAAGCTATATATTTGATCAAGTTGTGAAGCATGGTGCCACTAATGCTATCAAAATGCCTATATCATTCCCTTCCCTTATCTGTGGAATGATCTTAGATCAACATCCTGGAATCTTGACTAGTACAGAGGTAGCATGTAAGAGGGAGTCAGCTTTATCTTTGCATCCCAAACTGTTTGCTGGGAATCATGTTCCAGACATTGTTATAACATCAAGTTCTGGGGTTAAGAAGGTCAGTACAAAATTTGAGTTGATTGAAGAATTGAAGGCAACCTGCAAGGATATTGATATGGTTATCAGTACTAGCACTATTAGGAAAATGAAGATTGAGCAGATGATCAAAGACTTGGAACAGGGAGAAGATGATGTGAATGGCGATACTGAGGATTCAGGGTCAGATGAAGGTGATGAAGATGCTGATGGTACCAGCTCGGATGAAGACTAACTTCCATTTGTTGTTATTAGATAATAGTTTAGTTTTTATTGGTTTGCACTTGCTATGCCGGTTATGTAATTTGAACCCTTTTTCTTTTGTTCTGTGATTTGTTATGTCTTTTTGCTAACTGTGAGACTGACAAGGAGAGCTAGGGTAGTACTAACTGTAGTTAGACTTACTTGGTGAGGTTGTCAAATTGTGGCTAAAAAGGGGGAGAAGGAGCCAAGAGAGCCAAGAGTTTCAAATAGTACAAATGTCAAATGCTGTCATAGGAGTTGTTGTGAGTTGTTGGCTGTTGCTAAGGAATGAAGTCATAGTTTATGAGCAGATTGCTGATGTTATAGTATAGAAGTGCAGAAATTAAGGGGGAGTAAGTGTTGAACAACTGCTATTCTGGTTGTTGCATTGAGGGGGAGTGCTGCTGGTTGAAAATTTGCAGCTGTTTGAAGAGTGTAGTTGTTGATGAAAATTTGCAGTTGTTTGAAGAGTGTAGTTGTTGAAGTTTTGTTGCTGCAGCAGAGTTGTGAAGTGTATTGAAAATGCTGCTGCTTTGAAGTCTCAAAATTATTGAAGTTTATTCCGCTGCTGAAGTCTCTGAAGGTGCAGAGATTGTTTTAGCCAAAATTAGCCAAAGGGGGAGATTGTTAGTTTCTTGGATTGGCTGAAATTTTGGTAAAACAAAAGTTGTTCAATGTTTGATGTCAAGGTGGTGATGTCACAACATTGAGTCTTAACACTGGGCTGTGTTAAGTGTTTAAATTGCTGAAGTTTGGATGTCTGATGTCACAAGCGATGTTGTGACATTAGATCTGCAGAATTAATAACATCAGGTTGTGATGTAGTTTGGGTTTGCGTGTTAGCTGGAATTGTGGAGAGCAGGTAGTCTCATTGGATGCGGTTATCTTAGGTTAGATATTCTTCGCGGTATAGGAGATCTGGTGCAGATTTGTAGGAGATTTAAAAGGTTGAAGATTTGAAAAGATTTTAGGAGAAAATCTATTTTGAATATTCAGTTTTAAATAACAAATCAAGTCAGATATTGTAGCAGTCCAAGCCCAATTCAGGTTGCTATATAAAGCGCACAAGACCAAAGGAAAAACGTACAGAAATACAGAGAGAAGATCAAGAGCATAGGCTGAGTGTCTTAAGTATTTTGTACGAGTTTTGTATACACTATTCTAGATTGAATAGGTGAGTTGTTTTCTGTCATCTCTTAGAAGTTGTGAAGCGATAGAGAGTTGTGTAACTTGATCAAAGCTGTGAAGCAGAATCAAGGTATCTCAAAGAGGGTGTTCTTTGAGAGGTTTTAGGGATTGAGTAGTGTTCTTATATCTAAGTGGTTTCTTAGGTAGAAAGTCACTAGTAGAAATTAAGATTAGGAGATTGTCAACTGGGTTGTTGAGTCTGTAATTTAATTCTACAAGTAGTGAATTTCATCCCTGGCTTGGTAGCCCCCAGACGTAGGTAGTTAAGACCGAACTGGGTGAACAATTCATTGTGTTATTCTGCTGTTTATTTTGTCCATTGTGCAGAGTGTGTTGTTGTGACATCGCACTTAACATCACACGTCTGATACCAGAATTTCAGCTTTGAACTTCTTAAAATTTTCAAACACTTCTGACTTCTCCTTCAAGAAATAAACCCACATTTTTCTGGAATAATCATTAATAAAGAGGAGAAAGTATTTAGTCTTCACAAAAGAGTTTGAATTAATTGGTCCACAAACATCGGTGCGTATGAGCTCTACCGGTTTTGTCGCTCTTGACAATGATTCGTTTGGAAAGATTTTTCGGAATTGCTTTCCAATTAGACATCCTTCACATAGTTGGTATGGGTGGTTTATACTTAGGAAAGCCTCTCACCATCTCCTTCTTCGACAAACATTCTAGACTACCAAAGTTAAGGTGTCCAAATCGTAGATGCCATAGCCACGAAGAGTCACTATAGCAAGCCTTGAGACATTTTTCCATATCATTTTGAATGTTCAGTATGAACATTCTATTCTTTGACATAGGCACCTTAGCAATCAAGTTATGTCCATAATCTCTTAAGTTGAGACTATGTTCTTTCAAGTGGATGTCACAGCCTTTCACTAATAATTGTCCCAATATTATTCTTCATGTTAGGAACATTTTAGACATTAGATATGAATTGATGACTCCCATTCTTCAAGCGTATGAGAATTTTACATTTGCCTTTGACTGGTATCTTTGAGTCATCTCCAAATGAGACACTGTCAGTTGTCGCTTCATTGATCTCTACGAACATCCTTTGATTGCCGCACATGTGGTTGCTTGCGCCGGTGTCGAGGTACCACTTCTTTCTTTTCTCTTCAACTTGGTTTTGGCACGCGAGCAGCAAAGTTTCCAACAACATCAACAATGGAGAAAGAAGTTGGAATCCACAAGCAGCAAAAGTTAGTGGAAGAGGAAATTCATGGCCGAGGTGCGACAAATCTTAAATCAAGTGTTTTAACTGCAACAAGATTGGTCACTACACATCTGAGTGTAGATTCTCGAAGAAGGTTGTAGAGAATGCTAACTTTGTAGAAGAAAAAGGTGGATAAGTTGAAGCCTTTCTCTGATACCACTTTGTTGGAAATAAAGCCTTTTGTGTTTAGGTAAAATGTGTGGGAATATTAGCGGCTTAAAGAGAAACTTGATAGGTAGGAGAATTCTTTATGGAATAGAGAACTTTGTATTTTTTTACTTGATACAAAAGTGTAGGATTACATCTCTATTTATAGTACTCTAAGGAGAACTCTAGACACATTACTTCTAGAGAGTTCTCAACTCGTGAAATTCCATAAGTATTCTAGAAATATTACAACCCTAAAAAATATTTAGACACTCTAAACATTATAAGAGTTTTTTAAAAACATTACTCAAAATTACCTAAACGCAAAATAACTAAGCCCAAAAATGCAAAACACAAATAATAAGGTTAGACCTAAATCAAGGTTAATATTTCAACACAACACTCGGACAGAAGACGGTTGAAAAAATGCTCCAAATTCTTTTAGACAATGTTTTTCGCAAAGCTGAGAACACTTTTCAGAGGAAAACTATTATAGTGCATGTGATTGGAGAGTAGCGAGTTTAAACGTAAATTTTTTTCTTACGTATTTCCACTTGCTAGTGTTTTCTTTAAACACATTCTAATTCTATAATCTAAAATATACTTCAGTTGACAGTGTGGTCGGTAAGTTTGACCACAATCATATGTACAAATGTTCTGTAATACAATTATTTTCTATGTAGTTTAGTGTTGATTTTTTTCTTCTTTTAATTATAGGCACCCATAGTGATTCATATATGTAATATTTTTCTTTGTTTTTTTTATTTATATTTTTTCTGATGCAGCGTTTGATGCCTTCCATTGACTAGACATATTATTCTTTTTTACCTTTGATTTGTGACTGTGAAAGAAATATGTTGATCAACGACAAATATATACAATTTGTTTGAAAGCTAGTGTCTGACCAAAACAAAATCTGCCTAATTAAATCACCATTGTTTAGGGTAAGTGGAGTTAGCTGATGGTCTCATTCAATTTTAGGAGTGTTTGAATTGTTTCAAGGTCTAGGTCGTCGGAAACAAACGTGTTTAAACTTGACATCATTATGGAATTCGATGGTCTAGTCGATATGAAAATCTATAATAAAGTTATTTGACATAATTGCAACTTTGGTTCTATTTTTCTTTTTTTCGGTTTCAGTTCCCCATTTTACAATTCAGAAATTTACTCACTTTTTAAAGTCTTTTTATGATGTTAGTCCCCACCCTTCAATTTGTGACCAATCTTTAATGACATAACACTGGACCTAATGATATGTCATTGTTATATTTAACAAATTTGATAATATAAATTATTCTATTTAAATAAAAATAAAATAAAATAAAACAAAAACAAATTTATCATCTTCAACCACGAGATTCTTCATCCTATTCGACTTTATTTAATCTGGGTTGTTGAATTGGTTGGCTTGTGTTTACTTTGGCTTTATGTTTGTCTTTGATTTTGTTTTTCGACCATCACTTAGTTGGGTATTTAGCTCCTGCGTACTTCGAATTTATCGTAGATATAGCCTGAAACACTTATATCTACGGCACTTTCTATAGGTACAACAAATTATATGTTATAAAAATAGACCTTTACCTACAGTAATATGTCGTAGGTATAAGTGTTTCAAGCTATACCTACGGTTTTGTCTGTCATTATATGTATGCATCATCTTGTTTGATGATGCATGCGCCATACCATTTGGCGAATGTTCTTATGTGTAAATTTTTATTATTGAAACATGATTATTTTTGTATTTTTTGTAATATATAATTATTTAAAATTTTTTTTTGTCAAAAAACATAGTTATTTTAAAAAAAAAGTCGTGTACTTATGCTGCTTTCGGTCCTTTTTAATTGTTTTGTAACCTTTATTTCCTTCCTTTTAACATATGGTTTTTAATTTACTATTAAAAAGTAATTTTGAACATTAACTTTAGTGGTAGATGCCTAATATGTTATTATTATTATTTTTTAATTTTAATATCCGATGTTGCAACCGATTAAATTGTTAAATCCAAACATTTAATTTTTATATTCCTGAGGTGGCACGCCACATAGCCTTCATCTAATTAGAGTCTTAAGTCCCTATATAGGCTTCCATTTGAGTTATTCTTTCTTTGCCTAGCTCCCTAATGTTGTTAGTTTTAGGGAGGCTAACTAATAGACTCAAGGGTCAATTTATTTATTAAAACCTTCATTAAAATAAAATAGTTAAGTTTTTCTACAAAATATCCCTTTTTAATGAACAATTTTCTTCAACCGGAGAAAAAAACTAGTTTTAAAATTCTTTCAAAATATCAGTTTTATGAAATCTAAAATTTTTGTAAAACAATTTTTATTTTATGAAAGCCAAAAAAAACTATATATTTGGGAAACAAATTGGAAAATAAAAAAACAATACTTTATGATATTATTATGGAAAAAATCGTAACAATATTTTAGTTGAAGAAATAATTCATTTTTGATTAAAAAAGTTTTTAGTGAAAATTAGGGCCTTTTGGGCCCAAGTACCGTAATTTAGGGTATTAAAGAATTTAACCTGTCACCTCCCAATTAAATCTGACATTTTTCTCGACTTTTATATTTCTAAAACTTTTCGTGATTGAAAAAAATACCAATTTTCTGTATGAAATTTCTGGTAATGCTAATGAAATTTTAGGTATATCGGAAATTTTGAAATTTCCGGTATGTTTCAATTTGTACTCGAAATTTGAAATTTATAGGTTCATACCGAAAATTTCAACATAAGTGAAATTTTCAAGTGAGTTATTATTATTTTTTTGGATGGTTGTGATTGCATCGACAGTTTGTGTGGTCCAGAATAAATATAAAGTTGTATAAATAGGGGGGTCACAAGTTGTTTGATAAACACATCTAAAAAAATGTCTCTTTCACAATTTCTGATTAAGGCAGAAGTGTACTTCAACGGAGCTTCTTCTCCTGTAGAGTTTCGACTTCTGGATGGCACCGCATCTCTTGTCGGCCTGACGTCGAAGTTGAATGAATTGTTGCCTAATGCTGAAAACAGAAAGGTGATAAAGATCGAGTTTTGCACTACGCCAAAATTGCTTTTTGGCAGCACCACATAGACAGCGCTTTTGATCAAAAGCGCTGCTATATGTTTTAAAAAAAACACGCTGAAAAAAAGCGCTGCCTAAAGGCCTACTTTAGATAGCGCTTCCTAAAAACGCTGTTAAAAGCCATACAAATGTGACACCTTAGAAAGCGCTTTCAGGAAAGCGCTGCTAAAGGCACACTTTAGAAAGCGCTTTTAAAAAGCGATGCTAAAGGCCTTACGTAGGTCACACATTAGAAAGCACTTTCTAAAAGCGCTGCTATAGGGAATTAAAAAGAAAGCGCTTTTAGAGAAAAAGCGCTGCTAAAACTAATACATAAGAAAGCGCTGTCTTATGTTATTATTTCATAAACATTAAAAAACTTCTCATTGTTTCAGAACGCCCTAATCATTTCTTTTCTTTCTCCCTCTCTCTCGCGACTTCTCCCTCTGCCGTGTCTCCCCCTCTCTCACGACTTCTCCCTCCGCACTGTTCGTCTTCTCCGACCGGCGATCCTCTGTCCGTCTTCTCCGACCGGCACTGTTCATCTGTTCGTAGCTTCATCTTCTCCGACCGGCATTCCTCCGTAAGTGTCACATGTTTGTTCTCCGACCGCCACTGTTCATCGTCTTCTCTTGAGGGTTTGTTCTCGAGCATCTTGTTTTGTTTTTGTTTTGTTTTTCGTTTGAATGTGTTAGTTTGAATGTAGTTTGAATGAGTGTTGTTATATTATAGGAAATTATATCCATTACAAAAATGAGGGTTGTTAGAAAAATGAGTGTTATAGAAAAATGAGTGTTGTTAGAGTATCAAAGTGTTGATGTGGTTGTTGTCGATTTGGTGAATTAGTGTTGATGTGGATGTTGGTTGAATTTGATTTTGAAATTGTTGTTGAAGTAAAGTTGAAGATGATAAATAGTGATATTTGTGGTGGATTTATGTTGGGAATTAGTGTTAATTTTGTAAGTTGTTGTTGAATGTTAGTGATGATTTGTTGAAGTTAATTGATGATAATGACATTGTTGATGGATACTTTTTAGTGATTACTTTATTTTAATCTAATTGTTGATTGAAAATGATAATGAAATTAATTGTTATATTTGGTATGTTAGTGATGAAAATGAAAATGAAATTGTTGAAATTAATTGATTCTTGAGACTTTGACTTGTTTCCCCGATATATCTTGTTTGTCCTATTATATACTAAATTTGTCCTATTATATTTGGCATACACGATCAATTCTAACTTAGTGAATTTGCTATAGGGGTTACTTGTGAAGAGTGAAAGTCTGATTGTTTCCAAGAATCTTACACTGTGTGGGTCCAGAAGCTGTTGACTTCCCTACAGGTAAATAGTTTTTATTTTGTTTTTGTTTAGCTTAATTATTAAAACCATGGATAAGAAATTGAGTCTTCAAGTCGATTGTCGAAAGAGTACGAGAATGGGGTATCAGAATTCATTAAGTTTGCTGTTATGGGAGTCGGGTTGGCGTGGTTCAATTGGCGTCGCATTTAATGAGGCATGGAATTAATCGAAGTTATACATGTTGGAATTTGCATGGTGAGAAAAGTAACAAAAATGTTGAATCGGGGGATAATACGACCTATGCTTCAAACGACAATTGCACAGATACATACGATTGTGATCAAGTCGAAGAGATTGCAGAAGCACTTGAAGAAGATCTTCAGGATTGTCCCAAAATGTTTGAGAGGTTGGTAAGCGATGCAAAGAAGCCGTTGTATAATGGTTGCACTAAATTCACAAGATTGTCTGCGGTATTAAAGTTGTACAACGTAAAGGCGGGCAATAGATGGTCAGATAAAATTTTCACAGAGTTATTAGCCCTTATGAAAGATATGCTTCCAGAGGATAACGTTCTTCCCAATCGAACATATGAGGCCAAAAAGATGTTGTGCTCTATTGGATTGAGCTATGATAAGATACATGCATGTCCAAACGATTGCGTTTTGTTTCGAAATGAGTATGCATAGTTAAATGAGTTTCGTAAATGCGGTGTATCTTGATATAAGGAAAAGTTATCTCCAGCAAAAGTCTTATGGTATTTTCCTATAATTATGAGATTTAGACGCATGTTGCGTAGTGAAACCGATGCAAGACACTTGTCTTGGCATGCAGATGAAAGAATTATTGATGAAAAGTTTCGACATCCGGCAGATTCACCACTGTGGATGAAACTTGATAATGATTATCCTGAATTTGGAAAAGAAGCAAGAAACCTTCGCTTGGCATTACCTACTGATGGAATGAACCCACACGGTCTTCAAAGTATCTCACATAGCACATGGCCTGTGTTTATTATGATTTATAACCTACCTCCATGGCTATGTATGAAGCGTAAGTACATGATGTTATCTATGTTAATTTCTGGGCCTAAACAACCAGGGAATGACATAGACGTATACTTGACACCCTTAATCGAAGATTTAAAGACTTTGTGGGAGAACGGTGTGGAGGTTTATGATGGGTATAGGAAAGAAAGTTTCAACTTGAGGGCGATGTTGTTTGGCACAATTAATGATTTTCCAGCATACGGAAATTTATCAGGGTATAGCATAAAAGGTCAATGTGCGTGTCCTATTTGTGAAGATAAAACAGATTAGACACGATTAGAGTTTGGTCAGAAGAATGTCTTTCTCGGTCATCGTAGATTCTTAAATTCTAATCATCATTACCGTGGGTGGAGAAAAGCCTTCAATGGAGCCCCAGAACAAGGTAGAGCTCCACCTATATTGACAGGTGATCAAATTTTTGAAAAGGTGAAAGATGTGAGTATTCAGTTTGGCAAGCCTTTTGAACATATGCTTGTTAAGAGTGGGTGGAAGAAGAGGTTAATTTTTTTTGAATTGCCATATTGGAAGTCGTTGTATGTAAGACATTTTCTCGATGTTATGCATATTGAAAAAAATGTATTTGACAGTGTTATTGGTACGTTACTTAATATACAAGAAAAGTCTACGGATGGCCTTAAAGCAAGAAAGGACTTGATAGCGATGGGGATAAAAACTGAATTAGGACCCTTGAAGAAAGGAAGTCGAACACATCTACCACCTGCTGCCTATACTCGATCTAGAAAGGAGAAAAAAGTATTGTGTAAGTTTCTAAGTGAAGTTAAAGTTCCAAAAGGATACTCTTCAGATATTAGAAGACTTGTGTCTATGAAAGACCTCAAGTTAAAGAGTTTAAAGACGCATGATTGCCATGTTATACTGGAACATTTTCTACCAATAGGTATACGTTCTATTCTGCCAGAAAAAGTAAGAAGCGCAATAACTAAATTGTGTTTTTTCTTCAAGTCAATTTGCAGTAAGGTGATCGATCCTGCGATCTTACCAACATTGCAAAAAGAAATAGTTATTACTTTGTGTGAGCTTGAAATGTATTTTCCTCCCTCATTTTTTGACATAATGGTACATCTAGTTGTACATCTTGTGAAAGAGACACAATTATGTGGACCATCTTATATGAGATGGATGTACCCTGCTGAACGTTATATGAAAATATTAAAAGGGTATGTGAAAAACCGAAGTCGACCCGAGGGTTGTATTGTTGAACGATACATTGTTGAAGAAGCGATTAAGTTTTGTTCAGAATATCTGTCCAAAGTTCAATCAATTGGACTCCCCAAATCTCATATTGTCGAAAAAAAAGAAGGAAAAAAGTTAATTGGAAATAAAGTTGTGACAATATCAAGGGTCGAACGGGATCAAGTGCGTTTGTATGTTCTGCACAATGAGAACGAGGTTAAGCCGTATGTTGAAATGCACAAGGATGTTCTCCGAGGTTTAAATCCGAATAGGAATGAAAATTGGATAGTACGAGAGCATAATCGAAGTTTTATACCTTGGTTTGAGGATCATATTTATTCAAAGTATTATTCAGATCCCACTTTAATAACAGAAAGGTTGCGATGTTTAGCATATGGTCCAAGTTTGGTTGTGTTTTCTTATAGCGCATACGCAATTAATGGATACACATATCAGGCATCGACATAAACACCAACCTTATCTACAAAGAGAGTACATGCTACTATATGTAGCAAGGACTCCCTAGCGGCAGCCTCATACCTCTAGCAGCTACAAGATGATCGTATATCTTCTGAAGCCAAGACATATGAAAGTGTGCACCCCTGGTCTCACCAAACTCTTTCAGTGCCTCTGCCTCAAACAAACTCAAATCATGTGCCACAACCTTGCATTCAAAGGTCATGCTAAGAATGGAAGTCGTCAAGAATTTTTTGCCTAAGGGGGAGATGGAACAACGCGGAGACATCATCCAAAGTGATAGTCATCTCCTCGAATGGAAGATGAAATGATGATGTCTCCTTGTGCCATCTCTCAACAAACGCACTAAGTAATGAAGCGTCTAGTATGGTGAGGGAGCAGTGGGCAAAATCAAGGACCTGGAAGTCCCATATAATCCGACTGATCTGTTCAGGGATCGGAATCTTCGAGAAGTCCTTCATTTTCGAAACGTGCGATGTCATCTTCAGTGTGGGTCGCTCCTATGACAACAAAATGTAAACAAATTAGTTGATACATTATGTGACATGCATATATAAAAAAAATTATGGTTAAACATAAAAGACATATACCTCGCCCTGCCATAGTCATAAGGCCACATGCTTAACATATTATGTAAGCACTGAGCGGTCGATGGGTCTTCTTGGGAATCCTCTATCCGTGTGCATAGAGGGCTTAGTCGAAGAAGTTATAACCTCAGTGTCAGCAGTAACCGATGGGACTGACATATAGACTAGTGAGATGATTTATGAGCATTGAAATGCATATGTGAGTGGATTGTCATGAAATATATAAAATTACTTTTATATTGGCTTCTATTCAAGTTTTTGTCGATGATATTATTTTTGGATCAACTAATATGCAATTTGTAGAAGATTTCTCTAAGCTTATGCTGGGAGAGTTTGAAATGAGCCTTATGTGGGAGTTGAACTACTTCCTTGGTCTTCAAATCAAACAAATGAATGAAGGCACATTTGTATGTCAAACCAAATATTGAAAAGACTTGCAAAAGAGATTTTCCACGGAAGATGTAACGTCTATTGATACTCCGATGGGTACAAATGGTAACCTAGAAAGAAATGAAAATGGTAAGGATGTAGATGTAAAGAAATATAGATTTATGATTAGCTCTCTTCTGTTTCTTACTGCATCTAGGTCTGATATCATGTTTAGCATGTGTATGTGCGCCCATTATCAATCAGCTCCTAAGGAATCTCACTTGAAAGTCGTAAACATATTCTTAGGTATCTTTATGGTACTTGTCAATACAGACTTTGGTATTCTAAGGGAAGCTATTGTAACTTGGTTGGTTATACTGATTCCAATTTTTCCGGTTGCAAATCGGATAGGAAGAGTACTAGTGGAACTCACCACATGTTTTCAAATGCCTTAGTAAGTTGGCATAGCAAGAAACAAGTTTTTGTTGCTTTGTCAACTGCCGAGGTGGAATATATTGCGGCCGATATTTATTTTGCACAAATTTTGTGGCTTAAACAACAATTACTTGATTTTTATTTAAAATTACAACGTATTCCTATTATGTGCGATAACACCAGCGCTATTAACTTGACCAAGAATCCGGTGTTACATTCTCGCACTAAGCATATTAAGATTCGTCATTATTTCCAACGTGACCATGTTGAAAAAGGTGATGTCGTATTTGAGCATGTTGATAGTAAACATCAACTTGCTAACATTTGTACAAAAAATTTTGTGACCGAGCCATTTTTCAACATCTAAAGGGAATTAAGGATACTTGATATCTCAAATGTTTCCTAAATATGAATTGTGCATGCAATTTATATACCATCTCTTTAACTTGCATTGGAAGTTATATTACCTAAGAGTGCATCCTTCATAAATTCATGAACGAGGTAATATTGTTCCACTTCTCTCTTCTTTTGTAGGCCTTTTATTGTTGCATGTTTCTTATGTTCCAAATAATTGATGTTCTTGATGCTTGAAATAGTTCATGACTATTCACTTCCAAAAATTTCTATTGATGTATGTCAATTATATGCTTTTAGTGATGTCGTGTTATTTCATCTACATGCTTGAAATATATTCTTGGTGCATATGACTTGTTATCTATCTGTGCATGAACTTTGGTTGAACACGTTATGATGTTAATAAGATTCTTGGTTTGTGTCATTGTTATAGTTACATCTTTGTTTTTGGTTTGAGTGGTGATTAATTTGTCTCGCCTTGCTAGAGCACATGTGTGTGCAACATTTCGGGAGCACCAAAGGAATATGTCATGTAGTGGTGTCACTTTTGTAGCAACCTCAAGGGTTTTTAATGACATTGTATCTCTCATGTTCATGTTTGTATTATGTTATTAGGCATCAATAAGTATCAATTGTGTTTTATTGTTGCTATGTTTGCTTGTATTTATGTTTAAACCAATCTATTTCAATTGTGTTCTATTGTTGTTATGTTTGCTTGTAGCTTTTATCCAATGTGATGACCAACATAGGTCGACACACGGTCAACTACAAGACTTTGATAGGTCGACCTAAGACCTTATCAGGTCGTCTCATCTGCTTTGATAGGCTAACCTATGACTTACACAAGTCGACACACTCGATGCACTCTTTCAAAAATAATTTTATCGCTTTCTTTTACTTGCTTGTTTATATTTTGTCATTTGCACGATGAATGAAGTCGAAACCCTCAAGCATTCTTGATCCATATATCAAGCCTTACCCCACACTTGTAAGTTGATCGCCTTGTGCATTGCCATCAACCTAAACCTAGCATAATCAGGTTCTCCATTTCGATCATTTTCAAATCCTTTCATCGTTTTGAATGCAAAGTCAAACCTCGATTAACATCAAGTATTTTCTTCAAATCAAATTAAACTACTTAATCATACTTAGACCTTATTTCATTAAAAGATGAAAAGGAAGATAGTTTCGAGCCTTTGATTCTTCTCCTCGATTGTTTGGGTACGAGGAGCCTTCCTTACTATTCAAACAATTGTCTTCTCTAAAAGACTTATTATCCATTTCACATCAAACTATTTTCGTAACAAATCAAATAAAACCTATTTTTCTCAATCACTTAGATGAAAAAGAGAGAGTCTCGAGCCTTCGATTCGCTCTCCCAAATACTTGGATACGAGGAGCCTTCCTTGGCCATTCGAGTACTCCTTATCTGCCTAAAACAGTCTAATCCTATCAAAACCCTTTCACAATTAAGGATGAAAAGGGAGAAGTCTCGAGCCTTCGATTCTTCTCTTTGATTATTTGGATACGAGGATCCTTCCTTGGTCATTCAAATAATCGTCATCTAAACAAAATAATCAACACATTAACTCAACTTCTCGCCTCTATGCGATTAAAACATTTTCTTAAAAAAACGATGTTGAGTCCCTTCTAATGCGTATACAAACTAAACGCTTAAGCCTCCCCCCGAGAGCATAAAAGCTAATGTTTAGCCTTTAGAATGATATCTAAACGTCTGTTCGATAAAACGGACCAACAACTTGTAGTCCCACGAACTACGGATGCCCCAATCCTTGCCGAGCACCCTAATAAAAAACTACCCATTTCCCCATAGCAAAAAAAATCTCTGTCCCATACCTTTTGTGTTATTCACTTAGAAGAAAACAAATAACATTAGCTAACATTCAATCACAAATTGGACTAAGAGGTTCCTGTTGAGTACAACGAACGTGAGGGGGTGCTAATACCTTCCCCTTACGTATTTAACTCCTGAACATAGAATTTGGTTACGATGACCATGTTCTTATCTTTAAAGTTTTTCTCGATATTTTCCTATTCCTTCATTGGGATAAATAAAGTTTGGTGGCGACTCTGTTCGTACATTTTTTCCGCGTCCCATCGCGAAGGATCATATTTTTTCGAGGTACCACAGACTTCAATTAAATCAATATAATTCAACCCCCCCCCCCCCCCCCCCCCTCTTGTGTTGGGAGTCACTTGGTCCATTAGCGACATTAGAGTCTAACTCCTGTTATAAGATTATTCGTCTCAGGAGGTATTATGATGACTTTAAACACTTCTTCTTTTATCAAAAGACTTTTCATAAATACATATCCACTATTTAATTGTGAAAAGTTTCAAAAATGGGAAGAGAGAATAAAAATATTTTTTTAAAGCTATTGATTTTGAATTATGCAAGGAAGTAGTAAACAAGAAAGCTATTTTTTTAAAGCTATTGATTCAGAAATGGTTTGTTTATTCCCACTCATTCTTTTAATAATGGAGTAGTAAACAAACCAAAATCTTTAGACCGCAAAAGAAAAGAGAAAAGTTAAATTAGGGTTTAAAGTAAGTACTTTTTTTTTATAAGCAACTTCAATAATAGGATATTAAGGAAATCTCGAACTAAAGAACAACAACCGACGAGCTTACAAAGCAATTACATAAAATCGAATGGATATTTATACCATTCGTACAACCTACAAGACTTACTACCTTGACTACCTAGAATCAACCAATTCCACGACGTGACTTTAATATCATTGACAATGTCGTTAACATTAAACACCGCATCATTGAACAAAATATCATTTCTAAACATCCAAATATTCCAGCAAGTTATGAACCATAAAGAGTTAACCTTTCCTGCTATGCTTCTACCTTTAAGTCTCGAATTCCAAGTCTTCGTATGAAGAGAGCAACTAGGTTCCGATATTCTTCCTGTGTCCACCCACTCGCATATTTTGCTCCAAACCATAGAGGATTTAGGACAGGAGAAGAAAAGATGAAAAGAATCCTCAATATGATGGAAGCAGAACATACAAACCTTGTTGTGCTCGTTATCAATTAAACGTCTTGCTAACAAATTTGATCTCGTGGGCTGCCTATCAAGAGCCAACCTCCAACCAAAAATATGAACTTTTGCCGGTAAAACCGTCTTCTAAAGTAACAGCAAAAGATCAACGTTATCATTCTCAATCTCGTTGGCGTAAAAGAAGGCATTCAAGCAAGAGTAAAAAGAGTTAACCGTGAACAACAAAGAATCGTGAAATGGCCAGGTCCATTCGTCGACCGCATCCTTCAAAACAGTGGCCTCTTGCAGCAGCCGACAATAATCTGTCCACTCAGATTCAGGAAAATTACCAGCAAAGTCCAAGGGATCACACACCCTCCAACGCCAATGGTTACCGTCCCAGTCTCCTATTTCTCTAACTGAGCTGGCCGAATTTCTGTAGGCCTGGAACAGGGAAGGAAACCTGTTTTTCAACGCCAAATCTCTATGCCAAACCGTCTGCCAGAATGCAACGCATGCGCCATCACTAATCAAACAATCCAATAAATTACAGAAACTGTAAGATTCAGTAACAGATATAGATAACAGGTCCTTCATCCACAGCGAGTCGTTCTTCGAATTGCCAACATCGAAAGTAGTTTGTGTTTTAATACTCAAGATGCCATATCTGTTAACAAGCGTCTGTCTCCATATTTCGTCTCCACCTCGATAGAATTTCCAAAGCCATTTTGCAAGCAGGGCATAATTAAAACGACCAACATGTTTAATTCCGAGCCCTCCGAGATCCTTCGGTTTACAAACAGAATTCCATGAGATCCAAGACCCACACAAACCTTTTATTGGATGCACCAGCCCATAGAAAATGGCGTTGGATAGCGATAATTTCCTGCACAACTTTCTTAGGGGCCTTAAAAAAGGCCAAATGATGAATGGGGAGGTTGACGAGAACCGAGTTTATTAAGGAAACTCTTCCCCCAATAGATAGATTCCGACCATTTCATCTTGACAATATTTTCTTCAAGCAAGAAATAACAGGATTCTAAAACGAGCAACAACGATGGTTTCCTCCAAAAGATAAGCCCAGGAATTTGAAAGGGAGAAACCATGATCTGCAATGCAGAAACTGTTCTGCAGCTAGAAGAAATTCTGATGCAACTCCAATCCCATAGATGCAACTTTTAGAAAAGTTAATTTTAAGACCGGAAGTTACTTCGAATGCCCGAAGTATTTCCTTGAAAGCCCATATATTTAACACTGACCCGTCCCCAATAAGCAGAGTATCATCTGCGAACTAAAGCATAGAAGGAGTAGGGCAGTCATGAATTTTGAAAGCAGACAACATATTACTGGAAGAAGCAGACCTAATCAAACTAGCCAAACCCTCAGCAACTATAGCAAACAAAAAGGGAGCTAACAGATCGCCTTGTTTGAGACCCTTTCCCGCCTTGAAATCCTTCGAGGGACTACCGTTAATAAGAATCGACATATAACTATTGAAAACTGAGCCACAAATCCATTTCAACCAATTACAACCAAATCCCATCTTAACTAGCATTTCTTCGAGATACGACCAATCCACGCAGTCATAAGCCTTTGGAAAATCGAATTTTAAAAATAGACACTCCTTCTTAAATCTTTTAGCGTAGTCGGCTATCTCACTTGAAAAAAGAACACCGTCGAAAATTTGACGACCAGGGATAAAGGCAGTTTGAGAGGGAGAGATAAACTCAGGGTCCTCTACGAGAATACCTCCTACTTTGACTGATACCTGGACTCAAAAAACTTCAAAGCTTCTGTTTTGATAAACTCGGGGTCCTCTACGAGAATACCTCCTACTTTGACTGCAGAAAAATAGTTTGAGCGGTTCCTCGACTTAAGGAAGTTGAGAAAGTATTTGGCGTTGAGATCACCATCTTGAAGCCATCTCGCCCTAGATTTCTGGGCCAACATACTATCTTTTAACCTCAAGTTTAACCACATATACTCCTGATTTCTAATCCTATCTTTAACAGCCTCTTCATCAAAGCAACTTCTACCCAACGCAGAACTTATCTCTTGTTGATTGAGTTTAAAAACACTATCCTCAATGTTTAATTCCAGCCAACCAAAAACGTTGGTATTCCAGAATCTTAATTAGGCTTTAAGGGCTTGAAATTTCTTGAGAAGGATGTTGCAAAAAGAACCAGAGAAAGAATAAGAATCCCACTTATTCTTAACAAAAGGGAGGAAATCATGATCAGACAGTCAACAGTTGAATGTCCTAAAAGGCTTAGGACTCTAATTGACAGATGAAATTCTGGTACCAGATGTGTGATGTTACGTGTGATGTCACAACAACACACTCTGCAATGGACAGTGCAATAATCAATCAATACAAAGAATTGTTCACCCAGTTCGGTCTAACTACCTATGTCTGGGGGACTACCAAGCCAGGGATGAAATTCACTACTTGTAGAATTAAATTATAGACTCAACAACCTAGTTGACAATCTCCTAATCTTAATTCCTACTAGTGACTTTCTACCTAAGAAACCACTTAGATATGAGAACACTACTCAATCCCTAAAACACTTAAGTGAGATAATTCAAAGATCACACACTTTGAATAGCACTACTTGATTCTACTTCACAGCTTTGATCAAGAACAACTCAATACAACAATACCAATTCACACTCGAATGGTTTACCAAACATACACGAAGGTACAAACGACACTCAGCCTTTAGCTCTCTTTCTTCGTTACTTTTCCTCCAGGAATGATGCGCATTATATAGCTCTTTGAATTGGGCTTGGACCTGCTACAATATCTGATCTGATTTGTTGTTTAAAACTGAATCTTCAAAACAGATTTTCTCTCTCAAAGTCTTCTTAAATCTCAGCTTTTAAACCTCCTACAAATCTGGATCAAATCTCTATGCAACAGAGAATATCTATCCCAAGATATCCGCAACCAATGAGACAACTGCTCTCCATAATTCTAGCTAACACGCAAACCCTAACAACATCACAAAACCTGGTGTTATTAATTCTGCAGATCTAATGTCACAACATCTCCAGTGACTTCAGACATCCAACTTAACTCTTAACACAACCTAGTGTTAAGACTCAATATTGTGACATCACCCATATGACATCAAACATTGAACAGCTTCACTACTTAACACAGCCCAATGTTAAGACTCAATGTTGAAACATCACCACCTTGATATCAACATTGAACAACCTTTGTTTTACCAAAATTCCAGCCAATCCAAGAAACTAACAATCTTCCCCTTTGGCTAATTTTGGCTAAAACAATCTCTGCACCTTCAGAGACTTCAGCAGCGGAAAAAAACTTCAATATTTTTGAAACTTTAAGCAGCAGCGTCTTCAATACATAACTTAAAAAAGAAACTCTGCTGCAGCACCATCTACAATTTACAACAGACATCAATGGTGCTCCCCCTATGTTGCTCCCCCTCAATCATGAACCAGCATAACCAGCTGTTCAGCAAATACTCCCCCTTAATATCTGCACTTTTGTACTATAACATCAGCAATCAACTACATCCTCAGCAGCAACATCCTCAAACTCCTTTAACAACAGAGAATATTTGACACCTCCAGCTCCTTGGCTACTTCTCCCCCTTTTTAGCCACAATTTGACAACCTGTAGACTCTTTGTTTGTAACTTTTTATGCACTCCAATCTGTATGCCTTCAGCAGATGAATCAATTTTCAATAAAGTACACAACTGCACAATACACTCTCCATTACATTTAATCTTCATAAATTCAAATTCCCAATTTACTTCTTAAACTTTCAAATTGGTTTGCATCTAAGGCTTTAGTGAAAATATATGCTAACTGCTTATCTGTAGCTACATGTTCTAAGACAACAACTTTGTCTTCAACCAACTTTCTTATAAAATGATGCCTTATATCAATGTGTTTAGTCCTGCTATGCTGAATAGGATTCTTGGAAATATTGATTGCACTCAAATTATCACAGTACAATGTCATGACATCTTGCTTGACATTGTATTCAGTCAGCATTTGCTTCATCCAAACAAGTTGAGAACAACTACTTCCTGCTGCTATGTATTTAGCCTCAGCTGTAGAGAGCGACACACAGTTCTGCTTCTTGCTAAACCATGATATCAGATTATTCCCCAAGAAGAAACACCCTCCTGACGTGATTTTCCTATCATCTGCACTTCCAGCCCAGTCAGCATCACAATATCCCCTTAACTCAGTCCCAGATCCATGACTATACAGCATCCCATAGTCACTGGTGCCATTAACATATTTCAAGATCCTTTTCACTTGATTCAAGTGATTGGCCTTAGGTTCAGATTGATATCTGGCACAAACTCCAATAGCAAAAGCAATGTCAGGTCTGCTAGCTGTGAGATACAATTGACTCCCAATCATGCTTCTATATAAACTTTGATCCACACTGACACCATGCTCATCCTTGGACAATTTTAGATGAGTAGGAGCAGGAGTCCTCTTGTGATTAGCATTCTCTAGACCAAACTTCTTCACTATGTTCTTTGCATACTTGCTCTAGGATATGAATATGGAGTCCTCCATTTGCCTGACTTGTAGACCAAGAAAATAGTTCAGCTCACCAACAAGACTCATTTCAAATTCAGACTGCATCTGTTCCACAAAATGTTTCACCATTGCATCTGACATCCCACCAAATACTATGTCATCAACATAGATTTGAGCTATCATCAGTTTTCCTTCTTCCTCTTTAACAAACAAAGTCTTGTCAATTCCTCCTTTTCTGTAGCCATTCACAACCAGGAATTCAGTAAGTCTTTCATACCAAGCTCTTGGTGCTTGCTTCAAACCATATAGAGCTTTCCTTAGTTTGTACACATGGTCAGGAAATGTTGGATCAATAAATCCTTTTGGTTGATCAACATACACCTCTTCATTTAAGTAACCATTCAAGAAGGCACTTTTAACATTGTCATACCAAAAATTTTGACCACTAAGATTTCCCATCATTGTGAAAATCATCATCACAATATGGAAGAACCATCATACTTCATCAGTTTCCCCAAAGATGAGTGAGCATTCACTACAATCAAAATTAGGGTTTTAAGCCCTCTCAGAGCCTTAGACAAAGGACCAATCAAGGAATGACATGATCTTTAACTTGTCTAACCTCTCAAACATCCACAATGGATCAAAAAGGACTCCCACTTCAAGGATTAAGCACAAGGCTGCTCCCTTCTAGGTGGATTAAGTCTCAAGATCGACAGTGTCACCAAATTAGGGTTTTGGTCGACCAGGGCCTCCAGATGGAAATTTTTCAACTGGGCACAAGCCAATGATCCAAAACCTAACCTAATATACTCCATGGAACCTCAGGGACCCAATCATCAAGTCAATTTTGCCTCAGGGGATGCATTCATCAAAGATCAGGAATTAGGGTTTCTTGACCTAATTCACCCCTAAGTTGACTTTTAGGGAAAATCATGAGCCAAGACCTCAAAGGAGGGTTTGAGGGTCTCTAATGAACTATATTGATCCATTTTCAATAATGGATTAATCCAAGAAGCTTGAGCAACAAGTCTCAATTTCATCTGCACCACAGTTAGGGTTTTAAGGAAAAAGTCAATTGTAACTTTGACTTTTGACCAGGACATGCTCCCAAGCCCTATGACATGCATCAATATACCCTATGACACCCATGGAACATGTCCATCAAGTTTGATTTAGGTCAAGGACATGATTTCATGAAGAATTGCACAGTTTGGAATTCATCTGATAAAAAGTCAACTGTGCACAAAAGTCAACTTTGACTTTTTGAGATTTTTCACCAAAATGGATTTTTAACCCTAAAATGATGTTAATGTATGATTTGAATCATCATTCATCAAGAAAAATCAAGAAAAGTTGGGTAACTTGTAAAAGGGGTAACCATAAAAAACTTAGAAAATTTTCTAAGTTAAAAATAAAGTGGCTAGGGTACTAACTTTGGAGGGTCATAACTCCTAAACCACAAAGCCATTTTCTCCCATCCAAGGCTTGATTTGTAGATCTCATTGCCCTCTACAAAAACTTCAACTAGACCTAATTCCAACTCCTCATGGATTTTGAGTTATGGAGTGATCAAAATCAAGAAAAGTCACTTTGTTCCAACACTTAGTGAAAATTTCACTAAGTCAGATTTTACCCTACTTTTTGCCAAATGTAGGGGGATTTTTCACTTGGATTCAAAAGAGATCAAAACCAAATATGTTCCAACAGTTGTTGTATCATGTAAGGGCTTTCCAAAATGACCAAGAACATTACCAAATTCAATTTGAGTCATGAGATATGACATTGGAAAGTTGCCTTGCTGAAATCTGCCAAGGCAAGGAAGAATTTGCATTTTTGCTCGATTTGCCAAAATCATCCAAATACAAATGCTCCTATCCACTTGGACACCTCTGAGGATTGAATCTAAAGGGGACAATCACTGAGCCAAGCCTCCAAAGTCTTTGGAACAAGAAATAACATGTTGAACCTAGAATGGCCAAAATAGGGACAAGACTCCAATTTTGGATTGGAGCATTCAATGGAAGCATCAAGGTGGCATGAACTGAGCCATTTGCAACTGAATTCAGTCAAGACTTATCGAAGACCAAGGGAACCATAACCCTGTGCCCTAACCTCTTGTCAATGGCTAGAGGAGACTTGGATTTCCATTGGCCAACATTGAACAAACACCTGCTGCAGTTGCCATTCACTGTGGATTCCAAAACAAATTTACTCTACTATAAATAGAGCTCAATTGTGATCAGTTTGAGTACACCAAAGCCATCAAATAGATGCTTTCCTCAAAATCTCTTCTTTCACTCCAATTTTGCCTTCTAAGGCAAGTCACTATCGAGTTTTGAGTTTGAGAGCTTTTCCAATCAAACTAATCACTCACACACCTCACATACATCATGTAGAAGTGATCCAAACACTCACATAACATCTGGAACACAGATTTCACAAAATCACCAGTCAATTGCTCAAGGTTTTAACCAAAGTGCAGTTGAGATGCCATGAAGTGATCTAGTCATTCTCAGTCAAGTCCAAGCATTCAAACACACTCCATAGGGTGTAGGGAAGCTGTTCAGATCATCACAATTCATCTGTAACACCTCCTACTCAGAAATCAATTTGCTCTTGCTGTCATGACCTAGAGGTAAGCCTAAACTTGGTCATCTCTCAATCTATGCATATTTCCTCGCACAATACTTTTGCCAAATGTTCATAATCATGCATGGAATGTTTCCCCTCAAGTAATTGCTTTGTTTGAATCGTGTATCAAAAATCCTAGCCTTCATGCAGAAATTAGGGTTCTTGAGGATTTTTCATGATTTCTTGTTATATGTTTAATTTAAATGAAATTAAATACCATAGACATGATCGTGAGGTTGAAATGAGTTGATTGGTATGTGGATTACATGATATGATTAAGTATTCAGTGAGATTGGAGAGAAAATGCAAATCTGGGCCAAGCTGAAACACGCGCATGTTCTTCAGCTGTTCTTGGCGCCATTTTTCATAAATTCAAATATTTGAATTTTGTGATTTTATTTAATTGATTCAAAAATTAATTTCTCTCTGAGTTTTAATGATTTTGAGTTGATTCTTTTTTTAATAATTCACAAAAATGTTAAAATATTTTATTTTTCCAAAAAAATCGAAAAAATATTATTTATTTCATATAATTGATATTTTTACAAAGAATTAATATTTTAATTGTTTTTGACATTTAAAATATTTTTTCCCTCTTGATTTTGTAAAGATTAATGACTTCTAATTATTTTGTAGGTCAATACTTGATTTTTGAAGAATTAATCCAAGATCATAATTTGTTTCCCACATGTTAAACAATTTTTGATCATTTTAATTGAATTTTTATTCAATTAAAATACATTTTGGAAATAAATTAGGGTTTTTGATTAATTCAACCCTCACAAATCATTTTTCAAAAACTTTTGGGCCTCTAATAGAGTGTAAGACCCAACCCCCTTTTAACCAAAAACATTTTGGGCCTCACTTATTGTATAAGTCCCTCTGCGTTAAAAAAAAACCTCGGCGCGATCGCCATTTTAAACGGAAAAATCACCTGGGCCTACCCTCGTGTTATAAGCCCCACTCTTTTTCTTTAAAACTTTTTGGGCCTCTTGAGAGAGTGTAAGACCCATCCCTTTGTACAGAAAACTTCTTGGACCTCAGTCACTTGTATAAGTCCCTCTGTACAAATTCAAACAGTGCCTCACTGATAAAACCCTGGGCCTCTCCTTGAGCTGTAAGCCCCAAATCTTTCTTTTTCAAAGCACTTTCTCCTTTGATTTTGAATATAATGTTGTTTTTCAATCTTTCTTTGTTGAACAACTAACCAAACAGCATGGAAGCTCTACAACCGAGTAAGTGGTTATTGCTTTCATTTACCGCTTTCATATACATATAACTGTATTGTGGGGCTGTTTCACTGTAAGTCTTCTTTCATAAACTCATATCAACTGTGTAATAATAGTATAGATATTTAGAGTTTACCCGGCAACTACGTCTAGCATTAAGCCCGTTGATCACTCTTAAATAGTCAAAACTAGATCCCCATAGGATTACCAGACACAGTCTTCCCTCCTCTTGGGGTTAAACAATATGGAGATATGAAAGGCAGCATTCTCTGTGAACCCTTTCATAGACTGTCACTCGTAGAAGTTGTCAAAGAAACTCTATTCCCTAGAGATGATCTCTTCTCCGTGAATTGCATCTCTTGAGTTTCTTCCAAATTCTCGAACTTTCCTGACTTGATCTATTCCTTGTGAATAGCTTGCCTTGAATTTCTTGGGGTCTGGGGACCCACGGGCTTCTTAAAAGCACTTGTCAAGAAACTCTATTCCCCAGAGATGATCTCTTCTCCGTGAATTGCATCTCTTGAGTTTCTTCCAAATTCTTGAACTTTCCTGACTTGATCTATTCCTTGTGAACAGGTTGCCTTGAATTTCTCGGGGTTTGGGGACCCACGGGCTTCTTAAAAGCATCGGCCTCCTCTTGGGCATCGTACAAGGACCCACAGGCTTCCTAAAAGCAACCGTGCCTCCTCTTGGGCTTAGTACAAGGACCCGTCGGCTTCTTAGAAGTATTCACAGCCTCCTCTTAGGTTTCGTATAATGATCTCTTCCTCCGCGAATGATAGCCTCCTCTTGGGCATCGTACAAGGACCCGTCGGCTTCTTAAAAGTTTCCAGCCTCCTCTTGGGCTTCGTACAAATTGACCCGACGACCTCCTAGAGGTATAGGAACAGAAATTAGTCATCTGCATAGAGCAGTCCTTTCATAGAGTCTACTACTGTTTCTCGAAGCATAGTACAAAAGATGACACTCTAGACTTGGACAGTCTAATCTCCTTGAGTCTCAAAGACATTCTCAAGTGACCTCTTCAAAAATAGGAAGGAAACCCGCAGACTCGGACAGCCTCAATACCCTTCAGATTTCCCACTTCCTTAAAAAATGGGAATAACCCGAATCCTCGAATCAAATCCTTGAGTACAGTGTTGCTCATATAAGAACTGATTTTCTCTTTAAAAATCAGTATACTGGACCTGTCACTTAACTGAACAGTCATCATAGCCTCCTCTTAGGCTTTGTATAATGATCCTTCTCCTGTGAAGTTAGCCTCTCTCTTGGGCTTTGTACAATGATTCTCCCCAGCGGGATCAAACAACGATTAGCCTCTCCCTCGGGCTTTGTACGAGACACATAAGAGACTCCCTCGTTGAGTCAATCACCTCTTTCGAATCCATCTCGGCCTTTATACGAGATACAAAAAGGTTCTTATTGAGCCCAATAAACAACAGCCTCCATCTCGGGCTTCGTACGAGA
Source organism: Lathyrus tuberosus (assembly GCA_022829125.1). Taxonomy (NCBI): domain Eukaryota; kingdom Viridiplantae; phylum Streptophyta; class Magnoliopsida; order Fabales; family Fabaceae; genus Lathyrus; species Lathyrus tuberosus. The sequence goes on along the minus strand of JALAZF010000341.1, from coordinate 5,712,092 downwards.
TACAAAAAACTCTCTTGTTGAGTCAAATAGCTCCATCTCGGGCTTTATACGAGATACCAAAAGAATCCCTCATTGAGTAAAAACCTTTTAGCCTCTCTCTCGGGCTTTGTACGAGACACATAATAGCCTCCTCTTAGGCTTTGTATAAGAAAACCACTGGTTAATCCAATTAAGCTTTTAACATCAAAACTGTGCCTCGTTCACAGTACACAAACATCAACAACTCTTTCCCCTCCATCTAACTGCTGTAAGCGGCAAGCCTCTGGATCATCTACATCCATGCCACTATCCCTCTTTTAGCATGAGAAATTCCTAAGGAAAGATAACATTGCTCTACACTGAGTTAAAGTCTTCTCCTTCAGGCTGAAATCCCCTATAAAGGAAATTATGGCATTGCCGGATTCACACATCCCGATTAAAGTAATTCTCCTTTATAAACAGTCGTAACAGACAAATCCCTCTTTAGAGATGACAAATTCTCTCTAAGGTCAACACCTTTTGGCTTCACATCTTGGGCTTTGAACAAGATACAAACCACCTTTCACTTCACGTCTTGGGCTTTGAACAAGACACCAAATACCATTTCCTCCCATAGAATAGGAGGAACTACGAACGCTCTGATTTCCCTGTTTCGGTAAACGAGAATACGTAGGCATAAGATTGAAAGAAAAATCTTAGCGAGCACACTAAACAAAAACCCTAAATCCCATACTCTCATATATATCCGTCCTAACATCTCAACCGATAGCCTAAAGCACCCGTCGTCAACAAAATAAACCTAGGTAAAACCCCGAATCTTTGTAGCATCTGTAAACCAACAGTTTCGACTGTTTAATCTCAGTATGCAAGCAGGGTTAGTTGGAGACATCTATTTCCCTTCCTTCATCAACTTTAATAGGATAAAAAATGAATCGAACTGTAGTACCAGAGCGATCGTGCTTCGCAACCACATCCAAAAATCACTCGCTACAGAAAAATGGCAACTCTGCTGGGGAAAATCATAGGTCTCTTTAGGGATTTTGTTCTTTTTTGTCCCCTAGGTGGAAACCTTGACGTCATTAGGATCTTAGGTCAAAACGCCGTTAATTTGGAATGAAACCACAGATTGGTGACTCCGCCGGGAAACCATTTTCTGTCAGGAACTTAATATTCTTAGCTTTTAAAAGTCTAGGATGATTAGGACAAATATATATACTGCTTTTCCTAATTGCTATACGTGTTTATTTTTTGCTAATGGGAATGCGTGTGATGCCACATGTGGAAAGATTGAGTATACACTTAAGATAAGTGATGGCGACGAGGTCGACCATCAACCTCAGTGGAGGCTGACCAATGCAACCCATTCTCTCACCTAGACAATGGGCCGATTGTGATGTCTGAGAAGCTGAGGAGCCAAACCCTTTTGTAGTGCAGAAACTATCGGGAATAGTTGTTACGCGATACTACCCTCATTTGAGGCTGGTGATCTATTCTCGGTGAATGGCACTTACTCTAAGATTGCTCTACAACTCGCTGGCGATCCGCTTGTTGTTTTGCTTTCCTGGGAGGAGCTGATGATAATGAGTACAGGTACAAAAATCACCCTAGTATAAACCTTTGGGGATGGGTAGAGCCTTGACTTCATGACAACGACCCTTTGACCCCATGTTTTTTCTATGTTTTTGTGTGCTGCATTCATGCATTCATTAAAAAAAAAACATTAAAAACATTCAAAATATTTTTCTCTTCTAGTCTCTCTGTTTTTCAAATTAAACTAAGACTGTGATTGCAAATATCAGTGAAAAGGATTGCACTAATGGATTTCGGTAGAAGGAGAACTCATAGTTACACCTTCAAGGTTCCAAAGCTAGAGGATTTGAGAAGGTTAGCGAGGATGATCACTAACCCGGAGGCTTTTAGAGCCAAGCACGGAGGTTTGCTACCACTGTTAAGAGTCCATGTGATTAAGGGAATCATGGATGCGCTCATTCAGTTTTACGACCCGATTTATCACCGTTTCACATTCCCGGATTACCAGCTCGCACCAACGCTGGAGGAGTATTCTCATCTGATCAATCTACACATTACTGATCGAGCTCCATTATCTAGACTGGAAGAAATTCCAAAGAATCAGACCATTGCAAGAGCAATTCATTTGGACAAGTCTGAGGTTAGGACTCACCTAACTACCAAGGGTGGCATCCAAGGTTTGCCAGCCCAGTTCTTGACAAAGAAAGCCCTGTATTTTGCCAGTATAGCGAATGTGACTGCTTTTGAAAGCGTCTTTGTCTTGCTCGCCTACGGGTTATTTTTGTTTCCCAACATTAATAATTTCGTCGATATCAACTCCATTAAGGTTTTTCTCATTGGAAACCCTGTGCCGACTTTGCTCGCAGATGCGTATCATTCTGTACACTTGGGAAATTTGTACAGCGGAGGGGAGATCACATGCTGTGTACCTTTGCTTTACAAATGGTTTATCTCTCACTTGCCCAAGTCTGCTACTTTTTGGGATTGTAAGAGTGCCTTACGTTGGTCACAGAAGATCATGTCTCTTACCAACTCTGATATAGATTGGTGTAATAGAATCTATGATGGAATCAGGATCATTGACCGTTGTGGAAACTTCCCCAACGTACCCCTTATAGGAACTAAGGGAGGAATCAACTATCATCCAGTTCTTGTCAATTTGGATACCCGATGAGACACGTCCCACGGGGTGTTCATCTGTAAGGTTTTTTCTTCAAGGAAGGAGAAAACGACAGAGCACTAAAGATGGAAATAATACACGCTTGGAAACAGGTCCATAAGAAAGGACAAGAGTCTCTGGGAAAACCAGACTGTGTCTCGGTGGAGCCTTATCTCCACTGGGTACAAACTAGAGCTCTCAAGCTAAAAATGCCTTATCCTCGTTACGAAATTCTTCCGCCGAGGGAATCTGTCATGTACTTCATGACGGAAACTGAAAAGCTTCAGGTTACTCTCAACAAAGTTCAACGGGAGAGAAGGTCTTGGAAGAACAAGTACCGCACCCTCGACATAGAGTGCGTCAAAATACAACAATTACTGAAAGAGAAAGATGCTCTTATTGAAATTTTGGAGCAACATGCTGTAGAGAATCAAGACGACCAAAGGAATTTGCTCACTCATTTCACTTGGCAAAGGAATGACAACCCGACAACGGCCCAAGAGCCCCGGTCAAAGAAAAGGAAGATACCAGAATCAGCACCCGATTTCTCTTCAGAGAGGACTCGGGACCCATTAGCTTAGGTTTCTGTTTCTGCACTTTGTAATCTGCTGTATTTTCATTTCTGTAATCCTTTAAATTCAATAAAAAGGGGTTTCCCCACCGTTTGATATTTGCAATCTAATTGTCGAAGTTCATTTTGATTAAACCAAAAAAACAATTAATATAATCATTGCATTCATCATTCTCACATCGCGTATTCTTCTTACCTACGAATCTCACGTTTGTGTCTCGGTTCTAGAGTCAAACTGTCTCATTCGTATAATACTCGGGCCAATCGTCAGAAAAAGATGGATGATCTTGAGGAAGAAAACAGAGAGTTGAAAGAAGAGATCGACGCTATAAGAAAGGATATGCGAAAGCTTCGTAACGACATGAAAGTCATGGCAGAAGCTCTGCTACAAAGAACTGTGATCTCAGAGATCACCTCAAAGCCCATAGTGGAGAAGTATGATCCTAGGTATCAAATACCAAAAGATCGTCCTTGGGGCATGCCTGTTAACTATATCCCGGAAGGATATGTTCCACCGATCACTGAAGATCAGGGAATCACAACAAAAGCCGTTGGGCCTGAAGGTTACAAACTTTGGGAAAGTGAAGATGCCAGAGGCATACTGAAGACTCCTGAAGGTTACAAACTTCGGGAGACGCCAAGACTCACTACCGTAGTCACGTTACCACCCCATGTGGTGCACACTGTCCCGGAAGGACAGATTCCACAGACACCTTCTGGTAAGAAGGAAACTATGTTTGACAGAATGGAGGAATTCCAGGAGCAGTTCTTGGAAATGCAGAAGCAACTACAAGCCATTCGCGGTCAGGATCTATTTGGAAAGGACGCCGCAGATTTCTGTTTGGTCCCAAATGTGAAAGTCCCGCACAAATTTCAAGTGCCCGACTTTGAAAAATACAAGGGTAACTCTTGCCCTCAAAGCCATCTGGTGATGTACGCTCGGTGGATGTCAGCTCAGACGGAGAATCAGGACCTACTGATTCACTACTTCCAGGATAGTTTAACCGGTGCCGCATTAAAATGGTAGATGGGTTTAAACCGTGCCACGATCAGCACATTCAGAGATCTTGGCACTACCTTCGTCCAACAATACAAATACAATTTGGACATGGCACCCGACAGAGATCAACTCAGATCGATGTCGCAAAAGGACAAGGAAACCTTTAAGGAGTATGCTCAAAGGTGGCGTGAAATCGCCGCTCAAATTTGTCCACCTCTGGAGGAAAAAGAGATGACAAAGATCTTCTTAAAGACCTTAAGCTCATTTTACTATGACCGAATGGTTGCCAGTGCGCCCAGTGATTTCACCGAGATGGTGGGCATGGGCGTACGTCTTGAGGAAGCCGTCCGAGAAGGACGTTTGGTAAAAGACACTGGATCGACGAACGATACTAAAAAATACGGTAGTGCTCTCCCTAAGAAAAAAGAGCAGGATATTGGGAATATCTCTCTCGGAAAGCAAAGGCGACGTTATTAACCGGTAGCAGCTGTGACTCCTGCTATCAACCCTGCGTCTGTTCCTACGTATCAACCTCAGGTTGCACAGAGCCAACCTGATCAACAAAGGACACAACAACCTCTTCAGTAGGCTCGTCCTCCATACAACAACAACCGTACAGCACGGCCACCAGGATTTGATCCTATACCCGTGTCATACGCAGAGCTGTTTCCATTACTATTGGTTAAGGGGCACATTCAGACTAAATCTCCTCTTACAGTACCGGAAAATCCCCCTTTTTGGTTTAAGGTGGATCAAACTTGCCCTTATCATCAAGGAGGTCCAGGGCATAACATAGAGACTTGTCTCAATTTCAAGTCCGACGTGCAAAAACTTGTTAGGAGCGGGGTATTATCCTTCAAGGATACAAATCCTAATGTTCTCACAAACCCGCTGCCTCAACATGAGAAGGCTGCAATCAATTTGATAGAAGGAGAGACTAACGATGTCTATCAAATTCACGATGTACTCTTGTTGAAAACCAATTTGGTCAAGATGCATTGTAGATAGAGTGGATATGGCCATGTGCCACCTCATAACTATCACCAGTGTGATGTCTGCTCTAAAAACAATCAGGGATGTTCTGTGGTACAAGCAGCTCTGCAAGAACAGATGGATCTTGGATGGATCCAAGAGCACCGAGTTCGTGGAGTTAACATGGCTTACACGAATTCTAACGTCATTCAGAACCACGATATCCGTGCAATGAATGTCAACTTGGTGGTGATGCACTCAAGGCAAAGACAATATCATAATCTGTCGCGGAACAATTACAGTTCCTGTCTGATTTGCTCAGTAAACAAATAGGGATGCTCTTTCATACAGGAGGCCCTCCAGCGTCAGATGGATCTTGGATGGATCCAAGACTACCACGATAGGAATTCCTATCAAATCAACATGGTTCAGATCTTCGATATTCGCGTGATGAATACCAACCTGGTAGAGTTACATGCTGAGCAGGTACAACTCAGATTCTTAATATCACATGACTATCAAAGCTGTAAGGCGGGTTGTGAAAATGATCGAGGTTGTACCCTTGTCCAGGAGGCACTCCAGCACTTGTTAAATCACTGGTGGATGCCAATTTATATGGATGAAGATACTCAGTAGATTAGTATCAATAACAGAAACCCCACTCGACGTCAGAGTCAGGATGTCCGATCTGTGGAAGCTAACCTAGTAAGGTTACATTGTATTCAAAGTGGGCGTGGCCAGGTGCCACCACACAACTATGAACGTTGCGGCGTCTGTTCGGAAAGTAACCAAGGGTGTTACTTTGTGAGAGCAGCTCTTCAGGGTCAAGTAGATCGGGGAGAAATTCGTCCATATCCGGGTTCTGGACCCATCAACTGGACGCCGAACTACCTTGCCGAGCAAGTTGAGGATGTTGTCACGATCTCTGGTCATCACAGGACCAGGGATGTTTTTGCCATTATCCCTCTACTTGACGAATCTAAGGTTCCCAACCGAGAACGGATCGAGATTAATTATGATGGTCAGAAAAATCAGAAGGTTCCCATAGTCATCTATCTACCGGGACCACTACCGTATGAGTCAGCTAAGGTTATCCCTTACAAATACGCTGCAACGACAGTTGAAAATGGAAAGGAAATTCCATTACCCTCCGTCGTGAATATTGCAGACATCAGTCGTGTAACACGGAGTGGTAGAATCTTCAACCGAGGGGTTGGAGAACCTAACAAGGAAAAGGAACTTCAGAAGGAAACTACTGATCCACCAGTCGGTCAATCCAGTAATCCAGACCTTTCGAAAAATAATGATGAGATGCTGAAGCTCATCCAAAGGAGTGAATACAACATTGTCGATCAACTGTTACAAACTCCTTCAAAGATCTCGGTATTATCACTGTTACTCAGTTCAGAAGCCCACAGGGAGGCTCTACAGAAAGTCTTGGAGCAAGCCTTTGTGGAACAGGATATAACAATCAGACAATTTGATAGCATTGTCTCTAACATCACTTTCTGCAATAATTTGGGATTTAGTGATGAGGAATTACCCGAAGAGGGTCGTCTTCATAACATGGCGCTCAACATTACAGTTAACTGCCAGGACGATGCTTTAGCCAGCGTACTGGCAGACATAGGGTCAGCCCTGAATGTTATGTCGAAGTCCACTTTGATGCAATTATCATTCAAAGGCCCTCCGATGAGAATCAGCAAGGTCGTCATCAAAGCATTCGATAGATCCAGAAAAGCGGTTATCGGCGAAGTTGATCTTCCCATAACTATTGGTCCTCACACTTTCCAAGTCACTTTCCAGGTCATGGACATCCGGGCAACATACAGTTGTTTATTAGGAAGACCTTGGATACATCAGGCTAGAGCGGTTACTTCAACCCTCCACCAAAAGCTAAAGTTCGTCAAGAACGATCAACTTGTCACGGTTTGTGGGGAACAAGCCTTGCTTGTAAGCAACTTGTCATCATCTACTGATATAGAACCCGAGGAGGTTATTAGAACTCAGTTCCAAGCACTATCGGTAAGCAAGAACAATCAGTTCAACGGAGGAACCTCGATTTCCTGATACAAAGATGCTATCAAAGCGGTCGAGAGTACCGATACAACAGGATGGGGACAACTTGTCATTCCTATTGACAATAAAACAAAGAAGGGTCTTGGTTTTTCTGCAACCTGTACCCAGACAGCTGCCAACGATGGAAGTCTTCATCCCCTTCAAAACTTCTTTCACAGTGGAGGTTTTCTTCACCCAGTGTCTCAGGCAGTACATGTTATTAATGAGGAAGATCCCTCTGACACGGATGAAGAACGGAAGTCCTACCTTAACGAGGACGGTTATATGTCTCAGGAAGAGGTGCCTACACCATTTTGCTATCCCGCATAGAGTCCGAGATTTATACCCAGATCAGATGTCGAAATGATCTATGGAGATTGTGATCCGAAAGGATGCCGTGCTCCGCCAAATTCATTAGAGGAAGACACTCTGATGAAAGACAACTTTGACCACAATTACTATGGCCCAATGGATGGTCTGCCAATGTGGCAGCCTTACCCAGGAAACTTGGGGCAAGAGAGTCAGCCGAACAATGAAAATCAGCTGACCGTTTTTTAACAGAATACCTGTGTCCCCACCATGTCATGGGATCAACACTCAGGTCATTCAGAAACTACTCAACATGAAGATGAATTTGCAACGTTCGCAGGACTTGAATTCATCAACTATTCTTTTCCTGAGGTTAACGTCATCGAGAGAGATGACTCCTCCAGTTCCAAAGAAGTTTGGGACACTCTGGGACAACTAAGTGAAAAATACGACTATATGGTCAAGTACACCGCTCCCGAAAGCTCTCGTATCAGGCTCGAAGATATCCAGCCTACTGGATGAGGAGATACAACTGAGAGCACAACTACTCTGCATAATACAACTGAAGAATTCTCCTACGACAATTCTGCCTGGGAGACCGATTCCAATGATCCTGCTCCACCAGAAAGCAGCGTCATTTCTGAAGACAAATCAAGGAAGGTGCCAGACTTTGTGATTCACCGAGGAGTTCGCCGCCAATGAGTTGCCATCGAGGTTCCGAATATCGTTCATCAGTCAAAGTAATTGCCATCTTTAACCTTTCACCCAGCCCAGGTGAAACGGATGTTTTAATAGGGCTCACTTTCTGTAAATTTCCCTCTTCGCTTAGCCCAAAGTGACATAGTTTTGTTTTATAGGGCTGTAGTTTCAAGAATCGACTTGTTCATTAATAAAATAACGCCGTTCTGTAATTTCCACATTAATTGTTGTTTTCTCTTTTTGCTTTTTCAGAAAATGGTAATCCTAAAAAATAATTCAAATAAAAACAAGCAGTAAAATAAATACACTGCACACACTTGCATTTTCTCTATCTTTTCTAAACACGAATCATCACGCCATGCAGATTGCTTGTTTTAAACCCCGTTGAAATATACGATCCGATGCCTTCTCCGAACTTTGAGTTCCCGGTATTCGAGGCTGAAGAAGAAAATGACGACGAAATTCCAGAAGAGATCTCCCGACTACTCAGACAAGAGGAAAGATCCATTGAACCTCACAAAGAGCCGTTGGAAACGGAAAAGTTGGGTTCAAAAAAAGAGAGAAAATAAATCAGGATTGGGGCACTGCTCAGTCCAACTGCCAGAGAGGGTTTGATAAAGGTTCTCATAGAATTCCCCGATGTATTCGCTTGGTCCTATAAGGATATGCCAGGGTTGGATACCAGCATCGTGGAACATCATTTACCGTTGAGATCGGAATGTCCGCCAGTAAAGCAAAGGTTGAGACGCACTCACCCGGACATGGCCATCAAAATCAAAGAGGAGGTGCAGAAACAGATTGACGCGGGTTTCCTCGCCACATCTGAATATCCTCAATGGTTAGCCAACATCGTACCCGTTCCCAAAAAGGACGGAAGGGTCAGAATGTGTGTTGATTACAGGGATCTAAACAAGGCTAGTCCAAAGGACGACTTTCCTTTACCACATATTGACATGCTGGTAGACAGTACAGCAAAGTTCAAAATTTTCTCCTTCATGGATGGATTCTCGGGCTATTACCAGATCAAAATGGCGCCGAAAGACATGGAGAAAACTTCATTCATTACCCCATGGGGTACCTTTTGTTACAAGGTAATGCCGTTCGGTTTGAAGAATGTCGGGGCAACCTATCAAAGGGCCATGACTACTCTGTTTCATGACATGATACACAAAGAAATTGAGGTATATGTTGATGGTATGATTGCAAAATCAAAAACAGAGAGTGAGCACGTTGAACATCTGTCAAAATTGTTCGAACGTCTAAGAAAATTCAAGCTCCGCTTGAATCCCAACAAGTACACCTTCGGTGTCCGTTCAGGGAAACTACTAGGGTTCATCGTCAGCCAGAAAGGAATTGAGGTTGATCCTGACAAGGTCAAGGCCATTCAAGAAATGCCTTCTCCGAAAACTGAAAAACAAGTCAGAGGATTCCTGGGACGTTTGAACTACATCTCCAGATTCATATTCCTCATGACCGCGACGTGTGCGCCGATTTTCAAATTACTAAAAAAGAACCAGGATTGCGTTTGGTCAGAAGATTGCCAAACCGCCTTCGACAGTATCAAGGAATATCTGTGGAATCCTCCGATTCTATCACCTCCAGTGGAAGGAAGACCACTGATCATTTACCTCACAGTCCTAGAGGACTCAATGGGATGTGTACTTGGCCAACAAGACAAAACTAAACGGAAAGAGTCTGCCATTTACTATTTGAGCAAGAAATTCACCGACTGCGAAACTCGATACACGATGCTCGAGAAAACTTGTTGTGCTTTGGCATGGGCAGCCAAACGTCTTCGCCAATACATGATTTGTCATACTACTTGGTTAATCTCCGAAATGGATCCAATCAAGTACGTCTTCGAAAAACCTGCTCTCACGGGAAAAATCGCCCGTTGGCAGATGTTGTTATCAGAATATGACATAGAGTACCACGCTCAGAAAGCCGTTAAGGGGAGTATTTTAGCCGATCATTTGGCTCATCAACCGATTGAAAATGAAGAATCAATCGAGTTTGACTTCCCAGAAGAAGATGTCATGTATCTAAAAATGAAAGATTGCGATGAACCGTTACACAGTGAAGGGCCAAAACCAGGTTCCCAATGGGGACTAATCTTTGACGGAGCAGTTAATCATTATGGAAACGGAATTGGGGCAATAATTGTTACCCCTCAGGGTACCCACATTCCTTTCACCTCCAGAATTACGTTCAAATGTACGAACAACGAGGCAGAATACGAAGCTTGTATCATGGGTCTCGAAGAAGCAATTGATTTAAGGATCAAAAACTTGGACGTATATGGCGACTCAGCTCTGGTTATCAATCAGATAAAAGGAGATTAGAACACATACCAATCAAGACTGATTCCTTACAAAGACTATGCAAGAAGGTTGTTACCCTTCTTTAACAGAGTCGAGTTTCATTATATCCCTCGTGAGGAGAATCACATGGCTGATGCATTAGCCACTCTCTCTTCCATGATTAGTGTAGGTCAATGGAACGACTTACCTAAGATTAACATAATGCGCCTTGAAAGGCCCGCTTACATCTTCACGATTGAAGCAGTCATAGACGACAAACCTTGGTATCACGATATCAAATGATTCTTTAAGAAATAGGAGTACCCATCTGGGGCACTCAGAAAAGACATAAAAACCCTCAGAAGGTTGGCTGGAAACTTCTTCCTGAGCGGTGACACTCTCTATAAGAGAAATTTTGACATGGTCTTGCTCCGGTGCATCGACAGACCAGAAGCAGACATGCTTATGAAAGAAATTCGTGAAGGGTCCTTTGGCACTCATGCCAACGGATACACAATGGCGAGAAAAATTCTAAGAGCAGGGTATTATTGGTTGACAATGGAATCCGACTGCTACAAGTACATGAGGAGGTGTCACAAGTGTCAGATATACTCCGACAAAATTCATGTACCGCCATCACATCTCAAAGTTCTTTCTTCCCCATGGCCTATCTCCATATGGGGAATCGACATGATTGGCATGATTGAGCCCAAGGCTTCAAACGGACATCGGTTCATCCTAGTAGCCATTGACTATTTCACCAAGTGGGTCGAAGCAGCGTCGTACGCTAATGTAACCCGACAAGTGGTGGTCCGATTTATCAAATACAATATCATCTGCCGTTATGGTGTTCCGAGTCAGATCATTACTGATAATGGATCTAACTTGAACAACAAGATGATGAAGGAGTTGTGCGCTGAGTTCAAGATCGAACACCATAACTCATCTCCCTACCGACCCAAGATGAACGGAGCGGTAGAAGCGGCCAATAAGAACATCAAGAGGATCGTTCAAAAGATGGTTGTAACCTACAAAGACTGGCACGAGATGCTACCCTTTGCTCTCCACGGTTATCGAACATCTGTCCGTACTTCAACAGGGGCAACCCCTTTCTCTCTAGTATATGGCATGGAAGCAGTGCTCCCCATAGAAGTAGAAACCCCATCAATTCGGGTATTAATGGAAGCTAAGCTCACCTAAGCTGAATGGTGTCAAAGCCGACTCGACGAATTGAACCTGATCGAGGAGAAGCGAATCACGGCACTATGCCATGGTCAATTGTATCAACAGAGAATGAAGAGGGCGTTCGACAAAAAGGTCCGACCTCGTGTCTTCAGAAAAGGAGACCTCGTGCTCAACAAGATACAGTCATTTCTCACTGACTCCCGGGGCAAGTGGACCCCAAATTATGATGGCCCCTATGTGGTCACAAAAGCTTTCTCAGGCGGCGCCTTGAGACTTGCAACCATGGATGGAGAGGAATTTGCCTACCCCACGAATGTTGATGTAGTCAAGAAATACTTCACCTAAACTAAAAAAAAAACGTCTCGGTGGATTGAAAACCCGAAAGGGCGGTCCAGGCAAAAGTTAGAGACATAAGAAAAAAATCATCCCGATGGATTGGAAATCTCATGGTACAATCCAGGCAAAAATTAGGGATAATGGCAAGTAACTATGTTCAACAGAGGCAGGTCCCTCAGCAGCAGCAGTTACATCATCCTCCAGAGAACTCCAGTCAAGGTCATCTTCGACAGAAGCTCAAGATGTCCCGAATTCAAAGTTGGTAGAAGGATAGTGGTCGTTATGTTTCAACGTAGCCCTTTTCCCTGTAAATTACCATTTTCTAACTTTGTAAATACTCTTTGGAATCACGCGTTTGGCTGATCTCCATCTTATCAATAAAATTTGAGCCCTTGTGCTTTTGTTTGTAATTCTTATTTGTTTTAGCTTTACAAAATGACGTTGTTAACATGATTAACGATTCCTGAAATAAAACAAAAATGAATTTACTTGTTAAAACTTTTTCTGCTTTTTAATAAAGATGGCAATTTCTTTTGACTGTTGAACATCAAAGAAACATCGGTCGCTTCTCCAGAAGTAATCGAACCTCAAAGTGCAGAATCAAAGTACTCCTTCTAACCCAGTATGCCTGAATGAAGGGATCAACTGTGTTAGAGACCTTGTTTTGTCTGACACGCTTCGGCCGAGTTCTTATCTCCTAAGCCCGATCAACGGTATTCCCCGCAGGGACTATCTCTCCTAAGCAAGGCGGAATTGCTATTCTAAACCAACGGTACTTCTTCGCCCCGCGATGGCCGAGTATCCAATCGTGTTCACCTGTCAATTTGTATGTCGCGTCCGTTTTGTCAGCATAAACATACATGCATCATTGCATTATTGATTTGCATTCACATTTCATATTGTATCACTATCACTCTAGTCGGCCTTGTCCCCTAGTGATAAAAGTCCTCTCAATCGAGTTGTCAGCCCTTTCCTCGTCAGGAAGTGTTACGTCTGAACATTCTCTCTCCTCCAGTTTTATTTCTGGATTGAAGTGGGGTCCTTGACCACTTTGATAACTTGAACCTCTGAAAGACCAGAGAGCCCTCAGTTAACATCACTTTTCGCCATTGAAGATGATATCGTTGTTTTCCTGGATTAAAGAAAATCCCGAGAGAAAGCCTCCTAAATCGAAGATCCGGCAGTACGGCAGTTTTTCTGCGAAAAACCCACTGATGAAAAGGTCATCGGCACCTCAAAATTGGATAACATCATTTGGCATTTCTCCGAGAAGATCTCCGAGAAAAGTATGATGTAAAGACCCCAAGCGAATGCAGTCTCTCAAGGGACTCGCATTCCCCAAGTAGAGTCAACAAATAGCATCTCCAACAGAGAAGTTTGTACACCTCTACAACTCAGATAACTGGGTTCCCCAGCAAGTCTGACATCGAAACTTTTTCCACTCAAATGGCATCTCCCCAGGAAAATTCGGCAAGAAGTTTGAAGGAAAGCCGTTACGAATAGCGTCCCTTGTCAGTAAAGTTTATTGACGAAAGAAACTAAGACCAGTTCCTCGGTAGGAAACTAGGATCGAGGGGAAGTTTATGTCAGAAACTAAGACCAGTTCCTTGGTAGGAAACCAGGATCGAGGGGAAGTTTATTTTAGAAACTGAGACCAGTTCCTTGGCTGAAGACCAGGATCGAGGGGAAGTTTACCTTTTCTAAGCATCATTACTTAGCTAAAAGAAGATGAATGCGTAAGCTACCATTCATAACCACCATCAAAATTTTGGGTATTCCGATATTTAATCCTCTTGCACCCCGAATTCCCGAATACCTTCGTCATTCACACCTTCGTGTCCAAGAAGATTAAATAGGGGCATCTGTCATACCCCAAATTTTGACCACTAAGATTTTCCATCATTGTGAAAATCATCATCACAATATGGAGGAACCATCATACTTCATCAGTCTCCCCAAAGATGGGTGAACATTCACTACAATCAAAATTAGGGTTTTAAGCCCTCTCAGAGCCTTAGACAAAGGATCAATCAAGGAATGACATGATCTTCAACTTGTCTAACCTCTCAAACATCCACAATGGATCAAAAGGACTCCCACTTCAAGGATTAAGCACAAGGCTGCTCCCTTCTAGGTGGATTAAGTCTCAAGATCGATAGTGTCACCAAATTAGGGTTTTCGTCAACCAGGGCCTCCAGATGGAAATTTTTCATCTGGGCACAAGCCAATGATCCAAAATCTAACCTAATATACTCCATGGAACCTCATGGACCCAATCATCAAGTCAATTTTGCCTCAGGGGATGCATTCATCAAAAATCAGGAATTAGGGTTTCTGGACCTAATTCACCCCTAAGTTGACTTTTAGGGCAAATCATGAGCCAAGACTTCAAAGGAGGGTTTGAGGGTCTCTAATGAACTATATTGATCCATTTGCAACAATGGATTAATCCAAGAAGCTTGAGCAACAAGTCTCAATTTCATCTGCACCACAGTTAGGGTTTTAAGGAAAAAGTCAACTGTAACTTTGACTTTTGACCAAGACATGCTCCCAAGCCCTATGACATGCATCAATATACCCTATTACACCCATGGAACATGTCCATCAAGTTTGATTTAGGTCAAGGACATGATTTCATGAAGAATTGCACAGTTTGGAATTCATCTGATAAAAAATCAACTGTGCACAAAAGTCAACTTTGACTTTTTGACATTTTTCACCAAAATGGATTTTTAACCCTAAAATGATGTTAATGTATGATTTGAATCATCATTCATCAAGAAAAATCAAGAAAAGTTGGGTAACTTGTAAAAGGGGTAACCATAAAAAACTTAGAAAATTTTCTAAGTTAAAAATAAAGTGGCTAGGGTACTAACTTTGGAGGGTCATAACTCCTAAACCACAAAGCCATTTTCTCCCATCCAAGGCTTGATTTGTAGATCTCATTGCCCTCTACAAAAACTTCAACTAGACCTAATTCCAACTCCTCATGGATTTTGAGTTATGGAGTGATCAAAATCAAGAAAAGTCACTTTGTTCCAACACTTAGTGAAAATTTCACTAAGTCAGATTTTACCCTACTTTTTGCCAAATGTAGGGGGATTTTTCACTTGGATTCAAAAGAGATCAAAACCAAATATGTTCCAACAGTTGTTGTATCATGTAAGGGCTTTCCAAAATGACCAAGAACATTACCAAATTCATTTTGAGTCATGAGATATGACATTGGAAAGTTGCCTTGCTGAAATCTGCCAAGGCAAGGCAGAATTTGCATTTTTGCTCGATTTGCCAAAATCAGCCAAATCTAAATGCTCCTATCCACTTGGACACCTCTGAGGATTAAATCTAAAGGGGACAATCACTGAGCCAAGCCTCCAAAGTCCATGAAACAAGAAATAGCATGTTGAACCTATAATGGCCAAAATAGGGACAAGACTCCAATTTTGGATTGGAGCATTCAATGGAAGCATCAAGGTGGCATGGACTGAGCCATTTGCAACTGAATTCAGTCAAGACTTATCCAAGACCAAGGGAACCACAACCCTGTGCTCTAACCTCTAGTCAATGGCTAGAGGAGACTTGGATTTCCATTGGCCAACATTGAACAAACAACTGCTGCAGTTGCCATTCACTGTGGATCCCAAAACAAACTTTCTCTACTATAAATAGAGCTCAATTGTGATCAGTTTGAGTACACCAAAGCCATCAAATAGATGTTTTCCTCAAAATCCCTTATTTCACTCCAATTTTGCCTTCTAAGGCAAGTCACTATCGGGTTTTGAGTTTGAGAGCTTTTCCAATCAAACCAATCACTCACACACCTCACATTGTAGCGAGCGATTTTGGACGCGGTTCTTAAGCGCCGGTCGCTCTCTGCGGTTGAGTTTAAACTACAGGTCGATTCATTTTTTATCCTATTAAAGCTGATGAAGGAAGGGAAATAGATGTCTCCAATTAACCCTGCTTTGCATACTGAGTTTAAACAGCGGTCTGTTAGGTTACGAATGCTATCAATGTGGGGGGCCTTTGTACTGGTTATTTGTGTTTTCGCCAATACTGATTTTCTCTCTTTTTATCTTGGCAGAAGGTTTCTGGCGGGGAACAAGGATTAGGATGTTAGGACTGGTGTTTTTTGAATTACTGCTTTTGATTGATGGAGATATGGGATTTTGGGTTTTTTTGTTGATTGCGCTCGCTAAGATTTTTCTTTCAATCTTATGCCTACGTATTCCCGTTTACCGAAATAGGGAAATCAGAGCGTTCGTAGTTCCTGCTATTCTATGGGAGGAAATGGTTGTTTAGGTGTCTTGTTCAAAGCCCAAGACGTGAAGCTGAAGGACCTCGACTTTAGAGAGAATTTGTCATCTCTAAAGAAGGATTTGTCTGTCACAACTGTTGGGGTGACTGGTTATAAAGGTGAATTACTTTAACCGGGATATGTGAATCCGGCAATGCCATAATTTCCTTTATAGGGGATTTTAACCTGAAGGAGAAGACTTTAACTCAGTGTAGAGCAATGCCATCTTTCCTTAGGAATTTCTCATGCTAAAACAGGGACAGTGGCATGAATGTAGATGATCCAGAGGCTTGCCGCTTACAGCAATTAGATGAAGGGAAAGGAGTTGTTGATGTTTGTGTACTGTGAACGAGGCACAACTTTGATGCTAAAAGGTTAATTGGATCAACCAGTGGTTTTCTTATACAAAGCCTAAGAGGAGGCTATTATGTGTCTCGTACAAAGGCCGAGAGAGAGGCTAAAAGGGTTTGACTCGACGAGGGAGTCTTTTGGTATCTTGTATAAAGCCCGAGATGGATGCTAAAAAAGTTTTGACTCAATAAGAGAGTGTTTTTGTATCTCGTACAAAGCCCGAGATGGAGGCTAAAATTTGTTTGGCTCAATAAGAACCTTTTTGTATCTCGTATAAAGCCCGAGATGGAGGCGAAAGAGGTGATTGACTCAACGAGGGAGTCTCTTATGTGTCTCGTACAAAGCCCGAGAGAGAGGCTAAACATTATTTGACTCCGCTGGGGAGGATCATTGTACAAAGCCCAAGAGAAGGCTAGTATGACTGGAGAAGGATCATTATATAAAGCCTAAGAGGAGGCTATGATTACCGTTTTAGTTAAGTGACAGGTCCAATATACTGATTTTGAAGAGAAAATCAGTTCTTATATGAGCAACACTGCACTCATGGATTTGATTCAAGGATCCGAGTTATTCCTGTTATTTAAGGAAGCGGGAAATCCGGAGGGTATTGAGACTGTCCAAGTCCACGGGTTTCCTTCCTATTCTTGAAGGGTGCTTGAGAATGTCTTTGAGACTCAAGGAAATTAGACCGTCCAAGTCTAGAGTTTCATCTTTTGTACTATGTGTTTTGAGAAATAGTAGTAGACTCTATGAAAGGACTGTTCTATGAAGATGACTAAGTTCTATTCCTATACCTCTAGGAGGTCGTCGGGACAATTTGTATGAAGCCCAAGAGGAGGCTGGAAACTTTTAAGAAGCCGACGAGTCCTTGTACGAAGCCCAAGAGAAGGCTATCATTCCCGGAGGAAGAGATCATTATACGAAGCCTAAGAGGAGGCTGTGAATACTTCTAAGAAGCCGAAGGGTCCTTGTACTAAGCCCAAGAGGAGGCGGGGTTGCTTTTAGGAAGCCTGTGGGTCCTTGTATGATGCCCAAGAGGAGGCCGATGCTTTTAAGAAGCCTGTGGGTCCCCAAACCCCGAGAAATTCAAGGCAAGCTATTCACAAGGAATAGATCAAGTCAGGAAAGTTCGAGAATTTGGAAGAAACTCAAAGATGCCATTCACGGAGAATACATTCATCTCTGGGAGTAGAGTTTCTTGACAATTCCTAATGAGGACAGTCGAAGAGAAGACTGTATCTGGTGATCCTATTGGGGATCTAGTTGTCTATTTCTACGAATAAACAAAACGGCGTCACCTAGTTCTAGACGTAGTTGCCGGGGAAACTCGAAATATCTATACTATTATTACACAGTTGATATGAGTTTATGAAAGAAGACTTACAGTGAAACAGCCCCAAAATACAGTTATATGTATATGAAAGCGGTAAATGAAAGCAATAACCACTTACTCGGTTGTAGAGCTTCCATGCTATTTGGTTAGTTGTTCAACAAAGAAATATTAAAAACAACAGTATATTCAAAATCAAAGGAGAAATTGCTTTGAAAAAGAAAGATTTGGGGCTTACAGCTCAAGGAGAGGCCCAGGGTTTTATCAGTGAGCGCACTGTTTAAATTTGTACAGAGGGACTTATACAAGTGACTGTGGCCCAAAAATTGTTTTCTGTACAAAGGGATGGGTCTTACACTCTCTCAAGAGGCCCAAAAAGTTTAAAGAAAAAGAGTGGGGCTTATAACACGAGGGTAGGCCCAGATGATTTTTCGTTAAAAAAATGGCGATCGCGCCGAGGTTTTCTTTTAACGCAGAGGGACTTATACAATAAGTGAGGCCCAAAATGTTTTTGGTTAAAAGGGGGTTGGGTCTTACACTCTATTTGAGGCCCAAAAGTTTTGAATGGGTCTTATAGCTCAAGGAGAGGCCCAAAAGGTTATTTTTCAAAAGGCGACGATCGCGCCGTTTGTTTTTTACGGTATCTGGACTTATACAATACACTGAGGCCCAAAAATGATTTGGTAAAAAAAGGATTGGGTCTTACACTCTATTAGAGGCCCATGAGTGTTTGACAATGATTTGTTTGAGTGAAAATCAAAGAAACCCTAATTTTATTCTTTAAAAGTAAATATCTAAAGAAAATCAATGAAAAATACCAAATAGGTTTGAATAAACCACTTGTGATTTTTGTTTAAGGTTTGAAAAATGAGGTATAAATCACAAGAGATATTAAAACTCATTTGGTCTTGATTTTTCAAGATGAATATTCATTTTAAAATGTTTAAAAACAAATAAAAAATGAATTTATTCACAAAAATAATAATTATATTAAATAAATAATATAAATTCAATTTTTTTGTGGAATAAAATATTTCAACATTTTTGTGATTTTTTGCAAAAAGAACCAATAAAAAATAATTAAAATTGAAAGAGTTATTAATTTTCCAAATAATTAACAAAACATGAAAATAGTTGGAAAAATAGCAAAAATGTGAAAAATCACAAAATGGCATGGGTGGGGTTTGAACCCACGAGCTCAAGCATACAAGGCGCGCGCCTTACCATTGGGGTGGTGATACATCCATTGTTTGAAACAAACCAACAAATACACAAGTCATGCCTTGGTTTTGGCTCAAAAACGTGAAGGTCATAACTTTCTCAATTCTTAATGGTTGGAGACAAATTTATATGTATCTGGGCCAGAATTTCACAAGGAATCCAATGGTGGTGGTGGTTTTTTCAGATCACACTCCCTCCTCAAAACCCGATAGTGGTTTTGAAAATGGCCTATGATTGCATTTTCTATGCTACACTTGGATACAGGCATGAATTACATGATCAATTGGCACAAACATAACACATATGACATGTACAATGAATGCATACTCAGTGGACTTCAAATGCACACATGTTTTGGTGAGTGCAAGTTGAGAGGCTTACCCTTCTTTGGGATTTTGGAGGTTTCTCTGCAATCTGCCAACCCTCTTGCTCCAGATATGATTTTATGCTTTGAACCACCTCAAATGATCCCTTGGATGCTTTTAGGATGATTGGAATCAGCTGGTACCTGCAAAAACACAAACAGTCCCTTTCTTGCAAAAGGGGTTAAAAGTGACCAAAATAGCAACTTCCTCAAATGGTGTTCCAGATGGTGGGAACCATTTGGGACAGTTCAAGGATGATATTTGGAGTGTGTTTGAGGTTTTATCTGGTTTGGAAAGTGACTGAATCAAGACATGGCTTGAAAAATGCAAAAAAGTGCTATTTTGAGGTTTTGAGAGGTGACTTTGTGATGTTGTGATTACAGGTCACTTTTGATGGTTTGCACAGCTTACATATGATATATATGAGGCGTGTGTGTGATTAGTTTGGGTAGAATTGCTCTCTAGCTCAAAAACTCAGAATTACTTGCTTTGGAAGGCAAATTTGAGGTGAAAGAAGAGATTTTGAGGAAAGCATCTGTTTGATGGCTTTGGTGTACTCAAACTGAACACAATTGAGCTCTATTTATAGTAGAGCAAGTTTGTTTTGGGATTCACAGTGAATGGCAACTGCAGCAGGTGTTTGTTCAATGTTGGCCAATGGAAATGCAAGTCTCCTCTAGCCATTGACTAGAGGTTAGGGCTCAGAGCTGTGGTTCCCTTGGTCTTGGATAAGTCTTGACTGATTTCAGATGAGAATGGCTCAGTCCATGCCACCTTGATGCTTCCATTGAATGCTTCAATCCAAATTTGGAGTCTTGTCCCTATTTTGGCCATTCTAGGTTCAACATGCTATTTCTTGTTTCATGGACTTTGGAGGCTTGGCTCAGTGATTGTCCCCTTTAGATTCAATCCTCAGATGTGTCCAAGTGGACAGGAGCATTTGAATTTGGCTGATTTTGGCAAATCGAGCAAAATTGCAAATTCTGCCTTGCTTTGACAGATTTCAGCAAGGCAACTTGCCAATGTCATATCTCATGGTGTAAGTTGAATTTGGTAATGTTCTTGATCATTTTGGAAAGCCCTTACATGATACAACAACTGTTTGAACAAGTTTGGTTTTGATCTCTTCTGAATCCAAGTGAAAAATCCCCCTATATTTGGCAAAAAGTGAAGACAGATTTGGACTTAGTGAAAATTTCACTAATTGTTGGAAAAAGTGACATTTTCATTTTTTCAGCCATTTTGATCACTCCATAACTCAAAATCCTTAATGAATTGGACTTAGGTCTAGTTGAAGTTTTTGTAGAGGGTAATGAGGTCTACAAATCCATCTTTGGATGAGGAAAAATGGCTTTGTGGTTTAGGAGTTATGATCCTCCAAAGTTGGTACCCTTGTCTCTTTATTTTTAATTTAGAAAATTTTCTAAGTTTTTATGGTTACCCCTTTTACAAGTTATCCAACTTTTCTTGATTTTTCTTGATGAATGATGATTCAAATCATACATTAACATCATTTTAGGGTTAAAAATCCATTTTGGTGAAAAATCTCAAAAAGTCAAAGTTGACTTTTGTGCACAGTTGACTTTTTATCAGATGAATTCCAAACTGTGCCATTCTTCAGGAAATCATGTCCTTGACCTAAATCAAACTTGATGGACATGTTCCATGGGTGTCATAGGGCATATTTAATCATGTCTTAGGGCTTGGGAGCATGTCCTGGTCAAAAGTCAAAGTTACAGTTGACTTTTTCCTTAAAACCCTAATTGTGGTGCAGATGAAATTGAGACTTGTTGCTCAAGCTTCTTGGATTAATCCATTGTTCCAAATGGATCAATATAGTTCATTAGAGACCCTCAAACCCCCTCTTGAGGTCTTGGCTCATGGTTTATCCCAAAAGTCAACTTAGGGGTGAATTAGGTCAAGAAATCCTAATTCCTGATTTTGGATGTATGCATCCCCTAAGGCAAAATTGACTTGATGATTGGGTCCATGAGGTTCCATGGAGTATATTAGGTTAGGTTTTGGATAATTGGCTTGTTCCCAGATGAAAAATTTCCATCTGGAGGCCCTGGTCGACCAAAACCCTAATTTGGTGACACTGTCAATCTTGAGACTTAATCCACCTAGCAGGGAGCAACCTTGTGCTTGATCCTTGAAGTGGGAGTCCTTTTGATCCATTGTGGATGTTTGAGAGGCTAGACAAGTTAAAGATCATGTCATTCCTTGATTGATCCTTTGTCTAAGAGCTCTGAGAGGGCTTGAAACCCTAGTTTTGATTGTAGTGGATGCTCACCCATCTTTGGGGAGACTGATGAGGCATAAAGGTACATCCATATTGT
This sequence comes from Lathyrus tuberosus, assembly GCA_022829125.1. NCBI lineage: Eukaryota > Viridiplantae > Streptophyta > Magnoliopsida > Fabales > Fabaceae > Lathyrus > Lathyrus tuberosus. Next base: position 5,690,091 of record JALAZF010000341.1, on the reverse strand, counting down.
GATGATGGTTTGCACATTGATGGGAAATCTTAGTGGTCAAAATTTGGGGTATGACACACATACATCATATAGAAGTGATCCAAACACTCACATAACATCTGGAACACAGATTTCACAAAATCACCAGTCAATTGCTCAAGGTTTTAACCAAAGTGCAGTTGAGATGCCATGAAGTGATCCAGCTATTCTCAGTCAAGTCCAAGCATTCAAACACACTCCATAGGGTGTAGGGAAGCTGTTCAGATCATCACAATTCATCTGTAACACCTCCTACTCAGAAATAAATTTGCTCTTGCTGTCACGACCTAGAGGTAAGCCTAAACTTGGTTATCTCTCAATCTATGCATATTTCCTCGCACAATACTTTTGCCAAATGTTCATAATCATGCATGGAATGTTTCCCCTCAAGTAATTGCTTTGTTTGAATCGTGTATCAAAAATCCTAGCCTTCATGCAGAAATTAGGGTTCTTGAGGATTTTTCATGATTTCTTGTTATATGTTTAATTTGGACATAGGTCAGTATGAAGCTTTTGTAGAGGGCAATGAGATCTACAAATCAAGCTTTGAATGGGGAACAATGGCCTTGTGGTTTAGGAGTTATGATCCTCCAAACTTGGTACCCTAACCACTTTATTTTTAACTTAGAAAATTTTCTAAGTTTTTATGGTTACCCCTTTTACATGTTATCCAACTTTTCTTGATTTTTCTTGATGAATGATGATTCAAATCATACATTAACATCATTTTAGGGTTAAAAATCCATTTTTGTGAAAAATCTCAAAAATTCAAAGTTGACTTTTGTGCACAGTTGACTTTTTATCAGATGAATTCCAAACTGTGCAATTCTTCAGGAAATCATGTCCTTGACCTAAATCAAACTTAATGGACATGTTTCATGGGTGTCATAGGGTATATTAATTCATGTCCTAGGGCTTGGGAGCATGTCCTGGTCAAAAGTCAAAGTTATAGTTGACTTTTCCCTTAAAACCCTAACTGTGGTGCAGATGAAATTGAGACTTGTTGCTCAAACTTCTTGGATTAATCCATTGTTCCAAATGGATTAATATAGTTCATTAGAGACCCTCAAATCCTCTCTTGAGGTCTTGGCTCATGACTTGCCCTAAAAGTCAACTTAGGGGTGAATTAGGTCAAGAAACCCTAATTCCTGATTTTTGATGAATGCATCCCCTGAGGTAAAATTGACTTGATGATTGGGTCCATGAGGTTCCATGGAGTATATTAGGTTGTGTTTTGGATCATTGGCTTGTGCCCAGATGAAAAATTTCCATCTGGAGGCCCTGGTCGACCAAAACCCTAATTTGGTGACACTGTCGATCTTGAGACTTGATCCACCCAGAAGGGAGCTGCTTTGTACTTAATCCTTGGGGTGGGAGTCCTTTTTGATACTTTGTAGATGTTTGAGAGGTTAGACAAGTTAAATATCATGTCATTCCTTGATTGATCCTTTGTCTAAAGCTCTGAGAGGGCTTGAAACCCTAATTTTGATTGTAGTGGATGCTCACCCATCTTTGGGGAGACTGATGAAATATAATGGTTCCTCCATATTGTAATGATGATTTTCACAATGATGGGAAATCTTACTAGTCAAAATTTGGGGTATGACAGATGCCCCTATTTAGTCTTCTTGGACCCGAAGGTATGAATGACGAAGGTATTCGGGCATTCGGGGTGCAAGAGGATTAAATATCGGAATACCCGAAATTTTATGGTGGTCATGAATGGTAGCTTACGCATTTATCTTCTTTTGCTAAGAAATGATACTTAGAAAAGGTAAACTTCCCCTCGATCCTGGTTTCTTACCAAGGAACTGGTCTAAGTTTTCTGTTGTAAACTTCCCCTCGATCCTGGTTTCCTACCACGGAACTGGTCTCAGTTGCTATTGTAAACTTCCCCTCGATCTTGGTTTCCTACCAAGGAACTGGTCTCAGTTGTTGATTTAAACTTCCCCTCGATCCTGGTTTCTTACCAAGGAATTGGTCTTAGTTTCTGATTTAAACTTCCTGTTGATCCTGGTTTCCTACCAAGGAACTGGTCTTAGTTTCTTTTGTCAATAAACTTAATTGACAAGGGACGCTATGTGTAGCGGTGTTCCTCAAACTTCTCGCCGAATTTTCCTGGGGAGATGCCATTTGACGGAAAAAATTTGATGTCAGACTTGCTGGGGAACCCATTTGTCTGAGTTGTAGAGTTGCACAAACTTCTCTGTTGGAGACGCCATTTGTCGACTCTATCTGGGAAAAATGAGTCTCTTGAGAGACTGCTTCCGCTTGGGATCTTACATCATACTTTTCTCGGGATCTTCCCGGAGAACTGCCATATGATGGGGTCCAATTTTGAGGTGCCGATGACCTTTTCATCAGCGGTCTTTTCGGAGCGAAACTGGCATGCTGCCGAATCTCTGATTACGAGGCTTTCTCTGTGGATTTTCCTTAATCCGGGAAAGCAAGGGTATCATATTCAATAGCGAAGAGTGATGCTGACAGAAAGTTCCTCTGGTTTTTCAGAGGTTCAAGTTATCAAAGTGGTCAAGGGCCAACTTCCTTCCAGAAATAAACTGGAGGCGGGGTTGTTCAAACGCAACGTTTCCTGACGAGGCAAGAACTGACAACTCAATTGAGAGAACTTCTATCACTAGGGAACAAGACCGACTAGAGTGATAATGATGCAATATGAAATGTGAATGAAAATCAATAATGCATGATGTATGTATGTTTATGGTGACAAAACTGACGCGACATACAAACTGACGGGTGAACACGACTGGATACTCGGCCATCGCGGGGCGTATAGAAATATCGCTGGTTCAAGATAGCAATTCCACCTTGCTTAGGAGAGATAGTCCCTGTTGGGAGCTACCGTTGGTCGGGCTTAGGAGATAAGAACTCTGTCGTGGGGTGTCAGATGAAACAAGGTCTCTGACACAGTTGATCCTTCATTCAGGCGTAATGGTTAGAAGGAGTACTTTGATTCTGCACTTTGAAATTCAAACGCCTTTGGAGACGCAATCGACGTTCTTTCGATGTTCAACAGTCAAAAGAAATTGCCATCTTTAATTTAAAAGCAGAAAAAGTTTTAACAAGTAAATTCATTTTGTTTCATTTCAAGAATCGTTAATCATGTTAATAACGTCGTTCTGTAAAGCTAAAACAAATAAGAATTACAAACAAAAGCACAAAGGCTCAAATTTTATTGATAAGATGGAGATCAGCCAGACGCGTGATTCCAAAGAGTATATACAAAGTTAGAAAATGGTAATTTACAGGGAAAAGAGCTACGTTGAAACATAACGACCACTATCCTTCTACCAACTTTGAATTCAGGATATCCTAAGCTTCTGTCGAAGATGACCTTGACTGGATTTTTCTGACGGATGATGTAACTGCTGCTGTTGAGGGACTTGCCTCTGTTGAACATAGTTACTTGCCATTATCCCTAATTTTTGCCTGGATTGTACTATGATGTTTCCAATCCATCGGGATGATTTTTTTTATATGTCTCTAACTTTTTCCTGGATCGCCCTTTTGGGTTTTCAATCCACCGAGACGTTTTTTTTAGGCGAAGTATTTCTTGACTACATCAACATTCGTGGGGTAGGAAAATTCCTCTCCATCCATGGTTGCGAGTCTCAAGGCGCCGCCTGAGAAAGCTTTCGTGACCACGTAGGGGCCGTCGTAATTCGGAGTCCACTTGCCCCGAGAAACAGTGAGAAAAGATTGTATCTTCATGAGCACGAGGTCTTCTTTCCTGAAGATGTGGGGTCGAACCTTTTTGTCAAACGCGCTCTTCATTCTCTGTTGATACAACTGACCGTGGCATAGTGCCGTGATTCTCTTCTCCTCGATCAGATTCAGTTCGTCGTGTCGACTTTGACACCATTCAGCTTCGATGAGCTTAGCTTCCATCAATACTCAGATTGATGGGATCTCTACTTCTATGGGGAGCACTGCTTCCATGCCATACACTAGAGAGAAAGGGGTAGCCCCTGTTGAAGTGCGGACAGATGTACGATAACCGTGAAGAGCAAAGGGTAGCATGTCGTGCCAGTCTTTGTAGGTTACAACCATCTTTTGAACGATCTTCTTGATGTTCTTATTAGCCGCTTCTACCGCTCCGTTCATCTTGGGTCGGTAGGGAGATGAGTTATGGTGTTCGATCTTGAACTCTGAGCACAACTCTTTCGTCATCTTATTGTTCAAGTTAGATCCATTATCAGTAATGATCTGGCTCGGAACACCATAACAGCAAATGATATTGTTTTTGATAAAGCGGACCACCACTTGTCGGGTTACATTGGCGTATGACGCTGCTTCGACCCACTTGGTGAAGTAGTCAATGGCTACCAGGATTAACCGATGTCCGTTTGAAGCCTTAGGTTCAATCATGCCAATCATGTCGATTCCCCAAATGGAAAAAGGCCACGGGGAAGAGAGAACTTTGAGATGCGTTGACGGTACATGAATTTTGTCAGAGTATATTTGACATTTGTGACACCTCCTCATGTACTTGTAGCAGTCGGATTCCATGATCAACCAATAGTACCCTGCTCTTAGCATTCTTCTCGCCATTGTGTGTCCGTTGGCATGAGTGCCAAAGGATCCTTCGTGAATTTCTTTCATCAGCATGTCTGCTTTTTGTCTGTCTATGCATCGGAGCAAGACCATGTCAAAATTTCTCTTATAAAGAGTGTCACCGCTCAGGAAGAAGCTGTTTGCTAGTCTTCTGAGGGTTTTCCTGTCTTTTCTTAGTGCCCCAGGTGGGTACTCTTGTTTCTGAAGGAAGCATTTGATATCGTGATACCAAGGTTTGTTGTCTATGACTGCTTCGATCATGAAGATGTAAACGGGCCTTTCAAGGCGCATTATGTCGATCTTAGGTATGTCATTCCATTGACCTACACTAATCATGGAAGCGATGGTGGCTAATGCATCAGCCATGTGATTCTCCTCACGAGGGATGTGATGAAACTCAACTCTGTTGAAGAAAGGTAGCAACCTTCTTGCATAGTCTTTGTAAGGAATCAGCCCTGATTGGTATGTGTTCCAATCTCCTTTTATCTGATTGATAACCAAGGCTGAATCGCCGTATACGTCCAAGTTTTTGATCCTTAAATCAATCGCTTCTTCGAGACCCATAATACAAGCTTCGTATTCGGCCTCGTTGTTAGTACATTTGAACGTAAGTCTGGCGGTGAAAGGAATGTGGGTACCCTGAGGGGTAACAATTATTGCCCCAATTCCGTTTCCATAATGATTAACTGCTCCGTCAAAGATAAGTCCCCATTGGGAACCTGGTTCTGGCCCTTCACTGGGTAACGGTTCATCGCAATCTTTCATCTTTAGATACATGACATCTTCGTCTGGGATGTCAAACCCGATTGATTCTTGATTGTCAATCAGTTGATGAGCCAAATGATCGGCTAAAATACTTCCTTTAACGGCTTTCTGTGCGTGGTACTCTATGTCATATTCTGATAACAGCATCTGCCAACGGGCAATCCTTCCCGTAAGAGCAGGTTTTTCGAAGACATACTTGATTGGATCCATTTCTGAGATTAACCAAGTAGTATGACGAATCATGTATTGGCGGAGACGTTTGGCTGCCCAAGCCAAAGCGCAACAAGTTTTCTCAAGCATCGTGTACCGAGTTTCGCAGTCGGTGAATTTCTTGCTCAGATAGTAGATGGCAGACTCTTTTCGTTTGGTTTCGTCTTGTTGGCCAAGTACACACCCCATTGAGTCTTCCAAGACTGTGAGGTAGATAATCAGTGGCCTTCCTTCCATTGGAGGTGATAGAATCAGAGGATTCAACAGATATTCCTTAATACTGTCGAAGGCGGTTTGGCAATCTTCTGACCAAATGCAATCCTGGTTCTTTTTGAGTAATTTGAAGATCGGCGCGCATGTCGCGGTCATAAGGAATATGAATCTGGAGATGTAGTTCAAACGTCCCAGGAATCCTCTGAATTGTTTTTCAGTTTTCGGAGAAGGCATTTCTCGAATGGCCTTGACCTTGTCAGGATCGACCTCAATTCCTTTCTGGCTGACGATGAACCCTAAGAGTTTCCCTGAACGGACACCGAAGGTGCACTTGTTAGGATTCAAGCGGAGTTTGTACTTTCGCAAACACTCGAATAGTTTCAACAGGTGGGTCACATGCTCCTCTTCCGTCTTAGATTTTGCAATCATGTCATCGACATATACCTCTATCTCTTTGTGTATCATGTCATGAAAAAGAGTTGTCATGGCCCTTTGATAGGTTGCACCGGCGTTCTTCAAACCGAACGACATTACCTTGTAACAAAAGGTACCCCATGGGGTGAGGAACGAAGTTTTCTCCATGTCTTTCGGCGCCATTTTAATCTGATTTTAGCCCGAGAATCCATCCATGAAGGAGAAGATTTTGAACTTTGCTGTGCTGTCTACCAGCATGTCAATGTGTGGTAAAGGAAAGTCGTCCTTTGGACTAGCCTTGTTTAGATCCCTGTAATCAACACACATTCTGACCTTTCCGTCCTTTTTGGGAACGGGTACGATGTTGGCTAACCATTGAGGATATTCTGATGTGGCGAGGAAACCCGCGTCAATCTGTTTCTGTACCTCCTCTTTGATTTTGATGGCCATGTCCGGGTGGGTGCGTCTCAACCTCTGTTTTACTGGCGGACATTCCAATCTTAACGGTAAATGATGTTCCACGATGCTGGTACCCAACCCTGGCATATCCTGATAGGACCAAGCGAATACATCGGGAAATTCTCTGAGAAGCTTTATCAAACTCTCTTTGGTAGTTGGATTGAGCAGTGCCTCAATCCTGATTTCTTTTCTCTCTTTTTCTGAACCCAAGTTTACCGTTTCCAACGGTTCTTTGTGAGGTTCAATGGACCTATCCTCTTGTTTGAGTAAACGGGAGATCTCCTCTGGAATTTTGTCGTCATTTTCTTCTTCAGCCTCGAATACCGGGAACTCAAAGCTGGGAGAAGGCATCAGATCGTATGTTTCAACGGGGTTTAAAACAAGCAATCTGCACGACGTGATGATTTGTGTTTAGAAGAGATAGAGAAAATGCAAGTGTGTGCAGTGTTTTATTTTACTGCTTGTTTTTATTTTTGATTGTTTTTTAGGATTACCATTTTCTAAAAAGGCAAAAAGAGAAAACAGCAATTAATGCGGAAATTACAGAACGACGTTATTTTATTAATGAACAAGTCGATTCTTGAAACTATAGCCCTATAAAACAAAACTCTGTCGCTTTGGGCTAAGCGAAGAGGGAAAATTTACAGAAAGCGAGCCCTATCAAAAGATCCGTTTCACCTGGGCAGGGTGAAAGGTTAAAGATGGCAATTACTTTGACTGATGAACGATCTTTGGAACTTCGACGGCAACCCATTGGCGGAGAACTCCTCGGTGAATCACAAAGTCTGGCACCTTCCTTGATTTGTCTTCAGAAATGACGCTGATTTCTGGTGGAGCAGGATCATTGGAATCTGTCTCCCGGGCAGAGTTGTTGTAGGAGAACTCCTCTGTTGCATTTTGCATAGTATTTGTGCTCTCAGCTGTATCTCCCCATCCAGTAGGCTGGATATCTTCGAACCTGATACGAGAGCTTTCGGGCGCAGTGTACTTGACCATATAGTCGTATTTTCCACTCGGTTGTCCCAAGGTGTCCCACAGTTCTTTCGAACTGGAGGAGTCATCCCTCTCGATGACGTTGACCTCGGGAAAAGCATAGTTGATGAATTCAAGTCCTACAAACGTTGCGAATTCATCTTCATGTTGAGTAGTTTCTGAATGACTTGAGTGTTGATCCCACGACATGGTGGGGACACAGGTATTTTGTTCAATGATGGTCAGCTGAGTTTCATTACTCGGCTGACTCTCTTGTCCCAAATCTCCTGGATAAGGTTGCCACATTGGCATACCATCCATCGGGCCATAGTAATTGTAGTCAAAGTTGTCTTTCATCAGAGTGTCCTCTTCTAATGAATTTGGCGGAGCACGTCATCCTTCCAGATCACAACCTCCGTATATCATTTCGACATCTGACCGTGGTATAAATCTCGGACTCTGTGCGGGATAGCAAAATGGCGTAGGCACCTCTTCGTAAGACATATAACCGTTCTTGTTAAGGTAGGACTTCCATTCTTCTTCTGTGTCAGAGGGATCTTCCTCATTGATAGCATGTACTGCTTGAGACACTGGGTGAAGAAAACCTCCATTTTGGAAGAAATCCTGAATGGGATGAAGACTTTCATCGTTAGCAGCTGTCCAGGTACAGGTTGCAGAAAAACCAAGACCCTTCTTTGTTTTATTGTCAATAGGAATGACAAGCTGTCCCCATCCGGTTGTATCGGTACTCTCGACCGCTTTGATAGCATCTTTGTATGAGGAAATCGAGGTTCCTCCTTGGGATTGATTGTCCTTGCCCACCGACAGCGCTTGGAACTGCGTCCCAATAACCTTCTCGGGTTCTATACAAGTAGATGATGATAAGTTACTCATGAGCAAGGCCTGTTCTCCACAGACTGTGACAAGTTGATCGTTCTGAACGAACTTTAGCTTTTGGTGGAGGGTCAAAGTGACCGTTCCAGCCTGATGTATCCAAGGTCTTCCTAATAAACAACTGTATGTTTCCCGGATGTCCATGACCTGGAAAGTGACTTGGAAAGTGTAAGGACCGATAGTTATGGAAGATCAACTTCGCCGATAACCGTTTTTCTGGATCCGTCGAATGCTTTGACGGCAACCTCGCTGATTCTCATCGGAGGGCCTTTGAACGATAATTGAGTCAAAGTGGACTTCGGCATAACATTTAGGGCTGACCCTGTGTCTACCAGTACGCTGGCTAAAGCATCGTCCTGGCAGTTAACTGTAATGTTGAGCGCCATGTTATGACGGCGACCCTCTTCGGGTAATTCCTCATCACTAAATCCAAAATTATTGCAGGAAGTGATATTAGAGACAATGCTATCGAACTGTCTGATTGTTACATCCAGTTCCACAAAGGCTTGCTCCAAGACTTTTTGTAGAGCCTCCCTATGGGCTTCTGAACTGAGTAACAGTGATAATACCGAGATCTTTGAAGGAGTTTGCAACAATTGATCAACAATGTTGTATTCACTCTTTTGGATGAGCTTCAGCATCTCATCGTTGTTCTTTGAAAGGTCGGGATCACTGGATTGACCGACTGGTAGATCAGGAGCTTCCATCTGAAGTTCCTTTTCTTTGTTAGGTTCCCAACCCCTCGGTTGAAGATTCGACCGCTCCGTGTTACATGACTGATGTCTGCAATATTCACGATGGAGGGTAATGGAATTTCCTTTCCATTTTCAACTGTCGTTGCACCGTATTTGTAAGGGATAGCCTTAGTTGATTTATACGGTGTTGGTCCCGGTAGATAGATGACTACGGGAGCCCTCTGATTTTTCTGACCATCATAAGTAATCTCGATCCGTTCCCGGTTGGGAATTCTAGATTCGTCAAGTAGAGGGATAACGACAAAAACATCCCTGGTCATGTGATGACCAGAGATTGTGACAACATCCTCAACTTGATCGGCAAGGTAGTTCAGCGTCTAGTTGATGGGTCCGGAACCCGGATATGGGCGAATCTCTCCACGGTCCACCTGACCCTGAAGAGCTGCTCTCACAAGGTAACACCCTTGGTTACTTTCCGAACAGATGCTACAACGGTCATAATTGTGCGGTGGCACCTGGCCACGCCCACTTTGAATACAATGTAACCTCACTAGGTTAGCTTCCACAGATCGGACATCCTGACTTTGACGCCGAGTAGCATTCCTGTTATTGATACTAATCTGCTGAGTATCTTCATCCATATAGATTGGCATCCACCAATGATTTAACAAGTGCTGAAGTGCTTCCTGGACAAGGGTACAACCTCGATCGTTTTCGCAACCCGTTTTACAACTTTGATAGTCATGTGATATCAGGAATCCGAGTCGGACCTGCTCAGCATGTAACTCTACCAGGTTGGTATTCATCACACAAATATCGAAGATCTGAACCATGTTGATCTGATAAGGGTTCCTATCATGGTAGTCTTGGATCCATCCAAGATCCATCTAACGCTGGAGGGCCTCTTGTATGAAAGAGCATCCCTGTTTGTTTACCGAGCAAGTCAGACAGGAACTGTAATTGTGCCGTGGCAGATTATGATACTGGCTTTGCCTTGAGTGCATTGCCACCAGGTTGACATTCATTGCACGGATATCGTGGTTTTGAATGACGTTAGAATTCGTATAGACCATGTTAACTCCACGAACTCGGTGCTCTTGGATCCATCCGAGATCCATTTGTTCCTGTAGAGCTGATTGCACTACCGAACATCCTTGGTTGTTTTTAGAGTAGACATCACACTGATGATAGTTATGAGGTGGCATATGGCCATATCCACTTTGTCTACAATGCATCTTGACCAGATTGGTTTTCAACAAGAGTACATCGTGAATTTGATAGACGTCGTTAGTCTCTCTTTCTATCAAATTGACTACAGCCTTCTCATGTTGAGGCAGCGAGTTCGTAAGAACATTAGGATTTGTATCCTTGAAGGATAAGACCCCACTCCTAACAAGTTTTTGCACGTCGGACTTGAAATTGAGACAAGTCTCTATGTTATGTCCTGGACCTCCTTGATGATAAGGGCATGTTTGATCCACCTTAAACCAAAAAGGCGGATTTTTCGGTACTGTAAGAGGGGACTTAGTCTGAATGTGCCCCTTGGCTAACAGTAATGGAAACAGCTCTGCGTACGATACGGGTATAGGATCAAATCCTGGTGGCCGTGTTGTACGGTTGCTGTTGTATTGGGGACGAGCCTGCTGAAGAGGCTGTTGTGTCCTTTGCTGATCAGGTTGGCTCTGCGCAACATGAGGGTGATACGTAGGAATAGGCGCAGGGTTGATAGCAGGAGTTACAGCTGCTACCGGCTGATAACGTCGCCCTTGTTTTCCGAGAGAGATATTCCCAATATCTTGCTCTTTTTTCTTAAGGAGAGCACTACCGTATTTTTTAGTATCGCTCGTCGATCCAGTGTCTTTTACCAAACGTCCTTCTCGGATGGCTTCCTCAAGACGTACGCCCATGCCCACCATCTCGGTGAAATCACTGGGTGCACTGGCAACCATTCGGTCATAGTAAAATGAGCTTAAGGTCTTTAAGAAGATCTTTGTCATCTCTTTTTCCTCAAGAGGTGGACAAATTTGAGCGGCAATTTCACGCCATCTTTGAGCATACTCCTTAAAGGTTTCCTTATCCTTTTACGACATTGATCTGAGTTGATCTCTGTCGGGTGCCATGTCCAAATTGTATTTGTATTGTTGGACGAAGGCAGTGCCAAGATCTCTGAATGTGCGAATCGTGACACGATTTAAACCCATGTACCATTTTAATGCGGCACCGGTTAACCTATCCTGGAAGTAGTGAATCAGTAGGTCCTGATTCTCCATCTGAGCTGACATCCGCCGAGCGTACATCACCAGATGGCTCTGAGGGCAAGAGTTACCCTTGTACTTTTCAAAGTCGGGCACTTGGAACTTGTGCGGGACTTTCACATTGGGGACCAAGCAGAGGTCTGCGGCGTCCTTTCCAAATAGATCCTGACCGCGAATGGCTTGCAGTTCCTTCTGCATTTCCAGGAACTGTTCCTAGAATTCATCCATTCTGTCGAACATAGTTTCCTTTTTACCAGAAGGTATCGGTGGAATTTGTCCTTCTGGGACAGTGTGCACCACAGGGGGTGGTACCGTGACTATGGTAGTGAATCTTGGTGTTTCCCGAAGTTTGTAACCTTCAGGAGTCTTCAGTATGCCCCTGGCATCTTCGCTTTCCCGAAGTTTGTAACCTTCAGGCCCAGCGGCTTCTGTTATGATTCCCTGATCTTCAGTGATCACCGGAACATATCCTTCCGGGATATAGTTAACGGGCATGCCCTAGGGACGATCTTTCGGCATTTGATACCTAGGATCATACTTCTCCACTATGGGCGTTGAGGTGATCTCTGAGATCACAGTTCTTTGTAGCTGAGCTTCTGCCATGGCTTGCATGTCATTACAAAGCTTTCTCATATCCTCTCTCAGAGCATCGATCTCTTCTTTCAACTCTTTGTTTTCTTCCTCAAGATCATCCATCTTTTTCTGACGATTAGCCCGAGTATTATACGAATGAGACAGTTTGACTCTAAAATCGAGACACAAACGTGAGATTCGTAAGTAAGAAAAATACGCGATGTGAGAATGATGAATGCAATGATTATATTAATTGTTTTTTGGTTTAATCAAAATAAACTTCGACAATTAGATTGCAAATATCAAACAGTGGGGAAATGCCTTTTTATTGAATTCAAAGGATTACAGAAATGGAAATACAGTAGATTACAAGGTGCAGAAACAGAAACCTAAGCTAATGGGTCCCGAGTCCTCTCTGAAGAGAAACCGGGTGCTGATTCTGGTACTTTCCTTTTCTTTGACCGGGGCTCTTGGGCCGTTGTCGGGTTGTCATTCCTTTGTCAGGTGAAAGGAGTGAGCAAATTCCTTTGGTCATCTTGATTCTCTACAGCATGTTGCTCCAAAATTTCAATCAGAGCATCCTTATCTTTCAGTAGTTGCTGTATTTTGATGCACTCTACGTTGAGGGTGCGATACTTGTTCTTCCAAGACCTTCTCTCCTGTTGAACTTTGTTGAGAGTAACCTGAAGCTTTTCAGTTTCCTTCATGAAGTACATGACAGATTCCCTCGGCGTAAGAATTCCGTAACGAGGATAAGGCATCTTGAGCTTGAGAGCTCTAGTTTGTACCCAATGGAGATAAGGCTCCACCGAGACACAATCCGGTTTTCCTAGAGACTCTCATCCTTTCTTATGAAAATGCTTCCAGGCCTGCACTATTTCCATTTTTAGCGCTCTGTCACTTTCTCCTTCCTTAAAGAAAAGACCTTCCAGATGAACACCCCGTGGGACGTGTCTCATCGGGTATCAAAATTGACGACGAACGAGAACTGGATGGTAATTGATTCCTCCCTTAGTTCCTATAAGGGGTACGTTGGGGAAGTTTCCACAACGATCAATGATTCTGATTCCACCATAGATCCTATTACACCAATCTATATCAGAGTTGGTAAGAGACATGACCTTCTGCGACCAACATAAGGCACTCTTGCAATCCCAAAAAGCAGCATACTTGGGCAAGTGGGAGATAAACCATTTATAAAGTAGAGGTACACAACATGTGATCTCCCATCTGCTGTACAAATTTCCCAAGTGTACAGAATGATACGCATCTGCGAGCAAAGTCGGCACAGGGTTTCCAATGAGAAAAACCTTAATGGAGTTGATATCGACGAAGTTATTGATGTTGGGAAACAAAAATAACCCGTAGGTGAGCAAGACAAAGACGCTTTCAAAAGCAGTCACATTTCCTATACTGGCAAAATACAGGGCTTTCTTTGTCAAGAACTGGGCTGGCAAACCTTGGATGCCACCTTTAGTGGTCATGTGAGTCCTGACTTCTGACTCGTCCAAATAAATTACTCTTGCAATGGTCTGACCCTTTGGAATTTCTTCCAGTCCAGAAAATGGAGCTTGATCAGTAATGTGTAGATCAATCAGATGAGAATATTCCTCCAGCGTTGGTACGAGCTGATAATCCGGGAATGTGAAACAATGATAAACCGGATCGTAAAACTGAATGAGCGCATCCATGATTCCCTCAATCACATGGACTCTTAATAGTGGTAGCAGACCTCCGTGTTTGGCTCTGAAAGCCTCAGGGTTAGTGATCATCCTCGCTAACCTTCTCAAATCCTCTAGCTTTGGAACCTTGAAGGTATACCTATGGGTTCTCCTTCTACCGAAATCCATTAGCGTAATCCTTTTCTCTGATATTTAAAATCACAGTCTTAGTTTAATTTGAAAAACAGAGAGACTAGAAGAGAATTTTTTTTGAATGTTTTAATGTTTTTTAAATGAATGCATGAATGCAACACACAAAAACATAGAAAAAACATGGGGTCAAAGGGTCGTTGTCATGAAGTCAAGGCTCTACCCATCCCCAAAGGTTTATACTAGGGTGATTTTTGTACCTGTACTCATTATCATCAGCTCCTCCCAGGAAAGCAAAACAACAAGTGGATCGCCAGCGAGTTGTAGAGCAATCTTAGAGTAAGTGCCATTCACCTAGAATAGATCACCAGCCTAAAATGAGGGTAGTATCACGTAACAACTATTCCCGATAGTTTTCGCACTACAAAAGGGTTTGGCTCCTCAGCTTCTCAGACATCACAATCGGCCCATTGTCTAGGTGAGAGAATGGGTTGCATTGGTCAGCCTCCACTGAGGTTGATGGTCGACCTCGTCGCCATCATTATCTTAAGTGTGTACTCAATCTTTCCACATGCGGCATCACACGCATTCCCATTAGCAGAAAAATAAACATGTATAGCAATTAGGAAAAGCAGTATATATATTTGTCCTAAACATCCTAGACCTTTAAAGCTATGAATCCTAAGTTCCTGACAGAAATGGGTTCCCCGACGGAAGCCCCAATCTGTGGTTTCACACAAGAGGTGAAAAGGAAAAAGAAAAATAGAGACGGGCCCCACGGTGGGCGCCATTTTTCTGTAGCGAACGATTTTGGACGCGGTTCTTAAGCGCGGTCGCTCTCTGCGGTTGAGTTTACTACAGGTCGATTCATTTTTTATCCTATTAAAGCTGATGAAGGAAGGGAAATAGATGTCTCCAATTAACCCTGCTTGCATACTGAGTTTAAACAGCGGTCTGTTAGGTTACGAATGCTATCAATGTGGGGGGGCCTTTGTACTGGTTATTTGTATTTTCGCCAGTACTGTTTTCTCTCTTTTTGTTAGGATACTGCTTCAGATTAGGATATATGGGATTTTGTTTAGTGTGCTCGCTAAGATTTTTCTTTCAATCTTATGCCTACGTATTCCCGTTTACCGAAACAGGGAAATCAGAGCGTTCTTAGTTCCTCCTATTCTATGGGAGGAAATTGGTTGTTTTGGTGTCTTGTTCAAAGCCCAAGACGTGAAGCGAAACGTGATTTGTATCTTGTTCAAAGCCCAAGATGTGGAGCTGAAGGTGTTGACCTTAGAGAGAATTTGTCATCTCTAAAGGGGTCTTTTTGTCACAACTGTTGGGTGACTGACTGTAAAGAAGGATTACTTTAACCGGGATACGCGGATCCTAGTAATGCCATAATTTCCTTTATAGGGGATTTTAACCTGAAGGAGAAGACTTTAACTCAGTGTAGAGCAATGCCATCTTTCCTTAGGAATTTCTCACGCTAAAAGAGGGACAGTGGCATGGATGTAGATAATCCAGAGGCTTGCCGCTTACAGCAATTAGATGAAGGGGAAAGAGTTGTTGTTTATGTACTGTGAACGAGGCACAACTTTGATGCTAAAAGGTTGATTGGATCAACCAGTGGTTTTCTTATACAAAGCCTAAGAGGAGGCTAATATGTGTCTCGTACAAAGCCCGAGAGAGAGAGAGGCTAAAAGGTTATAACTTGACGATGGAGTCTATTGGTGTCTCGTACGAAGCCTGAGAGAGAGAGGCTAAAAGGTTTTGACTCGACGATGGAGTCTTTTGGTATCTCGTACGAAGCCCGAGAGAGAGGCTATTTGACTCAACAAGAGAGTTTTTTGTATCTCGTACGAAGCCCGAGATGAAGGCTGAAATTTATTTGGCTCAATAAGAACCTTTTTGTAACTCGTATAAAGCCCGAGATGGAGGCGAAAGGGGTGATTGACTCAACGAGGAAGTCTCTTATGTGTCTCGTACAAAGCCCGAGAGAGAGGCTAAACGTTGTTTGACTCCGCTAGGGAGAATCATTGTACAAAGCCCAAGAGAGAGGCTAACTTCACTGGAGAAGGATCATTATACAAAGCCTAAGAGGAGGCTATGGTGATTGTTTCAGTTGAGTGACAGGTCCAGTATGCTGATTTAAAGAGAAAATCAGTTCTTATATGAGCAACACTGTACTCAAGGATTTGATTCGAGGATCAGGGATATTCATGTTCTTTAAGGAAGTGGGAAATCCGAAGGGTATTGAGACTTTCCGAGTCTACGAGTTTTCTTCCTATTTTTAAAGGGTGCTTGAGAATGTCTTTGAGACTCAAGGGAATTAGACTGCCCAAGTCTAGAGTTTCATCTTTTGTACTATGCTTTGAGAAACAGTAGTAGATTCTTTGAAAGGACTGATCTATGGAGATGATTAAGTTATGTTCCTATACCTTTAGGAGGTCGTCGGGACAATTTGTACGAAGCCCAAGAGGAGGCTGAAAACTTTTAAGAAGCCGATCGGTCCTTGTACGAAGCCCAAGAGAAGGCTATCATTCCCGGAGGAAGAGATCATTATACGAAGCCTAAGAGGAGGCTGTGAATACTTCTAAGAAGCCGTAGGGTCCTTGTACTAAGCCCAAGAGGAGGCGGGGTTGCTTTTAGGAAGCCTGTGGGTCCTTGTACGATGCCCAAGAGGAGGCCGATGCTTTTAAGAAGCCTGTGGGTCCTTGTACGATGCCCAAGAGGATGCCGATGCTTTTAAGAAGCCCGTGGGTCCCCAAATCCTGAGAAATTCAAGACAGGCTATTCACAGGGAATAGATCAATCCAGGAAAGTCCGAGAATTTGGAAGAAACTCAAAGATGCCATTCACAGAGAATACATTCATCTCTGGGAGTAGAATTTCTTGACAATTCCTAATAAGGACAGCCGTAGAGAAGACTGTATCTGGTGATCTTATTGGGGATCTAGTTGTCTATTTCTACGAATAAATGAAACGGCATCACCTAGTTCTAGACGTAGTTGTCGGGGAAACTCAAAATATCTATACTATTATTACACAGTTGATATGAGTTTATGAAACAAGACTTACAGTGAAACAGCCCCATAATACAGTTATATGTATATGAAAGCGGTAAATGAAAGCGATAACCACTTACTCGGTTGTAGAGCTTCCATGCTGTTTGGTTAGTTTTTCAACAAAGAAAGATTAAAAACAACAGTATAATTCAAAATCAAAGGAGAAAGTGCTTTGAAAAAGAAAGATTTAGGGCTTACAGCTCAAGGAGAGGCCCAGGGTTTTATCAGTTAGCGCACTGTTTGAATTTGTACAGAGGGACTTATACAACGAATGAGGCCCAAAAAGGTTTTCTGTACAAAGGGATGGGTCTTACACTCTCTCAAGAGGCCCAAAAAGTTTAAAGAAAAAGAGTGGGGCTTATAACACGAGGGCACTTATACAATAAGTGAGGCCCAAATGGTTTTGGTTAAAAGGGGGTTGGGTCTTACACTCTATTAGAGACCCAAAAGTTTTGAATGGGTCTTATAGCTCGAGGAGAGGCCCAAAAGGTTATTTTTCAAAAGGCGACGATCGCGCCGTTTGTTTTTTACGGTATCGGGTCTTATACAATACACTGAGGCCCAAAAATGATTTAGTAAAAAAAAAAGAAAGGATTGGGTCTTACACTCTATTAGAGGCCCAAAGTCTTTTGAAAATGATTTATGAGGGTTGAATTAATCCAAAAACCCTAATTTATTTTCAAATATGTATTTAATTGAATAAAAATTCAATTAAAATGATCAAAATTGTTTAACATATGGAAAACAAATTGTGATCTTGGATTAATGCTTCAAAAATTAAGTATTGACCTACAAAATAATTAGAAGGCATTAAAAGTTGCAAAATCAAGGTGGAAAAAATATTTTAAATGTTAAAAACAATTAAAACATTAATTCTTTGCAAAAATATCAATTATACAAAATAAATAATATTTTTGGGATTTTTTGGGAAAGTAAAATATTTTAACATTTTTGTGAATTATTAAAAAAAGAATCAACTCAAAATCATTAAAAGTCAGAGAGAAATTAATTTTTGAATCAATTAAATAAAATCACAAAATTCAAATATTCAAATATTGGAAAATGGCGCCAAGAACAAAGGCAAGAACACGCGCGTTTTTCAGTTTTGCCTAGATTTGCATTTTCTCTCCAATCTCACTGAATACTTAATCATATCATGCAATCCACATACCAATCAACTCGTTTCAACCTCACGATCATGTCTATGGTATTTAATTTCATTTAAATTAAACATATAACAAGAAATCATGAAAAATTCTCAAGAACCCTAATTTCTGCATGAAGGCTAGGATTCAAACAATTCAATTAATTGAGGGGAAACATTCCATGCATGATTATGAACATATGGCCAAATTATTGTGCAGCAAAAATTGCATGGATCATAGAGTTAGAAGAGCTCATGCTTACCACTTGCAGCTGGTGATCGTGATTTGTGTTGGAGGTGTTACAGCTAGGTTCCAATGATCTGGATAGCTTCCCTAGGTGCCATGGAGTGTGTATGAATGCTTGGAATGGATTGAAATGATCTGGAACTTGAGATGGTACCCCAACTGCAAATCTGTCAAGAACTTGAGCAATTGGCTGGTGATTTTGTGAAATCTGTGTTCCAGATGTTATGTGAGTGTTTGGATCACTTCTATATGATGTATGTGAGGTGTGTGTGTGTGATTGGTTTGATTGGAAAAGCTCTCAAACTCAAAACCCGATAGTGACTTGCCTTAGAAGGCAAAATTGGAGTGAAAGAAGAGATTTTGAGGAAAGCATCTGTTTGATGGCTTTGGTGTACTCAAACTGATCACAATTGAGCTCTATTTATAGTAGAGCAAGTTTGTTTTGCAAGAAATAGTGAATGGTAACTGCTAAGTAGGTTTGGCCAATGTTGGCAAATGAAAATCCAAGTCTCCTCTAGCCATTGACTAGAGGTTAGGGCACAGGCTGCTGGTTCCCTTGGTCTTGGATAAGTCTTGACTGAATTCAGTTGAGAATGGCTCAGTCCATGCCACCTTGATGCTTCCATTGAATGCTCCAATCCAAAATTGGAGTCTTGTCCCTATTTTGGCAATTCTAGGTCCAACATGCTATTTCTTGTTCCAAAGACTTTGGAGGCTTGGCTCAGTGATTGTCCCCTTTAGATTCAATCCTCAGAGGTGTCCAAGTGGATAGGAGCATTTGGATTTGGCTGATTTTGGCAAATCGACCAAAAGTGTAAAAATCTGCCTTGCCTTGGCAGATTTCAGCAAGGAAACTTGCCAATGTCATATCTCATGACTCAAATTGAATTTAGTAATGTTCTTGGCCATTTTGAAAAGCCCTTACATGATACAACAACTGTTTGGACATGTTTGGTTTTGATCTCTTTTGAATCCAAGTGAAAAATCCCCCTACATTTGG
Organism: Lathyrus tuberosus; assembly: GCA_022829125.1. Classification (NCBI taxonomy): domain Eukaryota; kingdom Viridiplantae; phylum Streptophyta; class Magnoliopsida; order Fabales; family Fabaceae; genus Lathyrus; species Lathyrus tuberosus. The sequence goes on along the minus strand of JALAZF010000341.1, from coordinate 5,670,790 downwards.
CAAAAAGTAAGGTAAAATCTGACTTAGTGAAATTTTCACTAAGTGTTGGAACAAAGTGACTTTTCTTGATTTTGATCACTCCATAACTCAAAATCCATGAGGAATTTGGACATAGGTCAGTATGAAGCTTTTGTAGAGGGCAGTGAGATCTACAAATCAAGCTTTGAATGGGGGACAATGGCCTTTTGGTTTAGGAGTTATGATCCTCCAAAGTTGGTACCCTAGCCACTTTATTTTTAACTTAGAAAATTTTCTAAGTTTTTATGGTTACCCCTTTTACAAATTATCAAACTTTTCTTGATTTTTCTTGATGAATGATGATTCAAATCATACATTAACATCATTTTAGGGTTAAAAATCCATTTATGTGAAAAATCTCAAAAAGTCAAAGTTGACTTTTATGCACAGTTGACTTTTTATCAGATGAATTCCAAACTGTGCAATTCTTCAGGAAATCATGTCCTTGACCTAAATCAAACTTGATGGACATGTTTCATGGGTGTCATAGGGTATATTGATTCATGTCCTAGGGCTTGGGAGCATGTCCTGGTCAAAAGTCAAAGTTACAGTTGACTTTTCCCTTAAAACCCTAACTGTGGTGCAGATGAAATTGAGACTTGTTGCTCAAACTTTTTGGATTAATCCATTGTTCCAAATGGATTAATATAGTTCATTAGAGACCCTCAAATCCTCTCTTGAGGTCTTGGCTCATGACTTGCCCTGAAAGTCAACTTAGGGGTGAATTAGGTTAAGAAACCCTAATTCCTGATTTTTGATGAATGCATCACCTGAGGTAAAATTGACTTGATGATTGGGTCCATGAGGTTCCATGGAGTATATTAGGTTGTGTTTTGGATCATTGGCTTGTGCCCAGATGAAAAATTTCCATCTGGAGGCCCTGGTCGACCAAAACCCTAATTTGGTGACACTGTCGATCTTGAGACTTGATCCACCCAGAAGAGAGCAGCTTTGTACTTAATCCTTGGGGTGGGAGTCCTTTTTGATCCTTTGTAGATGTTTGAGAGGTTAGACAAGTTGAAGATCATGTCATTCCTTGATTGATCCTTTGTCTAAAGCTCTGAGAGGGCTTGAAACCCTAATTTTGATTGTAGTGGATGCTCACCCATCTTTGGGGAGACTGATGAAATATACTGGTTCTTCCATATTGTAATGATGATTTTCACAATATTGGAAAATCTTAGTAGTCAAAATTTGGGGTATGACACTCTACAACACATATCTTTTGCAGTTGCCTCCAATATTCACCATATGGAGAGAAAGCAACATCTCTTGCATTGTAACTAAATATTGTTGACAACATAGAGTTTGGCCTATCACAAAAGTTGATGTCTTGTGTTTTCAGAACCTCTTTGGCCATTTCTGGTGAACTAACTATTATGTATGGTACCTCACCAGGTTTTAGATGCATCAAAGGTCCATATTTCTCTGCCATTTTTTTGAAACAGTGGTGAGGTTGTGATCCACCGAAAATCTGATGTATATTTCCTATGAGAGGCCCGGTCCATGGTCCTGGTGGTAAATTAAAAACAACGGATTTCTTACAACTCATTATTTTAACTATTTTTTACAACACCAATAGAAATAGAAAGGAGTATATGTAGGGAATTTTGTAAAAAACATTGTGAAATTCCATGATGATAAGAAACTGCAAATGATAATGTTCGTGTGTGTTACTTTAAGATTAGTTTGTTTATATATAGGGAAGGGGTGTTGTGGGATGGTCCAAATTTGGTCCTTATCAACAAGCCATGTAATAAGAAGTCAATAGGTTTCATGAAAAATTATGGGTTTGAATAAATATGATAATAGCTTTGGGACTAGTATAATTCCGTCTATTGAAAAAATTTGGTCCATCATGGATCAATTTGAATATATATATATATATATGAAAAGTTTGATTAAAATATTTGAGTATAATATTGACCATTGAAAAATTGGCATTTCATGGTCCATCATGGACTATAAGATAGATTTTGAGCTATATGTTATTCAAACTTAGTTGATAATTACAAGGATATCAAACGTGAAAAATGCATTTGGATTCTAGAATCTCAAATACACTTCGGTCAAATGTGAACAGATTTTTCTAATTTGTTTACAATTGTTTGATGCAACATTTGATATATTGAGGGAATGGTTTCCAGTACTGGTATGTTTTCAAAGGAACACTTTTGCAAGTTATTTGTTATAATTTTTTTGCTTTTTCCCTCATTTGTTTTTGCAAGTTCGAGTCTGAGAGAAATATTTACATATTGGAACACTTTAACCAAATTATCTGTTCCACATTCAATAAATCAGAAATTATTTAAGTAAGTTATATGGTCCTTGAAAGGTACCGAAATAATTAGATAAAGTTATTTGATCTTTAAGAGTCACTGGAAGTCTTAAATAAAGTTATCCGGTGAAGTGAAAAACACTATCAGTTATCTTTTGCAAAGTTTTCTTAGTGAGTGCAATTTTTAGCTATTGGATATCTTTGATAAAAAATTTACACTATAACAAATAACGTTTTTCATAACGAAACTTTTAACTTGAACAATAAAAGACTGAGGTATAAAGTCAAGACGCACTACTTTTTATTATTTTAAATAATAAAAAAACATAAACTCGCAGCTATCGCAGTTTATGATTTTATTTGTTTATAAGTGTAAACAAAATGTTTTAACCATTCTGTTTTCTATTTAACCGAGTCATAAAATATAAGATTTTACTATAAAAGCACTCGTTAAACAGATTTTACCCTAATCCTTACTAATATGAAGTCGCCCCAAACTCGCAAGCATCATTCATTTGGATGGATTGCAAGATAGGAAAAATCTTCAATGTTCTTCTATCTTGAACAAAACATTTTTTCTGCCCTTCTTATTCATCCAAACATAATGGTGTTGATGTTGTTGTTGTTGTATTTTTGGAATAACCCTCAGTTAAAGAAGGGAGCTCAACATTTGAAGAGTACTTAGTTGATAGATTGCAAGTGCAGAAAATCATTTTTACTTCAAGTTACACAAAGAATGTAGCTTAATCAACAAAGAAGGGAGTTCAATATTTGAAAAGTACTCAGTTGATAGATTGCAAGTGTAAAAAATTATTATTGTTTCAAATAAAAGGTATGCAACAAAATTTGGATATCACCAAAAATTTGTTGTAATGGTTAGTAATCATATTTTACTATAAAAATACTTGTTAAATAGATTTTACCCTAAGACTAACTTATATATAGCCGCCCCAAAGAGAGATAATATTCACCACTGTCCATTTTGATCATGAGTTGCTACTACAGATATCTGGGATGGATTGAAAGTGCAGAAAATAAAAATTCTCATTAGGAAACAAATCTCTAGCATCTTGCATGCGACCTGGACATGCAAAGTAAAAATTCTCATTGGGAAACAGATTTTACTATGTATTTTTAATATTTTGTGTAAACAATGTATTTTTTTTAAAACAAGCTCATTCACCTCTGTTTTATTCGTGACCGCGGGGATAGTTAAGCGTTTTTTTTACTATATTCAACGCCTTTAAACAAATCTTTGTCCACTACAAGAAATGTTGGAGATAGCCACGTGATTTTGTGACGTGATTCCAACGTGGCAAATAAAAGCTTGTTGCGGCGTGGAAATCACGTCGCTACCTTATTTAATAATAAAATAAATAAAGTTACATTAGCACATGGGTGGTCAGATGTGATCAGACTTTTAAATTTGAAAAAAATATTTGCGATGTGGAAAACACGCCGCAACCAATTAATTAATTATTTTATTCTTAAAGCCTGTGCGTGCAGAAAGTTTTATTGTTCAAAATTTGAAAAAATAAATTTGCGGCGTGGAATGTACGACGCAAACTTTTGAGTGGGAAAATCAGAAATTTCCATTCTGAAAATAAACCGCCTTTTGCAGGGAGTGGGGCCAAAAATTATTACCGTTGGTGTTTTGCGGCGTGAATATCACGTGGCAAAGTTGCGACGGGATATTCACGTCGCTAATAGGTCTATATAAAGCAGGACTTTCACTCTTCTCCGTAACCCTTCTTCTTCATTTTCGTTTTTCCTTGTTCTTCATTTTCGTTTTTCCGGCCATCTTCTACCTCTTTTCTTCTTCAAACATAAATCAAAAAAATTTCTATTATCCATTTCAAAATTTAATAGGTATGTCTATCATTTGATTTTATGTTTCTAATTTTAAAATTTTAATTCGTTTTATTATATTTTTTTTGGGTATTATTAATATTATTTTGTGTGATGTTATAGAAGAAGATTGAAGATTGAAGATTGAAGATTGAAGATTAAGAGAGAAAAAAAGAGTGGATTGAAAGCTTCAAGAGGTATTTCTTAGCAATTTATTTTTTAGATTTGTTTTATTATTTGTTTTATAATTTTTGAATATGGTATGAAAATAATTATGTATATTTTCTGATTGTGTTATTATTTATGAAATGGTTATGAATAATTTCTGAAAAATGGTTATGTATAATGTATGAAAATGATTATTATTTGTTTTATATATAAATGTTATTTAAATAAAAACAGAATTATATATATATATATATATATAAAAACAGAATTATATATAAATCTGAATTTATAAAACAAAAGTATTTTATATATTTATATATATAAAAAACGAAAATGTAAATATTATATATATATATATATATATATATATATATATATATATATATATATATATATATATATATATATATATATATATATATATATATATATATATATATATATAAACAGAATTATATATAAATGTGAATTTATAAAACAAAAGTATTTTATATATTTATATATATATATAAAACGAAAATGTAAATATGTTATAAGAATATTTATAAAACAGAATTTTGTGTTTTAATATTTTTAAATTCTGTTTTATAAATATTTAAATAAGAATAATGTATAATATATAAATGTTATTTTATATAAAAACAGAATTATATAATAAGAATAATATATAATATATAAATGTTATTTAAATAAGAATAATATATTTAAATTCGGTTTTATATATGTTATAAAATAAGAATAATATATAATATATAAATGTTATTTTAAATAAAAAATTATTTTATATATTTATTTATATAAAAAACAAAAATGTAAACATATTATATAATTATATATATTTATATTCTATTTTAACTATAAATTATATATTATAGATAAATGTTATAAATTTTTATATATGTTATAAAATAAGAATAATATATAATATATAAATGTTATTTTATATAAAAACACAATTATATATATATATATATATATATATATATATATATATATATATATATATATGAAAAAAACGGAATTATATATAAATGTTATTTTATAATAAAAAATTATTTTATATATTTATATATATAAAAAACAAAAATGTAAACATATTATATATTTGTTTATTTTTTATATTTATATATAATTATATATATTTATATTCTATTTTAACTATAAATTATATATAATAGATAAATGTTATAAATTTTTATATATGTTATAAAATAAGAATAATATATAATATATAAATGTTATTTTATATAAAAACACAATTATATATATATATATATATATATATATATATATATATATATATATATATATATATATATATATATATATATATATATATATATATATGTATATGAAAAAACGGAATTATATATAAATGTTGTTTTATAATAAAAAATAATTTTATATATTTATATATATAAAAAACAAAAATGTAAACATATTATATATTTGTTTATTTTTTATATTTATATATAATTATATATATTTATATTCTATTTTAACTATAAATTTTTATATATGTTATAAATTTTTATATATAATCGAGAAATAATGACAACCAAGATGATGATGCCTACTATTCCGACCCGGATGAACCAAATATTTAGTCTTATTTTTATTTTCTTTTTAGTTTTTAATTTGTGTACTGAATTTATACTTATATATTATATTTAGACATATTTAATTTAAATTTTAGTTTATTAATTTCATTATATTAAGTTTATTAATTTATATATTTAGTAATATTGAATTATTAATTTTATAAATTTGATTTATAATATTGAATTTACTAAATTTTATTAATATTAAATTTAAATTTAATTTATATATTTATTAATATTGAATTATATATAATAATCAGAAATTTTAAACAATTAAAACACCAACTTTAGCGACGTGAAATTCCTGTCACAAATTAGTGACGTGAAAATCACGCCGCAAAAAACAACGTAAATATTAAAAATAATATAAGTTAGCCACGTGAATTACATGTCACAATTTTAGCGACGTGAAATGTAACGCCCCAGTTTTAGTATTTTTATTTAATAGAGTCGTTTTTGATTATTTTATTATTATTTTATTATATTTTCGACTTTTGTGTGGAAATGTGTTATTTTTCGATATGATTATATTTTATCGCGTTTTGGGGACATTTGCGAGATAATTGAGTGTAGGGGTATTTTGGTCTTTTCACAATTATTTTTCTTAAGTTAGACAAATAGAAATAAATAGAAATAGAAAAAGGGAAAGAAAGAAAATAGTAAGAGAAGAGGAAGAAGAGAAGAAAAGAAGGAGAAAGGGGAAAAAGAGAGAAAAAGAGGAAATCAAAGAAAATCAAGTTCTAGGAATCGATTAATCGGGTAAGGGTGCGAAACTCGATTATTCTATGATTGTATATGATTATGTATGTGTTTTGTTGTTGTTTTTGGATTGATTTGGAGAATATTAGTAAAACTTAGATTGTGTAAGAATTGATTAGAAACGAATTTGATTGTGGTAAAAATCTTGTTGAATGCATTGTTGATTGTTCATACATGTTTGTGGTATGCTATTACACTTCAAATTGCTGTTTTTCTGAGTTTTAGGTGAAGAAATTGGTTGATGTTGGGTAGGAAAACGCAGAAATTGTTCTGCAGAATTTTTCTGGGTATGCTCTGGCCATACGCGTAAGGGGCATGTCCATACGCGTATGAGCCAAGGCGATACGCGTATCATTGGCTTGTTTTTGGGCCAATACGCGTATGAATCTTGGCAATACGCGTAACATGGGCGAGCCATGGGCCAATACGCGTATGGGTTTTGGAACGAGGAATTTGTGAAGGAAATGGGTTCTGTCCGTACGCGTATGGACATGAGTGATACGCGTATGGACAGGAGAATGTCAAAAATGTGATTTTTCAAAATGTGTTTTCGGTTTTGTCCGTAACTTTGGTTCCGATTATCCGATTTTTGAATTCTTGGTGTCGTTGGAAAGGTATTGAACCGTACTTTGTGATTATGAGGTTTTGAGAATCGTTAGCCGATTAAATTTTGTCGAAAAATGTGAATAGTGTCAAATCTCGACTTTTGTCGTTTACATGGTGCGTATTTGACGTGTATTATGTTATATGTTTGTACTTTGGATGCGTATGCTTTATGTGCTGCTGTAATGATGATTTGTGGCCGAAAGGCAAGAAAATGCTAAGTGTGGCATTTGTTTAGATATGCATGATTATTGATGTGTGTGAGCATGCAAAGTGAATGTCATGAGTTATTGTATGCCAAGCATCATTGTGCATTGTTGAACGTCCTGAGTGACGGTTTGATTCCAGAGGGGATCCGCTATAACATTGTGCGCCTTATGCTGAGAGGACCTAAAGCGATGATTATAGACGATCGTGCGCCTTATATTAAGAGGACCTAAAGCGATCGGGTTGTGCGCCTTATATAAGAGGACCTAAAGCAATCCATAAACGTCGTGTGCCTTATATTAAGAGGACCTAAAGCGACGGGTGAACATCGTAAGCCCGACGGGGAGTTACAGTGATGTAACGAGCGATGGTTCCAGCAGAGTTCCTGAGTGAACTAGTGATAAGATATGAAATCTTGGAGTCGGTACCGCATTTGCATCTATATAGAGTCGTTAGTCGATCTCTATGGTATGCATTGATCATCTTTTGTATATTTGCATTGATGAATGAATATGGAAAAGTATGCTTTGTGGAAGTATGGAATTAATGGAATATGCATGATTATATGCTTAATTACACTGTTATGTATACGATGAGCTGATATGTGCGTGAGATAAATGCATTTGAATATGTTTATGATATGTGATTGAATTGCATACGAATGGTGTTTGGCCATAGGAAGTGCATTGTTATGTGTTGAATTCGGATGATGACATTGTTGTGCATTTGTGGTGAGAAATATGTTACTTGTGCATTTTTTGTGTTAATACATAATTTTATGCAATTATATTATGGTTGTTTTTCTCACCCTTCTGCTGTTTTATAACGCTCTATGAGGCGTTGCAGATTAGGTTTGTTGGAGGTATTCTTTTTGTGAAGCGTGGCGTCTTCATTCTTTTGTCGGTCGGCTCTGATATGTGACTCCGGGTAGCTAGGGTGGCCGTTGTGATCGTTTTGTCTATGTGATATTATATTTTGGCTGTACCTGTATAAATGATTGTATGACAGATATGTTTATATGTATATATGTTATATCAGATTTTAGATTTTCCGCTTTAATTCTAGTTTTCTGAAAAGTGGGTGTGAGGAACAAAGTTTCCTCTGTAATCGCTACCCCACGTTGCATATCTTTATGGGCAGGTGTTGTATGAATTGTTTGGTTTCAATTTGATGTGATTGCCCCGTCTATGCCATGATAATTCAAATATACTCTGATCAAATTTTCAATTTTCTTTTACTGCTTTAACTGCATGCTAATTGGGGGTATAGATTGGGGGAGTCACATTAAGTGGTATCAGAGCCAGTCTGTGTCAGTTTGTGTCGGTTTGTGTCAGTTGTGTCTGTCGCTTCGGGCGAGTTGCTGTTGTGCGGCAGTTGTGTGCTGGTGAGTTGTTAGTTAACCATAGTTTCTGTGTTGGGGAACGTTCAGATTATGGCTGGAAGAGGTGTTGCTGCTATGACTGCGGCCATGCAAGCTATGGCGCAAGCAATGCAGAATTTACCCAATGCTGCGGCGGATGAGGAATCACGTAGTATGGATAAGTTTCAAAAGAATAATCCACCGAGCTTCGAAGGTACTCATGATCCTGAGGGAGCACAAATTTGGCTGAGGAAGATTGAGAAGATCTTCCGTTTCATTAGGTGTTCCGAAGACCAGAAAGTGCAGTTTGGTACTCATGTGTTGGAAAAGGAAGCTGAAGACTGGTGGGCGAATGCTTCTCAGAGGTTTGAGGAGGATGAGATTGTGGTTACATGGGCTGTGTTCAAAGATGCTTTTCTTGAAAAGTATTTTCCGGAAGATGAGAGAGGTAAGAAGGAAATTGAATTTCTTGAACTGAAGCAGGATAATTCCTCTGTTGCGGATTATGCTGCTAAGTTTGAGGAACTTGTGAAGTTCTGTCCTAATTATAATACAGCGGGTTCTGAAAGGTCAAAGTGTTTGAAGTTTGTGAATGGCTTGAGGCCAGAAATCAAGCAGGGTATCGGTTATCAAGAGATTAGGCAGTTTCCAGTGTTGGTGAACAAAAGTAGGATTTTTGATGAAGATAGTAAAGCCCGATCCGCTCACTATAAAAGTGTGAGTGACAGGAAGGGAAAACAGCAATTTCGTGGTGGTCCGTATGTGACACCAGCGGACAAGGGTAATCAAAGAGGTACTTTTGACCGAAGGTCAGGTGGAGGAGGTATGTCTAAATCTCCAAAATGTTTTAGGTGTGGAGAAGTAGGACATCGTCAGCTCGAATGTAAGAAAGAGGTGAGTAGGTGTTCTACTTGTGGGGGCTTAGGACATGAAGCAGCTGAGTGCAAGAGAAAGAATGTGGTTAAGTGCTTTACCTGTGGTGAAACAGGTCATATTAGTACGAATTGTACCAAACCAAAGCAAGCTTAGGATGGTAGGAAGGTTGTTGCATTGGTAGGAGATGAGACTACTAGTGCGGATCGTTTGACTCAAGGTACTTGTTTATTAATAGTATGCCTTTAATTGCTGTTATTGTTATGGGAGCGACTCATTCATTTATTTTCCATGAGTGCGCTAAGTGTTTGAATTTATTTATGACTGCTTCGGGGTCGGTAACTACGTCCTTGTTGTGTTTTTGTCGGTGTTGTTTATTCCTTAGTACGTGATAGGTGTGGAACACTATCAGTGCTCTCTGGTTTTTCTAATCCTTTATTTTTAAGATTGAGAGTGAGATAAGTGGGGGAGAAGCTGGTACTTCTCCATGTTGCTTCGGGTGTAGAGCGCTGGCTCGGTGTGTTGTGAATTGCAAGGTTATAATTGTGGTTTTTGGTTCGAAACGGGATGCAGAAGTAAGGTTTATATCAACTAAGGATTTGTGCCTTAGGTGGTTTTGTGCATGAGATATAAGGAATACTATTATAATTTGGTAAAGACGGTTTATGCCACATCATGGTTGTCGGCTGTCTATTGACAAATTGAGGAACTGATCACCCTTAATCTCTTGTTGATAGTAGACGGGAATTATGTTGGATGGAATAGACTTGTGTTTCCAGTTTTGATAGCGTGTGAAATGAGTGTTTGGAATTTAAGGAAACAATTACAGATTGTTTTGACGAGTCGATGGAGATGCTAATATCGGAAGATGAAACGGATTAGAGGCTTTGGTATGTTGGTTCAATTGGGAAGTTTGAGAGAACCTTTAGGTATGGCCGTAATATTTAAGAGTTCTTTTGGTTGGTTGTTGCTACATGTTGGGATTTATGGAATTTGGATGGTCAGAGAATTAGAATAATTTGAGAAGTCCCGAGACTGGTGTCTGGTGTGTGAGATAACACAGGAGAGTATGAGGTTAGGAATATTAAAAGTGAACAGTGATTTTTGGTGAATATGAGAAAGAGTTAGACTTTGGTCGTGAGATTGGTAGTTTTGATGGTTGCGAGTAATCAGAGTGCGCAGCGGATGCGTGGTATGGCACAATTTGTATTTGCGTGTGTGACTTGTAAGAGAGTTCATAAGTGGAATATTGGGAACATGTAGGAGTGTTGAGATCATTTGGACGTTTCAGAATGGAAGTGATAAGTGAAAGGTTTAAATGTTATTCATGGGCTACTATGTAGATGGATGTTTGGTTGTATTTCGATTGGGGAATCGTAGCATGGTTGAAATAATGTTGTGTGACAAGGATGTTGGTATTCTGGTTTTGTTGATGTTGTTGAGATCTTGTTGTGTTTCGGTTCTAGAGTGAACCTATGTGTTGGTATCGCGGTTTTCCTTGAGTTGCGAGTTGGTCGTCAAGTGCATTGTATGGGCTTTGCATCTTGTCGTTGTTGTTGTAGTCGTTGTCGTATCCTCGTTGTAATTACGGTTAGCAAGGTGTTTGTCAGTTGTGTTATTCGTGGTGTGCCTTTTGTTGGCATGTTGGTTTCTTGGTCGGATGCGAGAGTCGTATCCGGAGTTGTTCGTCTCGATATATTTTCGAGGACGAAAATGTCTAAATGGGGGAGAATTGTAACGCCCCAGTTTTAGTATTTTTATTTAATAGAGTCGTTTTTGATTATTTTATTATTATTTTATTATATTTTCGACTTTTGTGTGGAAATGTGTTATTTTTCGATATGATTATATTTTATCGCGTTTTGGGGACATTTGCGAGATAATTGAGTGTAGGGGTATTTTGGTCTTTTCACAATTATTTTTCTTAAGTTAGACAAATAGAAATAAATAGAAATAGAAAAAGGGAAAGAAAGAAAATAGTAAGAGAAGAGGAAGAAGAGAAGAAAAGAAGGAGAAAGGGGAAAAAGAGAGAAAAAGAGGAAATCAAAGAAAATCAAGTTCTAGGAATCGATTAATCGGGTAAGGGTGCGAAACTCGATTATTCTATGATTGTATATGATTATGTATGTGTTTTGTTGTTGTTTTTGGATTGATTTGGAGAATATTAGTAAAACTTAGATTGTGTAAGAATTGATTAGAAACGAATTTGATTGTGCTAAAAATCTTGTTGAATGCATTGTTGATTGTTCATACATGTTTGTGGTATGCTATTACACTTCAAATTGCTGTTTTTCTGAGTTTTAGGTGAAGAAATTGGTTGATGTTGGGTAGGAAAACGCAGAAATTGTTCTGCAGAATTTTTCTGGGTATGCTCTGGCCATACGCGTAAGGGGCATGTCCATACGCGTATGAGCCAAGGCGATACGCGTATCATTGGCTTGTTTTTGGGCCAATACGCGTATGAATCTTGGCAATACGCGTAACATGGGCGAGCCATGGGCCAATACGCGTATGGGTTTTGGAACGAGGAATTTGTGAAGGAAATGGGTTCTGTCCGTACGCGTATGGACATGAGTGATACGCGTATGGACAGGAGAATGTCAAAAATGTGATTTTTCAAAATGTGTTTTCGGTTTTGTCCGTAACTTTGGTTCCGATTATCCGATTTTTGAATTCTTGGTGTCGTTGGAAAGGTATTGAACCGTACTTTGTGATTATGAGGTTTTGAGAATCGTTAGCCGATTAAATTTTGTCGAAAAATGTGAATAGTGTCAAATCTCGACTTTTGTCGTTTACATGGTGCGTATTTGACGTGTATTATGTTATATGTTTGTACTTTGGATGCGTATGCTTTATGTGCTGCTGTAATGATGATTTGTGGCCGAAAGGCAAGAAAATGCTAAGTGTGGCATTTGTTTAGATATGCATGATTATTGATGTGTGTGAGCATGCAAAGTGAATGTCATGAGTTATTGTATGCCAAGCATCATTGTGCATTGTTGAACGTCCTGAGTGACGGTTTGATTCCAGAGGGGATCCGCTATAACATTGTGCGCCTTATGCTGAGAGGACCTAAAGCGATGATTATAGACGATCGTGCGCCTTATATTAAGAGGACCTAAAGCGATCGGGTTGTGCGCCTTATATAAGAGGACCTAAAGCAATCCATAAACGTCGTGTGCCTTATATTAAGAGGACCTAAAGCGACGGGTGAACATCGTAAGCCCGACGGGGAGTTACAGTGATGTAACGAGCGATGGTTCCAGCAGAGTTCCTGAGTGAACTAGTGATAAGATATGAAATCTTGGAGTCGGTACCGCATTTGCATCTATATAGAGTCGTTAGTCGATCTCTATGGTATGCATTGATCATCTTTTGTATATTTGCATTGATGAATGAATATGGAAAAGTATGCTTTGTGGAAGTATGGAATTAATGGAATATGCATGATTATATGCTTAATTACACTGTTATGTATACGATGAGCTGATATGTGCGTGAGATAAATGCATTTGAATATGTTTATGATATGTGATTGAATTGCATACGAATGGTGTTTGGCCATAGGAAGTGCATTGTTATGTGTTGAATTCGGATGATGACATTGTTGTGCATTTGTGGTGAGAAATATGTTACTTGTGCATTTTTTGTGTTAATACATAATTTTATGCAATTATATTATGGTTGTTTTTCTCACCCTTCTGCTGTTTTATAACGCTCTATGAGGCGTTGCAGATTAGGTTTGTTGGAGGTATTCTTTTTGTGAAGCGTGGCGTCTTCATTCTTTTGTCGGTCGGCTCTGATATGTGACTCCGGGTAGCTAGGGTGGCCGTTGTGATCGTTTTGTCTATGTGATATTATATTTTGGCTGTACCTGTATAAATGATTGTATGACAGATATGTTTATATGTATATATGTTATATCAGATTTTAGATTTTCCGCTTTAATTCTAGTTTTCTGAAAAGTGGGTGTGAGGAACAAAGTTTCCTCTGTAATCGCTACCCCACGTTGCATATCTTTATGGGCAGGTGTTGTATGAATTGTTTGGTTTCAATTTGATGTGATTGCCCCGTCTATGCCATGATAATTCAAATATACTCTGATCAAATTTTCAATTTTCTTTTACTGCTTTAACTGCATGCTAATTGGGGGTATAGATTGGGGGCGTCACATGAAAAACATGTCACTAATTAGTGACGTGAATATCACGTCGCAAATAATTTACTGCAATTTCTGCACACTTTCTGCACACCTGCTCTGACTTTGTCTGCAAAGTTTTCCATCAAACTTTTTGCGACGTGAAAATCACGTTGCAAATTAGTGACATGAAAATAACGTCACAACAATTTGCCACGCGCTCTCCAGCGACGTAAATGGGCACGTCGCAAAAAACATGTAGTGACATGATTTTAGCTGTTGCGGCGTGGAAAACACGTCACTAATAGCAACATATTTTGTAGTGGTCGTCCATTTAATGTTTATCAATGCTCAAGATTCAACCATTAGTGATATGCGTTAAACCTAAGGGACATCCTTTATAAAAACATGTTGAATATTGAAAATCTAACTTATATGGAACATGAAGGGCTTAAAACATAAAGACGTTTGGAAAAGTTCTCTAAGATGGATTGTAAGAGCAGAAAATTACTTGGGTTTATGGTTAGTTTTCTTAAATATTTATTTGACCACAAAATCATATATTTGAATATTGATTTTATTTATCTAACTATTTTTTTTGCTTCAGAATCAAATGCATGCAAGATCCATAGAGAATAATCTTGCACCTAACATTTGATCTTCCTCAATATTCAATAATTCGAAGATCTAAAATCTAGATCTTCTGCAAATTTTGATTTTTATCAAGATCCCTAGGGAACTTTATTTTTATTTTAAAATTATGTATAAACAATGTAATATTCTAGGTGAACAATGTAACAAATAAAAAAAAGAAATAATCTTACCCATCAGTTTTCAAGATAAATCGAGATATTAGATACGCTAGTTTTGAAAATAATAAAAGTGTTGCTCCTGTGGTTCGAACCCATGTTCATTTAACTTTACCTCTCGGTTTTAATTTCACCGAGGTGATAAGTGGTGAGTTTTCATGTCGCCCTTTGTTATTTCGCTTCTTTAGCCGAGGTATTATGCATTTCGTGTCTGAGGTAAAAAACGCTTTTTGTAGTAGTGTTATGGTTTGAATGTTTTTTAAAATATTCTTAGTATTTTTTACTTTGTTAGTGGCGCGAACTTGAAGACGTGACTATCGCATCCTAGTTTGCGTAGGTGTAAGACTCGACGCTTGAATGATGATGGATGGCATGGATGAGAATGTAGGTACATCTACATATGCTACACAACCGTTATGGTTTGGCGAAGTAAGTAAATGAAAATATATTTACTTTGAATAAATTGTAATTGTAAATTTATATTGTATTATATATATATATATATATATATATATATATATATATATATATATATATACACACACACACGCACACACACACACACACACACACACACACACACACACTTAAAATCATTTTCACGAGAGACAGGCTCGAAGAAAGAACTGAAGGCTGCTTGACACATGAGCAAGCTTATAGGATGGGTTCCATATTATTTTCCACCTGAGATGTACAGGTGGTTAAGTTACACCAATCTATCTTCACTATACAAAACCATTTTGTCGAAGATATACCAAATATTGATATCAACGTTTGTAGAGAGATGACATTTGGTGAGATGAGAATTATAATGGAAGATCTTTCTTGTACGCTTCACATTCTGTCCAGAGGCGAGTTATGGACCCCTTTGGGTGATGTGGTTACGCTTGCTGTTGATTATTTCGAAGTTCCATTTGGTGAGGCAGTAATACGTGTTCATTCTTGCAAGGGTGCATGAAGGCTCTAAAGATTTGAGAAAATTTTGGTAAAACAGGATGTTGTGCAAGATGTTTTAACAAGAAGAATTTTGCCGAAAGAAGACATGTTGGACAAGATGTCCCAACACGATGTTAGGATATCGTTTCTGTTACTGATGTGCGGGATTTTGTTACAGCAGGATATTTGCAGATCAGTTCCAAGATTTAAGGCATGGATCAAGGAATAATTAAACAAATATTTCAAAGCCCATGGACTGCTGAAGATTATAAAAGAAAGACCAAGTCCTAGGGTAGGAACAAATTTTAAGAATTCTTATTAAGACTTTTGTATGGTAGAAAATAAGGATTTAAGGTTTTGAGAGTCGTGTACTTTCTTGTGTTGTATGTCACCCTTTGTATCGTTGGATACACTGTGGTAGACATAGTTTTATAGATTAAAAAACCTTAAGGTAATGAATTGTGTATTGTTCTTGGATGAAGCTTTGAATTAAATCCAAACATTGTTCGTTAGTTAAGAGTCTTGGCTGAATGTTGTATTGGAAGGAGTGTCTTTCAATTGAAAAGAATGATGAAGTTGCAGAATGTTGTAAATGTTAGATATCACTGAGGTGATTTAGAAATTGAGACGGGTTTCTCTTATTTAGATGGTGATTTCTAGATAGAATTGTACTGGGTAGGAATTAAGTGAGGAGTTGTAAACGGGGGAGTTTAGCTATAAATTAATACTGCTAATTGCGAATTCATTCCTGGCTTTGTAGCCCTTGCACGTAGGTGAATTGCACCGAACTGGGTCATCATATCCTTGTGTTATTTATCATTTTGTTTTGTTCCATTCAGTATGCTATCTTGATCAGAAGTATATGTCTTGACTGATGTTGGAATATCTGTCACAACATTGTGTTTTTTTAATATGCAGTTTCTTTAAAGGTTCTTGTTTCTGTCCTTGTTCAGTTTTAGCAGAGATCAATGTCTTGACATCTCTTAGGACATCTGTGATTTGCATGCCAGAATTTCAATTGGTATCAGAGCAGGCATCCTGGTCTATTTCAGGATGAGTTCTAGGGAAGATACTTTCTGGTTCTTGAACAAGGAATGAGGCTACATGATTAAACCATTCTTTAGTGTTGGGGGATAGGTTATTTCAGACAAACAACTACTAATGGTTGACTGATACATTGTGAAGATTCTCCGCTGCTGGTGATAATGATGTTATTGCTACGCATGGTGCATGATAAGATGTTGTGACATCTTACCTGGTGCATGTTGAAGATGGGTTGTTTTCTCCAGGTGTTCTTGCCACATCTAGCTGGGAGTAATAGACAGAAGAGAGCACAGTGATCTAGAGACTTTGAAGGATCCTTCTATGTTGCCTGGGAGATAGTCTCAATCAAGTAATATGAAGGACATTAGGAGGAAAAAGGTTGAGTTGAGGTCTTGTGTATCCAATTCAAAACACTCTATGTCATGTTAAAAGTTGCCAACGATACTTGAGTTGTCTCTCAAGTCCACTCATAAAGGCACTTTTGAATATTAGAGTCAGAAGAGAAGATGGTTAAGAAGATGTTGCAGGGCGCTCAGAAGTGTGACATGAGAATGTCATACCTTGGAAGAAGAGCCATAAGCAATTTTTTTTTTCCAACGCTATAAGAGAGTGTCTCTACTTGAGGATCTCCTATCATATCTCCTAGATGGAAGTATATAGGAAGAACTACCCAAGCGTTCTGAGATTCAGCTAGATTGAAATTGGAGTGATTGTTGATGAATGTTCTAACAGTCCCGTGAGTGTGAAGATTTTGGATCTTTACCTTGGGAAGAGATCCTGTTTGTCCAAGGATGTTACTAATATAATGAAGATGGCCTTCTAAGGAAGATTTATGCTTTGAAGTTTTCTTCATAGGTTGTGCTGGTCAACTTATTTCTGGTGTTACAGCTAGAGTATGTGGGAATGCAAATCTAAAGAATACTAAATTGGAATTTAAGATCAATTGCTATTTGTGGCTTTAACAAGTATTTAATTGATTATCCTCTTGCCTGGTGTTCAAGCAAGATAATTCCAAATTGTCGCACCAGAAGGCGTAGCTTCTGATGGTTGATAGAACTCAGGACCAATTTCAATGGTCTGTTCATGGGAAAAGGAACTGATGTTCAACCAGACGTTGGAACATCTTTCTAAAAGATTGTGTACATAATTCTGCTGGTCCAAGGAGTGAGCTGCGTGGACAAAGGGGCATTGTGGCATATGTTATGGGTGCTAAACAAATGTGTAATGAGCATATTTGTTTGGAATCTCTTTCAGATTGGTCTTGAAGAGACATTTGGTATGCAGCCTAGGAAGGCTCTATCCAATCATCTTGGTATGGATAGGCAGGATGGTAGAAGTGAAGATTATCTTATGATCATCCTCATGATCATTTGTTGGGTCAGTTTATTTTTTATCTAAGCGTATATGGATGCAGAAGCTATATTCCTGTATAGAACTATGGGTTCTAACTTCTGGTGGAAGACTGCTTAGATATTTCTTCTAGATTCTGTGCATATGAAAGTTAAGGAAAATGTCTAGAACATTTACCTTGACATCTTGGAGACTTTTCTGGTGTTTCAAAGCTGAATCTGAATGACCATGAAAATAGTGGTGACTATTTGGTTTGGTTATAGTATGGAATCTAATCTTGTGTGGATGATTTCCTAGGAGAAGTATGCTTGAAGGAGGATGTCATCAGGGTATTTGTTCATCCTTTGAGAAGACTCGTTGTTGATTTTCTTTCTTATGATCAGGATAAAGGATATTTACTCACAACTTGATTTCATGATCAAGTTAATAAGAACATGGAACTTTTGTTCTGCTATGATGGAAAGGCCATAGACCTTCAAGACTGTGTTGATTTAATCAGGTGACAAGTCTAGTCATTGATCTAAATTAAATGTTTTGACTTTGTGCTAAACATCTTGATGTGCTTTCTAGAGACTTTCATTGCTTTAGGAGAGTGTTATGAGTGGCTGGTAATCTCTTGGAGGAGCTTGCAGTTGTCCAACTTTGAATAAAGTGTGTGAAGTGGTATCATCGTGGGATAAGCTGATATTCTCTTGAGTGGTTGGCTCACAATCAGGTAGTAGACAGAAAGTCAAAGGAGAACTAGTTTCTATCCATGACTTGGTGTTTGTAGTCTGACTGATTGATGAAGGAATCATCTCTTAAGGAGCTTAAGAATGATAGTTGTCTTTGTAATGTTAGACAGGATGTATGAACATTATGTCTCTGAGGAAGCTACATGAGAGTTTATTTCTCTCTATTGTATTCTAGCTTTTATAATGATCTGTTAAGTTGCTGCTGTTGTGTCCTACTGAGATCTTCATGTGTAGATTACTATGGAAATAGTAAGTCATGTGGTTGGTGTCTCAAGAACCAAAGTGAGTGGTAAAGGAGCTGATGTCATACATGATGGCTTGGGATCAAAATGCTTGTGGGGAGGTGGGTTCTTCTCCTAGAAGTGACTCTTATGTCATACATGATGTCATAATCAACTTTATAAAGACTGATATTTTGTGCACTTTTAGTAATTCAACCGCTTATTGTCATACCCTAAATTTTTACCACTAAGATCTCCCATCATTGTGCAAAGTATCATCACAATATGGATGAACCATCCTACATCATTAGTCTCCCCAAAGATGGGTGACCATTCACTACAATCAAGAATCAGGGTTTCAAGCCCTCTTAGAGCCTTTAGACAAAGGATCAATCAAGAAAGGACATGATCTTCAACTTGTCTAACCTCTCAAACCCCCACAAAGGATCAAGAGGACTCCCACATCAAGGATCAAGCACAAGGCTGCAGCATTCCAAGTGGAATAAGCCTCAAGATCGCCAGTGTCACCAAATTAGGGTTTTGGTCGACCAGGGCCTCCAGGTGGAAATTTTCCTCTGGGCATGAGCCAATGCTTCAAATCATACCCTAAGATAGTCCATGGGACCTCATGGAACCCATCATCAAGTCAATTTAGCCTCAGGGGATGCATACATCAAAAATCAAGAACTAGGGTTTCTTGACCTAATTCACCCCTAAGTTGACTTTTGGGACAAAACATGAGCCAAGACCTCAAGACATGATTTGAGGGTCTCCAATATGCTACATTGATCCATTTGCAACAATGGATTGATCCAAGAAGCTTAAGACACAAGTTTCAATTTCATCTGGACCACAATTAGGGTTTTGAGCAAAAAGTCAACTGTGCCTTTGAATTTTGACCAAGACATGCTCCCAAGCCTTGGGACATGATTCAATACACCCTATAACACCTATAAAATCAATCCATCAAGTTTGATTTAGGTCAAGGACTTGATTTCATAGAGGATCGCACAGTTTGGAACTCATTTGATAAAAAGTCAACTGTGCCCAAAAGTCAAAGTTTGACTTTTTGATTTTTTGGTCAATTATGGTTCCCTAACCCTAAAATGATGTTAATGTATGATTGGAATCATCATTCATCAAGAAAAATCAAAGAAAATGGGATAACTTGTAAAAAGGGTAACCATAAATAACTTAGAATGGCTAGGGTACCAACTTTGGAAGATCATATCTCCTAAACCACAAGGCCATTTTCTCCCATTCAAAGATGGATTTGTAGCTCTCATGGCATACTTTAAAAGTGTCAACTACACCTCACTCCAATTCATCATGGATTTTGAGTTATGGTTGGATCAAAATGGCTGAAAACATGAAATGTCACCTTTTCCAACACTTAGTGAAATTTTCACTAAGTCAGAATCTGTTTCACTTTTTCAAAAATGTAGGGGCATTTTTCACTTGGATCCAAAATGTATCAAAACAAACTATGATCACACATATGTTGTATCATATGAGAGATTTCTAAAATGGCCAAGAACTCCATCAAATTTCACTTGAGCCATGAGATATGACAGCTGCAAAATTCCTTGCTGCAACTGTCATAACAGGGCAGATTTGTGCATTTTGCTCGATTTGAGCAATTTGTGCAAATGAAAAATAAGTCTATCCATTTGAACACCTTAGGGGGAGACCAAGGAGGAACAAAAACTGATCCATAAGCCTCCCAAGTCTTGGAACTAAAAATAGCATACCAAACCTAAAAACCCTAGAAGGGGGACAAGACTCCAATTTTGTTTTGGAGCATTCAATGGATGCACCAAGGTGGCATAAACTGATCCATTTCCGACTGAATGAGTCAAGGATAAGATCTAAACCAAGGGACAACAGGCCTGTGCTCTAACCTCTAGTCAATGGCTAGAGGAGACTTGGATTCCTATTGATCAACATTTGCCAAACCTCTGTAGCAGTTGCCATTCACTATTGCTTGCAAAACAAACTTGCTCTTCTATAAATAGAGCTCATTTGTGCTCAGTTTAAGTACACCAAAGGCCTACAACACTTGCCTTTCTCAAAATCATCTTCTCACTCTCAAACTTGCCTTCCAAAGCAAGTCACTATCGGGTTTTGAGCTTGGGAACAATTCCAACCAAACCAATCACACATACACACACACCTCATAAACATCATATAGAAGTGATCCAAGCACTTAAACAATATCTGAAACACTGATTTCTTAGAATCACCAGCCAGTTACTCAAGGTTTTAACCAAGTTGTAGTTGAGATGCCATGAAGTGATCCAGCTATTTCCAATCAAGTCCAAGCATTGAAACACACTCCATATGGTGTAGGGAAGCTGTTCAGATCATCACAACTCATCTGTAACACCTCCAACTCAAAAATCACATTGCTCTTGCTGCCACGACCTTCAAGTAAGCCTAAACTTGGTCATCTCTTAATCCATGCATATTTCCTCGCACAATACTTTTGCCAAATGTTCATAATCATGCATAGAATGTTTCCCCTCAATTAATTGCTTTGTTTGAATCATGTATCAAAAACCTCAGCCTTCATGCAAATTTTAGGGTTCTTGAGGTTTTGTCTTGATTTCTTATTCCATGCTTAAAATAAATGAAATTAAAGACCATAGACATGATCTTGAGGTGAAAACGAGCAGATTGATATATGGTTTGTGTGATTTCATCAACTATTCAGTGAGATTGGATGGAAAACGTAAATCTGGGCAAAACAGAGGGCGCGGGTAAGAACTTGGTTGTCTTGGCGCCCTTTTTTGAATTTTCAAATATTTGAATTTTTGTGATTTTAGTTAATTGATTCAAAAATTAATTTCTCTCTGGTTTTTAACGATTTTGAGTTGATTCTTTTTTTAATAATTCACAAAAATGATAAAATATTTTATTTTACCAAAAAATCCCAAAAATATTATTTATTTCATATATTTGATATTTTTGCAAAGAATTAATCTTTTATTTGTTTTTGACATTTAAAATATTTTTTCCTTCTTGATTTTCCAAAATAAATTGGTTTCCAATCATTTTGTGGATATAAACATGATTTTTCAAACATCAATCCAAGATTACAACTTGTTTTGCACACATGTTTGATAATTTTGATTATTTTAATTGAATTTTTATTTAATTAAAATACATTTTGAAATAAATTTAGGTTTTTGATCATTATCACCCTAAAAAAATCTTTTTCAAACACTTTTGGGCCTCTAATAGAGTGTAAGACCTATCCCTTGTAAATAAGAAAACTTTTTGGGCCTCAGTCATTGTATAAGTCCCAGTGCAGCTTCCAAAGCGACGACGCGATCACTGTCAAACAATTGGGCCTCCCCTCGTGTTGTAAGTCCCATTTCTTTTCTTTAAATAAAAACTTGGGCCTCTATTAGAGTGTAAGACCCATCCCTTTTTGTAAATACATAGCTTGTTGGGCCTCAGTCATTGTATAAGACCCATTGTGTTTTCAAAAAACCTCGGTGCGATCGCCGTTTTCAAAGAAATCATCTGGGCCTCCCCTCGTGTTGTAAGTCCTATTCTTTTCTTTAAATAAACTTTTGGGCCTCTATTGGAGTGTAAGATCCATCCCCTTTGTAAATACACCACTTTTTGGGCCTCAGTCATTGTATAAGTCCCATTGTATTTTCAAAAACCTCGGCGCGACCGCCGTTTTCAAACAAACAACAGGGTCTGCCCTCGTGTTGTAAGTCCCCTTTCTTTTCTTAAAAAAACTTTTGGGCCTCTTGAGGGAGTGTTAGACCTATCCCTTTATACAGAAAACTTCTTTGGGCCTCAGTCACTTGTATAAGTCCCTGTACAAATTCAAAACAGCGGTGCAATAATCGTCGAAAACTTGGGCCTCTCTATGAGCTGTAAGCCCCAACAATCTTTACAAAACACTTTCTCCTTTGATCTTAAATATTTGTTATTATTTAATTGCTTTGTTGAACAACTAACAAAACAGCATGGAAGCTCTACAACGGGTAAGTGTTTATCCGCTTTCATTTACTGCTTTCATATATATATATATAACTGTATTGTGGGGCTGCTTCACTGTAAGTCTTCTTTCACATCCTTTTATATACTTGTCATATATCAATTGTGTAATACTAGTATAGCTATTTAGAGTTTCCCCAGCAACTACGTCTAGAACTAGGTAAAGCCCGTTGGTCACTCTTAAATACAAACAAAACTAGATTCCCATAGGATTACCAGATACAGTCTTCCATCCTCTTGGGGTTAAACAATATGGAACAAAGAGAAAGGAAGTATTCTCGATGAACCTTTTCTCAGACTGTCACCCTTAGAAATTGTCAAAGAAATTCTACTCCCCAGAGTTTATCTATTCTCCGTGAATAACATCTCCTGAGTTTCTTCCAAATTCTCGAACTTTCCTGGAATGATCTCTTCTCTGTGAATTGCATTTCTTGAACTTCTCTTGGTTTGGGGACCCACAGGCTTCTTAAAAGCATCCCCGCCTCCTCTTGGGCATTGTACAAGGACCCTTCGGCTTCTTACAGGTATAGGACATAACTTAGTCATCCTTCGTTATAGTTGTCTTTCTAAAAAGAGTCAACACTCTCAGACCAATTCTAGGGTTGATACTCATCCCTTAAACGAGTCGGCCTCCTCTTGGGCGTCATACAAAAGATAAAACTCTACCAATAGACTTGGACAGTCTAAACACCCTTGAGTCTCAAAGAAATTCTCAAGTTCCCTCCAAAAAATAGGAGAAACCCCGGATTTTGGATTAATATCCAGCAAGAGTTCAAACTTGTGGGTTCTGTAACCCCGTATTTCTCCTAAAATTCCCCTCAAGGTTTCTGATCTATCAATCCATTTGCAGCCCCCTGCAAGAATTAATTCCCTACTTGGACCTGCCTCGGGATCTCAAGAATCCCCTGCAGAAGCTAGCCTCCTCTTAGGCTTCGTATAAGGACCCTTTCCTCAGCATACCCAGCCTCCTCTTGGGCTTTGTACAATGATTCTCCCCAGCGGAGCTAACCTTTTCAGACTCTCTTGTTGAACCCATCACTTTTAAAGACTCTCTTGTTGAGTAAAAGACGCTCTTGTTGAGTAACCCTCTTTAGCCTCCGTCTTGGGCTTTGTTCAAGACATATAAAAGCACTCTCTTGTTGAGTATAAAAGACTCTCTTGGTGAGTCAATCAACTTCTCAGACTCTCTTGTTGAGTCAAACCTCTTTAGCCTCTGTCTTGGGCTTTGTACAAGACACATATATAAATCACTCTCTTATTGAGTATAAAAGACTCTCTTGTTGAGTCAAACCTTTTTAGCCTCCGTCTTGGGCTTCGTACAAGACAGATAAAAGTACTCTCTTGTTGAGTCAAACCTTTTTAGCCTCCGTCTCGGGCTTTGTACACGACATATAAAAATAACTCTCTTGTTGAGTATAAAAGACTCTCTTGTTGAGTCAACCCATTTTTAGCCTCCGTCTTGGGCTTTGTACAAGACATATATATATATATATATAAATCACTCTCTGGTTGAGTATAAACGACTCTCTTGTCGAGTCAATCCCCTTTTTAACCTCAAACTCAGGCTTCGTACTAGACAGTAAATCACTCTCTTGTTGAGTATAAAAGATTCTCTTGTTGAGTCAAAACTCTGTCAGCCTCCGTCTTGGCCTTTGTACAAGATACATTCTCCCTAGCGGAGTCAAAATCCCTTTTAGCCTCAATCTTGGGCTTTGTACAAGACAGAAAGAACATTTCCCCCAGAAAATTCAACCTTTTAGCATCAAATTGGTGCTTTGCTCATAGCATACAAACATCGACAAATTCTTCTTTAGAGATGACAAGTTCTCTCTCAGTCAAAACTTTTCGCCTCCGTCTTGGGCTTTGAACAAGACACCAAAACATCTTTTTCTTCCCTTAGAATAGGAAGGAACTATGATTACTCTGATTTCCTTGTTTCGTTTAAACGGGAATACGTAGGTATAAGACTGTAAAATCTTAGCAAGCACACTAATAAAAAACATCAAACCCAGTACCCTACCAAAGTCCTCATGAACCGTCAAGACACTCTGCTTTTTAAGAATAATAACCTCGGGAAGACCCACCATTTTAATAGCATCTGTAAACCGACAGTCATCTGTTTAAACTTAGTATGCAAGTAGGGTTAATTTGAGACATATATTTCCCTTCCTTAATCAGCTTCACGGGATAAAAAATGAATCGAACTGTAGTACCAAAGCGATAGTGATTCGAAACCACAAAAACCGCGCTACAGAAAAAATGGCGACCATAGTGGGAGGCATTCTTTCTTGCTTTCCCGAGGGAGAAGCCCTCAAATTCACAAAGTGTCACAGAAATGGCGACTCTGCTAGGGAGTCATTGTCTGTATAGGATCATAGGACTAGAGGTCTAGGATGTTAGGACAAATATATATACTGCTTTTACTAATTGATATCCGTGTTTATTTTTCTGCTAATGGGAATGCGTGTAATGCCACATGTGGAAAGATTGAGTATACACCTAAGATAGGTGATGGCACTAAACGGATAATCTTACAGGGAGTGACTCCCAAATAAGAGATCCCGGTCGACCATCAACTCAGTGGAGACGTCCTTTGCAGATTCACTGCCTATATGACTTCGGTTGAAAGCAGTGTGGTCGATTGGACTATTTGAGAAGTTGAGGATTTTAGTAGACTGAAACCATTTTGTAGTGCGGAAGCTATCGGAAATAGTTGTCACGCGATACTACCCTCATTTGAGATTACTCTAAGATACTACAGCTCGCTGGCGATCCGCTTGCTGTCGTTATCCCAAGAGGGGTCAATGATTTTGAGGACAAGTACAAAAAAATACCAGTATAAACCTTTGGGGATGGGTAGAGCCTTGACTTCATGACACCGAACCTTTGACCCCATATTTTTTCTATGTTTTTGTGTGCTGCATCCATGCATTCATTTAAAAAAAACATTAAAACAAAGAAAAATTTCTCTTTTAGTCTCTCTTTTTCAAATTAAACTAAGTCAATGATTGCAAATATTAGAGAGAAAGATTACGTTATGGATTTCGGTAGAAGGAAGACTCACAAGTACACCTTCAAGGTTCCAAAACTAGAGGATTTAAGAGGTTTGGCGAGGATGATCACCAACCCTGAGGCTTTCAGAGCTAAGTATGGAGGACTGGTATCTCTATTAAGGGTCCATGTAATCAAAAGAATCCAGTCCACGCTTATCTAGTTCTACGATCCGGTCTATCACTGTTTCACATTTCCGGATATCAGCTAGCACCAACACTGGAGGAGTACTCTCACCTGACTGACTTACCTATCACTGATCATGCTCCATTTTCTGGACTGGAAGAAATTCCAAGGAATCAAACTATTGCAAGAGCAATTTATTTGGACAATTCAGAAGTCAGGACTCACATGATCATTAAGGGTGGAATCTAAGGTTTACCGGCTCAATTTTTGATAAAGAAAGCCCTGCATTTTGCAAGTATAGGGAATGTGTCCACTTTCGAAAGCATCTTTGTTTCGCTTACCTATGGGTTATTCCTGTTTCCCAACATTGATAATTTCGTTGATATCAATGCCATTAAGATATTCTTGATTGGAAACCCCGTACCTACTCTGCTCGCAGATGCTTACCATTGTGTACACTTAAGGAATTTGTAGAGCGGAGGAATGATCACATGTTGTGTGCCCCTGCTATACAAATGGTTCACTTCCCATTTGCCAAAGTCTGATGCATTTTGGGATCAAAAGAGTACTTTACATTGGTCGCAGAGAATCATGTCTCTTACCAACTCTGACATCGATTGGTACAATCGAATCTATGACGGGATCAGGATCATTGACCGTTGTGGAAACTTTCCAAATGTGCCCCTTATAGGAACTAAGGGAGGAATCAATTATCATCCAGTTCTAGTTCGTCATTAATTCGGATACCCGATGAGACATATCCCACGTAATGTTTATCTGGAAGGTCTTTTCTTCAAGGAAGGAGAAAACGATAGGGCAATAAAGATAGAAATAGTGCACGCATGGAAACATGTTCATAGAAAAGGAAGAGAGTCTCTAGGAAAACCAGACTGTGTGTCGGTGGAACCTTATCTCCACTGGGTACAAGCTAGAGCTCTCAAGCTGAGGATGCCTTACCCTCATCACGAAGTTCTTATGTCAAAGGAACCTGTCCTTTATTTTATGCCCGAGACAGAAAAACTTCAGGTTACTCTCAACAAAGTTCAACGGGAAAGAAAATCTTGGAAGAATAAGTACCGTATTCTCAATGTGGAGTGTAAGAAAATACAGCAAGTATTGAAAGATAAAGATGCTCTGATCGAGATTTTAGAGCAACATGCTGTAGAAAGTCAAGAAGACCAAAGGAACTTGCTCGCTCCTTTCACTTGGAAAAGGAATGACAACCCGACAACGGCCCAAGTGCCCCCGTCAAAGAAAAGGAAAGTACCAGAACCAGGACCCGAGCTCTCCTCAGAGAGGACTCGGGCCCCATAAGTTTAGATTTCCTTTTACAACACTTTGTAATTACCGTATTTCCATTTCTGCAATCTTTGAATTCAATAAAACGGGGTTTCCCCACTGTTTGGTATTTGCAATCCAATTGTTGAAGTTTCTTTTGAAAATAACAAAAAAACTTAAGTATAATCATTGCATTCATCATTCTCACATAACGCATTCTTCCTTCTCTTCGAATCTCACGTTTTTGTCTCGATTCTAGAGTCAAACTGTCTCATTCGTACAATACTCGGGTCAGTCAACAAAAGAAGATGGATAATCTCGAGGAAGAGAACAGAGAGTTGAAAGAAGAAATCGACGCTCTGAGAGAGGATCTGAGGAAGCTTCACAGTGCCATGCAAGCTCTGGCAGCAGCTCAGATACAATGGACTGTGATCTCAGAGATCACATCTATGCCTATAGTGGAAAATATCGATCCTCGGTATAACATGCCAAAAGATCGTCCCTGGGGCATGCCACTTAACTATATCCCGGAAGGATATATTCTGCCGATCACTGAAGATCCGAAAATTGCAGCAGGAACGGCTAGGCCTGAAGGTTACAAACTTCGAGAAAGCGAGGATTCCAGGGGCATAACAACAACTCCTGAAGGTTACAAACTTCGGGAGACGCCAAGAGTCACAGCCGTAATGACTATACCACCACCCGTGGTACACACTGTCCCGAAAGGACAGATTCCACAAATACCTTCGGGTGGAACTAAAGTATGGACAATAAAATGAAAGAGTTCCAAGAACAATTCCTGGAGATGCAGAAGGAACTGCAAGCCATGAGCGATCAGGATCTATTTGAAAAGGACGCCGCAGACCTTTGTTTGGTCCCCAATGTGAAAGTTCCGCCGAAATTCAAAGTGCCCGAATTTGAAAAATACAAGGGTAACTCTTGCCCTCAAAGCCACTTGGTGATATACGCTCGGAGGATGTCAACACAGACAGAGAACCACCAGCTACTGATCCATTATTTCCAAGATAGTTTAACCGGTGCCGCACTCAAATGGTACATGAGTTTAAACCGCACTAAGATCGTCACTTTCAGAGATCTTGGCGATGCCTTCGTTCAACAATATAAGTATAACCTGGACATGGCACCGGACAGAGATCAACTTAGAGCCATGTCGCAGAAGGATAAGGGAACCTTCAAGGAGTATGCTCAGAGATGACGTGAAATTGCCGCTCAGATTTGTCCACCTCTTGAGGAAAAAGAGATGACGAAGATCTTTCTGAAAACCTTAAGTTTATTTTACTACGACCGAATGGTCGCCAGTGCGCCCAGCGACTTTACTGAAATGGTGGGCCTATTCCTACGTATCAACCTCAGGTTGCTCAAAGTCAACCGAATCAGCAACAATTTCAGGAAAGGACACAACAACCTCTTCAAGAGGCTCGTCCTCCATACAACAACAACAGTACAACGCGACCACCAGGGTTCGACCCTATACCCATGTTGTACGCAAAACTATTTCCATTACTACTGGTCAAGGGGCACGTCCAGACCAGGGCTCCTCTTGCGATTCCGGAAAATCCACCATTTTGATTCAAAGCGAATCAGACCTGCCCTTACCATCAAGGAGGACCGGGACATAACATAGAAAACTGTCTCAGTTTCAAATTCGATGTATAAAAGCTTGTTATGAGCGGGGTCTTATCTTTCAAAAATACGAATCCAAATGTTCTCACGAACCCGCTGCCTCAACACGAGAAAGCTGCAGTAAATTTGATAGAAGGAGAGTCTAACAACAGCTATCAAATTCATGATGTACTCTTATTGAGGGCCAACCTGGTCAAGATGCATCGCAGACAGAGCGGATACGGTCACGTACCAGCTCAAAATTATCACCAGTGTGATATCTGCTCTAAAGACAATCAAGGATGTTCTGTGGTGCAATCAGCTCTATAGGAACAGTTGGATCTCGGGTGGATCCAGGAGCACCGAATTCGTGGAGTCAACATGACTTATACGAATTCCAACATTATTCAAAATCACGACATCCGTGCAATGAATATCAACTTGGTGGCAATACATTCAAGGCAAAGCCAGTATCATAATCTGCCGCGGCACGATTACAATTCCTATCTGATTTGCTCGGTAAACGATCAGGGTTACTCTTTCATACAAGAGACTCTCCAGTGTCAGATGGATCTTGGATGGATCCAGGACTACCATGATAAAAATACTTATCAGATCAACATGATTCAAATCTTTGATATTCGTTTGATGAATACCAGCTTGGTGGAGTTACACGCTAAGCAAGTCCAGCTCAGTTTTCTGACTTCACATGAGTATCGAAACTGTACAGTATGCCATGAAAGTGATCAAGGATGTGCTATCGTTCAAAGAACTTTGCAACATTTGTTAAACCATTGGTGGCTCCAGATCTATCTAGACGAAGACACGTAACAAGTCAGCATGATTAATGGAAACCCTACTAGGCATCAAAGTCAGGATGTTCGATCTATGGAAATAGACCAAGTAAGGTTACACTGCATTCAAAGCGGACGTGGCCGGGTGCCACCACACAATTACGAGCGCTGTAGAGTCTGCTCAAAAAATAACCAAGGATGCTACCTCTTGCGATCAGCCTTTCAAAGTCAATTGGACCACGAAGAGACTCAACCGTGTCCAGGTTCTGGGTCCATCAACTTGATGCCCGACTATTTCGCTGATCAGATCAAAGAAGTTGTCGTAATCTCTGATCATGAGAGGACCAAAGATGTTTGTACCATAATCCCTCTACATGACGAATCAAGAATTCCTTGGACTGTAGGAAAGTTCCCGACCAGGAACTGATTGAAATTACTTACAATGGTCAGAAAAATCAGAAGGCTCCTGTAGTTATCTATTTGCCGGGACCACTACCGTATGAATCAACTAAGGCGATCCCTTACAAATACGGTGCAACCACAATTGAGAATGGAAAAGAAACTCCATTACCCTCCGTCGTGAATATTGCAGACATCAGTCGAGTAACTCGGAGCGGTCGAATCTTTAACCGAGGAGTTGGAGAACATATCAAAGAAAAGGAACCTCAAACAGAAGTTCCCAATCCACCAGTCGATCAGTCCAATGATCCCGACCTTTCAAAGAACGGTGATGAGATGCTAAAGCTCATCCAAAGGAGTAAATACAACATTGTTGATCAACTACTGCAAACTCCTTCAAAAATATCTGTGCTGTCCCTATTACTCAGTTCTGAAGCCCACAGAGAGGCTCTACAGAAAGTCTTAGATCAAGCCTTTGTGGAACAGGATGTAACAATACGACAATTCGACAACATCATCGCCAACATCACTTGCAACAACTTGGGGTTTAGTGTTGAGGAACTGCCGGAAGAAGGAAAAAGTCACAACATGGCGCTCAATATTACAGTTAACTGTCAGAACGATGCTTTAGCCAGCGTACTGGTAGATACCGGATTGGCTCTCAACGTTATGCCGAAGTCCACTCTAATGCGACTATCATTTAAAGGATCTCCGATGAGAGGCAGTGAGGTTGTCATCAAGGCATTTGACGGATCCCGAAAAACAGTTATTGGCGAAGTTAACCTTCCCATAACTATCGGTCCTCACCCTTTCCAAGTCACCTTCCAGGTCATGGACATCCGAGCAACATACAGCTGTTTGTTGGGAAGACCTTGGATACACCAGGCTGGGGCAGTCACTTCGACACTTCACCAGAAACTGAAGTTTATCAAGAAAGACCAACTTGTCACAGTCTTTGAAGAGCAAGCCTTGATCGTGAGTAACCTATCATTGTCCACTTGTGCAGAACCCGAGGAAGTTGTGGGAACCCAATTCCAGGCACTTTCGGTGAGCAATGAGAATCAATCAGAGAAGGGAACCTCGATTTCCTCGTACAAAGATGCTCTCGAGGTGATCAAGAGTAACAATGCAAAAGGATGGGGATAGCTTGTCATTCCCACTGATAACAAAACAAAGAAGGGTCTTGGTTTTTCATCAACCTGTACCCAGACTGTTACTAATGATGAAATTTTTCATCCCATTCAAGACTTCTTCCGCAGTAGAGGTTTCCTTCACCCAGTGCCTCAAGAAGTACATACCATCAACGAAGGAGACTCCTCCGATACTGATAAAGAATGGAAGTCCTATCTCAATGAGGACGGTTATATGTCTCAAGAAGAAGCACCTACGCCATTCTGTTTCCCCACGCAGGGTCCGAGATATATACCAAGATTAGACGTCAAAATGATATATAGAGATTGTGATCCAAAGGGATGCCGTGTTGCGCCAAACTCATTAGAGGAGGACACTCTAATGAAAGACAACTTTGACCACGACTACTATGGCCCCATAGATGGCCTGCCTATCTGGCAGCCTTACCTAGGAGACTCAGGGCAAGAGAATTAGTCGAACAATGAAAATCAGCTGAGCATCATTGACAAGAATACCTGCGTCCCCACCATGTCTTGGGATCAACACGCAGGGCATTCAGAAAATACCTAGCACAATGACGAATTCCTAAAGTTTACGGGACTAGAATTCATTAACTACGCTTTTCCTGAGGTCAACGTCATCGAAAGGGATGACCCCTCCAGTTCCAAAGAAGTATGGGACACCTTAGGACAACTGAGTGGAAAGTACGACTACCTGGTCAAATACACCGCTCCTGAAAGCTCTCGTATCAGGCTCGAAGACATCCAGCCAACTGGATGGGGAGATATACCTGAGAGTACAAATGCTATACAAAATACAACAGAGGAATCCTCCTACGACAACTCTGCCTGGGAAACAGATTCCAACGATCCTGCTCCACCAGAAATCAACGTTACTTATGAAGACAAGTCAAGAAGGAAAGTACCAGACTTTGTGATTCACCGCGTAGTTCGCCGCCAATGGGTTGTAGTCAACGTTCCGAAGATGGTTCATAAGTCAAAGTAATTGTCATCCTTAACCTTTCACCCTGCCCAGGTGAAACAAATGTTTTGATAGGGCTCACTTTCTGTAAATGTTCCTCTTCGCTTTGCCCAAAGCGACAGAGTTTTGTTTTATAGGGTTGTAGTTTCAAGAATCGACAAGATCATAAATAAAATAACGTCGTTCTGTAATTTCCGCATTAATTGATGTTTTCTCTTTTTGCTTTTTCAGAAAATGGTAATCCTAAAAAACAACAAAAAATATAAACAAGCAGTTTTTCAAAAAAATACACTGCACACACTCTTGCATTCTCTCTATCTTATCAAAAATCAATCATCACGTCATCGCACATTGCTTGTTTTAAACCCCATTGAAACATACAATCCAATGCCTTCCCCCAACTTTGAATTCCCAGTATTCGAGGCCGAAGAAGAAAATGACATAGAAATTCCAGAAGAGATCTCCCGATTACTCAGACAAGAGGAAAGGTCCATTGAACCTTACAAAGAGCCGTTGGAAACGGTCAACTTAGGTTCAGAAGAAGAGAGAAAAGAAGTCAAGATTGGGGCACTGCTCAGTCCAACTGTCTCAAAGAGTTTCCAGATGTATTCGCTTGGTCCTATCAGGATATGCTAGGGTTGGATACCAGCATCGTGGAACATCATCTACCATTAAGATCGGAATGTCTGCTAGTAAAGCAGAGGTTGAGAAGAACTCTCTCAGACATGGCCGTCAAAATCAAAGAGGAAATGCAGAAACAGATTGACGCTGGTTTCCTTACCACATTAGAATATCCTCAATGGTTAGCCAACATCGTACCAGTTCTGAAAAAGGATAGAAAGGTCGAAATGTGTGTGGATTGTAGAGATCTAAACAGGGCTAGTCCAAAGGACGACTTTCCTTTACAACATATTGACATGCTGGTTGACAGTACAGCGAAGTTCAAAGTTTTCTCCTTCATGGATGGGTTCTCGGGCTATAATCAGATACAAATGGCGCCGAAAGACATGGAGAAAACTTCGTTCATCACCCCATGGGGCACATTTTGTTACAAGGTAATGTCGTTCGATTTGAAGAACGTCGGGGCAACCTATCAAAGGGCCATGACTACTCTGTTTCATGACATGATACACAAAGACATCGAGGTATATGTCGATGATATGATTGCCAAATCTACGACAGAAGAGGAGCATGTGACCCACCTGTCAAAACTATTCGAGCGGCTGAGAAAGTACATACTCTGTTTGAATCCCAAAAAGTGCACCTTCGGTGTCCGTTCAGGGAAATTGCTAGGGTTCATCGTCAGCCCGAAGGGTGTAGCGCAAATTTTTGCGTGGTTGTGAAGCACTATCGCTTTGGGGTACTACAGTTCGATTCATTTTTTAT
The DNA here is from genome assembly GCA_022829125.1 of Lathyrus tuberosus. NCBI lineage: Eukaryota > Viridiplantae > Streptophyta > Magnoliopsida > Fabales > Fabaceae > Lathyrus > Lathyrus tuberosus. Next base: position 5,637,057 of record JALAZF010000341.1, on the reverse strand, counting down.
CCTATTGAAGCTGATTAAGGAAGGGAAATAGATGTCTACAATTAACCCTACTTGCATACTGATTTTAAACAGATGACTGTTGGTTTACAAATGCTATTAAGATTGTGGGTCTCTCTTAGGTTATTTTGTTAAAAAAAAAATAGCGTGCCTGGACTGTTCATGAGGACTTTGGTAGGGTACTGGGTTTGATGTTTTTGATTAGTGTGCTCGCTAAGATTTTTCAATCTTATGCCTACGTATTCCCGTGTTTAACAGGGAAATCAGAGCTATCGTAGTTCCTCCTATTCTAAGGGAGGAAAAAGATATTTTGGTGTCTCGTTCAAAGCCCAAGACGGAGGCGAAAGGTTTTGAGAGAGAGAGAAAACTTGTCATCTCTAAAGGAGAATTTGTCGATGTTTGTATGCTATGAGCAAAACACCAGTTTGATGCTAAAAGGTTGACATTTCCTGGGAAAATGTTCTTTCTGTCTTGTACAAAGCCCAAGATTGAGGCTAAAAGGGATTTTGACTCCGCTGGGGAGAATGTATCTTGTATAAAGCCCAAGATGGAGGCTGACAGGGTTTTGACTCAACAAGAGAATCTTTTATACTCAACAAGAGAGTGATTTGATGTCTCGTACGAAGCCCGAGATTGAGGCTAAAAGGGGATTGACTCAACAAGAGAGTCGTTTATACTCAACAAGAGAGTGATTTAAATATATGTGTCTTGAACAAAGCCCAAGATGGAGGCTAAAAAGGTTGACTCAACAAGAGAGTCTTTTATACTCAACAAGAGAGTGCTTTTATATGTCTTGTACAAAGTCCAGGACGGAGGCTAAAAAGGTTGACTCAACAACAGAGTCGGAAAAGTTGATTAACTCACCAAGAGAGTCTTTTATACTCAACAAGAGAGTGCTTTTATATATCCTGTACAAATCCCAGGACAGAGGCTAAAAAGGTTGACTCAACAAGAGAGTCTGAAAAGTTCATTTACTCACCAAGAGAGTCTTTTATACTATACAAGAGAGTGCTTTTATATGTCTTGCACAAAGCCCAAGACGGAGGCTAAAGAGGTTGACTCAACAAGAGAGTCTGAAAAGCTTAGCTCCGCTGGGGAGAATCATTGTAAAAGCCCAAGAGGAGGCTAGGTATGCTGAGGCAAGGGTCCTTATACGAAGCCTAAGAGGAGGCTAACCTCTGTAGGGGATTCTTGAGATCCCGAGGCAGGTCCAAATAGGGAATCAATTCTTGGAGAGGACTGTAGCTTGATAAATCAGAAACCTTGAGGCTCTGATTTAAGATAGTGTTAAACCGACCCTGGTTGGGGATTTTTGGGAGAAAGACGGGGTTATAGAACCTACAAGCTTAAACTTGGCTAGAGGTTAATCTAGAATCTGGGGTCTCTCCTACTGTTTGAAAGGTGCTTGAGAATGTCTTTGAGACTCAAGAGGAATTAGACAGTCCAAGTCTACTGGTGGAGTTTTATCTTTTGTATGATGCTCAAGAGGAGGCCGACTCGTTTAAGGGATGAGTATCAACCCTAAAATTGGTCTGAAGGTCTTTGGTGACCTTTTAGAAAGACTGCTCTAACAAAGGATGACTAAGTTATGTCCTGTACCTCTAGGAGGTCGTGAGGGTCCTTGTATGAAGCCCAAGAGAAGGCATGAGAACTTTTAAGAAGCCATAGGGTCCTTGTATGACGCCTGCGAGGATGCTTTTAAGAAGCCTGTAGGTCCCCAAACCAAGAGAAATTCAAGAAATGCAATTCACAGAGAAGAGATCATTCCAGGAAAGTTCGAGGGTTTGGAAAAAACTCAAGAGATGCCATTCACGGAGAAAAGATCATCTCTGGGGAGTTAGAGTTTCTTTGACAATTTCTAAGGGTGACAGTCTGAGAAAAGGTTCACTGAGAATATTGCCTTTCTCTTGGTTCCATATTTTTTAACCCCAAGAGGAGGGAAGACTGTATCTGGAATCCTACGGGGGATCTAGTTTTGTTTGTATTTGAGAGTGACCAACAGGGCTTTACCTAGTTCTAGACGTAGTTGTCGGGGAAAACTATAAATAACTATATGAGTATATATACAGTTGATATATGACAAGTATGTAAAAGAATGTGAAAGAAAACTTACAGTGAAGCAACCCCACAATACAGTTATATATATATGAAAGCAGTAAATGAAAGCGGATAAACACTTACCCATTGTAGAGCTTCAATGCTGTTTTGTTAGTCGTTCAACAAAGAAATTAAAGACTATATATATATATATGAATTCAAAATCAAAGGAGAAAGTTGAAAGCTCCTGTGTTTTGGACAAATTTTGGTAAAACAAATGCTGAAAAAGAAGCGTCAACATGAAGATCAAGCTTAATAGTTCTGCAGAAGATAAGATGTCGAATGAGTTGTCCCAGCATGCAGACTCGACATCCTGGACTGTTATAACAGATTGATTTAAATCTGTTTTATATATGGTGCAAGATTCAAGAAAAATCGCAGGAGTGGATCAAGGAGATGGAAAGCCCAAGACAACAAAAGACTATAAATAGTAGACTTAGGTCTAGGATTTACATACTGTACTTTTGTATCACTTGTATCTTTTTAAACTATTCTTTTTGTAAAATAAGGGTTTAGGTTTTGAGAGTCGTCGACTCTCTTAGGAGTTAGAAGTCTCTATTCTGCAGTATGGGATGCAGGATGGAAGGCATAGGTACAGGGTCCAACCAGAAGCCTTTAGGAAATGGTTGTTCTTGGATGAAGCTTTGAAGCAAGGCCAAGATAACTTCTTGGTCAAGAAACCGTGATAGGTTCTGAAGGTCAGCAAAAGACAGAGATATCACAGGTTGTGATGGAGGATGTGAGTAGGGATCTCATATCAGAGTTGTAAACGACTAGAGTTTAGCTTTGGTAAAGATGTTCATTGAAGGTAGTGATTAGGATAAAGTTGTAAACGGGGGAGTTTAGCTTTAGGGTAATACTACAAGATAGTGAAGTCTTCATCCTGGATTGGTATCCCCCAGAGTAGGTGAATTGCACCGAACTGGGTCAACATATTCTGTGTTTTTATTATTCCTCAGTTTACAGTTTTCTGTATTTATGTTCTTAACAGAGATGTCCCAACATGATGTCTTAACATCTATTGGTGACTTTGCTGCTACACTTCATAACAGCAGTTGTGTATTCATCCTTGTTTACTATAGATGCAATAATCAATGTATAAACCTGATGTTATGACATTCGAGTATCTGTATAACCATAATTTTAATTGGAATCAGAGCAGGCATACTGTCTGGTTCTGGATGAGATCTTTGGGAGATACGTTCTGGTATTTAAACAAGGAGGAGTTTTGGAGATCAGATTAATCAACTCAAACATACCCAAGGGTATTAATGGATGAGATGAATGTTCTGGATCGAAGGGAGCAACCCGGAGGTTGTTCATGTTGCTGAGGAGAATCTACAACAACTACAGGAGAAGTGGCTAGTTCTCTTATTGGTGTGTCTTATAAGATGTTGTGACATCTTATTAGGGCAAGCAGTATTTGTTCCTTGGTTTTTCCGATGCATGAGTTTATGATGGAAAAGCTCTAGAATTATGGGATTCTGGAGTTGTTACTGAAGACAGTTGGTGGAAGGTCTCAATCGTCGGCCTCTATATATTTGAAGATGTCTGCATTCTTTTATTCTAAAGTCGGGAGCAATGGAGTAAAGGGAGTTGTGGTTAGATATCTGATATGGTGACTTGGCACTTGGAAGCTTGGTTTCTTAGTGCAGTTTGAAGTCAGTTGAAGAGGAGAGGAGTTGAGTTAAAGTTCATCAGGTTCTTGCTCTAGGAGTTTGATAAATGTTTGGTCGGCTAGGTTGTCAAAGATACTTGAGAATTCTCTCAACTCCACTCATAAAGACATCTATGTCGTGTATCTGGAGTCTTCTAGTTACTCTTCTGACTTGAAGGTGTTTCCTTGAGACACAATCTGAAGAACGTGGAGGTGATTTATTTTCACCATCCAAAAACAACAAGGAAGGATTCATCTCTCTTGACCCTAAGAGTGAATCCAATCTGATTGAAGATTTGTTGAGGTAAATAAGACTTGTTCAGAGAAAGTCTTAGTTACTTGAGTCAAGGGTGGCAGCCTTGGTATCTCAACATTGTCATTGAAGAAGATACTTGCAAAAAGATTGAATACTTTATAAGTGTTCATGACATGATCTGGTGGAGCTCAGCTACAATAGTGATGAAGGGTTAGTGTACAAGGATTTAAGATCAATTGCTATTTGTGTAATTCACAAGTATTTAATTGATTATTCTTGAAAGTCAAGATTGAGGATGTTCTGTCAGATGTTCTAACGTCTTTTCATCAGAGGCTTGGAGAATCATGGGAGGGGTTCTACATTCGCTCAAAAGTCTCCTAGGTGTTGACCTGGGATTATTGGTTTAGCATCTGTTCCTGGAAAGTATTGTGAATGACTTGTCCAGATGGTGATGCTGTTAAAGATGGAGATGGAAGACTATGAAGACATCATAGTCTTGATGGGTACAGCTTGGATCAGTTTATTTCTAATCCAGGTGATTTGGAGCATAGTGGTTGCTCTGGTTGTGAAGGTCGAGGATAAGTGGCAGTTATCTCTGGCTTTCTTCTGACGGCTCTACTAAGGGAAGTGGCATTATTTGGTATTACTATGGGGTAATATTGGACTACTTATTTCTGAAGATTCAGATGTGGCAGGTTTGAAGTCTTTGGAGTTTCAAAGCAGGATGGAGGTTATCTACTCAAACTTGGTTATTGAATCAAGTCTGTGAGAGCATGGAAATCTGTTTCTGCAAAGGGAGGAGGTTCTTCTAAGTGGCAGAAGAAGGAGCTGAATTCAACAGTTGGATGTCATAATGTTTTGACATCTAGCTTAACATCAGAAGTCTCAGCTGGTGATGTGGCACATCAGCTTAAGATAAGGTGATCTACAAAAGAATGGAAGTTATGGATGATTCAAAAAGGTCTATCTCATGCAGTTTGCAGGAGCTGTGGATGAGAAAATGTTACATGACTAAGAGGCTTGGTAGATCCAAGATGTCTTTCTATAGGGCAAGTAGTTCATGTGACTTGAAGATTTGATTTCATTAGTAGATTAGGGTATCTTGTGGGAGTTCTGAAGATGAGTGAGGTCAATCAAAAGGTGGCATTTGATTGGTTTCACAATGTACGCTCAAGCAGGATGCTTGAAACTGGTTGCTCTTTTGTAGAAGAGTAGTTTGTTGAAATTGTTGAAGGTTATGGTTCTCTGGGAACTTGTGGTAGAAGTTATGGGTTGAGGATGGAAGCATACCTTCTTTGGTGGATGAGAGTTTATTTTTCTCTGGGTTTCTATAGTCTTCTTTGTTCAAGCTGGTGATGCAGTGTTGTGAAGATATTCAGTTTGGATTACTATGATGATAGTAAGTCCAGTGGTGGAGCATATCAAGAACCATGGTGTGTGGTGTCTATGATGTATGGAAGATGTCCTAATAGATGTTAGAACATCCTTGGGTTAGTTATCCTTGGTGAAGGATTTCAAGTTCTGTGATGAACTGGGTACTTGCATCGTGTCCAAGAAGTATCTACATGATCATCCGGGAGGATGATGGAGTAGAAGGGTTCCTTAGGAGGACGATGTAAATGTTTGTGAAGACTGAAGTGGATCATGTATTGATTGCATTGAAGTATATTTTCTGAATGAGTTCAGAAGTGGAGATTCACCATAAATCAGAAGTATTCCAGGTTATCATATGGGAGAATGATAGGAATGACTGTCTTGGATTGCAGGTGTCGCTCCCGGGATTTTCATCCAAGTACAAACGCGAAAGTGGCACGGAAACAGAGTCGCCAGCAATGTGCATTTATCCCACGAGAGGGAAAGGAAACACTGCGTAAACCTGAGGGAAAGGAAAGAGCATGGTCTTGCGACCAAGAGAACTGGGTTCGGGAGTTGGTTACGCGAGAGAAAGGTATTAACACCCCCTCACGTTCATTGTACCCGATGGGATCCACGCTTGCTGCTTCAATCAAAGGGTGTAAGGAAATGATATTGGAAAAAGAACTGGAAAAGGAATGGAAAAGGAAAGGAGAGAGAAAGAGAAACAAATGTAGGGAAAATAAAAGAAGTGCTCGAATGGGCCCTACCCCACTGCCTACGTATCTCATCGGGAACATGAGAATCAGAGCGACGTAGTTCCCCTCACTAGGGATGGATTTTTTGTGTTTTTTAGTGGAAACGTCAGAGTGCGCGTCCCAACAGTTTAGGTGTTGCGGCTCGCTATACGGAGACTTAGGCGTTACCTGTTTGCGGTAGAACGGGCGTGACGAGTCCTTAAGACTGAAATGAATGAGATGAGAAAAGAATTGTTTGTTTGTTTGTTGTCTTTTAAGAAAAATGTTTGTTATTTGTTCGCGTATGATAATGTATCTAAATCTTGATCACTGGAGTGTATACATCCTCACATTCCAAGATGGAATGAGTAAGAAAGTACACTAAGTGTGAAGAAGACCCTCACACTTAGTTCCAATTATTAAGGTTTAAACACACTAGCATACTGGTATTTATTAAGTGTTTTTGTTGATTATGAAATGAAGAAGTGTTTTTCTTTATTTGTATCTTCAACAAGTATTGCATTTAAGTCCTTCATACAAGATCAAATGTTTAACACATTGACCCAAGATGGGCCATATGCTACACATTCTAAGATTACAAGAGAAGACCCCCTATAATCTTTTCTTTATATGAAAGGCCTAAATGCAATAAATGCCTACCTTTATTACATATTTTGAATTTTCTTTGAGATGAGGAGATGAAAGACTCAAGTGGGCGAGCAAGGTAAAAATCTATGTGAACTAAGACTCGATCCTAATTGAATAGTTAAGGGAGTGATGCTAAAGGTTTGTGAGGTTGCAAAACCTAAAGTCTAAAGAAGGAATGAGTTAAACAACTCACTTCTAAAGTAGAAGATGAATTGTAACTCAAAAGGGAAAATAATGAGTTAATCAAAGAAAGCACATAAGTACTTACAAAACACAAGGTTGAATTGTAAAAGATGAAAGGAGAGAGGTTTGAATGTGGATTCCTTATCCACACTCAATTTCAACTTACCAAAACCCCTACATGGTTAGTAAACATGGAAACATGTATAAGAAGTAAAAAACACTTAATACACATTAAAGTTCAAAAGAATAAGATGAAGAATCAAATCTTACCATCACAACCAGAATGTGAATCATATTGACAACAAGTGATTATCATCATACAAGTTCAAATGAATAAGCAACAATCATCATCCATAGCATTTAAACATGTTATCATAAGAAAGGATAGATGAAAGATGAAAAGAAATGAAGGGAACATGCATAAATGGAACATGTAATCCAAAAATCAGAATTGAAACTAAATGGAAAACGGTTTATAAACATCTCAAAAGTATTCATGAATCAACATTCAAGACATTCAAGAAGTAATAGAAGAAGAAGTGAAGTGAAAGTTCAAAAGGAAAGTGCAAACAATACATGTTAAGGATGCACAAAGTTCAAGTTGAAATGAACATGTAAAGATGACCTATAGTGTGTACCAAGGACCTATAATATCATATGAATGGCTCATAAAATATGCAAATGCTCATACAAATATGCACAAAAGAATTCATGCAAACATACACTAAAGTTAGAATGATATGACAGGTATTAGGCTTCAAATGTAATGCATAAAAAAAAATCAAATGGACTTATGAAAATTATGCAAGCATGGTATTTGAATGTCTAAGTCATAAGTAAATCATACATCAAGATAGCATGTCAAAATTCAAAGCAAAATGACTTCAAACAATGCATTAGGTCAAGTTGAAACATCATGCAAAGTGGTGCAAAGACGAGCATCAAAACGTGTCATAAAGTGACCTAAAAAATAAAAAAAAATCACCTAACATGCTTCAATGTATTAGTGAATCAATGCAAAAAGAATCAGGCCAAAACAGTTTGTAATGAGCAAGAACAAATTTCTACAAATTCATGTATCATACTTGGAATGCATACAAATGGAAATTCAAAGAAAAATATGAAACAATGGTAAAAATGTGATAAAATCATGAAATAAAAATATCAAAAACTTCGTAAATGTCTTGATAATATTCATGAATTTTTCCAGAATTTTCTAATGTTGTTTTGTAATCTTAAAAATTAAAAATGAAATATGTACATAAAAGAAAAATAAAAATGAAAGAACACAAGTAGGGGGTGCAGGGAAGTAAATTTCCACGTTCAGAATTACACTAGGCCTAAAGTAGGGGGTGCGCATAGGAATCAGAGTCCAATAAAAAAATGATCGTGTGTGATGAGTGTATGCACAAACAATATGCTCAACCAATCATGGCCACACATCTTAGTCAACACGAATTAATCACTAAAGTATACACATCCAACAATCATAAATGAAAGCACACGCTATCTCTCTTACACGCACACACATACAATCATCAGAGTCCACAATAATGTCACGTGAGATGCACATGCTTCAGTAATGCGTTGGCACTCTTTGGTGCGTTAGATCAGGTCAATCAAAGAAAGTAATTCACACATATGGTTCACGATCAAGCACCCATGGTAACTATCATAGACTCACGCACACACATGCTACTCAGGTCAAGATAGAAAACATGTGCTAGGCATGTGATATTTTTATGTGTTGGCAAGATCTCATCCCTTCAACCTCCCCAATCCAACGACCACGATCAAAAGAAACACAAACCCTAGCAGTTACAGCCACCGGCCGGAGAAGGACCTCCGGTCACGCACCACCGTCTGCAACTCCACATTTTCCAGAATTTTGCAAATATGATACCAAAATGAAGAGTAGCTTATGTAGATTAAGAATTCACTCATAAAAACAACACATCATGCACGCATAGCAAGAACAGAGGAAATGAAGATGTGCCCTAAGTTTTGAAACTACGCCTCTAAGAGGCCTATCAACTAGCCGGAGTGAATAAAGCTTCTAGCAAGCTTTAGGTAACAAAAATAACTCAAAATTAATGAGAATCGAATGAAAAAAGCTGAGTGATGAAACCTGAAAACGTGTAGAAATATGAGGTGTTGAGAAAACCAGAGAAGAGCTTGATATTCTGAGCTTCTAGATCTCCAACCTTAGCAAAATAAATGCTATTGATTCACGAATTTATGAAGGAGATTGAAGATTGCAGTGATGCTGAACTTGTAGAAACTGAGTTGTTCTTGTTGTTCTTGATTCAACCACACCAAACAATGGGCAATGGAAGAACAATGAAGAAGAAATCGTGGAGAGGAAAATGAGAAAACTCAGAGAGAAAGAGAGAGAATTTCTGAGGTGAGTGTGGAAAAATCAGAGTTGAAATGAAAAAATGAGAGTGAAATTCTATTTATAATTTGAGTTAGAAATGAACCATAGGTAGTTAAATGAGTGAGTTAGAGTGAGTTAAGATGGTTAAGGTGAGTGCACCCTAACTAACTGAGTCAAGTTAGTTAGGGGCGAGTGAGGCTGGCTGTGATAGGGTAATGGTGGCTTATGATATGTTATGGTGAAGCTGGACATGGATGGTGGTGATGAATTCGTGCAAGATCAAAGGTGCAGCAGAAAACTTGTTCCACAAGTTTGTTTCTTTTCCATTTCTATGTATATCAAGGCAAGTGTGTATGGTGTATATGATATGTGTTTGGTTGAATGAGGAAAGCTGATGTGATGAAGTGTTTGTGGTGTGTGTGAACCAAGAACTACAAATTCTAATGTGAAGCATATGATGAAATCAGTTGGAAATGGTGACATTTAAACATGAATATCTCTCTCTTCAGGCCATGGAAATGGATGATTCTGGTATCATTACAAAGTGTGTACATGATACAACAACTTTGATGTTGAAAAGAGACAAAAATGAAGCTTGTAACATATTGGAAATGTGCTTCAAACATAGGAACTCAAAACTGGTTTGAAATGTTGCATAATGCGCGCGTGTGTGGCATGACTAGGTTATGACTTAGTCAATTTTTCAGTTACATTGACCCTACTTTGAGCCATCATAACTTCTTATCCTTTGATCAAATGAAAAAATCACGAACACGAATTTTGAAGATCTCACATAGAGGAACAACTTTCATGTTGAAAGAACTTTCATTTGAGGCCTCTAACCATGAGTAATTGATCAAAACATTTGGCCCACCACATGTTTGTGAAAATGACTGCGCATGACCTAAGATTTGCCCAAGCTGACTTGCATTTTGCCCAAGTTTTCCTCAACTTTGATCATCCATAACTCTCTCAATTTTGATCCAATGGAAGTGTTCTACACATGGATTTGAAGCTTAAGATGAGATCTTTTGTTGTGGCCGAGTGGAATTTTTATTTGATGTCTCAATTTTGAATGGCCTTGGTTCAAAGTTTGGTACAAAATGGCCAAAACTTTCCTTATTTAGAAACCATACTTCTTCCAAAAATGGCAACTTTTCAAATCTTGATTTTTCATGATCCTTTTGGAGTTTCTTGATCAAATTTTGTACATTGGTCACATATAACATGAATTTCATGAATTTGGCCTCAAAAAGTCAAGAGTTAACCTTTTCCTCTGATTATTTGACTTAGCCCCAATTTTCCTTATTTTTTATCTTTCTTCCAATTAAACCACTTCTAAAACCAATTGAGAGGCAATTTTCCACACACATACACTTAAGGACATGTCGAATACCATGACATCAAGTTTTGTCCAAAAAATCAGAGATGACCTGATTTAATTGGAAACCCTAGTTTTGATACCCACATACTAAGGGGAAAAATGCAGTCTTCAACTTCAAATTCCTCAGAGTATGTTGTGTATCCTCTTAAAGGATGATGAGATATGCCACTTGAGGGTGATTTTAAACCAATGAACTATCTCTTTTGAGGGTTTTCCTTCAGTTTTTTGGACCTCTTGCATAGTGAAGGATGTAATGCTTCAACCTCCTATTGAATCTCACTTTCTTGAGGTTTTGGAGGATCAATTGAGATAGTATGAGACATGAAATACCTCTTGGCTTGCCTTGAGGTAACTTGTTTGACCTTTTGTGCCTTGAATGATTCCTTGATTGTCCATCTTTCCCCTGATCACATGCCTTGATGGTAAGAGGGATGTTATGCTTCATTTTTCTATGTTAAAGATGCAATGCAAGGCTAATGAGATGGATATGATATGATATATGATAATGCTATGCTATGATGACAAAAGAGAGAGCAAATTTTGGGGTATTACAGCTGTCCCTATTCAAACACTGTAGACCTGAATGCCTGAAAGCGATTGCTTTCAGACTTTCAAGGTATATAGTGATTGAATACCAAATATAACCAAAAATTTGCTCTGGATGCCGAAGAACAAAAGGGATATAAACCCAACGAGACTGCTGGATTAAATCTTCAATGAAACGTTGTCGGAGAGATCTGTCTTTTGAACGACGCCAGACGACTACTGGCTTGCCATACTATGCATAGACTTTCAACAATGTCTTTTTGAACGACGCCAGACGACTACTGGCTTGCCACTCAACTGGTGGACTTTCAACAATTTCTTTTTGAACGACGCTAGAAGACTACTGGCTTGCCACTCAACTGGTGGACTTTAGCTGCTATGCCATTCTAAACAATGGACTTTTACCAATTCGTGTTGGATTTCTGCCAATCTATCGTTGGACTTCAATGATTACCAAACCGGCTTTGGAATCTCAAAATTGCCATCCTCAGATGGACTTTTGCAGCTTTGCCAAACTAACATTGGACTTCGATGCTTACCAAAACGGCTTTGGAAGCTTTGCCAAACCAACGTTGGACTTTGCTGAGCATATAGTTGTTTATCATCATCCCACCTGCTGGAACAATATAAACTACTGTATATAATGATCATCCCACCTGCTGGAAAAACCATCTGTAATACCATCCCACCTACTGGAATAATACGAACAATTGTATATAATGATCACCCCATCTGCTGGAACAACCATCTGCAATACTATCCGACCTACTGGAATGTCGCTCCCAGGATTTTCATCCAGGTACAAACGCGAGAGTGGCGCGGAAAAACAGAGTCGCCAGCCGTGTAAATTTATCCCAAGAGAGGGAAAGGGAACATCGCATAAACCTGAGGAAGAGGGAAAGGAATGGTCATCGTAACCATAACCTGGGTTCGGGAGTCGGTTACGCGAGGGGAAGGTACTAGCACCCCACGCGTCCATCGTACTCGATGGGATCCACGCTTGTTGTCTATTCTAAGGGTGAGTTATACTATCATCTAGGGCTGCACTAAGACGGAGAGGGAAAGACAAAGACCGACTCGGTAGGACGTCTACGTTCTAGGCCTATGTACCCCCTTTGTGCAATGGGGAATTCAGAGCCAACGTAGTTCAGACCAAGTTCTTTTTTGTGTTTTTTATGAGCGACGTTAAGTTCGCGTCCGGCAGTTAGGGTCGATGTCTGTTTGCGACTCAGACGGAAGGTAACGTGCCCTTTTTTAAAATAGCCTTTAAGTTGAAGGTCCCGAAGGAAATAAAAGTTTGAGGTTGGTTTGTATCTTTTAGGACAGAAGTAGCTTAAGTTAGTTCTTAAGTCGCATTGCACCAAAGTCTAGGGCACAGGGGCGAATACTTAACGCATCGTCCCAAGACAGGACGCTCGCTAAGCATTCTAGAAAGATGAGAGAAAGCCCCTCATTTCTCATTCCCCATACTTAAGGCTCATGCACAATACACCTTATGGTTATTAAGTGTTTTAAAGAAATTTGAGATGAGAAGAGAGAAGACACAAGGGTAACTCTAAGGGGGGACTATAGATCCAAAAGTCATCATGCATGGGTGACCTACGGTTAGTGAGGTTTGAAGACAACCTAAATCCTAAAGAAAGAAGATGAGGGAAGAAAAAATTAAGGGTGACCATGGATACTTATCCATACCCTTAAAGAACTTACCTTAGACCCTGCATAAAAGATTAGTACAGAATAGACATAAGTAAGAGAGATGAGGTGGATGAAAATCAAGCAAAGGCAAACAACAATGATAATAATCCAAACATTAACTCAAAGATCAAAGAAGCAATCCCAAAGCAAATGCCACAAGTGCCTTTCAAACAAGATAATCAGATAAGATCAACGATGCACACACAAGAGAATCTCAAGAGAAAGCAAATCAAATAAGTAGAAAAGTAACTCCTAAAATTCCCAAATTAAATATTAAGGTTCCTCAACCAGAGGCAAACAACATATCAAAAGTCCCTGCAAAAAATCAAGGTATTAGTCATTCAAATAATTGTGCAGAGTTCAGGTGGGAATTAGGGTTTAGTGTGCCAGAAGGAAGGACCAAAATGCAATATGAAATAAATTTAAAAGTGAAAGAAAAATATTTTTAAGCACTTTAGGATGTTAGTGAACAAATGCAAAAAGAACGGAACAAAAATATTTTACGGATGCAGAGAAATAAAATAAAGAAATTAAGTATGCATTATATGGATAATTCAAAAAGAAGTTGAATTAAATAATTAATTTAAATGATAAAATTAAATAAAAATGAAAATAAAATTTGTAAAAATTATTAAAATGATAAATATGATGTATGAAATTTTTTAATGCAATTACGTAATTTTAATAATTAAAATATGAAAATGTGAAATTAAAATAAAATAAGATGAATTAATGGGCTGGGGGTGCGTTTAGTGAGAAAATGAAGTGGAAATGTTAAATGGGCTGAAGGTGGAGGGTGCGAATAACAGCCCAATGCGTTATGTCCATCTGAAAATATAAAAAAATAAAAAAAGACTGGGGGGTGTGATTAGCAAGGAAAATGAAAAGGAAATTGAAGTGGGCTGAAAGTGGGGGGTGCGTATAGCAACCCAGCTCACTAATTCATCAGAAAAAACAACAAAAAAAAGGGAGGGACTACCGTGGGATGCCATGTGCCTGGCACATGCGCTTTTTAATGCGCTGGCCTGTTACTGGCCGTGTGATGGATCCAACGTTCCATGATTAGTCAACTGGTCAACGGTCAACAAAAAAGTAAGCAAAACAACGTATCATCATTGGAGGAGCATGGTAGCTAGCATGGGTGAATAAAGATGTAATCATTGATTAAATTTCAGAAATAAAATAAAATAAAAAACACATGGCGCGCTGATGATCGTTGGATGCATGGATCGGACGGTCCACACTTCGTCTTCTTCCTTTGGATCTCTCCACCGGCCCGCCACCGCAACAATCGCCGGAACTAGGGTTCCGGTCGACTCCTCCACCACCTGCACTTAAAAATTGCCCAGAAAATGTGCACGAATACACTATTCGACCCAGAAAAACGCAAGGAATTCAAATATGGCCTCCCAATTTGCATCCACCAAAAGAATAATAAAAAACGAATGACACAAAGTTAGGGCACAAAACTTCAAACACATATAACAAGCCATACACACGTCCAAAATTAAAACCAATTATATCAGGATAATCAGTGGACATAACACTTCAATATTCATATAAAAAAATGGAGTTATAGGATCCTCAAAAATTCTACCAACCCGAGACGGTTCCCCTTGTACACTTGCTTTTGGCTGCGAATGGTAGTTGATTTGCACTCTATGGACTACCAAGAGAAGCTTTGTGGAGGAATTCTGGAGGAACTCCTTGTAAATCGTGAGCTTTGATGAAAAAAAACTTTAGGGTTCAAGCTTGGATTCCTCTCCAAAATCACGTGTGTGAACCCTAACCAATGCATGAATAGGCTTAAATACTTAGGGTTATTTCATATATGATCATTTGGGCTTGGGTAATTGTTTGTTTCACGAGTTTTTGAATTATTTTGTATTTTTCATTATGTGGAATATACCTCTCTTCATGCATGTTCACTTAAAAATTCCATGATGGATCACTAGCATTTGGATTGATAATTACACCCCTATGGAACTTGGGCCTTGAAAATAATTGGTTCATGAGCTTTAAATAATTTGGCATTTTTGAATAATGGGAAGAAAGTGAATAATAAACCATGGAATTTCTTCATTATTGGGCCCAAAATAAACCTCAAGGAAAGTCTTTTAATATTGGAAAGTGGCATGAAACAATGGAATTGGTTATAGGTCATTATGCCCAAAGTTGTGAAAATGGCACCATGAAAAACCCTAAAAACCACTTTACCTTCTTTTGATCATAACTGGAGTTTCACCAATGATATGGAGACCTACTTGTACTTGTTGGAAAGAGGAGAAAAAGATCTTCAAATTTCATGTTGGAGAAAAATTCATCTGAAGCTTCCTTGATGGTGTAAAGTTAAGTTGAATGCAGTGTAGGAACTTGCCCAAAAAGGAAACTTTTCATTATAGGTCACTTTCCAAATTTAGAAACTTTGCACCGACTCCTGATTTCTGATAAATATGTATGAAGCTTGACCCTTGAAGACCATATGAGGATGTGAGACCTTGAAACCTTGGAGAGAGCCTCAAAATTCCACAGTTGACTTCTCCTCTCACTGTTGACTTTTATCCAATTCAACTGATTTTCAATCCATTGGCCAATTGAACTTCCCCTGAAACAAACTGATGGACAACCTCCCATCCCTAGGTACTTAGGGACCCAAGGAGTACCATGGAATCAAGTCTTGCCCAAAAAATCTGAAATAAACTGACTTTATAGCAAACCCTAGTTGTGGTACCCTCAGTCTAGGAGGAAATAGCACAGTCTCCAAATCCAAATTCCTCTGAATATGATGTGTATCCTCTGCAACAAAGATAAGATATGCCATTTGATGATGATAAAAACCCAAGGAGCTTGCTCATTGAAGCAATAAACCCAAGAATCTCAAAACCCTAATCTATGCATTGGTTAGGAGATGATGATCCACCTGAGCTCTCTTGGACAATACCAGGACTCTTGCTTGACCCTCTGAAGCACTGCCTCAGGCACCTTGACCCCATGCTAAGAACCAATGATATGCACACATGATAATGCAAAATGCAATGCAACATAAGCCAGTTAGTAATAAAGTAAGGAGAGCAAATTTTGGGGTGCAACAGCTGCCCCTATTCAATCAACTTGGTCCTGAAGGTATGATAGCAACGGCTCTCAGACATTCTAGGGTACACGGGGATTGAATACCGAAAGAGCCCCGGAAATTTGCTTATGGTAAGAATAACGAGAAAGAGTGTGCTGAAAAATAAGGAATATGACCTCAACCATATCCACAAAGGAAATACGAATACGACCTCAATCGCACCCACAAAACGAATACAACCTCAATTATACCCGCGAAGGAAGACCGACCTTGATCACTCTACCCACAAAGAAAATAAGAATACGACCTCAATCGCATCCACAAAACGAATACAACCTCAATTATACCCGCAAAGGAAGACTGACCTCAATCACTCTACCCACAAAGAAAATTAGAATACGACCTCAATCGCACCCATAAAACGAATACAACCTCAATTATACCCGCAAAGGAAGACCGACCTCGATCACTCTACCCACAAAGAAAATAAGAATACGACCTCAATCGCATCCACAAAACGAATACAACCTCAATTATACCCGCAAAGGAAGACTGACCTCAATCACTCTACCCACAAAGAAAATAGGAATACGACCTCAATCTTACCCATAAAACGAATACAACCTCAATTATACCCGCAAAGGAAGACTGACCTCGATCACTCTACCCACAAAGAAAATAAGAATACGACCTCGATCGTACCACAAAACGAATACAACCTCAATTGCATCCACAAAGGAAGACTGACCTCGATCACTCTACCCACAAAGAAAATAAGAATACGACCTCAATCGCATCCACCAAACGAATAAAACCTCAATTGCATCCGCAAAGGAAGACTGACCTCGATCACTCTACCCACAAAGAAACGCGAATACGACCTCAATCGCACCCACAAAACGAATACAACCTCAATTGAATCCGCAAAGGAAGACTGACCTCAATCACTCTACCCACAAAGAAAAGACGAATACGACCTCGATCGCATCCGCAAAACGAATACAACCTCAATTGTACCCACAAAGGAAGACTGGCCTCAATCACTCTACCCACAAAGAAAACATGAATACGGCCTCGATCGCATCCACAAAACGAATACAACCTCAATTGTACCCACAAAGGAAGACTAACCTCAATCACTCTACCCACAAAGAAAATACGAATACGACCTCGATCGCATCCACAAAACGAATACAACCTCAATTTCACCCGCAAAGGATAACCAACATAAAGTGGACTTCACTGGGGATAACGTGAAACAAAACTTCTGGTTCATACCACCCCTACTGAGAAAAGGAGACTGGTAAATTGGATCTCACAAAAGAGAAAGGCCAAACAAAAGCAAACTTCTAACGGACTCAAGATCCACAGATAAGATGACTCCGCTGGGGAAAGGAGAAAATAAAAGACTCTGCCGAGGAGCACAAACATGAGGAACGCATCCCTCCAAAATCTCCTGAGTTATGCCATCTCTGCTGGGAAAGAGAACTGGCAAGGAAAGCGTCAAACCTGGCTTATGCTTTGAATGCAAATGTTTGAATTTTGCCGTAATGCTCCACACGAAGTGGAAATGCTACGCGTTTGAGGATGCAATGCAAATGCTATGCAAAAAGGGTCCCTCCAGCAAAATAAATGCCGGAGAGAAAAGATCAATTCAGCCGGGGATGACAAAAATAAATTGTCCTCTGAACCTAGGAACTCTGCTGAGAAGGATCATATTGATCGACTCCTTGGATCAAAAATTTTTGCTGGGGATGAAATCCCAAAAGAATATCCACACTACCGGGGATTATACCCGTCCTCCACCGAAGATAACATCCAAAACCTGAGATTTCCTCTCTACTAGGGGAGTTGAGAATGGACGCCAATAACGGAACCGGAAGTTTGTTGCCGAGGATTGCCAACAACAGACGGGCTTAAGACCTGCTGGGGGATACCAACCCATAATACCATCCTGCTTGGGGATACTTCTGAACTGCTGAAGGGGAGAATGCCCTTACCCCCACCTTGCTGGGGATTAGGATATGACATTGTTGGTGAAAGTACACTTCCTGACTGGGTGGGGGAAGTGAACACCTGATTCTGTGGGGAGATAACGTCTTGATCCGGGGAAAATACTTCCCAAGTCTCCTGCTGGGGAAAGTCTGCTCTGCTGAGGAAAATGTAATCTCAATGCTGGGGAGAGCAACCTGCTGGGGGAGTACAATAATGTTGCTCATGCAAGTCAAATAACAACAAAAAGAATATGCCACAACCTGGCTATCACCGTTAACGCCTAAGTAATTTCTATTGTTTTTCGTTATGCTTCGCGAAGCTCAAAGTTTTACATGCAATGTTTATCAAAAATATCGGACGTTTTTGCAAACAAAACAGTAAAAGTAAAAGTAAAACAAACAATAGAAAGGTTTTTGAGTGAAATGACTATTTTATTGAAGAGTGGCCAGTAAATAGGCATTTACAATAGGAATCAATTCCTAGAAAGAGGTAATTGCGCAAAAAAACAAAAAGAAAATACACATGTCGGCAATGTGGGAACAGATATCCACCATGATTCGACTCAGCTATGACCCGTATGACTTGCTTATCCACAAATGTCTTGGCCTTCGAAGAGACTAACTGTACTGATCCTTTTCTTTCAGAATTTCCAGGTGTTGAAAGTGTTCACAAATCGAACGCAGATCGTAGCCTTTCGCTTATAAACCCCTAACTTTTGTCTGGATAGCCCTTTTCGGGTTTTCAATCCACCGGGATACCCATTTTTGCCAAAGTCGCCTTTTCAGGTTTTCAACTTTGCGGGTGTACACATTTCTTTTTACATTTTATCCCTAACTTTTGCCCGAACCTTTTCCTTTTTATGGTTCGCCGGGATGCCCCTTTTTGCCTGGACTTTCTTTTTATGTCCAGCGGGTCTCTTTTATGCGAAGTGTTTTTTGACTACGTCTGCGTTCACAGGGGAGGTAAAATCTTCGCCATCCATAGTCGAAAGTAGTAAGGCTCCACCAGAGAAAACCTTTCTGACTACATACGGCCCTTCGTAGTTTGGAGTCCATTTGCCCCTGTGATCTGTCTGAGGAGGAAGGATCCTTTTCAAAACCAATTCACCTGTCTGAAAATTCCGAGGGCGCACCTTCTGATCAAAGGCGTACTTCATCCTGCTCTGATACAAACGACCATGTGCGATGGCTGCCAATATCTTTTCTTCAATGAGGTTTAATTGATCCAACCTGGCGCGTACCCATTCAGCTTCGTCAAGCTTCACATCTGCCAGAACTCTTAAAGACGGAATCTCGACCTCTAAGGGTAAGACTGCTTCCATACCATATACCAATGAGAAAGGGGTTGCCCCAGTTGACGTACGCACCGAAGTACGATAACCATGTAGGGCGTAAGGTAACATCTCGTGCCAGTCCTTATATGTTACCACCATCTTCTGCACAATCTTCTTGATATTCTTATTTGCCGCCTCAATAGCCCCATTCATCTTCGGACGATACGGAGAAGAATTGTGATGCTCGATCTTAAAACTCTGACATAGTTCCTTCATCATCTTGTTGTTTAAATTCAAGCCATTATCAGTAATGATTCTCTCCGGGACCCCATAACGACAGATGATGTCCTTCTTTATAAATCGGGCTACCACTTGCTTGGTGTCGTTGGCGTACGAGGCTGCCTCCACCCACTTTGTGAAATAGTCGATGGCAACCAAAATGAAACGATGCCCATTGGAAGCAGTAGGCTCAATCTTTCTAATCATATCTATACCCCACATTGCAAACGACCAAGGAGATGACAACACATTTAGAGGCGTAGGCGGTACGTGCATCTTATCTGCATAAATTTGGCATTTATGGCACTTCCGAGCGTACTTGAAACAATCAGACTCCATAGTCATCCAATAATATCCTGCTCTCAACAACTTTCTAGCCATGGTATGTCCACTGGAATGAGTACCAAAAGAACCCTCGTGAACTTCCTCCATCAATGAGCTTGCCTCGTGTTCATCAACACAACGTAGCAAGACCATATCGAAGTTCCTTTTATATAATACACCATCCTTGTTCAGAAAGAAGTTTCCTACCAACCTTCTCAGAGTCTTCTTATCCTTGGTGGAGGCACCCTCTGGGTACTCTTGTCTCTTCAGAAAAACCTTAATATCATGATACCATGGTTTGCCATCAGACACATCCTCAATTGCAAATACAAAAGTCGGTGTATCTAGACGCATGATCCTAATTGACGGATTTTCATTCCAACGGTTCACCTTATACATGGATGCCAATGTCGCCAACGCATCAGCCATCTGATTCTCAGCTCGGGGCACGTGATGAAAATCCACCCTATCAAAGAACGGTAACAACCTTCTGGCATAGTTGTTATAAGGCACCAAATTTGCCTGACGAGTCTCCCATTCTCCTGTAATCTGATTAACCACCAACGCGGAATCACCATAGACATCGAGGTTCTTAATTCTCAAATCAATTGCTTCTTCTAACCCCATGATGCATGCTTCATACTCCGCCTCGTTGTTGGTACACACGAATGCTAACCGGGCAGTGAAAGGTATATGAGAACCCTTCGGGGTTGTAATGATTGCCCCAATTCCATTACCATATGAATTAACAGCCCCATCAAAAATCATCTTCCACTGTGATCCAATCTCAGGTCCTTCGTCAGGCAGAGGCTCTTCACAATCCTTCATTTTCAAAAACATAACATGCTCGTCTGGAAACTCAAACTTCATAGGCTGATAATCCTCAACTGGTTGATCAGCAAGATATTCTGACAGAACACTTCCCTTAATGGCCTTCTGAGAAACATACTGAATATCGTACTCTGTCAAAACCATCTGCCAACGGGCTATCCTTCCAGAAAGTGCTTGCTTCTCAAACACATACTTAATCGGATCCATCTTCGAAATCAACAAGGTTGTGTGATTTAACATATACTGCCTTAGGCGCTTGGCTGCCCAAGCGAGTGCACAACATGTCTTTTCCAGCATAGAGTATCTTGATTCGCAATCAGTGAACTTCTTACTCAGGTAGTATATGGCGTGCTCTTTCTTACCCGTCTCGTCGTGTTGACCGAGCACACAACCCATCGAATTCTCAAGAACCGTAAGGTACATAATCAGCGGTCTCCCAGACACTGGTGGCATAAGGACTGGAGGTTCCTGCAGATACGTCTTTATCCTTTCAAACGCCTCTCGACAATTTTCATTCCACCTGACCTCTTGGTCCTTTCTTAACAACTTGAAAATTGGTTCACATGTAGCTGTCAGATGAGAGATGAACCTGGCAATGTAATTCAACCTCCCCAAGAAACCACGAACCTCTTTCTCTATTCTTGGCTCAGGTATATCCTGTACGGCTCTTATTTTTGCAGGATCAACCTCTATACCCCTTTCACTAACGATGAAACCCAGCAATTTACCAGATCTCACGCGGAAAGTGCACTTGTTCGGATTCAACCTCAATCTGAACTTCCTCAACCTTTCAAACAACTTCTGGAGGTTTACCAAGTGTTCTTCTTCTGTCTATGACTTCGCAATCATGTCATCAACATAGACTTCGATCTCCTTGTGAATCATATCATGAAAGAGAGTCACCATCGCCCGCTGATAGGTTGCCCCAGCATTCTTCAATCCAAAGGGCATTACCTTGTAGCAAAATGTTCCCCACGGTGTTATGAAAGTAGTCTTCTCCATGTCCTCTGGGGCCATTTTGATTTGGTTATACCCAGAGAAGCCATCCATGAAGGAAAACACAGAATATTGAGCGGTATTGTCCACTAACACGTCAATGTGGGGGAGCGGGAAATCATCCTTCGGGCTCGCCCTATTCAAATCTCGGTAATCGACACACATCCTGACCTTTCCATCCTTCTTTGGTACAGGTACAATATTAGCAACCCACGGAGGATAATTTGTCACAGCAAGAAATCTGGCGTCCAATTGTTTCTGAACCTCTTCTTTGATCTTGACAGCCATATCTGGTTTCGTCCTTCTCAATTTCTGCTTGACTGGAGTACAACCCTCCTTAAGCGGCAGTCTGTGTGAAACAATGTCGGTATCAAGTCCGGGCATGTCTTGGTAAGACCAAGCGAAGATATCCACATACTCTCGAAGTAACTCAACCAATCTTCCCTTAACAGTGTCTTCCAGGGTAGCCCCAACCTTTACCTCTCGTTTAACATCCTCGGTTCCCAGATTAACAGTCTCAACTTCCTCCTGATGAGGTAGAATAACCCTCTCCTCTTGTTTCAGTAGCCTGGCTAATTCTTCTGGTAAGTCACAGTCTTCGTCAGTCTCTTCTTCGGCCCGATAGATGGGATTGTCGAAGTCATATCGAGCCATAGCTAAGTCATGGGTGGAATCTGAACAAAGGAACCTGCATGATGGATGTTTTATGTTCATTATGAGTGCAACAAACAAGAAAACACATTGCCATTTTGATGTGGGTTAATGCAAAAAGTAAAAATAGAAAGACAGGGATCAAAATATTTGAATGAAAAACGTCCTTTATTGATGATAAAAATAACAAATAAAACATCCAAGCCCTACAAACAAATATCACTACGCCTTGGGCAGAGCGTAGGACTCAACATAACAGAAAACAAAAGTAAATTACTCCGGGCGCGTCACTTGGATAACTTTCTCGGAGGACCAGTTGCCTAAACTCTGACCAAGAATGCAGGGACGGATCCATTCATCCATGTCACAATCACTATCTCCTTCATCCTCGATAGCATTGACTCTGTCGAAGAAAACACCGGCACTGGTGAAACGGACTGGACCATAGAACTTGGGGGGCTCTTCAGAACGCCTAGGTGGCTTGTATCCCAGTCCATGAGTATCTTGCTTCCTTTGAACATCAATAACACTGCCCCACTTCTGAGAACCACCAGCTTCAACTATAGCACGCGCCTCTTTGAAAGAGGACATTGGAACTTCTGGTTGTATGACGACTTCAGGTTGGGCAACTGCCTCAGGCTGAGTAACTGCCTTTGGGGGTTCCTGGGGAATCTTCAAAGCTTCAAAGGCTTGGCACAAAGTTTCCTGTATCTCACCATCTACCTCTACATACTTGAAGGTCGATAGGTGACTCACCATGATGTCTTCTTCACCACAAACAGTCACAACGTGGCCATCCACCATATACTTCAACTTCTGGTGCAGCGTAGAAGTTACTGCCCCAACACCATGGATCCATGGGCGTCCCAACAAACAACTATAGGCAGGCTGAATATCCATTATGTAAAAAGTGGTATTGAAAACCTCAGGACCCACCTTGATCGGCAGAACTAACTCTCCAAACACTGACCTCTTGGAGCCATCAAAAGCACGTACCACCAAGTCACTTAGTGTACAAATCAACCCACGAGTATCCAATTTCATCAAAGCCTTCTTTGGTAACACATTCAAAGACGACCCAGTATCAACTAACACATGCGACATCAAAGAACCACGACATTCCACTGAAATATGCAGAGCGTTGTTGTGATTCCTCCCAGCCGGAGTCAGATCTAAATCGGTGAAACCCAAACCATTACCAGCATTCACATGAGCCACAACCCCTTATAACTGATTGACAGATATCTCCTGCGGTACATAAGCCATATTCAGAATCTTCAGCAATGCATTTCGGTGTGCCTCGGAGCACAACAGTAAGGATAGGATGGAAATCTTTGATGGAGTTTGGTGGAGTTGGTCAACAATCTTGTAATCACTTTTTCTGATCAACCTCATAAACTCTTCTACGTCTTCTGAGAAAGCATCCCCACCTAGCTTTGTCGTAGAATTATTAGCTTCCTGCCTCTGTACAGACTCATCCATCATCTGCTTACCTTTGTCTTGTCTTGAACTGCTAGCTTGATTCTCGGAGGGAATAGAGACTCTACCACTCCTAGTGATAGCCCCAGCTTCAACAAGATTTTCCACCCCTGTATTCACAGCTGATGTCTTTTCCAATTCCATCTTCTTGCCATTAACAAACACCTCGGCCCCATAATTCCATGGGATGGCCTTGGTACTCTCATACGGAACTGGTCCGGGAACAGTGATAGTGACCGGCGTTGGTCTCGCCGGCGCTGATATAGTTATCGTCTTGAATGGAATTGTTATCGTGGCAACATCAATCTCTCTGTCAGTAACTATACTCTGCTTACAGCCCCTGTCAAACTATAATACCCCTTCGTTGATCATTTTCTGAATACCTGCTTTCAATAAATCACAACCGCCTGGTTGCGACACACATTCTACACAACCTTCATCACAACCGGGAAATACCCCTCCCTTCAACAGTCTTTTCTTCACCACACCCAAGGGAGTTTGGATTTCGTTCACATCTGAAATCAAACTCAAGTCTTCACAGTCTTTAATAATATCATTGACCTTCGGCCCACCGTGATTCGGCATCGGATTCTGATTCACATTCGGGACGTCATTGGAGAAATTGATGGCTTTGGAATCCAGTAGATCTTGAACCTGATGCTTAAAAGCTTTACAGTTTTCAATATAATGTCCGGGTGCCCCAGAATGAAACTCACAGTGGGCGTTGGCGTCATAGCCGGGAGGTGGATTACCAGTAGGTGGAGCCAATGTTCTCTTCTGGATTAACTGTAGCTGTAGCAAGTACTGAAATAATTGAGCGTATGGAAGAGGTGGAGTGTCAAAATGCCTATCCGCCTAGTCAGAGCCTGAGATCGGCGAGGAGCCTGATTTTGTTGCTGAGTCACTGCTGGCTACTGAGGTGCTGCTGGGATGGTTACAGAAGCCACCTGCTGATTGTAGTTCTGACGAGGTCCATCTCTACCACGATATGATGACACAGAGTTTGTATCTCCCTCTTTCTTCTTATAACCATTGGCATAAGGCTTCTTGCTTCCTCCAGATGAGGACCCATCACTGCCTGATATCTTCCCCGCCTTGATTCCGCTTTCCACCATCTCCCCCACTAAGATCAAGTCAGCAAACTTTCCAGACATACATGGTACCAATTTTTCAAAGTAATGACCCTGCAAGGTGGCCATAAACATAGTTATCATTTCGCGTTCCAACATGGGAGGCTGAACCCTCGCTGCCAGTTCACGCCACCTCTGAGCGTACTCCTTGAAGCTCTCATTGTTCTTCTGCGACAGATTCTGTAACTGTGTTCTGTTAGGAGCCATATCAGTGTTGTATTGGTAATGTCTGATAAATGCCCCTGCCAGATCTCTCCAACTACGCACATCCTTCCTTTCAAGTTGCATGTACCACTCCAGGGATGCCCCAGATAGGCTATCCTAGAAGCAATGCATCATCAGCTTTTCATTCTTCGCATATGCAGCCATCTTGCTTGCGTATGCTCTCACATGGGTCCTCGGACAAGTCATACCATTATACTTCTCGAAAGTGGGAGTCTGAAAATTGTGTGGAATAACAACGCCTGGAACCAGCCCCAAATCCTCTAGATCCATTCCCACAGAATCCTGATTCACAACACCCCTCAACTGTTCCTCAATCAAACGGATCCTCTGATCCTGATCAGTCTGGGGACCAGCATCCCCACCTGGCAAAGAAAATGCATCATCCTGAACATCACCATATTGACGACCCTGAACTGCGCCAATACCAGTACCACCTCCCCCTGCAGTGGGAATCACAACACTTTCTACTCCGCCCGGAGGAATCACAACACCAGAAGCAGGAACACCTCCGCCAGTAGGACCATTCTGACCATCATCAGTAACACCAGTCTGAAGTGCTCCATGAAGGACACCATCATTATCAACCCTCGCAATCAGTGGCTGAACGAGAGTTCTCAACTGTTCTTGTCCCTGAGCAACCCCTTGCATTAATTCCATGAATTGGTTCATGCGAGTCCGCATCTCAATGATCTCATTCTGTAGCTGATCCATGAGTCTCTTCCAATTCTGCTTAGTAGGATATCGGTGAATACGCTGATCTGCAATTCTGAGATGAGAACAAGATAAGAATACCGGAGATAAACACCTGTCATGCAAAATGATTATGCAAAATCATTATGAATATGCAAATGCAAATGAACATGTTTGAATATTAACAGGGCGATCCACCCCTTGATTCCAGTTTAATAACAAGATAGAACGGAACTTCTGCTCATATATTAAGAAAACCAGAGGAAAACCAAATGTCGACAATCACGAATCCAAGATAACAAGTCTGAATATAAAAACCATAGGTCCCAACCAACAAGCCTGGTGGTGATCCACGTACAATGAAAGAAAACAGAAAACTAAGGCATATCATCAAAGTCCACAAGTGTCAATCCCCCCATCCATTATGCTTTCTGCACCAGTCTTGAATCTCGCTGAACAACTTTCTGGTATCGGGATGCTTCGGCCTCTGAATTAGCCCTTGAATGAGAAGGTCTCTCCTGTGTATGATTCCATCCAAGTATCGGCAATGTAGCTCCCAAGCGTCTTCTCCAGAAACACCATCCATGCTGGGACCCTCGTGTCTAGGTTTCTTCACTTCAGCTTGGACTTTCAGTTCTTCCATGGAGGCTATGGCTTCCTTGAGTCGATTTTCGACTACTTGTCTCTTGAATATCCCTGATAAGATCTCGGCGTCTTTCTTCTTGAGCGTCGACTTCAGCTGATCAATCTTAGCTATGTAGTCGTCTTCTTTTCTCTTATTCTCAGCCATGGCAGTTTCTTGGTGATCATTGAACCTGTGAATCTTCAACAAAGCCTTGCCTAATTCCTCCTCCTTGGACCTGAGAACGCTACTGATACCATCCAAAGCTTGTTTCATTCTCTCTCTGGATGCGACCATGTCAGCAAGCTCTTTTTCTGCTTTAGCAAGGAGCTCTGTCTTCAACTTGGCGGTATGAACAGCTTCACCCCGCTCATGTTTCCACCGATAAATTTCTCTCTTTAGCTCACTATTTTCTTCCTGCAACCTTTCCTTTTCAGTCCATAATTTGTTATACTTCTCCAACTCAACGGTGGTAGGAGGCTCGATCACCAAAGGATACAAAGGTGGTTCCACCGGGAATGGAAGAAGCTCCTCTTCTGCTCTCTTCTTAATCCACTCTTTATATGGAGGGAAAGCCTGATTGTTACTTTTCCCGAATGGAATCTTACCCTTCTTAGTCACCTGCTTCCAAGCATTCACGACTTTCCTTATCAACCCTTGATCCTCAATACCATTGAAGAACAAAGACTCTCGGACATCTCGCTCTTCGGGTGGATTTTTCAAAGGATAGCCAAACTGTTTGATAGCTAGGGAGGGATTATAATTAATTCCACCTTTCCTCCTATCAAGGGAACATTAGGGAATTTTCCGCATTTGCAAAAAATCTCCATTCCTAGCAAGTCACGATTAATCCAAGCAATGTTGTCAGCAGTCAAGCCCATAACCCTCTTCGACCATTTCAGAGAATCTTTCGTATCAACGAAAGTGCCAGATTCAGGGAGACGACTCAAAAACCAAGTAGCTAAAAGCGGTGCACAGCAACTTACAGTTTTCCCACGCCTATTCTCATTCTTGTAGTGAACCGAGTGATACACATCACCTAGCAAGGTAGGTATAGGATTCTTCGAAATAAAGATTCTGACGGCGTACATATCCACCGGATCAGGAATATTCGGAAATAGAACAATCCCATAGATACCCGCAGCCAGAATAGCTTGGAAAGCAGTCCAGTTCTTCTCTTTGACATGTATACCAGCTTGATCAAATAAGAACTTCAACAAGAAACCCTTAACCCCTTGTTTTTCTTCAATATTATTGTTCAGGACGAATTCACTAATATGAAGAGCCACAACCATTTCTTTCATACCGGGGTGTTCCTTAGAAAAGAAAACTATATCATGACTGATAGGAATTCCCAAAATAAATGAGAATTCCTCCAACGTTGGAGCCAAGATATAGTCCGGGAAAGTGAAGCAACGCAGAGACGAGTCGTAAAACTGAAGAAGTGTGTGAATGGCATCCTTCTCATACTGGGAGATATTATAGACAAATTTTAGAAGTCTTCCATACCTTCCACTAAACTCTGTACGAACTCCGAAACCAGCCATATTAATCAGTTTGTGAATCAGTGTCAAAGTCGGCTCTGGGAATGAATAGGCGACAATCTTCTTTCTCTAAACATCCATACTGAAGCGACCTCAGAAAACCGGAATCAAGAGCAAGATACAAGCCCTGAAAAATGTCAAACACGTCAGAATGCAAGAAAAATGATATGCTCATGCAAACATGGGGTCAAGGCACACTGCTGGATGTACTGTACTGTTAGCTGAACGAGGAACCAGAAAACCAGAACTCTGAACCACTGAGGAACACAAATAATCAGACAATGATGAGAAATCCAGAAAAACCGGGTAGGTTGAAAGTCTCGGTTACCTGCAAACCTGCAAACGCCCATCCCCTCTCACATGTGGGTACTAGGATGTTCAGTATCCCGGGCTCTCAGGTCGAGAAATGATGATACGTTCACCACTTCTGGTTTGGCATCATCATCAATCGAGGAGGCCTCAACTGATTCTCCAAAGCGGAAGGTCCTCAGCTTTGGCACTGAGGTCGAGAAACAATAGTACATTCATCCCTCGGGGTACAGTACTAAAGTCAATCGAGGAGTGCCTCCACTGATTCTCTTCAAAAATGTAGGGGCCATCCTATGCGAGTTCCAAAGCGGGCCCTCGGGTGCGAATGGGTTTGCCACAGGATGTGGTCTGCCACTGTCACCACTAAAGAGGGATGTTTCCACTAAGGTCCTCAATGATCGGTCACCAGAGTCGACAGCTCTCTAGATCAACACCCCAACATGCGCAAGACACACACGTTAGAATGCATCCCAAGATAGCCTCGTCTGGTTGTGAATTTCGTGAACACACAAACGTACCAAGCGGGCACGTAGGTCCCACTACTTTCCACTCTAGTCCTAGGGTATTCTCAAGCCTTGGTATTGGGCTTCTCTCAGTCCCACCTAACCTGCAAAACAAAGACAGCCAGCACAGCACAGCAGCATGACAGTAACAAATGAAATGCAGAAAATGCGGTAAAAATAAAAATAAAATACAACATAAAGCAAAACAAAAACAAAACACCCAAAGAGACAAGCAAGCGCTAGGATTGACTCGCTTAGGGATGGACCAGCATAGGTCAACCAGAGTCCCCAGCAGAGTCGCCAGCTGTCGCTCCCAGGATTTTCATCCAGGTACAAACGCGAGAGTGGCGCGGAAAAACAGAGTCGCCAGCCGTGTAAATTTATCCCAAGAGAGGGAAAGGGAACACCGCATAAACCTGAGGAAGAGGGAAAGGAATGGTCATCGTAACCATAACCTGGGTTCGGGAGTCGGTTACGCGAGGGGAAGGTACTAGCACCCCACGCGTCCATCATACTCGATGGGATCCACGTTTGTTGTCTATTCTAAGGGTGAGTTATACTATCATCTAGGGCTGTACTAAGACGGAGAGGGAAAGACAAAGACCGACTCGGTAGGATGTCGACGTCCTAGGCCTACGTACCCCCTTTGTGCAATGGGGAATTCAGAGCCAACGTAGTTCGGACCAAGTTCTTTTTTGTGTTTTTTATGAGCGACGTTAAGTTCGCGTCCGGCAGTTAGGGTCGATGCCTGTTTGCGACTCAGACGGAAGGTAACGTGCCCTTTTTTAAAATAACCTTTAAGTTGAAGGTCCCAAAGGAAATAAAAGTTTGAGGTTGGTTTGTATCTTTTAGGACAGAAGTAGCTTAAGTTAGTTCTTAAGTCGCATTGCACCAAAGTCTAGGGCACAGGGGCGAATACTTAACGCATCGTCCCAAGACAGGACGCTCGCTAAGCACTCTAGAAAGATGAGAGGAAGCCCCTCATTTCTCATTCCCCATACTTAAGGCTCGTGCGCAATACACCTTATGGTTATTAAGTGTTTTAAAGAAATTTGAGATGAGAAGAGAGAAGACACAAGGGTAACTCTAAGGGGGGATAATAGATCCTAAAGTCATCATGCGTGGGTGACCTACAGTTAGTGAGGTTTGAAGACAACCTAAATCCTAAAGAAAGAAGATGAGGGAAGAAAAAAGTAAGGGTGACCATGGATACTTATCCATACCCTTAAAGAACTTACCTTAGACCCTGCATAAAAGATTAGTACAGAATAGACATAAGTAAGAGAGATGAGGTGGATGAAAATCAAGCAAAGGCAAACAACAATGATAATAATCCAAACATGAACTCAAAGATCAAAGAAGCAATCCCAAAGCAAATGCCATAAGTGCCTTTCAAACAAGATAATCAGATAAGATCAACGATGCGCACACAAGAGAATCTCAAGAGAAAGCAAATCAAATAAGTAGAAAAGTAACTCCTAAAATTCCTAAATTAAACATTAAGGTTCCTCAAACAGAGGCAAACAACATATCAAAAGTCCCTGCAAAAAATCAAGGTATTAGTCATTCAAATAATTGTGCAGAGTTCAGGTGGGAATTAGGGTTTAGTGTGCCAGAAGGAAGGACCAAAATGCAATATGAAATAAATTTAAAAGTGAAAGAAAAATATTTTTAAGCACTTTAGGATGTTAGTGAACAAATACAAAAAGAACGGATCAAAAATATTTTACGGATGCAGAGAAATAAAATAAAGAAATTAAGTATGCATTATATGGATAATTCCAAAAGAAGTTGAATTAAATAATTAATTTAAATGATAAAATAAAATAAAAATGAAAATAAAATTTGTAAAAATTATTAAAATGATAAATATGATCTATGAAATTTTTTAGTAATTTTTTAATGCAATTACGTAATTTTAATAATTAAAATATGAAAATGTGAAATTAAAATAAAATAAGATGAATTAATGGGCTGGGGGGTGCGTTTAGTGAGAAAATGAAGTGGAAATGTTAAATGGGCTGAAGGTGGAGGGTGCGAATAGCAGCCCAATGCGTTATGCCCATCTGAAAATAAATAAAAAATAAAAAAAGACTGGGGGGTGTGATTAGCAAGGAAAATGAAAAGGAAATTGAAGTGGGCTGAAAGTGGGGGGTGCGTATAGCAACCCAGCCCACTAATTCATCAGAAAAAACAACAAAAAAAAGGGAGGGACTACCGTGGGATGCCATGTGCCTGGCACATGCGCTTTTTAATGCGCTGGCCTGTTACTGGCCGTGTGATGGATCCAACGTTCCATGATTAGTCAACTGGTCAACGGTCAACAAAAAAGTAAGCAAAACAACGTATCATCATTGGAGGAGCATGGTAGCTAGCATGGGTGAATAAACATGTAATCATTGATTAAATTTCAGAAAAAAATAAAATAAAAAACACATGGCGCGCTGATGATCGTTGGATGCATTGATCGGACGGTCCACACTTCGTCTTCTTCCTTTGGATCTCTCCACCGGCCCGCCACCGCACTAGTCGCCGGAACTAGGGTTCCGGTCGACTCCTCCACCACCTGCACTTAAAAATTGCCCAGAAAATGTGCACGAATACACTATTCGACCCAGAAAAACGCAAGGAATTCAAATATGGCCTCCAAATTTGCATCCACCAAAAGAATAATAAAAAACGAATGACACAAAGTTAGGGCACAAAACTTCAAACACATATAACAAGCCATACACACGTCCAAAATTAAAACCAATTATATCAGGATAATCAGTAGACATAACACTTCAATATTCATATAAAAAAAATGGAGTTTTAGGATCCTCAAAAATTCTACCAACCTGAGACGGTTCCCCTTGTACACTTTCTTTTGGCTGCGAATGGTAGTTGATTTGCACTCTATGGACTACCAAGAGAAGCTTTGTGGAAGAATTCTGGAGGAACTCCTTGTAAATCGTGAGCTTTGATGAAAAAAAATTTAGGGTTCAAGCTTGGATTCCTCTCCAAAATCACGTGTGTGAACCCTAACCAATGCATGAATAGGCTTAAATACTTAGGGTTATTTCATATCTGATCATTTGGGCTTGGGTAATTGTTTGTTTCATGAGTTTTTGAATTATTTTGTATTTTGCATTATGTGGAATATACCTCTCTTCATGCATGTTCACTTAAAAATTCCATGATGGATCACTAGCATTTGGATTGATAATTACACCCCTATGGAACTTGGGCCTTGAAAATAATTGGTTCATGAGCTTTAAATAATTTGGCATTTTTGAATAATGGGAAGAAAGTGAATAATAAACCATGGAATTTCTTCATTATTGGGCCCAAAATAAACCTCAAGGAAAGTATTTTAATATTGGAAAGTGGCATGAAACAATGGAATTGGTTATAGGTCATTATGCCCAAAGTTGTGAAAATGGTACCATGAAAAACCCTAAAAACCACTTTGCCTTATTTTGATCATAACTGGAGTTTCACAAATGATATGGAGACCCACTTATACTTGTTAGAAAGAGGAGAAAACTATCTTCAACTTTCATGTTTGAGAAAAATTTATCTGAAGCTTACTTAATGGTGTAAAGTTGAGTTGAATGCAGTGCAGGAACTTGCCCAAAAAGGAAACTTTTCATTATAGGTCACTTTCCAAATTTAGAAACTTTGCACCAACTCCTGATTTCTGATAAATATGTTTGAAGCTTGACCCTTGAAGACCATATGAGGATGTGAGACCTTGAAACCTTGGAGAGAGCCTCAAAATTCCACAGTTGACTTCTCCTCTCACTGTTGACTTTTATCCAATTCAACTGATTTTCAATCCATTGGCCAATTGAACTTCCCCTGAAACAAACTGATGGACAACCTCCCATCCCTAGGTACTTAGGGAACCAAGGAGTACCATGGAATCAAGTCTTACCCGAAAAATCAGAAATAAACTGACTTTATAGCAAACCCTAGTTGTGGTACCCTCAGTCTAGGAGGAAATAACACAGTCTCCAAATCCAAATTCCTATGAATATGATGTGTATCCTCTCCAACAAAGATAAGATATGCCATTTGATGATGATAAAAACCCAAGGATCTTGCCCATTGAAGCAATAAACCCAAGAATCTCAAAACCCTAATCTATGCATTGGTTAGGAGAGGATGATCCACCTGAGCTCTCTTGGACAATACCAGGACTCTTGCTTGACCCTCTGAAGCACTGCCTCAGGCACCTTGACCCCATGCTAAGAACCAATGATATGCACACATGAGAATGCAAAATGCAATGCAACATAAGCCAGTTAGTAATAAAGTAAGGAGAGCAAATTTTGGGGTGCAACATGGAATAATATGAACGATTGTATATAATGATCACCCCACCTGCTGGAACAATCATCTGCAATACTACCCCACCTGCTGGAATAATATGAACAAACTGTCTGTATGATCATCCCACCTGCTGGAACAATCATCTGCAAACTATCCCACCTGCTGGAATAATATGAACAACTGTCTGTATGCCAAAAATAAATTGGACTTTGAGTTGTAAATGAGCAATGCTGAGAATTACACCACTGGCTGGGTAATATCATATGCTGACACTTTGCTGAAGAAGAGATTCCCTCGATCTATTTAGACCTTGCTGGGGAAATTACTGTCAAAATGTCGAACTCTGTGGGGAGAGAAAACAATTCAGCAGGGAATTATTCTTTGACAAATTTCACATGCTGAAACCTGCGGGAAATATGACACTACCACTTGCTGGTAAATCCTGCCGAGAATAAACTCCACAGGGGATGTTACTGCGAGAAGCTTCGTCTCTTAAGAGGCTTTTATAGAAAACCGAGCGTTTTCAAACTGTTAGACGAACACCCTGTCTTCAACTTCTGAACATTCTCTTTTGCACTACCCTTCACATCGTCTGCGAGGTACCAGAAGATTTGCACTCGTTATGGACATGGAGTGCTCACTGCATTAATAACCGTTATCAACACAACAGAATTCAATCTTCGACAACCGTTGTCGTCACAAAACCCGGTGGGAAATCTTGAATGAAAGAATCGACTTAATAAGATACAACAGTATCAAGTCATAGCAAATATCTGTTGATTATGCTGAGAGATAACTTTCGTGCTGCTTGGATCGATCGTACTCATTACCTGCAACAGAAAAAAAATATGCACATGCCCCAGGATATTACGTGGTTTTTTGAGTCCACCATCCAAGGTTGTCCAACAAGCAAAGTAATTTTAATTGTGTTTTTTTTATGTGCATGTTTTTGCAAGGCCATGATATTTTCAAAGCAATTGTTTTATTATAAAAAATCAGACGTTTTTGCAAACAAAACAGTAAAATGAAAATAAAAGCTTGTGACTGAATATTCAATTTTATTGAGGAAATGCCAAAATCGGCGATTTTATAATCGGAAGCAAACTCCTGAAAGAGTTGATTGCCATAAAATTGAGAAAAGAAATCTATCCTAATGACAATACGGAAATTGGGTTCCAACTGATTTCTGATTCTGTTATAGCCAGTATGTATTCCAACTCGATTATCTTTGCCTTCTGAAGCTCGTGGTCGGAACAATTTCTCCTTCGGAAACTTTGCTAGTTTGCTGAAGAGTAGAGAACGTACAGATTAATTCAGACCGCAGTCATTCGCTTAAATCCCACTTTTGCGTGGATCTCCTTTTCAGGTTTTCAATCCACCGGGATACCCATTTTTGCCTAAGTTGCCCTTTCGGGTTTTCAACTTACCGGGTGTACAATTTTTTTTACTTATATCCCTAATTTTTACCCGAACCTTTATTCTGTTTTTGGTTCGCTAGGATGCCCATTTTTGTCTGGATTTGTTTTTTTTTTTTTTTAGCCAGCGGGTCTATTTATGCGAAGTATTTTTTAACTGCATCTGAATTAACAAGGGATGAAAAGTCTTCACCATCCATGGTTGTCAGCAATAAGGCTCCACCTGAGAAAACCTTTTTAACCACGAATGAACCTTCATAATTAGGAGTCCATTTGCCCCTGTGATCTATACTCGGAGGAAGTATTCTCTTGATTACCACATCTCCGGCCTTGTAAACTTGAGGTCGAAACTTTTGATCGAATGCCCTCTTCATTCTGCGCTGGTATAGCTGGCCATGACATACTGCCGCTAATCGCTTCTCCTCAATAAGGCTCAGCTGATCAAATCTGGCTCGTACCCATTCAGCTTCATCTAGCTTAACGTTCATCAATACTCGGAGAGAGGGAATCTCAACTTCGACCGGTAGAACAACCTCCATACCATATACAAGTGAGTATGGTGTTGCCCCAGTGGACGTGCGGACTGATGTTTGATACCTATGCAAAGCAAATGGTAACATCTCATGCCAATCTTTGTACGTGACAACCATCTTTTGCACAATCTTCTTGATATTTTTGTTGGCCGCTTCGACCGCGCCATTCATCTTTGGGTGGTACGGAGAAGAGTTGTGATGTTCGATTTTGAAGTCCCGGCATAGCTCAACCATCATCTTGTTATTCAAATTAGAACCATTATCAGTAATGATTCTTTAGGGAACTCCATATCGACAAATGATATCTCGTTTCAAGAAACGAGCTACCACTTGCTTAGTGACATTGGCATAAGATGCTGCTTCAACCCATTTAGTGATGTAATCAATGGCGACCAAGATGAAACGATGGCCGTTTTAAGCAGTAGGCTCAATTTTCCCGATCATATCAATGCCCCACATTGCAAAGGGCCACAGAGAGGATATGACACTCAACGGATTTGGAGGAACGTGTACTTTGTCTGCATAGATCTGGCATTTGTGACACTTGCGGGCATACTTGCAGCAATCCGACTCCATTGTCAACCAATAATACCCCGATCTCAACAATTTCTTAGCCATCGCATGTCCTCCGGCATGGGTACCGAAAGAGCCTTCGTGCACTTCACTCATCAACAGGTCTGCTTCGTGTCTATCCACGCATCTGAGCAGAACCGTGTCAAAATTTATTTTATACAGCACGCCATCTTTGTTCAAGAAGAAACTACCGGCTAGCCTTCTTAATGTCTTCTTGTCTTCGGAAGATGCCCCAGGCGGGTATTCTAGACTTTCCAAGAAGCATTTAATGTCATGGTACCAAGGCTTGTCGTCAGACACTGCATCAACATCAAAAGCAGGTCTATCAAGACGAGATACATCAATCCTGGGTACAAAGTTCCAACCATGCACTTTGATCATTGAAGATATAGTGGCCAAGGCGTCTGCAAACTTATTTTCATCTCTAGGAACATGGTATAACTTGACAGTTGTAAAGAACGTCAGCAATCTCCTCGTATAATCTCTATACGAAATCAAATTCCGCTGATGTGTGTGCCACGTTCCCTTTACTTGATTGATTACCAGTGCTGAATCACCAAAGATATCGAGGGTCTTGATTCGTAAATCAATAGCCTCCTCAATCCCTAGTATGCAAGCTTCGTATTCTGCTTCATTGTTGGTACACCCGAAAGTTACTCGGGCAGTGAAGGGCATGTGAGCGCCTTCTGGCATAATGAGAACTGCACCAACTCCGCACCCATTCATATTAACTGCCCCGTCAAACATCAACCTCCATTTGGATTCAAGGTCAGGCCCCTCCTCCAAAAGTGGTTCCTCGCAGTCTTTCACTTTGAGAAACATGATGTCCTCATCAGGGAAATCAAACTTCATGGGCTGGTAGTCATCAAGAGGCTGTTGTGCAAGATAATCTGACAGTATACTTCCTTTGATTGCTTTTTGCGAAGTATATTGAATATCGTACTCTGTCAATACCATCTGCCACCTTGCAACTCTGCCTGTAAGCACTGGTTTCTCAAAAATATACTTGACCGGATCCATTTTTGAGATCAACAGGGTTGTATGTGTGAGCATATATTGTCTCAATCGCTTTGCGGCCCATGCGAGTGCGCAGCATGTCTTCTCAAGCATTGAATAACGCGATTCACAATCTGTAAACTTCTTGCTCAAGTAGTAGATAGCATGTTCTTTCCTACCTGTCTCGTCGTGTTGACCGAGAACACAACCCATGGATCCTTCGAGCACTGTCAAGTACATAATCAGTGGTCTCCCTTGAACTGGAGGTATCAGAATCAGAGGTTCCTGCAAATATCTTTTTATTTTATCGAATGCATTTTGACAATCATCATTCCACCTGACCGTTTGATCTTTTCTTAGCATTTTGAATATCGGTTCGCAGGTGGCAGTTAGGTGAGATATGAACCTTGAAATGTAGTTCAATCTCCCTAGAAAGCTGCGAACTTCTTTCTCAGTTCTCAGTACAGGCATATCTTGTATAACTTTCACTTTAGCAGGATCAACCTCTATTCCTTTTTCACTGATAATGAAACCCAGCAATTTTTCGGACCGCACGCCGAAAGTACACTTGTTAGGATTCAGTCTCAACCTGAATTTCCTCAACCTCTCAAACAACTTCTTCAAGTTGATCAAATGCTCCTCTTCTGTCTTTGATTTAGCAATCATGTCATCCACATAGCACTCGATCTCTTTATGAATTAGATCGTGAAATAACTTCATCATTGCTCTTTGATAAGTTGCCCCTGCGGTCTTCAACCCAAAAGGCATTACTTTATAACAGAAGGTACCCCACGGGGTAATGAATGTCGTATTCTCCATGTCTTCAGGCGCCATCTTTATCTGATTGTACCCGGAGAATCCATCCATAAATGTGAACACTGAAAACTGAGCAGTATTGTCAACCAGCACATCAATATGAGGGAGTGGAAAGTCATCTTTAGGGCTCGCCCTGTTGAGATCTCTGTAATCCACGCACATTCTGACCTTGCCATGTTTCTTTGGCACCGGTACTATATTGGCCACCCAGGGAGGATAGTTGGTTACTGCCAGAAAACCTGCATCCAACTGTTTCTGTACCTCTTCCTTGATCTTCAAAGCCATTTCTAGTTTCGTTTTGCGCAGCTTCTGCTTAACCGGTATACAGGCCTCTTTCAATGGTAGTTTATGCACAACTATGTCTGTATTTAAACCTGGCATATATTGATATGACCAAGCAAAGATGTAAACATATTCACGCAGCATGACTATCAGTTCTTGCTTTACCTCAGCCCGCAGATTTGCACCGATCTTGATCTTTTTCTTGCTTTCTTCTGAACCGATATTAATAACCTCAAGATCTTCCTGAAGAGGCTAAATGGTCTTTTCTTCCTGTTTCAACAACCTAGCCAACTCTTCCGGGAGTTCATAGTCTTCATCACTTTCCTCCTCAGCTTGATAGATCGGATTGTCGAAATCATACGTGGGCATAACAGAATCATTTTCAGAGGAATTCACAAAATCAAGTCTGCATGATTGGATTGATGCTTTATTTTAGATTATTTTTGCTTGAAAACAAAAGAAAAGAAAGTGCATTATCATTTTTAATTTTCTTTGTACAAAAATAAAAATAAAGAAGGAACAAAGGAACACAAATTTGTAAACAAAAACGTCCTTTTTATTGATGTTTGAACATTATATGGGAAACTATGGTGGCCCTACAAATGGATCCTCACACCTTGGGCAGAGTGTGGGATTTTATGCATTATTAAAGACAAGAATTATTACTCTGAATGGTGTACAACATGAATGACTTCTTCACTAGACCAGTTTTGCAATGCCTCGCCCGGAGCCAGTGAATACACCCATCTGTCCAGATAATCTGAGCTTTCAGCGTCATCTTCTATTGTTGAGCAGGACTGATTAGGGTTGATAATTCCTCCACTGTTGAAATTGATTGGCCCACGGAATCGGGGACCTGGCGTCTGGCCCGGTTGGTATCCAATGTCGAACTTATCTTCTTTCACAAACACGTCGATAGCTTTACCCCAACCTTGGGCATTTCCTCTTTCAACCACTTCTCTGGCCTGCTTGTAGGACACAATTGATGCACTCGGCCCAACTGGCACATTTGAC
Organism: Lathyrus tuberosus; assembly: GCA_022829125.1. NCBI lineage: Eukaryota > Viridiplantae > Streptophyta > Magnoliopsida > Fabales > Fabaceae > Lathyrus > Lathyrus tuberosus. The sequence goes on along the minus strand of JALAZF010000341.1, from coordinate 5,598,260 downwards.
GCCACTGATGTTGAAGTAGGTCCTGGGAATTTGTTGATATTCAGGGCTTCAAAAGACTGGCACAGGGTTTCATGAATCTCTCCTTCCATTTCCACATATTTGAAAGTGGATAGATGACTCACAAATATATCTTCTTCACCGGAAACGGTAACCACTTGACCCTCGAACACGTATTTGAGCTTCTGATGTAGTGTGGAGGTAACTGCGCCTACTGCGTGAATCCACGGTCGGCCTAACAAACAGCTGTAAGCAGGCTGAATGTCCATAACGTGAAAGATTGTCTTGAATATCTGTGGACCAACCTGTATTGGTAATTCTACCTCTCCAAACACCGATCTTTGGGATCCATCGAAAGCTCTCACAATCAGATCGCTGGGTCTAAGAATCAATCCATCTACTTCAATTTTCATCAGGGCCTTTTTGGGTAACACATTCAAGGAAGAACCTGCGTCAACTAGCACATGCGACAAAACAGCTCCTTTGCATTCAAGTGTGATGTGCAATGCTTTGTTGTGATTACGTCCATCTGGAGTCAAATCCCTATTCGTAAACCCTAACCCGTGGCTCACATTGACATTAGAAATTACTCCCTCTAACTGATTCACAGTAATCTCTTGGGGGACATAGGCCATATTCAAAACCTTCAACAAAGCAGCCCGGTGTGCATCTGAACTCATTAACAGGGATAATATTGAGATTTTAGAGGGTGTCTGATTGAGCTGATCAATGATCTTATAATCGCTCTTTTTGATAATCCTCATAAATTCCTCAACATCACTATCAAAATTGACTTTAGGGTCATCTTCCTGAACAGGAACCTCGTCACCAACAACCTGTTTTCCTTTTGTTCTTGCAGCGGCTTCAGCTTCTTTATCACTCCTTAGAGTCTGGGGAGCAAACAGTCGACCACTTCTGGTGAAACCACTTGGTCCACTGACATTCTCAACACTGGTACCAACAGCAGCCTCTGCTTTCTGTTGACTTCCTCCTTGATGAGTATTAGTTCCATATTGCCATGGAACTGCCCTATTAGACACATAAGAAGCAGATTCAGGAACTATAATCGTAACTGGTCTCGGCCTCTCGGGCACGATGATAGCAACAGGATCTTCAACGGGCACCTGTATTTCAACTGGATTATAATAAATGGTAACGGCTGAAACATCTTTTTCCTTCTCTACCTTATCAAACTGAAGGCTTCCTTCGTCCATAAGATCCTGCAGTCCAAATTTCAACTTACTGCAGCCATTAATCTGTCTTGAACATTCCTCACAATCAGAGCCACATCCAGGAAATACCTTTCCTTTTAACAAACGCTTTTTTACAATCAACAGCGGAGTCTTTACTAAATTAACATCGGTAATCAGATTCAATTTCTCGCCATCAGAAATAGCATGCATGCCTGCATCTCCATGACGAGGCATTGGATTATCATGAACATTTGGCGGCTTAGAGAAATTAATAGCTTTTGCGTCAATCAGATCTTGAACCTTATGTTGAAAGGCCCAACACTTTTCTATCGAGTGACCCGGCGCACCAGAATGAAATTCACATCGAACATTAGCATCATAATTTTGAGGCAATTTTCCAGTATCTGGCGGCCTCATAGTCCGAAGTTCAACCAACTTCTCTCTGAGTAATTGTGGTAACAAAGCAGCATATGTCATAGGCAAGGGATCAAACTTACGGTCCCTTTGTCTATTAGTCTGGAATCGGGGTCTAGCTTGCTGATCTGGAGCTTGTTGTCCTGCTGGAACCGGAATGGTTACAGCATCCACCTAATGATAGGATTGAGTCCTGCCTCTGCCCTTTCCTCTATGCACAGCACTGGACTCCCCTTCTCTTTTCCTTGGTCCATTAACAAAGGGTTTCCTCAAACTCGAAGCACCAGTCCCATTGACATCTTGAATCTTACCCAACTTCAGCAGACTCTCTATTCGTTCCCCAGCGATAACAATGTCGACAAAGCCTGTTGACGGACATGCAACCAATCTATCTAAATACGGCCCTTGGAGTGTGCTCATGAACATATCAGCCATCTCACGATCAGCCAAAGGTGGTTGAACTCGAGCAGCCAATTTTCTCCATCTCTGCGCGTACTGCTTAAAGCCCTCCTTGTGATCCTGAGTCATACTCTGCAGCTGAGTACGATTGGGCGCCATGTCCAAATTATATTGATACTGTTTCAAAAACGCAGCGCACAAATCTTTCCAGCTCTTTATATGAACCATGTCCAGCTTAATGTACCATTCCAGGGAGGCGCCTGACAGGCTGTCCTGGAAGAAATACATCCAGAGCTTTTGGTCTTCAGTATAAGCGGCAATCTTGCGATTGTAAGCTTGCAAATGTGTTTTGGGACAGGTACTGCCATTGTACTTATCCAATGTAGGAAGTTTGAACTTGGGAGGAATTCTCACACCTTGCACGAGACCCATGTCCTCTACGTCAATCCCTAGAGGATTTTGGCTCTCAATGGCCTTGAGTCTTTCATATAACCCTTTGTACTTCCGGTATTCATTGTAGAAACCCATGTCGTTGTTGAATGCCGTAAACTGGTCATCTTGACCATCCTCTAAACCACTATTATCAAGTCCCAGATGCACCCCACCAGTGGGGATGTTGCCAACAGGAGGAGTGCGCACATTGCGATTTGGGATTTCAGTCTCCAGCCTCTGAATAGTGGCTCTCATGGCATCTTGACCAACCCTCATGGTATCCTGACTGGCCCTCAGCTCCTGCTGACCTTGAGCAATCCCCTACATAAGGTTCATGAACTGCTTCATCCTCCTCCTCAAATTAGCTAATTCAGTCTGAACTTGTTCCATGACTCTGGCTTGATTGCGTCGGGTAGAATATCGGTGAACTGGGGTATTAGCTATCGTGCCTGAAAACCAAATAAAGGTTAGCAGGTGTCTGCAAAAAGAAAACCTGTAATGCAAAAATGATATGCTATGCAAATGCAAATGCACAGTTATGTTTGTCATTTCAAGATACTTTTCATATCCTGATTCCAATCGTAACCACGAATTCCTGATGACCAGAAATCATGATTATTGAGTTTTGCTTTGAAGAGATATTCATATACGCCAATCACAAATATCTGATGACCAGAAATAGTGACTTTGTAGTGTGCCAGTGGGCAGATATCTTATTACGTCACATATATCTGAAAACCAGAAATTGTGAACAGAAATAGCTCATTTCATACGAATTCCCAAAAGTTTTCAAGCACATTTGTCATAGTTTCAGCAACAGAATAAGAAATAAGTAGTCAAATGGATCCATCAACAATTCTGATGGTAACCATTGTAAATTACAAAGAAATGACAAAAATCATTAATCTGATAGCTCTACGTCTTTCAGCTTTTGGCTGGAATACTTAATCTCTTCAAACAGGATGCGGGTACGCTGATGATGTGGCTTCTTAATCAGCTCTTTGATTACGACGTCCCTTTTTTCCAATGCATCAGCTAATGAACCCATGTGCATCAGCAAGGCTTCATCTTCATCAGCTCCTTTGCGCCTCTTAATTCCAGCTTGAATTTTAACCAACTTCAGATCTACCGTGACATCTTCAAGCTCTTTGTTGGCAATTTTCAGCTTATCTTCAGCATTCCTTACCTGTTCTTGACTTTTGCCAAGATCCTCTCGATACTTTCTTCTTGCTACATGTGCTTTCTTCAGCTCTTCATCTTTATCTTTTAACTGGGTCAGCAATTCAGAGTTTTCAATTCTGACCTCATCCCAAGCCTGACGAAGTTTAGCTAATGAATCCCTGCTTCGGGCTAACGCCTGCTTTATAGTCTTGTGAGCCTGACTAGTATCATCTGCTCCTAAAGTAAGTTTCAGGAAGTACCGAGCTCTATCATCAAAATCTTCTTCTTTGTCTGCCAAGATTTTCTCCGCTTTCAAAGCTCTCTTCTCCAAATCTTTGTTGTCAGCCAAAGCTTTCTGAAGACATCTGCTCATTCCAGAGTTCTCTATCTACAACTCTCTAACCATTTTCTTCCATTTCTCGCACTCTTCAGCCGATACCATGGAGTGTTGATTTGGACATAAGAGAATCTCTCTTGAAAAGGGTAGCAACAGCTCTTTGACCTTCATCTCAATCCAAGCATCGTAGTCAGGGTATGATCTTCAGTCTCCTTTGCCAAAAATTAACTTTCCCTCTCTTTGCCTAAATTTCTAGGCATTTATTACTTCTAGCACTCTTTCATTCTTGGTTCCCACGAGAAACAGAGAAGCACTAATCTCTTCATCAGCAGGAGGATTTCTCGAAGCATAACCAAATTGTCTAACAGCCAACACTGGGTTGTAATTAATCCCACCTCTTCTTCCAAGTAGAGGCACATTCGGAAAACTTCCACCTTTAACAATAAGCTCTATTGTCAGTAATTTGGGATCAAACTAAATGATGTTATTGGCAGTCAAACCTATCAATCTCTTGGACCATTTCATTGTCTCAATAGTTTCTACGAAAGCACCAGTTCAAGGTAAATGTTTAAAGAGCCAATGACATAACAATTGGGTACAACAACTAACCAGACTTCCTCTTCCCTTCTCATTTTTGTAGTGTACTGAGTAATAAAAATCCCCTAGCAGGGTAGGAATCGGATTCTTCGAAATGAACACTTTCATCGCCTGCATATCAACAAAGTCAGGTTGACCGGGGAAAAGCACCAAACCATAGATACAAAGAGCTAACACAACATTGTAAGTAGTCTAGTTTTTAGCCTTGGAAGCTTCCTGAGCTTGTTGGAAAAGAAACTCCAAATGAAATCCTTCGTCTTCTTTAAGTTTACTCAGGCCACTTTTCACAACAGACAGGTCCAGATGTAGAACATCAGCAATTACTTTAGGGGTAAGGGCATCTTCAGAAAAATACGGTATAGAAGACGGGACTGGAATTCCCAAAATAAATGAGAATTCCTCCAAAGTGGGCATCAAAATCTAATCAGGGAATAGGAAACATCTCATTGATGGTTCATAGAACTGTAAGAAAGTGTGCAACCCGTCCTTCTCATACTTTGTGAATGCACATACCATTTTAATCAGCTCTCCATATTCCTTCTGAAAAGTGCTGAGAACACCAGAACCAGCCATGTCTATCATCTTGTTCAATGAATCCAGCTTAGGATCAGGGAATTTATATGACACATTATTCTTCCTTTTAACCTCAACTTCTTGGAAACTCATGATTGAAATCAGACAATATGGTAGGTACCTGAAAATGACAAACATAACCTGTTATGATATGAGTATGCAAATGCAAAAGGCATGTGATCAAGTATTCAGGTGTCTGTGTCTGTGTTGAACTGTGTGCACTGTGTCTCTGTACTGAATCTGGCAATATTTGAGATGAATACTCAAACCACTGTTATAGGATACACTGTCTGTAACAATCATAAAATCACAAGGTATGTAGGAGGCTAGGTTACCTGCAAACCTGTAAACATCCCACCCATACTCACGTGTGGTTCCTAGAAAACAAGGCTTGCCAGCTTCGGAGGTTTGAGAAGCGATAGCACATTCAGCCCGTAGGATACAATGCTATGCAAATCAAAGAGGTCGTCCACTGACTCACCTTAGAAAATAAAGGACATCCTATGCAAGTTCCAAAGTGGGCCCTCGGGTGCGAGTGGGTTTTCCACAGAATGTGGTCTGCCACTGTCACCACTAAAGAGAGATGTTTCCACTAAGTTCTTCATGATCGGTCACTAGAGTCGACAGCTCTCTAGATCGACATCTTGGAATACGCAAGATGCGTACGCCATGATGGGTCCCAAGATAGCCTCGTCTAGCTGTGAATTTCGTGATTACCCAACGTACACAGATGGTACGTAGGTCCCACTACTCTCCACTCTAAATCTAAGTGTGCACTCAAGCCTTGGTAATGGGCTCCTCTCTCAGAAATCCCATCCCGCCAAACAGACAGAACAGTGCAACACAATATAATATATGAAATGTAAATGCTAACATGCTGTAAATATGGTACAAGTAATAAAATACAGTAAACAGCAAATACAAGATAACAGTAAACACCCAATGAAAGAAAAGAAAACAAGCGCTAGGATCGACTCGCTTAGGATAGACCAGCAATAGGTCAACCTGTCCCGAGCAGAGTCGCCAACTGTCGCTCCCGGGATTTTCGTCCAAGTACAAACGCGAAAGTGGCACGGAAACAGAGTCGCCAGCAATGTGCATTTATCCCACGAGAGGGAAAGGAAACACTGTGTAAAGCTGAGGGAAAGGAAAGAGCATGGTCTTGCGACCAAGACAACTGGGTTCGGGAGTCGGTTACGCGAGAGGAAGGTATTAGCACCCCCTCGCGTCCATCGTACCCGATGGGATCCACGCTTGCTGCTTCAATCAAAGGGTGTAAGGAAATGATATTGGAAAAAGAACTGGAAAAGGAATGGAAAAGGAAAGGAGAGAGAAAGAGAAAAAAATGTAGGGAAAATAAAATAAGTGCTCGAATGGGCCCTACCCCACTGCCTACGTATCTCATCGGGAACATGAGAATCAGAGCGACGTAGTTCCCCTCACTAGGGATGGATTATTTGTATTTTTTAGTGGAAACATCAGACTGCGCGTCCCAGCAGTTTAGGTGTTGCGGCTCGCTGTACGGAGACTTAGGCGTTACCTGTTTGCGGTAGAACGGACGTGACGAGTCCTTAAGACTGAAATGAATGAGATGAGAAAAGAATTATTTGTTTGTTTGTTGTCTTTTAAGAAAAATGTTTGTTATTTGTTCGCGTATGATAATGTATCTAAATCTTGATCATTGGAGTGTATACATCCTCACATTCCAAGATGGAATGAGTAAGAAAGTACACTAAGTGTGAAGAAGACCCTCACACTTAGTTCCAATTATTAAGGTTCAAACACACTAGCATACTGGTATTTATTAAGTGTTTTTGTTGATTATGAAATGAAGAAGTGTTTTTCTTTATTTGTATCTTCAACAAGTATTACATTTAAGTCCTTCATACAAGATCAAATGTTTAACACATTGACCCAAGATGGGCCATATGCTACACATTCTAAGATTACAAGAGAAGACCCCCTATAATCTTTTCTTTATATGAAAGGCCTAAATGCAATAAATGCCTACCTTTATTACATATTTTGAATTTTCTTTGAGATGAGGAGATGAAAGACTTAAGTGGGCGAGCAAGGTAAAAATCTATGTGAACTAAGACTCGATCCTAATTGATTAGTTAAGGGAGTGATCCTAAAGGTTTGTGAGGTTGCAAAACCTAAAGTCTAAAGAAGGAATGAGTTAAACAACTCACTTCTAAAGTAGAAGATGAATTGTAACTCAAAAGGGAAAATAATGAGTTAATCAAAGAAAGCACATAAGTACTTACAAAACACAAGGTTGAATTGTAAAAGATGAAAGGAGAGAGGTTTGAATGTGGATTCCTTATCCACACTCAATTTCAACTTACCAAAACCCCTACATGGTTAGTAAACATGGAAACATGTATAAGAAGTAAAAAACACTTAATACACATTAAAGTTCAAAAGAATAAGATGAAGAATCAAATCTTACCATCACAACCAGAATGTGAATCATATTGACAACAAGTGATTATCATCATACAAGTTCAAATGAATAAGTAACAATCATCATCCATAGCATTTAAACATGTTATCATAAGAAAGGATAGATGAAAGATGAAAAGAAATGAAGGGAACATGCATAATTGGAACATGAATCCAAAAATCAGAATTGAAACTAAATGGAAAATGGTTTATAAACATCTCAAAAGTAGTCATGAATCAACATTCAAGACATTCAAGAAGTAATAGAAGAAGAAGTGAAGTGAAAGTTCAAAAGGAAAGTGCAAACAATACATGTTAAGGATGCACAAAGTTCAAGTTGAAATGAACATGTAAAGATGACCTATAGTGTGTACCAAGGACCTATAATATCATATGAATGGCTCATAAAATATGCAAATGCTCATACAAATATGCACAAAAGAATTCATGCAAACATACACTAAAGTTAGAATGATATGACATGTATTAGGCTTCAAATGTAATGCATCAAACAAAAATCAAATGGACTTATGAAAATTATGCAAGCATGGTATTTGAATGCCTAAGTCAGAAGTAAATCATACATCAAGATAACATGTCAAAATTCAAAGCAAAATGACTTCAAACAATGCATTAGGTCAAGTTGAAACATCATGCAAAGTGGTACAAAGACGAGCATCAAAACGTGTCATAAAGTGACCTAAAAAATCAAACAAAAATCACCTAACATGATTCAATGTATTAGTGAATCAATGCAAAAAGAATCAGGCCAAAACAGTTTGTAATGAGCAAGAACAAAATTCTACAAATTCATGTATCATACTTGGAATGCATACAAATGGAAATTCCAAGAAAAATATGAAACAATGGTAAAAATGTGATAAAATCATGAAATAAAAATATCAAAAACTTCCTAAATGTCTTGATAATATTCATGAATTTTCCAGAATTTTTTGATGTTGTTTTGTAATCTTAAAAATTAAAAATGAAATATGTACATAAAAGAAAAATAAAAATGAAAGAACACAAGTAGGGGGTGCAGGGAAGTAAATTTCCACGTTCAGAATTACACTAGGCCTAAAGTAGGGGGTGCGCATAGGAATCAGAGTCCAATAAAAAAATGATCGTGTGTGATGAGTGTATGCACAAACAATATGCTCAACCAATCATGGCCACACATCTTAGTCAACACGAATTAATCACTAAAGTATACACATCCAAGAATCATAAATGAAAGCACACGCTATCTCTCTTACACGCACACACACACAATCATCAGAGTCCACAATAATGTCACGTGAGATGCACATGCTTCAGTAATGCGTTGGAACTCTTTGGTGTGTTAGATCAGGTCAATCAAAGAAAGTAATTCACACATATGGTTCATGATCAAGCACCCATGGTAACTATCATAGACTCACGCACACACATGCTACTCAGGTCAAGATAGAAAACATGTGCAAGGCATGTGATATTTTTATGTGTTGGCAAGATCTCATCCCTTCAAAATCCCCAATCCAACGGCCACGATCAAAAGAAACACAAACCCTAGCAGTTACAGCCACCGACCGGAGAAGGACCTCCGATCACCTTCTCCGGTCACGCACCACCGTCTGCAACTCCACATTTTCCAGAATTTTACAAATATGATACCAAAATGAAGAGTAGCTTATATAGATTAAGAATTCACTCATAAAAACAACACATCATGCACGCATAGCAAGAACAGAGGAGATGAAAATGTGCCCTAAGTTTTGAAACTACGCCTCTAAGAGGCCTATCAATTAGCCGGAGTGAATAGAGCTTCTAGCAAGCTTTAGGCAACAAAAACAACTCAAAATTAATGAGAATCGAATGAAAAACACTGAGTTATGAAACCTGAAAATGTGTAGAAATATGAGGTGTTGAGAAAACCAGAGAAGAGCTTGATATTCTGAGCTTCTAGATCTCCAACCTTAGCAAAATAAATGCTATTGATTCACGAATTTATGAAGGAGATTGAAGATTGCAGTGATGCTGAACTTGTAGAAACTGAGTTGTTCTTGTTGTTCTTGATTCAACCACACCAAACAATGAGCAATGGAAGAACAATGAAGAAGAAATCGTGGAGAGGAAAATGAGAAAACTCAGAGAGAAAGAGAGAGAATTTCTGAGGTGAGTGTGGAAAAATCAGAGTTGAAATGAAAAAATGAGAGTGAAATTCTATTTATAATTTGAGTTAGAAGTGAACCATAGGTAGTTAAATGAGTGAGTTAAGATGGTTAAGGTGAGTGCACCCTAACTAACTGAGTCAAGTTAGTTAGGGGCGAGTGAGGCTGGCTGTGATAGGGTAATGGTGGCTTATGATATGTTATGGTGAAGCTGGACATGGATGGTGGTGATGAATTCGTGCAAGATCAAAGGTGCAGCAGAAAACTTGTTCCACAAGTTTGTTTCTTTTCCATTTCTATGTATGTCAAGGCAAGTGTGTATGGTGTATATGATATGTGTTTGGTTGAAAGAGGAAAGCTGATGTGATGAAGTGTTTGTGGTGTGTGTGAACCAAGAACTACAAATTCTACTGTGAAGCATATGATGAAATCAGTTGGAAATGGTGACATTTAAACATGAATATCTCTCTCTTCAGGCCATGGAAATGGATGATTCTGGTATCATTACAAAGTGTGTACATGATACAACAACTTTGATGTTGAAAAGAGACGAAAATGAAGCTTGTAACATATTGGAAATGTGCTTCAAACATAGGAACTCAAAACTGGTTTGAAATGTTGCATAATGCGCGCGTGTGTGGCATGACTAGGTTATGACTTAGTCAATTTTTCAGTTACATTGACCCTACTTTGAGCCATCATAACTTCTTATCCTTTGATCAAATGAAAAAATCACGAACACGAATTTTGAAGAGCTCACATAGAGGAACAACTTTCATGTTGAAAGAACTTTCATTTGAGGCCTCTAACCATGAGTAATTGATCAAAACATTTGGCCCACCACATGTTTGTGAAAATGACTGCGCATGACCTAAGATTTGCCCAAGCTGACTTGCATTTTGCCCAAGTTTTCCTCAACTTTGATCATCCATAACTCTCTCAATTTTGATCCAATGGAAGTGTTCTACACATGGATTTGAAGCTTAAGATGAGATCTTTTGTTGTGGACGAGTGGAATTTTTATTTGATGTCTCAATTTTGAATGGCCTTGGTTCAAAGTTTGGTGCAAAATGGCCAAAACTTTCCTTATTTAGAAACCCTACTTCTTCCAAAAATGGCAACTTTTCAAATCTTGATTTTTCATGATCCCTTTGGAGTTTCTTGATCAAATTTTTTACATTGGTCACATATAACATGAATTTCATGAATTTGGCCTCAAAAAGTCAAGAGTTGACTTTTTCCTCTGATTATTTGACTTAGCCCCAATTTTCCTGATTTTTTATCTTTCTTCCAATTAAACCACTTCTAAAACCAATTGAGAGGCAATTTTCCACACACATACACTTAAGGACATGTAGAATACCATGACATCAAGTTTTGTCCAAAAAATCAGAGATGACCTGATTTAATTGGAAACCCTAGTTTTGATACCCACCTACTAAGGGGAAAAAGTGCAGTCTTCAACTTCAAATTCCTCAGAGTATGTTGTGTATCCTCTTAAAGGATGATGAGATATGCCACTTGAGGGTGATTTTGAACCAATGAACTATCTCTTTTGAGGGTTTTCCTTCAGTTTTTTGGACCTCTTGCATAGTGAAGGATGTAATGCTTCAACCTCCTATTGAATCTCACTTTCTTGAGGTTTTGGAGGATCAATTGAGATAGTATGAGACATGAAATACCTCTTGGCTTGCCTTAAGGCAACTTGTTTGACCTTTTGTGCCTTGAATGATTCCTTGATTGTCCATCTTTCCCCTGATCACATGCCTTGATGGTAAGAGGGATGTTATGCTTCATTTTTCTATGTTAAAGATGCAATGCAAGGCTAATGAGATGGATATGATATGATATATGATGCTATGATGACAAAAGAGAGAGCAAATTTTGGGGTATTACAGCAGGGTGTTTATCTCTATTGCTGGCTGGGTGAGGTCAGTGGAAAATCTTGCATACGACATTGGAGCCCTTGGAGCAAGTCATGCTAGTAGTGTATTAGTTTAGCAGCTGTGAAGTTCTGGAGCATGCATACGATAGCTGACATCGTTATAACAAACTAAGGGGCCCTGTGCGTCTCTTTGAGGAATGTGAAGCATTCTGATTCAATTGGTTTGTGCCTAAAGCAACGGGATATCTATACATGAGAATTCAAGAGGAGTTCGTGTGGTGTATAAGATGGTTGTGGAATGAGGGGGATCAATGGGACTTTAATCTCAAGACAAGAGTTTGTTATGGTTAGTATACACGTCCTCACGGGATGCATGACACTGATCATATGTGAGTGTAGACATATATTTTCGACACCATGTCTTGGAAGGCAAAATGATGTTCCTTGACTAGAGATGATAACTACAGAAAAAGGAGGAAGAAAATGAAGGTATCCAGAAGACACTTCGACAAGATAAGAATTTCGAAACTTCGACAGAAATATGAGGAAGTCTTCGTCAGACAGGTTTGAGGGACATTTATCATTTTTTGACAATTCGACAGGTCTGAAAGGACGCGTTTGTTCGACATAACTTGAAGATTCAAATTCAAGAGAATTATAACGTTTGGCAGAAGACGCGTGGAAGTATCTGGCGAAAGGAAGACATGCAGAAGGCCAGATGTCGAAATTTTAGGATTTAGTCGTTAATAGCAGTTATTTTGTTTATCTATAAATAGGATAGTTGTTATTAGAATTCAGGGTGAAAAAACTTGTACAAAACTTCCTGCAATTACTCAAAGTACCCGTGTGAGAGAAAATAGTTATTTGGAAAAATGTACGTGTAAACACCATCTTTTAATTTCTTTATCAATCAAAGTCTTTTTACCAATTCCTTTACATTTACCAGCATCTTTATGTTTTCTTCGTCATTTTATTTTAAAGTTCTTTCTTCGTCATTTTACTTTAAAAGTTCTTTTCAAAGTCACTTTCTTTTATCTCAGACTTTCCTTTAAAGTTAGTTGAAATCCTTTATTCCAAAAGACTTAAATACATAAAACCAAGAACCAAGATATCACCCTTAATTTAAAATTATCACGTTGATCTAAGTTTTCGCCCGACGTCCTAGGATTTGTTTGGTTAATCCTGCAAGTAACCCAGATTTCACCATTCTGGTAAACCAGAGGTTGTTCGCCAAGATCAACAGCGAACAAATTGGCACGCCCAGTGGGACCAGTGCAATATAAAACTTAAATAAATTTTAAAAAATTAAGGCTTTTTCTTCGTTGTATGATACTAAGAAGCGGTAAATTAGCCGTATCTGACATAGAGAGACCCAAAAGAACTAGAGTAAGGAAAATGGAGAATCAGTCAAATAATCCTAACCCCAATTCAAATTCAAATGAAAATATTCCAGTTTCCAACCCTATACCTTCGGCAGGGGGAAATGTGGATTCAAACCCTGTTCTGGAGGAGATTATGCCTTCGTCAACAGGATTTACACCAGCGGTTTCGCTCTCCCAAAGTATGCCTAGTTCCTCCACAATGGGACATTCAAGGCCTTTGGGGACGCCTCCTCCGGGAGGACAAAATTTTAGGCCATTCCAGACAAATTTTTCCATGCCTATGTTCGGAAGAGAACAACCATATGGAATGCCAACGTCAGTGATGGCAAATTTGCAAAGTGCACCACCCTTGTATTCTGACGCCATGGTCCACATGTCTTCGCCATTGCAAGGATCAGGATACGGTGGAAATATGAGTAGATTGAACCAATCCTTACCAAATTTCCAAATGCCAGCAATTACCAATAATTCTGCGCAAGTAATTCGACAACAAATGGACGAAAGTAATCATGATATGGTCCAAATGTTGACTCAACAAATGGGGGCAGTGTTTAACCCTTTAATACAAAACACTACCCAAACCAACCAATTGTTGGCTGCGCAAATGACGCGCATTGCTGACTTTTTTGGTGTTCCTCAAACACGACAAAGAGAACAAGTGATTCAAAACCAAGTAGTAAATGTCGAAGAGGAACCCACGATAAATCAAAGGCCTTTAGAGAATCCTCAGGCAAACCCTAGAAACCAAGAGGCAGTGGTCGAGCAGCCTCGTGTCGAAATCCCCGTTCAACAAGAACCTAGGAGGGTAATAGTCCAGAGAGGCCAAGATGCTGATGATGTGTTGCAACAGCGAATACGATATAATAACTTTCCTGTCGAAAATAACATAACAGCCATGGTCGAAAGGATAATGGCCCAAAACGGTGTAAATATAGGTTTGCAAAGGCCTACTTATACTTCCCCATTGTCAGAACACATTCTGCAAGAGGAACTACCCCCAAGATGGAAAGTTCCTAAGTTTACTAAGTTTTCAGGAGATACTAGTGAATCTACTATAGAGCACGTAGCGCGTTATCTAATAGAAGCGGGAGAAATAGTCAATAACGAAAATTTGAAAATGAAGTACTTTCCAAGTTCCTTGACAAAAAATGCATTCACCTGGTTTACATCCTTGCCCGCGAACTCTATATTCACATGGACCCAATTAGAAAGATTGTTCCATGAACAATTCTATATGGGTCAGACTAAGATAAGTTTGAAGGAATTAGCCAGTGTTAAGAGGAAATTTTCAGAACCTATAGATGATTACCTAAACAGGTTCAGGTTGCTTAAGGCAAGATGTTTCACACAAGTGCCAGAACGGGAGTTAGTCGAAATGGCTGCAGGGGGTCTAGATTATTCTATAAGGAAAAAATTAGACACTCAATATTTAAGAGATATGGCACAATTAGCAGATAGGGTAAGACAGATTGAGAGGCTAAAAGCTGAGAAATTCAGATCAAATAAAAATAAAAAGGAAAGAGTGGCCTATGTAGGAGTATGCCAGGATGATGATGGTGACGAAAATGAACTAATTTTGTTCGACGAGCAAGAAATTGATCTGGCAGAACTAAAGTCAGGCCCTCCATACGCCTGTAAAGTACTAGCTCCGTCGAATGGAAAAAATCCAGTCGAACCGGAAAAGAATGATAAGTTTCCCAAACGAACTTATACGTTCGACGTCACCAAGTGTGACGAAATTTTTGATTTATTGGTCAAAGATGCTCAGTTAATAAAGCCGCCAGGCGCCAAAGAACCGCCTGTCGAACAGCAGAAAAAGAGGGGTTTTTGTAAGTACCATAACTTTTTGGGTCATAAAACATCTCAATGTTTTCTTTTCAGGGATCTAGTTCAAAATGCTATCCGTGATGGAAGGCTGAAGTTTGGCGAGAAGCCAAAACAACAAATGGGGATTGATTCGAATCCCATGCAGGTTGTCGAAGCACACTATGCTGAACCATCCACTGTGAATATGGTGGAGATTGAAGTTGCTTCTGATGGTAGTTTCGAGATGGTGGAGGCTATGGAAGGTTTCGACACCAGTATCAACATGGTCGAGATCACTGAAGATCTTGCAGGCCAGAACGAAGTCGAGGGTACTGAAGCGTTCGACAACGATAATGAAGTCAAAGTCACTGAAGATCTTGACAACAAAAACACAGTTGAAGTCACTGAGGACTTCGACGATGAAGGTAAGGTCGAAGCTACTGAAAGCTTTGAAAATCAGAAAACTACAGAGGGGTCCAACGAGAAGAACGATGACAGTGTTGCTGAAGACGTGGTGGTTCGACCGGGAGAAATCTGGGATTGCTTGGGACAGCCGAGTGGAAAATTCGACTACCTGGTGAAGTACACTATTCCTGCAACTTATCGCACCGACATCAGTGAAATCCGACCAACTGGTTGGGGAAGCGATTTTGATGACGATGGTGATTCCCCTATCGCCAAGGAAGAAGTTACTGAGGACTTCGTTGCTGAAAACAAGGCTACTGAAGGCCTTGATCTTGACAACATGAAGGAGGCCGATGTTGCAAATTACTCCATCAACATCATGGGACCTTTCGACAAGGAAGTCACAGAAATGAAAGAAAAAGCTGTACATGGCCGTGGGAAATCTGGGACTTATGGGATCCTACGAAGAATAAAAGAGGATCCTAAAGAAAAGTCAAACAAGTGTTGCTGCAAGCGTGCTCCTAGGAACATATCCTGGGGTTGCTGCCCAGAAGGGAAGTTCGACTTGACGAAAAAGAAGGACAGAGTCGAAGAGGAAAAGCTCATTGAAAAGATGAACAGACTAACCATTGCTGACAAGCAAAACGTGGGAATCAATATGGTAGAAGTTTCGCAGAAAACTCAGGCAGCAGTAGATGAAGATCAACGTCGAGAGGAGTACCAAAAGCTGGCGTACCCCAAAGAAGATGAGAGTTTGGTCGAATTCATCAAAAGGTGCCAGAGAAGGAAGAGTGACGTGATGCTATGCCCTCGTTGCAGTTCCATTTTCGACAGAAAGGCTGCCACCCACTTGGAGGCAATAGATCAAGCAAGAAGGAAGGCGAATGAGGGAGCGACAAGATACGATCCAAGAAGGAGTGAGCACCACCAATGGAGGCGCGGAGACAGACACTATGGCACTTACAAGCCATCAAACAAAGTGATAGATGACAAATGGGTTCAACCCATCAGAGATGCCCAAGGCCAGAAGAAGTGGAAGAATTTCGATGTGCAGAGAGGCACTTCAATGGAAAACAAGAAGGAGTTGGAGAAATATAAACCTAGGCCATATCCTTCAGAGAATTATAAAGGGAAGAACCCCATGTCGAGATCCCAGTGGAGGAGGTTCCAAAGGCAAAAGAGGTTTGAGAAGGAAGCTGCTGAAAAAGGTATGATGAGAAAAGTGGCTGGAAACAAGGATGAAGCAGAATGTAGCAGCAACGCTCAAATGGCGAACAAGAAGAAGCCTCTCCAGCAAATCAAACCAAACAGCGTGGCAGCGCAAAGTGTGCCCAAAGAGAAGAAGATGGAGGATGACGAGATGACAGATGATTTCAAGTCAGATTCGGAGGCATCCTTCGACGTTGGCTGTAATGTGGTCTCGGTCCTTCCCAGAGACTATGATAGGATCATGGAAGTCGAAGACGAAGAGGATGGGATGGAAGAGGAAACGATGGTGCACAAGCCCGTGTGTTACTACGTAATGAATAATGGTTGTGTCGAAGAGCAAAATGCTTTCTTCGAAAGACCAGATGATTCCATGAAGGCGCACTTGAAGCCTTTGTTTATCAAAGGAAAGATTGAGAGTGTCGGTGTGAACAAGATCCTAGTGGATGGGGGTGCCGCTGTGAATTTAATGCCCCATTTCATGCTGAAAAAGATTGGCAAAGATGACTCGGATGCAAAGCCCCACAACATGGTTCTGTCAAATTACGAAGGAAAGGTAGGAACAACCATGGGAGTTATTCAAGTGGATCTGACAGTTGGTACTATAACAAGGCCAACAATGTTTATAGTTATTGCTTCTAGGGCAAACTACAACTTGCTGTTGGGAAGAGAATGGATCCATGGTATAGGTGTTGTTCCCTCGTCGATGCACCAGAGAATAGTTATTTGGAGGCCAGATGGAATCGTCGAGAACATAGAAGCAGACCAAAGTTACTTCATGTCCGAAGTTAACAATATAAGCGATCGAAGTTTCGACAAAAACTTAGCCCACATACCCCCTTGCAGTCCGGCGAAATTCGACTTGAAGGCAACGGACAACGCGTACTGTTCCATGTATCTCCATCCTACACATGGTTTTCAGTGGGATAAGGAAGTCATTGGTGACTCCAACTACATGTGGGGGACTACCAACGTAGCACCGACAGGATGGGGGAATGAGTTCGACAATGATGATGAGTGAACAAGCAGTGCTCGACAAAATTACGGCTTACATAGCCGAAAACAAATTCAAAGCGGCTCTGGAGGCCGAAGTAAAATACATGGCTGTCGAAGCCAATCATGAAGATTCAAATGAACAGTGTCTCCAAAAAGACGTTGAGGAAAATAATAACAACAACCAAATAGACGAATGGCAAAACCAGAAACTTGACGCCATTTATGACGATGAACCTTTGGGGTTCGAAAGAGATCCAGTGTCGAACAACTTGAAGATGGTGGCGCAGGATCCTTTAGAAGAAATCAACTTGGGGCTGGGGGCAGAAAAAAGACCAACCTACATAAGTGCAAGGATGGATCCTCAGTTCAGAGTCGAAATAATCCAGTTGTTGAAGGAGTTCAAAGATTGCTTTGCATGGGATTATGACGAAATGCCGGGTTTGGACAGAAGTTTGGTCGAATTGAAGCTGCCAATCATAGAAGGGAAGAAGCCAGTCAAGCAAACTCCAAGGCGCTTTGCACCAGAAGTTCTGTCGAAAATAAAAGAAGAGGTCGAAAGACTTCTAAAATGCAACTTCATCCGCACTACCAGGTATGTTGATTGGATTGCAAATATAGTTCCGGTTATTAAGAAAAATGGCAAACTTAGGGTATGCATTGATTTTAGAGATTTAAATTCTGCTACCCCAAAGGACGAATATCCTATGCCAGTCGCAGAAATGCTTATAGATTCTGCAGCAGGTCACGAGTATCTAAGCATGTTGGATGGATACTCTGGCTATAACCAAATTTTTATTGCTGAAGAAGATGTTTCTAAGACAGCTTTTCGTTGTCCTGGAGCAATTGGAACTTATGAATGGGTAGTGATGCCTTTTGGGTTAAAGAATGCTGGGGCCACTTACCAAAGGGCTATGAATTCAATTTTCCATGATTTTATTGAGACGTTTATGCAGATTTACATTGATGATATTGTAATCAAGTCTGTTTCAGGAAAAGATCATATAGACCATCTTCGACAATCCTTTGAGAGGATGAGAAAGTTTGGTCTAAAGATGAATCCCCTTAAATGTGCTTTTGGTGTGCAGGCGGGTGATTTTTTAGGTTTTGTGGTCCACAAGAAAGGGATCGAAATAAATGAAAACAAAGCCAAAGCTATAATGGAAGCGAAAGCGCCATCAACGAAAAAGGGATTGCAATCTCTACTAGGGAAGATCAATTTTCTAAGAAGATTCATCTCCAACCTCAGTGGAAAAACACAACCCTTTTCTCCTCTACTTCGACTAAAGAAAGAAGAATTCACCTGGGGGCAAGAGCAACAAGTGGCTTTCGACAAAATCAAAGAGTACTTGGCTAGTCCTCCAATCTTGATGTCCCCTTGTAGGAAAAGAAGCATGAGACTGTATATCTCTGCATCAGACAAGACATTAGGAAGTATGTTGTGTCAAGAGGATGAGAATGGCGTCGAAAGGGCCATCTATTATCTCAGCAGAGTCTTAAATGATGCTGAAACTAGATATAGTGCTATAGAAAAACTATGTTTATGTGTATATTTCTCTTGTATGAAATTGAAGCATTATATAAGGCCTGTTGATGTATATGTATCTTCTCATTTCGACGTAATAAAACATATGTTGTCTAAGTCTATTTTACATAGTCGAATTGGAAAGTGGGCTTTGGCTCTAACAGAATACTCCTTAAAATATTTGCCTTTAAAGGCTATGAAAGGACAGGTGGTGGCTGATTTTATAGCTGACCACTCTATAGTCGAAACTATAGAATACGTCGAACAAGCACCTTGGAAACTGTATTTCGACGGTTCCAGGCATAAGAATGGACTTGGTATTGGGATGGTGATTATTTCTCCTGACAAAATTCCAACAAAGTTCAAGTACAAAGTCGAAGGGCTGTGTTCGAACAATGAAGTCGAATATGAAGCTTTGATCGCTGGACTTGAAATCTTGTTGGAATTGGGGGCAACAAGAGTCGAAATAATGGGTGACTCTGAGTTGGTAATAAAGCAGTTGACTAAGGAGTACAAATGTGTGAAAGAGAATCTAATAATGTACTTCGTGATAGCAGGTAGACTTCTCAAGAAGTTCGACAATGTGGTTTTTAGGCACATTCCCAGGATGGAGAATCAAGAGGCGAATGATCTGGCTCAACTGGCATCAGGATACAAAGTGTCGGAGGAGAAGTTAGAAAAAGCCATTGAAGTCAGAGGAAGAGTCATATCTGTAGGTTTGTCCCCATCAGATTTAGAGACAATAAAATTGGGATATGGTGACGAAGAGAATTATGAGATTTGCAACGTAGATGATGCAGGAGTCGAAGACTGGAGAAAACCCATCAAAGAATATTTGCAATATCCAAGTCAAAAAGTCGAACGAAAGGTAAAATATAGAGCTTTGAGTTATGTACTTTTTGGCAATGAATTGTTCAAGAAGACTGCGGAAGGAGTCTTGTTGAAATGCTTAGGCGAAAATGAAGCGTACATAGCATTGTCAAATGTGCATAGTGGAGCGTGTGGCGCACACCAAGCAGGCCAAAAAATGAAGTGGTTATTGTTTCGACAAGGAATGTATTGGCCAGCAATGCTAAAGGATTGTGTCGAATTTGCAAAAGGGTGTCAAGAGTGCCAAGTACATGCAGGCATACCACATGTTCCTGCAAGTGAGTTACATTCGATTGTAAAGCCTTGGCCGTTCAGAGGTTGGGCGTTAGATTTAATCGGTGAAATTCGACCAGCTTCTTCAAAAGGGCAAAGGTACATTTTAGTGGGAGTAGATTATTTTACTAAGTGGATTGAAGCCATACCATTGGTGAATGTAGATCAAGAAGCGGTTATGGATTTTATCCAAAAGCATATAATCTACAGATTTGGGATACCGGAAACAATAACAACAGATCAAGGATCTGTGTTTACCGGTCGAAAAATGCAGAAGTTTGCACAAGATACAGGTTTTAAGCTCCTTACTTCGACACCTTATTATGCTCAGGCTAATGGACAAGTCGAAGCAGCTAACAAGGTAGTGATAAATTTGATCAAAAAACATGTAGGTGGAAAGCCAAAAAATTGGCACAATACCTTAGATCAAATTTTATGGGCTTGTCGAACATCTCCTAAAGAAGCAACCAATTCGACTCCATTTAAATTAACTTATGGGCATGATGCAGTTTTGCCAGCCGAGTTGTATTTGCAATCAGTTAGGGTTCAAAGGCATCATCAGATCCCATCAGAGACATACTGGAGTATGATGATGGATGAATTGGTTGATTTAGACGAAGAAAGGCTACGTGCCTTAGATCTCATAAAGAGACAAAAAGAGAGAGTCGAAAAGTTCTACAATAGAAAAGTAAAATTTAAGACTTTTTCAATTGGTGATTATGTGTGGAAGGTAATTCTTCCTATGGATCGAAAAGACAGAGTTATGGGAAAATGGTCTCCCAAATGGGAAGGACCTTTCAAAGTTTTGAAAATATTTTCTAATGGCGCATATGAGGTCGAAGAAATAGGGAAAGACGAAAGGATATTAAAAATAAATGGCAAATATTTGAAAAAGTATAAACCAATATTGCAGGAAATAAAGATAGCAGTCGAATAAAATTGAAATTGAAAGTAAATAGTGTGCTGCCAAACAGATGGCGTTAAATCATTACAAATAAAGCCTCAAAGGGCTAGAAATTGACAGGAACATTCGACTAAAGCTGAAGGTTTGCAAACTGTGCCTTCAAAGCGGTAAATTTGTCTTTCTGAAATTGAAGTCGACGATCACAGAGGTTCCTGTGAATATGGGCAACTTCAATCTCTTGGTTGATCTTTTGAGCGGTCTCTGCGTGTTGAATGCCAACCTTCAACTCTTCATCAATCTCGCTTTGCCTAGGCTGCTGAATAGAAGCTATGAGTTCCTCCTCTTTGGAAATTTTCTCTTGGAGAACTGCTATTTGTTTCTTCCATGTTTGAATGTGGTTATGGCAAGTAGCAATCTTCTTGACAGAGGCTTCAGAAAGCTCTTGTAGTTTCGAAACCTTATTTGTCGAAACAGAAACAGAGTTCCATTCAGCAGCTTGTTGGTCCATTTTTTTCTTGATTTGTTGACATAAGTCCCTTCGACGGTGAAGATCTGCGCTGGAATAGGTCAATCACAGTTGTCAGCTCTATCACAAAATTGCAGACTTCGACAGAAGCATCCAAGACGTTAACTTGCTTCAACAGTTTCTTCAACTCCATTGGAGCAATGGCATTTTCCTCTAGAACTTGGAACAAGTCAACATCAAGGATCTTTGCCTTGATCTGAGTCATGATATTGGGTAGAGACTGCACTTCAGAAGTGGCTCCAGAAGTAGTCGAACTGCTGTAGGAAGAGTCTTTAAAATTGAATCTGGTGCTAAGTATGGCTTTCAGGTAGTCCAGGGGTTTCTGCACTTTGAGACTTTCAAGCTCTTCATGAGAAAGACTAGTCGAACCAGTTGTTTGGGAACTCCTTTGAGTTTGGTCAGGAGTAGGCTGGTTGCTATGCTCTGAAGTTCGCCTAGCTTCCTGTTGCTTCGACAGATCTTCTTCGTCAGCAGTCTTCTCTTCAGGATCTCCTTTGACAGCAGTGTCTGCTTCAGCATCATCATCTTTTTGTTGCTCAGCGTGTAATCCAGGATGAGAAGGAGAGTTGTTATCAGAATCAGCTCCCACAGTAGTGTTGAATGCTTCGACCGTTTGTCTCTCAAGTTCTTTGATGGGAGTGTCCTCCTCTCGAACGACCTCCTCCTGGATTGTCTCAGGCTGTTTGTCGACGACCTTTGGCTTCTATCAAAAGAAAAAATTTCTAAGTTAGAAATGAAATAAAATAAATGAGAAGGGTCGAGATTGAAATTTACCTTAGAAGTCTCAGTTTTGGAGCTAGACTTTCCACTCCCCATATCCTTCGGCTGATGTTTTGTAGCAGGACTGCTAGAAGATTCCCTTTTAGAAGATTTGACAATGGATTTTTGTGAGGCGATTTTTTGCAGTCTTTTCTTCTTTAGAGGAGGGGGATTTGGAGATGGAGACTCATCACTGGACTCTTCGATAGGGATTATCTCTGGTATTTTCTTTCTTTTTTGGAATGTAGAGGTTTTTTGACTTACCTGATCATATAAATCAAAATAGTGAGTGTCTTAAAGAGATAAAAGAATAGATCAAAAGAGGAAGAGATTTATACCTTAGTCGAAGGTGTCTGGGCGGCACTTTGTGGAGTTTCGACGGAAGCTTTCTTGGCAGGCACTTTCACAGCTAAAAAAAAAATAGAAAAAGGGGAAAGTTAGGCAGTGATAAATACGTGATAATAAAATGATAAAATTCGTGTTGTTGTTAACACCTTCAAGAATGGGATCTTCCACGCGAACGTGTTCTATTCCAATATGAAGGTGCCCTGGGTAGTTATCCAGATGATACTTAGTCGCAACCACGCGTTTAGCAGGTTTTTTATAACTTTCACGAAGAATTTTCATATGATTCCCACATGTGAACCAATCTGGGAATGGAGGACTTAAAGCCACACCAAATTCAGCAGATGGTAAAGGTGGAAATTTAGGAGGGTAATAGCTGAAAGCCAAGTTGTAACGCACTTCTGGTCGAATGTTTGGAGGCAGTGTCAACTTCTCCAACTTCTCGGTGAATTTTTCTTTTAAAGTAACCGCTGCTTCGCGTATGGTTCGACTAAGATCATCAGTTCTGTAAACGGTTTCAAAGTATTTTTGAAATTTTTGTATTTCTTGGATATGTCTTTGTGTACCTTTTTTAGTCTGTTCCTGCACAAGAGCAAAAGCATTCGTCAGATGGGTGGTGAAAGCTTTTACGTCGAAAAATTTGGTAGCATAGTATTCCCTCCACCATGCGTCGAACTCAGGAGTGCAAAGGAATGATGGTTGAAAAACCACCGGTCGAATATCCAAAGATTCGTCAGTCAGCTTTTTCAACAATTCCCTGCTGGTGGCTTCGTCGTGGAAGGAGTTGTAGAAAATCATGGCCCCTTTTTTAGGGAAAAGAGGTCGAGGCATGATTTGAATTAGGCCAAATTGCCTGGCGACCAAGTTAGGTTGATAAACTATTAAGGCAATCTGGGGTTTCGTAGTACTGCGGTGGGAGAACAGGAGCCTAGGGGTCAAAAAGGATTCCCAGACATTTAGGAAGATATTTTCATCTTTTTTGGTTTGCAAGGGGAATTGTCGTGAAAACCATTCAGGTCCAATTGTTCTATCAGCAAATGGAGCCATAGTCGAAGTAAAATGATGTCTCTCAGCAAACATCATTACGTAGCTAGTAAAGGCCCGCCGAAGGCTAATTGCTTCATCAGTTGGTGTCAATTGCACCAATCTAGGCCATTCGACACTCCTGTTTTTGAATTCCCCTTCATTTATGTCATGCTTCACAGGAATAAAGGCTTCGAAAGTGGCATTCAGCCATAGTTGCAAGAGCCAAAAGGGGCCTGCCAAATTAAGCTTCCCTTTGTCCTTCAATGTCTTCAAAGAACGCACGCTTTCACTCAAGGACTCATACAGGTTCGCCAAGATTACCTCACTCAAGCATAATTTGATCCCAGCGTGGAGTTGGTTCGCCATAGTGATGAACCTCTTAGCCACTTGAAGTGAGCGGGAGCAAAAGACGAATTTGGTCAGCCACAAGGTTAGAAAAGCTATGTGCTCTTTGTCAGAAACTTCTTGGTCATTTTTGCCATGGTAGTGAGACATAAAAAGGGAGTATGGGGCGAAACTAGTGTCGAAATCTATGGAGTCCTCGTTCAGGTGAGTGGGGTCGAAGTCAATGCCAACTGGACTAAGGCCAACTATGGCGGCTATGTCGAACAGCGTAGGGGTAACCATCCCGCAGGGGAGGTGGAAGGTGTTATACGTACTATCCCAAAAGTAAAGGGAGGCTAGCAGCATGTTAGGGCAAACATTGGGTCCTGCTCTTGATAATTGTATCAAGTCAAAAATTCCTATTTCTTTCCAAAATTTTTCTTTAACGTTTTCAACTCTGTTCAACCAAGACAAGTAGTCTGAAAGGTCTTTCGACCAAGGGCAAGTTCTAAAAATCCTAGTATAATTCAGATAAGTTAAATTTATTGCTTCCTCATCTTTTTCGCTTGAACCTTGAGGTTCAGTTTGTTCTACTGGTTTCTCTAGAGTGGGGGGTTTCACCCCAGCACCTATGGGTTTTGTGTGAGAATAAGTAGGAAAGAACTCTTGTAAACGCTCAGGTTTAATGTCTGGGTTAGGGAGTGGTCCTAACATAGCATAGTGATTACAAGAAATAATAACAGGGATGAGTACCTGGGATTTAAAAATGCAGTCTTTTTCCCTCGCATTTGGAGGCTCAGGAATGTATTGTTGATCCCCAATCAGTGTTGGTTCATCCAACCTATGCGCAGGAGGGATGATGGAAGGTTGCTCACTTTTGGAAGGTTTGTTGCTTGATAATTTTTGAAAAGCCATTGTTGAATCAGAAAGTTTTAGAAAGAAGATGAAGATTTGAAGCAGTTGTGAAGAAGAAGAGTTCAAACGCGTAAAAAAGAAAGAGAAATAATGGTTCAGGTATTTATAAGAGATTATCAAAAGCCCTTTAGGTTTAGTGGTGATCATGGAGGGCGCGTGGCATCATCTTAACGGTGATGATAAAAAGTGGAAGTTGAAAAAAGCATGGCTAGCTAGGTTTTAGGGGTATGGACATCATGTCTGAACGTGGGATTTGATGGAACGTTTTCAGAGATATGCAATGATGAATTTTCTTGGGACTGAACAAAGGTCACGTCTTGAAAACCAGCATCATTAATGCAGGTAACATGGCGTCGAAATATCTTCGACAGCAAATGATGGTTTCTCCAGAAATAAGTCGAAACATCTTTGCTGGGGGGCAATTTGTAGACATATATTTTCGACACCATGTCTTGGAAGGCAAAATGATGTTCCTTGACTAGAGATGATAACTACAGAAAAAGGAGGAAGAAAATGAAGGTATCCAGAAGACACTTCGACAAGATAAGAATTTCGACACTTCGACAGAAATATGAGGAAGTCTTCGTCAGACAGGTTTGAGGGACATTTATCATTTTTTGACAATTCGACAGGTCTGAAAGGACGCGTTTGTTCGACATAACTTGAAGATTCAAATTCAAGAGAATTATAACGTTTGGCAGAAGACGCGTGGAAGTATCTGGCGAAAGGAAGACATGCAGAAGGCCAGATGTCGAAATTTTAGGATTTAGTCGTTAATAGTAGTTATTTTGTTTATCTATAAATAGGATAGTTGTTATTAGAATTCAGGGTGAAAAAACTTGTACAAAACTTCCTGCAATTACTCAAAGTACCCGTGTGAGAGAAAAGAGTTATTTGGAAAAATGTACGTGTAAACACCATCTTTTAATTTCTTTATCAATCAAAGTCTTTTTACCAATTCCTTTACATTTACCAGCATCTTTATGTTTTCTTCGTCATTTTATTTTAAAGTTCTTTCTTCGTCATTTTACTTTAAAAGTTCTTTTCAAAGTCACTTTCTTTTATCTCAGACTTTCCTTTAAAGTTAGTTGAAATCCTTTATTCCAAAAGACTTAAATACATAAAACCAAGAACCAAGATATCACCCTTAATTTAAAATTATCACGTTGATCTAAGTTTTCGCCCGACGTCCTAGGATTTGTTTGGTTAATCCTGCAAGTAACCCAGATTTCACCATTCTGGTAAACCAGAGGTTGTTCGCCAAGATCAACAGCGAACAGTGAGTGATTATTGTTTCTTGTCAGAGGGAACAATAAAGAGTTAATGGTTGCGTTCAGCAGGTGTGTTGAACAGAGGATGCGCTCTTGAAGACATGAAGATGTGTCTTATGTTTTCCAGTCATTAGCTTGGGTATTTAGTGGAGGAGCACCAGTTACCTTAGTCAGGGGGAGAGGCCTCTTAATCTGAGATAAAGTTCCAGTTTGCATTTGTGGGTCAAGCAAACTGAGATGTCAAGGAGGATGGCTTGACATTATTGTTGAAGATCCAGTTTGCATTTGTACGTCAAGCAAACTGAGATGTCAAGGAGGATGGCTTGACATTATTGTTGTAGTTCCAGTTTACATTTGTGCGTCAAGCAAACTGAGATGTCAAGGAGGATGTCTTGACATTTTTGTATTGTTGCAAGTTGGGGGAGACTTGGTAGTGCAAGTTACATGGTTCTTATTGGATGCTTAAGAATCATTGGTTGAGTCTAGGGGAATTTATTTTTCTCTGCGGACTGTGATCACAAAACTGTGAAGTTATTGAACAATACAGAAGTTTCTGGTAGATAATGTCTAATTGCTGCTGCTTGTGCTGTTCTGCTACTGTCTGCTTGATTGATTTCCACTAATGCATAGTTGCTTGGTTTGTCATATTATGGCTAAAAAGGGGGAGAAGTAAGTAGTAGTAGTGTTCCTTGGTTGTTTCCTTGAGGGGGAGCTGGATGTGGTATGCAAAGGTTGTTTTAGCCAAAATTTTCCAAAAAGGGGGAGATTGAAAGCTCTTGTGTTTTGGACAAATTTTGGTAAAACAAATGTTGAAAAAGAAGCGTCAACATGAAGATCAAGCTGAATAGTTCTGCAGAAGATAAGATGTCGAATGAGATGTCACAGCATGCAGACTCGACATCCTGGACTGTTATAACAGATTGATTTAAATCTGTTTTATATATGCTGCAAGATTCAGGAGAAATCGCAAGAGTGGATCAAGGAGATGGAAAGCCCAAGACAGCACAAGACTATAAATAGTAGACTTCGGTCTAGGGTTTACATACTGTACTTTTGTATCACTTGTAACTTGGTAACATAGTCTTTTAGTAAAATAAGGGTTTAGGGTTTGAGAGTCGTCGGCTCTCTTAGGAGTTAGAAGTATCTATTCTGCAGTATGGGATGCAGGATGGAAGGCATATGTACAGGGTCCGACCAAAAGCCTTTAGGCAATGGTTGTTCTTGGACGAAGCTTTGAAGCAAGTCCAAGATAACTTCTTGGTCAAGAAACCGTGACAGGTTCTGAAGGTCAGCAAAAGACATAGATATCACAGCTTGTGATGGAGGATGTGAGTAGGGATCTCATATCAGAGTTGTAAACGACTAGAGTTTAGCTTTGGTAAAGATGTTCATTGAAGGTAGTGATTAGGATAAAGTTGTAAACGGGGGAGTTTAGCTTTAGGGTAATACTACAAGATAGTGAAGTTTTTATCCTAGATTGGTATCCTCTAGAGTAGGTGAATTGCACCGAACTGGGTCAACATATTCTATGTTTTTATTATTCTGCAGTTTACAGTTTTCTGTATTTATGTTCTTGACTGAGATGTCCCAACATGATGTCTTAACATCTGTTGGTGACTATGCTGCTACACTTCATAACACCAACTGTGTATTCATCCTTGTTTACTATAGATGCAGTAATCAATGTCTAAACCTGATGTTAGGACATTTGAGTATCTGCATAACCAGAATTTCAAAAGTGTTTTGAAAAGATGGTTGGGGCTTACATCTCAGGGAGAGGCCCAAGGTTTTAGCAGTGATCGCACCGCTGTTTCAAAAACTGTATTGGGACTTATACAATGACTGAGGCCCAAAATGTTTTTATTTACAAAAGGGGTGGGTCTTACACTCTATTAGAGGCCCAAAAGGTTATTTAAAAAAAAATGGGACTTACAACACGAGGGGAGACCCAGTTGATTTTCGTTTTGAAATGGCGATCGCGCCGATATTTTTTTAACGCAGAGGGACTTATACAATGTCTGAGGCCCAAAATATTTTGGTTAAGAGGGGATTGGGTCTTACACTCTATTATAGGCCCATGAGTGTTTGAACAAGATTTGTTTGGGTGAAAATCAAAGAAACCCTAATCAACTTTGAATGAATAAAAAATGATAAAATACCAAATAAGTTTGAATGAACAACTTGTGATTTTTGGTTGAGATTTGAAAAATGATGTTTTAATCACAAGATGAATTAAAACTCATTTGGTTTTGATTTCAAGATGAGAGTCCACTTTTAAAATGTTTAAAAACAATTAAAAATGAATTTATTCACAAAAATACCAACTATTTTAAATAAATAATATAAATTATATTTTTTTGTGGAATTAAATATTTCAACATTTTTTGTGATTTATTGCAAAAAGAACCAATAAAAAATAATTAAAATTGAGGGAGTTATTAATTTTTCAAATCATTAAAAATAATATGAAAAATAATTAAAAAGTGAAAAAAACATTAAAAAGGGGTCTGGGGCGAGGGGGATTCGAACCCCAGACCTCTTGTGTGCATTGCGCGCCTCCTACCACTGCGGTGGTGATACATCCGTGTATCAAACCCCAGCCACAAATATACAAGGCTTGCCTTGTTCTTAGCCTGAACAAGGCAAGGCAAGGCAAGGTTCTTGGTCAGAAACGTGAAGGCCATAACTTCCTCATTTCTCCATGGATTGGGACAAAATTTATATGTATCTGGCCCAGAATTTGACAAGGAATCCAATGGTGGTGGTGGTTTTTTCAGATGAGGCTCCTATTTTAAAACCCGATAGTGTTCTTGAAATAGGCCTATAATTGCATTTTCTGTGCTACCTCTTGGTACAGGCATGAATTACATGATAAATTGGTGCAAACACAACACATATAACATGTATGAGAGATGCATGATCAGTGGACTTCAAAGCAAGGCATATTTCAGAGAGTGCAAGTTGTGATGCTTACCTCTTTTGGAGCTTTTTGGGCTATCTGCCAAGTGCTTTGTTCCAGAAATGTTTTGATGCTTTGGACACCCTCAAATGATCCCTTACAAGTTTTTAGGATGATTGGAATCAGCTGGAAACCTCTGGAATGGAAACTGGCCCTTCTTGCAAAAGGGGCAAAAGTGACCAAAATAGCAACTCCCTCAAATGGTGTTCCAGATGTGGGGAACCATTTGGGACAGTTCAAGGATGATATTTGGAGTGTGTTTGAGGTTTCATCTGGTTTGGAAAGTGACTGAATCAAGACATGGCTTGAAAAATGCCAAAAGTCCTATTTTGAGGTTTTGAGAGGGGACTTTGAGATTTTGGTGTCACAGATCACTTGTGAGAGTTTGGACAACTTAGATATGACATATTGGATGTGTTTGGATCATGAGCTATGATGGAAATGCTCTCTAAATCAAAAACTCAGAGTTACCTTGCTAAAGAAGGCATTTTTGCCTAGAGAAAGAGATTTTGAGGAAAGCAAGTGTTGTAGTGATTTGGTGTACTCAAACTGAGCATAATTGAGCTCTATTTATAGTAGAGCAAGTTTGTTTTACAAGCAATAGTGAATGGCAACTACTGCAGAGGTTTGGCAAATGTTGATCAATAGGAATCCAAGTCTCCTCTAGCCATTGACTAGAGGTTAGAGCACATGCCTATTGTCCATTGGTTTAGAGATCATCCTTGACTCATTCAGTTACAAAAGACTCAGTTCATGCCACCTTGGTGCATCCATTGAATGCTCCAAAACAAAATTGGAGTCTTGTCCCTCATTTAGGGTTTTTTAGGTTTGGCATGCTACTTTTGGTTCCAAAGACTTGGGACGCTTATGGATCAGTGTTTATCCCTCCTTGGTTTCCCCCTGAGGTGTTCAGATGGATATAGTTGTTTGTCATTTGCACAAATTGCTCAAATCGAGCAAAATGCACAAATCTGCCTTGTTATGACAGTTGCAGCAAGGCATATTGCCACTGTCATAACTTCTTGCTTAGATTGAGTTTGATGGAGTTCTTGGCCATTTTGGAAAGCTCTCATATGATACAACATATGTGTGATCATAGTTTGTTTTGATACTTTTTGGTTCCAAGTGAATAAGGCCCCTACATTTTGGAAAATGTGAAATAGATTCGGACTTAGTGAAAATTTCACTAAGTGTTGGAAAAAGTGACATTTCATGTTTTCAGCCATTTTGATCCAACCATAACTCAAAATCCATGATGAATTGGAATGAGGTGTAGTTGACACTTTTAAAGTATGCCATGAGAGCTAAAAGTCCATCTTTGGATCAGCCAAAATGGTTGCTTGGATCACAAGTTATGATCCTTGGAAGTTGGTACCCTAGCAACTTTGTTCCATAACTTAGAAATTTTCTAAGTTTTTTATGGTTACCCCTTTTACAAGTTATCCCACTTTCTTTGATTTTTCTTGATGAATGATGATTCCAATCACACATTAACATCATTTTAGGGTTAAGGAACCATAATTGACCAAAAAATTAAAAAGTCAAACTTTAACTTTTAAGCACAGTTGACTTCTTATCAGATGAATTCTAAACTATACGATCCTCACTGAAATCAAGTCCTTGACCTAAATCAATCTTAATGGATTGATTTCATAGGTGTTATAGGGTGTATTGAATCATGTCCCAGGGTTTGGGAGCATGTCTTGGTCAAAAGTCAAAGGTACGGTTGACTTTTTCCCCAAAACCTTAACTATGGTCCAGATGAAATAGAAACTTATGAATCAAGCTTCTTGGATCAATCCATTGTTGTAAATGGATCAATGTAGTTTATTGGAGACCTTCAAATCATGTATTGAGGTCTTGGCACATGTTTTGTCCCAAAAGTCAACTTAGGTGTGAATTAGGTCAAGAAACCCTAATTCCTGATTTTTGATGTATGCGCCCCCTGAGGCTAAATTGACTTGATGATTGGGTCCATGAGGTCCCTTGGAGTACCTTGGGTTATGCTTTGAAGCATTGGCTGGTGCCCAGATGAAAATTCTCATCTATAGGCCTCACTCGACCAAAACCCTAATTTGGTGACTGTGGTGATCTTGAGGCTTAATCCACTTGGAATGCTGCAGCCTTGTGCTTGATTCTTGATGTGGGAGTCCTCTTGATCCTTTATGGATGCTTGATAGGTTAGATAAGTTGAAGATCATGTCATTTCTTGATTGATCCTTTGTCTAAGTGCTCTGCTAGGGCTTAAAACCCTAATTCTTGATTGTAGTGAATGCTCACCCATCTTTGGGGAGACTGATAAGTGTTGAAGTTCATCCATATTGTGATGATGATTTCCCCAATGATGGGAAATCTTAGTGGTCAAAATTTGAGGTATGACAGATGCCCCTATTTAATCTTCTTGGACCCGAAGGTGTGAATGGCGAAGGTATTCGGGCATTCGGGGTGCAAGAGGATTAAATATCGGAATACCCGAAATTTTGATGGTGGTTATGAATGGCAGTGTGCTCATCCATCTTCTTTTGCTAAGCAATGATGCTTAAAAAAGGTGAAAACTTCCCCTCGAACCTGGTCTTCAGCCATGGAACTGGTCTAGGTTTCTGAAATAAACTTCCCCTCGATCCTGGTTTCCTACCAAAGAGCTGGTCTAAATTTCTGAAATAAACTTCCCCTCGATCCTGGTTTCCTACCAAGGAACTGGTCTAAGTTTCTGAAATAAACTTCCCCTAGATCCTGGTTTCCTACCAAGGAACTTGTCTTAGTTTCTGAAATAAACTTCCCCTCGATCCTGGTTTCCTACCAAGGAACTGGTCTATGTTTCTGACGTAAACTTCCCCTCGATCGTGGTTTCCTACCAAGGAACTGGTCTCAATTTCTTTTGTCAATAAACTTTTTTGACAAGGGACGCTATGTGTAGCGGTTTTCCTCAAACTTCTCGCTGAATTTTCCTGGGGAGATGCCATTTGATAGGAAAGATTTTTGATGTCAGACTTGCTGGGGAACCCATCTGTCTGAGCTGTAGAGGTGTACAAACTTCTCTGTGGGAGATGCCATTTGTTGACTCTACCGGGGAAAATGAGTCCCTTGAGAGACTGCTTCCTGCTTGGGGATACTACATAATACTTTCCTTCGAGATCTTCTCGGAGAAATGCCATGTGATGTAATCCAAATTAGAGGTGCTGATGACCCACTTGATAGCAAATTTTCGAGTGAAACTACTGTGTTGTCGAATCTTTTCGGTTGCGAGGCTTTCTCTAGGGATTTTCCTTAATCCGGGAAAGCGGAGATTTCATCTTCAGTGGTGAAGAGTGACGTTCGTCGACGGTCTTGTTGTTTTTCAGAGGTTCAAGTTATCAAAGTGGTCGAGGGCCAACTCTAATCCAGACATAAACTGGAAGAGAGACTGTTCGGACGCAACATTTTCTAACAAGGAAAGAAATGACAACTCGATTGGCAAGATGACTTTTATCCCTAGGGGATATGACCGATTGGAGTGATAGTGATGCAATATGAATGTGAATGCAAATCAATTAATGCATGATGTATATATGTATATGTGCAAAACTGACACAACATACAAACTGACGGATGAACACGACTGGATACTCGGCCACTGCGGGGGACGAAGAAGTACCATTCGTTCAAGGTAGCAATTCTGCCTTGCTTAGGAGAGATGGTCCCTGCGGGGAACAATGCTGGTCGGGCTTAGGAGGTAAGAATTCTGTCGGGGATGTCAGACGAAACATTCGCACCTGACATAGTTGATCCTTCATTCAGGCGTACCGGTTTAGAAGGAGTACTTTGATTTTGCACTTTGAAGCTTAACCGTCTTTGGGAAAGCGATCAATGTTCTTTCGATGTTCAACAGTAAAAAGAATTTGCCATCTTTATTTAAAAAGCAGAAAAATGTTGACAAGTAAATTCATTTTTTTTATTTCAAGAATCGTTAATCATGTTAAAATGTCGTTTTGTAAAGCTAAAACAAATGAGTATTGTAAACAAAGCACAAGGGCTCAAATTTTATTGATAGGATGGAAATCAGCCAAACGCGTGATTCCATTGAGTATTTACAAAGTTAGAAAATGGTAATTTAAGGGAAAAAGGGCTATATTGAAACATAACGACCGTTATCCTTCTACCAACTTTGAATTCTGGACATCCGGAGCTTTTGTCGAAGATGACCTTTACTGGAGTTTTCTCTGATGGATGGCATTACTGTTGCTGAGAATTTGCCCCTTTGTTGGACGTAGTTACTTGCCATGAATCCCTAACTTTTGCCTGGATTGTACTTTGAGATTTCCAATCCATCGGGATGATTTTTGATCATGTCTCTGATTTTTTCCTGGACCGCCCTTTCGGGTTTTCAATCCACCGAGATGGTTTTTTTTGTTTTTTTTAGGCGAAGTATTTCTTGACTACGTCAAGATTTGTTGGGTAGGCAAACTCTTCTCCGTCCATGGTTGCGAGTTTCAAGGCACCGCCTGAGAAGGCCTTCTTGACCACATAGGGACCGTCATAATTCAGAGTCCATTTGCCCCGGGAATCAGTGGGAAATGATTGTATCTTCTTGAGCACGAGGTCTCCTTTCCTGAAGACACGGGGTCGAACCTTTTTGTCAAACGCTTTCTTCATTCTTTGCGGATACAATTGGTCGTGACATAGAGCCGTCATTCTCTTTTCTTCGATTAGGTTTAGTTCATTGTGCCTACTTTGGCACCATTCAGCTTCTGTTAGTTTAGCTTCCATCAATACTCGGATTGATGGGATCTCTACTTCTATGGGAAGTACTGCTTCCATACCATATACTAGAGAGAAAGGGGTTTCCCCTGTTGAAGTGCGGACAGACGTGCGATAACCGTGAAGAGCAAAGGGGAGCATCTCGTGCCAGTCTTTGTAGGTTACAACCATCTTTTGAACGATCTTCTTGATGTTCTTGTTAGTCGCTTCTACCGCTCCATTCACCTTCAGCCAGTAGGGAGATGAGTTATGGTGTTCGATCTTGAACTCAGCACACAACTCCTTCATCATCTTATTATTCAAGTTAGATCCATTATCAGTAATGATCTGGCTTGGAACACAAAAACGGAAGATGAGATTGTTTCTGATAAATTGGACTACCACTTGTCCGGTTACATTGGCGTATGGCGCTGCTTCGACCCACTTGGTGAAATAGTCAATGGCTACTAGGATGAACCAATGCCCGTTTGAAGCCTTAGGTTTAATAATGCCATTCATGTCGATTCCCCATATGGAAAAAGGCCATGGGGAAGAAAGAACTTTGAGATGCATTGGCGGTACATGGATCTTGTCTAAGTATATCTGACACTTGTGACACCTCCTCATGTACTTGTAGCAGTCGGATTCCTTTGTCAACCAATAGTACCCTGCTCTTAGAATTTTTATCGCCATTGTGTGTCCGTTGGCATGAGTGCCAAAGGATCCTTCGTGAATTTCCTTTATCAGCATGTTTGCTTCTGGTCTGTCTACGTATCAGAGCAAGACCGTGTCAAAGTTTCTCTTATAAAGTGTATCACCGCTCAGGAAGAAGTTTCCAGCCAATCTTTTGAGGGTTTTCCTGTCTTTTCTGGATGCCCCAAGTGGGTACTCCTGTTTCTAAAGGAAGCATTTGATATTGTGATACCAAGGTTTGTCGTCTATGACTGCTTCGATCGTGAAGATGTAAGCGGGCCGTTCAAGGCGCATTATGTCGATCTTAGGTATGTCATTCCATTGACCTACACTAATCATGGAAGAGAGAATGGCTAATGCATCAGCCATGTGATTCTCTTCACGAGGGATATAATGACCAGAGTTGAGTCTTTGTAAGGAATCAATCCTGATTGGTATGTGTTCCAATCTCCTTTGGTCTTATTGATAACCAGGGCTGAGTCGCCATAAACATCCAAGTTCTTGATTCTTAAGTCGATTGCTTCTTCGAGACCCATGATACAAGCTTCATATTCGGCCTCGTTGTTTGTACACTTGAATGTTAATCTGGCAGTGAAAGGATTGTGGGTACCCTGAGGTTTTATGATGATTGCCCCAATTCCGTTTCCATAATGGTTGACGGCTCTGTCAAAAATTAGTCCCCATTGGGAACCTGGTTCTGGCCCTTCACTAGGTAGCGGTTCATCGTAATATTTCATTTTCAAATGCATGACATCTTCGTCTGGGAAGTCAAACCCGATTGATTCCTGTTCGTCAATCGGTGGATGAGCCAAGTGATCGACTAACATACTTCCTTTAACGACTTTTTGAGCGTGGTATTCGATGTCGTATTCTGACAACAACATCTGCTAACGGGCAATCCTTCCCGTGAGAGCAGACTTTTCAAAGACATACTTGATTGGATCCATTTCTGAGATTAACCAAGTAGTATGGCGAATCATATACTGGCGAAGAAGTTTGGCTGCCCAAGCCAGAGCGCAGCAAGTTTTCTCAAGAATCGTGTACCGAGTTTCACACTAAGTGAATTTCTTGCTCAAATAGTAGATGGCAGACTCTTTCCTTTTTGTTTCATCTTGTTGGCCAAGTACATATCCCATTGAGTCTTCCAAGACTGTTAAACAGATTATTAGTGGTCTTCCTTCCACTGGAGGTGATAGAATCGGTGGGTTCAACAGGTATTCCTTAATACTGTCGAAAGCAGTTTGACAGTCTTCTGTCCAAACACAATCCTGATTCTTTTTGAGTAATTTGAAGATCGGCGCGCATGTCCCGGTCATGAGGAATATAAATTTGGAGATGTAATTCAAACGTCCTAGGAATCCCCTAACTTGTTTTTCAGTTCTCGGAGAAGGAATTTCTTGAATGGCCTTGACTTTGTCAGGATCAACCTCAATCCCTTTCTGGCAGATGGTGAACCCTAGTAGTTTCCCTGAACGGACACCGAAGGTGCACTTGTTGGGATTCAAGCGGAGTTTGTTCTCCCTCAGACGCTCGAATAGTTTTGACGGTGGGTTACATGCTCCTCCTCCGTTTTAGATTTAGCAATCATATCATCGACATATACCTCGATTTCCTTGTGTATTATGTCATGAAACAGAGTAGTCATAGCCCTTTGATAGGTTTCCCCGGCGTTCTTCAAACCGAATGACATTACCTTGTAACAAAAGGTGCCCCATGGGGTGATGAACGAAGTTTTCTCCATGTCTTTCGGCGCCATTTTTATCTGATTATAGCTCGATAATCCATCCATGAAGGAGAAGACTTTGAACTTTATTGTACTGTCTACCAGCATGTCAATGTGCGGTAAAGGAAAGTCATCCTTTGGACTAGCCTTGTTTAGATCTCTGTAATTTACACACATTCTGACTTTTCCCTCCTTTTTTGGGACTGGTGCAATGTTGGCTAACCATTGAGGATACTCTGATGTGGCGAGGAAACCCGCATCAATTTGTTTTTGTACTTGCTCTTTGATTTTGATGGCCATATCTGGGTGAGTTCTTCTCAACCTCTGTTTCACTGGCGGATAATCTGATCGTAACAGTAAATGATGTTCCACGATGCTGGTATCAACCCTGGCATATCCTGATAGGACCAAGCAAATACATCAGGAAACTCTTTGAGAAGCTTTATCAAACCTTGTTTGATAGTTGGACTAAGCAGTGCCCCAATCTTGACTTCTTTTCTCTCTTCTTCTGAACCTAAGTTGACTGTTTCCTATGGCTCTTTGTGTGGTTCAATGGACCTTTCCTCTTGTCTGAGTAATCGGCAGATCTCTTCTGGAATTTCTTCATCTTCTTCTTCTTCAGCCTCAAATACCAGGAATTCAAAGTTGGGAGAAGGCATCGGATCACATGTTTCAATGGGGTTTAAAACAAGCAATTTGCATGACATGATGATTGTGTTTAGAAGAGATAGAGAGAATGCAAGAGTGTGTGCAGTGTATTTTTTTGAAAACTGCTTGTTTATTATTATTTGAATTGTTTTTTAGGATTACCATTTTTTGAAAAAGAGAAAAGAGAAAACAACAATTAATGTGGAAATTACATAATGACGTTATTTTATTTATGATCTTGTTGATTCTTGAAACTACAGCCCTATAAAACAAAACTCTGTCGCTTTGGGCGAAGCGAAGAGGAACATTTACAGAAAGTGAGCCCTATCAAAACATCTGTTTCACCTGGGAAGGGTGAAAGGTTAAAGACGGAAATTACTTTGACTTATGAAAGATCTTCGGAACATTGACAGCAGCCCATTGGCGGTGAACTTCGCGGTGAATCACAAAGTCTGGTACTTTCCTTCTTGATTTGTCTTCAGAAATAACGTTGATTTCTGGTGGAGCAGGATCATTGGAATCTGTCTCCCAGGCAAAGTTGTCGTGATAGGATTCCTCATCTATATCTTGCATAGTATTTGTACTCTCAGGCAGATCTCCCCATCCAGTAGGCTGGATATCTTCGAGCTTGATACGAGAGCTTTCAGGAGCGGTGTACTTGACCAGGTAGTCGTACTTTCCACTCGGTTGTCCCAAGGTGTCCCACACTTCTTTGGAACTGGAGGGGTCATCCAATTCAACAACGTTGACCTAAGGAAAAGCGTAGTTGATAGTCCTATAAATTTTGCGAATTCATCGTCGTGTTGGATGTTCTCTGAATGCCCTGCGCGTTGTTCCCACGACATGGTGGGGACGCAGGTATTCTTTTCAATGATGCTCAACTGATTTTCATTGTTCGGCTGATTCTCTTGCCCCGAGTCTCCTGGATACAGCTGCCAGATAGGCAGGCCATCCATCGGGTCGTAGTAGTCGTGGTCAAAGTTATATTTTATCAGAGTGTCCTCCTCTAATGAGTTTCATGGAGCACGACATCCATCCGGATCACAATCTCCGTATATCATCTTAACATCTGACCTTGGTATATATCTCGGACCCTGCGTGGGAAAACAGAATGGCGTGGGTACTTCTTCTTGAGACATATAATCATCCTCATTGAGATAGGACTTCCATTCTTCATCTGTATCAGAGGAATCTCCCTCGTTGATGGTATGTATTTCTTGAGACACTAGGTGAAGGAAACCTCCACTGTGAAAGAAGTCCTGAATGGGATGAAAACTTTCATCGTTAGTAGCAGTTTGGGTACAGGTTGAAGAAAAACCAAGACCCTTCTTTGTTTTGTAATCAGTGGGAGCGACAAGCTGTCCCCATCCTTTTGCATTGTTACTCTTGATCACCTCGAGAGCATCTTTGTACGAGGAAATCGAGGTTCCTTTCTTTGATTCATTTCTCACCGAAAGTGCTTGGAACTGGGTTCCAACAACCTCCTCGGGTTCTACACAAGTGGACAATGATAGGTTACTCACGATCAAGGCTTGTTCTCTGCAAACTGTGACAAGTTGGTCATTCTTGACAAACTTCAGTTTCTGGTGAAGTGTCGAAGTGACTGCCCCAGCCTGGTGTATCCAAGGTCTTCCCAACAAACAGCTGTATGTTGCTCGGATGTCCATGACCTAGAAAGTGACTTGGAAAGTGTGAGGACCGATAGTTATGGGAAGGTCGACTTCGCCGGTAAGTATTTCGGGATCCGTCAAATGCTTTGACGATGACCTCACTGCCTCTCATCGGAGATCCTTTAAATGATAGTTTCATTAAAGTGGATTTCAGCATAACATTTAGAGCCGATCCGATATATATCAGTACGCTGGCTAAAGCATCATCCCGACAGTTGACTGTAATATTGAGTGCCATGTTGTGACTTTTACTTTGTTTCGGCAGTTCCTCATCACTGACCCCCAAGTTGTTGCAGGAAGTGATGTTGGAGATGATGCTGTCGAACTGTCTTATTGTTACATCTTGTTCCACAAAGGCTTACTCTAAGACTTTCTGTAGAGCCTCTCTGTGGGCTTCGGAATTGAGTAAAAGAGATAACACAGAGATTTTTGAAGGAGTTTGTAATAGTTGATCAACAATGTTGTATTCACTCCTTTGGATGAGCTTCAGCATCTCATCATCGTTCTTTGAAGGGTCGGGATCATTGGATTAACCGACTGATGGAATGGGAACTTCAGTTTGAGGTTCCTTCTCTTTGATAGGTTCTCTAACTCCTCGGTTGAAGATTTGACCGCTCTGTGTTACTCGACTGATGTCTGCGATATTCACGATGGAGGGTAATGGAGTTTCCTTTCCATTCTCAATTGTGGTTGCACCGTATTTGTAAGGGATAGCCTTAGTTGATTCATATGGTACTGGTCCCGGCAGATAGATGACTACAGGAGCCTTCTGATTTTTCTGACCATTATAAGTAATTTCAATCAATTCCTGGTTGGGAACTTTCCTGTTGTCCAATGGAATTCTTGATTCGTCAAGCAGAGGGATTATGGTACAAACATCTTTGGTCCTCTTATGATCAGAGATTACGATAACATCTTTAATCTGATCAGCAAAATAGTCTGGCATCCAGTTAATGGACCCAGAACCTGGACACAGTTGAATCTCATTACGGTCCAACTGACTTTGAAGGGCTGCTCGCACAAGGTAGCATCCTTGGTTATTCTCCGAGAAAACTCTACAGCACTCGTATTTGTGTGGTGGAACCCAGCCACATCCGCTTTGGATGCAGTGTAATCTTACTAGGTCTAATTCCGTAGATCGGATATCCTGACTTTGATGCCTAGTAGGGTTCCCGTTTATCACACTGAGTTGTTGTGTGCCTTCGTCTAGATAGATCGGAAGCCACCAATGGTTTAACAAGTGTTGCAAATCTCTTTGAACGAGAGCACATCCTTGATCACTTTCACGAAATACTGTACAGTTTTGATACTCATGTGAAGTCAGAAAACTAAGCTGGACTTGCTTAGCGTGTAACTCCACCAAGCTGGTATTCATCAAATGAATATCAAAGATTTGAATCATGTTGATCTGATAAGGATTTTTATCATGGTAGTCCTGGATCCATCCAAGATCCATCTGACGCTGGAGGGCCTCGTGTATGAAAAGAGCAACCCTGATCGTTTATCGAGCAAATCAGACAGGAATTTTAATCGTGCCGCGGGAGATTATGATACTGGCTTTGCCTTGAGTGTATTTCCACCAAGTTGATATTCATCGCACGGATGTCGTGATTCTGAATAATGTTGGAATTTGTATAAGTCATGTTGACTCCACGAATTCGGTGCTCCTGGATCCACCCGAGATCCAACTGTTCCTGTAGAGAAGACTGCACCACAGAACATCCTTGATTATTTTTAGAGCAGATATCACAGTGGTGATAATTGTGAGCTGGTACGTGATCGCATCTGCTCTATCTGCGATGCATCTTGACCAGGTTGGCCCTCAATAAGAGTACATCGTGAATTTGATAGTTGTTGTTAGATTCTCCCTCTATCAAATTTACTGCAGCTTTATCGTGTTGAGGCAGCGAGTTCGTGAGAACATTTCGATTCGTATCTTTGAAAGATAAGACCCCGCTCCTGACAAGCTTTTGCACATCGGATTTGAAACTGAGGCAGTTTTCTATGTTATGTCCCGGTCCTCCTTGATGGTAAGGACACGTCTGATCCTCTTTGAACCAAAAAGGAGGATTCTCAAGAGGAGTCCTGGCCTGGACATGCCCCTTGACCAGTAATAGTGGAAACAGTTCTGCGTACAACATGGGTATAGGGTCGAACCCTGGTGGTCGCATTGTACGGTTTTTATTGTATGGAGGAAGAGCTTGCTGAAGAGGCTGTTGTGTCTTTTGCAGAATAATGTTGCTGATTTGATTAGCTCTGAGCAACCTGAGGTTGATACGTAGGAACAGGTGCAAGATTAATAGCAGGAGTTACAGCTGCTACTGGTTAGTATCGTCGCCTTTGCTTTCTGAGAGAGATATTGCCAATATCTTGCTCTTTCTTCTTAGGGAGAGCATTACTGTATCTTTTGGTACTGCTTGATGGTCCAGCATCTTTAACTAAACGTCCTTCTCGGACTGCTTCTTCGAGACGAACTCCCATGCCGACCATCTCAGTAAAGTCGTTGGGCGCACTGGCAACCATTCTATCATAGTAAAATGAGCTCAAGGTTTTTAAGAAGATCTTTGTCATCTCTTTTTCCTCAAGAGGTGGACAAATCCGAGCGGCGATCTCACGCCATCTCTGAGCATACTCCTTAAAGGTTTCCTTGTCCTTTTGTGACATGGCTCTGAGTTAATCTCGGTCTGGTGCCATGTCTAGGTTATATTTGTACTATTGAACGAAGGCAGCGCCTAGATCTCTGAAAGTAGCGATCTTAGTGCAGTTTAAACCCATGTATCATTTGAGCGCGACACTGGTTAAACTATCTTGAAAGTAATGGATCAGTAGCTGGTGGTTCTCAGTCTAAGTTGACATCCTCCGAGCGTACATCACCAAGTGGCTTTGAGGGCAAGAGTTACCCTTGTATTTCTCAAATTCGGGCACTTTGAATTTGGGTGGAACTTTCACATTGGGGACCAAACAAAGGTTTGCGGCGTCTTTTCCAAATAGATCCTAACCACGCATGGCTTGTAATTCCTTATGCATCTCCAGGAAATGTTCCTGGAACTCCTTCATTTTGTTGTCCATACTCCCACTTCCACCAGACGATATATGTGGAATCTGTCCTTCCGGGACAGTGTGTACCACGGGCGGTGGTATAGTCATTACGGCAGAGACTTTTGGCGTCTCCCGAAGATTGTAACCTTTAAGAGTTGTTGTCATGCCCCTGGCATCTTCGCTTTCCCGAAGTTTGTAACCTTCAGGCCCAACGGTTCCTGCTACAGTTTCTGGATCTTCAGGGATCGGCGGAATATATCCTTTCGGGATATAGTTGAGTGGCATGCCCCAGGGACGATCTTTAGGCAGGTTGTACCGAGGATCATACGTCTCCACTATGGGTGTGGATGTGATCTCCGAGATCATAGTCTGTTGTTGTTGCCTCTGAGTTGTTGCCAGAGCTTGCATGTCACCGTAAAGCTTTCT
This sequence comes from Lathyrus tuberosus, assembly GCA_022829125.1. Lineage (NCBI taxonomy): Eukaryota > Viridiplantae > Streptophyta > Magnoliopsida > Fabales > Fabaceae > Lathyrus > Lathyrus tuberosus. The sequence continues at coordinate 5,556,273 of JALAZF010000341.1, read as the reverse complement.
CAGATCTTCTCTCAGAGCGTCGATATCTTCTCTCAACTCTCTGTTCTCTTCCTAGAGATTATCCATTTTCCTTTGAATGTTAGCCCGCGTATTGTACGAATGAGACAGTTTGTAGGGAAGGAGAATGTGTTAAGCGAGAATGATGAATGCAATGATTATACTTTAAGTTTTTGTTATTTTCAAAAGAAACTTCGACAATTGGATTGCAAATATCAAACAGTGTGGAGACCCCGTTTTATTGAATTCAAAGATTGTGGAAATGGAAATACAGTAATTACAAAGTGCTGTAAAAGGAAATCTAAACTTATGGGGCCCGAGTCCTCTCTTAGGAGAGCTCAGGTGCAGGTTCTGGTAGCCTCCTTTTCTTTGACCCGGGCTCTTGAGCCGTTGTCGGGTTGTCATTCCTTTGCCAAGTGAAAGGAGCGAGCAAATTCCTTTGGTCTTCTTGACTTTCTACAGCATGTTGCTCTAAAATCTCGATCAGAGCATCTTTATCTTTCAATAGCTGCTATATTTTCTTACACTCCGTATTGAGAATACGGTACTTGTTCCTCCAAGACCTCCTCTCTTGTTAAACCTTGTTGAGAGTAACCTGAGGTTTTTCCGTATCGGACATAAAATAAAGGACAAGTTCCTTCGACGGAAGAACTCCTTGACGCGGGTAAGGAATCCTTAGTTTGAGAGCTCTAGCTTGTACCCAGTGGAGATAAGGTTCCACCGAGACGCAATCTGGTTTTCCTAGAGACTCTCTTCCTTTCCTGTGAACATGTTTCCAAGCATGCACTATTTTTGTCCTTAGTGCCTTGTCGTTTTCTCCTTCCTTGAAGAAAAGACCTTCCAAATGAACATTACGTGGGATATGTCTCATCGGGTATCCGAATTGACGACAAACCAAAACTGGATGATAATTGATTCCTCCCTTATTTCTTATAAGGGGTACATTGGGAAAGTTTCCACAACGGTCAATAATCCTGACCCCATCGTAGATTCGATTGTACCAATCGATGTCAGAGTTGGTAAGAGACATGAGTCTCTGCGACCAACGCAAAGTACTCTTTTGATCCCAAAATGCGGCAGACTTTTGCAAATAGGAAGTGAACCATTTGTATAGCAGGGGTACACAGCAAGTGATCATTCCTCCGCTGTATAAATTCCTTAAGTGTACATAATGATAGGCATCTGCAAGCAGGGTAGGTATAGGGTTTCTGTAGCGAGCGATTTTAGATGCGGTTCTTAAGCGCTGTTCGCTCTCTGCGGTTGAGCTTACTACAGGTCGATTCATTTTTTATCCTATTAAAGCTGATGAAGGAAGGGAAATAGATGTCTCCAATTAACCCTGCTTTGCATACTGAGTTTAAACAGCGGTCTGTTTGGTTACGAATGCTATCAATGTGGGGGGGGCCCTTGTACTGTTTATTTGTATTTTCGCCAATACGGTTTTCTTTTTCTCTTTCTAGGACTTTCTAGAGGGGAACAAGGATTAGGATGTTATGACTGATGCTTTTTGGTAGATACATGAGAGTATGGGATTTTGGGTTTTTGTTTATTGTGCTCGCTAAGATTTTTCTTTCAATCTTATGCCTACGTATTCCCGTTTACCGAAACAGGGAAATCAGAGCGTTCGTAGTTCCTCCTATTCTACGGGAGGAAATGGTTGTTTTGGTGTCTTGTTCAAAGCCCAAGACGTGAAGCGAAAGGTGATATATATCTTGTTCAAAGCCCAAGATGTGAAGCTGAAAAAGTATATTTGTATCTTGTTCAAAGCCCAAGATGTGAAGCTGAAAAGGTTTGACTTTAGAGAGAATTTGTCATCTCTAAAGAGGGTTTGTTTGTCACAACTGTTTAGTGACTGACTTTAAAGGAGGGTTACTTTAACCGGGATACGCGGATCCTAGCAATGCCATAATTTCCTTTATAGGGGGTTTTAACCTGAAGGAGAAGACTTTAACTCAGTTTAGAGCAATGCCATCTTTCCTTAGGAATTTCTCATGCTAAAAGAGGGACATTGGCATGGATGTAGATGATCCAGAGGCTTGCCGCTTACAGCAATTAGATGAAGGGGAAAGAGTTGTTGAAGTTTGTGTACTGTGAACGAGGCACAGCTTTGATGCTAAAAAGTTAATTGGATCAACCAATGGTTTTCTTATATAAAGCCTAAGAGGAGGCTAATATGTGTCTCGTACAAAGCCCGAGAGAGAGGCTAAAAGGTTTTTGACTCGACGAGGGAATCTTTTGGTATCTGGTATGAAGCCCGAGATGGAGGCTATTTAACTCAACAAGAGAGTTTTTTGTATCTCGTACGAAGCCCGAGGTGGAGGCTGTTGTTTATTTAGCTCAATAAGATCCTTTTTGTATCTCGTATAAAGCCCGAGATGGAGGCGAAAATTTGATTGACTCGACGAGGGAGTCTCTTATGTGTCTCGTACAAAGCCCGAGAGAGAGGCTAACTTCAATGGAGAAGGATCATTATACAAAGCCTAAGAGGAGGCTACGGTAACTATTTCAGTTAAGTGACAGGTCCAGTATACTGATTTTGAAAGAGAAAATCAGCTTTTATATGAGCAACACTGTACTCATGGATTTGATTCAAGGATCCGGGTTATTCCTATTCTTTGGGAAATCCGAAGGGTATTGAGACTGTCCGAGTCTACGGGTTTTCTTCCTATTTAACGAAGGGGTCACTTGAGAATGTCTTTGAGACTCAAGGAGATTAGACTGTCCAAGTCTAGAGTGTCATCCTTTGTACTGTGCTTTGAGAAATAGTAGTAGACTCTTTGAAAGGACTGTTCTATGCAGATGATTAAGTTCTGTTCCTATACCTCTAGGAGGCCGTCGGGATAATTTGTACGAAGCCCAAGAGGAGGATGGAAACTTTTAAGAAGCCGAGAGGTCCTTGTATGAAGCCCAAGAGAAGGCTATCATTCCCGGAGGAAGAGATCATTATACGAAGCCTAAGAGGAGGCTGTGAATTACTTCTAAGAAGTCGTAGGGTCCTTGTACTAAGCCCAAGAGGAGGCGGGGTTGCTTTTAGGAAGCCTGTGGGTCCTTGTACGATGCCCAAGAGGAGGCCGATTGCTTTTAAGAAGCCGATGGGTCCCCAAATCCCGAGAAATTCAAGGCAAGCTATCCACAAGGAATAGATCAAGTCAGGAAAGTTCAAGAATTTGGAAGAAACTCAAGAGATGCAATTCACGGAGAAGAGATCATCTCTGGGGAGTAGAATTTCTTGACAAGTGCTTTTAAGAAGCCTATGGGTCCCCAAACCCCGAGAAATTCAAGACATGCCATTCACCGAGAATAGATCAAGCCAGGAAAGTCCGAGAATTTGGAAGAAACTCAAGAGATGCCATTCACGGAGAAAAGATCATCTCTGGAGAATAGAGTTTCTTGACAACTTCTATGAGTGACAGTCTATGAAAGGGTTCACAGAGAATGCTGCCTTTTATATCTCCATATTGTTTAACCCCAAGAGGAGGGAAGACTGTGTCTGGTAATCCTATGGGGATCTAGTTTAGACTATTTCTAAGAGTGATCAACGGGCTTAATGCTAGACGTAGTTGTCGGGGAACCTCTAAATATCTATACTATTATTACACAGTTCATATGAGTTTATGAAAGAAGACTTACAGTGAAACAGCCCCACAATACAGTTATATGTATATGAAAGCGGTAAATGAAAGCAATAACCACTTACTCAGTTGTAGAGCTTCCATGCTGTTTGGTTAGTTGTTCAACAAAGAAAGATTGAAAACAACAGTATATTCAAAATCAAAGGGGAAAATGCTTTGAAAAAGAAAGATTTGGGGCTTACAGCTCAAGGAGAGGCCCAGGGTTTTATCAGTGAGCGCACTGTTTGAATTTGTACAGAGGGACTTATACAAGTGACTGTGGCCCAAAATGTTTTCTGTACAAAGGGATGGGTTTTACACTCTCTCAAGAGGCCCAAAGAGGTTTTAAAAATGGGTCTTACTACTCGAGGGTAGGCCCAGTGTTATTTTGAAAAGGCGACGATCGTGCCGTTTATTTGAAAATGTACAGAGGGACTTATACAATAAGTGAGGCCCAAAATGTTTTCTGTATAAAGTGGGTTGGGTCTTACACTCTAATAGAGGCCCAAAAAGTTTTTAAAGAAAAAGAGTGGGGTTTATAATACGAGGGTAGGCCCAGATGATTTTTCCGTTTGAAATGGAGATCGCGCCGAGATTTTATTTTAACGCAAAAGGACTTATACGATATCTGAGGCCCGAAGTTGTTTTGGTTAAAAGGGGATTGGGTCTTACACTCTGTTAGAGGCCCCAGAGTTTTGAATGGGTCTTATAACTCAAGGAGAGGCCCAGTTGATTTTTTAATAGGCGATGATCGCGCCGTTTGTTTTTGACGGTATCGGGACTTATACAATGCACTGAGGCCCAAAAATGATTTTGTCAAAAAAGGATTGGGTCTTACACTCTATTAGAGGCCCAAAGTGTTTGAAAAAGTTTGATGAGGGTTGAATTAATCCAAAAACCCTAATTTGTTTTCAAAAATGTATTTAATTGAATAAAAATTCAATTAAAATGATCAAAATTGTTTAACATAGGAAAAACAAATTGTGATCTTGGATTAATACTTCAAAAATTAAGTATTGACCTACAAAATAATTAGAAAGCATTAAAAGTTGCAAAATCAAGGTGGAAAAAATATTTTAAATGTCAAAAACAATTAAAACATTAATTCTTTGCAAAAATATCAATTATATGAAATAAATAATATTTTTGGGATTTTTTTATAAAATAAAATATTTTAACATTTTTGTGAATTATTAAAAAAAGAATCAACTCAAAATTATTAAAACTCAGAGAGAAATTAATTTTTGAATCAATTAAACAAAAATCACAAAATTCAAATATTCAAATTTCTGAAAATGGCGCCAAGAACACACCAAGAACACGCGCGTGTTCTGGGTTTGGCTAGATTTGCATTTTCTATCCAATCTCACTGAATACTTGATTATATGATGCAATCCACATATCATTATGCTCGTCTGAACCTCACGATCATGTCTATGTCAATTAATTTCATTTAAATTAAACATATAACAAGAAATCATGAAAAATCCTCAAGAAACCTAATTTCTGCATGAAGGCTAGGATTTTTGATACACGATTCAAACAACGCAATTAATTGAGGGGAAACATTCCATGCATGATTATGTACATATGGCCAAATTATTGTGCAACAAAAATTGCATGGATCATAGAGTTAGAAGAGCTCATGCTTACCACTTGCAGCTGGTGATCGTTATTTGTGTTGGAGGTGTTACAGCTTGGTTCCAATGATGTGGATAGCTTCCCTAGGTGCCAAGTGATGTGTCTGAGTGCTTGGAATGGATTGAAATGGTTTGGAGTTGAAGATGGCACCTCAATTGCAAAATTGTCAAGAACTTGAGCAATTGGCTGGTGATTTTGTGAAATTTGTGTTCCAGTTGTTGTTTAAGTGTTTGATCCGCTCATATGTGATGTATATGAGGTGTGTGAGTGATTGGTTTGAGTGGAATTGCCCTCTAGCTCAATACCCGATAGTTACCTTGCTAAGAAAGGCATTTTTGCCAAGTGAAAGAGATTTTGAGAAAGGCAAGTGTTGTAGGCCTTTAGTGTAATTAAACTGAACACAATTGAGCTCTATTTATAGTAGAGCAAGTTTGTTTTGCAAGGAATAGTGAATGGCAACTGCTAAGTAGGTTTGGCCAATGTTAGCAAATGAAAATCCAAGTCTCCTCTAGCCATTGACTAGAGGTTAGGGCACAGAGCTTTGGTTCCCTTGGTCTTGGATAAGTCTTGACTGATTTCAAATGAGAATGGCTCAGTCCATTCCACCTTGATGCTTCCATTGAATGCTTCAATCCAAATTTGGAGTCTTGTCCCTATTTTGGTCATTCTAGGTTCAACATGCTATTTCTTGTTCCATGGACTTTGGAGGCTTGGCTCAGTGATTGTCCCCTTTAGATTCAATCCTCAGATGTGTCCAAGTGGATAGGAGTGTTTAGATTTGCACAATTTTGGCAAATCGAGCAAAAATGCAAATTCTGCCTTGCCTTGACAGATTTCAGCAAGGCAACTTGCCAATGTCATATCTCATGGTGTAACTTGAATTTGGTAATGTTCTTGACCATTTTGGAAAGCCCTTACAAGATACAACAACTGTTTGAACATGTTTGGTTTTGATCTCTTTTGAATCCAAGTGAAAAATCCCCCTACATTTGGCAAAAAGTAAGGCAAAATCTGACTTAGTGAAATTTTCACTAAGTGTTGGAACAAAGTGTTTTCTCTTGATTTTGATCACTCCATAACTCAAAATCCATGAGGAATTTGGACATAGGTCAGTATGAAGCTTTTGTAGAGGGAAATGAGATATACAAATCAAGCTTGGAATGGGGAACAATGGCCTTGTGGTTTAGGAGTTATGGTCCTCCAAAGTTGGTGCATTAGTGGCACTTTTTCATGACTTAGAAAAATTTCTAAGTTTTATGGTTACCCTTTTTACAAGTTATCCAACTCTTCTTGATTTTTCTTGATGAATGATGATTCAAATCATACATTAACATCATTTTAGGGTTAAAAATCCATTTTGGTGAAAAATTTCAAAAAGTCAAAGTTGACTTTTGTGCACAGTTGACTTTTTATCAGATGAATTACAAACTGTGCAATTCTTCAGGAAACCATGTCCTTGACCTAAATAAAACTTGATGAACATTTTCCATGGGTGTTATAGGGTATATTGGTGCATGTCATAGGGTTTGGGAGCATGTCCTGGTCAAAAGTCAAAGTTACAGTTGACTTTTCCCTTAAAACCCTAATTGTGGTGCAGATGAAATTGAGACTTGTTGCTCAAGCTTCTTGGATCAATCCATTGTTCCAAATGGATCAATATAGTTCATTAGAGACCCTCAAACCCTCTCTTGAGGTCTTGGCTCATGGTTTGTCCCAAAAGTCAACTTAGGGGTGAATTAGGTCAAGAAACTCTAATTCCTGATTTTTGATGAATGCATCCCCTAAGGCAAAATTGACTTGATGATTGGGTCCATGAGGTTCCATAGATTATATTAGGTTATGTTTTGGATCATTGGCTTGTGCCCAGATGAAAAATTTCCATCTGGAGGCCCTGGTCGACCAAAACCCTAATTTGGTGACACTGCCGATCTTGAGACTTGATCCACCTAGAAGGGAGCAACCTTGTGCTTAATCCTTGAAGTGGGAGTCCTTTTGATCCATTGTGGATGTTTTATAGGTTAGACAAGTTGAAGATCATGTCATTCCTTGATTGATCCTTTGTCTAAGCACTCAGAGAGGGCTTGAAACCCTAATTTTGATTGTAATGGATGTTCACCCATCTTTGGGGAGACTGATGAAGTATGATGGTTCCTCCATATTGTGATGATGATTTGTACAATGATGGGAAATCTTAGTGATCAAAATTTGGGGTATGACAGATGCCCCTATTTAATCCTCTTGGACACGAAGGTGTGAATGACGAAGGTATTCGGGCATTCGGGGTGCAAGAGGATTAAAATCGGAATACCCAAAATTTTGATGGTGGTTATGAATGATAGCTTACGCGTTCATCTTCTTTTGCTAAGCAATGATGCTTAGAAAAGGTAAACTTCCCCTCGATCCTGGTCTTCAGCCAAGGAGCTGGTCTTAGTTTTCTTTTGAAATAAACCGCCCCTCGATCCTGGTTTCCTACCAAGGAACTGGTCTTAGTTTCCGAAATAAACTTCCCCTCGATCCTGGTTTCCTACCGAGGAACTGGTCTTAGTTTCTGATGTAAACTTCCCCTCGATCCTGGTTTCCTACACAGGAACTGGTCTTAGTTTCTTTTGTCAATAAACTTAATTGACAAGGGACGCTATGCGTAGCGGTTTTCCTCAAACTTCTCGCCGAATTTTCCTGGGGAGATGCCATTTGACGGAAACAGTTTTGATGTCAGACTTGCTGGGGAACCCAACCGTCTGAGTTGTAGAGTTGCACAAACTTCTCTATTGGAGACGCCATTTGTTGACTCTACTCGGGGAATGCGAGTTCCTTGAGAGACTACATTCGTTTGGGGTCTTTACATCATACTTTTCTCGGAGAACTTCTCGGAGAAATGCCATATAATGTGATCCAATTTTGAGGTGCCGATGACCTTTTCATCAGTGGGTTTTTCAGAGAAAAACTGCCGTACTGCCGAATCTTCGATTAGGAGGCTTTCTCTGTGGATTTTCCTTAATCCGGGAAAGCAAGGATATCATCTTCAATGGCGAAGAGTGATGTTAACTGAGGGCTTCTCTGGTCTTTCAGAGGTTCAAGTTATCAAAGTGGTCGAGGACCCAACTTCAATCCAGAAATAGAACTGGAGGAGAGAGAATGTTCAGACGCAACATTTCCTGACGAGGTAAGAACTAACGACTCGATTGAGAGAACTTCTATCACTAGGGGACAAGACCGACTAGAGTGATAGTGATGCAATATGAAATGTGAATGCAAATCAATAATGCATGATGTGTGTATGTTTATGCTGACAAAACTGACGCGACATACAAACTGACAGGTGAACACGACTGGATACTCGGCCATCGTGGGGCGAAGAAGTACCGTTGGTTCAGAATAGCAATTCCACCTTGCTTAGGAGAGATAGTCCCTGTTGGGAGCTATGTTTGTCGGGCTTAGGAGATAAGAACTCGGCCGAGGCGTGTCAGACGAAACTAGGTCTCTGACACAGTTGATCCCTTCATTCAGGCGTACTAGGTTAGAAGGAGTACTTTGATTCTGCACTTTGAAGTTCGCTTACTTCTGAAGAAGCGGTTGATGTTCCTTTGATGTTCAACAGTCAAAAGAAATTTCCGTCTTTATTTTAAAGCAGAAAAAGTTTTAACAAGTAAATTCATTTTTGTTTTATTTCAAGAATCGTTAATCATATTAACAACGTCGTTCTGTAAAGCTAAAACAAATAAGAATTACAAACAAAAGTACAAGGGCTCAAATTTTATTGATAAAATAGAGATCAGCCAAACGCGTGATTCCATTGAGTATTTACAAAGTTAGAAAATGGTAATTTACAGGGAAAAAGGCTACGTTGAAACATAACGGCCACTATCCTTCTACCAACTTTGACTTCTGGGCATCCTGAGCTTCTGTCGAAGATGACCTTGACTAGAGTTTTCCTCCGATGGATTGTGTAACTGCTGCTGAGGGACCTGCCTCTGTTGAACATAGTTACTTGCCATTATCCCTAACTTTTTCCTGGATTGTACTATGATGTTTCCAATCCACCGGGATGATTTTTTTTATTTTTATTTTGTCTCTAATTTTTGCCTGGACCGCCCTTTCGGGTTTTCAATCCACCGAGACATTTTTTCTCTTAGTTTAGGCGAAGTATTTCTTGACTACATCAACATTCGTGGGGTAGGCAAATTCCTCTCCGTCCATGGTTGCAAGTCTCAAGGCGCCGCCTGAGAAAGCTTTTGTGACCACATAGGGGCCATCATAATTCGGAGTCCATTTACCTCGCGAATCAGTGAGAAATGATTGTATCTTCTTAAGCACGAGGTCTCCTTTCCTGAAGACGCGAGGTCGGACCTTTTTGTCAAACGCCCTCTTCATTCTCTGTTGATACAACTGACCATGGCATAGTGCCGTTATTCTCTTTTCTTCGATCAGATTCAGTTCGTCGTGTCGACTTTGACACCATTCAGCTTTGGTGAGCTTAGCTTCCATCAATACTTGGATTGACGGGATCTCTACTTCTATGGGGAGCACTGCTTCCATGCCATATACTAGAGAGAAAGGGGTAGCCCATGTTGAAGTGCGGACAGATGTGCGATAACCGTGAAGAGCAAAGGGTAGCATCTCGTGCCAATCTTTGTAGGTTACAACCATCTTTTGAACGATCTTCTTGATGTTCTTGTTAGCCGCTTCTACCGCTCCGTTCATCTTGGGTCGGTAGGGAGATGAGTTATGGTGTTCGATCTTGAACTCTGCACACAACTCCTTCATCATCTTATTGTTCAAGTTAGATCCATTATCAATAATGATCTGGTTTGGAACACCATAACGGCAGATGATATTGTTTTTGATAAATCGGACCACCACTTGTCGGGTTACATTAGAGTACGACGCTGCTTCTACCCACTTGGTGAAGTAATCAATGGCTACCAGGATGAACCGATGTCCATTTGAAGCCTTGGGCTCAATCATGCCAATCATGTAGATTCCCCATATGGAGAAAGGCCATGGGGAAGAAAGAAGTTTGAGATGTGATGGCGGTACACGAATTTTGTCGAAGTATATCTGACACTTGTGACACCTCCTCATGTGCTTGTAGCAGTCAGATTCCATTGTCAACCAATAATACCCTGCTCTTAAAATTTTTCTCGCCATTGTGTGTCCGTTGGCATGAGTGCCAAAGGACCCTTCATGAATTTCTTTCATAAGCATGTCTGCTTCTTGTCTGTCGACACATCAGAACAAGACCATGTCAAAATTTCTCTTATAGAGAGTGTCACCGCTCAGGAAGAAGCTTCTAGCCAATCTTCTGAGGGTTTTTCTGTCCTTCCTTAGTGCCCTAGGTGGGTACTCTTGTTTCTGAAGGAAGCATTTGATATCGTGATACCAAGGTTTGTCGTCTATGCCTGCTTCAATCGTGAAGATGTAAGCGGGCCGTTCAAGGTGCATGATGTCGATCTTAGGTAGGTCGTTCCATTGACCTACACTAATCATGGAAGCGATAGTGGCTAATGCATCAGCCATGTGATTCTCCTCACGAGGGATATGATGAAACTCAACTCTGTTGAAGAAAGGTAGCAACCTTCTTGCGTAGTCTTTGTAAGGAATCAATCCTGATTGGTATGTGTTCCAATCTCCTTTTATTTGATTGATAACCAAGGCTGAGTCGCCGTATACGTCCAAGTTTTTGATCCTTAAATCAATCGCTTCTTTGAGACCCATAATACAAGCTTCATATTCGGCTTCGTTGTTCGTACATTTGAACGTAAGTCTGGCAGTGAAAGGAATGTGGGTACCCTGAGGGATAACAATGATTGCCCCAATTCAGTTTCCATAATGATTAACTGCTCCGTCAAAGATAAGTCCCCATTAGGAACCTGGTTCTGGCCCTTCATTGGGTAACGGTTCATCGCAATCTTTCATTTTTAGATACATGACATCTTCGTCTGGGAAGTCAAACCCGATTGATTCTTGATCGTCAATCGGTTGATGAGCCAAATGATCGGCTAAAATACTTCCTTTAACGGCTTTCTGAGTGTGGTACTCTATGTCATATTCTGATAACAACATCTGCCAACGGGCAATCCTTCCCGTGAGAGCAGGTTTTTCGAAGACGTACTTGATTGGATCCATTTCTGAGATTAACCAAGTAGTATGACGAATCATGTATTGGCGAAGACGTTTGGCTGCCCAAGCCATAGCACAGCAAGTTTTCTCGAGCATCGTGTACCGAGTTTCACAGTCGGTGAATTTCTTGCTCAAATAGTAAATGGCAGACTTTTTCCTTTTGGTTTCGTCTTGTTGGCCAAGTACACATCCCATTGAGTCCTCTAGGACTGTGAGGTAAATGATCAGTGGTCTTCCTTCCACTGGAGGTGATAGAATCGGCAGATTCAATAGGTATTCCTTGATACTGTCGAAGGCGGTTTGGCAATCTTCTGACCAAACGCAATCCTGGTTCTTTTTGAGTAATTTGAAGATCGGCGCACACGTCGCGGTCATAAGGAATATGAAGCTGGAGATGTAGTTCAAATGTCCCTGGAATCCTCTGACTTGTTTTTCAGTTTTTGGAGAAGGCATTTATTGAATGGCCTTGACCTTGTCAGGATCAACCTCAATTCCTTTCTGGCTGACGATGAACCCTAGTAGTTTCCCTGAACGGACACCGAAGGTGCACTTGTTGGGATTCAAGCGGAGCTTGAATTTTCTTAGACGTTCGAACAATTTTGACAGATGTTCAACGTGCTCACTCTCTGTTTTTGATTTTGCAATCATATCATCGACATACACTTCAATTTCTTTGTGTATGATGTCATGAAACAGAGTAGTCATGGCCCTTTGATAGGTTGCCCCGACTTTCTTTAAACCGAACGGCATTACCTTGTAACAAAAGGTGCCCCATGGGGTAATGAACGAAGTTTTCTCCATGTCTTTCGGCGCCATTTTGATCTGGTTATAGCCCGAGAATCCATCCATAAAGGAGAAAACTTTGAACTTTACTGTACTGTCTACCAGCATGTCAATGTGTGGTAAAGGAAAGTCGTCCTTTGGACTAGGCTTATTCAGATCTCTGTAGTCGACACACATTATGACCTTTCCGTCCTTTTTGGGAACAAGTACGATGTTGGCTAACCATTGAGGATATTCTAATGTAGCGAGGAAACCCGCTTCAATCTGTTTCTGTACCTCCTCTTTGATTTTGATGGCCATGTCCGGGTGAGTCCGTCTCAACCTCTGCTTTACTGGCGGACATTCCGATCTCAACGGTAAGTGATGTTCCACGATGCTGGTATCCAACCCTGGCATATCTTGATAGGACCAAGTGAATACATCGGGAAATTCTTTGAGAAGCTTTATCAAACCCTCTCTGGCAGTTGGACTGAGCAATGCCCCAATCCTGATTTCCTTTCTCTCTTGTTCTGAACCCAAGTTTACCGTTTCCAACGGCTCTTTGTAAGGTTCAATGGACCTTTCCTCTTGTCTGAGTAGTCGGGAGATCTCTTCTAGAATTTCATTGTCATCTTCTTCTTCAGCCCCAAATACCGGGAATTCAAAGTTGGGAGAAGGCATCAGATCGTATGTTTCAACGGGGTTTAAAGCAAGCAATCTGAATGACGTGATGATTCGTGTTTATAAGAGATAGAGAAAATGCAAAAGTGTGTGCAGTGTATTTCTTTTACTGCTTGTTTTTATTTTAATTGTTTTTTAGGATTACCATTTTCTGAAAAACGAAAAGAGAAAACAACAATTAATGCAGAAATTACAGAACGACGTTATTTTATTAATGAACAAGTCGATTCTTGAAACTACATCCCTATAAAACAAAACTCTGTCGCTTTGGTCGAAGCGAAGAGGGAAATTTACAGAAAGCGAGCCCTATTAAAATATACGTTTCACCTGGGTAGGGTGAAAGGTTAAAGATGGCAATTACTTTGACTGATGAACGATCTTCGAAACCTCGATGGCAACCCATTGGCGGCGAACTCCTTGGTGAATCACAAAGTCTGGCACCTTCCTTGAATTTTCTTCAGAAATAATGCTGATTTCTGGTGGAGCAGGATCATTGGAATCTGTCTCCTAGGCAGAATTGTCGTAGGAGAATTCCTCAGTTGCATTTTGCATAGCAGTTGTGCTCTCAGCTGTATCTCCCCATCCAGTAGGCTGGATGTCTTCGAACCTGATACGAGAGCTTTCGGGAGCGGTGTACTTGACCATAAAGTCGTATTTTCCACTCAGTTGTCCCAAGGTGTCCCAAACTTCTTTGGAACTGGAGGAGTCATCCCTCTCGATGACGTTGACCTCGGGAAAAGCATAGTTGATGAATTCAAGTCCTGCAAACGTTGCGAATTCATCTTCATGTTGAGTAGTTTCTGAATAACCTGAGTGTTGATCCCATGACATGGTGGGGACACAGGTATTCTATTCAAAGACGGTCAGTTGATTTTCATTGTTCGGCTGGCTCTCTTGCCCCAAGTTTCCTGGGTAAGGTTGCCACATTGGCAGACCATCCATTGGGCCATAGTAGTCGTGGTCAAAGTTGTCTTTCATCAGAGTGTCCTCCTCTAATGAATTTGGAGGAGCACGGCATCCTTCCGAATCGCAATCTCCATATATCATTTCGACGTCTGACCTTGGTATAAATCTCGGACTTTGTGCGGGATAGCAAAATGGCGTAGGCACCTCTTCCTGAGACACATAACCGTCCTTGTTAAGATAGGACTTCCACTCTTCCTCTGTGTTTGAGGGATTTTCCACATTGACAGCATGTACTGCCTGAGACACTGGGTGAAGGAAACCTCCACTATGGAAGAAGTTTTGAAGGGGATGAAGACTTTCATCATTGGCAGCTGTCTGGGTACAGGTTGCAGAAAAACCAAGACCCTTCTTTGTTGTATTGCTAGTAGGAATGACAAGCTATCCCCATCTTGTTGTATCGGTACTTTCGACCGCTTTAATGGCATCATTGTATGAGGAAATCGAAGTTCCTTCTTTGAACTGATTGTTCTTGCTTACCGACAGTGCTTGGAACTGAGTTCCAATAACCTCCTCGGGTTCTATACCAGCAGATGATGACAAGTTACTCACCAGCAAGGCTTGTTCCCCACAAACTGTGACAAGTTGATCGTTCTTGACGAACTTTAGCTTTTGGTGGAGGGTCGAAGTGACCGTTACAGCCTGATGTATCCAAGGTCTTCCTAATAAACAACTATACGTTGCCCGGATGTCCATGACCTGGAAAGTGACTTGGAAAGTATGAGGACCAATAGTTATGGGAAGATCAACTTCGCCGATAACTGTTTTTCTGGATCCGTCGAACGCTTTGACGAAGACCTCGCTGATTCTCATCGGAGGGCCTTTGAATGATAATTGCATCAAAGTGGACTTCGGCATAACATTCAGAGCTGACCCTGTGTCTACCAAAATGCTGGCTAAAGGATCGTCCTGGCAGTTAACTGTAATGTTGAGTGCCATGTTATGACGGCGACCCTCTTCAGGTAAATCCTCATCACTAAATCCCAAATTGTTGCAGGAAGTGATGTTAGAGACAATGCTATCGAACTGTCTGATTGTTACATCCTGTTCCACAATGGCCTGCTCCAAGACTTTCTGTAGAGCCTCCCTATGCGCGTCAGAACTGAGTAATAGTGATAATACCGAGATCTTTGAAGGAGTTTGTAACGGTTGATCGACAATGTTGTATTCACTCCTTTGGATGAGCTTCAGCATCTCATCATTATTTTTCGAAAGATCGGGATTACTGGATTGACCGACTGGTAGATCAGGAGCTTACGTCTGAAGTTCCTTGTCTTTGTTAAGTTCCCCAACCCCTGGGTTGAAGATTCTTCCATTCCGTGTTACACGACTGATGTCTGCAATATTCACAACGGAGGGTAATGGAATTTCCTTTCCATTTTCAATGGTCGTTGCACCGTATTTGTAAGGGATTGCCTTAGCTGATTCATACGGTAACAGTCCTGGTAGATAGATAACTACAGGAGCCTTCTGATTTTTCTGACCATCATAAGCAATCTCGATCCGTTCCCGGTTGGGAACTTTAGATTCATCAAGTAGAGGGATAATGGCAAAAACATCCCTGGTCATGTGATGACCAGAGATCATGACAACATCCTCAACTTGCTCGGCAAGGTAGTTCGGCGTCCAGTTGATGGGTCCAGAACCCGGATATGGGCGAATTTCTCCACGATCCACCTGACCCTGAAGAGCTTCTCTCACAAAGTAACACCTTTGGTTACTTTCCGAACAGACGCCGCAACGTTCATAGTTGTGTGGTGGCACCTGGCCACGCCCACTTTGAATACAATGTAACCTCACTAGGTTAGCTTCCACAGATCGGACATCCTGACTCTGACGCCGAGTAGGATTCCTGTTGTTGATACTAATCTGCTGAGTATCTTCATCCATATAAATTGGCATCCACTAGTGATTTAACAAGTGCTGAAATGCCTCCTGGACAAGGGTACAACCTCGATCATTTTCGCAACCCGCTTTACAACTTTGATAGTCATGTGATATTAGGAATCCGAGTCGGACCTGTTCAACATGTAACTCTACCAGGTTAGTATTCATCACGCGAATATCGAAGATCTGAACTATGTTGCTCTGATAAGGGTTCCTATCATGGTAGTCTTGGATCCATCCAAGATCCATCTGACGCTGGAGGGCCTCATGTATGAAAGAGCATCCCTGTTTGTTTACCGAGCAAATCAGACAGGAACTGTAATCGTGCCGCGGCTGATCATGATACTAGCTTTGCCTTGAGTGCATCGCCACCAAGTTGACTTTCATTGCACAGATATCGTGGTTCTGAATGACGTTAGAATTCGTATAGACCATGTTAACTCCACGAACTCGGTGCTCCTGGATCCATCTGAGATCCATCTGTTCCTGTAGAGCTGCTTGCACTACAGAACATCCCTGGTTGTCTTTAGAACAGATATCAGACTGGTGATAATTATGAGGTGGCACATGGCCATATCCACTCTGTCTACAATGCATCTTAACCAGATTGGTTTTCAACAAGAGTACATCGTGAATTTGATAGACATTGTTAGTCTCTTTCTCAATCAAGTTGACTGCAACCTTCTCGTGTTAAGGCAGCAGATTCGTGAGGACATTAGGATTCGTATCCTTGAAGGATAAGACCCCGCTCCTAACAAGTTTTTGCACGTCGGACTTGAAATTGAGATAAGTCTTTATGTTATGCCCTGATCCTCCTTGATGGTAAGGGCAAGTTTGATCCACCTTATACCAAAAAGGTGGATTTTCCGGTACTGTAAGAGGAGATTTAGTCTGAATGTGCCCCTTAGCCAGTAGTAATGGAAACAGCTCTGCGTACGTTACGGGTATAGGTTCAAATCCTGGTGGCCGTGTTGTACGGCTGTTGTTATATGGAGGACGAGCCTACTGAAGAGGTTGTTGTGTCCTTTGTTGATCAGGTTGGCTCTGCGCAACCTGAGGTTGATACGTAGGAATAGACGCAGGGTTGATAGTAGGAGTCACAGCTGCTACAGGTTGATAACGTCGTCTTTGCTTTCCGAGAGAGATATTCCCAATATCTTGATCTTTTTTCTTAGTGAGAGCGCTACCGTATATTTTAGTACTGCTCGTCGATCCAGTGTCTTTTACCAAACGTCCTTCTCGGACGGCTTCCTCAAGACGTATGCCCATGCCCACCATCTCGGTGAAATCACTGGGTGCACTGGCAACCATTCGGTCATAGTAAAATGAGCTTAAGGTCTTTAAGAAGATCTTTGTCATCTCTTTTTCCTCAAGAGGTGGACAAATTTGAGCGGCAATTTCACGCCACCTTTGAGCATACTCCTTAAAGGTTTCCTTTTCCTTTTGTGACATCGATCTGAATTGATCTCTGTCGGGTGCCATGTCCAAATTGTATTTGTATTATTGGACGAAGGCAGTGCCAAGATCTCTGAATGTGCTGATCGTAGTACGTTTTAAACCCATGTACCATTTGAGTGCGACACCGGTTAAATTATCCTGAAAGTAGTGAATCAGTAGGTTCTGATTCTCCGTCTGAGCTGACATCCTCTGAGCGTACATCACCAGATGGCTTTGAGGGCAAAAGTTACCCTTGTACTTTTCATAGTCGGGCACTTGAAATTTGTGCGGGACTTTCACATTTGGGACCAAGCAGAGATCTGCGGCGTCCTTTCCAAATAGATCCTGACCGCGAATGGCTTACAGTTCCTTCTGTATTTCCAAGAACTGCTCCTGGAATTCCTCCATTCTGTCAAACATAGTTTCCTTCTTACCAGAAGGTGTCGGTGGAATCTGTCCTTCCGGGACAGTGTGCACCACAGGGGGTGGTACCGTGACTACGGTAGTGAGTCTTGGCGTTTCCCGAAGTTTGTAACCTTCATGAGTCTCTAGTATGCCCCTGGCATCTTCGCTTTCCCGAAGTTTGTAACCTTCAGGCCCAGCAGCTTCTGTTGTGATTCCCTGATCTTCAGTCGTCGGCGGAACATATCCTTCCGGGATATAGTTAACAGGCATGCCCCAAGGACGATCTTTCGGCATCTGATACCTAGGATCATACTTCTCCACTATGGGCGTTGAGGTGATCTCTGAGATCACAGTTCTTTGTAGCTGAGCTTCTGCCATGGCTTGCATGTCGTTACGAAGCTTTCTCATATCCTCTCTGAGAGCGTCGATCTCTTCTTTCAACTCTCTGTTTTCTTCCTCCAGATCATCCATCTTTTTCTGACGATTGGCCCGAGTATTGTACGAATGTGACAGTTTAACTCTAGAACCGAGACACAAACGTGAGATTCGTAGGTAAGAAGAATACGCGATGTGAGAATGATGAATGCAATGATTATATTAATTGTTTAAGGTTTAATCAAAATAAACTTCAACAATTAGATTGCAAATATCAAACGGTGGGGAAACCCCTTTTTATTGAAATTCAAAGGATTACAGAAATGGAAATACAGTAGATTACAAGGTGCAGAAACAGAAACCTAAACTAATGGGTCCCGAGTCCTCTCTGAAGAGAAATCGGGTGCTGATTCTGGTATCTTCCTTTTCTTTGACCGGGGCTCTTGGGCCGTTGTCGGGTTGTCATTCCTTTGCCAGGTGAAAGGAGCGAGCAAATTCCTTTGGTCATCTTGATTCTCTACAGCATGTTGCTCTAAAATTTCAATCAGAGCATCTTTCTCTTTTAGTAATTGCTGTATTTTGATGCAATCTACATCGAGGGTGCGGTACTTGTTCTTCCAAAACCTTCTCTCCTTTTGAACTTTGTTGAGAGTAACCTGAAGCTTTTCAGTTTCCATCATGAAGTACATGACAGATTCCTTTGGCGGAAGAATTCCGTAACGAGGATAAGGCATTTTTAGCTTGAGAGCTCTAGCTTGTACCCTGTGGAGATAAGGCTCCACTGAGACACAGTCCGGTTTTCCTTGAGACTCTCGTCCTTTCTTATGAACATGCTTCCAAGCGTGCACTATTTCCATCTTTAGTGCTTTGTCGTTTTCTCCTTCCTTAAAGAAAAGACCTTCCAGATGAACACCCCGTGGGACGTATCTCATCGGGTATCCAAATTGACAATGAACGAGAACTGGATGATAGTTGATTCCTCCCTTAGTTCATATAAGGGGTACGTTGGGGAAGTTTCCACAACGGTCAATGATCCTGATTCCATCATAAATCCTATTACACTAATCTACACCAGAGTTGGTAAGGGACATGATCTTCTGCGACCAACGTAAGGCACTCTTACAATCCCAAAAATCGGCAGACTTGGGCAAGTGAGAGATAAACCATTTGTAAAGCAGAGGTACACAACATGTGATCTCCCCTCCGCTGTACAAATTTCCCAAGTGTACAGAATGATACGCATCTGCGAGCAAAGTCGGTACAGGGTTTCCAATGAGAAAAACCTTAATGGAGTTAATATCGACGAAGTTATTGATGTTGGGAAACAAAAATAACCCGTAGGTGAGCAAGACAAAGATGCTTTCAAAAGCAGTCATGTTTCCTATACTGGAAAAATACAGGGATTTCTTTGTCAAGAACTGGGCTGGAAAACCTTGGATGCCACCCTTGGTAGTTAGGTGAGTCCTAACCTCAGACTCGTCTAAATGAATTGCTCTTGCAATGGTCTGATTCTTTGGAATTTCTTCCAGTCCAGAAAATGGAGCTTGATCAGTAATGTGTAGATCAATCAGATGAGAATACTCCTTCAGCGTTGGTGCGAGCTGGTAATCCGAGAATGTGAAACAGTGATAAACTGGATCATAAAACTGAATGAGCGCATCCATGATTCCCTCAATCACATGGACTCTTAACAGTGGTAGCAAACCTCCGTGCTTGGCTCTGAAAGCCTCTGGGTTTGTGATCATCCTCGCTAACCTTCTCAAATCCTCTATCTTTGGAACCTTGAAGGTGTAACTATGAGTTCTCCTTCTACCTAAATCCATTAGTGCAATCCTTTTCTCTGATATTTGCAATCACAGACTTAGTTTAATTTGAAAAACAGAGAGACTAGAAGAGAAATTTTTTGAATGTTTTAATGTTTTTTAGATGAATGCATGAATGCAGCACACAAAAACATAGAAAAAACATGGGGTCAAAGGGTCGTTGTCATGAAGTCAAGGCTCTACCCATCCCCAAAGGTTTATACTAGGGTGATTTTTGTACCTATACTCATTATCATCAGCTCCTCCCAGGAAAGCAAAACAACAAGCGGATCGCCAGCGAGTTGTAGAGCAATCTTAGAGTAAGTGCCATTCACCGAGAATAGATCACCACCCTCAAATGAGGGTAGTATCGCGTAACAACTATTCCCGATAGTTTCCGCACTACGAAAGGGTTTGGCTCCTCAGCTTCTCAGGCTTAACAATCGGCCCATTGTCTAGGTGAGAGAATGGGTTGCATTGGTCAGCCTCCACTGAGGTTAATGGTCGACCCCATCGCCATTACTTATCTTCAGTGTATACTCAATCTTTCCACATACGACATCACCCGCATTCCCATTAGCAGAAAAATAAACATCTATAGCAATTAGGAAAAGCGGTATATATATTTGTCCTAAACATCATAGACCTTTAAAGCTATGAATCTTAAGTTCCTGACAGAAAATGGGTTCCCTGGCGGAAGCCCCCAATCTGTGGTTTTCACACAAGTGAAGAGAAGGAAGACCGTGCCTAGATCTAACTTTGATCGGGCCCCACGGTGGGCGCCATTTTTCTGTAGCGAGCGATTTTGGACGTGGTTCTTAAGCGCTGGTCGCTCTCTGCGGTTGAGCTTACTACAGGTCGATTCATTTTTTATCCTATTAAAGCTGATGAAGGAAGGGAAATAGATGTCTCCAATTAACCCTGCTTTGCATACTGAGTTTAAACAACGGTCTGTTTGGTTACGAATGCTATCAATGTGGGGGGGCCCTTGTACTGGTTATTTGTATTTTCGCCAATACGGTTTTCTTTTTCTCTTTCTAGGACTTTCTAGCGGGGAACAAGGATTAGGATGTTAGGACTGATGCTTTTTGGTAGATACATGAGAGTATGGGTTGTGCTCGCTAAGATTTTTCTTTCAATCTTATGCCTACGTATTCCCGTTTACCAAAACAGGGAAATCAGAGCATTCGTAGTTCCTCCTATTCTATGGGAGGAAATGGTTGTTTTGGTGTCTTGTTCAAAGCCCAAGACGTGAAGCGAAAGGTGATATATATCTTGTTCAAAGCCCAAGATGTGAAGCTGAAAAAGTATATTTGTATCTTGTTCAAAGCCCAAGATGTGAAGCTGAAAAGGTTTGACTTTAGAGAGAATTTGTCATCTCTAAAGAGGGTTTGTTTGTCACAACTGTTTAGTGACTGACTTTAAAGGAGGGTTACTTTAACCGGGATACGCGGATCCTAGCAATGCCATAATTTCCTTTATAGGGGGTTTTAACCTGAAGGAGAAGACTTTAACTCAGTTTAGAGCAATGCCATCTTTCCTTAGGAATTTCTCATGCTAAAAGAGGGACATTGGCATGGATGTAGATGATCCAGAGGCTTTCCGCTTACAGCAATTAGATGAAGGGGAAAGAGTTATTGAAGTTTGTGTACTGTGAATGAGGCACAACTTTGATGCTAAAAGGTTAATTGGACCAACCAGTGGTTTTCTTATATAAAGCCTAAGAGGAGGCTAATATGTGTCTCGTACAAAGCCCGAGAGAGAGGCTAAAAGGTTTTTGACTCGCCGAGGGAATCTTTTGGTATCTCGTATGAAGCCCGAGATGGAGGCTATTTGACTCAACAAGAGAGTTTTTTGTATCTCGTACGAAGCCCGAGGTGGAGGCTGTTGTTTATTTGGCTCAATAAGAACCCTTTTGTATCTCGTATAAAGCCCGAGATGGAGGCGAAAATTTGATTGACTCGACGAGGGAGTCTCTTATGTGTCTCGTACAAAGCCCGAGAGAGAGGCTAACTTCAATGGAGAAGGATCATTATACAAAGCCTAAGAGGAGGCTACGGTAACTGTTTCAGTTAAGTGACAGGTCCAGTATGCTGATTTTGAAAGAGAAAATTAGTTCTTATATGAGAAACACTGTACTCATGGATTTGATTCAAGGATCCGGGTTATTCCTGTTCTTTAAGGAAGCGGGAAATCCGAAGGGTATTGAGACTGTCCGAGTCTACGGGTTTTCTTCCTATTTAACGAAGGGGTCACTTGAGAATGTCTTTGAGACTCAAGGAGATTAGACTGTCCAAGTCTAGAGTGTCATCCTTTGTACTGTGCTTTGAGAAACAGTAGTAGACTCTTTGAAAGGACTGTTCTATGCAGATGATTAAGTTATGTTCCTATACCTCTAGGAGTCCGTCGGGACAATTTGTACGAAGCCCAAGAGGAGGTTGGAAACTTTTAAGAAGCCGAGAGGTCCTTGTATGAAGCCCAAGAGAAGGCTATCATTCCCGGAGGAAGAGATCATTATACGAAGCCTAAGAGGAGGCTGTGAATTACTTCTAAGAAGCCGTAGGATCCTTGTACTAAGCCCAAGAGGAGGCGGGTTGCTTTTAGGAAGCATGTGGGTCCTTGTAGGATGCCCAAGAGGAGGCCGATTGCTTTTAAGAAGCCGATGGGTCCCCAAATCTCGAGAAATTCAAGGCAAGCTATCCACAAGGAATAGATCAAGTCAGGAAAGTTCGAGAATTTAGAAGAAACTCAAGAGATGCAATTCACGGAGAAGAGATCATCTCTGGGGAGTAGAGTTTCTTGACAAGTGCTTTTAAGAAGCCTGTGGGTCCCCAAACCCCGAGAAATTCAAGAAATGCCATTCACCGAGAATAGATCAAGCCAGGAAAGTCCGAGAATTTGGAAGAAACTCAAGAGATGCCATTCACGGAGAAAAGATCATCTCTGGGGAATAGAGTTTCTTGACAACTTCTATGAGTGACAGTCTATGAAAGGGTTCACAGAGAATGCTGCCTTTCATATCTCCATATTATTTAACCCCAAGAGGAGGGAAGACTGTGTCTGGTAATCCTATGGGGATCTAGTTTAGACTATTTCTAAGAGTGATCAACGAGCTTAATGCTAGACGTAGTTGCCGGGGAAACTCTAAGTATCTATACTATTATTACACAGTTGATATGAGTTTATGAAAGAAGACTTACAGTGAAACAACCCCACAATACAGTTATATGTATATGAAAGCGGTAAATGAAAGCAATAACCACTTACTCGGTTGTAGAGCTTCCATGCTGTTTGGTTAGTTGTTCAACAAAGAAAGATTGAAAACAACAGTATATTCAAAATCAAAGGGGAAAGTGCTTTGAAAAAGAAAGATTTGGGGCTTACAGCTCAAGGAGAGGCCCAGGGTTTTATCAGTGAGCGCACTGTTTGAATTTGTACAGAGGGACTTATACAAGTGACTGTGGCCCAAAATGTTTTCTGTACAAAGGGATGGGTCTTACACTCTCTCAAGAGGCCCAAAGAGGTTTTAAAAATGGGTCTTACTACTCGAGGGTAGGCCCGTGTTATTTTGAAAAGGCGACGATCGTGCCGTTTATTTGAAAATGTACAGAGGGACTTATACAATAAGTGACGCCCAAAATGTTTTCTGTACAAAGTGGGTTGGGTCTTACACTCTAATAGAGGCCCAAAAAGTTTTTAAAGAAAAAGTGTGGGGCTTATAACACGAGGGTAGGCCCAGATGATTTTTCCGTTTGAAATGGCGATCGTGCCGAGATTTTCTTTTAACGCAAAATGACTTATACGATATCTGAGGCCCGAAGTTATTTTGGTTAAAAGGGGATTGGGTCTTACACTCTGTTAGAGGCCCAAGAGTTTTGAATGGGTCTTATAACTCAAGGAGAGGCCCAGTTGATTTTTGAATAGGCGATGATAACGCCGTTTGTTTTTTACGGTATTGGGACTTATACAATGCACTGAGGCCCAAAAATGATTTTGTCAAAAAAGGATTGGGTCTTACACTCTATTAGAGGCCCAAAGTGTTTGAAAAAGTTTGATGAGGGTTGAATTAATCCAAAAACCCTAATTTGTTTTCAAAAATGTATTTAATTGAATAAAAATTCAATTAAAATGATCAAAATTGTTTAACATAGGAAAAACAAATTGTGATCTTGGATTAATGCTTCAAAAATTAAGTATTGATCAAAATAATTAGAAAGCATTAAAAGTTGCAAAATCAAAGTGGAAAAAATATTTTAAATGTCAAAAACAATTAAAACATTAATTCTTTGCAAAAATATCAATTATATGAAATAAATAATATTTTTGGCATTTTTTGATAAAATAAAATATTTTAACATTTTTGTGAATTATTAAAAAAAGAATCAACTCAAAATCATTAAAACTTAGAGAGAAATTAATTTTTGAATCAATTAAACAAAAATCACAAAATTCAAATATTCAAATTTCTGAAAATGGCGCCAAGAACACACCAAGAACACGCGCGTGTTCTTGGTTTGGCCAGATTTGCATTTTCTATCCAATCTCACTGAATACTTGATTATATGATGCAATCCACATATCATTATGCTCGTCTCAACCTCACGATCATGTCTATGTCAATTAATTTCATTTAAATTAAACATATAACAAGAAATCATGAAAAATCCTCAAGAACCCTAATTTCTGCATGAAGGCTAGGATTTTTGATACACGATTCAAACAACGCAATTAATTGAGGGGAAACATTCCATGCATGATTATGAACATATGGCCAAATTATTGTGCAGCAAAAATTGCATGGATCATAGAGTTAGAAGAGCTCATGCTTACCACTTGCAGCTGGTGATCGTGATTTGTGTTGGAGGTGTTACAACTTGGTTCCAATGATGTGGATAGCTTCCCTAGGTGCCAAGTGATGTGTCTGGGTGCTTGGAATGGATTGAAATGGTTTGGAGTTGAAGATGTCACCTCAACTGCAAAATTGTCAAGAACTTGAGCAATTGGCTGGTGATTTTGTGAAATCTGTGTTCCAGTTGTTGTTTAAGTGTTTGATCAGCTCATATGTGATGTATATGAGGTGTGTGAGTGATTGGTTTGAGTGGAATTGCCCTCTTGCTCAAAACCCGATAGTTACCTTGCTAAGAAAGGCATTTTTGCCAAGTGAAAGAGATTTTGAGAAAGGCAAGTGTTGTAGGCCTTTAGTGTACTTAAACTGAACACAATTGAGCTCTATTTATAGTAGAGCAAGTTTGTTTTGCAAGGAATAGTGAATGGCAACTGCTAAGTAGGTTTGGCCAATGTTGGCAAATGAAAATCCAAGTCTCCTCTAGCCATTGACTAGAGGTTAGGGCACAGAGCTTTGGTTCCCTTGGTCTTGGATAAGTCTTGACTGATTTCAGATGAGAATGGCTCAGTCCATTCCACCTTGATGCTTCCATTGAATGCTTCAATCCAAATTTGGAGTCTTGTCCCTATTTTGGCCATTCTAGGTTCAACATGCTATTTCTTGTTCCATGGACTTTGGAGGCTTGGCTCAGTGATTGTCCCCTTTAGATTCAATCCTCAGATGTGTCCAAGTGGATAGGAGTGTTTGGATTTGCACAATTTTGGCAAATCGAGCAAAAATGCAAATTCTGCCTTGCCTTGACAGATTTCAGCAAGGCAACTTGCCAATGTCATATCTCATGGTGTAAGTTGAATTTGGTAATGTTCTTGACCATTTTGGAAAGCCCTTACATGATACAACAACTTTTTGAACATGTTTGGTTTTGATCTCTTTTGAATCCAAGTGAAAAATCCCCCTACATTTGGCAAAAAGTAAGGCACAATCTGACTTAGTGAAATTTTCACTAAGTGTTGGAACAAAGTGTTTTCTCTTGATTTTGATCACTCCATAACTCAAAATCCATGAGGAATTTGGACATAGGTCAGTATGAAGCTTTTGTAGAGGGAAATGAGATCTACAAATCAAGCTTTGAATGGGGAATAATGGCCTTGTGGTTTAGGAGTTATGGTCCTCCAAAGTTGGTGCATTAGTGGCACTTTTTCATGACTTAGAAAAATTTCTAAGTTTTATGGTTACCCCTTTTACAAGTTATCCAACTTTTCTTGATTTTTCTTGATAAATGATGATTCAAATCATACATTAACATCTATTTAGGGTTAAAAATCCATTTTGGTGAAACATCACAAAAAGTCAAAGTTGACTTTTGTGCACAGTTGACTTTTTATCAGATGAATTCCAAACTGTGCAATTCTTCAGGAAATCATGTCCTTGACCTAAATCAAACTTGATGGACATGTTCCATGGGTGTTATAGGGTATATTGGTGCATGTCATAGGGTTTGGGAGCATGTCCTGGTTAAAAGTCAAAGTTACAGTTGATTTTTCCCTTAAAACCCTAATTGTGGTGCAGATGAAATTGAGACTTGTTGCTCAAGCTTCTTGGATCAATCCATTGTTCCAAATGGATCAATATAGTTCATTAGAGACCCTCAAACCCTCTCTTGAGGTCTTGGCTCATGGTTTTTCTCAAAATTCAACTTAGGGGTGAATTAGGTCAAGAAACCCTAATTCCTGATTTTTGATGAATGCATCCCCTAAGGCAAAATTGACTTGATGATTGGGTCCATGAGGTTCCATGGAGTATATTAGGTTATGTTTTGGATCATTGGCTTGTGCCCAGATGAAAAATTTCCATCCGGAGGCCCTGGTCGACCAAAACCCTAATTTGGTGACACTATCGATCTTGAGACTTGATCCACCTAGAAGGGAGCAACCTTGTGCTTAATCCTTGAAGTGGGAGTCCTTTTGATCCATTGTGGATGTTTTAGAGGTTAGAAAAGTTAAAGATCATGTCATTCCTTGATTGATCCTTTGTCTAAGCACTCAGAGAGGGCTTGAAACCCTAATTTTGATTGTAATGGATGCTCACCCATCTTTGGGGAGACTGATGAAGTATGATGGTTCCTCCATATTGTGATGATGATTTGCACAATGATGGGAAATCTTAGTGGTCAAAATTTGGGGTATGACAGTTTCCAATCAAGAATATCTTAATGGCATTGATATCAATGAAGTTATTAATGTTAGGAACCAGAAATAACCCGTAGGTGAGCAAAACAAAGATGCTTTCGAAAGCAGTCACGTTCCCTATACTAGCAAAGTACAAGACTTTATTTATCAAAAACTGGGCTGGCAAACCTTGGATTCCACCCTTAATGATCTTATGAGTCCTGACTTCTGACTCGTCCAAATAAATTGCTCTTGCAATAGTAAGATCCTTTGGAATTTCTTACAGTCCAGAAAAGGGAGTGTGATCAGTGATAGGTAAGTCAGTCAGGTGAGAGTACTCCTCCAGTGTTGGTGCTAGCTGATAATCCAGGAATATGAAACAGTGTTAACCAGATCGTAGAACTGGATTAGCATAGACAGGATTCCTTCGATTACATGGAGCCTTAACAGAGACAGCAGTCCTCCATACATAGCTCTGAAAGCCTCAGGGTTGGTGATCATCCTCGCCAAACCTCTTAAATCCTCTAGTTTTGGAACCTCGAAGGTGTAGTGGTGAGTCTTCCTTCTACCGAAATCCATAACGCAATCTTTCTCTCTGGTATTTGCAATAATTGTCTTAGTTTAATTTGAAAAAATAGAGAGACTAGAAGAGAAATTTTTCTTTGTTTTAATGTTTTTTAAATGAATGCGTGAATGTAATACACAAAAACATAGAAAAAACATGGGGTCAAAGGGTCGGTGTCATGAAGTCAAGGCTCTACCCATCCCCAAAGGTTTATACTGGTGATTCTTTGTACCTGTCCGTAAAATCATTGACCCCTCTTAGGATAACAACATCAAGCGGATTGCCAGCGAGCTGATGTATCTTAGAGTGATCTCAAATTAGGGTAGTATCGCATGACAGCTATTTCCGATAGCTTCCGCACTACAAAATGGTTTTAGTCTACTAAAATCCTCAGCTTCTCAGACAGCCCAATCGACCACACTGCTTTCAACAAGTGAAGTCGTATAGGTAATGAATCTGCAAAGGACGTCTCCACTGAGTTGATGGTCGACCGAGATCTCTTATTTGGGATTCACTCCCTGTAAGTTTACCCGTTTAGTGCCATCACTTATCTTAGGTGTATACTCAATCTTTCCACATACGACATCACACACATTCCCATTAGCAGAAAAATAAACACGGATATCAATTAGTAAAAGCAGTATATATATTTGTCCTAACATCCTAGACCTCTAGTCCTATGATCCTATACAGACAATGACTCCCCAGCAGAATTGCCATTTCTGTGACACTTCGCGAATTTGAGGGCTTCTCCCTCGGGAATGCAAGAAAGAATGTCACTCCCACCGTGGTCGCCATTCTTCTGTGGCACCCTTTTTTTTTAAGGCTTCTACCTAAGAGATGGGAAGAGAACAAGATCAGTTCACGTCCCCAGTGGAGTTGCCATCTTTCTGTAGCGCGAATTTTTGCGTGGTTGCGAAGCACTATCGCTTTGGGGTACTACAGTTCGATTCATTTTTTATCCAATTGAAGCTAATTAAGAAAGGGAAATAGATGTCTCCAATTAACCCTCCTTGCATACTGAGTTTAAACAGATGACTGTTGGTTTACAGATGCTATTAAGATTGTGGGTCTCTCTTAGGTTATTTTGTTAAAAAAAAATAGCGTGCCTGGGCTATTCATGAGGACTTTGGTAGGGTACTGGGTTTGATGTTTTTGATTAGTGTGCTCGCTAAGATTTTTCAATCTTATGCCTACGTATTCCCGTGTTTAACAGGGAAATCAGAGCGATCGTAGTTCCTCCTATTCTAAGGGAGGAAAAAGATATTTTGGTGTCTCGTTCAAAGCCCAAGACGGAGGCGAAAGGTTTTGAGAGAGAGAGAACTTGTCATCTCTAAAGGAGATTTTGTCGATGTTTATATGCTATGAGCAAAGCACCTGTTTAATGCTAAAAGGTTGACTTTTCCAGGGAAAATGTTCTTTCTATCTTATACAAAGCCCAAGATTGAGGCTAAAAGGAATTTTGACTCCGCTGGGGAGAATGTATCGTGTATAAAGCCCAAGATGGAGGCTGACAGGGTTTTGACTCAACAAGAGAATCTTTTATACTCAACAAGAGAGTGATTTGCTATCTCATATGAAGCCCGAGATGGAGGCTAAAAGGGGATTGACCCAACAAGAGAGTCGTTTATACTCAACAAGAGAGTGATTTATATATATGTGTCTTGTACAAAGCCTAAGACGGAGGCTAAAAAGGTTGACTCAACAAGAGAGTCTTTTATACTCAACAAGAGAGTGCGTTTATATGTCTTGTAGAAAGCCCAGGACGGAGGCTAAAAAGGTTGACTGAACAAGAGAGTCTGAAAAGTTGATTGACTCACCAAGAGAGTCTTTTATACTCAACAAGAGAGTGCTTTTATATGTCTTGTACAAAGCCCAGGACGGAGGCTAAAAAGGTTGACTCATCAAGAGAGTCTGAAAAGTTCATTTACTCACCAAGAGAGTCTTTTATACTCAATAAGGGAGTGTTTTTATATGTCTTGTACAAAGCCCAAGACGGAGGCTAAAGAGGTTGACTCAACAATAGAGTCTGAAAAGGTTAGCTCCGTTGGGGAGAATCATTGTACAAAGCCCAAGAGGAGGCTAAGTATGCTGAGGCAAGGGTCCTTATACGAAGCCTAAGAGGAGGCTAACTTCTGCAGGGTATTCTTGAGATCCCGAGGCAGGTCCAAATAGGGAATCAAGTTTTGCAGAGGACTCCAACTTGATAGATCAGAAACCTTGAGGCTCTGATTTGAAATAGTGTTAAATCGACCCTGGTTAGGGATTTTCGGGAGAAAGACGGGGTTATAGAACCTACAAGCTTAAACTTGGCTGGAGGTTAATCCAGAATCCAGGGTCTCTCCTACTGTTTAAAAGGTGCTTGAGAATGTCTTTGAGACTCAAGGGGAATTAGACTGTACAAGTCTACCGGTGGAGTTTTATCTTTTGTATGATGCCCAAGAGGAGGCCGACTCGTTTAAGGGATGAGTATCAACCCTAAAATTGGTCTGAAGGTTTTTGGTGACCTTTTAGAAAGACTTCTCTAACAAAGGATGACTAAGTTATGTCCTGTACCTCTAGGAGGTCGTGAGGGTCCTTGTATGAAGCCCAAGAGAAGGCATGAGAACTTTTAAGAAGCCGTAGGGTCCTTGTACGACGCCCAAGAGGAGGTGGGGATGCTTTTAAGAAGCCTGTGGGTCCTCAAACCAAGAGAAATTCAAGAAATGCAATTCACAGAGAAGAGATCATTCCAGGAAAGTTCGAGGGTTTGGAAGAAACTCAAGAGATGCCATTCACGGAGAAAAGATCATCTATGGGGAGTTAGAGTTTCTTTGACAATTTCTAAGCGTGATAGTCTGAGAAAAGGTTCACCGAGAATACTGCCTTTCTCTTTGTTCCATAATGTTTAACCCCAAGAGCAGGGAAGACTGTATCTGGAATCCTACGGGGGATCTAGTTTTGTTTGTATTTGAGAGTGACCAACAGGTCTTTGCCTAGTTCTAGACGTAGTTGCCGGGGAAAACTCTAAATAACTATACTAGTATATATACAGTTGATATATGACAAGTATGTAAAAGGACGTGAAAGAAAACTTACAGTGAAGCAGCCCCACAATACAGTTATATATATATATATATGTGAAAGCAGTAAATGAAAGCGGATAAACACTTACCCGTTGTAGAGCTTCCATGTTGTTTTATTAGTCGTTCAACAAAGAAATTAAAGACAATATATATATATATATATATATATATATATGAATTCAAAATCAAAGGAGAAAGTGTTTTGAAAAGATGGTTGGGGCTTACAGCTCAGGGAGAGGCCCAAGGTTTAAGTAGTGATCGCACCGCTGTTTTGAAAACTGTATTGGGACTTATACAATGACTGAGGCCCAAAGGTTTTTATTTACAAAAGGGGTGGGTCTTACACTCTATTAGAGGCCCAAAAGGTTATTTAAAGAAAAGAAATGGGACTTACAACTCGAGGGGAGACTCAGTTGATTTTCGTTTTGAAATGGCGATCGTGCCGAAATTTTTTTAACGCAGAGGGACTTATACAATGTCTGAGGCCCAAAATGTTTTGGTTAAAAAGGGATTGGGTCTTACACTCTATTAGAGGCCCATGAGTGTTTGAACAAGATTTGTTTGGGTGAAAATCAAAGAAACCCTAATTTCATCATTTTTTAAACGTAATTCCTCAAAGAAAATCAATAAAAAATGATAAAATACCAAATAAGTTTGAATGAACAACTTGTGATTTTTGGTTGAGATTTGAAAAATGATGTTTTAATCACAAGATGAATTAAAACTCATCTGGTTTTGATTTCAAGATGAGAATCCACTTTTAAAATGTTTTAAAACAATTAAAAATGAATTTATTCACAAAAATACTAACTATATTAAATAAATAATTTAAATTCTATTTTTTTGTGGAATAAAATATTTCAACATTTTTGTGATTTTTTACAAAAATAACCAATAAAAAATAATTAAAATTAAGGGAGTTATTAATTTTTCAAATCATTAAAAATAATATGAAAATAATAAAAAAGTGAAAAAACATTAAAAAGGGGTCTGGGGCGAGGGGGATTCGAACCCCAGATCTCTTGTGTGCAGTGCGCGCCTCCTACCACTAGGGTGGTGATACATCCGTGTATCAAACCCCAGCCACAAATATACAAGGCTTGCCTTGTTCTTGGCCTGGACAAGGTAAGGCAAGGCAAGGTTCTTGGTCAAAAATGTGAAGGCCATAACTTCCTCATTTCTCCATGGATTGGGACAAAATTTATATGTATCTGGCCCAGAATTTCACAAGGAATCCAATGGTGGTGGTGGTTTTTTCAGATGAGGCTCCTATTTCAAAACCCGATAATGTTCTTGAAATAGGCCTATAATTGCATTTTCTGTGCTACCTCTTGGTACAGGAATGAATTACAGGATAAATTGGTGCAAACACAACACATATAACATGTATGAGAGAAGCATTATCAGTGGACTTCAAAGCAAGGCATATTTCAGAGAGTGCAAGTTGTGATGCTTACCTCTTTTGGAGCTTTTTGGGCTATCTGCCAAGTGCTTTGTTCCAGAAATGTTTTGATGCTTTGGACACCCTCAATGATCCCTTAGAAGCTTTTAGGATGATTAGAATCAGCTGGAAACCTCTGGAATGGAAACTGGCCCTTCTTGTAAAAGGGGCAAAAGTGACCAAAATAGCAACTCCCTCAAATGGTGTTCCAGATGTGGGGAATCATTTGGGACAGTTTAAGGATGATATTTGGAGTGTGTTTGAGGTTTCATCTGGTTTGGAAAGTGACTGAATCAAGACATGGCTTGAAAAATGCACAAAAGTCCTATTTTGAGGTTTTGAGAGGGGACTTTGAGATTTTGGTGTCACAGATCACTTGTGAGAGTTTGGACAGCTTATATATGATATATTGGATGTGTTTGGATCATGAGCTATGATGGAAATGCTCTCTAAATCAAAAACTCAGAGTTACCTTGCTAAAGAAGACATTTTTGCCTAGAGAAAGAGATTTTGAGGAAAGCAAGTGTTGTAGTGCTTTGGTGTACTTAAACTGAGCACAATTGAGCTCTATTTATAGTAGAGAAAGTTTTTTTTGCAAGCAATAGCGAATGGCAACTGCTGCAGAGGTTTGGCAAATGTTGATCAATAGGAATCCAAGTCTCCTCTAGCCATTGACTAGTGGATAGAGCACAGGCCTATTGTCCCTTGGTTCAGAGATCATCCTTGACTCATTCAGTTGCAAAAGACTCAGTTCATGTTGTAGCACCCCAAAATTTGCTCTCCTTACTTTATTACTAACTGGCTTATGTTTCATCTCATTTTGCATTATCATGTGTGCATATCATTAGTTCTTAGCATGGGGTCAAGGTGCCTGAGGCAGTTCAAGAGGAGAAGATGTTCTTCAAGCAAGAGTTCTTATATTGTCCAAGAGAGCTCAAGTGGATCACTCTCTTCTAACCAGTGCAGAAATTAGGGTTTTGAGGTTCCTGGGTTTATTGCTCTAATGGGCAAGCTTCTTGGGTTTTTATCATCACTAAATGGCATATCTTATCTTTGTTGGAGAGGATACACATCATATTCAGAGGAAATTGAATTTGGAGACTGTGATATTTCCTCCTAGACTGAGGGCACCAAGATTAGGGTTTGCTATAAAGTCTGTTTATTTCTGATTTTTTGGGCAAGACTTGATTCCATGGTGTTCCTTGGCTCCCTAAGTATCTAGGAATGGAAAATTGTCCATCAATTTGATTCACAAGAGGTTCAATTGGTCAGTTGCTTGATAATCAAGAAATTGGGGAAAAAGTCAACTGTGCAGTGAAAAAAGTCAACTCTTGACTTTTTAAGGTCAAATTCATGAAATTCATCTTATATATGTTCAATGGACAAAATTTGATCAAGAAATGATGGAGGAATAATGAAAAATCAAGAAATCACAAAACTGCCCAAAATAGAAACTTTGGGATTCCCAAAAATAGTAAGTTTTGGCCATTTTAGCACCTCTCTTTGAGTCAGGCTTTCTCAATTTTAAAGCATCAAACTAAAAATCCACCAGGCCACAACAAAAGATCTCATTTCAAGCTTCAAATCCATATAAAGAACATCTCCATTTGATAAAAATTGAGTGAGTTATGGATGATCAAAGTTTGAGAAAAGTAGGTCCAAAATCAAGTCATGACCAAGAATGCCCAGGCCCATGCGCCATCATTTCTACAAGCACTTGGTGTGCATGTTTGGTCCAACTTCAAAGGCAAATAACTCATTGATGGAGGATCCAAATGGAAAAATGCTCAACACAACTTTTGTTCCTCTCCACATCCTCTACAACTTTGATGTTGGGAAATTTTTCATCTGACCAACCATTGGAGAGGTATAAGGGGTCAAAGTGGGGTGCCTCACACTGAAAATCCCACGCGCAAGGGGCTAGGTCACGACCAGGTTGGGAACCTTGCAAGTCCAGTTTCAATCACCCAACTTTGGGGTCACTTCTAGGTCCCTTAGAGGACTCTATTCATTTCACTTCCAACACCAAAAGTGTTGTCTTCATGGCCCTCTATCCAAAAAGCCCAAGAATGTACCAATTAGAGGCATGGTCTTCAAGCTAAGGTCACTCAAAGAGGTGGGTACGAATTAGGGTTTCCACGGCAAGGTTGTGTGCAAATCAGATCAGAACTTTCCATATTCGTGTCTTGGGTAACTTAACACCATTCAGGCCCAAAATATCCATTGAAGTTGACCTAATTCAGCCTATAAAAGGACATAGAATTAGAGTGGAAAACACACGAATTTTTTTGGAGGAAAAGTACAAGAGTTCTACAGTGAAGTTCTGAGCAAGTAAGGAGTGATTCATTGCCTTTATTTGGCCAGCTACAATGAGCAAGCATCAAGGATTCCTCAGCTTTTGTTTCCTTGAGTTACAAGCATCCAAAATCCGTAGGTATAAACTTCTCTTTTCTCTTTCAAAACTCTACTGAATTCATGTTGTCTTGGTGTGTTTTGCTTGAGTGTGAAGTCCACTAAAGGTATGGCTTGATTTGGGTGGTAGTAGACACCATATGTTTGAGTTTATAAAGTTTAGGGCATACTTTCATCTGTTCGAATCTCTTGGTGGGCTGGGCATTTTTAATTTTGGAGATCATATTCTTAGTGTGCACGAAGAGAGGATCATTTTGGTATAGTTTTTATGAATTTCTGGGCACCTGAATTTTTTACCACGGCGGGAGATTCGCCGGAGAAGACGACCGGAGGTCTTCTCCGGCCACCTGAAAATCCCATGTTGCCTGAACCCTAGCCTCCCCCCATTTTTAAAACGTGACCGTCAGATGTGCTTGGATCCAAGGGCTGGGGTGTTCCCAGCACATTAATGAGGGAGGGTATCCCTCACGTGCTCTCTTTTTTTTTTTTTTTTTTTCTGATTTTTGTTTGGTGATTGTGTGTGTCTGCTTCATGTTATTTTACCATGTGCGCGCATTTTGAACCATGTGATTTGTATTCCTTTTGTGATCATCTTAGTTGACCAGATCATGTGGCTCTAGTTGAGTCAAGCCTCTTGACTAGTGTCCACAATATAGACTCACAGGCCACGCACGTTTGGGCCTTTCCAGTTACTATTTGCACCCCTATTTTGAGCCCATCTTTGATTTATAACATGGCTTTTACTTCCGTTACACCCCCATTCTTATTTCTCCACTTTTATTTTTATTTTATTATTGCATTTCATTTTTAATAAAAAAAAATAGTTAATTGCATTAAAAAATTCATGCATCATATTTATAATTTTATAAAATTTTCAAAAATTTTATTTTATTATTTTATTTTATTTTTAGCATCTGAAATAAATATTTGTTTATTTTCTTTTTGAATTATTCATATCATGCATACCTTTAACTTGTTTATTTTATTTCTCATCATTCATAAAACCTTTTGAATCCATTCTTTTTGTATTTTTTCACCAACACATTGAATTGCATTAAAATATTTTTCTCTCATTTTTAAAATCATTTTACATTGCATTTTAGTCCTTTCCTCTTGCATATTGAACTATATTTCTCATCTGAATTTGCATACTTGTTTGAGTGACTTATACTTTGAATTTTGGCATGAGTTTTGGGCATGTTGTTTGCTTCTGGTTGAGATATGTTGATAATTAATTTGGTGATTTTAGAAGGTGTTTCTCTAAGTGTTTGATTGCTTTTATTTGAGGTCTTCTTGTATGCATATCCTTAATCATGTCTGGTTACTTGTTTGAAAAGGCACTTGTGCCATTTGTTTGAGATTGTTTCCTTGAATTCATAAACCATGTTTGAACTGTTATAGGTCACTTGATCACCATTATATGTCATTGCTTAGGTTTCATCTCTTTTACTTATGTCTGTTTTGTACTAACCTTTTATGCAGAGGCTGAGGTAAGTTATTTGAGGGTGCGGATAGTTATCCATGTCCACTCTCATTCTTTCTTTCTCTCATCTTTTCTTTTCTTTAGGCTTAGGTTGGCGTCAAACCTCACTAACCGTAGGTCACACATGCATGATAACATTAGGACTCTTAGTTCCCCTTTAGAGTTTCCTTTGTGTCTTCTCTCTTCTCATCTCAAAACTTCTTGAAAACACTTAATAAGGATAAAGTGTATTGCGCACGAACCTTAAGCGTGGGGAATGAGAAATGAGGGGCTTCCTCTCATCTTTCTAGAGTGCTTAGCGAGCGTCCTGTCTTGGGACGATGCGTTAAGTATTCGCCCCTGTGCCCTAGACTTTGGTGCAATGCAAGTTATGAACTAACTTAAGTCACTTCTGTCCTAAAAAATACAAACAAACTTCAAACCTTTTTGTCCTTCGGGATTGTCAAACTAAAGGCTATTTTCAAAAAGGGCATGTTACTTTCCGTTTGAGATGCAAACAGGCATCGACCCTAAATGTCGGACGCGGACTTAACGTCGCTCATAAAAAACACAAAAAGAACTTGGTCCGAACTACGTTGACTCTGAATTTCCCATTGAACAAGGGGAGTACGTAGGCCTAGGACGTCGACGTCCTACCGAGTCTGTCTTTGTTTCCCCCCATCTTAGTACAGCCATAGATGATAGGATAACTCACCCTTAGAATAGACAACAAGCGTGGATCCCATCGAGTACGATGGACGCGTGGGGTGCTATCACCTTCCCCTCGCGTAACCGACTCCCGAACCCAAGCAATGGTTGCGATGACCATTCCTTTCCCTCTTCCTCAGGTTTATACGGTGTTCCCTTTCCCTCTTTTGGGATAAATTTACATAACTGGCGACTCTATTTTCTGCGCCACTCTCACGTTTGTACCTGGATGAAAATCCTGGGAGCGACACATGTCACCTTGGTGCATCCATTGAATGCTCCAAAACAAAATTGGAGTCTTGTCCCTCTTTTAGGGTTTTTTAGGTTTGGCATGCTACTTTTGCTTCCAAAGACTTGGGAGGCTTATGGATCAGTGCTTGTCCCTCCTTGGTCTCCCGCTGAGGTGTTCAGATGGATAGAGTTGTTTGTCATTTGCACAAATTGCTCAAATCGAGCAAAATGCACAAATCTGCCTTGTTATGACAGTTGCAGCAAGGCATATTGCCACTGTCATAACTTCTTGCTTAGATTGAGTTTGATGGAGTTCTTGGCCATTTTGGAAAGCTCTCATATGATACAACATATGTGTGATCATAGTTTATTTTGATACTTTTTGGATCCAAGTGAAAAATGCCCCTACATTTTGGAAAAAGTGCAACAGATTCTGACGTAGTGAAAATTTCACTAAGTGTTGGAAAAAGTGACATTTCATGTTTTCAGCCATTTTGATCCAACCATAACTCAAAATCCATGATGAATTGGAATGAGGTGTAGTTGACACTTTTAAAGTATGCCATGAGAGCTACAAGTTCATCTTTGGATCAGCTAAAATGGTTGCTTGGATCACAAGTTATGATCCTTGGAAGTTGGTACCCTAGCCACTTGTTCCATAACTTAGAAAATTTCTAAGTTTTTTATGGTTACTCCTTTTACAAGTTATCCCACTTTCTTTGATTTTTCTTGATGAATGATGATTCCAATCACACATTAACATCATTTTAGGGTTAAGGAATTATAATTAACCAAAAAATTAAAAAGTCAAACTTTGACTTTTGGGCACAGTTGACTTCTTATCAGATGAATTCCAAACTGTGCGATCCTCTAAAAATTCAAGTCCTTGACCTAAATCAAACTTAATGGATTGATTTCATAGGTGTTATAGGGTGTATTGAATCATGTCCCAGGGTTTGGGAGCATGTCTTGGTCAAAAGTCAAAGGTACGGTTGACTTTTTCCCCAAAACCCTAATTGTGGTCCAGATGAAATTGAAACTTGTGAATCAAGCTTCTTGGATCAATCCATTGTTGCAAATGGATCAATGTAGTTTATTGGAGACCTTCAAATCATGTCTTGAGGTATTGGCTCATGTTTTGTCCCAAAAGTCAACTTAGGGGTGAATTAGGTCAAGAAACCCTAATTCCTGATTTTTGATGTATGCACCCCCTGAGGCTAAATTGACTTGATGATTGGGTCCATGAGGTCCCTTGGTGCCCAGATGAAAATTCTCATCTGGAGGCCTCAGTTGACCAAAACCCTAGTTTGGTGATTGTGGTGATCTTGAGGCTTAATCCACTTGGAATGCTGCAACCTTGTGCTTGATTCTTGATGTGGGAGTCCTCTTGATCCTTTGTGGATGCTTGAGAGGTTAGACAATTTGAATATCATGTCATTTATTGATTAATCCTTTGTCTAAGTGCTCTGTTAAGGCTTGAAACTCTAATTCTTGATTGTAGTGAATGCTCACCCATCTTTGGGGATACTGATAAGTGTGGAAGTCCATCCATATTGTGATGATGATTTGCACAATGATGGGAAATCTTAGTGGTCAAAATTTGGGGTATGACAAAGGGGATTGAGGTTGATCCTGACAAGGTCAAGGCCATTCAAGAAATGGCTTCTTCAAAGACTGAGAAATATGTCAGGGGATTCCTAGGACGTTTGAATTACATTTCCAGATTCATATTCCTTATGACCGCGACATGCGCGCCAATCTTCAAATTACTCAAAAAGAATCAGGACTGTGTTTGGACAGAAGACTGCCAAACCACCTTCAACAGTATCAAGGAATACCTGTTGAACCCACCGATTCTATCACCCCTAGTGGAAGGAAAACCACTAATCATATACTTAACAGTCTTGGATGACTCTATGGGTTGCGTGCTTGGTCAACGAGATGAAACAAAAAGAAAAGAGTCTGTTATCTACTATCTGAGCAAGAAATTCACCGAGTGTGAAACTCGGTACACTATGCTTGAGAAAACTTGCTGTGCTTTGGCTTGGGCAGCCAAACGTCTTCGCCAGTATATGATTCATCACACTACTTGGTTAATCTCCAAAATGGATCCGATTAAGTATGTCTTTGAAAAGCCTGCTCTCACGGGAAGGATTGCCCATTGGCAGATGTTGTTATTGGAATACGACATCGAATACCACGCTCACAAAGCCGTTAAAGGAAGTGTTTTAGCCAATCATTTGGCTCATCAATAGATTGACGATCAAGAATCAGTCGGATTTGACTTCCCAGACGAAGATGTCATGTATTTGAAAATGAAAGATTGCGATGAACTGCTACCCAGTGAATGTCCTGAACCAGGTTCCCAATGGGGATTAATCTTTGACGGAGCTGTCAATCATTACGGAAATGGAATAGGGGCAATCATCATAACACCTCAGGGTGCCCACATTCCTTTCACTACCAGGCTAACATTCAAGTGCACAAACAACGAGGCCGAATACGAAGCCTGTATCATGGGCCTCAAAGAAGCGATCGACTTAAGGATCAAGAACTTGGATGTTTACAGCGACTCAGCCATGGTTATCAATCAGATCAAAGGAGAATGGAACACATACCAATCAAGACTGATTCATTACAAAGACTATGCGAGAAGGTTGTTACCATTCTTCAACAGAATCGAGTTTCATCATATCCCCCGTGAAGAGAATCACATGGCTGATGCATTAGCCACTCTCTCTTTCATGGTTAGCGTAGGTCAGTGGAATGACATACCTAAGATTGACATAATGCGCCTTGAATGGCCCGCTTACATCTTCATGATCGAGGCAATCATAGACGACAAGCCTTGGTATCATGATATCAAGTGCTTCCTTCAGAAACAGGAGTACCCACCTGGGGCATCCAGAAAGGACAGAAAAACCCTCAGAAGACTGGCTGGAAACTTCTTTCTGACCGGTGATACACTCTATAAGAGAAACTTTGACATGGTCTTGCTCTGATGCGTAGACAGACCAGAAGCACACATGTTAATGAAACAGATTCACGAAGGATCCTTTGACACTCATGCCAAAGGATAAATGATGGTGAGAAAAATTCTAAGAGCAGGGTACTACTGGTTGACCGTGGAATCCGATTGCTACAAGTACATGGGAGATGTCACAAGTGTCAGATATACTCAGACAAAATCCATGTACCGCCAACACATCTCAAAGTTCTTTCTTCCCCATGGCCTTTCTTCATATGGGGAATCGACATGATTGGCGTGATCAAACCCAAGGGTTCAAACGGACATCGGTTCATCCTGGTAGCTATTGATTACTTTACCAAATGGGTCGAAGCAGCGTCATACGCCATTATGACCCGACAAGTCATGGTCTATTTTATAAAAAATAATCTCATCTGCCGTTATGGTGTTCCAAACCAGATCATTACTGATAATGGATCTAACTTGAACAATAGAATGATCAAAGAGTTGTGCGCAGAGTTCAAAATCGAACACCATAACTCATCTCCCTACCGACCTAAGATGAATGGAGCGGTAGAAGCGGCTAACAAGAACATCAAAAAGATCGTTCAGAAGATGGTAGTAACCTACAAAGACTGGCACGAAATGCTGGCCTTTGCTCTCCACGGTTATCGCACATCTGTCCGCACTTCAACAGGGGCAACCCCTTTCTCTCTAGTATATGGCATGGAGGCAGTGCTCCCCATAGAGGTAGAGATCCCGTCAATCTGGGTATTAATGGAAGATAAGCTAACAGAAGCTGAATGGTGTCAAAGCAGACACGACGAACTGAATCTGATCGAAGAAAAGTGAATAACGGCGTTATGCCACAGTCAGTTGTATCAGCAAAGAATGAAGAAGGCATTTGACAAAAAGGTTTGACCCCGTGTCTTTCGAAAAGGAGACCTTGTGCTCAAGAAGATGCAATCATTTCTCACTGATTCTCATGGAAAATGGACTCCGAATTATGACGGCCCCTATGTGGTCAAGAAAGCTTTCTCTGGCGGTGCCTTGAGACTTGCAACCATGGACGGAGAAGAGTTTGCCAACCCCACAAATGTTGACGTAGTCAAGAAATACTTCATCTAAATAAAAAACTAAAAAAAAAAAGAAAAAAAAACGTCTCGGTGGATTGAAAACCCGAAAGGGAGGTCCAGGAAAAAATGAGAGACATGATCAAAAAAGCATCCCGATGGATTGGAAATCTCAAAGTACAATCCAGGCAAAAGTTAGGGATTCATGGCAAGTAAGTACGTCTGACACAGGTAAATCCTCAGCGGCAGTCGCGCCATTCATCAGAAAACTCCGGTCAGGGTAATCTTCGACAGAAGCTCAGGATATCCAAAATTCAAAGTTGGTAGAAGGATAACGGTCGTTATGTTTCAATGTAGCCCTTTTCCTGTAAATTACTGTTTTCTAACTTTGTAAATACTCTATGGGATCACGCGCTTGGCTGATTTCCATCCTATCAATAAAATTTGAGCCCTTGTGCTTTTGTTTGTAATTCTCATTTGTTTTAGCTTTAGAGAACGAAATTTTAACATGATTAACGATTCTTAAAATAAAACAAAAATGAATTTACTTGTCAAATTTTTCTGCTTTTAAAATAAAGATGGCAATTTCTTTTGACTGTTGAACATTGAAAGAACATCGATCGCTTCTCTCAAAGACGATTAAGCTTCAAAGTGCAGAATCAAAGTACTCCTTCTAAACCGGTACGCCTGAATGATGGATCAATTGTGTCAGGTGCGAATGTTCCGTCTGACATCTCCGGCAGAGTTCTTACCTCCTAAGCCCGACCAACATTGTTCCCCACAGGAACTATCTCTCCTAAGCAAGGCAGAATTGCTATCGTGAACCAATGGTACCTTTTCGTCCCCCGCAAAGGCCAAGTATCCAGTCGTGTTCATCCATCAGTTTGTATGTCGTGTCAGTTTTGTCAGCATACACATACATACATCATGCATTTTTTATTTTCATTCACATTCATATTGCATCATTATCGCTATAATCGGTCTTATCCCCTAGGGATAAAAGTCCTCTTATTAATCGAGTTGTCCATTCTTTCCTCGTCAGGAAGCGAACCATCTAAGCAATCTCTCCTCCAGTTTATTTCTGGATTAGAGCTGGTCCTCGACCACTTTGATAACTTGAACCTCTGAAAAATAAGGAGACCTCCGACGAACATCACTCTTCGCCATTGAAGATGATATTTGCGCTTTCTCGGATTTAAGGAAAATCCCCAGAGGAAGCCTCTCAACCGCCGACTCATGGCAATATAGCAGTTTCTCTCCGAAAGGTTTGTTGTCAACAAGGTCATAAGCACCTCCAAATTGGATCACATCACATGGCATTTCTCCGAGAAGATCTCGAGGAAAGTATGATGTGGTATCCCCCAAGCAGGAAGCAGTCTTTCAAGAGACTCGTTTTCCCCCAGTAGAATCGACAAATGGCGTCTCCAACCGAGAAGTTTGTACACCTCTACAACTCAGACGAATGGGTTTCCCCAGCAAGTCTGACATCAAAACTTTTTCCTATCAAATGGCATCTCCCCAGGAAAATTTGGCGAGAAGTTTGAGGAAAACCGCTACACATAGCGTCCCTTGTCAAGAAAGTTTATTGACAAAAGAAACTAAGACCAGTTCCTTGGTAGGAAACCAAGATCGAGGGGAAGTTTATATCAGAAACTGAGACCAGTTCCTTGGTAAGAAACCAGGATCGAGGGGAAGGTTATATCAGAAACTGAGACCAGTTCCTTGGTAGGAAACCAAGATCGAGGGGAAGTTTATATCAGAAACTGAGACCAGTTCCTTGGTATGAAACCAAGATGGAGGGGAAGTTTATATCAGAAACTGAGACCAGTTCCTTGGCTGAAGACCAGGATCGAAGGGAAGTTTTACCTTTTCTAAGCATCAACGCTTAGCAAAGAATATGGATGAGCAAACTACCATTCATAACCACCATCAAAATTTCGGGTATTCCGATATATAATCCTCTTGCACCCCGAATGCCCGAATACCTTTGCCATTCACACCTTCGGGTCCAAGAAGATTAAATAAGGGCATCTGTCATACCCCAAATTTTGACCACTAAGATTTTCCATCATTGTGCAAAGCATCATCACAATATGGATGAAGCATCATACCTCATTAGTCTCCCCAAAGATGGGTGAGCATTCACTACAATCAAGAATCAGGGTTTCAAGCCCTCTCAGAGCCTTTAGACAAAGGATCAATCAAGAAAGGACATGATCTTCAACTTGTCTAACCTCTCAAACCCCACAAAGGATCAAGAGGACTCCCACATCAAGTATCAAGCACAAGGCTGTAGCATTCCAAGTGGATTAAGCCTCAAGATCGCCAATGTCACCAAATTAGGGTTTTGGTCACCCAGGGCCTCCAGGTGGAAATTTTCGTCTGGGCATGAGCCAATTCTTCAAAGAATACCCTAAGATAGTCCATGGGACCTCATGGACCCCATTATCAAGTCAATTTAGCCTCAGGGGATGCATATATCAAAAATCAGGAATTAGGGTTTCTTGACCTAATTCACCCCTAAGTTGACTTTTGGAACTAAACTTGAGCCAAGACCTCAAGACATGATTTGAGGGTCTCCAATATGCCACATTGATCCATTTTCAACAATGGATTGATCTAAGAAGCTTGAGTCACAAGTTTCAATTTCATCTGGACCACAATTAGGGTTTTGAGGAAAAAGTCAACTGTGCCTTTGACGTTTGACCAAGACATGCTCCCAAGCCTTGGGACATGATTCAATACACCTTATAACACCTATGAAATCAATCTATCAAGTTTGATTTAGGTCAAGGACATGATTTCATAGAGGATCGCACAGTTTGGAACTCATCTGATAAAAAGTCAACTGTGCCCAAAAGTCAAAGTTTGACTTTTTGATTTTTGGTCAATTATGGTTCCCTAACCCTAAAATGATGTTAATGTATGATTGAAATCATCATTCATCAAGAAAAATGCAAGAAAATGGGATAACTTGTAAAAGGGGTAACCATAAATAACTTAGCAATTTTCTAAGTTATGGAACAAAGTGGCTAGGATACCAACTTTGGAAGATCATATCTCCTAAACCACAAGGCCATTTTCTCCCATTCAAATATGGATTTGTAGCTCTCATGGCACACTTTAAAAGTTTCAAATACACCTCACTCCAATTCATCATGGATTTTGAGTTATGGTTGGATGAAAATGGCTGAAAACATGAAATGTCACTTTTTCCAACACTTAGTGAAACTTTCACTAAGTCAGAATCTGTTTCACTTTTTCCAAAATGTAGGGGCATTTTTCACTTGGATCTAAAAAGTATCAAAACAAACTATGATCACACATATGTTGTATCATATGAGAGCTTTCCAAAATGGCCAAGAACTCCATCAAATTCCACTTGAGCCATGAGATATGAAAGCTGCAAAATGCCTTGCTGCAACTGTCATAACAGGGAAGATTTGTGCATTTTGCTCGATTTGACAAAATTTGTGGAAATGACAAACAAGTCTATCCATCTGAACACCTCAGGGGGAGACCAAGGAGGAACAAACACTGATCCATAAGCCTCCCAAGTCTTTGGAACTAAAAATAGCATGCCAAACCTAAAAACCCTAAAAGGGGGACAAGACTCCAATTTTGTTTTGCAGCATTCAATGGATGCACCAAGGTGGCATGAACTGAGCCAT
Source organism: Lathyrus tuberosus (assembly GCA_022829125.1). Classification (NCBI taxonomy): domain Eukaryota; kingdom Viridiplantae; phylum Streptophyta; class Magnoliopsida; order Fabales; family Fabaceae; genus Lathyrus; species Lathyrus tuberosus. The sequence continues at coordinate 5,511,982 of JALAZF010000341.1, read as the reverse complement.
TTCCAACTGAATGAGTCAAGGATAAGATCTGAACCAAGGGACAATATGCATGTGCTCTAACCTCTAGTCAATGGCTAGAGGAGACTTGGATTCCTATTGATCAACATTTGCCAAACCTCTGCAGCAGTTGCCATTCACTATTGCTTGCAAAAAAAAGTTGCTCTACTATAAATAGAGCTCATTTGTGCTAAATTTAAGTACACCAAAGGCCTACAACACTTGCCTTTCTCAAAATCATCTTCTCACTCTCAAACTTTCCTTCCAAAGCAAGTCACTATCGGGTTTTGAGCTTGGGAACAATTCCAACCAAACCAATCACACACACACCTCATAAACATCATATAGAAGTGATCCAACCACTTAAGCAACATCTAGAACACTGATTTCTCAGAATCACCAGCCAGTTGCTCAAGGTTTTAACCAATTTGAGGTTGAGATGCCATGAAGTGATCCAGCCATTTCCAATCAAGTCCAAGCATTCAAACACACTCCATATGGTGTAGGGAAGCTGTTCAGATCATCACAACTCATCTGTAACACCTCCAACTCAAAAATCACATTGCTCTTACTGCCACGACCATCAAGTAAGCCTAAACTTGGTCATCTCTTAATCCATGCATATTTCCTCGCACAATACTTTTTCAAAATGTTCATAATCATGCATAGAATGTTTCCCCTCAATTAATTGCTTTGTTTGAATCGTGTATCAAAAATATCAGCCTTCATGCAAATTTTAGGGTTCTTGAGGTTTTGTCTTGATTTCTTATTCCATGCTTAAAATAAATGAAATTAAAGAGCATAGACATGATCGTGAGGTGAAAACGAGCAGATTGATATATGGTTTGTGTGATTTCATCAAGTATTCAGTGAGATTGGATGGAAAACTCAAATCTGGGAAAAACAGAGGGCGCAAGCAAGAACTTTGTGTTCTTGGCGCCCTTTTTTGAATTTTCAAATGTTTGAATTTTTGTGATTTTACTTAATTGATTCAAAAATTAATTTCTCTCTGGTTTTTAATGATTTTCTGTTGATTCTTTTTTTAATAATTCACAAAAATGTTAAAATATTCTATTTTACCAAAAAAATCCCAAAAATATTATTTATTTCATATATTTGATTTTTTTTGCAAAGAATTAATCTTTTATTTTATTTTGACATTTAAAATATTTTTTCCTTCTTGATTTTCCAAAATTAATTGGTTTCCAATCATTTTTTGGATATAAACATGATTTTTCTAACTTTAATCCAAGATCACAACTTGTTTTGCACACATGTTTGATAATTTTGATTATTTTAATTGAATTTTTATTTAATTAAAATACATTTTGAAATAAATTTAGGGTTTTGATCATTATCACCCTAAACAAATCTTTTTCAAACACTTTTGGGCATCTAATAGAGTGTAAGACCCATCCCTTGTAAATAAGAAAACTTTTTGGGCCTCAGTCATTGTATAAGTCCTAGTACAGCTTCCAAAGCGACGATGCGATCACTGTCAAATAATTGGGCCTCCCATCGTGTTGTAAGTCCCATTTCTTTTCTTTAAATAAAAAGTTAGGCCTCTATTAGAGTGTAAGACCCATCCCTTTTTGTAAATACATAGCTTGTTGGGCCTCAGTCATTGTATAAGACCCATTGTGTTTTCAAAAAACCTCGGCACGATAACCGTTTTCAAACAAATCATCTGGGCCTCCCCTCATGTTGTCAGTCCTATTTCTTTTCTTTAAATAAACTTTTGACCTCTATTGGAGTGTCATACCCATCCCCTTTGTAAATACACCACTTTTTGGTCCTCAGTCATTGTATAAGTCCCACTGTATTTTCAAAAACCTCGGCGCGACCGCTGTTTTCAAACAAACAACTGGGCCTGCCCTCGTGTTATAAGTCCCCTTTCTTTTCTTAAAAACACTTTTGGGCCTTTTGAGGGAGTGTAAGACCCATCCCTTTGTACAGAAAACTTCTTTGGGTCTCAATCACTTGTATAAGTCCCTGTACAAATTCAAAACAGCGGTGTAATCATCGTCGAAAACTTGGGCCTCTCCCTGAGCTGTAAACCCCAAAAATATTTTCAAAACACTTTCTCCTTTGATCTTAAATATTTGTTATTCGTTAATTTCTTTGCTGAACAACTAACAAAATAGCATGGAAGCTTTACAATGGGTAAGTGTTTATCCGCTTTCATTTACTGCTTTCATATATATATAACTGTATTGTGGGGCTGCTTCACTGTAAGTCTTCTTTCACATCCTTTTATATACTTGTCATATATCAACTGTGTAATACTAGTATAGTTCTTTAGAGTTTTCCCTGGTAACTACGTCTAGAACTAGGTAAAGCCCGTTCGTCACTCTTAAATACAAACAAAACTAGATCCTCATAGGATTACCAGATACAATCTGTCATACCCTAAATTTTGACCACTAAGATTTCCCATCATTGTGCAAATCATCATCAGAATATGGGGGAACCATCATACTTCATCAGTCTCCCCAAAGATGGGTGAGCATCCACTACAATCAAAATTAGGATTTCAAGCCCTCTCAGAGCCTTAGACAAAGGATCAATCACGAAACAACATGATCTTCAACTTGTCTAACCTCTCAAACATCCACAATGGACCAAAAGGACTCCCACTTCAAGGATCAAGCACAAGGATGCTCCCTTCTAGGTGGATCAAGTCTCAAGATCGACAGTGTTACCAAATTAGGGTTTTGGTCGACCAGGGCCTCCAGATGGAAATTTTTCATCTGGGCACAAGCCAATGATCCAAAACACAACCTAATATACTCCATGGAATCTCATGGACCGAACCATCAAGTCAATATTACCTCAGGGGATGCATACATCAAAAATCAGGAATTAGGGTTTCTTGATCTAATTCACCCCTAAGTTGACTTTTGGGATAAATCATGAGCCAAGACCTCAAGAGAGGGTTTGAGGGGCTCTAATGAACTATATTGATCCATTTGGAACAATGGATTAATCCAAGAAGCTTGAGCAATAAGTCTCAATTTCATTTGCACCACAGTTAGGGTTTTAAGGGAAAAGTCAACTGTAACTTTGACTTTTGACCAGGACATGCTCCCAAGCCCTAAGACATGATTCAATATACCCTATGACACCCATGGAACATGTCCATCAAGTTTGATTTAGGTCAAGGACATGATTTCCTGAAGAATTGCACAGTTTGGAATTCATCTGATAAAAAGTCAACTGTGCACAAAAGTCAACTTTGACTTTTTGAGATTTTTCACCAAAATGGACTTTTAACCCTAAAATGATGTTAATGTATGATTTGAATCATCATTCATCAAGAAAAATCAAGAAAAGTTGGATAACTTGTAAAAAGGGTAACCATAAAAACTTAGAAGATTTTCTAAGTTAAAAATAAAGTGACAAGGGTACCAACTTTGGAGGATCATAACTCCTAAACCACAAAGCCATTTTTCCTCATCCAAAGATGGAATTGTAGCCCTCATTACCCTCTACACAAACTTCAACTAGACCTAAGTCCAATTCATTTAGGATTTTGAGTTATGGAGTGATCAAAATGGCTGAAAAATGAAAATGTCACTTTTTCCACCACTTAGTGAAATTTTCACTAAGTCCAAATCTGTCTTCATTTTTTTCCAAATGTAGGGGGATTTTTCACTTGGATTCAAAAGAGATCAAAACCAAACATGTTCAAACAGTTGTTGTATAATGTAAGGGCTTTCCAAAATGGCCAAGAACATTGCCAAATTCCATTTGGGCTGTGAGTTATGACATTCTCAAATTGCCTTGTTGAATTCTGTCAAGGCTAGGCAGAATTTGCAATTTTACTCGATTTGCCAAAATTGTGCAAATCCAAACACTCCTATCCACTTGGACACATTTGATGATTGAATCTCAAGGGGACAATCACTGAGCCAAGCCTCCAAAGTCTTTGGAACAAGAAATAGCATGTTGAACCTAGAATGGCCAAAATAGGGACAATACTCCAATTTTGGATTGGAGCATTCAATGGAAGCATCAAGGTGGCATGGGCTGAGCCATTTGCAACTGAATTCAGTTAAGACTTATCCAAGACCAAGGGAGCCACAGCCCTGTGCCCTAACCTCTAGTCAATGGCTAGAGGAGACTTGGATTTCCATTGGCCAACATTGAACAAACACCAGCTGCATTTGCCATTCGCTGTGGATCCCAAAAAAAACTTGCTCTACTATAAATAGAGCTCAATTGTGATCAGTTTAAGTACACCAAAGGCCTACAACACTTGCCTTTCTCAAAATCTATTCCTCTTGGCAAAAATGCCTTTCTTAGCAAGGTAGCTATCGGGTTTTGAGCTAGAGGGCAATTCCACTCAAACCAATCACTCACACACCTCACATACATCACATATGAGCTGATCAAACACTTAAACAACAACTGGAACACTGATTTCTCAGAATCATCAGTCAATTGCTCAAGGTTTTAACCAAAGTGCAGTTGAGATGCCATGAAATGGTCCAGCCAATTTCAATCAAGTCCAAACATTCAAACACACTCCATAGAGTGTAGGGAAGCTGTTCAGATCATCACCACTCATCTATAACACCTCCAAATCAAAAATCACATTGCACTTGCTGTCCCAGCCTAGAGGTAAGCATATACTTGGTCATCTCTCAATCTATGCATATTTCCTCGCACAATAATTTGGCCATGTGTTCATAATCATGCATAGAATGTTTCCCCTCAATTAATTGCATTGTTTGAATCGTGTATCAAAAATCCCAGCCTTCATGCAGAAATTAGGGTTCTTGAGGATTTTTCGTGATTTCTTGTTATATGTTTAATTTAAATGAAATTAAATGCCATAGACATGATCGTGAGGTTGGAATGAGTTGATTGGTATGTGGATTGCATGATATAATCAAGTATTCAGTGAGATTGGATAGAAAATGCAAATCTGGCCAAACCCAGAACACGCGCATGTTCTTGGCGCCATTTTTTTCAAATTCAAATATTTGAATTTTGTGATTTTATTTAATTGATTCAAAAATTAATTTCTCTCTGAGTTTTAATGATTTTGAGTTGGTTCTTTTTTTAATAATTCACAAAAATGTTAAAATATTTTATTTTATCTAAAAAATCCCAAAAATATTATTTATTTCATATAATTGATATTTTTTCAAAGAATTAATGTTTTAATTGTTTTTAACATTTAAAATATTTTTTCCACCTTGATTTTGCAACTTTTAATGCTTTCTAATTATTTTGTAGGTCAATACTTAATTTTTGAAACATTAATCCAAGATCACAATTTGTTTTTCCTATGTTAAACAATTTTGATCATTTTAATTGAATTTTTATTCAATTAAATACATTTTTGAAAACAAATTAGGGTTTTTGGATTAATTCAACCCTCATAAATCATTTTCAAAACACTTTGGGCCTCTAATAGAGTGTAAGACCCAATCCTTTTTTGACCAAATTATTTTTTGGGCCTCATTGTATTGTATAAGTCCCGATACCGTCAAAAACAAACGGTGCGATCGTCGCCTTTTAAAAATAACCATGGGCCTCTCCTCGAGCTATAAGACCCATTCAAAACTTCTTTGGGCCTCTACTAGAGTGTAAGACCCAATCCCCTTTTAACCAAAACATTTTGGGCCTCGGATATTGTATAAGCCCCTTCGCGTTAAAAGAAAATAAACGGCGCGATCGTCGCCTTTTCAAAATAACCCTGGGCCTACCCTCGAGTAGTAAGACCCATTTCTTTTTTTCAAAACTTTTGGGCCTCTAATAAAGTGTAAGACCCAACCCCCTTGTACAGAAAACATTTTGGGGCCTCAGTCACTTGTATTAGTCCCTCTGTACAAATTAAAACAGTGCAATCACTGATAAAACCCTGGGCCTCTGCTTGAGCTGTAAGCCCCAAATCTCTCTTTCTCAAAGCACTTTCTCCTTTGATTTTGAATATACTGTTGTTTTCAATCTTTCTTTGTTGAACAACTAACCAAACAGCAAGGAAGCTCTACAACCGAGTAAGTGGTTATTGCTTTTATTTACCGCTTTCATATACATATAACTGTATTGTGGGGCTGCTTCACTGTAAGTCTTCTTTCATAAACTCATATCAACTGTGTAATAATAGTATAGATATTTCGAGTTTCCCCGGCAACTACGTCTAGCATTAAGCCCGTTGATCACTCTTAGAAATAGTCTAAACTAGATCCCCATAGGATTACCAGACACAGTCTTCCCTCATCTTGGGGTTAAACAATATGGAGACATGAAAGGCAGCATTCTCTGTGAACCCATTCATAGACTGTCACTCATAGAAGTTGTCAAGAAACTTTATTCCCCAGAGATGATCTTTTCTCCGTGAATGGCATCTCTTGAGTTTCTTCCAAATTCTCGGACTTTCCTGGCTTGATCTATTCTCGGTGACTGGCATGTCTTGAACTTCTCGGGGTTTGGGGACCCACAGGCTTCTTAAAAGCACTTGTCAAGAAGCTCTACTCCCCAGAGATGATCTTTTCTCCGTGAATGGCATCTCTTGAGTTTCTTCCAAATTCTCGAACTTTCCTGAATTGATCTATTCCTTGTGGATAGCTTACCTTTAATTTCTCAGGATTTAGCGACCCATCGGCTTCTTAAAAGTATCGGCCTCCTCTTGGGCATTATACAAGGACCCACAGGCTTCCTAAAAGCAACCTCGCCTCGTCTTGGGCTTAGTACAAGGACCCATCGGCTTCTTAGAAGTATTCACAGCCTCCTCTTAGGCTTCGTATAATGATCTCTTCCTCCGGGAATGATAGCCTCCTCTTGGGCTTCGTACAAGGACCCGTCGGCTTCTTAAAAGTTTCCAGCCTCCTCTTGGGCTTCGTACAAATTGTCCTGATGACCTCCTAAAGGTATAGGAACAGAACTTAATCATCTGCATAGAACAGTCCTTTCAAAGAGTCTACTATTGTTTCTCAAAGCATAGTACAAGAGATAAAACTCTAGACTTGGACAGTCTAATTTCCTTGAGTCTTAAAGACATTCTCAAGTGACCCCCTTCCCCAAAATAGGAAGGAAACCCGTAGACTCGGACAGTCTCAATACCCTTCGGATTTCCTACTTGCTTAAAGAACATGAATAACCCGGATCCTTGAAACAAATCCTTGAGTACAGTGTTGCTCATATAAGAACTGATTTTCTCTTTCAAAATCAGCATACTGGACCTGTCACTTAACTGACACAACATTTAGCCTCTCTCTCGGGCTTCATACGAGACACATAAGAGACTCCCTCGTTGAGTCCATCATCCCTTTCGCCTCCATCTCGGGCTTTATACGAGATACAAAAAGGTTCTTATCGAGCCAAACAAACAATAGCCTTCATCTCGGGCTTTATACGAGATACCAAAAGACTTCATCGTCGAGTCAAAACTTTTTATCCTCTCTCTCGGGCTTTGTACGAGACACATATTAACCTCCTCTTATGCTTTGTATAAGAAAACCCCTGGTTGATCCGATCAACCTTTTAGCATCAAAAACTGTGCCTCGTTCACAGTACACAAACATCAACAACTCCCTTCATCTAATTGCTGTAAGCGGCAAGCCTCTGGATTATTTACATCCATGCCACTGTCCCTCTTTTAGCATGAGAAATTCCTAAGGAAAGATAGCATTGCTCTACACTGAGTTAAAGTCTTCTCCTTCAGGTTAAAACCCCACTAAAGGAAATTATGGCATTGCCGAATTCACAAATCCCGGTTAAAATAATTCTCCTTTTTAAACATTTGTCATAGACAAACCCCTCTTTAGAGATGACAAATTCTCTCTGAAGTCAACACCCTTTTAGCTTCATATCATGGGCTTTGAACAAAATACAAATAGACCCTTCAGCTTCACATCTTGGGCTTTGAACAAGATACAAACCACCTTTTCGCTTCACGTCTTGGGCTTTGAACAAGACACCAAAAACACCCATTTCCTCCCATAGAATAGGAGGAACTACGAACGCTCTGATTTCCCTGTTTCGGTAAACGGGAATACGTAGGCATAAGATTGAAAGAAAAATCTTAGCGAGCACACTAAACAAAAACCCAAAATCCCATACTCTCATGTATTTATCAAAAGCATCGGTCCTAACATCCTAATCCTTGTTCCGCTCCAGAAAATCCAAGAAAGAGAGAAAACCGTATTGGCGAAAATTCAAATAACCAGTACAAAGGCCCCCCACATTGATAGCATTCGTAACCTAACAGACCGCTGTTTAAACTCAGTATACAAAGCAGGGTTAATTGGAGACATCTATCTCCCTTCCTTCATCAGCTTTAATAGGATAAAAAATGAATTGACCTGTAGTAAGCTCAACCACAGAGAGCGACCAACGCTTAAGAACCGCGTCCAAAATCGCTCGCTACAGAAAAATGGCGCCCACCTTGGGGCTCGTCTCTCTTTTTCTCCTTTTCATCTCTTGTGTGAATACCACAGATTGGGGCTTCCGCCGGGGAACCCATTTTCTGTCAGGAACTTAGGATTCTTAGCTTTAAAGGTCTAGGATGTTTAGGACAAATATATATACTGTTTTTCCTAATTGATATATGTGTTTATTTTTCTGCTAATGGAAATGCGTGTGATGCTGCATGTGGAAAGATTGAGTATACACTTAAGATAAGTGATGGCGACGGGGTCGACCATCAACCTCAGTGGAGGCTGACCAATGAAACCCATTCTCTCACCTAGACAATGGGCCGATTGTTAAGTCTGAGAAGCTGAGGAGCCAAACCCTTTTGTAGTGCGGAAACTATCGGGATTAGTTGTTACGCGATACTACCCTCATTTGAGGTTGGTTATCTATTCTCTGTGAATGGCACTTACTCTAAGATTGCTCTACAACTCGCTGGCGATCCGCTTGTTGTTTTGTTTTCCTGGGAGGAGCTGATGATAATGAGTACAGGTACAAAAATCACCCTAGTATAAACCTTTGGGGATGGGTAGAGCCTTGACTTCATGACAACGACCCTTTGACCCCATGTTTTTTCTATGTTTTTGTGTGCTGCATTCATGCATTCATTTAAAAAAAACATTAAAAACATTCAAAAAAAATTTCTCTTCTAGTCTCTCTGTTTTTCAAATTAAACTAAGACTGTGATTGCAAATATCAGAGAAAAGGATTGTGCTAATGGATTTCGGTAGAAGGAGAACTCATACGTATACCTTCAAGGTTCCAAAACTAGAGGATTTAAGAGGTTTGGCGAGAATGATCACTAACCCTGAGGCCTTCAGAGCCAAGCACGGAGGTCCACTACCACTGTTAAGAGTCCATGTGATTGAGGGAATCATGGACGCACTCGTTCAATTCTACGATCCGGTTTATCACTGTTTCACATTCCCGGATTACTAGCTCGCACCAACGCTGGAGGAGTATTCTCATCTGATTGATCTACACTTTACTGATCAAGCTCCATTTTCTAGACTGGAAGAAATTCCAAAGAATCAGACCATTGCAAGAGCAATTCATTTGGACGAGTCTGAGGTCAGGACTCACCTAACCACTAAGGGTGGCATCCAAGGTTTACCAGCCCAGTTCTTAACTAAGAAAGCCCTGTATTTTGCCAGTATAGGAAACGTGACTGCTTTTGAAAGCGTCTTTGTCTTGCTCACCTACGGGTTATTTTTGTTTCCCAACATCAATAACTTCGTCGATATTAACGCCATTAAGGTTTTTCTCATTGGAAACCATGTGCCGACTTTGCTCACAGATGCGTATCGTTCTGTACACTTAGGAAATTTGTACAGCGGAGGGGAGATCACATGCTGTGCACCTCTGCTTTATCAATGGTTTATCTCCCACTTGCCCAAGTCTGCTGCTTTTTGGGATTGCAAGAGTGCCTTATGTTGGTCGCAGAAGATCATGTCTCTTACCAACTCTGATATAGATTGGTGTAATAGGATCTATGATGGAATCAGAATCATTGATCGTTGTGGAAACTTCCCCAACGTATCCCTTATAGGAACTAAAGGAGGAATCAACTACCATCCGGTGTTGGTTCGCCGTCAGTTTGGATACCCGATGAGACACGTCCCACGGGGTGTTCATATGGAAGGTCTTTTCTTCAAGGAAGGAGAAAACGACAGAGCACTAAAGATGGAAATAGTGCATGCTTGGAAGCACGTTCATAAGAAAGGACGAGAGTCTCTAGGAAAACCGGACTGTGCCTCGGTGGAGCCTTATCTCCATTGGGTACAAACTAGAGCTCTCAAGCTGAAAATGCCTTATCCTCGTTACAGAATTCTTCCTCCAAGGGAGTTTGTCATGTACTTCATGACGGAAACTAAAAAGGTTCAGGTTACTCTCAACAAAGTTCAAAAGGAGAGAAGGTCTTGGAAGAACAAGTATCGCACCCTCGACATAGAGTGCATCAAAATACAACAATTACTGAAAGAAAAAGATGCTCTAATTGAAATTTTGGAGCAACATGCTGTAGAGAATCAGGATAACCAAAGGAATTTGCTCACTCCTTTCACCTGGCAAAGGAATGACAACCCGACAACGGCCCAAGAGCCCCGATCAAAGAAGAGGAAAGTACCAGAATCAGCACCCGATTTCTCTTCAGAGAGGACTCGGGACCCATTAGCTTAGGTTTCTATTTCTGCACCTTGTAATCTACTGTATTTCCATTTCTGTAATCCTTTGAATTTCAATAAAAAGGGGTTTCCCCACTGTTTGATATTTGCAATCTAATTGTCGAAGTTTATTTTGATTAAACCAAAAAAATAATTAATATAATCATTGCATTCATCATTCTCACATCACGTATTCTTCTTCCCTACAAATCTCACGTTTGTGTCTCGATTCTAGAGTCAAACTGTCTCATTCGTATAATACTCGGGCCAATCGTCAGAAAAGGATGGATGATCTTGAGGAAGAAAACAGAGAGTTGAAAGAAGAGATCGACGCTCTAAGAGAGGATATGAGAAAGCTTCGTAACGACATGCAAGCCATGGCAGAAGCTCAGCTACAAAGGACTGTGATCTCAGAGATCACCTCAACGCCCATAGTGGAAAAGTATGATCCTAGGTATCAAATACCGAAAGATCGTCCTTGGGGCATGCCTGTTAACTATATCCCCGAAGGATATGTTCCGTCGATCACTGAAGATCAGGGAATCACAACAGAAGCCGCTGGGCCTGATGGTTACAAACTTCGGGAAAGCGAAGATGCCAGGGACATACTGAAGACTCCTGAAGGTTACAAACTTCGGGAAACGCCAAGATTTACTATCGTAGTCACGGTACCACCCCCTGTGGTGCACACTGTCCCGGAAGGACAGATTCCATAGATACCTTCTGGTAAAAAGGAAACTATGTTCGATAGAATGGATGAATTCCAGGAGCAGTTCTTGGAAATGCAAAAGGAGCTGCAAGCCATTCGCGGTCAGGATCTATTTGGAAAGGACGCCGCAGACCTCTGCTTGGTCCCCAATGTGAAAGTCCCGCACAAGTTCCAAGTGCCCGACTTTGAAAAATACAAGGGTAACTCTTGCCCTCAAAGCCATCTGGTGATGTACGCTCGGCGGATGTCAGCTCAGACGGAGAATCAGGACCTACTGATTCACTACTTCTAGGATAGTTTAATCGGTGCCGCATTAAAATGGTACATAGGTTTAAACCGTACTACGATCAGTACATTCAGAGATCTTGGTACTGCCTTCGTCCAACAATACAAATACAATTTGGACATGGCACCTGACAGAGATCAACTCAGATCAATGTCCCAAAAGGACAAGGAAACCTTTAAGGAGTATGCTCAGAGATGGCATGAAATTGCCGCTCAGATTTGTCCACCTCTTGAGGAAAAAGAGATGACAAAGATCTTCTTAAAGACCTTAAGCTCATTTTACTATGACAGAATGGTTGCCAGTGCGCCCAGTGATTTCACCGAGATGGTGGGCATGGGAGTACGTCTTGAGGAAGCCGTCCGAGAAGGACGTTTGGTAAAAGACGCTGGATCGACGAGCGGTACTAAAAAATACGGTAGTGCTCTCCCTAAGAAAAAAGAGCAAGATATTGGGAATATCTCTCTCGGAAAGCAAAGGCGACGTTATCAACCAGTAGCAGCTGTGACTCCTACTATCAGCCCTGCGCCTATTCCTACGTATCAACCTCAGGTTGCGCAGAGCCAACCTGATCAGCAAAGGACACAACAGCCTCTTCAGCAGGCTCTTCCTCCATACAACAACAACCGTACAACACGGCCACCAGGATTTGATCCTATACCCGTGTCGTACACAGAGCTGTTTCCAATACTACTGGCTAAGGGGCACATTCAGACTAAATCTCCTCTTACAGTACTAGAAAATCCACCTTTCTGGTTTAAGGTGGATCAAACTTGCCCTTATCATCAAGGAGGTCCAGGGCATAACATAGAGACTTGTCTCAATTTCAAGTCCGACGTGCAAAAACTTGTTAGGAGCGGGGTCTTATCCTTCAAGGATACAAATCCTAATGTTTTTACGAACCCGCTGCCTCAACATGAGAAAGCTACAATTAATTTGATAGAAGGAGAGACTAACGATGTCTATCAAATTCATGATGTACTCTTGCTGAAAACCAATCTGGTCAAGATGCATTGTAGACAGAGTGGATATGGCCATGTGCCACCTCATAACTATCACCAGTGTGATATCTGCTCTAAAGACAATCAAGGATGTTCTGTGGTGCAAACAGCCCTACAGGAACAAATGGATCTCGGATGGATCCAAGAGCACCGAGTTCGTGGAGTTAACATGGTCTACACGAATTCCAACGTCATTCAGAACCACGATATCCGTGCAATGAATGCCAACTTGCTGGCAATGCACTCAAGGTAAAGCCAGTATCATAATCTGCCGCAACACGATTACAGTTCCTGTCTGACTTGCTCGGTAAACAAACAGGGATGCTCTTTCATACAGGAGGCCCTCAAGCGTCAGATGGATCTTGGATGGATCCAAGACTACCATGATAAGAACCCTTATCAGATCAACATGGTTCAGATCTTTGATATTCGCGTGATAAATACCAACCTGGTAGAGTTACATGCTGAGCAGGTCCGACTCGGATTCTTAATATCACATGACTATCAAAGCTGTAAAGCGGGTTGCGAAAACGATCGAGGTTGTACCCGTGTCCAGGAGGCACTTCAGCACTTGTTAAATCACTGGTGGATGCCAATTTATATGGATGAAGATACTTAACAAATTAGTATCAGTAACAGGAATCCTACTCAGCGTCAGAGTCAGGATGTCCGACCTGTGGAAGCTAAACTAGTGAGGTTACATTGTATTCAAAGTGGGCGTGGCCAGGTGCCACCACACAATTATGACCGTTGTAGTGTCTGTTTAGAAAGTAACCAAGGGTGTTACCTTGTGAGAGCAACTCTTTAGGGTCAGGTGGATCGTGGAGAGATTCGCCCATATCCGGGTTCTGGACCCATCAACTGGACGCCGAACTACCTTGCCGATCAAGTCGAGGATGTTGTCACAATCTCTGGTCATCATAGGACCAGGGATGTTTGTGCCATTATCCCTCTACTTGTCGAATCTAAGGTTCCCAACTGGGAACGGATCGAGATTACTTATGATGGTCAGAAAAATCAGAAGGTTCCCATAGTCATCTATCTACCGGGACCACTACCGTATGAATTAGCTAAGGTTATCCCTTACAAATACGGTGCAACGATAATTGAAAATGGAAAGGAAATTCCATTACCCTCCGTTGTGAATATTGCAGACATCAGTCGTGTAACACGGAGCGGTCGAATCTTCAACCGAGGGGTTGGGGAACCTAACAAAGAAAAGGAACTTCAGACGGAAGCTCCCGATCCATCAGTCGGTCAATCCAGTAATCCCGACCTTTCAAAAAATAATGATGAGATGCTGAAGCTCATCCAAAGGAGTGAATATAACATTGTTGATCAGCTGTTACAGACTCCTTCAAAGATCTCGGTATTATCACTGTTACTCAGTTCAGAAGCCAACAGGGAGGCTCTACAGAAAGTCTTGGAGCAAGCCTTTGTGGAACAGGATGTAACAATCAGACAGTTCGATAACATTGTCTCTAACATCACTTCCTACAATAATTTGGGATTTAGTGATGAGGAATTACCCGAAGAGGGTCGCCGTCATAACATGGCGCTCAATATCACAGTTAACTGCCAGGACGATGCTTTAGCCAGCGTACTGGTAGACACAGGGTCAGCCCTGAATGTTATACCGAAGTCCACTTTGATGCAATTATCATTCAAAGGCCCTCAGATGAGAATCAACGAGGTCATCGTCAAAGCATTTGACGGATCCAGAAAAGCGGTTATCGGCGAAGTTGATCTTCCCATAACTATTGGTCCTCACACTTTCCAAGTCACTTTCCAGGTCATGGACATCCGGGCAACGTACAGTTGTTTATTAGGAAGACCTTGGATACATCAGGCTGGAGCGGTTACTTCAACCCTCCACCAAAAGCTAAAGTTCATCAAGAACGATCAACTTGTCACAGTTTGTGGGGAACAGGCCTTGCTCGTAAGTAACTTATCATCGTCTACTTGTGTAGAACCCGAGGAAGTTATTGGAACTCAGTTCCAAGCACTGTCGGTAAGCAAGAACAATCAGTTCAGAGGAGGAACCTCGATTTCCTCATACAAAGATGCTATCAAAGAGGTCGAGAGTACCGATACAACAGGATGGGGACAGCTTGTCATTCCTATTGACAATAAAACAAAGAAGGGTCTTGGTTTTTCTGCAACTTGTACCCGGACAGCTGCCAACGATGAAAGTCTTCGTCCCCTTCAAAACTTCTTCCACAGTGGAGGTTTTCTTCACCCGGTGTCTCAAGCAGTACATGCTATCAATGAGGAAGATCCCTCTGACACAGATGAAGAATGGAAGTCCTACCTTAACGAGGATGATTATATGTTTCAGGAAGAGGTGCCTATACCATTTTGCTATCCTGCACAGAGTCCGAGATTTATACCACGGTCAGATATCGAAATGATCTATGGAGATTGTGATCCGGAAGGATGCCATGCTCCGCCAAATTCATTAGAGGAAGACACTCTGATGAAAGACAACTTTGACCACAACTACTATGGCCCAATGGATGGTCTGCCAATGTGGCAACCTTATCCAGGAGATTTGGGGCAAGAAAGTCATCTGAACAATGAAAATCAGCTGACCGTCATTGAACAGAATACCTGTGTCCCCACCATGTCATGGGATCAACACTCAGGTCATTCAGAAACTACACAACATGACGATGAATTTGCAACGTTTGCAGGACTTGAATTCATCAACTATGCTTTTCCTGAGGTCAACGTCATCGAGAGAGATGACTCCTCCAGTTCCAGAGAAGTGTGGGACACCTTGGGACAACCGAGTGGAAAATACGACTATATGGTCAAGTACACCGCTCCCGAAAGCTCTCGTATCAGGTTCGAAGACATCCAGTCTACTGGATGTGGAGATACAGCTGAGAGCACAACTGCTCTGCAAAATGCAACAGAGGAATTCTCCTACGACAACTCTACCTGGGAGATAGATTCCAATGATCCTGCTTCACCATAAATCAGCGTCATTTCTGAAGACAAATCAAGGAAGGTACCAGACTTTGTGATTCACCGAGGAGTTCGCCGCCAATGGGTTGCTGTCGATGTTCTGAAGGTCGTTCATCAGTCAAAGTAATTGCCATCTTTAACCTTTCACCCTGCCCAGGTGAAACAGATGTTTTGATAGGGCTCGCTTTCTGTAAATTTCCCTCTTCGCTTTGCCCAAAGCGACAGAGTTTTGTTTTATAGGGCTCTAGTTTCAAGAATCGACTTGTTCATTAATAAAATAACGTCGTTCTGTAATTTCCGCGTTTATTTCTATTTTCTCTTTTTACTTTTCTCAGAAAATGGTAATCCTAAAAAACAAAATTAAAATAAAAACAAGCAGTAAAATAAAACATTGCACACACTTGCATTTTCTCTATCTCTTCTAAACACGAATCATCACGTCATGCAGATTGCTTGTGTTTAAACCCCGTTGAAACATACGATCCAATGCCTTCTCCCAACTTTGAGTTCCCGGTATTCGAGGCTGAAGAAGAAAATGACGACAAAATTCCAGAAGAGATCTCCCGACTACTCAGACAAGAGGAAAGGTCCATTGAACCTCATAAAGAACCGTTGGAAACGGTAAACTTGGGTTCAGAAAAAGAGAGAAAAGAAATCAGGATTGGGCCACTGCTCGGTCCAACTGCCAGAGAGGGTTTGATAAAGCTTCTCATAGAATTTCCCGATGTATTCGCTTGGTCCTATCAGGATATGCCAGGGTTGGATACTAGCATCGTGGAACATCACTTACCATTAAGATCGGAATGTCCGCCAGTAAAGCAGAGGTTGAGACGGACTCACCCGGACATGGCCATCAAAATTAAAGAGGAGGTACAGAAACAGATTGACGCGGGTTTCCTCGCCACATCAGAATATCCTCAATGGTTAGCCAACATCGTACCCGTTCCCAAAAAGGACGGAAAGGTCAGAATGTGTGTTGATTACAGGGATCTGAACAAGGCTAGTCCAAAGGATGGCTTTCCTTTACCACACATTGACATGTTGGTAGACAGTACAACAAAGTTCAAAGTTTTCTCCTTCATGGATGGATTCTCGGGCTATAACCAGATCAAAATGGCGCCGAAAGACCTGGAGAAAACTTCGTTCATTACCCCATGGGGCACCTTTTGTTACAAGGTAATTCCGTTCGGTTTGAAGAACGCCGGGGCAACCTATCAAAGGGCCACGACTACTCTGTTTCATGATATGATACACAAGGAAATCGAGGTATATGTCGATGATATGATTGCCAAATCTAAAACAGAGAGTGAGCACGTTGAACATCTGTCAAAATTGTTCGAACGTTTAAGAAAATTCAAGATCCGCTTGAATCCCAACAAGTGCACCTTCGGTGTCCGTTCAGGGAAACTACTAGGGTTCATCGTCATCCAGAAAAGGATTGAGGTTGATCCTGACAAGGTCAAGGCCATTCAAGAAATGCCTTCTCCGAAAACTGAAAAACAAGTCAGAGGATTCCTGGGACGTTTGAACTACATCTCCAGATTCATATTCCTTATGACCGCGACCTGTGCGCCGATTTTCAAATTACTCAAAAAGAATCAGGATTGCGTTTGGTCAGAGGACTGCCAAACTGCCTTCAACAGTATCAAGGAATATCTGTTGAATCCTCCGATTCTATCACCTCCAATGGAAGGAAGGCCACTAATCATTTACTTAACAGTCTTGGAAGACTCAATGGGTTGTGTACTTGGCTAACAAGACAAAACAAAAATAAAAGAGTTTGCCATCAACTATTTATGCAAGAAATTCACCGACTGCGAGACTCGGTACACTATGCTTGAGAAAACTTGTTGAGCTCTGGCTTAGGCAGCCAAACGTCTTTGCCAGTATATGATTCGTCACACTACTTGGTTAATCTCTGAAATGGATCCAATCAATTATGTCTTTGAAAAACCTGCTCTCACGGAAGGATTGCTTGTTGGCTGATGTTGTTATCAGAATACGACATCGAGTACCACACTCAGAAAGCCATTAAAGGGAGTATTTTAGCCGATTATTTGGCTCATCAACTGATTGACGATCAGGAATCAATCGAGTTTGACTTCCCAGACAAAGATGTCATGTATCTAAAGATGAAAGACTGCGATGAACCACTACCCAGTGAAGGGCCAGAACCAGGTTCCCAATGGGGACTTATCTTTGACGGAGCAGTTAATCATTATGGAAACGGAATTGGGGCAATAATTGTTACCCCTCAGGGTACCCACATTCCTTTCACCGCTCAACTTACGTTCAAATGTACAAACAACGAGGCCGAATACGAAGCTTGTATCATGGGTCTCGAAGAAGCCATTGATTTAAGGATCAAAAACTTGGACGTATACGGCGACTCAACCTTGGTTATCAATCAGATAAAAGGAGATTAGAACACATACCAATCAGGATTGATCCCTTACAAAGACTACGCAAGAAGGTTGCTACCTTTCTTCAACAGAGTCGAGTTTCATCACATCCCTCGTGAGGAGAATCACATGGCAGATGCATTAGCCACCCTCTCTTCCATGATTAGTGTAGGTCAATGGAACGACTTACCTAAGATCGACATAATGCGCCTTGAACGGCCCGCTTGCGTCTTCACGATCGAAGTAGTCATAGACAATAAACCTTGGTATCACGATATCAAATGCTTCCTTCAGAAACAAGAGTACCCATCTGGGGCACTCAGAAAAGACAGAAAAACCCTAAGAAGATTGGCTGGAAACTTCTTCCTGAGCGAGGACACTCTCTATAAGAGAAATTTTGACATGGTCTTGCTCCGATGCGTCGACAGACCAGAAGCAGACATGCTTATGAAAGAAATTTATGAAGGGTCCTTTGGCACTCATGCCAACGGACACACAATGGTGAGAAAATTTTTAAGAGCAGGGTACTATTGGTTGACAATGGAATCTGACTGCTACAAGTACATGAGGAGGTGTCACAAGTGTTAGATATACTCCGAAAAAATTCATGTACCGCCATCACATCTCAAAGTTCTTTCTTCCCCATCGCCTTTTTCCATATGGGGAATCGACATGATTGGCATGATTGAGCCCAAGGCTTCAAACGGACATCGGTTCATCCTAGTAGCCATTGTCTATTTCACCAAGTGGGTCGAAGCAGCGTCATTCCCTAATGTAACCCGACAAGTGGTGGTCCGATTTATCAAAAACAATATCATCTGCTGTTATGGTGTTCCAAGCGAGATCCTTACTGATAATGGATCTAACTTGAACAACAAAATGATGAATGAGTTGTGTACAGAGTTCAAGATTGAACACCATAACTCATCTCCCTACCAACCAAAGATGAACGGAGCGGTAGAAGCGGCTAACAAGAACATCAAGAGGATTGTTCAAAAGATGGTTGTAACCTACAAAGACTGGCACGAGATGCTACCCTTTGCTCTTCATGGTTATCGCACATCTGTCCGCACTTCAACAGGGGCAACCCCTTTCTCTCTAGTGTATGGCATGGAAGCAGTCCTCCCCATAGAATTAGAGATCCCGCCAATCCGAGTATTGATGGAAGCTAAGCTCACCGAAGTTGAATGGTGTCAAAGTCGACACGACGAACTGAATTTGATCGAAGAGAAGCGAATCACGGCACTATGCCACGGTCAGTTGTATCAACAAAGAATGAAGAAGGCGTTCGACAAAAAGGTCCGACCTCGCGTCTTCAAGAAAGGAGACCTTATGCTCAAGAAGATACAATCATTTCTCACTGATTCCCGGGGCAAGTGGACTCCGAATTATGATGGCTCCTATGTGGTCACGAAAGCTTTCTCAGGCGGCGCCTTAAGACTTGCAACCATGGATGAAAGGAATTTTCCTACCCCACAAATGTTGATGTAGTCAAGAAATACTTCGCCTAAAAAAAACGTCTCGGTGGACTGAAAACCCGAAAGGGCGGTCCAGGAAAAAATTAGAGACAAAATAAAAAAAATCATCCCGGTGGATCGGAAACATCACAGTACAATCCAGGAAAAAATTAGGGATAATGGCAAGTAACTATGTTCAACAGAGGCGAATCCCTCAGCGGCAGCAGTTACATCATCTGTTAGAAAACTCCAGTCAAGGTCATCTTCGACAGAAGCTCAGGATGCCCAGAAGTCAAAGTTGGTAGAAGGATAGTGGTCGTTATGTTTCAACGTAGCCCTTTTCCCTGTAAATTACCATTTTCAAACTTTGTATATGCTCTTTGGAATCACGCGTTTGGTTGATCCCCATCTTATCAATAAAATTTGAGCCTTTGTGCTTTTGTTTGCAATTCTTATTTGTTTTAGCTTTACAGAACGACGTTGTTAACATGATTAACGATTCTTGAAATAAAACAAAAATGAATTTACTTGTTAAAACTTTTTCTGCTTTTAAAATAAAGACGACAATTTCTTTTGACTGTTGAACATCAAAGGAACATCAACCGCTTCTCCAGAAGTAAGCAAACTTCAAAGTGCAGAATCAAAGTACTCCTTCTAACCCAGTACGCCTGAATGAAGGATCAACTGTGTCAGAGACCTTGTTTTGTCTGATACGCCACGACGGAGTTCTCATCTCCTAAGCCCGACCAACGGTAGCTCCCAACATGGACTATCTTTCCTAAGCAAGGTGGAATTGCTATCTTGAACCAGCGATATTTCTACACGCCCTGCGATGGCCGAGTATCCAGTCATGTTCATCTTTTAGTTTGTGTGTCGCGTTAGTTTTGTCGGCATATATACACATACATCATGCATTATTTGATTTGCATTCACATAATCATATTGCATCACTATCACTCTAGTCGGTCTTGTCACTTAGTGATAGGAGGTCTCTCAATCGAGTTGTCAGTTCTTGCCTCGTCAGGAAATGCTGCGTTTGAACAACCTCGCCTCCAGTTTATTTCTGGAAGGAAGTTGGCCCTTGACCACTTTGATAACTTGAACCTCTGAAAAACCAGAGGAACTTTCAGTCAGCATCACTCTTCGCCATTGAAGATGATATCCTTGCTTTCCCGGATTAAGGAAAATCCACAGAGAAAACCTCGTAATCAGAGATTCGGAAGTACGCCAGTTTCGCTCACAAAAGATCGCTGATGAAAAGGTCATCGACACCTCAAAATTGGAGCCCATCATATGGCATTTCTCTGGGAAAATCCCGAGAAAAGTATGATGTCAGATCCCAAGCTACAGCAGTCTCCCAAGAGACCTGCTTTCCCCCCAGTAGAAACAAATGGCGTCTCCAACAGAGAAGTTTGTGCAATTCTACAACTCAGACGACTGGGTTCCCCAGCAACTCTGACATCAAAATTTTTTCTATCAAATGACATCTCCCCAGGAAAATTTGGCGAGAAGTTTGAGGAAAATCGCTACGCATAGCGTCCCTTGTCAATTAAGTTTATTGACAAAAGAAACTAAGACTAGTTCCTCGGTAGGAAACCAGGATCGAGGGGAAGTTTAAATCAGAAACTAAGACCAGTTCCTTAGTAGGTAACCAGGATCGAGGAGAAGTTTGTTTCAGCAACTGAGACCAGTTCCTTGGTAGGAAACCAAGAACGAGGGTAAGTTGACAAAAGAAAACTGAGACCAGTTCCTTGGCTGAAGACCAGGATCGAGGGGAAGTTTACCTTTTCTAAGCATCATTGCTCAGCAAAAGAAGATGAATGCGATCCTCCATTCATAACCACCATCAAAATTTTGGGTATTCTGATATCTAATCCTCTTGCACCCCGAATGCCCGAATACCTTCGTCATTCACACCTTCGGGTTCAAGAAGATTAAATTGGGGCATCTGTCATACCCCAAATTTTGACCACTAAGATTTCCCATCATTGTGCAAATCATCATCACAATATGGGGGAACCATCATACTTCATCAGTCTCCCCAAAGATGGGTGACCATCCACTACAATCAAAATTAGGGTTTTAAGCCCTCTCAGAGCCTTAGACAAAGGATCAATCAAGAAACAACATGATCTTCAACTTGTCTAACCTCTCAAACATCCACAATGGACCAAAAGGACTCCCACTTCAAGGATCAAGCACAAGGATGCTCCCTTCTAGGTGGATCAAGTCTCAAGATCAACAGTGTCACCAAATTAGGGTTTTGGTCGACCAGGGCCTCCAGATGGAAATTTTTCATCTGGGCACAAGCCAATGATCCAAAACACAACCTAATATACTCCATGGAATCTCATGGACCCAACCATCAAGTCAATATTACCTCAGGGGATGCATACATCAAAAATCAGGAATTAGGGTTTCTTGACCTAATTCACCCCTAAGTTGACTTTTGGGACAAATCATGAGCCAAGACCTCAATAGAGTGTTTGAGGGTCTCTAATGAACTATATTGATCCATTTGGAACAATGGATTAATCCAATAAGCTTGAGCAATAAGTCTCAATTTCATCTGCACCACAGTTAGGGTTTTAAGGGAAAAGTCAACTGTAACTTTGACTTTTGACCAGGACATGCTCCCAAGCCCTAAGACATGATTCAATATACCCTATGACACCCATGGAACATGTCCATCAAGTTTGATTTAGGTCAAGGACATGATTTCCTGAAGAATTGTACAGTTTGGAATTCATCTGATAAAAAGTCAACTGTGCACAAAAGTCAACTTTGACTTTTTGATATTTTTCACCAAAATGGATTTTTAACCGTAAAATGATGTTAATGTATGATTTGAATCATCATTCATCAAGAAAAATCAAGAAAAGTTGGATAACTTGTAAAAGGGGTAACCATAAAAACTTAGAAAATTTTCTAAGTTAAAAATAAAGTGACAAGGGTACCAACTTTGGAGGATCATAACTCCTAAACCACAAAGCCATTTTTCCTCATCCAAATATGGATTTGTAGCCCTCATTACCCTCTACAAAAACTTCAACTAGACCTAATTCCAATTCATTTAGGATTTTGAGTTATGGAGTGATCAAAATGGCTGAAAAATGAAAATGTCACTTTTTCCAACACTTGGTGAAATTTTCACTAAGTCCAAATCTGTCTTCATTATTTTCCAAATGTAGGGGGATTTTTCACTTGGATTCAAAAGAGATCAAAACCAAACATGTTCAAATAGTTGTTGTATTATGTAAGGGCTTTCCAAAATGGCCAAGAACATTGCCAAATTCCATTTGGGCTGTGAGTTATGACATTGTCAAATTGCGTTGTTGAATTCTGTCAAGGCTAGGCAGAATTTGCAATTTTGCTCGATTTGCCAAAATTGTGCAAATCCAAACACTCCTATTTACTTGGACACATCTGAGGATTGAATCTCAAGGGGACAATCACTGAGCCAAGCCTCCAAAGTCTTTGGAACAAGAAATAGCATGTTGAACCTAGAATGACCAAAATAGGGACAAGACTCCAATTTTGGATTGGAGCATTCAATGGAAACATCAAGGTGGCATGGACTGAGCCATTTACAACTGAATTCAGTCAAGACTTATCCAAGACCAAGGGAGCCACAGCCCTGTGCCCTAACCTCTAGTCAATGGCTAGAGGAGACTTGGATTTCCATTGGCCAACATTGAACAAACACCTGCTGCAGTTGCCATTCGCTGTGGATCCCAAAACAAACTTGCTCTACTATAAATAGAGCTCAATTGTGATCAGTTTAAGTACACCAAAGGCCTACAACACTTGCCTTTCTCAAAATCTCTTTCTCTTGGCAAAAATGCCTTTCTTAGCAAGGTAGCTATCGGGTTTTGAGCTAGAGGGCAATTCCACTCAAACCAATCACTCACACACCTCACATACATCACATATGAGCTGATAAAATACTTAAACAACAACTGGAACACTGATTTCTCAGAATCACCAGTCAATTGCTCAAGGTTTTAACCAAAGTGCAGTTGAGATGCCATGAAATGATCCAGCCAATTTCAATCAAGTCCAAGCATTCAAACACACTCCATAGGGTGTAGGGAAGCTGTTCAGATCATCACCACTCATCTGTAACACCTCCAAATCAAAAATCACATTGCACTTGCTGTCACGGCCTAGAGGTAAGCATATACTTGGTCATCTCTCAATCTATGCATATTTCCTCGCACAATAATTTGGCCATATGTTCATAATCATGCATAGAATGTTTCCCCTCAATTAATTGCATTGTTTGAATCGTGTATCAAAAATCCTAGCCTTCATGCAGAAATTAGGGTTCTTGAGGATTTTTCGTGATTTCTTGTTATATGTTTAATTTAAATGAAATTAAATGCCATAGACATGATCGTGAGGTTGAAACGAGTTGATTGGTATGTGGATTGCATGATATAATCAAGTATTCAGTGAGATTGGATAGAAAATGCAAATCTGGCCAAACCCAGAACACACGCGTGTTCTTGGCGCCATTTCTTTCAAATTCAAATATTTGAATTTTGTGATTTTATTTAATTGATTCAAAAATTTATTTCTCTCTGAGTTTTAATGATTTTGAGTTGATTCTTTTTTTAATAATTCACAAAAATGTTAAAATATTTTATTTTATCAAAAAAATCCCTAAAATATTATTTATTTCATATAATTGATATTTTTTCAAAGAATTAATGTTTTAATTGTTTTTAACATTTAAAATATTTTTTCCACCTTGATTTTGCAACTTTTAATGCTTTCTAATTATTTTGTAGGTCAATACTTAATTTTTGAAGCATTAATCCAAGATCACAATTTGTTTTTCCTATGTTAAACAATTTTGATCATTTTAATTGAATTTTTATTCAATTAAATACATTTTTGAAAACAAATTAGGGTTTTTGGATTAGTTCAACCCTCATAAATCATTTTCAAAACACTTTGGGCCTCTAATAAAGTGTAAGACCCAATCTTTTTTTGACCAAATCATTTTTTGGGCCTCAGTGTATTGTATAAGTCCCGATACCGTCAAAAACAAACGGCGCGATCGTCGTCTCTTAAAAATAACCATGGGCCTCTCCTCGAGCTATAAGACCCATTCAAAACTTCTTTGGGGCTCTACTAGAGTGTAAGACCCAATCCCCTTTTAACCAAAACATTTTGGGCCTCAGATATTGTATAAGCCCCTTCGCGTTAAAAGAAAATAAACGGTGCGATCGTCGCCTTTTCAAAATAACCCTGGGCCTACCCTCGAGTAGTAAGACCCATTTCTTTTTTTCAAAACTTTTGGGCCTCTAATAGAGTGTAAGACCCAACCCCATTGTACAGAAAACATTTTGGGGCCTCAGTCACTTGTATAAGTCCCTCTGTACAAATTAAAATAGTGCAATCACTGATAAAACCCTGGGCCTCTCCTTGAGTTGTAAGCCCCAAATCTTTCTTTTTCAAAGCACTTTCTCCTTTGATTTTGAATATACTATTGTTTTCAATCTTTCTTTGTTGAACAACTAACCAAACAGCAAGGAAGCTCTACAACCGAGTAAGTGGTTATTGCTTTCATTTACCGCTTTCATATACATATAACTGTATTGTGGGGTTGTTTCACTGTAAGTCTTCTTTCATAAACTCATATCAACTGTGTAATAATAGTATAGATATTTCGAGTTTCCCCGGCAACTACGTCTAGCATTAAGCCCATTGATCACTCTTAGAAATAGTCTAAACTAGATCCCCATAGGATTACCAGACACAGTCTTCCCTCCTCTTGGGGTTAAACAATATGGAGACATGAAAGGCAGCATTCTCTGTGAACCCTTTCATAGACTGTCACTCATAGAAGTTGTCAAGAAACTCTATTCCTCAGAGATGATCTTTTCTCCGTGAATGGCATCTCTTGAGTTTCTTCCAAATTCTCGGATTTTCCTGGCTTGATCTATTCTCGATGAATGGCATGTCTTGAACTTCTCGGGGTTTGGGGACCCACAGGCTTCTTAAAAGCACTTGTCAAGAAGCTCTACTCCCCAGAGATGATCTTTTCTCCGTGAATGGCATCTCTTGAGTTTCTTCCAAATTCTCGAACTTTCCTGACTTGATCTATTCCTTGTGGATAGCTTGCCTTGAATTTCTCGGGATTTGGGGACCCATCGGCTTCTTAAAAGCATCGGCCTCCTCTTGGGCATTATACAAGGACCCACAGGCTTCCTAAAAGCAACCTCGCCTCCTCTTGGGCTTAGTACAAGGACCCATCGGCTTCTTAGAAGTATTCACAGCCTCCTCTTAGGCTTCGTGTAATGATCTCTTCCTCCGGGAATGATAGCCTCCTCTTGGGCTTCGTACAAGGACTCGTCGGCTTCTTAAAAGTTTCTAGCCTCCTCTTGGGCTTCGTACAAATTGTCCCGACGACCTCCTAAAGGTATAGGAACAGAACTTAATCATCTGTATAGAACAGTCCTTTCAAAGAGTCTACTACTGTTTCTCAAAGCATAGTACAAGAGATAAAACTCTAGACTTGGACAGTCTAATTTCCTTGAGTCTCAAAGACATTCTTAAGTGACCCCCTTCCCCAAAATAGGAAGGAAACCCGTAGACTCGGACAGTCTCAATACCCTTCGGATTTCCCACTTCCTTAAAGAACAGGAATAACCCAGATCCTTGAAACAAATCCTTGAGTACAGTGTTGCTCATATAAGAACTGATTTTCTCTTTCAAAATCAGCATATTGGACCTGTCACTTAACTGACACAACATTTAGCCTCTCTCTCGGGCTTCGTACGAGACACATAAGAGACTCCCTCGTTGAGTCCATCATCCCTTTCGCCTCCATCTCGGGCTTTATACGAGATACAAAAAGGTTTTTATCGAGCCAAACAAACAATAGCCTCCATCTCGAGCTTTATACGAGATACCAAAAGACTTCATCGTCGAGTCAAAACTTTTTAGCCTCTCTCTCGGGCTTTGTACGAGACACATATTAGCCTCCTCTTAGGCTTTGTATAAGAAAACCACTGGTTGATCCGATCAACCTTTTAGCATCAAAAACTGTGCCTCGTTCACAGTACACAAACATCAACAACTCCCTTCATCTAATTGCTGTAAGCGGCAAGCCTCTGGATTATTTACATCTATGCCACTGTCCCTCTTTTAGCATGAGAAATTCCTAAGGAAAGATAGCATTGCTCTAAACTGAGGTAAAGTCTTCTCCTTCAGGTTAAAACCCCTCTAAAGGAAATTATGGCATTGCCGAATTCACAAATCCTGGTTAAAGTAATTCTCCTTTATAAACATTTGTCATAGACAAGCCCCTCTTTAGAGATGACAAATTCTCTCTGAAGTCAACACCCTTTTAGCTTCATATCTTGGCCTTTGAACAAGATACAAATAGACCCTTCAGCTTCACATCTTGGGCTTTGAACAAGATACAAACCACCTTTTCGCTTCACGTCTTGGGCTTTGAACAAGACACCAAAAACACCCATTTCCTCCCATAGAATAGGAGGAAATACGAACGCTCTGATTTCCTGTTTCGGTAAACGGGAATACGTAGGCATAAGATTGAAAGAAAAATCTTAGCGAGCACACTAAACAAAAACCCAAAATCCCATACTCTCATGTATCTATCAAAAGCATCAGTCCTAACATCCTAATCCTCGTTCCCCGCCAGAAAATCCAAGAAAGAGAGAAAACCGTATTGGCGAAAATACAAATAATCAGTACAAAGGCCCCCCACATTGATAGCATTCGTAACCTAACAGACCGCTGTTTAAACTCAGTATGCAAAGCAGGGTTAATTGGAGACATCTATTTCCCTTCCTTCATCAGCTTTAATAAGATAAAAAATGAATCGACCTATAGTAAGCTTAACCGCAGAGAGCGACCAGCGCTTAAGAATCGCGTCCAAAATCACTCGCTACACAGTCTTCCCTCCTCTTGGGGTTAAACAATATGGAACAAAGAGAAAGGCAGTATTCTCGGTGAACCTTTTCTCAGACTGTCACCCTTAGAAATTGTCGAAGAAATTCTACTCCCCGGAGTTGATCTATTCTCCGTGAATATCATCTCCTGAGTTATTTCCAAATTCTCAAACTTTCCTGGAATGATCTCTTCTTTGTGAATTGCATTTCTTGAACTTCTCTGGGTTTGGGGACCCACAGGCTTCTTAAAAGCATCCCCGCCTCCTCTTGGGTGTTGTACAAGGACCCTTCGGCTTCTTAGAAGTTCTCACGCCTTCTCTTGGGCTTAATACAAGGACCCTGAAGACCTCTTACAGGTATAGGACAGAACTTAGTCATCCTTCATTAGAGCTGTCTTTCTAAAAAGAGTCAACACTCTCAAACCAATTCTAGGGTTGATACTCATCCCTTAAACGAGTCGCCTCCTCTTGGGCGTCATACAAAAGATAAAACTCTACCAATAGACTTGGACAGTCTAAACACCCTTGAGTCTCAAAGACATTCTCAAGTTCCCTCCAAAACATAGGAGAAACCCCGGATTCTGGATTAATCTCCAGCAAGAGTTAAAACTTGTGGGTTCTATAACCCCGTATTTCTCCTAAAATTCCCCTACCGGGGTCAGTTTATCCCTAGGATAACACTATCTCAAATCAAAACCTCAAGGTTTTTGATCTATCAATCCATTTGCACCCCCCTGCAAGAATTAATTCCCTACTTGGACCTGCCTCGGGATCTCAAGAATCCCCTGCAGAAGCTAGCCTCCTCTTAGGCTTCGTATAAGGACCCTTTCCTCAGCATACCCAGCCTCCTCTTGGGCTTTGTACAATGATTCTCCCCAACAGAGCTAAGCTTTTCAGACTCTCTTGTTGAGCCCATCACTTTTAAAGACTCTCTTGTTGAGTAAAAGACTCTCTTGTTGAGTCAACCTCTTTAGCCTCCGTCTTGGGCTTTGTACAAGACATATAAAAGCACTCTCTTGTTGAGTATAAAATACTCTCTTGGTGAGTCAATCAACTTCTCAGACTCTCTTGTTGAGTCAAACCTCTTTAGCCTCCGTCTTGGGCTTTGAACAAGACACACATATAAATCACTCTCTTGTTGAGTATAAAAGACTCGCTTGTTGAGTCAAACCTTTTTAGCCTGCGTCTTGGGCTTCGTACAAGACAGATAAAAGTACTCTCTTGTTGAGTCAAACCTTTTTAGCCTCTGTCTCGGGCTTTGTACACGACATATAAATATAACTTTCTTGTTGAGTATAAAAGACTCTCTTGTTGAGTCAACCCATTTTTAGCCTCCGTCTTGGGCTTTGTACAAGACATATATATATATATATATATATATATATATATATATATATATATATATATATATATATATAAGTCACTCTCTTGTTGAGTATAAACGACTCTCTTGTCGAGTCAATCCCCTTTTTAGCCTCAATCTCTGGCCTCGTACGAGACAGTAAATCACTCTCTTGATGAGTATAAAAGATTCTCTTGTTGAGTCAAAACTCTGTCAGCCTCCATCTTGGGCTTTGTACAAGATACATTCTTCCCAGCGGAGTCAAAATCCCTTTTAGCCTCAATCTTGGGCTTTGTACAAGACAGAAAGAACATTTTCCCCAGAAAAGTCAACCCTTTAGCATCAAATTGGTGCTTTGCTCATTGCATACAAACATCAATAAATTCTTCTTTAGAGATGACAAGTTCTCTCTCAGTCAAAACTTTTCACCTTCGTCTTAGGCTTTGAACGAGACACCAAAACATCTTTTTCCTCCCTTAGAATAGGAGGGAACTACGATTGCTCTGATTTCCCTGTTTCGTTTAAACGGTAATACGTAGGCATAAGATTGTAAAATCTTAGCGAGCACACTAATCAAAAACATCAAACCCAGTACCCTGCCAAAGACCTCATGAACCGTCAAGACACTCTGTTTTTTAAAAATAATAACCTCGGGAAGACCCACCATTTTAATAGCATCTGTAAACTGACAGTCATCTGTTTAAACTCAATATGCAAGCAGGGTTAATTGGACACATCTATTTCCCTTCCTTAATCAGCTTCACAGGATAAAAAATGAATTGAACTGTAGTACCAAAGCGATAGTGATTCGAAACCACAAAAACTGCGCTACACTTACACGCTGAAACACTACTGGGCTTTTATCATGGACAATTATTTCTTTTTAAGGAGGTATTCTCCAATATGAAGACTTAGACCTTGCATTGTGAAGCTTGGCGTTTTAATTGTTATTGGATTTTTGTTTTATGGATTCTAATACTCTATTTCTATGTTATCTTTCTAAGTTAGGAAAATAGAGTATTTGTGTTGTAATTATATTTCGTCACTTCATATACTTTTGTTATTTTACCGACAACTTAAGAGAGTGTTTGAGTGAAAGTGTGAGGAGTCTTAGAATTAAGGGGAGCTAGGATTGAAGTTCATGGGTAGTATTTGAAAAATTATATTGAATAATGATACCCTCATGTACTATTGACTACTGAGAGTTAATTTCCTTTCATTTGGCTAATGCCTCCCCAGATATAGATGACATTGGAACGAACTAGATGTCTTAGTTCTAGTTGGTATCTCTTGTACTCTATTAATGATATCTCTTGCATATCAGGGAAAAAAAAGGATTGTGAGAAGATATGTATCTATGTGATTTTTGAATGAATTAAATGTCCTTTCTTGAAATTTTGTTCTAACAATGAGAAGATGTCAAATACAACGTTTAAAAACAATGTGTATGACAACAATGTTTATCTTCTCACACTACTACAAAAAACACAATTAACAACGGTTAAAAATATATATTATCACCCAAGACCGGCCGTTAATACGTAGCGTGTGGTTGTATATGTGTTACTTACAATCACGGTCGTTTTAAATACCCGTTTTGAAAGGTATGTCAGCTTTTTTGCCACATGTTTTGCCTGACTACATTTATAACTGTCATCACAATATAGAATATTAAATATTTTAACACAACAACTTCAAGAACAACAAGATTAACAAGAATAATAATAACAAGAACAAGAAGAACAAGAAGAACAAGAACAACATCAATAACAATAACAACTAGAACACCAAGAATAACATAAACAACAACAAGAACAATAACAAGAACAATAATAAGAACAACAAAAACAATAACAACAAGAAGAACAAAAATAAGAAAAACAACAAAAACAATAAGAGCAACAACAAGAACAACAACAACAATAACAACAACAACAACAACAATAACAAGAACTACAAGAACAATAATAAAAACAAAAAGAACAATAACAATAACAATAACAACAACAAGAACAAAAATAAGAATAACAACAAGAAGAACAAGAGTAACAACAAGAACAATAACAACAACAACAACAACAATAATAAAAACAACAAGAACAACAACAAAAGCAAGAACAAATCAAACAACAACAACAAAAACAACACAAATAATAATTAAAAAAATAAATAAATAAAATCGTTAAACAATAATATTTTACATGTAGAAATGTTAAACAGGAACAAACTGCAACACATTAATGGAAGCAATGTTTAAGAGTTTGGTTTGTGGAAGAAATGATGTTTTCAAGTTTAGTTTAGTGGATGACTAATGTTTCGTAAATGGAAAGAGTTTGAAGGCAGAAGATGAAGTTTGTCTAAGTACGTCTAGGGAAAAAGAGAATGAACTAAGAGCGTTATATATATCTTAAAAAAAGTGCCACCTATAACCACGGTTGATTTAAATACCCATGGTGAAAGGTTTGTCAGCATTTCTTAAAAATAAGAAAACAACCAAAAATGCTGGTGCTAGGATTTGAACCTATGACCATATGCCACTTTTGACCACGGTATTAAATCAACCGTGGTTATAGGTGGTTAAATAAAATAAAATAAAATGCATGCTCCTAAATATCACATATTACAACGGTTGATTAAATATTTGTAGTAACGCATGTGTTATTATATATGTTTTCCGTCGTAGTGTCATAATCCCTATGTGTTAGCTTCCTCTAATACACACAACACTTTAAAAATCTAAGGCAAACCCTAACAATCAGGGGTTGTCACTCATTGTACTTTTAGCTAATACAAATTAAAACTTTAACACAAACTTTTAATTCAACTTCACATCACACATTGTTTTCATTTAACGTATAAATACAAAGAATTTCACATCACAGTAGTATAGTTTATACTCAAATTTGAATAGGAATAAGCAGCAAAGTTTTGATAAATGTCTTCTTTTCTCTTTTAGAATTTATATATGAAGTCATCTTTATCTTTATAAACCACATCCATAAAATGTGAAAGGTTTATAATGTAATTCATAAATGGCTTTGGAACAAGCAACATTAAACTGACAGAATGCGATCAAACTATCGTTTATTAAATTCAACCAACAAATACTAATTTGTTACTAAGAACTATGTATCTTTGAATTCCTCATCATACCTGAGGATACGTAGGAGTTAGACTCACAATCTTGTCATGCACCCTAATAAAAAATCTACTTTTAGTCCTTTATTTCACTTTGAAAACACAATAATAATTAGAAGAAATCAAATAACAAATGCTAACACTCTTCTTCGCAAAATTAACAAAACGATTCTTATTGAGTACAACAGATCTGTAGGGTGTTAATACCTTCCCCTCGCATAATCGACTTCTGAACCTGAATTTGGTCGTAATCAGTGGTGGAACATGCTTGGGACGGGGGGGGGGGGGGCACGTCCACCCCATACTTTTGAAATTTTATTTGATATAGTAAAAATACTAAAATAGCCTTACTTATAATTAAAAATAACAATTTTGCCATTACACTATTAACCAAACAAACCCTAATTTATCTCATTCAAAAAGATGTAGTCTCTCTTTCTCGTTCAATTCAAGTTCCAGAAAAAACAAATTCTAAAAAACCCACGTCACTGCTTCGCCGGTACAGGTACGAGACTCATTCGCTCAACCACCAACGCCGCCACCGGAGATCGCCGTGAGTTTGTTTCGTTCATCTTGATCTTCTTAATCTAAAATTGTTCAAAATAAATTGCTGCAAATCCACATAATATAGAAAATTCTTGTTTTCATTATGATTAATTTAGATTTTATTTTATTATTACATATTATTTTACAAGTTTCTTTGAGATTTCTCACAAAAAATAATCTACTGCATAATCAATTTGTTATGAGAAGAAAACACAATAGTTTGGCCCAATGTGTTACTTGTGAACTGTTCTTGCTAATGCTATTCACTTATTTTAATTATTGTAGCTTACTGTCATTAAATTAATATTCACTTATTTTAATTTGTTGTAGCATCTCTCTGATATAAAATTGCTAATGTAGCATAATGTAGCATACTGTTATTAAACTAATTTTCTTTAACTCAACCTTTAGTTGTTGTAATATGAATTTGTGTTCAAATTCTTTTAGAATGTTATCAAAAATTTTCAATAATAGCTATGAAAATTTTGTTCATAACCTATTTTTAATTTCATACTTATATGATATTATCAAAAACCTAATTTTTTTCTCTTCAATTATTTTTACAAAAAGCAGGTCAATAGAGAAATAGAAATAAAATAAGTTTGAAATGTTGAATTATGTTGGATGTTTGTTACTAATTTATTACTAAGTTACTAACTTATTAATATTTTTAAAATTGAATTATGTTGGAATTTTATTGTGTTGTTTTAATTTATTTAATTGCTTATGCATCCTAAAAAAGATAATGAAGAGTAGAAAAATTGATTCTTTTTTCAAGCGGAAAGAAAGAGATGAAGAGAATATAACACCTATGTTTGGACCTACAAGAGTTATTGAGAATCCAAGAATTGAAGAAAACGTTAATAGAGTTTGTTCAGATGACATTGAGAATTCTTTAGAATGTGATCCTGGAAAACGTCCTTCAATGTGGGAATATCTAGTAAATCAAATGGATGAAATACAAAGAGCTTATTTAAAATGGGGTCCATATCAAATGAATTTAGAGCAATATCCATTGTCTGGTAAAGAAGACCATCAAAGACATTTTCAACATGTTTGGTTTAGCATTTTTCCTTCATGGTTAGAATATTCACCTTCAAAAGATGCTGCTTATTATTTACCATGTTATCTTTTTAGCAAAAGACCAAGTGGACGCTCTAGTTCCAATGTCTTCATTTCTATAGGTTTTAGAGGTTGGAAGAAAGTTAGAAATGGAAATAATTGTGCATTTCTTAAACGCATAGGGAAAAATCCTTAACAATGCTATGAAAGCTTGTCAAGACTTGTTGAATCAAGATGGTCACATTAGGAATATTATTTAAGCTCAAAGTTCAATTGAAATTATGGAGAATCGACTACGTCTCAAGACTTCAATTGACATTGTTCGTTGGTTAACTTTTCAAGCGTGTGCTTTTAAAGGTCATGATGAACGTACAAAATCATTAAACAAAGGTAATTTTCTTGAATTGATAAAACTCTTAGCAGGTTACAATGATAAAGTTTCAAAAGTTGTGTTGGAAAATGCTCCATTTAATAGAAATTATATTTCACATCTAATTCAAAAAGAGATCTTGCACATTCTTTCAAGTAGGGTGAAAAAGTATACCCGTATAGAAATTGGTGATTCCAAGTTTTGTATAATTGTAGATGAAGCGCGTCATGAATCCAAAAAAGAGCAAATGTCTCTTGTTTTGAGATTTGTTGATAAAGATGGTTTTATACAAGAGAGATTTTTTGGTCTTGCACGTGTTATTGACACTACATCCACTACTAGAAAATTCGCTTTTAGTGACCGAATTATTGACTGAAAATTTTCGATCACTATAGCCACCTAATTAGCCACCGAAAATTCGCTTTAAAGTCACAAAATCGGTCAATAAATAAAATTAGTCATCGAATTAGTGAGTGGAATTTTGTGACTGTAATTTTCAGTCTCAAATAAACGTTTTTATAAAAAAATTAATTTATAAAAAGATGTAGCGACTGAAATTTCGGTCACTAATAATTTTTTTCTTTATTAAGTTACTTCCTCCAATTTTTTCCTTTTTTTAAAATATTTTAATTCCGTTTCAATTTTTATTTTTTAGTAAAAGTTTCATATTTTTTTTTTCATTTTAAGAAATACAAGATATATTTATATAAATAATTCATCCATACAAATTTATTAATTTCAAAAAATGTAATTTTAATGATAATTAGCTTAATAAATTTTTTAAATAATATTTAAAATTTTTATTTCGTTTATAATGTATACAATTTTAAATGATAATGTACACTTATAACGAAATAGCCTAGTGGTCATGCTCAAACTTCTCAAACATAAGAGCGTTGGTTCAATTCTTGAATGTCGCAAAACTTTTGATTTTATTTTAATTTCTTTAATTAACTGAAAACAGTCTCTAAAACTGGTCACTAATTCCGTCACAAAATCGGTCACTAAATAGGTCGTTATAGGTTAGCGACTAGCACTTTTCCAACCGAAACTTAGTAGTCACTTTATTGGTCGCTAAACATTATAGTGACCGATTTTTACGTTTTTTTAGTCTCTAATTCGATCACTAAACGCGAAATTATTAGTAGTGATCTTTAACTCTTAAGCAAAAAGTTTGTGATATACTTTCTCTACATAACCTTGATGTCTCCAACATTCGTGGTCAGATGTATGATGGTGCTAGCAATATGAGAGAAGAATGGAATGTTTTACAAGCACTCTTTGTGAAGGATTGTCCTTGTACATATTATGTTCATTGTTTTGCTCATCGATTGCAACTTGCTTTGGTTACTGCATCATAAGAAGTTAAACAAATTCATCAATTATTTGAAAAGCTTACTTTAATTGTCAATGTTGTTTGTTCTTCTACAAAGCGCCACGACGAGTTACAAGCTTCTCAATTAAATGAAAATGAACACTTATTAGAGATTGGTGAGATCGTAACTGGTAAAGGTGAAAATCAAATTGGTACATTAAAGCGACCTGGGGATACTCGTTGGGGAGCACAGTTCTCTTTTATTTCTAGCTTAATGAATATGTATGAAGCAACTTGTCATGTTTCAAGAAAAAGTGCAAAGGAAGGATTAAGTTATACTTCACGTGGAGATGCTGATAGTTCTTACAATTATATGAAGTCATTTGATTTCATATTCATATTGCATTTGATGAAAGAAATTATGGGAATCACAAATATGCTTTGTCAAGTTTTACAACAACAATCTCAGGATGTAGTTAATGTTATGCATTAGGTTAGTACAACAAAAACTCTTATTCAAGAATTAAGAGAATTTGGTTGGGATGAATTGTTTACTTCTGTGAACTCTTTTTGTGAAAAACATGATATTGAGATTCCCGATCTTAATGATGTTCATTCAACAACAAGATTTCGTCGTTCCCGTCTTGAGGATAACCAGGTAACCATTGAGAATTATTTTAGAGTTGAAATATTTTTCATTACCATTGACAAACAACTGCAAGAGTTGAATAGCAAATTTAGCGAGCAAGCGGTTGATTTGTTAACTCTAAGTGGTGCTTTGACTTTCAAGGAGAATTACAAGGCTTTTAACCTTGATACCATTTACACTCTAGTTGAAAAACATTATCCTATGGACTTCAATTAGCAAGAGAAGATTAATTTGAAATTTCAATGTCGGCATTTTACTATTGACGCTCGTCAAGCATTAAGTTTGAATAATTTGTCGACTATTCAAGAGTTATGTTCATCTTTGGTTGCAACTGAAAAAAAGGAAATTTATTATTTGATTGAGAGACTGCTCCGCCTTATCATGACTCTGCATGTATCTACAGCTACTACGGAAAGATCTTTTTCCACAATGAAAATTATCAAGACGAGATTGAGAAACAAAATGGAAGCTGATTTCCTAGGAGATTGCATGACGGTTAATATTAAAAGAGAAATTGCTGCAAGTATTGATTCCGAGACTATTATTGATGATTTCAAGCTACTAAAAATCCGTAGAGCATTATTTTAAGGTATTTTTATGTAATACTCTTTAATCATTTCATGCTCAACTGTATGTTTATTATAATTTAGATATTTTATATACATTATAGTATAAATATTTGATTTATAAATTATAAATTAATTCTGTGGGAACCTCAAGCTTTATAGTCTGGTTCCGCCACTGGTCGTAATAACCACATTTTTGTTCTTTTAGGATTTTATTGATGTTTTACCTTTAAAAAATAAACTTTGGTGAAGACTCTGTTGTATTTCGAACGTTCGTGCGCTCGATTATTGTTTGCGCAACGACATCATCGATAGAACATAATTTTAATAAGGGACATTTAATTCATTCATAAACTACATAGATACATAACTTTTAACTATCCTAAAACTATCGGACAGACCTTAACAATTAATGGTTGTCATTCATTATACTTGTAGCTAGTATAAAAACTTTACCACAAACTTTCAATTCAACACAACAAATATCACACCACACTTTGTTTTTATTTAAAGGAGAAATACAATGAATACACATTGTTTTTTATTAAAAGTAGAAATACAACGCATAAAAAGATTACAACTTATGCTCAAATCTGCACCGGATCAAGAAGCAAAGCTTTGATGAATGTCTTCATTTCTCCTTCAGAATGTTTAAAGTTATCTTTATCTTTATAAACCATATCCATAAAACGTGAAAGGTTTAGAATGCATGTCACAAAAGGCCTTGGAACATCAGTTGTTCTAAGACATGCCTGATTGATATCTTTCCAAGCATCAACAATTCTTTTTCGACCTTCTTGAATTCCACCTTCCCTAGAGATATTATATTTCTTCATATAGCATTCCAAGAATAAGGAAACATGGTCTCTTTTCTGTTCAAGCTATATGCAAGTGATACCAAATCATGTAAATGCTTACATCATTTGAAATAAAACAAATATATTTTAGACAAGACTCTAATGAATTTTCATAGATATACCTCGTTTGACACAATGTCGTCCATTAGTCTACAAAGGACAATAGCAGCATCAATTACTTTTGGCTCATTGGATACCCACTTCAAGATATCCTCCGTAGCTATATTTCCCATACCAATGTAAGATGCTGTGATCACCAACCAATAACCAGATGATACTCTTGATACACCAATGTATTCTTCTAATGTTGGTTGGTAATTATTGTTTAACCATCTAGCTTCAACCATTTACGCTTGAACGTGTTTTATAAACTGAAACAAGTGAAGGCTAAAAATGATGCATAACATTATAT